>OY660883.1:11452500-13852500 GCA_962446985.1 Xyrichtys novacula | reverse complement strand
GCTACCATGTGGTCATTGCAAAAGTTGGCATAACTAGAGAAGCAAGTAGTTGGCAATATTCATCTCTCAAGGGGGTGTCTAACTCGATCTCACCGTGTGTTTGACCATAACTTAAATTTACACCGGAATATCCTTTTAATACTCTCATACTGACTATTGTAAAAACCCTCTTTTCCACCTTCACTTCTCAGCACTTTCCACTTACAGGCTGAAACATGTCTTTTTAGAAGTCAGGCCTGTGCAGGAAATGTGTGAGTCTAGATGTTAACATCCACTTAGCTTTCCATTTAGCTGCATCATCTAGCACTTTTTTAAAATTCCATTTCAGATTATGGAGACCTGTTGTATATGAATGCTTCAGCTCACTGTAATGACATTTTTGGCCCCAAGATTGACTCTGTGTATCATGCTTCTTTGAGGGTTATTATTAACTGTAGGGCCTTGACACATCGTTGTGAACTGTATTCTCGAATGGGATGGCCTCCTTTGTCCACCAGGGGGTTGACTCATTGGTACACTTTTATTTACAAGGCCATGCTTGGAATACTGCCCTCCTACACAGAGAAGTATTGATTCTTACGGTTTGCCTTTAAACAATAATTTGTTGCCCACTATTCCATTTGCCCGCACTGAGGTGGGAAAAAAAAGGGCTTTTGTCTTCTCTGCCCCTTTTACATGGAACCTGTTGCAAAAGGACTGGAACCTAACAAAATGTATCTCATTGAATGACTTTAAATCCAGACTGAGAGCACTTGAGACAGCCTCCTTAACCTGTATCTAATTTGTATGCCATTTTAATTGTGTTGAAACTGCCTCACATTAGGTTAAGCAAGGTCTGACATAGCTGCACTGTGTGTATGTATTATTAGACATATCAGCATAGTTGGATGTGATATACTGGATAACACATGTAAAAACTGTGTCACAAAAAGTGATCAAATACAAACTTAGTTGAAAAAATTAGAAAAGTGTTGGGAGTCTACAATGTAACTCAAAATATTAAAATCCTATTAAAATAACAGTCTAGGTTTATTTTTTTCCAGCTGACTGAATTCTGTAGTATTTGTATTTGCACTAAATCAAACATCCACTTATTTGCCATGACAGCAATGGTTTGTAAGTATTTGCAGTGGGATAATAGCACGTACAGAACTAACTGAGATAAGAAGTAAAACTTTAGTAAAAGAGACACATTAATGTGGAGAGTTCTCAAATTTTCTGAATGTGAAATGACATTTTTGGCTCCAAAGTTAGAGGAAAGAAACTAAAATACAATCAAAGACACTTGAAAAAAAATGCCGTTACAATTAATAAGACTGGGGTGTTCTACTGTGAGCAGAGACAATAACATGGCTTCATACTCTTGGGGCTTTATTTGAATTGCTCACTACCTTTTTGCTGGTTGGAGGTTTCTATTTGATATTCAAAATATTCCATAAATACTGCCAGTCCCCCAAATTAACCTAAACAGAACTGGGCTGATACCGCTACTGGAGAGGGGAATTGCACTGAGAGAGGGAGCGGGAATGTTACCACTTACTTACCACAAGTGCAGCACAGCAAATGTTGATGTACTCTATTTGTGTCCAAGTACATTTAACTGACATGCAACAAGTTAAGAGCCCTCATCATGGGTGCCTAGCCTCCCAACTGAGTGACTCTCAACGGCTCACAGTTAATGACTGCAAAAAGGATCTAACAACCTGACAGATTCAACACAAACAACACAGTTGGTACGAGGGAAAGTTAATTAAAATAACCAACAAGATAAATCAGTTTAAAAAGAAAACAAATCTGAGTAATTAAAGAACCAGATTCATAGACTAAAGACAGTGACTCAAAAATATCAACTTAATTTGCCCCGAAACTTTCTGGTACTTCCCAAGACTTCCCCCCAAAGAGCATATAAGTCTACATTAAACACTATTGCCATGATGCATCATTCACCACCAAACAGGACGTAGTACTTTAAAGGGCTTAAAATACCCTGAGTCACCAAATGCAGTACCAAGGAGCCAAGTGACACAATGACAGATTTGATAAAGCTGTCTTTGGTGTGAGTGACCTAATCCACTGAGTAATAGATGGCCATTAGATGTCTAGTTTTTTTTTAGACCTACTTTCAATCATCTAGATTCTTTATATTTTTAGATGGAAATTAGACGTTGCACTTTAACCCATTATTCATAACTATTTATTTCAAAAAGCAACTGTGAGTTACATAACTGTTCTCTGAGTACTTAACCCAAATAATTATGATAGCCATTAAGCAATACATAGTTGTAGTATTTATTAAGCCCAGATTTAGACTTGGTCTAAACTTGGTCCAGGACTAGACGTCTAAAAAACTGTTCATTTTTATACCTTTGGTAGGCTACATTTAGACATCTATTACACCAAAAAATTCTCAGTGGATAATTTTGCCCTAATCTCAATTTCATAAAATTTAACCTATTCTTGCATGTGCAGCTTAACCAAAAAACAAAAAGTTTGCAAAACTCAGACATGCGTCATACACCATAGTGTGTAAAGGTGCGAGGGCCTGATCAATGCTGCTTGCAGCTTGAATAAATGGAATCGCTTTTTATTTCAGGTTATTAGGAGTCAGGAGTACTAATTTCAGGATATTTTATGACAGTCTTTAAATTGTCTGGTTTGTCACACTTAACTTGTTATCTTTTGTGATCATAAATTCTCCTGACATTATAGATGCAAATACATTGGGCTTTCTTTGCAGACATTTTTGCTATGCATGTGCTTTCAATTTTTACTTTTCCAACTCGCTGTGATTATTTGAACAGCACAATAATCCCCTTCATATAAAGTGTTACATTTTTAATGTCACTTGTGCACACCAGTCTGCAGAAATGACTCCAAAAACTTTTAAAGAACAGTGAATGGTACTTTGTGTTTTATCAGTTCCTGCAAAACATTCAGATACCGATGCCTCCCTCAACACTTATGGGGTCCAATTTGATGTGATCTTGTATAATTAGACCCATTGATGCACAGGATGTTAGAGGTATTTGACAGCACAAGTCACACAATGTTCTTGTATAAATGTTCTCACATTCAACATTTCTGCCTCAAGTAAATGCCAACCAACACCAGTTCCTTCCAACTTTAAAAAAAACTACTACTGCCTACTTTTGAAAAAACAGCACTGTGTTCATTTCTTCATGGAAACTCATACATGATTTTCACAGTTTGATAAATGTACCCGCAAGGCAAAGTATAATAGCTGAAGGAGAAGTATATTTCTGCCTGTAGGCTAATTGCTTCAAATTAATTTAACAACATGGTCTGACATAAAATTGAAAGCTTGTTAACTGACATATTACTCTTTTTTTCATTAATAAAGTAGCTGTAAAATTCAAACTCTGTCAAGTGTAGTGTACCCCAAAGAGAGGGCTGCAAACAGACTTGCACACACAGACATACATGTGAGATGGATATGTGGGCAGAAGGGAGACTGCAACTGACTTGTAAGTGAATATTTTTCTGATGCGCACACTGCATGTTATGCAACTGAATGCTGGATACAAAGCACAGTAAAGCTGTGTGGATACAGGTACAGCGGAAGTTATGTAACTGTCAGGACAAAAGAAGTACTCTTGAGTTTTCAAAATCATCCTTGAAGTCAGACAGCTGCTCTTCAAGTTACTAATGCATGGAAAACACTAAGTCTGTGAAGCAAAATGTTACATAAGACTTCGCTGCACCATTAAAATGTGATTTTATTTAGCAGACTAAATATCTGTTATACATAATATACATAAGTGACTGCCTGCTGATGGCTTGATTTAAATAATCCCTGCAGCGGTTTCAGAGGAAAATCAGGAAGATCCTCTTTGAAGGGAGAGCAGTGGGATTTAAAAGATCTCAATTATTATCACGACTGCGTTAATGTACAATATGTGTGTGTGTTTGTGTGTGCGTGGTGTTGACACAAATTACATTCTGCAGCAAACTCCTAATGGACACCCTGCTCTGGGTTCTGTGGATGACTCACAAGTCAACATTAAATATCAGATACAGTCTTTTTTTTTTTTCTTTTCCGAGCTGGCAAAGAGTTCTTGCACAATGCAAGCGGTAAACTTCCCCACTTCTGAAGCAACATTCTGCTTTCTGCAAGCTTCTTCTCCTGACCTGCCTCCAGAGTGGCAGAGTGAAAGAGAGAATAGAAACTCCCCTACAGCAGTAGATATTTAAGTAGGCCTATGTTAGTTTTAATCCTTGCAGAACTCTTGTTTTCACTGTTCATCAGCAGAAGAAAAGCTTTTGGATAACCGATTAATATAGAGTTCAGGGGAAAGTATATCTGCAATGTTTAATCAATAATGACTTTATCTTCATGAGTAAATATGATTTGTACATTTAAAGAGTACTATTTTTTAATTTTGGTTCAACAATGGACAGAAGTAGACAGGCAAGATGGCGTCTGTACAGTTCAGTTTTACAGCTGGTGTGTAATACTAAGTTTTCTTATTTAACTCATCAACACATATCAATTCATAAAGCATCTATTACAAAAACAGCTCAAATCAATGTGGGTTAACAGCAGGTTTGAAAAAACCTTTTCTACCAAAATTCAACGTTGAATCACTATCTGTTGCTAACAGTCAAAGACAATGCAGCGACCAACAAACCGACCCATGATTAACAGGACCTTCTACTTGAGGGACAGAGAGATGGAGACACTCCGCAGGACTGTGGCTCAGCTCACTGGACAGCTGGAGAGAGAGAAGAACCGAACACTCTTGCTCAGCCAGGAGTTGGAGGTGACTCAACAGAGGCTGACCAGGACTGTGACTCAGCTTGAGGGAGAGAAGAACCGAACACTCTTGCTCAGCCAGGAGTTGGAGGTAACTCAACAGAAGCTGACCAGACAAAGGGCTCTCAAGGAAGTGTACATTAACAAAGGGAAGGAGCTCAAAAAGGAGCTGCAGATGCTTCAAAAGTACAGCTCAGAGGAGACCCTCTCCAAACACAGAATTGCTCTTAAGGTGAGGGACACGAGCCGGCAGAAGAAGAAGAAGGATCTTCATGTCGATTACGAGGAGCTGAAGGTGGCACATATTGTGGAAAATGAGAGGCTCATGACACAAGTCCAGGAACTGACTGAAAGAAACATGGTCCTCCATGAAGAACAGGAGAAGATGAGAACCTCATACCAAGCACTGAAATTCCAGTATGCAACTGATCTCACCGCTGCGAAACAGGAAGTTGAGACCCTTCAGCGTGAGCTGCAAAATCAGGCTCACCATGATGGACTCTTACAGGAACAGACCATCCAGATCCTGAGAGCCGAACAGGACTCCATGACGGAGAAGATTGCTGTTCTGCAGCAAGCAGCTTTTGAAACGGAGATGAGGCACTGGACTGAGCTGGAGGAGCTGAAACAACAGCTCTACATCCAGACAGCCGGTATGATGGACAACAAGGAGCTTAAAGTGGCCCAAGAAGCCAGCTTGAACAATGAAAAAAACAAAAAATCAAATGAACTCTCAACTGAGCTTCAACTTCGAAAGACAGACATCAGGCAAAGTGAGATGACGCTTCAGGAGCAGGACTTCATGGACATGGACATCGAGCAGTTTTGCATGGAGTTGGAGAAAACTGCGGAAACTTCTGGAGCTGAGGAACCGGCAGGAGCTTTAGAAATCGAAGTGACTGCTGGATCTCCAAAACTAGTTGGAACTGCAGGACCAGCAGAGACAACAACGTCTAATGCCACCAAACCACCTCCTTCAGTCTGGAAACAAACAAGACACTTCTTGGGGTTAAGAAAGCCTGAGAAGTGGAAGAAGAAGTAACTTGAAAAAAATGAAGAAAAAAAAAAAAGTTTTTCTAAAAAAAATAAAAAATAAAAGAAAATGAAGAAAAGAAAAATAAAAAAGAGAAGAAAAAAAAGAAGAAAAAAAATAATTTTTTCTAAAAAAAAAATATTTATATATTTTTTCTAAAAAAAAAAAATGTATATATTTTTTCTAAAAAAAAAAACAAAACAAAACAAAAAAAAAAAAACCTTGTGGTTTTCCCTCCCATGGGAGGGTTTTTATTCCCCTCCTCGAGCTACCACCTTACCGTGGTGGAGGGGTTTGTGTGTCCCAATGATCCCAGGAGCTATGTTGTTGGGGGCTTTATGCCTCCAAGGCAAACAGATCCTGGGGGAGGGACCAGACTAAGAGTAGCTCATCCAGACAGAGGTGCCAGAAAAAAAAGAAGAGGAAAGAAAACAGAAGAAAAAAAAACAAAAACAAAAAAAAGCAAAATCACCCTTAACAGGATGTTTTGCACAAATAATAATACCAATAATAACAATAAAAAACAGGAAGAAAACTGAAAAAAAACACTTAAAAAAAAAGGAAAAAAAAATATTTTAGAAAAAAAAAAAAAACTGAAAAGAAAATTAAAAAACAAAAAAAACCCACCCATAACCAGGTGTTTAGCACAAAATAAAAAAACCTTGTGGTTTTCGCTCCCATGGAAGGGTTTTTATTTTTTATTTTTTAAGTTTTCTTCTTGCCTTTTTTTTATCATTATTATTTGTGCAAAACATCCGGTTTAGGGTGATTTTGCTTTTATTCATTTTTTTTTTTTTTTTAGTTTTTTTTTTGCGTCGCTTTTTTTTTTTCCCCCTATTTTTATTTCCTGGCACCTATTTTTATTTTCTGGATGAGCTACTCTTAGTCTGGTCCCTCCCCCAGGATCTGTTTGCCTGACCCTTCGGAGGCATAAAGCCCCCAACAACATAGCTCCTGGGATCATTGGGACACACAAACCCCTCCACCACGGTAAGGTGGTAGCTCGAGGGAAAAACCAAAAGGTTTTTTTTTTTTTTTTTTTTTTGCAGAAATACTTTTCTTTCTCTCTTTTTTTTTTTTTTTAGTTTTTTAAAGTTTTCTTTAGTTTTTTTTTTTTTCCAGTTTTTTTTCTTGGCACCTCTGTCTGGATGAGCTACCATAAGGTTTTCCTTTTTTGTGCAAAAAAATAGTGTAAGGGTTTTTTTTATTTGAGTTTTTTTTTCTTTAGTTTACTCTTTTTTTTAGTTTTTTTTTGCAGAAAAACTTTTTTAGGGTTTTTTTTTAAAGGTTTTTTTTCCTGTTTTTTAATGCCTGACTGATAATAATAAATAAAAAACAGGCAGAAAACTGAAAGAAAAAAACACAAAAAAAATAAAGTAAAAAAAAATTCTGAAAAAAAAAAAAAAACTACTGGAAAGAAAATTAAAAAACAAAGAACAAAACCACCCATAACCCGGTGTTTTGCACACAAAAAAAATAAACCTTGTGGTTTTCCCTCCCATGGGAGGGTTTTTATTCCCTTCCTCGAGCTACCACCTTACCGTGGTGGAGGGGTTTGGGTGTCCCGATGAGAGTTAATTCTGATATACTCTTGCTGTTGTCAAAAAGTGCTAAAATTTCTCTGAATTTCGCATGTTAAGTACCATTATCAGAACTGAACTCTCACCCAATAGCTTCAATATGAGGGTTATCTGCTGTATGCATAGGCTGGATGTCTGTGCCAATTCAAAGTTTGGATACAGTATTTCTTAATTTAGTCCCAAAATCAAACCCTCCATTATTCCCAGAAACACTTCTCTCTCTCTCTCCAATCTTGTGATTCCTCTGCTTCTTTGTCTATAATGAGTTCTGGGGATTTGCATCGCCGTTAAGTCCAACTTTTCACCTCTGGACCCAAAAAAAGAGTGTGCTGTGAAGGTACAGTACTGCAAGTGTGTGAATATGTGTGTGTGTGTGCGGGGGGATGAAGCTTATGTGCCACGTCAACAGTGTTTTGATGTCTGCTGAAGCTGCTGCCTGTCAATATGCCAGCTACTATAATCCTGTAAAAAGATTAGGATTAATGGCCCATGGGCCTTACTGAATGTTCCACTTGGAGAGATGGATACTTATGAATGAATATACATTAAAATAATCATTTACTGTGTATTTTTCTTCTTCGTATTTTAGAGCAGGGGTCTCAATTCAGATTGGGCGAAGGCCAGTTTTTGAAGTGTTTTTCACGGTGGAGGGAGCAGGTACAATGGCACCTCAGGGATGTGTTTGGTTTTTATGTACTGAATACTCTCTTTTTTTCAATAACTGGGGCATAACCTGATTCATGAAATGTTAAATGTTTTTATGATGTCTTTTCTCAAAAGGTTTATTGAATGTTCTTGCTTTTGAAATAGTTCAGATGACTGTTTTACAGACTCAATGACCGTTCTGTGTGTACACCACAGTCTTCATACTCTGCTCAAAATAAATAAATAAAAATCTGAATTTGTTTTCTTAACTTAAAGGTAGGGTAGGCAGTATCTGAGTTGGTGCCAATTTTTGGGAGGAATCGTGAATGTAAACACTACCCCTCCAGACCTGTTTGGGAGGGGGAGTGCTCCTCCTCTCCCCTCCCTCTCTGCACCAGAAAGCCCTGCCCAAAAACAGACACTCCTGCTCCATCATATTGTTCCAATAATGCAGATAAATACTTAAGATAATTACAAATGGGGCCCAGTCAGTGTTAAAGAATTGGTGCTACTGTAGATGCCAACAGACTACCAGCAAACACAATGTTTGCAGGACTTCTACAACTTGGATAAAGTGACATACTCAAGGACCTGAGATAAACAGTATAGTGGCGATACAACATGCAGCAGGTCCCGTTTGACAAGAAACAATTCAGACACTTGGCTTACTTTGTTAAGATGATTTACCTGTCCAGAAGAAAGGTTACAGGGTCCACAAGATCCCAAAGCGTCCCCCTTCGTTTATGCTTCATTGATGTTGACCCAGCTTCTTAGCTCTTGTCCGGTCTACCTCAGTTTTAAGCGCCCATTATTCCGTCAGGCTCCAGTATTTACTTTGTTTTATTGTTTGTGTTTTCCGTACTTCTGGTTTGTTTTTACTGTGCGATATTGTAGCACGCTATCTTTGTTTGGGCTTGTGAATGTTCAACACAAGGAAGCAGCATCAGCCTCACAACCAATCAGGTTGGGGGAGGCAGAGAATGGCTTTGTTTACAGTCAGAAAGAGAGGGCCACTCAAAAATTTTAAAATGTTGACTACACAGACATAACAAAACATAGTAATATCATGATATTCCCAAATGTCATCAATAACTAATAGCTATTGACTGATATTTAAAGCTTTTTTGTATGTACACCACAAAAAAAATCGTTCTTTAACGAAATCCCGTATACCCCACCTTTAAAGAATTGCATTAGGTCATCAGACATTTGAAATGAGGAACATAAAATCTTCAAATATGATGTTGACAGGAACAATCACTTGAAAGGATACTGGAAATCCTCATATAGTTAGTTTATTTCATTGGGACAATGCAAATTATGTGGAGTTTTTACACTGCAGAAGGTACCAGGCTATTATATGAAAGAAGCTTTAATAATCTAACTCAGTATATGCGTTAGTATGAGCATTTTATTTTTCAACACGTAGTGCAGTTGCTGACCTCGACTGGCATTGTACTTGCATTGAATAAAGTTATCCGATTTTAATTAGCCAATTTTATCGGTGTCACACACATTGCTCATTCAGACTGAAGGTCCTTACACACCAGCGAATTTGCGGCACGAAGCGAAAAAGCGAGACGAAAATGCGAAAATATTCGCCGGTCCAAAAAATCGCTTTCGCCTATACACACCGGGCGACCACTCTGTGGGACACACTCTCTCCCATCGTTGCTCTTGGTGCCAGTGGTGGTGTGTGTCGTGTGAACTGCAGCCGCATGGGTCTGTGACGTCATCAACAACATGACTTTTGATTGGCCAGACGTCTAGCAGCTCCAGATATTTGCCTGCGAATCTCCGAAAAATTTGACACAAGAGCGAAAAAATAAAGACGCTTTTCGCCCCGCGGAAAAATCCCCACCGGTGTGGAAGCTTGCAATGACTTTATGCTGTTTTAAAAAAAGGCGAATAATTTGCCTGGCAAATTTGCGCCTGGTGTGTAAGGACCTTAAGACTTTGTACACCAGCAGAGCTGTATTAGTGTTGCAGTTACAAGTGTTGTCATGCTTGGACGTGTGTCTGATCTTTACAAAAGTTCCCCCCTGGATGACCTAAAAGCAACATATCTGTATAAAGTCTGTTGTTATTACTTTGACATTTCTATTATTATAATAATCAGGAGATAAATAAGTTTGTAGCTGTCTCACCATGTTTCTGGAGGGATGCGGCATCAGGATAAGAGTTCACAGCCTTCATATTTAATAAGATTTAAAGGGCTGTTTTGACTTATTGCTAAACCATTCACTTATTTATTTATTACCGTTGCCCTATGAACTGTGTAAGTGCAAACGTAAACATGTCCCATTTTATTACAACGGTACAAACATAACCTTAACAAGTTCAAACTATCTGCTGTACTAAACTTCCTCACTTTGTGTCAAAGTTCATTGACATAATTTTTCCGAGTCTCTTGCAGGAATATTACTGCAAGAGTCAGCCGTCGATAGGCTGCAGAGTCCAGTGTAATTCCTTCTCACATCAAACATAATTCAAACACAATACCACCAGCAGTGCTTGAATAATAATTTCTCTTTTAGCTTAATATTAAACCAGGCTGCTTCACACTCTCGCCTCAGCTGGTGACTGCAAATGGAGTCAGAAGTTCACAGCTTCAAGAAATCTTTGAAATTCAACGCCCAATCTTCAAATGAGATGACATCAGCAGTTCAGATATTACCCTCACTAGTAAGCTCCAGACAAAGAGACAAATGAAGCAAAAGATATGCTAGTGGTTCCAGTATCTTATAGAGAGTCATCAAAGCACTTGGAGTTTTATACTTCTGGTTCTAACATTGCTCTTGAGAAATGTTATAAATTTACCACCTGCTGACAGAGGTAGATTTCAGAAGAGGCCTGTCCGTAGAGAGACACTTGAATTTGAAATGCAGTTTTATTTCACCTTGAGAATTAGACAGGCCTCCTCGTTTCCTGTTTTTAAATGCCTTTTAAAAACGCACTTTTATCCCTTGGCTTTTAATACATTTTAGTGTAATTTTTTATTTTTATTTTAGCACTTACCGTGAGCCTGCTTATATATTTATCTATTTATTGCATTTATGTATTTTTGCTCGCTCTATCTTGTTCTTTGATTATTTGTTTTTATGTCACAATGTACAGCACTTTGGCTACCCCGTGGTTCTTTTAAATGTGCTATAGAAATAAAGTTGATTGATTGATTGATTGATTGATTGATAGGTGAGATATAAACTAAAAAAAACAAAACAAAAAGAAACAACAACACTGGATATCTGTGTTAACATTGAGTGTCTGTTTATTTCCTGAAGAGAAATACTGTTTGAAAATGATGCCACAAAGCAACGCCTAACCGCTTATTATTCACCAACAATTTACATTTTTTTTCTGCAGAACTGAAACATGAAAAACAACAGCGTTATTACATAACATTTAACTTTATTCAGATAACACTATGCTTTATTTGTCCCTGTTGAATCTATTGCAGCTTGAAGACAGTATCAACACAGGATGCCAGAGGAAGAGGACACCTACCTAGATATTTCTTCTTACATCTCCCTCATCTCAACTTTTCGAGCCAAAGTCTGTGGACTGAGACCATCACGAAGCTCTTTTTAAAACAATAATCATCATTGCTTACTTAAAATGTCACTGACCATCAGAACCACAGATTGAGAAACTCAACAATAGCCATTGTGTACACAGTTAAAGTACAGTTGTGAGATCCAGCAGCAAAAGTAAACGAGCAGCTGTACTCCCCACTAAGTTGTCCCACCTTTTTTTTTTTTTTTAACCCGTGTTTCAAGGTTTTTAATTCTCCCCTGCCACTTTTAACCACCGATTTCTGATGCAAAAATTTTTACTGCAGTATTAGATCAAGTTAGGGTCAGCAACTGCCCCGGCTTTCCGGCACATGATAAGTCCGATTATTTTTACTCTTTAAATCCCAACATCTGTGTAGGAAGAAGGTCAGAGTAGATGGATGGGTCACAAATGCAGCACTTCTCAACCTGTAACCTGGGCCCTTGACTAGGCTACAATTGTTTTGCACTATAACCATGCATTCAAAAGACTGTGGCAGAAACGGAAGAAAGAAAATACAGATCTCACAGTCTGTCAGTCTGAAACCCCCAGAGGAGTGTTACAAAGATCAGTGGTGGATAACCACAGCTCAGCAGCGTCAGTTTCTTCAGAAGGGTCAGGTTTAAAGGTGAAAATAATGCAGAATGTTACATGGTTATATCGTGGGTAATGTGAGACTGCACTGATTTTTTTACTCTGTTTTTACTTTGCATTAGTGTCAGATTTATTAATATGATTAAGTTCCTTGCATAATGTCTTGATTTAAGTTTTTAGTATACTTGCATGTCACCACTCAACTAGAGTTATGCACTCAACCAGCTTAGATCTGAAAGGCGATGTTAGCTGTGCTGGCATTAAGCAAACCAGTCTGACGCTAGCTGCGGTAACATGCACAAATAATTGAAATAAAGGTCCAATCAGATTTTTAACAAGCGTCACAAATCCTATCTGGCTCAATCTGAAAGAAATATTCAGAATGTAAGTATTCTGAATGAAAGGGGTGGTTAATGCCGATCATTATTCTGAAACGTGTCCATGTTAACGCCTATGCCAATCGTGACTCTCCATTGGAGCAAAATTAACTTGACTTGGTCTTCACTCTTTGGCTTTTAGCATACACACAGTGCAACCAAAGAAATTTTGCATACGGCTACTGTTAGCCTGCAGATTTTGATCCTGTGTTACTTCCAATGTCAATCATTTTGAGTGTCTTATTATCATGGAAAAATGAGTCTCTTGACCATCTATTTAGTCGAGACTGTCAGTCAAACACGTCTATTTTTGATATGTATATATTTGATGAAAAGAGGAGCATATTTGAGGCTGTTTTTTAAAAAACTAACATACATGAAAACTCACCCTGAAACGCTTTGCTGAGTCTAAAATGATTTGCGTTATCTGCTCTTGCCTCTGTGCTAAGTGAAGTGGATGGTAGTTCACTTACAATACTGGTCAATGTCAGCTGCAACATCAAATCATGCCTATAACCCCACCATTCCTTTCAAGTTGAGCTCTCTTTTTTTCTCTCCTCCTCCATTCTCCAAGTTCCTGCTGTGTGATCACAACATGGCAGCATCATTGCATTGACAGTGGTGTGATTTTGATGAAACGTTGTTTTGTCAACTTCCTGGCCCGCAAAATCCCCCAAAATTTAATTTTGGAGACGCAACATGGCACTGTTCAGCTGCCTAAACTCGCTGCACTGACAGTGGGCTGCAGTAACATTATACTGGAGGGCACTGTGGATGTGTTCGCAGCCACCCTCAGATAACCAGCTCCAACCTCGCACTGTGCTGTTCAGAGCTGGACTTAATTGTGGTGATGACTCAACTTCTACCTGCGGGAGAGTTTCCTGTAAAAGATCATTTCTTTATGAAATGGGCTGCACCAGGCAGCATTTATCATGTGTGACATTTTCTCATTGTAAACAGTCTGTGAACTTATGATGTAATTAGCATGCCTGCTGTTCACTTTATATATAAAGACTTACGTAAATACACTCATAATGGCATTCACCGTTCTGTCTTTAAACCCACAAGTCTTTTGTGGTCGCTTTTACTGGAACCTTGGGCACACCCGTCTCTTTTCTCTCTCTAAAAGATGCTCGCATGTAAAGATGTTTCCTCTTTGAATTCCTGCCATAGCACTGCTTCTTGAAAATCTCTTTAGCCCTGCGTTGCCATGGCAATCCAGCTCCACTGCGCTGGTGAAGGGTATATGTGTGTGTGAAGTCTGTTGCTTGGTGCCGAGGCAAAAGGGACAAAAGCATGATTACTGAAGTGACTGTGGAGGTAATCTGTAAAATGTTGCCAGTTTTGGATAAAGTTCCTGGCACAGGTTATCCTCACTTTGTAGACACTTATTTGAGGGTATTTTACAGGTAAGGGTGGTGGATTATTGGAGACCTTAAGACCTGTCGCAGCCCTGAAGCAGTGGGGAGGGTACATTAATCTCTCAGCATTAGAGCCTCTCAAGCTGGTAAAAAGATTGTAAGATGCAGGCTAGGTCAATAGGAGGTAAAGCAGGGACTTTTGCTTTTGCACCAGTGTCATTACAGGTTTTGGTGAAGGAATATAGAACATTCATATGTGACCTTTAACCAGTATGGTTGTCGGATGAAATTTGCCCTTAAAATAAATCAATAGAAAAAGGCTTCAATAGCATCAGAGTTGTTAATTTGAGGTGCTCTGATTTTTAAATACATGGGGAAAAAATCAAAGTAACCACCCCTGATATCATCTGACTTTCAAACAATGTCTTTGAAAATGTGTGTCCCTACCATTTCAATAGACTTTGGGTTAGTTCATAGGGCCCTATTTTAATGATCTACTCATCATATGGTTTGTAGTACATGGTTCAAAGAAAACAAGGGTGTGTCCAACCACATGTTGCCAGTCAAGCAGTGTACAATTTGAGCAGTAAGTAAAGCACATTGCGCTGTATTGGTTGTATTGAGTCTCTTAATTATTCAAGTGTTTTTTAGGGGGGAGTTTTTGAGCTTTTAATTCTCATAAGAGCTAAAAGAGACGGGAAACACTCGGAGTAGAGGGTAGGGAACATGCGGCAAAGAGTCTTGGATGGAAATCTAACCAGTAGCTGCTGTGACAAGGACCAGAGTCTTTGTATGTAGAGCGTGCATCTGAAGGTCCTTACACACCAGCGAATTTGTGGAGCGAAGCGAAAAAGCGAGACGAAAATGCGAAAATATTCGTTGGTCCAAAAAATTGCTTTCGCCTATACACACCGGGCGCGAAATGAATATGCGTATACATTTTGCAAAGCAAAGTTCTACCCCCCAAAATTCCGCCAGTATTTTAGAATGTCCCTCGGGCAATTTAACGACCTCCTCCAGCAGCTGACCCCACAGCTGGAGAAGCAGACAACTAACTACAGAGAGCCAACTGGTCCAGAGGAGCGGATAGCCACATAGCTGAGGTAAGATTAAAATAATAGTCAATATTCTATATGAATGAGACAAAGCCCCGTTATAATGTATATAAGCACATAATAGCTCATCTATAGCTCACTCGTCTCCAAGAGGAGCTGGATGGGTTTGCCATAGTGTGCTTGATAAATGAATATCATCAACAACATGACTTTTGATTGGCCAGAGGTCTAGCAGGTCCAGATATTCGCCTGCGAATCTCCGAAAAATTCGACACAAGTGCGAAAAAATAAAAGACGCTTTTCGCCCCGCGGGAAAAACGCTGCCAGTGTGGAAGCTTGCGTTGACTTTATGCTGTTTTTTAAAAAAAAGGCGAATAAAGGCCAATAATTCGCCTTTACTGCAGCCCGTCACCAGGGTGTGCTGTTCTCAGAGTGACGTCACCCAGCGAGGAGGCAGACTCTGTCCATTCTATATACAGTCTATGGTTGTTTGTTTCCCCCATTTTAAAACCTAACTCTAATTAGACGTATATAACATTGTGTATTATCTGGAAACAGGGCCAGAGAAGATCCACTTATCCATCAGCTCACACCTGAAGCCCCTGCAGAATATTCTACAGAAGGAACCATAATGTTAGGGAAGCAGGGAAGGTATTGGTCTCAGCTGACAGATAGCTCCCTTATTGCATCTTTTAAAATCACCATTATTGCACATTGGTTTTTGTATATGATACCGTAACAATGGGATAAAGGTCTACATGTAGGTTTTATTACACTTGAGCAGAAGTATGCCGGATAGCTTTGCCTGATTTTGGTCTCCCAATATGCTAATCCCCCCACTGCCCTTAGCTACGTATCAACACTCGATAAAGATACAGACCTTCTCATTTCACCCCTTTAGAAAGACAGTGAAAGATCAAGTCCCCAATAGCCAAACCACTCTCCTCATACCAGATACCATCTTTCTCATCGTATCAGTCTTTTCGACGTAGCAACCTGCAACAGGAAGCTATAGGCATACATGGCAGATGAGTGGATGTGACCTCAGAAGTGGTTGCTCATTGAAAATGATTCAGCGGGATCTCTCATCCATCCCACAGGCTGCCGTTATGCTGCAGAGGGTTGTTATTATCGCAGAACTGTTATTACAGTGAAGATTGGATATCAGAGGACCCATGTACAGTGGTCTGATGTCTGAGCAACACTGCTGCAATACTCAGACAGACGTTTCTCTTCACTTCCAATGCAGCTCCAGGCTATGCTTTTGTATGGATCTGATAAAAATAAAAAATAAAAAAAAATGTTGCCCTCTTATCTGGCACGTTGACATCAGCATGCAGGATGCATGGAAACCTCATTAAGGGAGTACAATCTTCCCCTCTAACCCATCAAGTTAAAGACAAATATGAGGAATTTATCCATTACACTGATGTACTGTGTTGTAATGAAAACATTAAAGTTGCTATGAAATGAAAAATGACTTTTCTTGCGTGGTTAGCTATTAAACAGACAAAATGAGAATTCTGTTTCCTGGAGACTTTAATAAAATGCCTCCATTTACGAGGTCTTTAAAACAGTCACAGACTCATTTAAGCTCAATTAAATCTTCATCAGGACAGAGTGAGGACAGGAAACACGATACTCTCTACTGTATACAGTTCAGTGATAATAGAAGTCATTAAACATAGAAATCACAGTCAACTTGAATAAAAGAAAAGTCCTGCTGAAAGAGAGAAAGGAAAGGAAATTAACAGGTAAGCAACGCATAATGAGCTCGAGTCCCATAGTGCAATGTTAAAGTACAATTACTATGTCAAAGGCCACTTATTAACCACATTTCCTGAAGTAATAAGAAAGTCTTTAAAGTTCATGTTCAAATTCTGTCTCTGTGAGACTGAGGACTTTTATTCTCTATCATTTATAACTACATTTCAAGCAGCCTTTTGTTTCCCATTGGAGCGTAAATGTACATTGACCATTAATTCAGCGATGAAATGAATGGAAGTACTGCGTGTCCACTTATCAGCTTTGTTAGGCACCACTAAATTATTAAAATATAAATATAAATGATCAGAAATGTACTTTCATTGCTCCAAGTTTGGCTAACTTTTACACAAAACACTTTAACACACTGCAGTGACCGTTTTCCCAAACAGACCTTCAAACAAATAAGTGCTGTGCTGTATTTGATTAAATACTGATGATCCTGCAAAACCTACTGCATTTTTCATGTACACTACTGCCTTTCTAAAAGGGATATTCCAGCATGAGTTTAAGCCACCGTCAAACACACCGTAACACTGAGTTAGACACCCCCTCGAGAGATGAATGTTGCTTAATGTTGCTTATTTAACTTTAGCAAAGACAGCACGATGGCAGTACACAGTGGTCTATGTCTCCACCTGCACACCTCAACCAAAAAGCCACTCTATATCCACAAATAACGCTCAGAACAGCACCTAACTTCATCAACAGTACATATAGGGTCCTAGCCATAGAACTAGCCATCAAACACCTTTTTAGCTTTACCTGGTTTCTTTAGAAAAGAGACCGAACACAACTCACCCACTCTGCTGCAGCAGCCACTTGTTTGTGGGGAAGCCCTGACGAGTTGATCACCGAGTACATCGGGGTTTCGTAGCTCAAAGACAAAAATTTATGATTATTACCTTATGGAAATGCAATAAGAATTCTTGTGTATCTTGTATGTGCACTATGGACGCGGTCATTCTTCTGCCTTAGCGACTTGGTCTTATCTTGGCATTTAGATAAAGGCTGGTTCTTCATTGTGCCCATAGACTGTATATACTATGGACAACTTGGTTCCGCCTACCGCCTGTATCGGATTCGAAGCCAAATAGCTCTCAGTATTTCCAGGATTTTTCTTCATTTCCTGAAACCAGCGCTGCGCAGTAGCAATGTGCGCATTCAGCCGCGCAGTCGCAGAGAGTCACTGTGATGACGCTCAACTCAAACAGCGTATCACCCGGGAGAGTTACGCCATCCCTGAATGCCCATAGGCTGTATCAGGTGTCAATCATAGAAAACATGAACCCCCTAATAACTTTTAAAAACTGAGCTTCACAGAAAAAAGAGGAATTGAGCACAAAACAGTCTTACAATAACTACATGTCAACATCACAAGCAGGGGGGAGAAAAATTTATGTTCTGTGTGATAAATTTCATAAGTTTGTCCACAGCTCCATAAGCTTTGCTGGCGGAGGCGGGATTTATGACCTATACTGCAGCCCTTCAACAGAGGGTGCTGTACTCGGAGTGGCTTCACCCAGCAAGGAGGCAGACTCTGTCCATTCTATATACAGTCTATGGTTGTGCCATTCTACTCCTGCTGGAATTTTACAGAACATGAGATAATCCAAAGTAATAACCATATCTTTTATTTTGGATCCATAAAAACCAAAATTAATGTCAATTTTTAAATCCTTAGATGTCAGGATAGTTTTAGACTATGTATCAGTACCAGATGGGCTAAGATGATTTTATATGTCGGTTTAACATGCATTTGTGGATCCACCAAAAAACTGTTATTAAAGGTAATTATAAGCACATGTATTGATTTCCACTACAGAGTCATGTTTGCGCTGCCAGGGGCCAAAAGATCATGGCTATTCCATGCTGGTCTCAAGTTTTGTCCCTTTTGATCAGAGACTCCCTCAGATGTTATCAAACCTTTGATGTCATACACTACAGTTGATAAAATCTTCCATTTCTTTGAATTTTTTGCTCAGGAACATTATTAAAGACAGGAAGATTCAAAAGATATTTTATACCAACAGCCATCAGACTTTACAACTCTTGTGTAAATAGTAGATAACTTTTTGAGACAATTGAATGTCTCTTCGGGCATTAACCAAGTTCTTCTTATTATTTCTTCTTATCATTCTTAAAAAAAATTTGACCTGTTGCTCATGAGCCATTAACTCTTTTACCATCTTTACTTCAAGAGACTTAGACCTATTTTTATTCAATTTTATCAAATTTTCAAGTTTTGTTGTTCCTGCCCAAATATTTGTAAACTGGTAGCTAGTTTTAAGTTTCAAATTAGCATTTTTTTTAACAGAAAAAAATAAAAATACGAGCTGTCTAAGCTCTCCAAAACTTGGGTTCAACTGTGTCTATTTACATCTTCTGCATTATTTCTGGAATTAGGTTATAGTTGATGAAAAGATACACATAACAATCTTTGACGAGATGAATGACAAATGACAAAATGAATGACAAAGGATTCGTCTCCAACAGGCAAAGTTATATAGCTCACTGAAAGGAGTCTTTGCCTCCATATCTACATGAGTGTACCTAATACTAAGTTACACGACTGTGCCACTGAACTCAATTGCTGCTCTTAATACTATTTATAAATCCCATATGAGGCATGATGTTGCAGTACATGATTTCTGCATATTTATCAAAACACTCAGCTGGTGTTTTTTTTCCACGTTTCTGTATCTATAGGACCCGTCGTACGGATAAAGGAAATCTATTTTTATATGTTCAAACTGCAGCTGCAGCTATTTGCTCTTTCATCACTCAGTGTTCTCGCTCCGGCTCTGCAATCACTTGTCCAACTTTGCAGGTGTGAAATAACACTTTTAGAGTGAAGTAATATCAGTTCATCGACACAGGGGAAAGAGCCAGAGCCTGTCGTTATGGGGTTGACATACACAAGGCAAATGCCAGTTAATTAAGTTTTGTAATGCGAATGATTACCCTTTTTACAACATCAATGTGCAAACATAATTTCAAACCACATCAATTGTCTTGAAGAGTTCCAATATACTGAGCGGTAATCTTGCATGGGATTGTTTTCAAGCTCTAGCCAGGTTATTAATGGATGTCGCAGAAAAAGGGAAGCAGAGAAATGACTCCATTTGAGCAGAGCATTATAAATGACAAACCACAAAGAAGTTTCTTTTGAAGAAATATTAAAGGACACCAAAGGGAACAGAAAACCATTTCTTCTTCCAATTTTTATATATGACTGGCTGTGGCTTAGGAGATAGATGGGGTCATCTAACTACAAGGAAGACCAACAGGTTTCACCTCTACCGTCTCCAAAAGGTGAAATTTTCTTCAGGTAGGATGCTTTGACCCAATTTGCTTCTGAAGAGTGCTCTGTTAGTGTGCGACAGAATGTCTGTAAGAAAACGCTTTGATGAGCTTGGGAGCATCTTTTATCGATGTATGAATGCCAGCATGTATTTCTCTGCATGGCGTAATATGAATGCATTTTAGCCATCATTGTTATATCCTAGCCTAGGGGAAACCTGGACATAACATGATGTGTGCCTCCCAAGAAAACCAGGGCGATAACACCATTTACTTCTTAATATACTGTATATGTACATATCAGAGGAAGAAATGACCAGATTGCTTGACCTGAGAGGTGACTATATTTACATCAGTCCATATGTACGTCTCAAAGTAATGCAATGAGTTTAACAATTGGATCAATAAAGGTGATTTTTTTTCCATTTGATACACCAGTTATGGAGTGAGTCAGCAATAGAGTTTGATACTAGTGGCAAGCTGCCTCTGATAAAGATGTAGGGTTCTATTTTCGTGCCTGCGCTGAAAGCTGACCAGGTTTAAATCGGCAAGCTTTCAGTGCACTTTATACGCCACCGGCGAGCATGAAAATGTCACTGCGCCAGCTGATTCTGTCGACACCTCCCCTTGCCACACCACCACGCCCAGCTTGGCGGACCTCAGTGCGCCTCAGTCCACGAAAATACCAAACTGGCTGTACATCGGGGTCCGCAAGACGAAAATACCACTGCGTGTGGTCCGCCACCCTTCACCGCCTCACTGGCGGACACGAAAATAGAGCCCCTTATGTTGCCTCATTGTTGTTTATCCTAAGATGGCTCCTTGCTACCTTGCTCTTGTGCACTTTTACAGATCACATAATGTCACTGAGATGACCCCCACCCCCAAAGTTGAGACTTGATCTTAGATGAAATTATGCTTCAAGTATCCAAGCTCTAAGAGAGCCCCACTGATGAAGACCTGTAAAGAGCGGCGAAGAGGACTTTAAAAGAGCTGAAGAGTTTCACCAGCAGAAGAGAAAATAGCAGGAAAGCTTTATGATTAAAGAAATGCTCTCGAAACGTTGAATGTCAGTGAGGTAATTAAACTCCACACTAATGATGAAGCAAAAAATAGAGTGCAGGCTAATATCAGCAGCAACAAGCTGCATAAAGCACTAAAACAGTATTAAAAAAAATACATCAATGAGATGTCTTTGCAATTAAAACATTCAAGGACAGACATAATAGCTAACCTTAAATTTCTGATCATCAACAGGGGGGAGAGAGTGAGTGCACATCGCACATGAGTTTATAGATTTTAGAAGACAATCATATATGGATATAAAAAGAAAAGTGTGTAGGCTAAACTGTTGGCAAATGTTCTTGGCTGCTGTAAATATATCTTGGCAGCTTTCCCAGGTATAGTCTATGTGTGGGAAACACTTTACTGAAACTATTAACGATGTGAGGAGGCGACTGTGCCAATGGTCATGTGTTATTTTTAACATGTTGTAGGCTTCATACCGTTCAAGTATGGCTTAAAGTTTGTTCAGCAGGGGGGGTTATATGGTTTGATGGTAGTTATGAAACAGTGTCTGGTCAGATTTTAGTTACGACCATTATTGGATTTTTCCAATCTGAAAAACTTTGTCATACCTAGCAATTGGGTCAACCACACCTCCTCACAAAAATAAATCGTCTATTCTTAAATAAGAGTATTTTTGAAGCTAAGTTTGGAGTTCTGCGAAAGGATTTTTGGATGTTTGTGATTAGGGGCACATTTGTTTTAGATCTGTATATGTAACAATGAACCACGTTTTGGACCCAAAAGCTGGACTCAGGGGGGAGATAAAGGTTCAGGGCTCTATTTTGGTGCCTCGCCGGAGACGTGCCGCAAGCGCAGCGTCAATCAGATCCGCCGCACTGACAAGGCGTTCCCAAGCACATTTTGGTATTTTGGTGAGCCGCGCAGCCCGGCGTAAGTATCCCCCCTCCCTAACTCAGCTCCTCCCGGCAGCATAAGTCATAGACAGGGGGGAGAGAGGGCGTGGAGTCGGTTTAACACAGCCGAGACCTGTTTTCACGAATCAAATAAGCTCCTCTCCTTGCCTTTAAATCCGCCACCGGCGAGGCGTATTACTATTTTCATGAAGTAGTCAAAGAGATCAAGAGATGTCTGAAGACAGTTATGCCACACGATGGCGACAGAGGGCAGCTGCTCAACAAGTGTCCTCCACACTCTCTCATCTGAGCACAGATGGATTTGGTGTGCGTAATGTTGGACCCACTGGTAAGAAAAACACCCTTTTCCACAAATAAAGACACTCACATAAAGTTGCATATATTCAAACCTCACGTGACAAAGGTGGGTTGAGCGCACAGATCACAACATAAACTCCAAAAATGGCATTAAAATCAGAACCATCTGTGCGTAAATGACGCATCGCGCTCCGTGGCCTGGCTCTTTCTTTCATAGATGTTGGCATATAAAATAAATTTGGCCCACAAAACTGAATATTATAATATCCGTATGTCGGCTTAAAGTAGATAACGCATCTGATCACTGAAACAAATCATCTGTTCAGCCGCAGCAGCAGCAGGAAGACGGACAGAGGACACGGAGACGTGTCCAGGTCGAGCTGTGCGAGAAATAAGAGGAAGAAAGAAAAGGAGGGAGACGAATTACATATCTTGTTAACTTCATCATGTGTGTATATTTACTAGATATTTAATTTAATTTGATGCAGTTTCAGCTGTATTGATTCGGTCAGGTCGTGTGCCCAAACGCGTGCCAAACGCGTGCCAAACGCGCTCATCAGATCAGATATAGATCAGAATATATCGATATAGATCTAAATGTATGTGCTGACTCAGATTAATAGTTGATGATGATTATTTATTGCACTGAAATCTGCCTGACACTGTGGAAACCTGCCGGTGAGGCATCAGTGACGTATGTCGATACGCCGCCGGCCTACCAAAATACTACTAGACCAGCTGTGTTCCGCCTTGCGCTGAAAGCTGACCAGGTTTGAATCGGCGAGCTTTCAGCGCACGTTACACGCCGGTGGTGAGCACGAAAATGTCACTGCGCCAGCTGATTCTGTCAACACCTCCCCCTGCCACGCCACCACGCCCAGCTTGGCGGATCTCGGCTCGCCTCCGTGCGACTCAGTCCACGAAAATACCAAACTCGCCGGGCTCCGCCAGACGAAAATACAACTGCGCGGGGCTCGCCGCCCTCCGCCGCCTCACCGGCGCGAACGAAAATAGAGCCCTCAGAGTTTGTTTGATCAAAAAAGGGTTCGGTAAACGGGAAGACACTCACACGGGCAGAAGTATCCAAATCGAAAGGCGAACAACATTCTGCTACCATCTTTTGTCCATTATGATTTGACTCCTTGGGGTTGTTTAACCACAGTAACTGCCTCTTTTATGTTACTACCTTGCATGGTGTGCAGAACTAATTGGAAGACACTGAAAAGGCAACTGCTGAGTTTAAAGGCAAATAATAGCAGTGGCTTAAACCAATTTGAGCCAGTTCTCATCTGTAACCAGTCCTTGTTTCCCATCCCTCTCAAATATGCTGTGTATTTTGGTAAAAAAAAAAAAAAAAAATGGCAACCTGCAGTCTTTAGAAATCAAGCCACTGCAGAAGTGCGACAAACTGTAGTTCAGGGATACCCGCTGGATGGCTGTAAAAAGCACGGAAACAAAAATATGCAAAAACAATAAAGCTCGTAAACACATTTACAGTCTGGTTTATAAAACAGTTTTGACCAGAACAGCTTTTGGCTCCCATAGCACCCTTTGTCTTTTGTGATATGGACCATCTGACCACCATTCAGTGGGTCTGAAATAAAGTTGAATAAATAAATAAATAAATAAATAAATAAATAACAAATGGATGATTGTTAGGTCCATTCATTATATTGTCCATGGTTGCCAATTTTAGTCAAGCATCAGGGTGGCCAGTCAAATTTCTGAGGGGCGCATGCCACCCCCTGGTCATTCCTTGAGATATGCCCCTGCTTATGGCCAAAAAAAGGTGAGAACAGCAGAAATCCTGAACTTTCAGCTTTAGAGCAGTTATCCAGAGTCCATGAACTGAGGGGTTACTCCAAGATGGTCATGACCACCTCTAAAACACTGCCTGTGAATACATGAAATACATTTTTCAGCTCTGATCAACACTGATTCTCAAAGAGTGCCCTCATTTATATATTCTTACAACACAGTTCACACAGATGCAGTGTGATCTTTTTTTTTTCCTCCCCTCTTTCCTGTGTTTGTCTTGTTGGGAACTATCCAACAAAGGTTACATACATCAAATATATCTTTATCTTTAAAGATCTATTTTAACCACAGCCAAATGATCTGTAAAACAAAACAAAGTCAGAACAACTTCACACCAAGGCAACAGACAGCATATTACAGCCAGTAAAATGTTCGTTTGTGACCACTTTCTATTCGCTTTTGGTCAGACGCTCAGAAAGTTGTTTTGCAGAAATCATTTAAAAAACAATGGGAGGCTGCACGCATTGGCTTAATACATTGTTTTGTTCCTCTTTCCGAAGACAGCATGACTCACAGAGCCACAATGACTACATTTATTCTAAATTTAAGTATGAAATATAGTTATTCTTCTAACAAGGTTTTTTTTTTAGGAGAGGGAAATGAAGCTGCTAAAAAGAGAAAGGCTGTGCAAAATCCATTAAGCGTGTGTGTGTGAGTCAGAGGACGAGTGTGAACCACGATAAAGTGAGGAAAATTGGCGGGGACAACAGAGGAAAGAACCCATATGGTAAATGGATGCACTGCTGGTTAGATAAGGGGGCTATAGGTGGTCTAAGTTTTGTCAAGCTCATGATATGAAAAAAACATGGAAAAAAAAAAACCTACATCAGAGAGAAACAAGTTTTATTTCAGCCAATTAAAATGTTGTAAGTCAACACATTTCCAGCAGATTTTTAGTATAATAGTCTCAACAAATAAAACAACTTGACTGTATCCCTTTTTGTTCCAAGTTTATTAAACATAAAATGATATTTCATTGTAGCTCTCACAGTCCTGCCTGCTAAAATAGAGCCAGAGTCAGCCATGCATTTGAAAAAAAAAACACTTTGAAAACAGATTAAAAAACACTCCAAAGCCACACAGCATTAAACTATGATAATGGGATCATGTTTGCTTCCTGGGGTTAAAAGCCTAAACGTTGTATTTTAAACACGTAAGTGATTATTGATTTCTCTCATGCTGAGACAGCACAGATGCACTCGCAGCAGATCCAATCAGCCTTTGGAATTATTTCATTAGTGGATGAAACCACACCTCGTGTTTCCACATCCATTCAAGAATTATATGTACACCAAAGTAACAGAGACAGAGGGTGGTGGAGTTAATAAAATCGCTATAAATAACATCAGAGTAAATGTGACCCAGACAGATCCAACCACACATCAAACCAGCTCGGCTCATTCAAGAGCATAACTTCTGAGGAATGTGTCTTTTAATGAAATATTAAATCTGGTTTAAATAACATAGAAGGAATCTCCTAAATCTTGTCTGTTTCGAAGGCAACACCTAAGGCCACAAAAACCAACTGTAGCTGTCCTTTAAACCTCAGTCTTTAACAAGGAACCAGAAAAGTATTAGCCATTTTAATGTTAAAGGTTAAAGGTGCAATACTAGGGCCAGCCCTGCCATGTAAGGCTGCACACTCTACCTCCCCTTACTCCTCTATCTAACATGAGGGGTGAGATTAAGGGAAAAAAAAATCACAATTGAAAAACACATAGGAGAGTCTACAAAAGAGGATTAGGGACACAAGAAGAGAAAAAAATATATAATTACAAGAGGGATGATTTTTCAAATTTCCATTTCGAGAATAAAGTCAAAGTTTTGAGATTCAAACTGGAATCTAAAGAAGTTGAAATTTTCGACTTCATTCTCATTTTTTTAATCTTAATATGTCGATACTATTCATGACATTTTGTAATATTATAATATTGATATTTTTTAACTTTATTGACACATTTTGATTTTTTTTTTAACTCGAAATTTCAACTTTAATCCCCAAATTTTGACTTTAATCTCCTTCCTGTAATCATTAATTTTTTTCTCTTCATGTGGCCTTAACCCTCTTTCATAAGAGTCTGTAGAGCGCAGAGGACAGGTAAGGCTGGAGCTCACCACTGCAGGGTTAGGCTGTATGCTCTACCTTCCCTTATTCCATTGTTTCATGGGAAAAAGAAAGGGAGAAGAAAAGAGAGAAAAAGAAGGGATCAGTGGTTTACTCTTACTTTTGTTTTGGCCTCCAAGTGCCATGTCTTATAACTTTTACTCACTTCGCATTTCCACTTTGTCTGACAATCCCTTTGCTTTTTTTTGCCAACTCTGTGCATGCACTCCCAATTCTCTTAGTAATAAGATAGTTGATCCTGCTGTAAACACTCTGAGCAATAAAATAATGTAAACAAGCGCTGATATTACATATTGAACCATAACTTGTATGTTTTCGACTGCTGTGATTTATGGTAGTTTCATAAAGCTTGGCTGTACATGTGATGACAAAAATGAGAGTTTTCTGCTGTACCTTAGATCTCAATTGACATTTACGGTCCTGTCTAAATCTTCCAAAAAAAAAAAGAAAGAAAAGTAAATTCTCAAGGAAATAACCTGGTGCTCTTCTTCTTTACGTCAGTCCTCAGCAGATAAAATAAGAGGATATGCCTGTGAGCATGAACCTTTATTTTGAAGGATTTTTATTTTGACGTTTATTTATGCCTGCTATGTCACTTCCTTTTAGCCATTTTTTTTGTAAAAGCAAGCTAATAGTTACTAAATGTGGTTCACACAATAGAGGGGATTTTATTTGCATTTAACAACACTGTGAAAAGGTACAGTGGACTGTGTTTGTGTGATGTAGTTTTCACTCTCTATAGGAAGATATAAGAGCCAAAGAAAACAGCATTATCTTTTTGCGAGGTAGAGTTTATCTAGTTGGTTAGCAATGGCTGCTACACTGTTGGAAAGACAACATATAAATAGCAACATTAATGTGGTTTTCTTAGGGGCCTCTTTCACCCAAAGTCTGCTCAAAAGGTCCAGATCAGGGACATTGTTGCATTTTGCATTTGATCTGGTTAGCGTTCACATGGGACTTTCGCCAAGCTAACCAAATAGTTCAAAAAAGAGGGAAAATTACAAGAGAAAATCACTGTCTGTCATCTGCTCATTTAGGGCACAATCTTCATTGTCCCACAACGAACAGAAAGTAGCTGACCAGAGAGAACAATAGGCATCTTACTCCACAAAATTCACCAGCGGTGGCTTGTGCAAGAAGACACCGGGCATTAATGCAAAGGAATGCCTCGATAACGCATTGTCAGCGTGTTTGTTGAACAGAGGAACATCCAGGTATTTAATATCACCGGACTATTGCCTGGTAATAATTTCCCAGCTTAATTCAGAGTAAATGTGTTATTGGTTTATATTGACATATAAAAAAGCTGCATTAGTGTTGCATTCACACCTGCCACAGACCGTACCATGGTTCGTTTGGAAGGGGACGGAGTCCTGCATTTTTAAGAGGACCATGGTCCGTTTGTTTGATCCGGACCATGGTTCCATTGCGCGTTCATACCACCCGGACCAACGGAATGAGGGGACCATGGTCCTTTCAGAACGAACCAAACAGTCCTGGTTTGAATTTGCCCTTAAAATGAAGTTTGCCTTTTGGTTCGTTTTCTTTAATTCTTAACAAATCAAACTCTATATAAACTGTTTGCATTGGAGTTACTATAGTACTGAAGCAGCTCTACAATATTGATGCTCAGCAGTGAGATATTTCACAGTTCTTCACCTGAGAATCTATCTGATATGTTTCTCTATAAAGTTTAGGGTTTATGTAACTAGAAACTGAATAAGAAAGTGTAGATTTCAGAGCATGTTTTAGTTTAAAAAAAAAACATGAAAGAAGCAACATAACTGTTGCTGCAGGCAGTTAGGACAGTATAGCCTTGACAGAAGCGTTTAGATGTCAAACTTCAGAGGCATGTGTGAAACAGTGTTCTCACAGAAACAGCCTAAAGGAAATGTATTCAGTTGACTGCTGAAAAATCAGTTTGCGAATGAATTAGTGCTGCAGTATCTGGCTGTATGAACGGATAAGGGTCTTATTTGGAATTGAGTGGCGGGTTCAGGATTCCCTCCTGCTGAGGGTTTAATAGTCAGAACACGGAAAAGACTGGCAGCATCCAGCGCTGAGAAATCACAGGTCTTTTCTTCTGCCGTCTCCAAATCTCGTATGAAATGCCTGGCAGCCGTTCAGCTGTTGTTAAATGCCCGCAGCTTGGCAGACCACTTTTTTATCGCACTGATCTGATGGAGGGATGGGGAGTTTGGAGACAAAGGCACATGCACAAAGACGGAACCAGCCTGGGTTCACAGGAAAGTTCAGCTTCCTGACTGAAGCTTAATAGAGACATATTCTGTTCCAGCAAGTGTGAGAGGCAGATACGCATGGTCTTGAAGCATTTCCAATCCACAGCAGCACATGTAGGGCTTGAAAATGTAGTGCATATCCAACATTATCCCTTTACTAAATGATATACAGGTCGAAAGTGCTCATTGTATTTCTAACAGTTTTGTGAGTACTATGTCAGAAATACATAAAACAAACCGTTCCAGAGGATTTATATGTGGATCATAGGTCGCATGGATTGTACAGATGCTTATTTGGATCACCAAGAACTGAGATTTTGGAGGAGCTATGGGGCCTTAACTATCTCTAACAGAAAGAGGTGGAGGAAGATCCTGTCCTGCAATCCAGCAGAGCTAGTATATCTATCTTCGAGCAGTGTTGAAAATGACAAGAGTGGTATTAGTTAGACATTAGACATTAACTTCAATTATTTAAACATGGGGAAGATGACTGTCTTGACTGTTGTGTGGCAGATAATCACTGGTACCCTCCACAAAGACAGTAATCAATAGAAAGTTAGTGCTGAACAGGCTGTTGGCGGTATTGAAGCATAACAAAGGAAAGGTGTGGTAGGGGCTCCAACGGTCCCAGTGCTATCACAGGACAATCACGAACCAGAGACAATGCCAGAGGGGTCTCACTTGGGCTAAGGAGCAAGAAACTTTACTGGTTGAACAGTGATTCAAAGTCCATTGTGTCTTATCAAGTCCAAAGTCAATGATGCCATCTACCAGGAGATTTTGGAGCATCTCACGCTTCCATGTGTTGACAAGTATTAATGCTTTTTTTTTTTCTTTTCAAGCAACATTTAACATCTGCTCACAGCACCAAAAGTCCTATCAAGCAGTTTGCTGGGTATTATCAAAAGAAAAACTAATTAAAACTGACTCAGACATACAACTTGGCAGAAGGCCACTATTAAAGCAAACTGAGCCTCAATCACAGCTATACCACAGAATGATCTGCACCATGCCTTATCGCATTCATGCAGTATTTGATTTCTTCTTGCTAACGAAATACAGATTGTATAAATGAATGAACTTTCAGAAGTTTAATATTTCTTTGTGACAAGTCCTTTTTATTCAAGCTTAGGAAATAGTCTAAGGATCTGAGATGCTGGATCTTTGAATTTCATGAGCGGTAAAACAAAATTGTTAAAACAAAACAAAACAAAAAAAAACAGGTTGGAAAGTTCATTTTAAATGTAATCATATAAAACTATAACACCTATTCAGATTGATTTAAAAGAAAGGAAAGTTTGGCACCTGAATGAATTGATTGCCGATTTCAGAGTTGTTAGCAGACATGTTTATTTTTGGGTCAGCTAATCTATTCAGAAAGCTAAATAGATTAAGCATATGAAAGAATTATGCTCTTTTAAAAAAATATATTTTTTAAAAAGAGTAAACATATTAAAATCATACCTTGTTTAGCAAGTCCACTTATCATTAGTGCTGGCAGTTAAGGCAAAATAAAACATTGAGGGCTAAGTGAGTGAAACAAACAAACAAACAAACCCTCTAACAAAACATTTCTATAACAAGTACTTTGCAAACCTTTCAGTTTCCCACCTTCATTCACCAACTGCTGATCATTACACACAAGATATTCAGTATTTGCATATGTTCTACATAATTGCCAAATTAACACCAATAATCCTGCTAGCTATTAGTCCTGGGTGTCTGGGTGTATTAAACTGCAGGTCTCAGCTTAATAAGCACTACAAAATGTGCATTATCATAATAGTTGATTTGTTTATAACTAAGAATCAAAAAATATTCAACAAGCAGAAAAAGAGGAGAGTTCTGGCTGGAGTTCAGTAAAGTTACACATTCAAACAAAGTAAATAGAAGCTTTCCTAAAAGTAACTGTCAAAGAAGACTTAGTGTGTCTGTGCAACATATACGAACACAGCAGTAAAATAATCTAAATCTCAGTATTGGGTTTGAAAATTAACTTTTTGGTGCATAATGCACACATAGCCTGGAGTAAAGGAGGACCAGTTTACAGTTGTGTCTAATGACTTTAAATGTCAGCTTTAAGTTGAACAGTAGATATGAAAATGTCACGTTGATAAGCGTTTTTATATCCCCCCCAAGGAGCCAAACATGTGAGTTGCATCTGGGATAATGCAGCTTCATTCTTTGGTTCATTACTATGTCATGGTCTTATATACCAAAGAAAAAGGCAGTTTCATTGTGCTTTGTATAAATACAAACTTAAAGTCTGGAGGTATATCTTTATTTCCAGGGCATACATACAGACTTTTTTAGCTGGGACAACCAAAGTTGACATAATCAGAAGTATCTATGTTTACACAAATTATTAGCATTTATCTTATCTATGTTACCTACTCCAAAAATTATTAATACATATAAATAATAATATATAATGCATCATACACCTGTTGTATTTTCTCTGTAGGTATAACATTACACATTTTAACTATGATAAAATACACTCAGCAATCACTTGAGGAAAAAAATTGCTCTGAATCTGTTTGTTCTGTTGTAAAAATAAATACTTCAATAAAGAATATTTGTTGTAGGTGTGCTCCTTGTGTATAAATCACAATGCTTCTATTATTAATATTTAATATCTGAGGATTCTCATCATATTGTTCACACCCCGGCAGTAGCCCCCTGTGGCCCTTTCAAAATTTCCCAGAGGGATTTTTCTAGTTGTCATTGTAGTTAAGCAAAGGTAAGCCAACTAAATCACTTAGGCAGCAGGTCACAGTTAAACAAAAAAGGCTGTATAAAAGGGCACACAGTCTCCCACAGTGGCTCTGAGTATTGGTTTAGGACACAAATCCTGTGGCCTGGAATAATCCAATATGAGCATAATTCCTAAGGATACTGGGCTGTTAAATTAGACGGTGCTGCTCTGATGGTTGCAAACATTACAAAGGACACTTTGGTCTTAAGGGCTCCGCAAGGTACTCTGAAACCTTGCCTTGTAATTCTTTGTTATTTAAATCGTTTTGAAATCAATTCCAAAAACAAATTGGTTGGCAGTGTAATGAAGCTAAAATGATTTGTTTTCTTACCTATGAGAAAGTTGGTTAAAAATGATCATTGCGGCCTCCAATAATAAACACATGGAGTATTGTTAGTGAGCGAATGTGCTGGCCTACAAATAGGTGCACTGATTTGAGTTTAAATGTGTTCAGCTCTCTATTTTCTCTGCTAAACTGAGAGCGGCATTGGTTTCTTTTCTGTGTGCACTTTTTGACAGACATTGACAGGTCCCGTTGGGCTCTTTTACAGTGCGGACTGCTGACAGGAACATGCTGGAAACGAAACAAAAAAGGTTTCCAGCAGCTTCCCGTGTGATTTCTATTCTGCCTGTACCCATACCTGGCCAGGGAGCTCTGTGCACCCCTATCAAACAGGCTTCTGCTGATTGACTGATCTCTGCTGTCAGAGAGGGATTTAATACTGCAGCACACTGAAGGTGGCTTTAACAATTTCTATCAAATCTGCTCAAACAGAATAAATTTCAAGAATATAACTTTCCTTTGTTCTCATTCAGACTTTGCAGGTTGGAAATATGACATTTTGACACCCCAATTACCTTATCACAAACAAAATAATATCCATCTATGTCTTTTTTTTCTAAGTGCAACAGTTTTTGTGATTACATAACAAAATACATAAATCTATTTGTCTGAGGAAAAAAATATATTAAAGAAAAAATGAGTTTACATGACCCTTGTATCATAATATCTTTCTAAAAGAAGCGGAGGGCGGTCAACTGGCAGAAGCCAATTTAAGAACAAGTCACCAAGGGTCTACCATACACTCACACCAGATCTGTGTTTGGTTCGTCTCTGCACCAGTATGGTTTTACTCCATGCTTTCTCATCCATCAACATCTATCAGGTGCATTTTCAGGGCAAAGCACCAAGCAGCACCACCTTACAGCAGGAGTCATGAACCCTAGGATTACCCAGGCTAAATACTGAATGGCTTTCTAGCTCCATAATGAGTTCTGAAGACCTTTGGCCTGCTGATTCCACTCACAATGGCAGTGAGTTGTTGTAGTAAAGTGAAATCTGATGTGACGTCTACTCAAAGTGTTTATTTTAAAAGTTAACAGGGTGTTTTAATGTTGTTTTAGTGTCTCACTTCCTGTCTCAGCAGCTCTGCCCTGTGCCGATTAATGTGTTGTGCTGTGGCATAAGGCGGAAATAGAAAACATCTGTTTCTGTTGCGGAAAGTCGTCACCATGACAAAAATAAAAACCGACACTAAAACCTATGTCTGTATGTAGGTTTTTCTGTCAGGGTAATCATCATAGCCCTTAGACTTTCTTGTACTTTACAGTGGAGCAGCCATTAAGTAATACATTAGTTATGGAACGCCACTTCGACTCAGAAGTTACCCAAAAAGTAGACAAATAAAAAGTTCACGATAACAGCTAACATGTCAATGATGGAGGGAGTATTGATAATATGCTTGATAAGAAAGAGGCAAAATATGAGGCAGTGATGCAGTTGCTGGTGGCCAATGAATACTCGATGAGTTTTTCAGAGACTAATGTTTGGTCTTTTATACAGTCTGTGGTTTGAACTATTGGTTTCACTATACAACATTGTGCAGTGATTTTTGGTGCTGTATTGTTTGGTCTTGTATCTTCAAATGGAAATCACGAGCCTTTACAAGTAGATATAAGCTGGTGTAAAACTCTGACAATATTGTAAGAATAAATGTGAGGGTTTCTCTATCTCACAGTACAGCAATTACAGTTTTATATCTCTTATTTTAATAGTATCTGGGACTAAAATGTCATCCAGACATACAATATGCCATTTATTAGCTCTTTGGCATTACATATTCAGTCTTTCAAAATACATTTTCATGCACATCACTCAAGGCAGTCCAATGCTCCCCAGATGACCACATTGGCTGGCCATGTCACCAGTGAATAGTGTACGAATGTAGCACTTTTTGTGTCAACCTGCCAGATCACTCTGTCATATGGGACTTTTAACTCACTTTTACACAGTTTTGAGGAACTTTTTAGGCTGCATTTTTAAGACTTTGGTGGCTTTTAAGTTGAACCTTTAATGTGTGTAGGTTATTAGAAATCGTCTTTCTTCATCCAAGGCTTTGGAAAAACAAATCTGGAGAATGTTGAAGTAAGCATTATCCACTTACCTCGCCATCCAACTGTCAGAGCTGCATAGGTCTTGATAAGAAACGTGAAGGAGATTGAGCAAAGAATACCCATGATGGTTACCATGTGCTCTTCTAGGCAGTGTCTCCATCAACCCTTATCACCAGGGGCTCCATTATGAGGTGCATACCTTACAAGTATCTTACACAACCCCACTTCAAACTATCCCTTTGAAATAGATTATAAATATATTAAAGGTGTGCCTTGGTGCTGCTTGTTCTCATTCCAAAGAGACTGGGAGGTTAGTCAGCTGTTTTTTTCAGAAGCTAGACCAGAGACCAAACCATTGTTCTCATTTAGCATTAAATCACTAATTGAGCTTGGCATAGAAAATTTGATTCTGGCAGACAACAAAGTCAAGCTCAACTCACAGTACATCAGCTTGATCTAAACCTTGTTCATATCAGCTGACAGCTCAGCCAATTAGCTTCTTTGCACTCAATTGGCAAATGTCAGTATAGGTGTTCTTTTAAATCTGCTTCAGCCTGCCAACTCATCCAGCAGCAAATCACTTTGCATCCTGGCACCTCATTTTTATGCAGTATCTGATTTCACTAATGTTTAATGTATTTTCACTAATGCCTGTTCTGTTCTGTACAGGGGCCTCTGCCGCTGCGGTTTTCCTTGTATATGCTTACAAATGCGAGGGCAGGTGTGCTGCCCCTACCTCAGGCTTTGGCATTCCACATACACTCCTGAAAGGGCAGGGAGCCCCACCACTAAATACACTTAGGTCTAAAATAATCATCCTTTTGACTTGAGTGGTCTTAACTAATCTACTGTAGGTTCCAGGACTGGGTTAACCAGATTACCAGTCATACATTGGTGATAATGCATTGTAATATGTCTACCATTAAAGGCATGGTCGACGATTGGAGAGATTGGTAATTATTATGAACCTTATTTATATGGCAATCGTGGTCCTATCGTCCTACTGAATGAAGAGAAAAAAAAATGGAAAAAATCCATTCACCTTAGCAGCTGCAAGACTGCAAAAACATTGACCAATCGGAGCCATTCGTCCCGGACAGCTCCTATTGGTCAATCTCCTCTCCATCCAATCACCTCGCCAAATGCGACACACCCATCTCTCATTGTTCAGACTTTTCCCCTCCCACTCTCCCAGCCCTCCGGAGTGGCTAAAAGTAGCGTAGCAGCTTAGCCACAGGAGCTGTGATGGAGAAGGATGCAAAAAAAAACAAAAAACACTTCTGCTTGCCCAACCGCTAAAAGTCGAAAGAAAATGCACGCCGTCAGGAGGAAGGGCAGAGTGAAAGAGGAAATGTGACCAAGCAAGGAATCTATAAAAATCAGGTCATCCATTGAGCGGTGGAGAAAGCTCTGCCAGGATATGGGCCTGAAAACAGACACAGAGACAGCAGAGTTTTTGTTAAGCAGGTAATTTTGCCTTTTATCGTGGCAAATGTCACATAAATAACTCTTACTAGTCTCTGCAATATCAATACTTAAGCTTTCCAGGCAGCTGCAAATGGTGCTCGCTAGCAGAGCTGGCGTTTACTGCCACTAGTCACTAGCAATCTGACATGGTGAATCCTATTTGAAGCTAGCATAGGATCTGCTGCTAGCCGGTTTCTTGCTTTGCCAGAGGGGGTGTGTCACGTGCAGGGCGATACAGGTTCGGAGGGGGGTTATCGTGGAGCACAGAGGGGAGAGGCTTGTGTATGTGGGGGGGCGTGGAATGCTTTTTTTCAAATCTGGCTTAACTGCTCAGTTTTTTTCAAGTGCTTCTCCAATCGTCAACCATGCCTCTAAATATGGAGCTCCTCTAAAAAGATCTTTGATGGCTAGTACTATGGCTGGGACCCTATATGTACTGTTGATGAAGTTAGGTGCTGTTCTGAGAATTATTTGTGGCGTTTTGGTTGAAGTTTGCGCATGGAGACATAGACCTCTGTGTACTGCTATTGTGCGATTGTTACTTAAGTCGATATAACTAGAGAAGCAAGCAGCCGGCAACATTCATCTCTCGGGGGATGGGGTGGGTGGGGGCTTACTCTGTGTTACGGTGTGTTTGACCCTGATTTAATTTTACGCCGGAAAATCCCTTTAAGTCTAAATTAAATTGAGTTCTCTGGCTTGATTTACAATTTGGTGATAAAGGATATCAAGATCACGATCCAAATGTAAATGCACGAGCAACAAGATCAGTAGAGAGGGAAGTTTTTGTACAATGTAGTTTAAATAAATATAAGTGACCCTTATCCTCCTTATCCTCTTCTGCTGTCCTCTCTAGCCAAAAATGACTACTATACTACATCTACTATAAAGGTCTATATCCATTGTAGAAGTGCTTATCTTTTGCATATTGAGAGATTTATAGTACTACATGTGCTAAGAAAGTCCCTGTTGCGAGAGGAGAGAACATTAAATTATATTATGTAGATGAACTTGCCGGACTGTGTTTTAATACGGAATAAATCTAGATGTTGCATAGAGAAATAATACAAATATGGTCAAGTTGTGTCCTCGTGGAGGCTTCCCCCACATATTTCATTGCACAAAATTGCCTGAAAGCTCAAGCGGAGCTGTTTAACAGTCTGCCATAAAGAGCAGGCGACATTTCTCTACGCTTTGATAGAGGGAGAAGATGACACTTTTAGTCACTGTTTAATTTGGATTCATGCTGCATTTTTACAGAAAGCAATTTTCAAATGACCATCTTATGGCATGAGAAACTGTGTGCAGCAGCAAAATCATCACACAGTCTCATTGTGCCTTGTAATTTTCCAATCGCTAACCAGTGCTCCCCTTTGGTTTGCTTCAAATGGAACTCTGCCTCCACTGAGGACTTTCATTTGCTCTTGAAAATATAAAGTTTACTCCAAATGTCTTTTTGATCTAATATCTGAGCTGTGCTGGCAGTGATGTGGAGTGTTTAGCAAAGAGGCAGGGGGAGAAGTGTTTGTAAAAATTTCTGCTCATACCTTTGGACGTCCAGGAAAACCAGTCGGCTTTTAAGTGAAAGGTTTAAGAGGACAACATTTTGCTGATGGACGGGCCGGCTAAATGAAATCTCAGTCCCCTGAATAAGGAAAAGATGGAGGGCTAAGCTAACTGACAGACGGCTCAGGAGTGTCTGTAACCCAAAACACATTACAGAGCCATCAGACTGAGTGACACTCCACCCCCCTCTCCCTTTACTGGAGCCACGATGAATGGCAACCCCTTGTTCTCTCTCTCGAAATGACAACCTCAGAATATCAAATGCCAATTAAAGAGGAGACAGGCACGGCTGGAGGAGTGGCATCTAATTCTCATCAACGTGATAGGTAGAGGGGGGGAAACAGCAGAGAGAGGGGTCACTTTGAGAGGGTGAGCTGGCCATTCTACTGCACTGAGATATTAAAAGGGAAAGGCAGTGCGCAGCTGCTAATAGAAGCCATATCAGGGCTGCTGGGACTAAATCACAAGTGAAAAGTGTGGCAAATCTGACGGCAGAAACAGGTGAACAGGAGTGTGTGTTTGTATGCGGCTGGAAGCTGTTGTTAAGCTAGCTCTGTTTAAAGCACTTATGTTTTCAGAGTAAAGACATCATGGCTCAGGAGGTTTAGAGTTTGTTTTTACCGTTACTTAGATTTGGTAAATGCTACAGTGCTAATATGTTAACAGAAAAAATAGTTTTTTTTTTTTTTTTTTCTCTACCTAGCTAACTAGATATAATAGTTAGCATCACTTTCATCTCTTTGAAACAGGTCCCTTGTAAGCACAGCTGGAGAGCTACTTCAGTCTTTTGCTAGCATTCCTTTTTTTTAAGGTTATTCTTAACACAAACTGTAACTGTTACAGTATTCAGTTTTCTATACTGCTGTCATTTTTGCCTTACCTGATTTCCCTGCAGGAACACAGCAAGAGGCAGCTAAGAAGTCTGGTGATGTGTCGGTGTGACTCAGCTTTTAAAAGCTACCATGAAGAGAGCCAAAGGGGGACCACTAAGTATTCCTGCTTAGGTTGTTTACCTGAGATGGAGGAAGGATCCCACCCCTGCTCTGGTGAGACAAGTCACACCAGGAAGAAGAACAGATCATAAACAACTTGAGAAGGGAATACAGCGTTTGTAGAATCGAAGCAATCTTTTGATCTACATCTAAAAATAAAGGGAGTCTGGATTAAATCTTTCACTGGAATTGGATTTTGGCGACACTTTTATGCAGCAGGAGAAGGAGTAGACTGTCTGACTTCCAACTGTTTGTAGCACTAATGTTAACTTTTGTTTACTTTGAACAGAATTAGAGGATTAACTAACAACATGAAGGTCATGTCTTTGTTAATAGTATCAATGGGTTAAGAGAGTTACCCTTATAATAAACTGTGCCCATTGTTTTTGGTTTGTAGTTAGATAAAAAGAGATTTCCAGCCACTTCAACCTTGTTATTTACATTATAAAGGTGCACTGTAGTATTCAGAGGGGTTAGTAGAACATAGCTGGTGAGAATTAAATATGTTTAAAAGTATGTTTAAATTACTTTACTGTAATTCTTTCCAGATAACTTGCAACAAGCCTGTAATGCCCCCAAAGTAGCCAATCCTTTTTTAATAGATACTGCCATCGTACACCACTATATTCCTAGCATAGCACAATACAGACAAAGAAGAAGAAGTAGAGTGTGGATGTACTTAAGATAATTTATAATGTCGGACATTTTTGACAGTGAAAACTTGGAAATCATACTCAATCATTCTGGAGCTTCTTGCCCTTGTAGGTCACCGTCAATTCACTCAGAGAAGGGCTAAGTAAAGGAGTTACCTGGAATCTGACTGAAAGATGTTGCTAAATATTCCCAATGTTTACAATGAGAAATCATATCATATCTATTGTTTTGTATCCCATCTCACGTATTGTATTATATTGTATCTGTCATTTAATATCTTCATGTCGTACAAATTGTATCTTTTCTCAGGTCCTGTATTGTATAGTATCATTGTGTCTCACGTATTGTATTGACTTACATCGTCACATAACAATATGCTGGGCAGAAACAAATGCATTCACTCAAATTAAAGCACGATTTGGCTTTCATGGCAGTCAAACTGTTCATGTTCCACGACAATTATTTTCATACCTTTACCATTCTTACTGATCCTAGGGCTCATACAGACCTTGGTTCTTCCCTTCTCATTAAACCTGTATCTTTCTCTAACAATTTTTATATTAAGCTGTGGTGCTTGCAGCTATGTCTGGCTGAACCTTAAAGATTGATGACCTGTCATGGTGGAAGAGACCCATTTACCTTCACCACTAACAAGTCCAATCGTGTTCTAACAATTTTTCTTTTAAATAGATATACGACATACCCAAACCGTATATACAGTATGTAAAGTTCACAAAGTGTCTTGGTCAATTAGTTCGAATTCTCTTTAATAAAAGAGATTTTTCAATGAAATAACACTTTTGCAGAACATACTGTGAAGATTAATTAGCCGTGTTATGCCTGAATGAAAAAACAAGGAGCTTAGACTTCAAGGTGAGGCTTCAATACAAAGGGGTAACATGTCTTCATTAATGACGTAGATTAGAGGATCCTTATTAAATGTTTGCTTTTTTAGTTTCAGGTTGAGAATCCAAATGGGAATCATTTTAGCTGACAGTTATTCATGTTAGATCAGAAGCGCTGAAACATCCATGACGCTGATCGGAATACAAAGTGCTCAACGGAAACTTAAGCAGACGTCAGAGTGAGGCTCATGAACTCATTGAAACATTTATGATGACACATTGCAGAATGGTTGCGGGGCTGTTTGCGGTTAATCATCGACCTGATTATCTGCTGGCCGTGAGGTCTATAGCTCATCTTGTTAAATTTAGAACATAATAGAATATGAATGCGGACACACACCAAGGCAATTTCCTCCTCCATACAGAGCTGTGAAAGTAACATGAATCACGAGTGGATTGAAAGCCTGGAGGTGTGGAGCAGCCCAAGGCCACTGTAGTGGTTCCAGCTAATCTTAAGACCAGAGGTTGTACTAAAACACTAACACCTGCTTCAGGTTGTCCTTCGGCTATACTTTCAATCAGATAGGAACAATGTGAGCCCAGTTTGACCAAAATAGATGTACTCACACACAGGCTGTGGTTTGTTTGATTCTGCAGTGAGTAAATGCTGCCACTCTGCATTTGTATGTTTTCAAGATTCTTATCTGATCCCCCTTAGACATTTTAAAAAAGTGAACTGCTGATAAGTCACAGACACACAACCATGTGACTATGGTCCATTAGCAGATAATGGTGTGTTTATCCAGTGAACCTGGTAATGTGTCAATCATGTACACAGTCATAACTAAACCCACACTTTTTAAATATGTGTCTCAATACTTTCTGACTAGGTTGAAGCTGTTACTCCAAACTGAAGCCTACTGGTCTTTGTTTGTATAGAATGTCATTTCAATAAACTTAAGCACACTATCACTTCTCAAACAGGTACAAAAAGTTCATCTGCTGGAGGCTATTTTTGTCAATATTTGGTATTAGGCTACTAAATATTATGGGCAGCAAGATAGTATATAGAGGATGAAGTTAAGATTGGCAGTTACAGTTTTACTAATGTTGCAACAAATACAGTCATTTAGTCACTCATATGAACATAATTTACACTCACTGACCACTTAATTAGTTTCGCCTGTTCAATTGCTTGTTAATACAAAAAGGTTATCAGCCAATCACACATGTAGATGTAGTCAAGGCGACTTCCTGAAGTTCAAACAAGGGTACATCAGGGTAGGGAAGAAAGGGGATTTAAAGGGATATTCCAGCGTAAATTTAAGTTACGGTCAAACACATCATAACACCAAGTTAGACACCCCTTCTAGAGATGAATGTTATGGCTTCATGGAAATGATCCTCTGCACTCTATGATTGACTCGTCAGGGATCCCCCTCAAACAAGCAGCTCCTGGAAGAGAGTGGTTGAGTTGTGTTTAGTGTCTTTGCTAAAGAAACCAGGCAAATCTAAAGATATCTGATGGCTAGTACCCTATATGTACTGTTGATGAAGCTAGGTGCTGTTCTGAGCATTATTTGAGGCTATGAGTGGCGTTTTGGTTTGTTTATGGAGACGCAGACGACTGTGTATTGCCATTGTACGGTCGTTACTTAAGTTGGTTAATTAAAGAAGCAAGCAGTCAGCAGCATCCATCCCTCAAGTGGGGGTCTAACTCGGTGTTACGGTGTGTTTGACCATAACTTCATTTTACACCGTGATATCCCTTTAAGGGACATTGTTGTTGGTGCCAGATGGACTGGTTTGAGTATTTCAGAAACTGCTGATCAACTGGGATTTTTACCCACAACCATCTGTACTTAATTCACAAAGACCCAATGCAGAAGATGGGATGAGATTGAGTCCTAATCTGTTAGGTCAGACCCACTCCCATCCCATCTTCAACCGCTTCAAAATTATTTAGAAACATTAAAGGGACATAAAATGTGTTACCAGCATGTTATGTATGCGACAAGATGCGCAGGACTGCATGTGGAGGATGTTTGGCTTGTGCTATAATTTGTTTTCAGCTCGGTATGCAAATGCAATCTAAACCTTGATGATGATGATCACATCCTTGGGAAATAGTTCACCAAGCAAGTAGATACGTCTCCTCACTTTCTTATTTCTTCCTGTCCTTAATATGCTCGCAGTTTGCTGGGGTGAATTGTCTTTGCAATTAAGGTTACATTTCTTGTTTTGATGAAACCCGTCTACTATATCTCAGTGTGAAATGACAGTGAGATTATGTCTGGCTGAGGCACAATCACACATTTTGAACACAGTCTCAGTCTCTTTCAGATTTGATTGTTTACCTGCAGTCTGCCATAAGACTCTCCTTCCATTTTAAACATGCTGTGTTAAGAGACAGGTCTCAATTTATACAACAAATCAGTATGATCCATATCAAGGCTGAGGATAAAGATCCCTAAGTGCATCATTTACACATCAGATTGAAGAGGGAACATCATGTCCGTGTCACGCGTGAGGCATTAAAAACAAGAACTGGGACACTTGAAGCAGCAGTATTGCCAGATTGAGACTGATTGAGTTGCGACTCTCCAGGCAGAAGTTATTGCCTCCGCTGACTAATTTATGGAATCTTGTTAAATTATCCTCATTGCTACTCGGCTGCGTGATTCAGACAGATAGAGGGCTTACATAACTGAAGGTCAATTACAGAGAAAGTACTCCACTTAAGCCACTAATTAGAATTTTGGTCATAGTGCTTGACAGGGGATGGCTGTGTTTACTTTCAGCTCTGCAGGGAGGGTGAAGAAAGAGTTTTTTTGTTGTTGTTTTCCTCCCCCCACAGGTTTAGATCATAATCTTGTTTAATATTATGCTCCTGAAATGCATAAAAACGTTGGCTGACTTTTACATCTTGAATCTGCACATACTATTTTCATTCATTGCAAACTTTGAAACACCTCCAGGCAAACAAGGCCGAGCAAGCAGAGTCAGAGAACATTTCAACCCTCTCAGATGAGTTGTATTTATTGGACCTTTTTAAATTAATCGTATCTGCAGCGCACAAAAGAAGGTTTTATCCTCTTGACAGCTTCTCTCATGCAGATCAATGCTTTCTCTGCCACAAAGATCAGTCAGCGACTGAACTGATCAGGAATCAGATAAACACCACAATGGCTCTGCACTGTCTGTATCACTGTAGTGATATACAGATATGGACGAATATCCTCAAGCTTTTATGCTTATTGGTGGCTATTTTCATGGTATGATTTACTTTTATTTTTCCCCACTGTATTTTAAGTGATGGTAAGTGTTTGCATTGTCCTTCAAATTGTTGCGACCGTTATGGTTAGGATAATGTTAAGGGTTGGGGTTGGTGTCATTGAACACTTAAATCACAGACACTGGAAATAGACTTCTCACTTAATAGAACTGCAGTCCCACATACATAAAATAAATAAATAAATAAAATATTAAAAAAAATCTACCATCATAGGTATTAAAAAGCCTCATTGCTTTCTGTCTTAGCTGTAACTTTTTAATTGGGTCCCTTGAGGATTCTTTTTTCTTCAACCTATATATATTCCTTATGACGTGTTCATCAGTAGGTTTGTGCTTAAAAAATTAAAGTATTAAAAAACAAACAAACATCACATCGCTTTCTTGCTCATCACCTGTCTGGTCAGTGTTAAAAGCTCAATTCTGAATGGCCAAAACCTCTTGACAGCAGTAAATAATTCTTGATAGCAAAGACAATGTTCTGGTGCACAATGATGCTTGTTATCATGTACAGTTAGCAAGTGTTAGCGAGACACCTCTTCTTTGTGTCATGTTGTGCTCAAACCAAACACCAATGAAACCATTTTGAAGAGTAAATTGCATGCTAATTAATGTAAAGACCCTATTAGATGCGTGTTCTTGTTGGGGAACGCAAATAACGCAATAATCCAACACAAAGATGCAAGACGTCTTGAACAAACTGGTGAAAAAGGCTGGCTCTGAGTTGGATTCAAGCTGGACTCAGTGGAGGGTGTGGTGGAGAGATATATACACTGAGGAAGTCTATTCTAAAGAACATGGATCACGCACTCGACAACACCTCAATGGACCAAAGGGCCAATGGTGGTGGACAGCTCCTCTCTCTAGCAGGACGGACTTTCAGAAGATCTTTTGTACCCACAGCCATCAGACTTCATAACTCTTTTATAAATAGTAGATGACTTTTAGAGACATGACAAATGAGACGACAGATAATTGAATTTCCCTTCGGGGATCAATAAAGTTCTTCTTTTTCTTCTTAAGGCAAAGAGAGTGGACTATGAATGATACCAATGAGTGTTGGGTTCATTGTGCTACTTGCTTAATTTACTCAATAGCAAGAGTTTAAAGGTCAGAATGCAAGCAAATTATTAGCGCATAGATAGCCAATCAGCATGGAGATTACTTGGTGATGTAATTGAGATTCATTCATCTTGCAAACGAAGATCAAGCAGATCATGACAGTAAGTGGCCAGCAGAGTTACAGAATACAACTCATTTCAAATATTGAAACCTGGAGGGTAGTGAGAATTAGATGACGGATCATCTGGTTAGTTTTTTCCCAACACAAGATCCTCACAAATAATTATAATAATGCATCAGATTTCATATAGCACTTTATCAGAGACCCTCAAAGCGCTTTACATTGAATACATCATTCATTCGCTCACACAGTCACACCTTGGTGGTGGTTAAACTACCTTAGTAGTCACAGCTGCCCTGGGGCAGACTGATGGATGTGGCTGCCAGATTGCGCCTACAGCCTCTCTGACCACCAGGTCACAAGACTCACAATCATACACCAGTGGAGGACACAGAGTGGGAGCAAGGTGGGTTAACTGTCTTGCCCATCTTGCCCCAACAGACAGACTCGGGCTCGGGAGGAATTGAACCACCAACCTTCTGGTTATTGGCGGACCGCTCTACCTCCTGAGCTACTGCCACAATGTGGTCAACTTCAACTATGTTCGATGGAACAGACTGACATGACGTGGAAAGCCTTCTTATATTGCAATTTATTGTGTGTTTTGGCACATGCACACAGTGAGTCATTCCTGCAAATTAAGAAAGTAAACACAATATATATGCAGTTATTACTGTGTTGCAAGTCAATTAATTTATTAGGGTTCCGGTTGAATGCAACAATAGGGCCTTGCTTCATCCTGATGGCCTATTTGGCATAACCCTTGTCTGACTATACACCGTCCCTTTCTTGTCATTCTGCCTAAAAAGTACCTGCCTCAGCCTCAAACAGGATCCAACATCTTGAGGCAAACTTTGTTGATGCAAATGTGTTAAAAGTGATCAATTATGTAATTTAGAAGCAGACATTTTGCACACAAGAGAGTGATCGGTAGATACCATCTGCATTTTGGAGAGAGTAATGTGAGCTGCGTTTCTGTGAATAAAGACCTGTCCTTCTGACCAGACCAGACTCTGTTTATCCGTTCCAGTTGATGGTGTGTGCACATCCACGTACACCTGAATGAAACAAATTATTTTTGAAAGATGTTACGGAGAATGAGTCACACGTAATGAACGACTTGAAAAAGCTGCAGATTTCCGGAAAGTTTTGGCAAACAGAATGACGGCAAATAATTGGAATAGACATAAAACAGAAGAGGAAAAAAAACACTCACTGCAGGAAAACCCCGAAGAGCTTCATTACCACCGAAGACAGGAAGAGATGACCGGTCTGTGAAAATAATTGAACCACGCAAAAGTCAAGCTGTTAGAAAAGGGGAAAAAAAGAGAAATGCAAAATATGATTGCATTAGTGGCAGGGCAGAATATCAATTGCCTTGGACTATAATTTAATAAGTCACTAATTAAGTTACTGTCTAACTTTTTGGAGCCTGCTTTGTCTGACTCACTCACAGGGGAGTTTGTCCAGTTCTCTGCAGAGTCTGAGCCGAGCCGTCTCCTCCCCCCTTGCGTCTCATGATGACAGCAGCACTAGTGGAGATAAGAAGACTATGGGAGTCAGACCGGACTGGCTGTCATTTCCCCGAGCTGCATGCTGTAGGGGAGGCCACATCAGAAGACAGTTTACTCTGTGGTGGGACGCATCGAGCCTAATGAGCCGCAACCAGATGGGAACAGATCATTAATACTGAGCTGGCGCTGGAGTCTCTGGGGACAATAACTGGTGTGAGATACTATATGGCTGGTGATGGGTGCATGATGAAGTATTACTCGTCTACAGACTGGGGTCATGTGTTCCTGTTGCCTGCCCTGAAAAACATGAAGTGATAAATATAACAAATCTGTTGCACAGGAGGAGTCAAAGAAGAGGAGAAATGCTGAAGCAATAAAATCTCCTTCTCACTGACGTTTGCATTTGGGTCAAACTCAGTTACAATTTGTGTCCTGTATCAAGAATATTTGGGTTTTGGGACATTTGGAAGAAAACCTGGTAATCTGCTGTCTTTTTGGGTTATATCATACGTATTTTACCCAGAGAGGAATTGTGCTGACTTTAATATTTCTTCTAAGTTTTGAGTCTGGTTGTTGAATTCCAGTGCTGTCTCCCCATAGTATGAATTATCCTTGGTCATTTTATCTTCTTTGCCCATTTACATCTTTAGAAAAAAAGTCTAATTAATGCACACACACCTTTCATTCTCACTTGTTTTCTTTTTTCCCGTTTTTGTGGGTGGAATTTGTCTCCATTTTTGCTTGTAGTACAGCTTCAGTTGTTGAACGGTCTGGGGTTTCCATTGTCATATTCAAACTGAGCCACACAATTTCAATGGGAAACAGGCCTGGACTGCAGGCAGGTCAGTCTAGTAGCTGAACTCTTTTACTATGAAGCCATGCTGTTGTAACATGCAGAATGTGTCTCGGTGTTTTCTTGCTGAAATAAGCAGGAACGACCCTGTAAAAGACGTGGCTTGGATGTCAGCATATGTTGCTCCTAAACCTGTGTGTACCTTTCAGCATTAATGAAGCCTTCACAGATGTGACAGTTAGCCATGGGCACTGACGCACCCCAGTGCCATCATAAATGCTGACTAGACCACAACACACTTCTCCATTTTGTGTGTCGGTCCATTTCAGATAAGCCTGGGCCAAGAGAAGCCGGCAGCGTTTCTGGGTGTTGTTGATATCTGGCTTTGTCTTTGAATGGTAGAGTGTGAATTTGAACTTGTAGTTGTAGAGATGAACAGTGTTCACAGACGATGGTTTTCTAAAGTGTTCCTAAGTCCACGTGGTAATATTCATCACAGAATGATGTGGGTTTTTAATGCAGTGCCGTATGAGGGATATAAAGTCGCAGGTATTTCACAATGCTTTTGGGCCTTGCAGTTTACATGCACATATTTCTCTGATTATCCGAATCTTTTGATGATATTATAGACTGTAGATGATAAAATCACTAAACTCATGCAATTGTATTTTGAGAAACTTTCTCTGACTGTTGCTAAGGTAGCGGTTGACACAGTGGTGAAACTCACCCCATCCTTGCTTATGAATAACTGAGTCTTTCAGAGATTCTCCTTTTATCCCCAGTCATTACCCTCACCTGTTTCCAACTTACCTGTTTACCTGTGGAATGATTCAAACGGGTGTGTTTGAGCACTCTTTTAATATTCCCAGTCTTTTTTTTTCCCCTGCCCTAACTTTTTCAAATACAGGGCAGGCAATAAATTCAAAATGACTGAATAAATGGCCCCCAAATCTTCTTGAATTTTTTGCCAATACCTGCAACCGAGTAACGAATCTTCTCCAGGTCTAAACAGGACGTAAGGTCTTTCAGCTACTGGCTGTGAGTGGGTGGGACAGCATCCCTCCATCTAAGGAGAGCCGCACGTCTGGCCAGGAGGGAAGCAAACGCCAGGGTTCGGCACTTAGTGGAAGTAAGGTTTGCATCCTCCTGAAGCCATATTTTTGTTGAAAAATCTTAGAAATAAGCCAACTTCAAGATGAAAAATATAAACTATTTTTTATAAATTTTCATTTTTCTTCATGAGTTCCAACAAACTATTGCAATATGTAACTGTGTTGGGGAACGAGTTGTGTTTAGAGAGTATTGTTCACATTTATAGAAAAACAGGGACACTTGCTGATAGAGAAGCCAGCTTCTCATTCATTTATTTCTCGCAGCCTGCAGCAGGTGTGTATAATTGAGGAGCAAGCTGCACAGACAGGGGCTTTATGCTTTCAGTGTTTTCTGTTGTGGCATCTGATGCCCTCTGAGTGCAGCCTGTTTCCTGCAGCACACTCTGACTCCTACGCACAGTGATGTACAATGCCCCCAAATTCTACTGATTTCTCATTCTGCCTCAAGGCCATCCATCCATTTTCGATATCAGCCTAACTTGTGGAGAGTTGTCTCCCAGCATGCCATAGGTGAGAGGTGGGATACACCAGGAACAAGTCACTGGCTTACCCGCGAGCCTTGAAAACAGACTTTAAGGGGAATCAGCTGGAGTGATGAAATAAGATTTAAAAAAGCCAAGTTTTGGGAGTATGCTCTCTACTTAACCTGTCCCTGTGGTTTAATGTATTCCTTTATACATATTTTTCCTGAGTCATTCTCTGCAGTCTACAGTAATTCAGCGAGGAAAACCCAAAAGGTAATCAAAAGAGTCATCCCCCACCACACTGAGTTAATTTAAGGTTTGGTGCAGTTGCTTGTGGCGATTCCGCTCCTCCTACACAAGGACATCAGCCTCCCCACGGGAGTCTTTTTGTGGCACATCTCGTCTGGACTTTTTTTTTTTTCTTTTCCTAACACACAATAACCAAGGCAGAGGGCATGCTGCTTTTACAGGAAAAGAGAGAGGTGATTTTATGGGTCACGACCAAGTGCCCACTGCCAAGGCAACGAGATGCACCAATGTGGAAGAGACAGTTTTATTTCTGGCTGCCAGACTCTCACTCTAAAGACATCAGACTTATAAATTTTTTGCACTTTATGTAATTTGATAAATATCAGCAGCCTTTTGTTGTGAAACCTAAAGCCTAGCTTTCCTGTTTCCTTACATTAAAGGGCAGCACAAACAACACTCTTTCACATGAGGGTTAGTATGGTCATCTGTACGGTAATTCATACATTTGACAGCACTTTCTTAGACACGGCTACAACCTTACATCAGGTTTTGCTGTTCTATCAGGACAATTCTTGAAGGATGAGACCACCAGGCAGTTGTCAGTCAATGACACATTATCACAGTGCAGCTGAAATAAGATTTTAAAAAGCCAGCTTTTAGGAGTATGCTCTCTGCTTAACCTGTGCTAATTATATGTCTGACGATTCCTTTGTAAACAAAGGCCACTGCAAGCTAGGTTTGCATTCCAACAGCTACAGAAACATCAGGAACAGACCATCCACCAAGGCTCAGAAAAACCAGCTGTAACATTATAACAGCAGCTAATGTGTCAAAAGCTAACCTAGCCATATACACATGGCTAATCTTAGACCTTTTCCCTAAGGGCATTACTTTCTGGTCATTTCATGAATACAAAGCCATGTAAAAAGTTACACCTATGAGCCATGTCTTACTTTCCATCAGTGAAAAAGCAAATGAAATAACGTCTTTTGTAGCAGAGGTGGAAAAGTGCTAAAGTTTAAGTTTTCTTGGACGCTGGGATGACATAAATCGAAAGTTTATGAGCAACAAATCTTGCAAAGTGTCCCAAACCAATATAATAAAGTTATTTTGAACCATACAGTAAAGATCCATGCTGGTCCTAGCTTGTTATACTTACCTCTACTACCCCTGGGTTACATTTCTTTACACAAAGTTTGTGTTTTGTGACAAAAACGCCAAAATCAAGAGGTGGTCCAGGTTCAACCAAGATTTAAGCCGCCATTTGGGAGAAGTCTTGTCACTCTTATAAACTGTGAATTCAGTGTGAGATTGTTCCTGCTTGTCAGCAATATTTAAAACCCCTAACCCACAGGATAATGGATAATGAAGTTAAAATTTTGATTAACCCTTAGGCACAACACACTGGGGCACTGATATTATGTTGTTCTCAGCTGCAGTGTATTAGAAGGTATAGTGATGGAGAGACTTATTCCCTGTGCTGAGGCTTTTGACATAATTCATAGGTTGTATAAGCTGTGGACTGACATGTTATGCCTCCACTTCTATAGATATGGTTTGCATACACCAGCATTACAATAGTAAAGATTGCTCTACCTTGAACAATTAAAACACACTGAATGGGACCAATGCCTTGGTCAAAGTGCAGCAGTGATATTAAGAGATAATACATGTTAAATGATATGATAGGCTTAGTGTGGAAATACTTCTATTTACTGTCACAATTTAGTTTTTTTTTATTTGGAATTAAATTATTTCAAGAAGTTTAACCTTCTGCTGAAGAAGTCGAGGAAATCTTTTCAGCCCCATTCTCTTTGTCGACTTTCTTAACAAGTTTTTTCAATGATGAGTTGGAGCCTGGGTCTTTGACAAAACATGAGCACGGAGAAGTGTTCTGTGTTGGCTGAAAAATGTTTTCTCAAGGATTTTATAACAGTAAGACACAACACTCCTTAAAGACAGTGGTTCTTTGTCATTTATGGCTGCACTTCCCTTTGAGAGAGAAACAGCATTTCCACATACTTTCAAATATGTCTGTATGTAGTTTTTTTGTTTTTTTTTCCAGGTGGAGCTGGATCCAGGTGCTGATGAATACTATTTTTTTTCCTCACCGACAGAAAGTACACAAAATACCTTTTATTGGTGGTTCATTCTTTTTCTCTCCCTTGCACAGATAAGTTCTGACAAACAAGGCTGTGTTGGAGAAGCTACCTAACACTTGACTTGCTTTTATCATACCTGTTTTGTTTGCCTTCATCTGTGGCTCATAATGAAAGTCTCATAGTGTCCATGAAAAGTTTTATCATCAAGGAGTCCACTTCACATACCAACAAAGTTAGAAGACATTTAAATGCCCTTGGAATCTAACATCACGACGGGAATGTGGAGATTTACTTTTTCGCAGGTTGTCGCATTCAAGTTTTCATGTTTGAATAAAAATAAAATAAAATGCTAGAGCAGCATGCTTCAACTCTCTGGCTTAATATTTAGCAGTGGAAGTCCTTCCAGTCACAGCAGGGATGCAAAACAAATCATTTCCACTGGCAGTTGTCCTTGAATCCCAGTTTGGAAACATCACTGGTGCCCAGTCCGGCACATAAACACCATAATCTGTGGAGGCAAACAGTCTGCTGCTTAACATGCAAGGCAGCGTTCCCTGATCTGACGACTGCACATGGGCAATGTGAATGACCTCTGATCATAAAAATAGGCCGTCTCAGCAAGACCACGCCTTGAGACAACGTGTTATCACCTGGACCCTTGCCATCTAACAAGACCTTTTAATAGAGATTGGTTTATCTATTTATGAGGATTTATTGGAAGGGAAGATATTTCCGTCAGTCTTGATAACAAGCCTTGAGGGAGGTGGGGAGGGCTGCTCTGTTTGTGTGTGTGTGTGTGTGTGTGTGTGTGTGTGTGTGTGTGTGTGTGTGTGTCACCCCGAGTCTTGAATGTATGTGAGGGACTGTTTGTTTGAACGTGAAGAGCATCTTTTAGATGCAGTTTTCAAGGACACACAAAAGGTTCGGCAAGTGGACTCTCAAATACCCATACAAATGAGAGCTGTACTCATATTTTTTAGAATATATTTTATGACTTTTTTTTTAGAGCTACATTAATTTGACCACCCCAAAATAACCTTAAACAACATGTATTTAAATAGGGGGTATTATGCTTTTCCACATTTACAACAAAAGATGCAACTGCATGTGAGATGACACCCACTGCGGAGTGGGGTAACACTGCTCTGCTGCACTAGTCTATCGACTACAATGGAGGGAGTGGGGCCAAAATGTTAAGCTCTGTCCTCTTAGCCTCCAGAGAGGGGGCCAATCAGTAGAAAGTATGCCTGGGGAGGGGGGGCCTTAAAGAGACAGCAGCTAAAATGAAGCATTTTAGATAGAGGGTTGAATTCAAGCTATTTTAATACACCACTGTGAAAAATATGAGGCTTTTTTATCTTTACAAAAAAAATGCATGACACCCTCTCTTATACCAAAAGTGGTAATTTTCATATGCTTCATATTTTAAAGGGTCAGAGATGGAAAAATATTAAGGATAACTATGCAAGGCAACCAAATGCCATAACAAATGCGTTACGTGTTGAAGTTGTCTGTTAACCATATTTGGAATCAGGGACCACTTATTGATGTATTGTTTGTGCTTTATTCTTGCAAGAATTGAATGTAATTTAATGATGACAAGAGGCAGACGTCAGACTTCATGATATATCCTTAAGTCGGACATCTGCCTCGTATCAGTCAAGAAAGATTCTATGTTCACATTAATAGAAAATAAACTCTTTTGTTGACTTAATTTATTATTTATCCGTGATAGTTTTCAGTTTTGGGGACAAGCTGAGAAATAAACCAAAGTTGGCCATGTGTTAGTTAACTTGTTCCCAACTGGTTGCAAGTTCATTATTTGCACAATGACCATGTAGTGACTGACGCATTCCTTTTACCAGAGTTTTGAAAATTTCTTCACCTCATACAAATAAAGGATCTTGATTCAAACAGCTGTCTTTATGCATTTCTTATATTTTTGCAAAATAGGGAATGAACACCAAACAAGTATCAAAGACAGTTGTGAGGTGCACTCTGAGGCAGTCTTGGGCGTGATTCTCTCTTTTCTACTGGAAGACCTTGTAGGCTGCAGTGTTGACAAGGATCGACAGCCAAAACAATCTGCACAAGCTCTCAAAACATGTTGAATTCAGCATTTGTCCTTCAAACCAGACAAAACATAACTCAAGAGGCTGCAATGAGGGTACACTTCTGACAGGCTTATTTAGGTTATTCAGCAATATGATGGAGCATTCAGGTAAATAAATATGTTACGAGGATAAAACTACTGGGGACAATTAGCTGTGCAGCAATGAGGTCATAATATAATGAGAATAAAGTTATAGTAAAGTGGTAGTGAACTAGTAGAGGTCTACAGTTCACCATTTTCAACAGACTGTGCTGTCAGAAGAACAACCAGCTGCCTATTAGCCTGACTTTACCAGACTAAATCACTTTGTTGAATGGTCTAGAGCATTTCAAATATGACATTTTTTTCAGGGGATGTTTGCAAAAGTTCCTTATGTAAGTGCTTCTGAAATTGATTGTACAGACCTGCAACCCATCAGATTGATAGTGGCATGCAGAAGGCAGAAACACCTTTCTTATCAATGAAAGCTGTATGTGCAGTTGTCGAACACAAGTATTTATCTACATATTTTCTCTGCCTAGTGTTTTATCCTCAAACAGTGAACTGACTATGAACAGGATTAAATTTTGATGCAAATTCTTCTGATCTTAGAGAACAAAAGAGTTCAGCTGAGTGCAAATTGACGTTATCTAAGCATTCACTAGAGCGTATATCAAAACACTATGTCAGGTCACCTTTTGAAGCTAACTTGAGGAAGTACAACTGTTTTAAAAGGTTACTTTAGGTTACAGTTAATACTTTCAATGAAGTTAAAAATCAAGGTCTGTCGTGTTTGTGCAAACCAAAATGAATACAACATGAAAACTCCTTACTGTGTCTTTAAAGGTGGATTATTGAGTACTGATTATATTCCAGAGAGACCAGTATTTGCTCTTGTTAAACTGTGTCAAAAATGTTATCTTACAAAACTTTTAAACCCATCAGACCAGTAATAAATGATTTATCTGCAGCTCTGGGACTATTTATACTGCTGGTGGGACCTGGCTAGACTAACAGTTCAAAAACTGCTTTGTGTGTTTATTTTAAGTCTTTAATTCCTCCAGATTTTAAGATAGCCACAGCTCTGAAATTTTGCCTTAGGGCAATTAAAACTACCGAGAAATACATTATGTTTTTGGTGCTCATGGCTCAATTAATTTGGTCCCTGGAAAAATAACAAGCAAAATAAATTCCATTTGGGTCCATCTTTCAAAATCTGTTGAGAGTCTATAATAAAACACATAACAAAACCCAATTAAATTGATTTTTTTTCTTTTCTCGTTTGGGTCGTTCGTTGCCTTGGGACTGGAACTTGCAGGGATAAATCTAGAAAATACAGCAGAAACTAAGCATTCGGGATAACTTGCAGAATCCAACAGTGAGCAGACAGAAGTTCTCCTTTTGAGTTAAAGGTAAATGTCCAAAGTGAGGCTGAGCTGTGTCAGATTAATGATTCATTACACCGAAAGAGGAAAACCAGGTAGAAGTCTATCTTACTGTATATCCTTACTTATGTCCTCTATATTGCTAAAGCGCCTCCGGTTTTCAGCAGATCTCTATATTTCTTAAGAATATGAGTAAGAGTGGGTTGTACAAGAAAATCACATATGCCTATGTGATAAATTGTTTCAATAGCGAGGGAATATCTGGTGTTTACACTAAAAACTCATGATCAGCATTTATACCTACCAGGCAAAGCAGAGCTGAAAACCTTCTGTTCAGCAGTGTGATGTCTTTTTAATTGTGCCTGAGAGAAAACTGATGAAACTTCCACCCTTTTACCAGACAATAAACCAGTCTATTATATTTCTTATCAAAGCTGTTTATACACTCAGCACTGTGCAGACCTCTGGAGTTACAGTCACGCAAGGAAATGTTTTTGTAATCTTCCCTACGTTTCATTCTGTCTGCTTTTGCCCGGACAACTTCTGCGTCAGCAAACTCTGCTGCCTACACCCAAAGACAGCAGATAGAGAAACTGGCTTTATTCGACTGTTCAAGTTTTTATTACCTTAGGGGGAGTGAAACAAAAACCAATTTAAGTTATGTATTTCTAAAATCAAAGTAATCTTTTAAAAAAGAAAAAGTCATTTCAGTGATAACATAAAAATAGAAAGCCTAAATACTTCCGTTCCAAAGATAGGCACAGTGTATTTAAATTTAGGGTTTAACTAAATCAAATCCCAAAGCATGGTCTTAGCTAATTTACTTTCAACATTACCTAATTGAAGTGAAGTTCAGAAATTAAACCAATGAAAGCAAAGAAAAGGCTCCAAAACCCACTAAAATCAATGTAAATTGGTTTATTTGTTAGAAATGTAAGCATGGTGATCCCCTGTGCTCACACACAACTAGTTTCTAGAAAGTCTCTAGAAACCTCCTTTCTAGAACAGTCATATTCATTCACTGATAAAAAGAAAGAAAAGTTAAAAAAAAAATGGTCCTGAGATGTCTTTCAGTCCAATCGTGTGAGGGAAACAGCATTTTATGTAAGTTGAGGTCACAGGTTAAGGGAAGTCAAGGATAATTTCTTACAGCCTTAGATGACACTGAAGGTGAAAACATAAATAAGCATTAAGTATCACACAGCAAATAGGTTGCCATTCTAATCGATGCAGCATCGCATACAGGACGTGCATCAGCTCCACATCAGAAGCCTATCAAGTGCGGCTCTTCTAAAGATACAGGGTGAGTCTATTTTTGCTGCTCTATGCTTCCAATGCGCGTCAATCCACATAGAGAAGATCATTCCAGAGAGAAAGTCAAGCACGACAACCATACATGTCATCCAGTACTTAAAAATAAAACACCATACGCAGACTCCCAACTGTGTATCAGTTCGTGTAGATGAGAAATACTTCCTGGTTATGGATTTATCAGAAACACAGAACAACCTGATGGTCAATCCCTGGTTCATGTGGACCCCAACAGGACTTTTAACTGCTAACTCTGTCTGAAGGTAACATCACAGCATAAAGGAACATAGTTTACTTTATTAACACGAGTAGACCTGCAAAAAATGAAACTGTCAAATCAGTTGTTTTTTTTTTAACATATAATAGAGGCTCAACAGTCACTGAATTATATCCAAATTTGCAGGAAATTGACCACAGAAAGGCAAAACAACCTGTTGTGAGCATGTTGTTTCCTCTATACTGAGCCCAGCTGACCAGGGCTGCACTACGCTGCTGCCACGCTCCACACACGCAGACGACAGACAGTGCTGCTTGACGGGGCAGCACACGATGCTGACCGAACATGCTCAGTACAGATCCTGTATGTTTTTGCTTTAGTAATTCCAATATTCTGTGAGTGTCCATGATTGCTGGCAGAGCAGAAAACAATTCCTCATCACAAACGTCACACTGAAGTGTTAAAATGAAGTTCTGAGACGGAAATCAGTCCAACAACTTAGCAGCAATTAAGCTACAGATACACTCTTGTTTTGGCAGAGGTGCTCAATCAATGTCTTTATTCTTGCAGCAGTTCCACAACATGTATACTGAGTTATAGATGTAGCACTTTTAACACACCAAAGACTAAATCAGGCTGCCAGCTGGAAACAGCTCTCAACATTTGTCATTCAAAAAGGAAAGCAGACCTGGCCTGCATATAAATATATTAACTGGTTATGTCAGAAAGTGGTGTTTGCCCACCACTTTCACTCCACCTCACTCACCTTCCAGACAGTTTTATAACACACTTTTTTTCTACTCTATTCAATACTTTGGATAAAAATTGCAAATGAGACTGACGGGTCATGTGTTTTCTTCTCCCACTGAAGTTTCCTTTCATATGCACTGAGCCACTCAGGTAAACAACTTAATGGAGTAACTTTAACCATCAGATACCAAAACACAAATATCATCACCAATGGCAGAATAAGAGCAGACTAAGGCCACATGGTTCCAGCTTTTGTTCCACCAACAAGGCTGAAGGCCGACTAATGCAGAGGCCAGACTACCCACCATAAGCCTAATTAAAGCAGAAGTAAATTGTTGGGATTAGTCCCTGAAAATCAACTATTTTATTTAGTAAAGTAAATGGTTGAAATTGAACCTCTGACCTTCTGTTTGGGAGACAACAGTCAACTCTACCACTGAGCCCCAGCCCATAGTTGGGTGCATTGCTACCACTGGGTCTGGTTTGGTTGGGTTTAGGTTCAGTTTGTTACAATTATCTTGCTAGCATTTTCACAGTAGATTGTACCTTACTCTGGCAAACAGCACAGGCAGCATGCTGGCTGAGTGAAGGCCCTGGAACAGCTTGGTTTGGGGATTTTTTGAAGAGCAAGGCATATCACTCACAATTGCACACAGAAAGGTTACAAACCCTGGGCTGTATGTGTTCTGTATCAGCCACACTTAGCTCACAAGCATGTACTAAAATATACATCCACGATGCTTTCCAAAATAAAACCCAGTTTTATTTTTTTCTTTGGAGACTTCTTCGTTTTCACTAAGCAGCAACCTCCAGTTATGAACAAAAGGAAGCAAGCCAAAAAGGCCTTTTTTTAGAGCACAATTAAACACATTTACAGCCTGGTTCAAAAACTGTTTTAGTCTGAAGAGTTCAGGGCTCCCATGTGTGGAAAGTGAGTTTCTTAATAACTCATCTGTTTGGATCTTATTGAGATTACAAGACTGGCTAATCAGAGGGAGCTGACTCGACTGTTAGTCAGGCAGATTTCAGAAGAGTCTAAAGGCTTTCCTCTGGTAGGCTGACCAAAAGTCAGATTGAGTTGCCATTACTAATGAAGCTGACTCAATAATGCTGGTAGATCAGGGTCAGATAAGGACACTTTGTACCCCAACAGGAGGGCACCAAAAAAGTAGGACCACCACCGCATGTGCAAAAGTAATAAATGTAGAATAAAATGGGAAGCGAATGAAGAATGATGTTCTAGGTGCTGTTCAAAATCAAAGTTAATCTGTCATGATTTATGTATCAATTTTAAGTGTTGTTATCTCTGTTCTTAGCTGGTGAGGTTGTTATCTGCAGATACCAGGTTCCCCCTGTCCCAGCAGAGTGGTAAAGATTATAAAACTAGTCATGAAGTTTGTGTTGTTTGCACTGTAAACCTGTGAAGGCCGAGCTTCATACATACAGAAAACCCACAGAAAATGATAAGGGAATCGGTCTGTTATCAATAAAAATGAATCAATTTCCAATCTTACTGAACATGCACAGCAACTTACCTGTATGCTCTTGTCCTTTACGAAGAGCTAATGTGGATATCTCCAAGACAGAAGGTACAGGCCTGAATGCCCTCTGACAATTATGTGTATTTATAGCAAAAAAGAGCTTCTAATTGCAATATGTCCATGTAGATTCTCATTTATCCAGGTCATGGTTTTCTTGAAGACTCAAAAACAGGCAACTGGACTGTGTAGAGTTGAGAAGACGTTTCACCTCTTATCCAAGAAGCTTCTTCGGTTCTAAAATTGCTAGTGTGAGGAGCAGATATTTATCTTACTGGAGAAGGGGACAGACAACGACTGGGAGGGGTTGGAATTGGTCTAATTGCAATAGTTAACATAAATACATAGTTACGTATCACAACACAGTTTAGCACTTGAGTATAGGCTTAAAGTTGGACAGGAATGATCTGATTACAGTGCAGCCCGAGGAATAAATCTTCAGTTTCTATATTATATTAGTGCCTTCAAACCCTCTTAGCTCGAACAGGCATTTTTCAAGTGCATCTGAATTCTGACACTTCCTCTCCACTATCCCTCCCACCTTAAAGAATACATCTCAGTCCTCCTTCAATGTTTCTAAGAGATGCATACACACATAGAGCAAAGTAATGCTAATAGCTTTCTTATGCTTTTGAAGGGCAGAGCAAACACAAGCACAACAAACACTTCCCCCTCTGTTTGCTCAGTAAATGAATATGTATGCGCTCACACCCTCCAATATGTGTGGAAGAACTCTGGCCAGGGACAAATTAAACCAGCGTCTTAATGTTGTGCCTCTGACATGATGTAACTGGCAGCTTAAATCGCCTGCAATCTTCATTAACACGCTCTAATTGACATAATTGTCAGTTAATTATGCTTAAACGAGTCTGAGAACTCCCTGAAATATTTAATTCTAGTTGTGTGAGTATGTCTGTAAAAGAGGCTAAGGAAACTGAAAGCTGTTAATTTGTTATCATTTGTTGTTGTTATTAATGTTGGCTTTTGGTCCATTTTGTCAGTCTTTTGCTTTAGTAAAAGTAACAGCTGAATTTACTGTCAATAAAGTTATGCAATGCCATTTTGAAGAGTACGTGGAGATGTAGTCAAGGTGCTGTCTGTATTACCATAACAAAAAGCCACCCTTAAGTCTTAGAGTGTACTCACAAAGCTTCTGCTCGGAAGTATCGTCTCCTTTTAAAAACCTTATTTGATCTACAACTTTGCCACAATGCCTTTTTGTGATACTAAACAAACCCTCCAGCATGTCTGGTTTCTTCATTGCCTCTATTGACCTCCATAAAATCCAGTGCACTTATTTAAGTTGGTTCTTAAAAACAGACTTTTATCCCCTCCTCTCCTGATTTTATTTAACCTGAAATGTCTTTTACAGTGACATGATTTAATGTTTCAAATATCTAATTTCTTTTATGATCTCAGTTGGTTGATCTCCTTAAAAAAAGTGGAATTAGCGTTTTTCTTTTTTCCTGCCTTGTAAAGCACTTGGAGATTGGAGTTTTTTTTTTTAAAGTGCTCTATAATTCTCAAACAATGTTAAATTAGATTTATTGCATGGGGAAGCAGAGGAGAATAACAGGAAATGGATCCAGATGGTTCTTTTGCCTAGGGAGGCTAAGACAAAAGGAAGGAGATAAAGCTTTTAAGTGTACAGCATCATTATGTAGTATAACCATCATAAACTGATAAACACAGTGCAAGTATATAAACCCAAGATTGATCTTAGCCTAACTGACACAGTGTTGCCATCCGTTTGTTCTGTAACACCACAGGCTCTTTAAAGATGGAGTCTGGAGCAACATCCATCCATTTGTAAATACAATATTCAAACTTAGCTCCTCCCACTGGCCTCAGCCACACCAGAAGTGCATACCCTCAGCCTCTGATGCAGTAAGAACACACCCACCTAGCTTGTAACCACCTGCAGCATCAGGTTGCTATGTGGGAGCGGCTCAAGAGTTATGTACCTGATTTCTTGCAAGAAAACAGCGATGGTGCATTTTGCAAATACTTTATCAAATTTGTTTTCTGTCCAAATGGCGATGTGTACTTAATAAACAGCTTTGCTAATACCTGTTTTATTGGCTACAATTAGCCTGAGCTTTTTGTATGTCATGATAACAACATAGCCAAGTTGCAATTCATCGCTATCTGTCAAGTAGCCAACCACAAAATTAGCTTAATATCTTAATGTCTGGGCAGGTAATCTTGACTACTGACATGGACCACTCGAAGTTTATGACTCATGGATAGAAAAGCTGATGTAGCATGTTAGCACAATCTAACTGTGGTGTTAGGATGAAGCGTTAGGCAGAGTCAGCCTTCTTACAAGTAGGTACCTGAGTCTTCATTTGTGGCAAAATCCTGCAGACTGCTCCGTTAAGTATCAAATGAAAAGGGATTCCAAGGACACAAAGAGGGTTGAATGGACTCTCTGGACCTGTATACTGCTACAAAGTGAACTGCTAGGTCACTGCTCGAAATTTAATATTATGACCTGGCTTCTTCTTAGCACTGCTCCCAGCCTGAGACCCTCCACCTGTGAGCTGGAGTTAACCGTAATGATGTTCCTCTGGCCCTATTTTAGTGGGACTTTTCCCTGGGCCAGACAAGGACAAGTCTGGCTTATTTGTAGCTGTAAGAATGATTAAAAAAAAAAAAAACACAGCACAGAAGAAGTTTAACTTTAAAACTTAAAGAGACTCTTCCACTGCTTTTCACGATTCAAATTTGCATAACCACCTGTTTACTAAACATTATTCCTTTCCCGCATTAATCAATCAGCTCATTGCTGACTAATTTAAACTTAAACAATAAACTTTTCTCAAGAGGTCAAAACTTCTTTAAAATGTCTGATAAAACTGTACCACGCAAAGAGATAACCATAAACAAACATGACCCAGCTTTGCAGGTGACTTCCTCGGGCTTGAAACCAGATAGACTCAAATCAAAATCTGACATTCTTTTTGGAAATTATGGACATCTTATAAATGAGAGGGACCACCTACCAGGACTCAGGTTACCATCAGAGCTCTTCGAATGCAACATTTATGGTGGTTTGGTGATGCATGAGTTCATAAACCTAATTGATGTTAATCAATATATACTGGCTTTCGAGTCTGCCATTTAGACAATGCCTTCATCAAGGAAGACCTTTCTTATTTCAGCAAGACAATGCCCAAACACATTGTTTATGTGTTACAGCTTTATTGCCATTGGTTAAGGAGTCCTGTGTCTCGGTTCCCAAACATTTGCATTTACAGAGAAGAAATTAACAGAGTGATAACTTATATGAAGTATGTTACTAGCATCAAATTTAAATTTGGGATATTTTTTAAATAAATCAACACATATGATACACTGTGTCCAGACAGTTTTACCAAAGATTATGATTTAAATCATTCATAAAACATTTTTTATCACTGCTATCGTAGCATTTTTATGCAGCATCCAATTTCTCCTGGGACTGGGGTTATAGATCTATGCTTACAGGGGATTACTTGGGCATGTGGTAATTTACGGTGTAAGCCACTCTCTCTTCATCCCTCAAAGCACCAAATTCAGAGAACTTGCTTACATAATCCAATAGAGCAAAATAAAAAAAGGTTATTAAATGACATATGTCATAACTATTGTGAATTGTCAAGGGTTGTATAAGGACTATGCTTTAAATGTTATTTTTCATTATATATCATACAGGGTTGTGATAAATGAAAAAAAAAAAAGTGAGTTACATTTGCATTTAGAGAAGTCATGCATTTATCCTCAGGGCTTGAGTGAAAAAAAAGGGGAAAATAAGATTTGACTATTTTGAAAAGAGTGTGTAGACTTTGGTTACCCATTCCTTAACAGCCTCCAGCTCTTCTGGCTCCATAATCCAACGTGCCCAAAAGCTTTGGATCATCAATTTCCTCTCACTTTAGCTTCAAAATGCATTGATAAATAATTCAGCCACAAGAAAATGATGAATAATATAGGAGTCCAAATATTATAACATTATTACAGTGTCCTGTAGACATTTGGTGGTGCCGGTGTGAGACATTAGAAATGCTTGGTGGCCTTTTCTCATCTCATCGGCTGCATTTCATATACACAGTGGCTTGTCTTCTGTATCAGCTCACCTCCAGGCTAAACCTCTGCATTTCTCAGTCAGTTTGTTCTGCAAAGTCAGTCACTCCCATCATGGTGGTGTCTGTCCTCCAGCCGCCACTGCACAATAAACAGCCCCACCTCCCCTGCAACACTTTCCAATTAAATCTCTTCCATTTATCGACTAGGAGATGCCACCTTTAAGTGAATTATGGAGGAAAATGGAGACGGATAAGAGGGGAGGGTTATGGAGTGGGGGCTTCTGTATGCCATGTGTGAACTTAAAGACAATGTATCCTCTCAGCATTGAAAGGAGCAGAATTGATAGATGGATAGAGCGAGAAACAATGGTGGAGATAGGCAAAAAGAGAGGAGAAAGGGAGCGAGAGTGATGCATGACCCCCAATTTCTCAAGGCTTTGTAATAAAAGGCTGTGGTGTGGTGTTCTCTGTCTCTGTCACATTAAAAGTAAATAAGACTAATAGCATGATGCCGAAAACTCCACAGGGCTGGACTGGCCCAAAGTGAAGTGTGTGTGTATGTGTTGCAGGCTTGTGTATATCTCGCCTGTCACAAACACTGCCTGCTAATATTGTTGTGCAATTTCTCCCACCCAAACAGTGCTGGCCTCATTATGCATTCATGTGCTGGCAGGATTATGAAGCACTCGAATGTCTACCCTGGAATGGGCACTGGAGTCTGGGACATTGAGGATTTTAGGGGAAATGACCAAGCAGTGACGCAGTTCCATCAGCTTGGACTGATGATGATGGAAAATGTTCAAATTGTGTTGTCCCTAATTTATTTAAAGTGTTTGATTTAAAACGAAGACGTCCCCCAAAGTGACGTTAAAGGGTTTGACTTTGGTACTGTTGCTGGAAGAAAACATCTTCCTGCACCTACTTGCAAAGACGTATTGGACTTGGAAGGCACTCTTCATGAACTTAAAGCTGGTCAGTCATAGTCACTGTAATATACATGTAATTATTGGTATCATTCCCAGCATGGATACTTGTTTATTGCTGCATTTGTAGCTAAATTAATTAATTGTTAAGACCCTATTAAAATGGGTAAATTTATAATCATGATTATGTTGATCAACATTAAAATCACAATTAAACAGTTTAAATGACTTATTTATGTTGTCTGTCTTAAAAACATAACACATCCTACATATCTGGTATTGACAGGACTGAACTTGGAGGTGCTGTTGTTAGAAGTGCATTTTTGTTTCTTTGTATTTGCATTTACATATGATAGACTGGTAGGAGCAATGTGGTTTTCATTCTGGTTGTGAAACTGTCAACAAGCTCTACAACCTCAGCTGGATCTTGGAGGGTGCATAGGAGTATGCCCATTCAGTCCAGCTTGGTCTACATAGCTGCTAGTAAGTCGGATTTGTTTCTGACAAGGGTTGGACTCTGCCACAGCTGCCTTATGTCATCAATCCTGTTCATTATTTTTATGGACATAAATTCTAGGTGTAGACAGGACACTGAGGGGTCAGGTTGGGTGGTCTCGGGATTGGTTCACTGCTTTTTGCAGATAATGTGGTCCTGTTGACTTCAAAATAACATCAATGACTGATGTCAATCATGTTTCTTTGATCAGGTAAAGGCTGAAATCATGATTGCCATAAAAAATCTAATTAATTGCGCAGCCTTGATTCTAGGTTCCGCATTCTTCTTCCATTATTCGTCTCCCTGTTCTCCTTTATAGCTTATTAAAAAATATTAAATATTGAAATACAGTTTTCTAATAACAGGACTCAATGAATTCAAGGGAGAAACACTGATGCCATAAAAAAGTAAAGTTTTTTTTCCAAAAGTAAAGAAATAAAAGATTAGAGTTGTAACTGTGAAAACAATAGGACTGCCAAATGCCTCCAGGCAGCCAAGTGAAATTTACACATGCCTCTTTGTGAAACAGGTGCCACTGAAAGCTTGGTTTCATGCTGACTTTTGCCGACTTGCTCACTAACTGACAATGAGGCAGTTAATGAGTTGAATCAGTTAACATAGTTAATTAAAGCTAATGTATTGGCACCAGTGACTTTTTTTCTTTTGGGGCAATGTGCTGTGGCACAAGAGGGTTTAAAAATTGATGGTGCCATGGCTAACACAGATGGTTTCAATTCTGCACAGTCATAAATGATTGCAATAGCCAGTTGTTAGATTGGATGTGTCAAAGAATACACAGATCTGAACTTTGTAAAGTTTTAGAACAACAAAAAGAAAAATGAAGTTCTCATGGTGGCAGGTTGAGGTGATTTCTGGGTCAGCTTGTCACAGATTTGGTCACAGACTTTTAATATTCAAATAAAAGGTAAAACCAGGACTGTTCACAACTTTTCAACCACTCAAAGCACTTCTACACTACTCATTACATTCACTGACTCACTCTATACTAATGGCAGGGAATACCTTGAAGTGGACTTCTCGTGCCATTACCATGCATCTACACAGTGCTGACTATGTCTTTGGAAACCATTCAGTATCTTGACCAGTGGCGATTTTGGTCTGGAAATTCTGGTGGGGTCATGCAGGAAAATCTCATAATGCAATCCAGAAATACCAGATATTACTCTCATACCCTCACAACAAAAACACAGCAGCAAGAGAGATAGGGGATTACAGCACCTTTGACAACCTGTAGCTGAATAATGCCAACAATGCCAATCTGGCAACATATATTATCATACCAATAGTGCCACCAAATGGCAGTGTTCAAGGCCTCACAGTATCACATACTCAAGATCGAAACAACGTGACAATAGTAAAAACACAAAGGCACGAATAGCGCAAACCCAATACACAGCAATCAATATACAAAACCACCACAATATACCACAGCCAAACAGCAATTTTAGCACCAAAGACAGGTGAACAGCTCCCTTGAGGAGCCCACTTGAGGTTGTGTCCCACACCCACACATGTACCGCCAGTTACGCATGACATAAATTCCACTTTCATTCAAACAGTATGTAAACTGTATTGTAAATTCCACGTAGAATAATAGACTCACCAATGTAGATCACTTTTTGAAGAGGAATGATGCTCTGCAGTCCTTCATGTGCACAAACTTCTCTGTGACCTTGCTGTTAAAATCCAACAGGCCATGGATGAGTTCACTTTGCCATGTTGCGTTACTCTGGTCACCGAGCTAGCGAGACCTGTGCAGTTCTGCTCTTTCTTCTGATCAGCCAGTGAGAAGCGTTCTGGGGCCCTGATCTTCAGGCCCCACTACTCTAGTGTGTGCTGTACATGCACATGCAGCAGCTGGTTGCCATCTCAACTGTGCCCCACCTAGCAGAAACAGAGGCACAATGAACTATTCACACACAACTACACTTCAGAGAGTAGGGAAATTGTGTTCATCAAATGAAAACCGCAGACATCTCAGTGTGGACAAAGTTGAATTGTTTGTTAACTTGTGTTCAATGACATTTTTGACACAGGAAAACTTCAGAAAAAAAAAAAAATATATATATATATATAATCCTGTCCTGCACAGCAGCGCCCTCTGGTGGGGGCGTGCCCCACTGATGCAGAGACGCCATTGGTCTTGACCAATGAAACTTTGTCATTTGACTGTGAGATCTTGACTTTGCAACTGAAAGACAACCTCTCTACCACTTAGCCACAGCCACCAAATACAGTTTAACATATAAGCAAACAGAAGCCCTCTGCCCAGACAAGCTATGTCTTGGTGCATGCATAAAAAACAAAACAAGAAAGTGAAAGTAGCTGCTTGTAAAAATACGAGACCATACAGTAAAATACCAAACAAAACAACAGGTAACCTTACAGTGTACAGTAATATACAGTTAGTTGTTGTTATTGTCTTATGGTATGATATGATATATGATATGACATGATAAAACACTGGAAGTACAATGTGGTTTGAAATCATCACATGTAATACTGTATCGTACTATTAAATATTAAACAACACCATATGATAGGAAATTATACATTACATGGTATGATTCCATACAGTATGCTTTCATATGGTATTAAGCACACTATATGATATCATATGGTAGATAATGATGCAAGGTTATATGAGGCAATTTAATATATGTGATAAAAATCACAAATGTCTTTGTACTCCACATAATTCAATGCACTTATTGCAGAAAATAAGAGATATCTTAAGGTAGCCGTACCATTTGAATAGCTACCACTTGGTCATTGTTTTCATCAGAGTTGTATCTTCAAGTCTACAGGACAAATATGTGATGAGTTGAGTTTATAAGCAATTGAGGACCTAACATATTGTGTTGTCCTTTAAAATAACATTCCTACCAATTCCCCCAAAATCTTACAGCCAGGTCTGCCTCAAGGCAATTCAGAGGGAGGTCATGATAGCCGGGCATCCACTCCCTCACAAAATGTCCTTTGCTGTCGATTACTAAAACAACTGGTTCTGATTCACTGAATGTCATTTCCCAAACACAACTTAACCTTGACCAGAGAGGTGTCGAACTGACAGATGCTGACATAAATCTCGTTTTGTTCTGTAACAGGAGTATGAGATGGTTTAGAATAGGATTGTGACAAAGACTGATAAGAGCCACTATACTCAACACAAAGCTCATATGTGTCTCTCTGCTGTCACTTGGCCATGAGAACATGTTGATTTGAATCTCTAAACATTCTTCTTCTGACATAACCAAATCTCAGTCGGACCAATTTAAGGCCTCATTTCATTTTAACAACATTATTAAGTTATTCATATTGACAGCTCTGGGATTTCTCCCTGCCTTCTTTTATGGTTGTTTTTCTTTTAACCTGGGCCTTTCCTTTGGGCTTCACTTTCTGATTGAGGCCGAGCTGAGTGGCAGAGTAATCACCCCGCTCCATGTGAAAAAGCTGTAGCTAATTGGACTCTAGGGACTCAAGCAAGTGGTCTGAATTTGGAAGGTGGGTTAGAATGACTTGTTAGAGTAGTTTAGATTTTTTTTTCCCTTTCCCATTTCCCCAGTCGCTGACAGTTGAGTTCTGTATTAGTGAGCTGAAACTTGAAGTTTTGTAATTGAGACAGGTTTTCAGGGTTGACATGTAACAACTCTACTCCACATTGATGCTCTCGTATTTGTCTTCTTTTTTTGTATAAAAATCTTTTTACATTGACTCTGTGCGTTATCAAGATGATCTCATTAAAAGCGCACTGTCAGAACTCTGAACTAGGGCTGTCCCAATATTGGATTTCCTCCTGAAAGTGTTTGTGGCCAAAAAAAAAAAACAAAAAAAAAAACAACACAATGTTACAGAGCTCTATTAAACGCCCCGTCATTTCCTGATGTTTCGGTTTAACTGGTGATCATATTACGTGGTGAGATTTTAGGCAAATCTGACCCAGGTGTTGGCTGTTCGGCAGATTCGCCACAAAAGCCTCAGTCCGAACTGAAAGGTCGCCGGCACTTCCAAGGAGAAAAACTCCTCAAACATCAGCGCTTTTCACATATATTGACAACCAGAGATCCCGACCAAACTGCCTACTCAAATAAGCACTAAAAACATAAAGATGTTGGCTGGTGGCTCCAGAAGCCTGCCTGTGTTAAATTGTGACGATCATCTCATAACACACACCATTTCTTCTGAAAAGTCTGTGACAGCGGTCACTCATGGGCATGTCTCCCTCACATTCCACAAGTGTCATGTAGACCTACGATGTATGAACCATGGGGATAGTGAGGTTTTGCCCATGCGATAGCATGAGTCCATGGTTTTGATGTTTCTGTGAGATCGTGCAATTAACCAGACACAGGGCTGTCCACTTGCGCCAGCATAGCATCACTCAGAGATCATCTCATAATACACACCATTTCTTCTGAAAAGTCTGCGACAGCGGTCACTCATGGGCGTATCGCAGTGTACCATGTCTAAGTGTATATAGCCCATGTTAACTCGTGAGACGCATGTGTGATAAATTGTGAAGATGGACCATGAAACACAGGACTTTTTTAAAGGATTATTTATTAAAACTGCATGCAGGACAGAAATAGTCCTTATTATGATTAGGATTCCCCATACAGTCAGAATGATGCCAATACTGGCAGTTTGTACATTCAATCTGAAAAGGAGAGCAAAGGCAATCAAAGCCGTTTTGTTCCTACAACAAATGTAGTGAAATAGATGATTGACTAAACCAGTTATAATGGCTGTAAGGGTTGGCACTAACTCTACATATTTCTGAGAGATCATCTGTTGATAACATGAACAGTTATTCACAGGGATTACTAACATCACACCGTGAGATAATAAATAATGAAACTAACCTGTTTCTGAGATCAATGTTAGTGCAATTTTCATTCTGAGAGCATTGGTGCTCCAGCAATCAAATTGTGGGAGCAGCTCCTGTTTTAAAATCTTGTCTGCCAACTAGGATGATATTCGTAATAAATAGTAAAAATTTCCAATAACACCTGTTTCTTCGCATTTCAATGTTGTGCCACAAGTGATCCTCCACAATTTTTTAGAAATGTCTTACTTGGCATATTATGGCCCCACAAGATGTGCTGTCCTGCTGGACTTCATGTTCAATTGTTGAACAGCTCCAATGGGAACAGTTTACTCCTCTGCTGCGCATGCATGCCCTTTTAGTGGAGAGATTGTATGTTTAATCAACAAAATCTGGATTTTCAGCAATCTTACTGTTCTTTCCTACCTTGACATGTTGGAGCATTTTTTCAGCGCAGCAGAGGAAGCTCCAAATTGGTCCATGGATAGGGTTTTGTGTGCTTGAGAGTAGATCACCTGTGAAAGATTAACACTCACCATGACAGAAGCCATCAAATCTACTTGTAATGTTGCTAGCAAAAACAACTCACAGCCAATGTCCAATGATTGTTGTCACATATAGCTCCCACCATGATTTTGTATTCCATAGGTTCCACCTGCAATCATATTACATTATACAGAAACAATTCAAGAAACTGTAACGGGTATCGTATGAACCCAAATGCAGTACAAACAAGGCACATAATCGATGTTCAGTCAATAGATTTATTATCAGTAATCTGGCATACAGAAAGTTCAGTAGCTGGGCAGGTGGCTTGGTCAGGGCAGGCAGAAGTTCAGAAACCGGGAGGCAAGCAGACCACGCAGACAATCCAAAGGGGGGCAGGCAGAGCTCGTAGTCAGGAACAAAAGGCTGAGGTAATTTACCAGGAGGCAGACGAAGCAGGCAGGTCGTAGACAGGCAGAAGAACGCTGGAAAGTCTCGCATGGCAAAGAACAATCTGGCACTGAGTGAGTGTGAGGCTGGAGAATATATACTGAGCAGAGGGCAGGGAAGCTAATTAGAGAGTGAGGGCAGGTGTGTGAACAGTGACTGAGAGTGGGTGTGGTAATCAGGGAGTGGGTGTGGTGTTCATACCAGGTTGGTCTAAAACCCCTATAAATGGGTTATGGATTTGCCCAGGGGAGGGGCTAAGGGGTATTGAGGAAATGCTTTGCTCACTCTGAGGGGAGCTCTTGGCCAAGTGGCATTGTGGGTTACAAGTGAACAAGTCCTTCTGAAAACCTGCTCTAAAGACATCATTTACGTCCCTTTTTTCTTGTTTTGTTTCCTGCACAGTAAATTTTTTTGTTGGCCATTGTTTGCTGTTTTTGGGGGGTTGGTGCAAATAAAGACCCATTACACTGGAGTATTGACTGCACCATTATTTTTTGTCCCAAACAAACCTGTGACACACTATAATAGTATGATCACAATATACGCAGAAAAGTTAAAATATAAAACACAGTCAGTTACATTGAGAACAGGTGGAGCAATACGGTATTAATGTTCACAATATTCACAAATAAAAACACATTGCTCAAATGTCACAATCCATGTCTAATTATGTTTAAATTTATGATTTCTCTACGTCACTGACTGTGTAACTAAAACTTCTTTAGAGAGGACATTCCCCTCATAAAACATTGTTTTTTTATTGTTTGTTTGTTTGTTTTGGTATGCTTTATTTTGTTATTTTTTTCCCCACATTTTAAAACTATGCTTTTATTTTGCAGAGTAAGCTTCTTCTTGTAGTAGGGTACAGAGATGAATCAAAATAGAGGAGTGGTCAGACAGTGCAGAAGTTTCATTGGTTTGTAACTCAAGGAGACACAAGCTCCAACAATGTTTATGGAAATACCAAAAAACATGAAATATTAGTTTTTAAAGTGCTGAATCATCTCTAAGAGATATACTTCAAGCCCCCTCAGAGACTGGCAACATCTCCCCACAATATCAATATTCAATAAATAAAAAAAAACAAAAAAAAAAACACCTTAAATACCGATGGATTGAGACCGACCTACTTTAAACATAACTTGCTCCAGACTAGGTTAGCCCTGCAGAGTAAGCTAGTACGGTGGTATAGCCTTATCAAAAGAGAGCCAGCTCATTGAAAACTCTCGCTTTAAACTTTAGTCTTACTTCATATTACACCTGTCAGGCTCTCATGTGGAAGTTAATTTGGATTATTTAGGAAGAACGATGATGGTGCCATATAAATGTTTCCAAGCTTACTGACAGTCTTCACAGTGGGACTTTACTTCCATTCCCTTTTTTGTAAAAGTTTTGTCAACTTGTAGACTTTTGACCCCGGAGACCGTTGTAAGTGGATGCTGAAAGTGTATTTCAACCACTTACCTTTACTTTGAATCCTACCTTTTCCTCTCAAAACCCTAACTTAACCCCAAAATGTTCCCCTTATACTTCTCCAAACTGTCCCTGGTTTGAGATGGTTGTAGACAAAGGTGACACAGGTAGGATTTTAAAAGAAGCTTTCCAGCAGAAATTCTCTCTGATAAAAACAGACAGAAAAGACTATCTTGTGCTTCTGTGTGAAATGCTGAGTTGTGGGACAAAGTGTTATTTTACACCTGACAATGATAACAGGTACCACATACACATAGTGTGAACTTTGACCTCTGCCTGATTTTAATTCAGCCCTCAAACCTGCTTTTCATACTAATGGTCAGCTCAACTTTCCCCACGGCGCTTATTTGTAGTGAATGTGTCTGTGTTCACACATATGCCTGACAGATAAAGTGTGTAGTGTGTGTGTATCTGTGGAAAGTTGGCACTAACAAGTTCCCATCTGAGCAGTATGTTTTATTTAACAAACAGCCAGACCACAGTGCTGTTGACACCAACAGCCACAAACAACCATGTAGCAAAACTGCAAGCCTCAGCCAGAGTTGCATTAGTCCTGACTGGCAGCACACAGATGCAAGGCACAGAACTAATTTACAGCATCCATTCTACCAGCAGCTCACCTCTACCTGCATGGATTACTGTTAAACCCATTACACTGAAGGTCCCTGTACAAATGGACCATATACAGGAAAAATAGAATATTATTTTGGTGCAGCTGCACTGGCCATCTGGAGTAGCAGCAGAGTCTTCCCTGGGGACCGGTCGAGCTGTAAGCAGTAAGTCCAGAGACATCGATACTAAAAACAGACATCCTTCCTCCAGCAGCAGCAGAAGAGGAGTTTTACTGTTACTTTTGAAGAAGGGGGAACGGGTGAAAGTGAGTTCAACATCCAGGACAAAAAAACACAAAGAATACTCTTTTGAAGAAAACAATCCTGTTCATCACTTACTTTTAGTTTATGAGTAATGGTGAATGGGTTCAGATGCAGAGAGTTGGGCACCATTTAAGGATCGTGTTTAGGTCGATCTTGCTTTCTGCATGGTACATTTATCACTTGCTTTTGTAGATACTGCGACAAAAGGTGTTCAGACAATGACTTTTGAGGTGGTTTTGAGCCCATGCAGTGATTTTCAGTATAGAGTCATGTCAAGATTTAAAGAAAGGCTTTAAGATAATGGTTGTCCAACATTGTTTTTTTTAAGGAATAGAGATTTCTCTCCAAATATTCTAATATTATGTACTGCAAATGATAAATTCTGCTAAAACCATTACTCTAATATTGTTGAACTATTTACTCATGCAGTCATTTACATAGTGGCACTTGGCTTCTCTTAAATGTCCAATTAGCATTTCAAAATTTGATGTCCCAACTTATTAGAAAAGGGTTCTTATCAAAATGACAACTATGAAACTGTTCAATATACCTGTCAATTTGTTTTTATGAATATTCCATGTGGCATTCCACCCTTCATTTTCTAAGTCCTCATGCAGTCATTGCTGGAGTCCAAATTGAGCCAGAAGTCATAAAATTCTGGCCTTGTGTCAAACTCTGGTCCAGGTCCTGGACTTTAAGTACGTCACTGTGTTTTACTAAAGAAAGATTGTTGTTTTCTTAATCCAGTGCTAAAAGTATTAGGAATAAGAATAAGGATAATAAGAACTTAATTAATCGCCGGAAGGGAAATTCAATTGTCTGTTGTCTCACATAATATATCTCTAAAAGTTACTTACTATTTACACAAGAGTTATAAAGCCTGATGGCTGTGGGTACAAAGGATCTTCTGAATCTTTCTGTCCTGCAGCGAAGAGAGAGGGGCCATCCACCACCATTGGCCCTTTGGTCCATCAAGGTGTTGTGAAGTGGGTGATCCATGTTCTTTAGAATAGACTCAACCTTCCTCAGTGCAGATCTCTCCACCACATCCTCCACTAAGTCCAGCTTGAGTCCTACCACAGAGCCAGCCTTTATTGGCTATTGTCTTCATTCGGTGCTCTTCCAGACACTCCATCTACCAAATTTATTACATCCATTGCAAAGAGCTATGCATTTATCCTCACAATGATGCATTCTAATATATTTTGCCCTGTCCTTTATGAGCAAGTTCCTGAAAGAGGAGTAACCATTACAGGCAGAGGTCAGAGTGCGGGACACTAATGTCACCCATGCAACTTCATGCTTGTTTCTGAATTCATGCCCTAAACTTTATTTCCTAACTACAGCACTGCAGCTCTACTTAAACGCTAGATTTTTTTCTTCTATAGCAACAGCAAGCACACCATTAAATGATTTTTGCTGAAATTTACAAAAAAAAAAGTGTGTTCTTGCAAACTCAGCCCTTTAAGGACAGCCATTCAGTTGCCAAGCTGAAGACCTGCTTAAACAAGACAAGAAAGAGCAATGATTCCCCATCGATTTATGCCACACTCACTGTGTGCAACGGCTTTGCTTGCTGTTTGTCATCTATGTGTTCAAGCAGACTGCATGTTTCTGTGCCTGCTTTGCTTGTTAAAGCTCACACAGCGTGAGTACTCCAGCAATTAGCAGTGCATCAGTAGTTGTTCTTTCTGCAACTTTGAAAGTCTTTGATGTCAGAGTTTTGGGGGATTTTATAGACTGACTCATGTTGCTTACATAACCATCAAAGTGTAAGAAGTTTTTGTGAGCAGTCAAAACACATTTTATTGTGCATTATACAGAGATATTGCTGTTATTTGGCTCACCGACACTGACACGTATTGAGCTGCTCCAATACAGATCTGTCAGTGTGATGCAATCCAATTCAAAAGCATCATAAGACGACGCACCAACAAGGATCAACAGCTTTGTTGGAATAATCAAAGGATTAATTTGCAGGAATATTGTGTTTGATAACTGGGTTTATGATGGGCATTTGTGTGGTATGTGTCTTCAGAGCTGGAGGCTGCAGATTCAGGACCTCCAAGTGAACTGGATTTCAAAGTCCACATTTGTAGTGCCTAATGTAAGCACAATTAAACCTTAACCCTGGGCGATTAAACCAGTAGCCTCAAGACTAAATGTGGTTCACAGGCAGCCTTGAGGTTTGCCCCAATCTGTATTTAAAATAACAATAATAACAATAATAATAACCAAACAGCAGAGAAAGTGTGCATGAAAGTTACCCTTCCCCATATTGATCAGAACAGTTTCTTGAAAGTAGTTGTGTTTGAAATGTCCAGACTATTCATATTACATCTTTGCAGTCCAGGAAGGGGTAAAACTGTTAGTTTCCACTGTCTATTTTCAGGTTAGTGTAAACAACACCTTCAAAAGTGAAGTATGTTTTGTTGTACTGCTAAATGTGAATGAACTTGCAGAAAGTAATGGAACATACCTGAGTTTAGGGTCTAACTTCCCCAACATAGCACAGGTGAGGGAGGCAAAAGTTAGAAAACTGGATTTAAACAAAGTAAAAGGGTCATCAAACAGGGCTGTTGAGATTTACTAGTATGGATGATAACTGTCCATTAAGAATTCTAAAAATGTGATATTGTGACTTAACAGCAGTGGTTCCATACACTGGTTGCAAGGCAGACCCTTCGGTAGCAGCCCTCTGAGAGATTATGCAGCACTTTTAAAATTAGTGTGTAAGATTTGTCCTGAATCAAAAAACATTGTTAGAGCTCTCCTGGTTACTAATCAATTGAAAATTTATACTTTACAATTGTTCTTCTGTTTTCATTCAGTTCTATAACTAATGATCTGCCAGAAGAAGTAAACTTTAGAATAAATGAATAGTTTACCTACAAGACTGAAAATAAAATTAAAGCCTAACAAACAAAAGAAATTTTGGACATAGGGATAAATCATAAATTTAAATATATTTAGAAGCGGATGATGCCATGTAAGGTTATTAGTTCAGTTTATGAAGTAATTAGTTTATTCAGCCTTGTCTTGCCTTTCCTGAACCTGGCCTTAATGCCAAGGCTGAGTAACAATGAAAATGATAACAAGCATTTATTTACAACAATTAGCCTGTAGGTAGGTAACAAAAGCAAAAATAATCAAGGTAAAAGCTGCAGGGGTCTCCGGAAACCAAATCAAGATACATAAACAGTGTTTATGACAACCTAAAAAATGAGATATTATTAAACTATATATAAATACACATTTCCGACCTTCCTGTCTGATCACAAAACAGACAAAAGACAAAAGAGTTGGAAGGAAATGGCAAAAATCCTTGACAGTGTTCCTAAAAGGTATAATCTGCAGCTCAGGAATGGAGACATACAACCCTGTTCTGTTGTTGCACAGCCCAACAGAGAACCACAGTCCTTTTGTATCATCATTTAAAGACCAAAAAATAGTCAAAGAATGCATGCACACTGATGTGGATGAAGTGAATATATGTTATGATAGCAGTGACTGCTGGTTTAGTGAAGTCTGTGTACTTCAACCATTATAACCAAGGCTGCGTTTACACCAGAGATGTTTAGGCATCCTTATGGAAGGATGGTATGGAGGCTCACTTCGAGTTAATGTTGGTGTGGAACTCTGGTCTGCTTAAAAATTTAGATCTTGGTTTGATTCCAAGAAAATGCTGGTCCAGTTTGTTTCTTGTGAAACACATGTATTATACTAATACCAAAGTAAAAATAAATAAATAAATGAATAAAAGGTTGAATCAATTTTAAATTGCCCCATTATTTATGTAGTGAATAAACATATGAGAGGGCGTGAGCCATTTTCTTTGTCGGCGTTTATTTGGAACAAATAAACCATGTTGTTATAACCACAGTTTGATTTGTGTGACGAAGTGAAGTGTGAAAGCAAACCAAACAACATAACAGTGCAACAATTTTGCTATTTCATCCCCCAGCTGAACCAATTCCCTAGACTAACATGTGTGACAATGGCCTAAAAAAGTATTTTAAATGTCACACAAAAATAAATCATTTTTTTTCTAACCTGTTTTTTAAATATTGCCTTTAGTAAAAGCCAAAAAAAAAAAACAAACAGCATTTTGAATGCTCTGCTCTTCAAATAAGGTGTAATTGTAAAAGTAATTGGATCGCCTTAGTATGAACCCGGACTGCTGCAACAACACAAGGGTCCCAGAGACACAGTCCAAGAGCTGTGGTTCAGAAACTTCAGCCCTTGCTGCAGCAGACATATAATTTGGGAGTATTTTGCATGCACACACATGCACCCTGAACCTCAACACCCCTTGACTTATCTCCCACTTGGTGTGCCCAACCCTTGTGGACATGGTGCCCACTGCATTTTCAGCACCCACGATGCTGTTTGTTTACCAAATTAGCTAACTTGAACTCTCTCTGCCACTGCTCAGCTATGCAAATCAAACCCATCTTGATATTCAGACAAAAAGGGCCCAAGGCATTGTCCTTACATAACAAATGTACTTAGTATTACATTTCTGCATTGTACTTCCTTTACTGTACACAGTATCAAAGCAATGCTCAGATGTGATATGAAACAGCTTTCCACAAGTATTAAATGAAAAGTGGTTCTTTCTAGAAACCCTGCAGAGGGATTTTGTTCCACTAAGATATTCAAACCTGGAAGAAAAAAAGCATCCTCATGCCCCCACTGCTGTACCAGGTGGTTAGGATAATGAGCTATTAACATTTCATTTTCATTACTTTCATGCAGTAAGAGGTTCAGTCACTGTATCAGTTAATACTCCACTAAAGCCCTCTACAATGTATTTTTAGTCTGCTACATGGCTGTTAACAAGCTTCAAGGGGAGAAAAGCATACCAGCCAGAAAATCGTAGCTTGGGTAAGATTCACAGGGGGGTGGAGAGGAAGTGGTCCAGGGGAAAAAAATAAAAAAAATGACAATGTAGACTCAGAGAATACACACAAGGCTGAGAAAGTCTGTTCTGCATAATGTACATTTCAAGTAGTGTACACAGTGCGATCAGCATCTGGTGGAGATGTACAGTGGAGTTTAGTTGTGTGTGGATAATGATATAGGTACTGTTTCTCCGAGCATGCCTGTGCATTATAATGTAACTCTGAGCCCTCCCATCTCTAAACAAGTGCTAACACCAAGCCCTTGAGTGAGTGCTGCTTTCAATCCAAACATTATGACTGATCATGTTGACATCAGTGGTTTTGTATGGATATTTTTCAAAACGTGTTTTAAGAAAACTTCTCGAACAACTCGTCTGCTACGGCTTCACTTCAATCTAAAGACAGGATACGACAGCTGACAACGCTCTCTGTTTTATAAATGCGCCCGAGGAAAGACACTGCTTTTTACTAGAATTGCTCACATCACTTCCAAATGGTCCATTAGGTAAGAGTGATCACCTTTATTAAGTTTCCTGAGGGAGTGAAACAAGCGAGAGGTGAGACAAGTGAGCGTCTGATTGGGAAAAATGTCCTCTGCATTCATGAGCAAGAACTGAGTTTTACTTTAAGTGCCTCATGACAGTATTCTCTTTGGTGGAAGTTTCACACCCAAGGCTATAGCTAAATTAAAGTGACATAAGAATTATCCTTGGACTACAGAGTGGAGGGGTTAAAATGTACTCAGTCAGTGATCAAATTGTTGGATGGCCTTAGAAGGAAAACATAAAATGATTGAATTTGCACTTAAAGGTACTCTTGACAGACTTTGTAGTTAAGAATATGATCAGGAAAAGATCCTTTATATGCTTATTCGTTATGGGCCAATTATGTTGAGTTTAAGGAATGAGGTGAGTGCTACCAAAAACTTTTTAGTCACAATAAGTATGAGATCATGTTCTTAAGCTATTTAAAAAGGCATTTTATTTGTTTGCAGAGTTTGGTAGCATGAACAGCATATGAATGTACTGTATACAGTGCTCAGCATAAATAAGTACACCCCTTTAGCGTTGTCAGAAAACCTTTAGTTTCCTTTCAAAATCAGAATTTTCGATAACAGACTATACAACAAAATACTCCCCGAAATGTAAGCTATTGATGGCAAACAAGATTTTTTAAAAGTTGCAAACAAACAATTCTGAATCTCCGAAAAGAGGACATGACTACGCAAGGGCGGAATCACGAAGTCGCGCGTAGTTAATTTTGAGAGTTTTTCATGACGGATCAGGTGTTTTTTACATGCTTCTAACTCAGTAGGTCCACACGACACAAACTCAAAACTTCCATACAAAACCCCAGAAATTTGAAGGATTTTATAAACTCCCCCGGACAAAACTGGACAGCCCCCCCCAAAAGAGGACATGCCTGGGTAAAAGAGGACGTATGGTCACCCTACCTTAAAAGACAGAAACTAAAGATGATTGACTACAAAATACTATAACCATTAAAAGCATAAAATAAAATCAATTTCTGCAATGAAATGAAGGAGTTCACAAAAAGAAGGAAAGCAGAATTAATAGCGACAAGACACTCTTTAAATATATGTATTCAAAACCTTCAGCTCTGTATTTGTCTTCATTCCAGATGGTAATGGATTCCATAGTTTTATACCTCTTGCTGAGAAGGATGATTGACCAAATGTTATTTGCTTTGCTCCCAAACAGTTTCCACTTAACTGCACCTTTTGTTCTGATTTCTCAGCTTTGTTTATTTACCAGATTGCATATGTTGGTGCAAAGTTGTTCACATACTTGAAAATTAGATTTAAGAAAGAAAACTTGAAATAAAGTTAATTTATATTTTTGTACAATGAGACAGATATCTAATCTGTTATTTTCAGTGCTTGTTTGTATAGCGACCCTAAGGGATGCAATTGTTGTCGGTTTGGCCTGAACCCATGCAGTTGTACAGAGTGATAGGTGAGATGATCCTGCACAAGCTAAACGCTCTGTACATCTACGACAATGTAAAAGTAGAAGAGTAAAAATAGATAATAGTATAGAATTCATATTTCAAGGTCATTCGGAGGAGAGTCTTCTGTCTCGATCAATAAATACTGAGTATCCCATTGCTTGTTATACTCGTCTTATGAACAAGATGCACGCCCATCAACATTTTTTTAGTGACTGTTAAGCCAAAAACACAGAGGATACATGTCGGGCATGTTTCGTCATCGGGCAGTACATATCATTGCCCACTGAGAGCATGCATCTGTTGGGTTTTAGGGTTAGTTTTTTCGGTTAGTTAGGGTTTTCTTTTTTCTTATGACCTTGAATGGAAGGGATACTCTGACTTAACAGACTTCCACCAACTCTCTCCTAGACTCTCAGGACTCTATTTCAGTGTCCGCCGGTGAGGCGGTGGAGGGTGGCGGACCCTGTGCAGTGGTATTTTCGTCTGGTGGAGCCCGGCGTACAGCCAGTTTGGTATTTTCGTGGACTGAGGCGCACTGAGGTCCACCAAGCTGGGTGCGGTGACGTGGCAGAGGGAGGTGTCAACAGAATCAGCTGTCGCAGTGACATTTTCGTGCTTGCCGGTGGCGTATAAAGTGCGCTGGAAGCTCGCCGATTCAAACCTGGTCAGCTTTTAGTGCAGGCAGAACGCAGCTGGTCTAGTGGTATTTTGGTAGACTGGTGGCGTACCAGCATATTTCACCGATGCCTCACCGGCAGGTTTCCACAGTGTCAGGCACGGTGTGATCTCTGCGCACAACCCACCTTTGTCACGTGAGGTTTAAATCCATGCAACTTTATGTGAGTGTCTTTATTTGTGGAAAGGGTGTCTGTCTTACTAGTGGGTCCAACATTACACACACCAAATCCATCGGTGCTTATATGAGACAGTGTGAACAGCCAGGTGTACAGCCCTGCACACAGCCCCTGGTGCAATCAGTGGGAAACAATACATAACTTGCAGTGAAGACTATTCTTTTTGTCTTACATTTGTCTGTCAGATGCTGGTGTTAACACAGCATCTAAGAGAAGAAAACCTTTAACCAAGCTTGCATGCAAATATGTGTTCATTAGGTGAAGTCACTTTTGTTGAGGACGATTTTGTTAAAAGCTGAAGTCTCCAGAAACACATCAGAAGAGACTCCTACATTCAGAATTCAAGCACCAAAAGTGGTCCAGTGGCTGCAGAATCTACATTTCTTGAAGAACTTGTAAATAAAGATTTCACTCTGAATAATGTTTGTCTGGATCTTTTTGTTGTTATTGTGATTGCAGTCTTGGTGAGAGGATGTCTCTGAAATGCAATGAGCATGTAAGGATGTATCAGAGCACACCATCAGGGTGGCCTTCTGATAACACATCTCGGAGTCCCAAATTGCCTGTCTAGAAGTCAAGGAGATTAGACAGAAACAGCCCCCCCTGAATTCAGCAGCCATTACTCTCAAAATAGAAACAGTCCATGTGGACACACACATACACACTGCAATGCACACACAACTCTGAAAGTGCTTAACCTGTCCAAACAATCAATCAGGACAGATTCTGGAGGAGATAATGCCCTGTTTTCTCACTCACCTTTTAAACCCTGGTTATTGTTTTTGTTTGCAGGACATGAAACAGATAATAAAGGTAATGTTAACACTGGATTCGGTCACTGTTTCATCCCTGTGTTTTCTACACCGTTTTTTGTAGTCAGAGGCTGCACCAGATAATTTTATTTAACTTCTCAGCCTTCAAATGCTGCAGGAGATCACTGTTTGAAAAATGTGAACTTTAATACCGAAGAATCCTGAAAGGTGATGTAAGTGCGCTGCCAGAGCCGTGACAGCTGTGTGATTGCTTTATACCAAAGGATACCAAAGGGATGAGGGAGGGAAATGATTAAATGTTGGTTGATTGTGTTTTCTCTGGATGGAGAGCTTCCTTGCTTCCGGTGTTGAGGAAACACTGCAGGATCCTGCTCTTCAGACTCAATTTGTCCTCGGCTGCAGACATTTTCCACCAGTGACCAAGCTGACACAATAATTTAATTCAGGTAAATAAGTTCACTTGGCTGCAGCTTAATTAGTGTGCCAGGGTTCTCCTCTTTGTGAGTTGTGGGCTTATTAGAGCTGACATTGAGCTTTAGCCAGAGGAACTTAAGAAGATAAATTTGACCACAAATAAGGTTTGCGTACAATTAAGAAACAGGAGGCTTAACAAATGTTGCCTTTTTGTGATTATTTTTTACAGAAACAAAAACACAACTTGTGACCAGTTGTATCTTGCTTTTACAGATGGAAAAACTCCCTAGCACTTGTGTAAACAACACTTGGCAGAGTAATGCGTTCATAATTATAGTAGCTGTACCAAATAGAAATCACATTTTACTTGAAGCAATGACCTTTATGAGGTTTTTAGAAGTTCCTTTTCTTAGCTTACATCTAAAGCGTAACTTTCAACACACTGTTTCGGGTCATGTTACAGCCATTGTCATCAACATAAGATGCCCTGATGAAGGAAATGCTGTAAAATTCATGTCTGGACACACTTTTATGTCCTTAGTGCTGATTGGGTGAGAAAATCATCTTCTTGGGTTGTTGTCTTCTTGGGACACCTACGTCTAAGCCTGTTATATGGAATACCCCAAATAACTCCAGCTTAAGGTTGCCCAGTCTCACAGGCTGTCCAACAGTATACAATTTATTGCCAATAGGTATTGTCAAAACAAGAAAATAATCTACCAGACATAGATTTCTTTACTTTCTGTGCTTGGTTTAATAGAAATAACAGATGACTTTAATCTATACTCCTGTATTTGTTTTCATAGAGAGAGGATAATTAACTCTGCACAATACAAGAGTACTGTTGGATCAGTGTATGTCAGGGCTGATGTCATGCCTCAATGTTGCCAGTGTTATTTTGTACTAGCTGTAGATTAATTATCACCAGTTTATTATGCTTTGACATGTTTTACACAGAACATAATCCCCCCCCCACTCCCCCCGCTTGCGATATTGACATGTAGTTACTGTAAGGCTGGTTTGTGCTCAAGTCCTCTTTATTTTCTGTACAGCTCCATTTTTAAAAGTTATTACGGGGTTCATGTTTTCTATGACTGACACTTGATACAGTCTTTGGGTGTATAAGGGTTGCGTAGCTCACCCAGGGGATATGCTGTTTGAGCTGAGCGTCATCACAGTGACTCTCGGTGACTCTCCCGCTGAATGCGCACAATGCTACTGCACAAGTGGTGGAGTGCGTACAATACTACTGCGCAATGTTAGTTTCAGAAAATGAAGAGAAAACGCAGAATTACCCAGAGCTTTTTGGCTTCAAATCCGTATACAGGCGGAAGGCGGAATAAGCAGTGTAGTAACCTAACAGAAAAATTCAAACCTAAACAGAAATCCCTCTAAGATTCTAGAACATTTTGAAATCTGGGCGTGGCACACATGTGACATCACAGTTTTAGAAGGCTAGAGAGAGGATTATAACCCTGGAGTTTAATCATACTCTCATACTCACTCACTGTTCATGCAAGCTCTGTTTACTTTGAGACATTGCAGTGTTTTTCAATCTTCCACTGAGAAAATGGCACATAACGTCAACGCGACAGGCGACCATCAAGATGGTTTTGAGGATTTTGCAGTGATTAGTATTGTTGGTGAAAATGGTGACCACCCAGATTTTTCTGTTTTTTTACAACCGCTTGATCAGTGGCAGCTTAATTTCATTTTTCAAGACTCTGACTCAGAGAATTATGACCATGAGGACGCCATGGAGGAAGACCAGGGTGTGGATCAAGTCACCCCACTCCCAGTATTAGAGAGGGATGATATTGAGGATGATGATTATAGTAGTAATGATTATACTGATAATGAGGACTACTACAGTTTTTATGTCCCATCGCCTGGCAAATCGAGCAAAAGACGTAGTGAGGATGAAGACGATGATATTGACGATGATGAGTATAGCGATAATGAGGACTACTACAATTTTTACGTCCAATCGCCTGGAAGGTCCAGAAAAAGACGTCGTGAGGACAATGATGATGTAAGTAACTATACTTTATTTATATATAGCACCTTTTACAGAAAGAAACTCACAAAGTGGTTTACACAAACGAAAAGTAAAAATGTACATATTAAATTTCCAAAATTTTAAAGGCCAAGACAACAACATTAACAATCATAGCAGCCCCAAAACAGTGAACAAAAGCTTGTGCAAATAATTATGTCTTGATTTGGCTTTTAAAGGAGGATGATAGCGATGAAGATGGCTTCTCACAGCCTGGTGGCCTAAAAAGAAGGCGGATGTGAGGATGATGGCGTAGATGTTACTTCTGCCCCCCCCCCCCCTTTCTCATCCCCCTGTCCTCCCTCCCACTCCTCTATCTCCCTCCCTCCCTCCCATCCTCCCTCCCTCTGTGTTTCTCCCCAACCCAGCCGCAGTGGGTGGCTGTCTGACATGAGTCTGGTCCTGCTCAAGGTTTCTGCCCGTAAAAGGGAAGTTTTTCCTTGCCACTGTCACTCATGTCCGATGAGATGGGTCAAATCTGTCCCACCTTAAGGTTGGGTCTTTGTAATTCATCAAACAATGAGCGTGGTCTAGACCTCACTGTTGTGATTTGGCAATATATTAATAAAATTTAATTGATCAATTAATTGATTGATTGATGATGATGATGATGATGATGATGATGATGATGATGAAGAGGACAACAATGTTGAAGTCTCACTGCCTGGTGGATCTTAAAAAAAAAAGGTGACGTGAGGAGGATGACAATGAGTTTTATCTGTGTTCTACAGTTTCCACACAATACAAAATAAAACTATTAAATTGTAACTCTAAGTAAATGCTCATATTTTGACTTTGATATTTAATATCTCCTTTTTGGAAAACCAGAGTGTGATAATATGTTTTTAAAAATCATCAAATATCACCTTTGAAAACAGTCAAGTTGTAAGAGTGTGTTCGACATGTAAAATAAGTCCAAGGATTTCTCAGTTTGGATTTGAAACAGGTCCACTACTTTACTGGCATAAAAGACAGGTCCACAAAGGGAAAAGACTCAGAGAATGACTACAAATGACACATCTTGTTCTTTGAAATCATTATGCCACTCTTTTAGCTGTTTCAGGCCTTCTTGTTGTCATGTTTGTTTCTATGCCACTTGTCTACCAGCAGACTATAGAGAGTGGCAGACATGGTACATGATTTTTTTGTGTGTTGCATGCACATTTAAACTAACAATGTTAAAGCAAGTATGTAACCTTGCTTTAAAACCAAGCGTGATAAGTCTTATTAGAAGTACAGTGATTTAAGTATCAAGACATCTCAGATGCCGGTGCTTTGCTGGAGAATCTGTCCACACAATCATCTGTGAGACTTTTTGAGGTAAAAGAAGGAAGACATCACAAAATGTGGGAAAACAGTGGCTCCGTGGCCTAATTCAGTCCCAGGGACTATGAAAGTGCATCGAGTAGGCACCCTGCCTCAGCATGTACACAAAGATTAACATGTCCTTTATGCTGCTTTTCTCTGTTTTTAAACACTTTTTTAATTTTCATTATCACTTGAGCGCAAATCATAATTTAATATAAGGCCATCTGTTTTCCTATTTGTTTGCTATTTTCACTTTTGTTTACTACAAAATTAAAGGCATGGTTGTCAATCTGAGAAGAAGTTGAAAAAAACTGAGCCGCTGAAGCAGATTTGAAAAAGGCACACACAAACCTCTCCTGTCTGTGCTCCACGATAACTCCCCCCCGAACCTGTATCACCCTTCCCACGACAAACCCCCTCTGGCAGAGCTAGAAGCTGGCCGGCAGAAGATCCTACGCTTGCTTTAAGTGTAATTCACCATGCTGGATTGCTAGTGACTAGCAGCGGTAAACGCCAGCCCTGCTAGGGAGCACCGTCTGCAGCTGCTAGGACAGCTACCGTGTTGACATTGCAGAGACTGATAATAGTTATTTATATAACATAGGCCACAATAAAAGGCAAAAATGACCTGTTCAACAAAAACTGCTGTCTCAGTGTCTGTTTTCAGGCCCAAATCCAGGTGGAGCTTTCTCCCCCCGCTCGAACGAAGACCCGAGGTTTATTCGAGTTAGGTTCTTTGCTTGGTCACATCTCTCTTCGACTCTGTTCTTTCTTCTGTCAGCTTGCATTTTCTTAGTACCTTTGGCAGTTGGGCAAGCAGATTTTTTTTTTTGCGTCCTTCTCCATCACAGCTCCTGTAGCTAAGCTGCTATGCTACATTTAGCCGCTCAGAGCTCCGAGGAGGGCCGGGAGAGTGGGAGGGGACAAGTCGGAACTACAGGAGAGGGATGTGTCAAATACATCGAGGTGATTGGACGGAGAGGCGGAGCGGGACATTGATCAAAAGGAGCTGTCCGGGACAGATGGCTCCCATTGGTCAATGTTTTTCAGAGTCAGTCAGAGCATCAAAGTAAACAGAAGAAATCTCAAGATAAATACTTCAGCAGAGGCAACCTAACGTTTCAAATGTTTACAAAGTAGACAAGAACAAAATAATAGCATTTTGAAATCTGGCAGAATACACGAGTGAGGCTGCAAAGTTTGCAGTTCTTGAAACCTACCTTCACTTCTGAAGAAGTTTTCTAAGTGTCCAAATATTGATATCTTTAAAAAGTCACAGCTGCCATGATCAGTCTCTTTGTGCTGTAAAGCCGCAGGACTCTGTGTTGTGTCTGTTCATATAGCATGTATTTTAGGGGTGGCACCAGCTGAGACAGTTTTAATGTTGTAGTTACAACTGTTGTAGTTCCCAAGTCCCATATATTCGGTTTGCTGCCAAAACCTATTGGATACACAGTGGGGAAGATTAAGTCTTGGTAACAACTTTTCACCCTCATTACCTTATAATCATGCCCTTAAAGAGAAAAATAATTATACTGTTCAGTAAATGAATCTTGTGGAGTGCTGGTTTCTTTGAAAAGACTCCTTCACTTGTGACAACCAATGACCAGTAGGAGAGTGAGGAATCTAGGCAAAAATGGTCATGGGCAGTGGGAAGGTCAGTACTTCTTAACTATCAACATGACTGTAGTAGTGTTGATAGTACCATGGCTAATCCAAGTGCAAGACAAAAGGATGTACTCAGTTGGCCCTCACAACTACAAGACTATTTGTACTGAACTTTGCAACACTATACATAGCTTGCAGACAAGATATAACAAATGGTTCAAGAAAGAGCTTCAAAGTTGCACAGGAACTGTACATTGAGGACTCAGTTGAAAATAATGGGAGTCTTCAGATGAGACTATAGATTAAACCATGTTTTCTCATTGAGTTACATAAGCACTGACTTTGTCTGACATACAAACAGTTTGATTAAGGGTTGTTATTGTTCTCAATTGCTGTGTAATATAAAATCCTATTAGTTAGCCTTAACTACTACCAAATAACTTTAACTTTATGACCCCAGTTGAGTAAAATTGAAATTGTTGGTGTGACCATTTAGAAGGCTTTCCAAGTAATGAATACGTATACTTGAGTCAGAGTAACTTACTTGAGAATATTGAGAAAGGAAGTAAGAAGTGCTCACTGACTTGTTCACTGACTGAACGAACAGCTAATCTAATAATTTGTAGTAAACTTATCCTCAAATCAACTTGCTGCATTAACTCAGCCAATGTCTCCCTGTCACCTCCCCCCTTGGATTTGAAGATGTCAGTGTAGCATGGTGTGTTGCAGTCCAGGGCATCATAAAAGTCACTCCAGGTTTGTAGTAGCAATCTTGTTTTTCAGCTAGCACTTAAAACACACATTCAAGAAACATGAAAAGACAAAATGTCGTGGGTCTTGTGGTAAACGATTAGCAAGAACAAAGTGTGCCTGTACTGTTCACATTGGTGACGAAAAGCTAAGAAAATTTGGCACTTATGTAGTCTATATGTAAAAAGAGCTTGCCATCATTCCCTCAGAGTTGTCTCTGGAGGTTTAGCCTCCACCATCTCCCTCCTCCTAAGGGAGAAGGTCTGGTCCATTTTTGATGCAATGGCAGTTCCATTTGGGTTTCTTATTTTCATCTCTTCAACAAGGAGTATTCTCTCAGTCTCAAGACTATCTCCAGTTTGGCCCTCTGGGAGGTCTGGCAAATAATACACCTCATACCTCTTTGCTCTCTTGAGACCTTTGGCAGCCATTTTCAGAATACCTTGTTTAGACCCATTAATGCCAACCTCTATAAATCCTGCCTTCCTCAGCTTCATGTGGTAGTGCGCCATTTTGAATTTTGAACTATCCTCCAGCCAGAACAACCAGCAGGTGAAACTAGTTCTCTTGGGGACAGGAATGCTTACTGATTAGCCTCAGTGCCGTAAAGCGTAAATCTGCTCCTCATTTGGATAGGCATCATATTTGTAAATAATTTCGGCAAGCTTTTGCAAAATGCTGTTTCATGTATTTGTAAGCTGAGGTAAGTTTTGTCTTTTAAACATGCCAAATCAGCCTGTCACTAAAATTCACATCGACAGAGAAGTTTGAAATGTCATGACATGTCCGGCCATTGATCCTGTCTTGTCAATGATGATAAGATGTGTGTAGACAGAATTAGAGGCATCAGACATGCTGGTTGAAGTTCTTGCCAGCAATAGAACCACCTTCACAGTGTCATGAAATGTTCTTGTGAATTTACTATTTCCTGGTGTTGTAATTTAGTTGAATTTTCCCTAGTTTTTCTGTTCCATGTGATCCTGTTTTGTGAGTTTTCAGGTTGTCTTTGTTCCTGTTTCCCTTGTGTTCTCAGTCTTTTATTCTTAAGATCAGTTTTCAGTGTTTTCTGTTTTATTTTGTAGTAGTCGATCCTTGTGTGTCTAGTCTAGTTTTACTTTCTGTGTTTTTCCTCCTAAGTAATTGTCTGCATCTGTGCCCTTGTGTCTGACTATCTTTTGTTACTTGTTACCCTTACTATTTAGTCTCTTTGTAGCCTTCCTTCTTTGTCGGGTCATTTGTAGATGTTCATTGTTCATTTGTCTATGATGTCTAAGCCTGTCCTGGTGTTTTTCCCCTGTGCTGTTTTGTTTCGTGTGGATTGCTAACTCCTGTGTTTTTGTTTTTGGGATTTTTCAAATTAAGTAAGTTTTTGTTGTTTCTAGTTTAGTCTCTTAATCAATTAAACATTTTGAGCTCTGCGTGTGGGTCCTCCCTTTTGTTTTTGTTCAATCATGACATATAGTAGCTTGTGTGGATGGCAGGTATGTCATCAAGTTGCAGAGGCTGTTGCCAAAGTCTTCAAACATCAGGTTAAAATAAAAAAAAAACCCTGAAAAAACTAAAAACTGAAGAGTGCATGTCCCTTTGATTTTAATTTTTAGTCCTTCAAAAGTTTCTGCTACCAACAGAAACAATCATATCTGCAGGGTATTCAATACAGCAAACAAATGGAGTAGAAGCAACCAGCACTTTATTTTGGTTTGATTTAACTGATGTAGGGACCTCTAAATGTTTTCAAGGAAAGCTGTAACTATGACAGACTTGACCTTGTCAACTTTCAATGCAGGCTTAAAGAATGTTGATGAATCCAAATGGATGGCCGTCATCTTTTGATGTCTTACTGCCGAGGTATGAGGTGCATTCTTGAAATTATTGGTGTCATGGGTGACCTTGTTGAGAAATCAGCGTTTCCCTTTGAAATGCATTGTCCATACATCTTCTATGGGACCAAAGACTTTTATCATTTGAAGGTAGTGTTCAATAAAATGGTGTTTGACACAGCTTGTAGTTTGGAAACATTTTTTGCATTAACTCCCTATGCTCTGAGATTCTGCACTCAAGAAGTTGTTCAACTCTTCATTTAAAGGGATATTCTGACGAATGAGTAAGTTAGGGTCAAACACACTGTAACACTGAGTTAGACACCCCCTCGAGAGATGAATGTTGCCGACTGCTTGCTGCTCCAGTTATACCAACTTCAGCAAAGACTGCACACTAGCAATACACAGCGGTTTACGCCTCTACACACAAACCACAAACCTCCGAACGACTCATCGAACCTGGGTGGACAGGGCCTTTTCCATTGCCGCACCCTCCCCCTGGAACTCTTTCCCCGTCCATATCAGATCCTGCACTGACTTGCCTTCCTTGAAGTCCCTTCTGAAAACCCACCTTTTAAAAATTGCTTTTAACCTGCAACTATTTTACTTATTTATTTTTATTTATTTTATTTTATTGCTATATTCAAATTGTGTGCTTTATGTAAAGTGCCTTTGAGTATCATGAAAAGCGCTATACAAATAAAATGAATTATAATTATTGTTATTATTTTTATTAAATTTACACCAGAATATCCCTTTAAATGCGATGACATAACTTCCTTCCTTCCAAAGCATCAGTATCTCATCCCCCTCTGAGATGTTGTGGTCTATAATCAATGGCAGCATCCTCAGAAGAGACAATTTCCCCTGATGGTTTCCTTGGAGATAAAAGTCTTGGGAATGATCTGTGGTTGGTCGTCTTTGTCGGAAAATGAGAACGGAAGCTGCTTGATAGTCTGATACTTCTTAGTGATCAAATCCTGATGACAAAGAGACAGCTCTGCTAATACTATACCCTTTAAAAATCATGAGGTATATATGAAGGAAAACCATTTACTACATACAATGTGTTTTCACTCATTGGACACCCCTTTTAACACCATACTGTCTGACCACGTTGGGCACCTGCAAAACCTCTTGCACATATTTTTTGTCGCTCTCTCTTGACCTCGTCTGGTGCAAACCTGAGCAGACCTCTTTAACCTGATTCTCTTCTCGCTAACAAGTGCAAAATCAACAAAAATCTACCTGAAATTTAGCCAAGGAGTGAGCCCCAAATTTATCTGCTGCTACATATAATACTGTTTCTTTAACACTTTCTGCAAACTGTTTAATATACACTTTATGTTCACTTTAAGTGCTGCAAGATTGTGAATCTTTCAGCTCTATGCTGTATAACAGAGTTGACCTTGTACTAAAGTGGAAGCTGGGCTGAGTGGAGAGCTGACAGATATTTGGGGTCAAGATTAGAAAGCACCCAATACACACACATTTGGTGCTTCTTTTTGGATGTACCCAGTGAATAAGCCACTTCAATGAGAGCACTCTGAATGAATTGTAACCTTCTGAAGGGATCATATCTACATGCAACACCTTCTCCAGAATGTCCTTACTGCTCAGTGAAGCTGGAAACATCTTTAGTATTGGTACATCAACAAAAGAGTAGCCATCTCTGTAAAGGAGAAATTCAACTGGCATCCCGAGTAGAAGTTCTTGTGATATAAAAGTTGCCCTCCTCTCGCTCTGCTGTGCTCCTTCGCTGCAGACGCACACCCTCACCTCTCACAAAGCTCCAACGGTGCAGAAAACCAGCTTCATAAAACTATGTAGAACACAACAAAATCTAGACGTCGACTTTTAATGAAGCCTAAATAGAAGACAAGTATTAACTCATTCTCTTCCTGACTGTCCATTTAAATGGAGACATGATTCAGGACACAGCAAACACACTTCTTGCTGTGTTCACTTGTCACTCGACATTTTTGGATACAAATTTTGAACCTGCAGTGAAAATATGTTTAAAGTGGGTCCTAAATACTCCTTATTTAACAATGTTTTGAGAGATTTAGAAAAAATAAATACTTAAAAAAAAGGCTGTTACAAAGAAATCCCTTTGCCAACATGGCCCAGTGCGGCAGTGCCATTAGTTAGTTAACCAACGCTGTGTATAAGGCTTGCTAATATCAGTTAATAAGTAAATACTTGAACCTTTGAAATGTAGTTACTTAAAGTTATTTATCTGGGTTAGGACTGGAGTGGATTTTGTAAAACTTATTTAACAGTGAGACGACAGGGGTGTACCACAGTACAATGTAGCAGGTAGTCTATAGTTATGTTTCATGATGCTAGTCATATTTTATCTTGGTTTCATCAACTTAGTGTCATGAATCACAGCACAGAAAGGGGGACACAACAGCACAACGCTGATTCAGCTTTGTCAAACAGACAGGGTTTAATGGAGATCAGGCAAAGGTCAGTACATGAAAAGGCAGTCAGGTCAGGCAGAGGTATCAAAAAACGTGAGGCAACTGACAAGATCTGAAAAGGCAGGCAAAGGTGAGACACGGCTTGGCAATAACTATGAATAAATGCTGGAACAAGACAAGAAGTGCAACGAGCTGGTGATGAGACTGTGAGACACACAAGATAAAATACAAGAGGTAACAGGGGTGATAGGAATCAGGTGGGGAGACACAATCAAGCAACAGGTGTGACAAGACGGGGGCAGGGCAGACCAGAGGGTAACAAATCTAGAGGACACAAACAAGGGTTAGTGATCCACAAAATAAAACAGGAAATGCAAGACATGAAATAAAACATAAAAGTGTAAAAATAAAACTTAACCAACATGAATGTACAAAAAAATGAAAGAGAAACTTGACCGACGTGACATGTAGTAACTTACTCCAAAACAGTAATCTGTTAGGGGGCCATACATAGTAAACTTAGACAACCCAGTTTGCATTCTTCAGATATTCTGAAGCTTGAATCTGCTCATTGCCAAATAGATAAGCTCATAAAGTTCTATATTTATATTCTGGCAATGTGTTTTAAAGGCATCAGCCTATTGTAAAAATAAATCAAAATATGAATTAAAATTGTGATATCTGATAGAAAGTAATATTGTGAATTATTAACTTCAACAAATACTATGAGAATTCAGAGGCAGGTAGCTACAAAGAAGTCAGAGACACTAAAATATTGATAAATGCCAAATAAACCATACATTTTCTTATGCAAACAGTTTACACACACTTTTTTTTTGTTCATGTTTCTTGAATGAGATCTTTTTTGCAGGGAAAGAAGACACTGGATTTCCTCCCATTATGGTTGGTCAAACCTACCCAGCAGAGAGGCAAACCACCATAATCAGCTTGCACATTTCTGCTGTATCAGAGAACAGTATGTTATATGCAGAGAGAGAAACAGCAGCAGTTTAATAAGACTGCATTAGTGGTTTGTGAGGACAGGGTAATTTACAATGAATTTCTCATTTAAATTGAGGCCCTATAGTAAATCCACAGAATCCTGGGTGTTGACTGAGGTCTGAGCAGAGCAGCATACAGCACAGTTGTGAGGTTCTGGGGAGAAAAAAGAAAACACAGCAAAAAAAGAAAAAAAAGGAAGAAAAAAGAGAAAAAGTAAAAATGTCCAGGAAGGCAGCAAGCACTGCGCTCCCAGATATGATAGCACCTCCAGCTAACCTGTCTGTGTGTGATAAGCGTCAAAAGCCAAAGCACTGGCCCTGTGTAAGAGCACATGGTATTCAACTTTTCCCTAACACATGTATCTGATTCTCTCCCTGTCCATTCCTGACCTATCTGCTATTTTGAAGCTGGATATTTTGTTTGGCTGTGCAATACTACTAAATTTAAATTGAGTTTAAAATCATGGCACAGAGTTAGTCAGAAAAAAAAAGAAAAGAAAAGAAACAGTGGAATTTTTTTCAGGCTCAGAATGTGTGGAAGAAAGAGGAGCTGTGCTCAAAGGCATAAACCTTGAAAGTTTTATCGAATAAAACTTTTTCACCAATTTTGAGCTTTTTTTTTTTGAGAGAGAGGAAGAGGACAAGTTCAGGTAAACATTGATTAGGCCAGATTATCCAACTCCTCAGTGAATTTTCAAGGCTGTACTTCTGTGTCCTGCTATTGTGTGGAAAACTTTTTGTGTTCAGTAAATCATAAACTCAGCTCATGATTTCCTTTTGGCATAATGGGAAAAAAAAGCAAATCATTAAATGATTCATATTAAAATCAAACTCAGTTAGCTTTGGCTCAGTGTAAACAGCTGCAGTCAAATTTAGTACATGATTGAATTATAAAAGTAAGACAAATCGAAGAAAAAATGCAATCTTGCAATCCCACATTGCTTTGTGTAATCTAATGCAAACAATGAGAAGTCTCTGTTATCCCTGAGGCAGCCCACAAATAAGGTGGAGGGCTGAAGGTGGCGCAGGGCTAGTCCCTGAAGTAAGCAGCTTGTTCCTGCAACATATGAAAGACAAACAGTGCACACGGTGCAGAAATTGGAAGAGCAGTGTGAGGTGTTAGATGAGATAGTTTTTGACAAACAGACTTGCAGTGTCAGGGGAATGAATCCCAGAAGTGAGACCCCGAGCAGCACATATACTCTGTGTTTGTCTAAATTATATAAAATACTTCAGCAATTGAGTAGAAAAGACAGGATCTTGTTCTGGAAGGGTAGATATGATAAACACTACTTTCTGGCTGTGGCTGCTGATACAGTGGATGTTATGATGGTATTTCTATTTTATCTGGAAGATCTGGTATAGAATTTTCAAATGTTAAAAGATGCATTAATATCATTAGAAATATACATAACAGGTAACATAAAACCTACACCACATGTGAAGTGATTGTGCAGTCGGCCTATATCTGTAACTGTACATTGAACTGATTTAGCAGAGCGTGTCCTCTTTAGAAAAAACTCTTATGCTATTTTCCATCAAGAGCCAATCATCTGAGAGTTCATTAAAACTTAAATGATAAAAAGATAAAGTAGTTCTTGGTCTAACTCAAAGGCTTAACCTTTTTGATGTAATAAGCATTGCTGAAGAACTGTTCTGTTGTCTGTGTTTGTACTGATTATAAACCAGACATAGATCCGATGACCTTGCAGTTACTCACTTACTTATTTCCTCCTCTTATAAAAATGTCTAAAGAAAAGTAAATCTTTACAGCTTTGAGCATTCAGCCTGAAATTTCACAGAGGAGATGCTCATGTAAAACCGTTTCTTACCATCTAAGAATCACACTTCTTTACACTGGTGAGACCAGTACACCAGTATAAAATGCAGTAAAAGGTATATTATTATGAAACGGCTCGATGCGCAAACACCCTAAAGATAAAGTGAAGCAAACTCGTCTAGAAGCAACACATTTCTTTGTTTTTCTCTCTTTTAAGACAAGAGAAAATTGGGGTGAGCTATGCAGCCAAAAAACTTTCGATAGTCCTGATTTTGTAAACAATTGAAAAAACTTAGTTGAAATGGGTGGCAGTGGGTCACTTTGTACTTGACAACTAACAGTGCTACTGTTGGCTCAACTAGCATGGAGGGGTAGCAGGCTAATGATAACAGATGTTTCTACAAGAAACTGCACAATGCTAAATGCAATAAAATCTTTACATAGAGGAAGATTACATGCTATTATACTGTGACATCTTGTGAATTTTATTAAAAAGTGTTTATAAGTATTACCTATTGGTGTAGTTTTCAATGTTAAAACAGGGAATAATGTTTCATATCTAGTGATAGTTACAGTGCCCAGCATAAGTCAGTACACCCCCTATTAAAAGTAATATATTACTCAATATCTAGATAAGCAAAAGTACAATTTCAGTTTAACATAACGTTTTATTTACCATAAGATGAAAATATGGTAATTTAGCTTTGCTACTATAACTCCTGGTTTTAAATTGAAAATAAATAAATACTTTGTTGTATGCAACTTAAAAAAATCTTTTTGCAATCAATAGCCTACATTTGGGGGAGTATTTTGTTGTATAGTCTGACAGAGAATGTTGATTTTGAAAGGAACCGAGAGGTTTTGTAAGAACTCTGAAGGGGTGTACTCTTTTATGCTGAGCACTGTATATCAACAACTTTCTTAATTCGAGGTAAAATTCTCAAAGTTAAATTTCCATCCAATTCTGGTCTTGTTAATGTTCAGATGTAAAGACGAATTAGATTTATACATGTATCTAACTTAAAATCCAGTCTGAGTTCTTGATAACATTCTTGATCATGCTGTAATATGATGACTTTGCCTCTCTCAAAATACAGTAGTGGTGTTTCAGTCTGGTCAATCTTTACATGAATTGCTGTCATACTTCCTTATTTTATTCTTCAAACTGTGTTTTAAGACTTCATGACTTATTCTTATACTACAATTAAAACATTGGAAGCTGACGCCGATGTTCCAAAGACAGATAAACTCAAAGCAAAACACACTGTGATCGACACAAAAGCACAACCGATGCTTGACACAAGTTTTCGAAACATAATAAAAGGCATTAAAGTAATTTTAGGAATTGAAACAGAGCAAGAATAACAACGAGGGGAATAAACCAGTTTGAAAAGTGCTAGACGCTTTTGTAAGACCAAAGAATAAAGTTTGATAACATCTAAAATTACTGAATGATCAAGGAATGTACAACAAAAGCCTCCGTTTGGCTGGAGAAGAACGAGGACACTCTGACATGCTGCTGTGGCTGTCATTGTGATGATGAAGTCTTTTGATATAAACAGGGATGAAGGGATTTCTTTCCATCAAAGTTACCTTGACATGATGGCTTTGTTATGTGTTATGTTGCAGGGCACCAATTACAACCAGATGGAAAAATAATGATTTATTTTCACTAAAATCTAAGCTGCTACCTTTTGACTTTTAAAGCAGAGTGGAAAGTCTGAAAATAGCAGAAATGTTCCTATTTAGACAAATATGAGACTCAGTAAATGACAGAAAACATGTTTTTTCATCATCACATCAAGGCCAAAGCTGTCATTAAGAGCTGTGAAGTCACTGCCGTGGTCGAGGTTATGACACTGTTGTTTAGGGGGCAAATCTACTGCATCAGGTCACAAAGCCCACCTCAGCTACAGTCTGTTTCTCCCAGTATTGCCAGGATTTCCAGCTGTCTGGGCAGGAACAGCCATACTGTGGTCAACACTGATTAAAATGGTCTTGTGGAGGAACCTGGCAGGTTCAGTGAAGGGCCAGGCAGAGTGGATTAGAGAAAGTGGGGGTGGTGGATCCAGACCGGGCCCCTGAGGGAACCCGGTGGAGACGCTGCTACGTGGAAAGCTTCCCTCAATTACAGCTGATAAGTGCGGTTTGACAGGTGGGAGGTTATCCCTGCGAGATTCCCAGGTCGGCATGGATGATGAGGAGTGTTGGCTGGTTGACAGTATCAAAGGCAGCAGATAGGTTGAGGATGAAAAGGATAAGAAGCAGGAATACTTCCAGCAGGGAACAGCTCTCTGATCTCAGCTGATTTAGCCTCTTTAAAGCACGAGGAGCTGTGTTGGAAACAGAGCGTTTTGTTGGTCGATTTAGAAAATACCTTTGACCCCTTTGATAACCGGACATTTGAAATGAAAAGTATTGCCAGAGGAAATAATAGGGGCAAAAAGTTGATTTATAGTTTTACACAACTGAAAAAAATTACCAGAGACAGGGGCAAAATATAACAACACACAAACACGTAGAGTGATTTTATTTTGCAGAAGTCACTGAAACTCTAAAACACACTTTCTTAGTGCTGTTTTACAAAGTCAATGTGTCTCTTTGCGGGGTCTAAATTACATGTGTTTTTGCTGAAGCCCTGTTTTCTAATGTGCATGGTAACTCTCCAAGTCACATGTACACGCATACATAAGACACATGAAAAGATCATTACTGGTGTCATTCTGTAGCAACACAAGATTCACTGAGAAAATATAAGCAGACAAATTACATGTAATGGTTTTCTTTGTTTTTCAGATATACTGTACGTGTAATATAAACAATGCAGGGGGAACAAGGGTGTCTGCTAAGAGGATTGTTTGGCTAAATTTAAGAAAACTGCTTGTGGGCAATATGTAGATTCTAATGATATTGATTTTGGCTGACTTTAAAAAATGAAAACAAAAAATGGAAAAGTGACGTAATGCTGTAAATCCTGATAAAAACCCCAAGGACTTATCTTACAAACCAAACCTAGCCACTACTAAGACAACACACAGCAAACAGAGCTGTCCATGGTGCTGAATCAACAGTTCCTACATTACATCAGTCCAGATAAAACAGAATGGATTAATTGCATCTCAGTTCAACAACACACTCATGACATAACAATCATCAAGACACACCAACGGTTAATAGGACTAAGGCAAGTTCACAGTAACACAAGGTTTACTAGGTTTACCAGCCTCACTTCTGTGGGTGGCAGGTGAGTGTATGGTGCTACAGCATGTTTCATTGTGAAACTGTCACTACTAGCAAGATCTGTTAGCCCTGGCTGGATTAGCAGTAGCCTGTGCACCATTGTTATCTTTACTGGTTGTCGTCTTATTTAGTGAATTCAAGCCATCCAAGCAGGCAGGGTTGTTACCATTTTGATATTCTTACAATCCATTTGCAGCCCTAAATTACTTAAGAAAGACAGATGTAATTCTTGATTTAACAAACTAAGCCCCAGTCTGTCCAAATACTGCCCACACTGAATGATAAGGCATTCAGGTGGATGCATACATTTATTCATCTGAGTATAGTGCTGCCATGCATGGATAGCAATATCAGTAAAAAAAAAATACAGAAAAACACATGCTAAGAAAATGGAAAGTAGATGTCAAACACACAAAACTGAACTATATGTAATTTTGTTTTTTATTTCAGGAAAGTGAAATATAAGTTGAAGTGGACAGCTCTTTTGAAGCTCCCCCTAAATGTCTCAGGGGAGGTCGAGGCCCCCCTGGTTGCCCTCTATTTTAAACAGCAATGGCTTTGTGTTATTAAGAAATATTAAGGACAGTGCAAATATGCTTCTCCCCAAAATTGTAAAATGATGTGCAAATGGTGGTAATAATTGTTTAGAACCATCAAACCTTATTAGTGTTGCTGGCAGCATGTGTGCATTAGTTTAGTGGGTCTTGAATGACAAGGAAAGTGAACTGATTATTGGTACCCATTAGTTTCCCCTCCATTGTGTGTGTTGCATTATAAAATCACTTGGCAGAGGGTTTTTGTTGAAGCGAAATTATTTCTGCAATTGGAACATTTTTGCACTCAATGAATAAACATTACAGCCTGCTGGTTCAGTTTTTGTGTCAGGTGCAAGCATTATGCTGAAAGAATAAAATTAAATCGCTGCAAACAATCAATGTGGTGTTAGAGGAAAAGCACTGTAGTCACAGTGGGAGTGTGTTCAAAAATCTCTTGGCTCTCCAGCCCAGAAAATGAGCAGGTTGCGGTGGGTAACACTGCTTGTCTAGAGAGGGATCAGAGGTCCTAAATCAGGGGTCGCTTGAGGCTGTAGAAAAAAAACAAAAAAACAACAACTTCTAACTCTGGCTCCAGAGACTACATATGAATTGATTATGTTTTTCTCCCTTGACTCTTTCCATTTGTAATTTGTTCTTGTGCAGATCTAACTTTATTATAAAACATGAGGCTCTTGCTCATTATTTCAGTTAAGGGAATCTGTCTGAATAAATTCTACTTTTTTATTTTACGAAATCAGGTATGGAGAATATTATTTTGGCATGGGGATTTTAGTCTTGATACGACATCACCCTTGGGTCTTGGCTAGCATTTGTTTAAAATTGAAAATGGATTTTTAAAATAAAGTGTGATGTAACCAAAACTTGCCCAAACAAATAGAGTTTTCTTGATGGATTTTTCCTTTTTTTCTTGCAAGAATCTATGGAAACATCCAGCGAGTATAGAGGTATTTCAGATGCTCCCTGGTAAAGATTAACTTATCCTCTTCAAGAATCCATAAATTTGAAAAAAAAAGTAGCCTTTCTCTTTTTTTTTTTTTTTTTTGATTTCCAAATGTTTGCTCATGTTTATAATGTAAGACTTAATATCTGAAAATAAATTGTGACAGTTTTACATTTTTTCCCCTAACAGTATAGGAGAAACAATATAGCCAAGACAGTGCATCAAATACTAACAGGTTTCAGCACCTGATCCTCAAAAGTTGAAACAATCATTGTTAATGACAGACATAAAGCTCTGGTGATTGTCAAGGGAACTAAACCAGCTGTTTTACCAACACCAGAAGTTCTGATTGGATGGTAATGATGACCTGTAATATTGTCGGGGTTCTACGTCTGCTCAATCAGGAGGCACACCAACAAGTGAGCTGAGCTCCCTTAAATACACCTTGGCCCCTCCCCCGGACAAACCAATTGTGAGAGTGAGAGAGAGTGCGCCGCAATGAGGTTAGTGGCGCCCTGCCACAAATATACATAATGTCACCCATCCATGCAACTATGACTGCATCCTCTATGAAATACATGCACATGAGTTTTTGTGATGATTTCCTCCATCCAGTCATTTGTCTTGTCAAGTTTCACCAAAGTTTACTTTTTTTTTTTTTTTTTCTGTGGCAGCTGCTAGACTTTTACTTTTGGGACATTATCGTTACTCCTTCTAATTTGGTAGATGTTGTTACGATTACAAAAAAGTGGTGGTCAGGTTGGAGACAAAAAGACGTAGCAGACTGATAGCAAGCTAGCTGTAGAAGCCATCTAGAGGATGATCAGGCAACACTATGTTAACACTGATGTTCAAGATTGATTGTGAATCAAAAGAACACTTCAGAGCTGGTACCTTTTAGGTTACAAATTAGTGTAATATTCAGTAATATTCATGCTTTTAAATTGTCTTGAAACTGTTTTTTTTTTTTTGTGTGTGTTTTTTTGTTTAATTACCTAACTTTCCCCTATGATTTACCTGAGGTAGTATACTTCAAAATAAGATCATTTTTTAACCATGCAAAAATAAAGCAATCTAAGTTTGATTAAATAAAGGTGAGGAAATGTAAGTTAATTGTATGTGTTAGTTAAGTTTATGAAGTGATATGTTGCTTTATTTATGTCTTAATGTCAGCTAGATTTAATTGAATGTGTGCATAGCTGACTGAGATCCCCACCGGAAAACAAAATCTCTATGAATGAGTTAAGTTTTATGATCATCTAAGTTCTTTGATGGTATCAGTCATGAACTACTGCTAGAAAATACATGAGATTTTACTCCTCCAAAGCCCACTCCCATTCGAATATGTCATCATTGGTTTTCTTTGACATGTTCATTCTTGCAGCTTTTAAAATTAGGACATAAACCTTGAAAATAACTTTTAGAAAATGTATACAGTCCAGCCCAGAAGGAGTTAATCAGAACTTTCTTAGTCTGGGATAAGTGTTCTTTATCTTTTAGCTTGCAGCAGCACGCTCACACTAACACAGTTCTGTGCATTGCTTTGCTGCAGTGCTCCTGCTTGTGTGAAGTGACCTTTGACCTCAACGCTAGAAGGACATAAAGTAATTTTTACAAAGCCAACAGAAAAAAAAAAAAAAAAAAAACACTGCAGTATGGCTGCCTGTCTCTTCCTCTGATGCTGTTCTCCTCTGGTCAGATTTCATATGGTGACGCTGAGTTTGACCGTTGCATTCTTAGTTTTCACATCTCTCCAAAAAACTAAACTGAGAGAGGAGGGTAAGGAAGGTGTGTGTGTGTGTGTGAGAAAGAGGGGGTGTTGGTGATCGATTCAAGTGCTCAAAGTAAGTCAGATGTGAGTGTGTCCACAGAGAGAGAGGGCGAGGGAGGCTGTGCTGGAGCTGATTGCCTCCTCCTCTTGAATTGCTCCAAGACGTGTCTCTTCTTCTTCACTTCCACTGTAGGGTAGTGTGTGTTAAATACTTGATCACCTGGCTTACATCCTCTGCAAAACTTGGCTCCCCCTTGTGTCCTCTGTGGCATGGAGAGACGTCTCTCATACATCAGTGATACTCGTTTAAAATGAACAAACGGAGCACTTCACAGCACTCCCCACGGTCGGACCAATGCATTTCGGCTCTAGCCCACAGCGGGTAATTCATAAAGAGGCAATCAATAGCAGCCTGGCCATTACACTGATAGATAAGAGGCTGAAATTAAAAGAGACCTAAACTCTAATGAGGGAGATAGGTGGAGACAGACGGAGAATTGTTGTGCCTTCTCCGTCGATTAGCCAGAACAGACATTTTAGCTTTTACGCATACAGACAAAGTGAATAGGAGAGGGTGCTCAGACGCAGCAGGGAGGGGAGCAGGATGGGCGGGGGGATGGATCTGAGGCTTAAAGATTCATTTTATAAATACTTTGGACTTGTGCAGGCAGACGAGGACGGCTGCTCTTTAATGAAACTGTCAGGCCATGTGAAAGCCTGATGAGCTTCCCCTAACGCTACATTAACGGTAGCCCCTCAGCCACCTTCTCGTGCCAAACATAATTACAGTATCATTACCAGCACCGTCCAGGTCCCTGCCGGACACGCTAACCTCCCCTCTGCACCCCTGCTGCCTGCCCAACTCCTTGATCCCTCTTCTACCCCCAATAATCACACTGCTTCTCTGCATTGCGGCAGGGGGGGGAACAGCAATTGATAGTCTCATTAGTTTTCCCGTGTCCTTCCTGTAGTGCCATTTTCACATGGAATGAAAAGAGGGGAACAAACAAACTGCTGAGGCAGGCGAGGGGGGGGGGCGGGCAGAGAGGGAGGTCGGTGTTGACAGAAAAGTAAACAACTGACACCAAATGGAAAGTTAAGAAGTTATTTTTTCTGACTTGTTATTAGAAATGTCCCTGAGTCTTTCGGTGATATTTGCAGTCGAGTTTGAGGACCAGGACAGTTTGGGGTGTTTTTTTTTTTTTTTTAAGTTGGTTGTATAAGAAACTTGGCAACAGAAATGATACCAGGGTCCTTTATGGTAAATGGACTGTATTAAATTGTGCTCTCTCCAGTCTTCTGATTACTAAATCACTTTTACATTACCCTCACCCACTAACACTTCATTCATACACCGATGGCAGAGGCACAAGTTTTTAGCTAATCCCATCCACACGAACTGCTCAGCACTCCGGACTTTTCTGGTTTTGTAGGAAAGTTGATTGGACTCTGCATGATGAGTGATGCAGACTGCAGCTGTATGTAAGCTGCTGGTATCCTCTGATTGATGAAGGTCCTGAAGCACTGTTGTTGCCCAGCCTTATTAGTGACAGGAGTAACTTTTTCAACTCATGGGAATAGGCTGACAATTTACACACCCAAACTCACCTGCTCTCCACTTAGCATTGCAATTTCTTGTCTCTCTCGTTGAGTTTCTGAAGTCTCATTGTTCCTCTGCAATTCGTAAAGGCATCCGTGTGCTTTTTGTAAATGGCATGTCATTGTTGCTTAATTAGAATCACTCATTATTGGGTTATGCTCAGCCAAAGCTTTACTGCCAGGGAATCTGACTGGATGGAGATTACAGGTGGTACCAGAAAGAGCTACACATCTACATTGCTGAATGTAATGAAGGTGTCATCGCATATATATATTGTGGGTCTTTTTTTTAAATAGACTGCTTCTTAAACACCAGTATAACTTCTATTGCAGTCTTCTATAAATCCTTGAGAGTAAGTGGTGATAGGGACACCACTTACTCAGAGTGATCTGGATTTGAACATTGAAACTCTGACTTTACTACAACATTTCACAATCAATAGTCTACATCCTTTTATCAAGATTACCTGGCATTTTTTTGGTTTGTTACACATATAAAATATTTATTTTTAAATATATTCATCTCACTTGTGCTGCTGCCTCTAGAAGCCTTTTAATTTTTACACCTGAAGTTGGTTTTATTTATGTGTGTCGTTCCCACAAACTGCCTGAATGCATCTTGTAAACCCAGAGACGCCGTTCTTAAATTTTGCAGTAAAAGTAAAAGACATGTCTTTTCTAAAATGGAGAAGAAGGAGAATCTCAAATCAAAATGATTCATTTCACCATTTTTAAAATGTTGCCCATTTGATTTTGACATTGTGAGTGTAGTGCAGAGTAGAGTTTTCTCCAATGTCCAAGTCAAAAGTTGGACAAACATTTTCTCCCACTCATCGGAAAAATGAGTCAGGGACATATTCACACTGTCGATGCTGGAGAAACCTCATTTTGTAAATTTATGCTACATGCACAAAATGTGTACAATCTGAATATATCAACAGGAGAGGAAGAAATACAAACCCAGAGAAGAAGACGGTGAGTTCGAATGCTTGGTAAATAATTGTTTTCAGGGACCAACCCTTAATGTTTACAATAGTTCAGTGTATAAGAGGGATGAATACATCAACGACAACACGAAAAAATCTGTCAGTCGCAACAAAGACAGCAAGTTTCATCCTGATCTAAGAACAAGTAATCCCTCTATCTCCACAAATCCAGACAAAGCTTCAAATATTGACTTGTGGGAACATGCCGAGTGATTCTAGGCTGAGTGATTTAAAAAGTCCTCCAGCTGTAAGTTTCACTTTGACCAGAGAGGACATCCACACATAGAGTGCATTATGCTCCACAGCCTTTGTTTATCAAAGGCTCAATTCAGATCTAACAAAGCGAGCTGCTAGTTTGCATAAAGTTTCCAAGAGCTTACACTCCATCGGTTTCCTTTCATGTTACTTTTTTACAGATGGAGCTGAGTCAGCAGATAACGCACAAAGCACACTACTCCCAGAGACAAAGAAAGCGCCTGCATTTTGTTGTCGAGCTCTGACACGAGTTAAAGCAAACATGGTTCTATATTGATTAGCTGCGACGGGATCCTTTTCAATGCGCTCAGAGATCTATGTGTATTCACTGGAAAAACACGCACCAGCAGAATATTGATGCCTAAGCATTATGCACTGCCTATCCATAATAATATAACAGTAAGAGGGGAATTGTAATGAGGGAAATTAGTGTGACAAATTCCTCATACTCAGAAGAGTGATATTATATATATGGGGAAATTATTCTCTTATTTTATTCATTCAGTGTGACCAATCTCTTTCTCTTTGGCTACCTAGACTTGGCCCCTTAGACTGGTTCAGAAATTGTTAAAACAGAACAAAGTTTACTAAAGATGAAAATTAACATCAGATTGCACACAGGGTTTTCCCTGGCTCCAATGTGACTAAGGGGGACTACCTCACAATCAAGTATATCCATGCACCAATAAGTAAGGATTCTAATTTGGGGGGAGAGGCCACCACTGCCTCTACTTTGTTTACAGTGTGGAATTGAAAGACAAGCTGATCTTGACAGTCCATGGTTACCTGAGGCTGAGCTATAGGATACAAGTTGTTTTTTCTATGGAACAGAAATAAAAAAGGAGCTCACTTGAAGGAACGTGAGTAAAGAGGTTGGATTCTCTATAAACTGTACAAACACAACAAATCTTTGCAATGTAGTCAACCTCAACCATGTTTTATGTGAACAGACAGAAGATGCATGAGGGAAACCCCTCCTCTCTACCATTAACTCATGTCCTTGGGCACTCCCATAGACATGATATGGCACACAAATGGAGGGAGGCATTTGCATAAATTAAGCTCGTCAACGCGATAGCTAATATTTCACTCCCAATCATTTACGCAGTTTTGGTTGTGCCTGAGACTACTTAGAAGGTGATGTGAGAGTGGTATAAATAAAGGAGTTTAAAGGTCAACCCAGGTTTTAAGACAGGATCAAAAAGTCACCATTTTAAAAGCAGCAGAGAGATGTACTAAAAAAAAAAAAAAAAGAGAGCTGTCATGTGTTGAGATCAGTAGTTGCTTAAAGTGATATTCCAGCGTAAAATTAATTAATTAGGGTCAAACAAACCATGACACAGAGTTAGACACCCCCCTTGAGAGATGAATGAATTTCTTTAGCATAGGGACTAAACACAACTGACCCACTCTCTTGGAGCAGCCGCTTGTTTGTAGCAAGACCTTGGGCCAGTCTATTACAGACTGCTACGCTGCTCAAGGAAGAACATTTATGATCATTTCTTCATGGAAATGCAATCAGACCAAGACGCTAAGGCAGAAAAACTACCATGTCTGCAGTGCAAAATGATTAATATGGTGTTTATTACTTCAAGGAAATGATAAAGAAGTGATCATAAATGTTCTTCCTTGAGCTGCGTCACCCCGTAGCAGTCCATAATGGACTGTCCTGAGGTCTTGCTACAAACAAGGGGCTGCCCGAGGAGCAAGGTGAGTTATTTTTAGTCTATTTGCTAAAGAAATTGGCAAAGCTAAAAAGATGTCTGGTGGCCAGTGCTGTGGCTAGGACCCTCTATGTACTGTTGATGAAGTTTGGTGCTGTTATGAGCATTACTTGTGGCTATAGGTTAAGGTTTGTTGATGCCTCCTCAGACTGCTTGTATATTGCTATCCTGCAATCATAACTGAAGTTGTTATAACTAGAGAAGCAAGCGGTCAGCAACATTCATCTCTCGAGGGGGTGTCTAACTCAGTGTTATGGTGTGTTTGACCCTAAATTCATTTTACACCGAAATATCCTTGTAAACAAGGGATGTCTCTGTACTGTCACAACCTTTAAAACCAAAATGGAAATCCCTAATGTATTGTTATATTTCATACAGTTGATAAGATGGGTTTAAATGGTTATCTTCGGTACTTTGGATAACAATGGCAGCTCAGACTTTTGGTGTTGAAAATTCATACCATCATTAAGAGGTCTTGACCAATCATGATAAGGTAATTTGTTAGAAACATGGTGTAAATTTCAAGTATTTTCCACCGACATTCAATGATTTTTAAAACCTTTCAACCCTGTCAGTGTATTGGACTATTAGGGAATTTTCGGAAAGCTAAATGATCATTGTTCTTTGTGCTTTGTACATTTAAAATAGCCCCAGAAGAGCTTTTGTAATTTTTCATTCATCACTGCAAAGTATTTTCTGTCATCGATTTCAACAAGCAGTCAGGTACTTATCCACCAAAATGAATTAATACGGTTCTCACTTCTCTGTCAGCTCAAATTACCTCCTGAACTTCTCAATAATTGTCTGTGACAAAGCTGGATATATGCTGGGGGCTGGAACTGTGCTGAACATATTAAAAATGTCAATACTGCTCAATTTCTTTGAGGAAAAGCTAGATGTTTAATCACAGAAAACTTTGTTATCTTGTCAGGATTTAATAAACTAAATGTCTTGTGTGGACATGATACAGATGTTACTCGGTTTTCAAACAAGGAGCTAAAGTTTGGCCGAAGACCTTAGGTTAAATTCAAACTTTTTGTTCAGGGGAGACTCAACTGTGACAGAGCTAACACCTTGATATATCCAGTTTGCCGCTCAGCCCTCCAGCTGCTGTGAATAATAAAGTCAGACGCAGCACCTACTGGACCTGCATAATCCATTTGCTCTGAGCCTACTGGTGACTGTTCTATTGTTTATCTCTATGTCTGTGACTCTGTATGCTGCCTTATTTCCCATTTGTACCATACAGAGAATATTAAAGGTCCACACATCACATCGGATCTTATAGTTTAGTTGCCTTTGAGGCCTGGGATAAAATCTCATTAAATCACAGTCTCAGTTTCATTTAAATATAGTATCATCACAGCAAATGGAAGTGACACACATTGTTATTTCTTCCGCTGTGAAAATGGCCTTTAAATGCTGAGATGCAGAGACTTTAGAGCAAGTCCACAGAGGACAAATTCAGATGAAATAATAGTTGCATTTTCTTGGTGAAACATGTACTGGCAGCTCGAGCTCATTGAATTGTTTGCAACACTTACAGATTTAAAAGCATGACCTAATTAAATAAGTCTAGTAAAATAAATACACTATTTGATATCATACACGTCAGAGTGATATACCATCCATAACTTTTCAATACTATATTTTTTTTAAATGACAAAGCCTTATAAAACTTGCAGATTGGCAGTCATATTTTCAACCACAGCTGCTACAAGTGAAAGAGAGCATCATATGATTGATAGTGCTGCAAAGAACAATTACTGTCTGATTGTTTCACAGCAGTTCAACTCTTCTGAACTGATGAGCATTCAGCTGGGCTTGCTTTGAAATCCCAAGCTGTGGAGTATTGGCTGTGAGCTCCCCGCCTCAGCACAGTGACTGACACATGGGCACACTTGGCTGTGTATCTAAGCTTCTGGGTGAAATCTCAAATACGGAAGAATTATACTGATATATTTAAAACATTGAGTTTCTGGTATTGTTAAAACTCCTGTTGTGCTGGTATTGAATGGAGTAAGTGAGATGAAGACTTTAATCTGCAACAGAGTTGGTGTCTAAAACTGGATTTGAAATATGGATTTAAGTCTTCAGAGTACGTCTTTATACTCTAAGGGTGAGCAGATTGCGATAAATTTACACATTGTAACCCTAACAATGTATTTAGACCATAGACTGTATATACTATGGACAACTTGGCTCCGCCTTCCGTCATTATACAAATTTGAAGCCAAATTGCTCTCTGTATTTCTGGGATTTTCTCCACTTCCTGAAACCAACATTGTGCAGTAGCATCGTACGCATTCGGCGGGAGAGTTGTACAGACGGCATCCACTCTACATACAGTCTGTGATTTAGACCCTGAGTGAACTTAGAGTGAACTTAACATGACCTCCCCTTGGGAAAGCACTGATAAAAGTCAAAACTAGAAGTTAAATTTCATCATAAAAGTATTCTAACACCAAAGGAAAAGCTTAGTTAATGTAAATAGGTCCAAGTGTGGATAAAGCACTGTCATTGTCCACCCTGCTGTCTGCTTAAATAACTGAAATGTTCCTGCAGTCGTATTTAAATCTTTTGAACTCTCACAGAAAGTTAAGAGGAGCACTTAGAGACAACAGAGTGCTCCATCAGCGAGCTGAGCAGCAGCCAGCGCTTTGTAAGTGAACCCACAGTGGTGCATTATCTGTTTGGAGTAATTTTATGGGCATTTTGGATGCTTTTGGGACCTCAACAGCCAGTTACCAGTTTTTGCTGCAGAAGCAAACTAACAGATGTGCTACCGTACAAACCATTCTGGACCCACTCTGACATCCAGGTTTATTTTCAATTGTTCCTTTTGACTCTAATCAGAGGCCAGCTTACAGACAGACAACCACACATAAGACTATGAATCTTTTTTTTTTTTTTTTTTCTTATTTAAGGTGCAGAGAGGCAGGAAGATTTAAGCAGTCACCGTCTTTAGTTTTGTGGTTCTCCAGAAAGAATTAATCCTGCTCTTGGGTCAAATCAGGTGAGTGTGAGAATAAAGGGGAAAATGTCTATTTCTATTTGTGTAACAGCACCCTGCAACTACATTACTCTTGACTTTTACAGTGATCAAATCACTTATGCATTGCCTCCCGCATTGCACCTTCTCTGGCTTTGTACTCTAGCCCTGCAGCTAAAATGCCAACAAAATGTTCATCCATCCGCCCTTTCCCTCTCTCCAATTCAGAAGCCGGTCTCAATGGCAACATGCTTAGTGAGGTTTAACAGACAACCCCCTATCCAGCAATGTTTTCCAGCCCCTCCTGTGGGATCCCGAGGCATTCCCCGGCCAGATGTGATGTATAATCCTTCTAACGAGTTCTGAGTCTACCTTGGGGTTTCCTCTGGGTTGAAAGTGCCTGGTAAACCTGCAAAGGGAGGGGCCCAGGAGGCATCCTAAGCAGGCGCTGAGAAGCTGCAGCTTCTTACTGAGCTGCCTCTGGATGTCTTCGCTCTTTTCCCTACGACTAAGGCTAAGCAAAGCCACCTGGCAGAGGAAACTCATTTCAATAGCTTACATCCGCAACAGGTAGATGTTTTAACCTAAGATGTATAGCAAATTGATAGCTTTGCACTCTTGATCTCCTCCCTCTTCAATACAATGTGCATTGCACACAACACTGCAAACTTATGTCACATGCATTAAAGCACACCCCCTTTGTTTGCACGCAATGCTTTTATTCTAGTGATTCTCATTGACTATAATTTACAGTAGGCCTTGAACCTCTTGAGAAGTTTTATAAAGCATACAACACATTTTAAAAATAGTTTTGTGCTTATTTTTTCTAAAAATCAGTGGGAGGTAAATAAACAAATCAAGCAATTGCTAAGTAGCCTGTGTGAGCGCCAAGACAGAACGTACAAAAGCTGTCACATGGAGATTGAAAGTGTAAGTCTCAAACCTAGGCCCCTACCAAATGCTGCTTCTCCTGGTCAATAATCCCAGTTCAGACTGGTCATTAAGGGCGTTAAATAACTTTGATCGAGTTACCATTCAAAGTTTTTGAAGCCATGTCTGATCCATAATCACAACCAAACTAAGCAAGAGCAAAGTTCAGTTCACAGAAGTTAAACCCAGTTTTAAATTATGAACAAAGTTCTCAGTCTAAAAAAGAAACTGGTTCACATTGTCTTCTTCATCACATCAAACACAACATTTCAAAGACAAAACAGCATGTTCACGGGCTTCCAACTGGGATTAAAGGGCAAAGTGTGCAGTATTTAGTGGGACTCAGCAGAGCAGACTGAGTATAAATGGGTTGAGTGAGTTCTGTATTATGTCAGTGACCAAACACACCGCAGAGAGCGCTCAATGCAAGAGTCACAAGCTAATCAAACATAATGGCGAAGGGAAAAAGACTGATGAAGTTACTGCTGCAAAATGGAACTATGACATAGAAGAAGTATGCTTTAGACAGTTAAGAGCTCCTGCTACAACATGGGACAACCATGAGAAACAGCAAATGCAACCTGACATCATCATACCAGCCAGGATAACAAGTCAAACACCATCGAATAGTCTACTATTTCTGTAGGCTAAGTTACAGTACAGATAAATGATCACACAGTCTGCCTCAGTAACCTTTGTAATAGACAAAAAAGGTTTCGGAGTCTAAACCTTGAGAGACATGTGGGTTATCTCTGGAGGAGTAGAAACTCCAGACGCTGACATGACTTTTGTGCAGTATTTATTAAATGTGTTTTATTTCTGTTTTAGAAAATCTTTCTAAAAATACACAGTAGCACACACTGTCATTAGAACCAACATACTTCCTACTGAGCTAAATTATAAAGTAAAGTTGACCCTGTCAGCAACAGTTCATATCTGATGTGGCGGTTCACTGGTCAGTCCACCAGCCCTCCACAAAAGGACCGAGGTGACCAGCATCCGTCTTACTCTTTGCTCTGACTTTCACAAGTCTTGTCATACATACCCTCTTAAAAAATGACTGAACTAACCCTTTAAGTTTTGACTTTCTTTAGGTTAACATATCTCCCTCAAGCCACAGGTTGTTTGCATAAATAGATGTATATGTATATATGTGTATATATTGTAGTAGCTTGTGTCTCTGTCTACTCTCAGCTGAATACTCTTGCTAAGCAGTGGGTAAGAATCTGTCATGTTGCTCAGGAGGACTTCCCAGAGGGAAGCAGATGTTCTTTCATCAAGCTCTCCGGCAGAGAAGAGCAAAGGGAAGGAATTGGAAGCAGAGGAAGGAAGTTCAAGAGTGAAAAAAAAAACACAAAAGTCTGAAAAACAGAAGAAAAGAAAAAAGATGTGGAGGAGAAAGGGGAAACTAACACAGGCTTCATGCCAAATACTCGCTGACTGCTTTTTACTGCAATCTGTATTTTAGCAAATGCTGATGACCAAAAGTAAGGGCTTGGCATCATGTTTGAAATACTTTCTGTATGTCTCTAACCCTGAGATTTTTCTCATTTCAAAGCTTTCACACCGACTAACACTATCACTAACTTGAGAACTTTCATTCAAAGTGGGCATATCTGAGTGTTTTCCTGTTTAATAATTTACTTGTCTGATTTGAATTGCAGATCTCTAAATGTAGCACGTGGATTGGTCTCCTCCACAGACTTACAGCCCTTCTTTATCCACTGCTTATTTTGCTTAAGTAGCAAACACAACAGGTGCCATGTAAAAAAATAAAAAATAAAGAGGAAAAAAACATCTTAATGAGAAGATCAGTAAATCATATGTTTACAGAAAAGCCCCTCGTGACTGAACTATTCAGAGAGGCTTGCTTTGCTCCAGCCGACGCCAAGCAAACAGACTGCCTGGGCAACATGTGTCCTATTAATTCTGTCCATGAGGGTTCATAGACTGAGACTGCTGCTTGCTGCTGCTCCTGCAGAGGAGGAGGCACAGTCTCCGACAGGACACACATGATTCATCTCTGCTCGGCTCCCCTGCCCACTCTCAACAACACACGGGGTCGGAATACATATCCTCAAAGGGTGAAATATGACTGCAGTGTTGGTAAATGCTGCATCATTTTAGAGAGAAAACAAACTTCTGCTTTGGGCATTGTAAATACCACACAGCTGACTGTGTGCCATGTATTAGTGTTCACAAGATAGATGCTGAATAGCTCTGCTGAGGATAAATGAAGAATGGTAGAGAATAATGAAACAGACATTTCTCTAATCTCATCTGGGGGTATCCAAATAGAAGAGATTTCTTGCACAGTTACTCCTTTGTTGTATACATTGAAGAAAAAAAAAAGTCCTGTTTTTGCAAGTGCTTCAATTTATCACCTGAGTACCCGATCCCTTGTGATTTCTGTGTTCTTTTAGCATGGGTAGTCTAAATGCTAAAACATTTTTACTGTAAAAGCAATCCAATTTGGTAAAAGCCAATTCATATTTTAGATTTACATTAATAAAGTCAACATAGGGGAATTGCCACATGACTTTGTATACTACACATATGATAGTCAAGGGATATGCATGAAGAAAGTATGAAGGTCATAATTATGGCTATGTTCACACTGCAGGTCAATTCTGATTTTTTAACCATATGTGACACATATCTGTTTTTTTCATGTAAGTGTGAACAGTACAATTCTTATTTTTTTTAAGTCCGACCCAGGCCTCTTTTGCATGTGGACATAAATTGGATATGTATCCGATGTGACTGCAGTGTGAACGCTCAGGTCGCACTCATCTGACCTGTATGTCATCAATATGCGACAAACGTCACCATTGTTCGACAACACAAACAGGCCCGGACAGCAATGGCGGACGAGGGAACGGAGAACAGCCAGTGGCGAAAAGAAGAAACATTGGAGTTGATAAATAAATGGGGAGACTGGTCAGTTTAAGCCAAAATAGAGGGCTCATACCGTAACCGGGTGGTGTTCGAGGAAAATGCCAAGGAATTGGCCGAGCAAGGCATCAAGCGTTTCTGGCTGCAGTGCTAGCAGAAAATCAAAAGCCTTTGTGCTAAATATATAAAGAGACAAAGGACATGAACCAAACCCAGCTGTCTGCCTTTAGAGCTGCTTGATAGCTTCATAGAGGACCCCGCTGACTCTCCAGGCACCACCAAAGCAGCCAGCCCAGCAAGAAGCTCTGTCGGCGACACAGGTGAGTCTTGCTTTGTGCGCATGCCGGTCACTTCACGGCGCATTCCGTTAACATTAGACTCCGCATTCAATGTTGCAATGTGAACGACTGCTCAAAAAGATCCGAAATTGTGCATCATAACCTGCATCGTGAATGTAGACTGTGTAACATGTCAAAAAAGGTAGACAAATGAATTCAAATGATAAACTTTTTATATCTACTGCACATGAAGCTTTATGTTTCAAACCTTTCTTCTTTGTTTATTCCTTATGGTTATGGCCCTTTACTCATGAAAACCAGGAATTCAACGTCTCAAACTATAATATTCCCAAAGATCAATACTCAGTTGTGGCTGCTTTACTCCAGATTACTGCATCGACGTGGTGTGGCATAGAGAGCACCAGCCTGTGACACTGTTGAGGTGTTATTGAAGCTGATTTCACTTTGATAGGAGCTCTCAGCTGGTCTGTTTTTATAGGTTGGGTGTTTCTTTCTTCCTCTTGAGAATGTGACAGTAGTTGCCTCGCTCTTGAAGAAGCCCATGCTTGGTGGTTCTCGATGCACTACAGCCAGCCTCAGTCAACTCTTTCTAAAGCTCCCCCCAAATTATAGAGTTTACTTTTCTTGACAACTCTCTCAAGATTGTTCACTCAGTGAGAAAATACAGATAAACATAGGGACACTATCACAGCAAACTCGGCGCTCCAACCAAGTATTGAGTGTATAAATTAGTGTACTTTTCAGAAATTGGGCATTTACCTTAAGCTCGAGTAGCTCATTAGCAATTCGCCTCTGAGTCGTGGGCGGAGACAGCACTGCTCTGCACACTTCTCTTCATGCTAGCTTGCAGCCTAACATTGCCAGTGTAGTAGAAGTAGCAGGTAACATAGGAGCTATTCAGCTCTTGGACACTAATGTCTTTAGGGACATGATAAAAGTTAATATCATAATTAGCTTTCTTACAAACATTATGCACACACTTGTTTCATGATCATCCTCTCTACTTTTCTGAGTGTGACCTGCATAGCGGGGCTCCGGCGGCGTAGCTTGGATTTGCTACGTAGAAAATCTTACTGTATCTGATCCTGCTGTTTGGGCCTGCCATAGATTCACAGCGGTTTGAATGCAGAATTACTCAGAAATGCAATTTGGCACTTACCTTTCTCATGGTATGTCCTGTAGCATCAGAAAAAAGGTCATATAAACATGTAGACAATGAGAAAAACATGATTTTCGTCGTAGTGGGTCTTTAAAGTACCAACAAAAGAAAATGCCTCCCACTGAAATGCAAATAAGCGGACTGTGAAACACATCCAAAAGCTGATCTCAGTAAAGGAAAATAGCTAATCAGGGTTCAGTATTTTGGGATGGCTAACTGAATTTTAAGGGTGTTCATTGTCACCCTTGGGTACCTCTGCTGCTACATGAATATGACTCTCAAACCATGACACTGGTTTAAATTGCTTTAGATTATTTTCGGGAACTTACAAAAATGTGATTATTTGCTATGAGTTGTTGAAGGTCATTGAAATTAATCAGTTGCAATTTTGAAAAATTGACGTATTGGCAGCTTAACACAAATGTATCTCCCTTATGCAATACAGCAAGTATCAAAAATGTAAGAAACAACAGTTTGTCTCTAAGCAGATGAGAAAGGCATTCGAGTTTTGCTCATGGTCACATAAACAGTGATTTTTCACTCAGCCATTTTACTGACAATGTCATAAAAATATGAAACTGAAATCAAATATATATGTATCTCCCACTTTTTTGCAGAAAAGAGCACAAAGAATTGACATGTACTTTTTTGCAGATGAGAGACATTTTCTGCTCAGCTTCATCTTCACTTGGGATTTAGTGCGTGAGCGTGGGAGAAGTACAGCCCTGCAAATTGTGTTTACACAAACCAACAAAAAAAGGATTGTTGTGAAACACAACTTTTATGGAGATTCTCCCCCCAATGAGCTGAAATTAATGCACGTCTGCTCTCTCCTCCTCCACTCTTAATTGATTCAGTGGAATAAACTGCATTTTTTATCTACCACAAATAACAACAACCTTTTCTGAAAAACAATGAGGAGCAGAGTGACAAACAAATCAGGAGTGGATTTTTCCGACATCCTCCTTGGCTCTGAAAGCTTATGCACAATCTGTATTCACAAACATAATCACTGCATGTATGAGTGTTCTTATGCATGTTTTTCATGAATCGTACACATGGTATAATTAATTCACATTCAAACATGAGCAGGTTCATGTCTCGGTGGAGTCATGTTTGGACTGACTGCAAACTAAATTCTGTTGATGGTCATAAATTAACAAAAGTGAGCTGCAGTGAATTCGCTTGAGTTGAAACAGATACGAGTGAACTGAACTGACGTGACCTTCACTGCATTATGAATAAGACAGAATTTGATTGAACTAAACCATCGCCAGAAATGAAGCTTTTTACACGCTGATGAAGTTTGGTGTTTTACTCATCTTGTGAATATATGTAAATTTACCTCCATGGCAGTAAAACAAGCTCTATTTTAATTGGATTCTTTTTTTTATCCTATTAATGACAAAGTGCACCATCTGGGAACTTTGAACAATCTTCATGTCTGTTTTCATTAAAATAAAATGAAAGCAATTTTTGATCACACATCTCTCTTTTTTTGGACAAGTGTAGATAAAATTTTCTGTACTGCCAGGGGATTATTAGCAGACTTTCCATTGCATAAGGACAAAAAGAAGTTGATCGTCAAAGAGTTTGCGAGGTTGTGAAAAAGGTTTTGAACTTGGAGAAATTTAAGGGTCCTGTTTTAACGAAAAATAATACAAGTTTAATTTACAACAAGTTAGAACACATAAATCAGCATTTTAAGGCGGCTGAAGATTTCAGAGATAGAGATGGAATGAGGATCACCACCTTGGAAAAGACTGTGTAAGCATATACGTGTGTAAGTGGAAAGCAAACAGTGAGCAAATGCTATTGAAAGAGGCCCAGGTGCTCCCATCACAACAGCGCCTTAAGTCACAAGCCAGAGTCTCCTCTGTTGTCTTACAGTGGTAGAATAATATACCAAATGCAATTCGATCTATAGAGTCCCTGTGCACCTGTAAAACCCTCAAGTGAGTCTATATGTGAATCTATGAGTGAGCAATACCTAAAGCACTTTATGGTAGCGCTGTGCCGATTGGACTTGAAGCAGTTTGTGGCGCTTACTCATGGTGCTTCCTTCTGTCTAGATGTTGCACAAAGGCTCATATGTCATTTTGGACATATGTGTCTTGTAAATTGTAATATTGTAACAGATAATTCGGTCGTTTCAGAATGTCTCTGTAGTGGAAATCACTGCATGGGCTAAAAACATGTCTGAGATCACAGTATGTCATTCTATCCATAACAGAGGAAGCCTTATATAAACATTATCCAGAAGTGCCAACAACTTCTTGCTGACACATGGTCCCAGCTCCCACATGTGAACACCGTACTGCTGCGGTTGCCATTGCTCATAAGAGGCTTGATGAATATGAGTGCCATCAGAGTGTGAACTGCCACACAATTACTGCTCATTTAGGAAACTTTAAAATAATGTGGGCTGATTAACTATAACCCCCCAAAACCTTTACTTTTCAAATTATTGACATTGTTGCTGAGAGGACAAGTGAGGAGCTACAGAATAACTTGGACTGCATGCAGTATTTTCCTCTGTATCATCATGTCCATCATGTGTGTTTATATTCTCCTTCTGTGACATGTTCTAAAAAAAAAGAAAAAAAAAAAAAATCTTGTTAAATCACCTCATTGACCCACTCATCTGCACTTGTTACCAAGTTCCTTCATTACCATAAATGCCCACTATGGTATATTCAAGCTCGGTCAAACACCTGCTGCCCCAAATGTTCACCAGGGCACCAAATGTGGATATATCACATGAAAAAATAGTCCCCTAAAACGCACCTTCAGGTATTAGTAGTATTTGCTGATACAGCAGTCACCAGCTTTTTAAGTATAAATCTGTGTTATTCTTGGTTTGTCTACTTTTTAAGATTAAAAAGATCCTCAATGTAATCCAGTGACACAAATCTTAATGTCAAATTGGTGAATTCTCCCTTTAATACAAATTTGTTATGAAGAACGCTTATTTAGTGGCAAACGGTTGTCTTCTGATTCTCATTGGGATTTCTTTCAAAGCTATTTTTTCTTCTTGCCGCTAATATTATTCATAACTTCAGATTTATCGTCACTCAGATTAATTGAATTTTGTTCCTCAATACAGCATACTCATGCATATATGATGATGCAAGTCAAATAATGTAAACTGTCTGCCATGTGAGCTCTTTGAATGAGGATTATGGCAGCTGTGTGAAAAGAGGCACAAAACCTTTTATTTCATTTAGATATTTCAAGACAGGGAAAAATACGAGCATTGTTTTGCATACAGTCCATCTTGGTGCTTTCACTGGCAGCTTAATCCCAACATACTGCCTTGGATGTAATTCTCCCTCTGCCTATATGTTGGCAGGACCCTTATAGTATTTCCCCTGGAGGCTTGTGGTGCTGTTAACATGTTCAATTTAGAAGCAAAGATGAAAACAATTTTCCATAACACAGAATTTTCCAAATACAGTGATATGGTTTTAGCAGTCTCAGCCGGTCTGCATGTTCCCGCATGAAAGTGACAGTTAGTATCTCTTAAGAAAAAAAAATATGTTGTTCAGAGGAAAAAAGGCATGAGCTGAGAAAGTAAAAACAGCCTGAGGCTTTGTGTTTTTTTTTAGCTTTTGCAACTCTGCAATCTAGTGAGTGTGTGCATACATGTGGCCTTGTGCATATGTGGTTTTTAAACGTAGCGTGTGCTTTTGCATTGGTTTTCTGTGTGCACCTTTTATTAAATTCTGTGTATGTGTGTGTGTGTGTGTGAGTGTGTGTGTGTGTGTGTGTGTGTGTGTGTGTGTGTGTGTGTGTGTGTGTGTGTGTGTGTGTGTGTGTGTGTGTGTTTGAGCACAAACTTCTCCTTTAATCTCATTTTATTGACACTGCTGCGTTACCTGCTGGATTTTAATGTGGGATGATCTTTTCTGCCCCTCAGCTCAAGGTGCAGCCAGAGATATCCCACATGTTTCAAAACAACCCCCTGTGACGAGCTGGAAGATCAGCAGGAAAGCATGGCTTATTACCTAGCAGTTGTTCACCAAGGTAATTTATCTCATGTTTTTATTTATATTTCATTTTCCTTATGAAGAGAGGCATGGCGAAGGGAAAAACAGGGCTCGGTAATGCATTTAGAGCATGAGGTAAACACCTGTTGTGCTTGTTTTATGTTGGTGTTGTCTGAAGTTGTCTGCCTCACTGTCCTTAAGCTCAAAGAGATCTTAGTTGAGAATCGAAGCAGCATGGAGAAAAAAAAAATAATGAGATCAAATTAGTATAAACCTCTGATCAGTGCTACAAAATCAAACCATGGTTTAAAGTGTTTTCAGATCCAGAGAGATACTTTTCATCTAAAAACATGGGATCTAACACAACCAGCATGTGCAGTTGTGCTGATTAAAATTTGAGTGACTCTCTCTTATATGGAAGAAACCTATAACCTAACACCTCTCTTTTAGCTAAAGGATTATGTAAACCTAGTGGTGACACTGATCACTTTATTGGAGATGGACTTAAGGCAGCTAAAAAGGTAGTTCCTTATCCCTTGCCTCTTAAATAAAACCAGCACTAATATTCCGAGTAGTTACTGGCAGAGTTGGAAATACAATGCACCAAAATTGCCCCTCTATTCCACTAAAAACTTTGTGGAATTACTAATTGTCATAATGATGTAGAGCTGTAAATGGGTTAAGCAACACCATGCTTAAAGAGATAGTCTGGCAGCTGCTTGTTTGTTGGTGAGCCCTGACGAATTGATCATCGAGTGCAGCGGATCATTTCTCTGCCTTCTGCCTCGGTCTGATTGCATTTCCATGAAGTAATAATCATAAATGTTCTTCCTTGAGCTGCGAAACTCCACTGCACTCGGTGATCGACTCGTCAGGGCTCCCCCCACAAACAAGCAGCTTCTGGAGGAGAGTGGGTGAGTTGTGTTTGGTCTCTTTGCTAAAGAAATTAGGCAACTGGAGAAGCAAGCGGTCGTGGCAGTATTCATCTCTCGAGGGGGTGTCTAACTCGGTGGTATGGTGTGTTTGACCATAACTTAGATTTACGTCAGAATGTCCCTTTAAAGGAAAATGTTCTTTGGGGTAAAGTCAATGAAAACTACATGACCAACCAGGGTTGTTACAAAGTCAAATTTTCACCTCATGATTATCTTGGTCATAAAATATCTCAACTTTATTACCACAATATTTATGGAAAACCTGGCATTTATAACACAACAGTTGGTAAAATCGAGTTAAGGCAACACGTGGTTGGAGCAACGGGGAAAAGGTCTAACATTTTATTTTGTATATTCATTAAAATTATACATTTCACTGCTAAAGGTCATCAGGATGATTTTAATTGGACAAAAGACACAATTTCAGGATGTAGAGGACAAGATAAGCAAAGACTGCCATGCCTAAATTCATCATCAGGTCAAAAGAATAATCTCAAGGTGTCCGAAAATGACTGGGGGAATATTTGACACTTTTAGCAGCGAAAGCAGGCTAACATGTCATTTACACCATGGCAAGCCATCATAGTCGCCAGGCCTCGACAGAAAAGGTACCTGGTATGTATTCCTGCTGGTGTCTATGTGCCTCTGTTTAAGCAGTAGGAAGGTTCTCCCTTATGGCCAATCAAAAATAAATCTGGAGACCTTTGCTGCCTTCATGGTGCCCTCTGGGCATGTCTATAATCACAGTGTAGCCTTTCACAGCAGTTTTGGGCAGTTTCAATCAGAGTATTTTGCCACAGTGTATTGAGAGACCAATTAGTTTGAAAATCCCCTCTGAGGCACATCTGACTTGAAATATTCCTCCAGTAAGAACAGTGAATCACAAATTTTGGCAATTTTTACTCTTCAATCTTGCTCCAAACACTCTGACATATTATGTACAGTGTAACTTCAGAGAGGATGCAGAAAAATGTGATTAAGAAAGGTCTCCACTGCCAGTACACAAGGGTGTCTTTAGTATGGATATTTCAAATGTCCAATCATCTGACCTCTTTGTGCTTTAAGCCAAGACTTACATGAGTTTACAGCAGATGTCTGTTTCTGTGTAGGTAGTATCAGTAAGGCTCATAGACTGTATATAGAATGGACAGAGTCTGCCTCCTTGCTGGGTGAAGCCGCTCCGAAAACAGCACCCCCTGTTGATGGGCTGCAGTACTCGTCATAAATCCTGCCTCCGCCAGCAAAGCTCATGGAGCTGTGGACAAACTTTAGAAATTTATTACACAGAACATAAATGTGAATGTGAAAGTGTGTAAATCTGAATTCCATGAGTTTTAAAGGGTGATTAAACAAGCTTTCTTACAGTAAGATTTTTTGCGAAGGAGCTTAACAAAGAAATAATCTACCAACACAAATTTAGTTCAAACTTCGAATATAGTATTAATAACAGTAATTCTTACTTTCAAAAAAAGGGGAAAATAGGCAAGCAAGAAGCAAGACCAATTTTTTTTTCTCTGCTTAGTCCCAGGTCAGCTTTCATGGCACTAGAATCCTCTTGAAGATCCAGCCGGTGAAAGGGAATAAATTTTACTTGATGGTAATGGAGCAGCAGCACACCTGGAAGGACAGGAGAGATTAAACAGATGAGGTGGTTTTAGTATCCTCCATTGGCAAAGACTGCAACACCTGACCTTGATCCCTGTATTGTCTTCATATTTACAGCATGCTTGCTCAAACCTTTTATTCAAGTGTGTAGTGTCTTTTTATGGTACAGTGACAAACTGAGATCAGAGGTAAACAGCTTAAATAACCAAATCTTAAAGTCAAATTGTAATAAGTGAAAAACTCATCTTCAGTTCATAGTGCTAATTTTTTAAATTGCAATGCAGTGTTTAGATTTAGTCATATGATTCTATTCTACACACATCATGGTGTTTGGCTGTACCAAGGACAAGGCGCTCCAGCTGCACTTAGACTTCCCGAGGCTGGGCAATTAGGTCCATTAGGACCCGTAGGGGGTCAATTTAAGCCCTGCGGGTCATTGGTCTGTCAATTCATTGGTGGAAACCCTGATGAGAGATAGAATTATCCAATGGAGGAATAATTCCCAAGGAGACTGAGTGGTTTGTTTCTCTGTAATGTCACATGGTGAACTTTGACGAGATGCATACAAAGAAATGCTCCACACAGAAAAATCAAGTAGGCTTGACTTAAAGGTTGTGCAAAAACCTGATAAGACAGATGTGTGATCCATCAACGACTGATGCTTTCTGCAGGCTGCACCTTCCACTTGAGCATCAAAATATTCAGTTATCTTATCTTTTTCTTCAGACAGCCAATCAGAACTTTGGAAAACAAGGCAGTCACAGCTGAACTGATGAATTTAGTGGGCCTGAACTGAGACGGAGGAAAAATACCAAGTGATTGACAAGTCATGTGTATTATTGATTCTTAATGGTAGACTGCTGTATGGGTTTCCTTTAATGGGAGGTATGGAAAGCATATTCATCAAACAGGATTCACAGTACCTTGTTACCTTGGCATACATAAAACAGATGAGATGAAATGCTGCTAGACTGAAGGATAATCAGGTTTTACTGGATTATTGATTATCTTATCAACAGACCAGACGGAGAAACATCCCAGCTGCATTAAATTGTCTCGCTGCTCTTTATTGTATTATTCAATATTTGAGCCAGCATTGTCATTTTCTGCCTTCCTGCTGTTCCACAATGATCCCCCATTTAGTTAGCACTTAGATGTACTGACCTAGTGATCTCTCAAAGGGGCTTCTGAATAATTCTCCGTCTCGGTGGCACTCCAAATAGCCTCTGGAGTGTTTTAAAAGACTTGCTCAGATATCCAAAAATAAAAATTAATGGAAATTCATTTTTCTTCTCCAAAAAGCTGCTCAGAGTACTCCCATCTATCTCACTTTGTACTGAGCTTGAATTGTACTTCAAGTCAGAAGCAGAGTGAAAAACAACTTACCAAATGTTGAAACTGGAATATTATTGTTTTATGAAAAAGAAAAAAAAAAGCTTATTTTAAGATTGATGCAGACAGCAGATTTCAATAAAGTTGGGTCAAAAACATGTTTACCATTGTGTTGCATCAGCTCCTCTTTAACTCCTCTTTTTAAGTTTTAGGAACCTGAGCAATCACTGTCTAATGTTCATATTTATGTGTTACTCTTGCCTGATATAGGATTCGAGCTGATGTAAAGTTTGAGATAATTTTCATTTAATAATATGTACAGTCAGTAGGAGACACTTGAGAATACGGGCAGGCCATTTTAGCACCTGGACTCTTCTGCTTTGGAGCCATGCTGTTCTCACACATGCAGAATGTGGTTTGACATCGACTTGCTGAAAAATACAAGGTCTTCCATGGAAAAGACATTTTCTGGATGGCAGCATATGTTGCCAGATCTTGTATATATTCAGAATTAATGATGCATTGCTACGCATGCAGTGGGCCTTATGCACTCCCATACCATCATGGATATTAGCTTTGGAGCAGTGATACCAAGCTGGTAGGTCCATGTATTCCTAAGAGAATGTTAAACAATGATTCGCAAGACTACAGAAAAGGTTTACTTTGATGATGTAGTAGTCCATTCGTCACTGTTGTGTCTGGGTCAATGGTTTCCTTTTTGTATATGTAAAAAATATAAAGATTTGAGGACTCATTTAAACTTCTTTTTAAACAATTTTCAAAACCAATCAGCTATCTCAAAGGTATCTTCATCTTTACATTGACCTGCATTTGTGCTTGTAGTGGTGAAATGTGTTCATAGAGAGTGGTTTTTGTGAGTGATTTTAGACTTATGAAGTGATTTCCACTACAGAGTCATGCTTGATCTTTATTACAGTGCAGCCTGGGCTTTTACATATCACAACCATTTAGTATTAGCCTTGTCCTTTTTTAAATTATTATTATTATTATTATTATTATTATTATTATTATTATTATTATTTTGTTTGTTTATTTATTTTTGCACAAAGATATCCCCTGTAACTCTCAGTCACCTTTTAGAATTTTTTTTTTCCATCACACCATGTACTCACTTACTTACCTACAACTTTTCAGTGTTTTGAGACAAGTTTCCAGACACAATAACATCCAATTTTATATGAGTTTATCTTTCTCATGAAAAAGTCAACATTTTCAGTTTCAACATTATAATGTGCTGCCTTTGTAATTTGATAAAATGTTGAACCTTAATGATTAAGACCATCAAAAGCTCTCAATATTTTACAGTGTCCTAACTTATTTGGAATTGGGACTATTTAGTTAAAACCAATATTACAAATTTTCTGTAGAGCCATTGTAGAATTCTGTCCAATAATTGTTTAGCTTGGTTTATATAATGAGCTCCACCCAAACACTTAGATGGTCAATGGAAAACCATATTTGTCTCTTCTGACATCACTTCAGTGTAAAAAAATATAAATAAATAAATAAAAACCAATATGATACAATTTGAAATTTAGTTGCTTGGATGTTAACAGTTTTATGACAAATTGGACAGTTTTTTTAAGTGCCCTTTGAACTGTCAATAACTGCCATAAGGGGGGAAAAAAGTCTTATTTCTGTCTCTGCTTTTCTGTATTTGTGTAACTTGTGTAATCGTTCTCTGCAACCCACTCAGCCCTGGAGCAAAGAAAGGCTCCTTTTGACTTTGATGATAAAAAAAACAAAAAAAAAACGATCTAGTTTTAGTTGAAGTGTTTGTAATTGTGTTCTGTGGATGCCAGCCATATATTCAGGCGTCATACAAGACATTAAAGTTACATTTATCATCCAAACAATCTTTATCTTTCTTGCAAAGCTTATGTTTTCACTAAAAGTTTTCTCAATTGAAAAATGAAATGCTTCAAATATTTTACCACAGGCCTTGACACTTTAAATCATTTCCAAAAATTCCAAAACAACCAAAAATGAGAATTATCAAGATTAGATAAATTGTACTTCTTTGATGAACTTCAATGATGCAATATTCAAAATCAATTAATTGACAAGAAGGTGTTTTCAACTTTTAAACTTCTTGATGCACATATAGTTTAAACAGTGATAGAGCCCCCATATTGGGAGCTTTTAGGTTCATTGAATTGAGTTAAAAAATTAGAAAACAATAAAAAATAAAACAGAAAAGAACCTGAAGATTAAACTGGTATGTATCTGATCATCCGTCACCATTACCTGGATGCTGGGACCTGAAGAGTCTTATCTACAAAGACTGCCCACTTTGCTCTACATTTGAAGACCCTCAGGAGTGGATTCCTGTTGAAGCTGAGATTTATTTGCTTTCAGTGTATTTGGACATCTTCTGGGACGTGTTTTGCAGTGTCATCCTTCAGTTATGAGACATTTTTGCAACTTGTTCTTTGGCTGTGTGTTGTCTCAAGCCTGTGTATCAGATAAATCACTCAGGTACTTGTCTGTCTTCAATACACAGAGCTGTATTATGACATGTGTCAATCACCCTCTTTCTTACCTGCTCCTCTTTTGCTGCAGACAGGCTTGTAGATGCATCTTTCACCTTTTGTTGCACGCCAACTCCAAAACTTTGTTTCCCAACGACTGGAGCTTTCTTTAACTTCACTGGCTGTATCAACTGTTTGTTTTACTTTTGTTTTCCTACAAGTGATAAAAGACAGAGCGGACAGAGCTTCAAATTAAAGAGGATGCTCCTTTATAGCTCCAGCTACACTGTGCCATTTTTTTATGTTTACCTAAAGCTCATAGCCACAGGGGAGGGTTGGGATGTGGATTGACTGATAAAGTTTTTGTCTGTATGCTCAGCTCCCTCTTCACTATAACAGGCTTGCTCGATGGCAACTATTTGCTGACATGTCTGTCTTGACCTGAATTCAAGTCTTGTTCAGGAGTGAGGTTTACGTTAATGATGGGGTTGACATGTTGTAATCAAAAGCATTTGTTTCCAATAATCTGTGATTGGACAATGACAGACCTGGGAGGTTCTCCCTTTTTTTATCAGAGCAGCAGAGTTGATCCATTAATTGAAAATGCGATTCAGGTCCAAAATTAACACGTTGATTTTCCTAATAGAACACCACAGTGAGGTGACGGCTACAGCCACCTGGTCTTGTTGATGCTATGATGGTAAACAAAGACACAATCCACCCATCCATCCATCTTCTACCGATTATCCAGGTTCAAGTCACAGAGACAGCAGCTTAAGCAGGGAAGCCCAGACTTCCCTCTCCCTGGTCCAGCTCTTTCCATGACCCTGAGGCGTTCCCAGGCCATCTGAGAGACATAACCTCTCCAGCGTGTGCTGGGACTTCCCCGTGGTCTCCGACCGCAGGGGCATGCACTGGTTAGATGCCCAAGCCACCTCATCTGACTCCTCTCAACACTAAGAAGCATAGGCTCTACTCCAAGTCCCTCCCGGATGAGATAGGGTGAGACAAGGACACAATGTGCTACTGAGTGGCACATTTCCACTTAACTCTCACAAAGTGCAAACAAGTAAAATATCACAGGTACTTTGAGTCTGAAAAACTACACTTGCAGCTATTAATTCCAGCAGAGCATTGTGTGGGAGCGTAGGAGTTACACTTTAGAAATTAACAGCACCCAAGAGATGGAAACTGACTTGTCAACAATGTCTAAAACTCTGGTTTGAAGTGCTCTGTGGCAGGAACGCATGACGTGTTTGGAAGTGGAACTCCTGAATCCCCCCTGATTAAAACAATCCTGGAATAATTGCACATTTTCACACTGACTGGACATTTCGTTCATATCTTTTCATATTTATATAGTAATGTTGTTGATTTTGCCTAAGGATAAATACCGTCACAATTTCAAAAAGCATTGTAAAGCAGTCTCCTACCTCCAAGGCATGATTTTAGACCACACTGGTGCAGCAGTACATGTTAACTCTAAAAGTCAAGAACATATACTGAACTCAGAATTAGCTTTAAATGTAAAATTAAGGAATTTTTAAGTGCAATCAATTGAATGCTTCTTACATTGTAACTAAATATAACAGACAAATCAGAATTAACCCAGTTAAATTGAGTTGTGCACCTTGCCAATCATTGCAGATGGCGTACTATGATTAATCTGGCATAACTATCCATCAAGCAAGAGCCCAGTCTTCTATTTTTATGAATGCTTGAATAGAAATCAACTAAAATGGAAAACCCAGTATGAATATGAGCACAACAGCTAAGCGGGACATAAACGCCGTCCATTCTTCCTCATGCTGTCGTTCAGCACAAAGACGTCACTCTGCCTGAGCTGGACAAAATGTTTCCGATGAGGCTGCCATGTGTTTGTTTTTACATGCACACAGATGTTTGTCCTTTACATGCAGCTATAATCACTCATTTTCACAGGACAGTTTTTCATCCACAAACAAAGGCAATGGGGATGTTATGATCACCCTCTCTGCCGTCTGTTTCATTGATTTTTGAACACAATGGCATATCCCAGGTCTACCATTGAACCCCCTAATCCTTATGGCCAGCGTGGAAATGCAGCAGTTATCCCTCCTCACCCTCTCCACTCCCCTTCGTGCAGAAACACATCAACACAACTCTTCTGTTTCGAGAGCTGACAGCATTACAGTCATACAGTGACAACCAATCTCCTCTCCAACCATACGCATATTTTCATTTCATGTCATTAATGTCACCTGGCAACCTATATGTGTGCGTGGTTTTGTGAGTCACCTAACAATTCCTCTACGTGAGTGTGGGGGTATTTGGGTGCATTACTGTCACTTAGCAATCAGCCAACATCCTTTCAAAGTGTCTTCAATGGAAACGTTTTGAAGCCTGCCAGTGAATAATGGACAGGCAGAGCTGCTAAATAGAGACACTTAATGAAGACAGTCCCTGACACAGCCTCTCACAATGACACTGATGGACCCAGGTTTGAATGATAGCATGGTTGTTATGTAGATGTGCTGCCGAAGCTTTCTGTACAATAGGCTTACGCTTAAGCAATGTCATTGTGCAGCGGCAGACACTGTCAAGAAATAAACCAAGGCAAGACCATTCAAAGAAACCAAATTAAAGGCCATAGTCCTTGTGTGTGGTGTATTGTTTCTTTTTTACTTTGATTTATTGACAAATATTTGTCCAAATGCAATTAAAGGATTTGGTCATGAAGGCTGTTGGAAATAGTATGAGCGTGAGTGTGAGCGCCATTTCTTTGTTCTATATCTCGTTTCATAGGAAATGGTTGTCTTGGCTCAGAGGGATGTGGCTCTTTTTAATTGCTTTGTAACAATTCTGTACTTCCGGACTTTGTCTGCCCCCTTGACTTGGATAGCACCTAACCGTAACTGTATACCGGCCCTGCAGGTGGCGGGCTCCGAAGGTGGTTAGTCTGTATTATTCTTTCAGGCCTCGTTGGCCTAAGTATGGCCACCAGACATTTCTATGAAAATGTCCTTGCCAGAGCAATCCCAGGAGATAGTCCCACTTTCCATTTCACTGGTGTGGATAATAAGACATGATAAATGTGAAGTAATTCAAGGCATCTGTCTAGGACCACTATTGTTTTCCATTTTATGATAAGACTTTATATGAACCCACATGAGCACATTAATACAGACTAATATAAATGCATTTTAAATGATAATAATCATTCATAATAGTCTGGAGCAATATTTATAAGATGTTTTCAGCAATTATTAATTTAATGAATAACCGCTACAAAGTTTTAGCTACAGCTGTTGATAGCATAACAATAGCGGAAAGCAAACATACATAGTTCTGGGGATTTTGTGAATCTTACCTGACAAGACAATTCATCTACTGCTATGTGACAGTCCCTCTAGTTCTTGAATTCCATTGGTGCACCCAACATACAGTATACAACAAGTTTGCTTGTTTCATGAGACAATTGACCTCTGTACTTCTCTATACTCGTTGGCCCACGAGTCAAGTTATTTAGCTCCAAAAAGCTCTGTCCAGTGGTGACTTTACCCAAATGTAGGATGCCTAAAGGAAAATGATTGAAAATATCCCCAGAATTGAAAATGTGTATAAAATATATTTTGACATTTTAATGAAAAGATAAACCTTGATGCATATGGATCTCATTGTGTTTCAATAGCCGTTGAAATTATGATGGCTGCTAACAAATTTGTTGCGAGTCATCAGACTACTAGGTCACTCTTTGAACTAAAACTCTGCCATGCAAACTGCTCACATGGCCTAGGTGTGCTTTACTCCCCCACCCACCTCCAAGGTGGACCTGTAAAAAATTAGACACAGAGAAGCACACTAAATGCACACTGGACAGGAAAACTTTTTAAAGTGTCTGGATGTTTAAAGAGCTAACTGTGTGTAATTATAATCACCGTCTCTCCACTTAGCTCACCTCTGTCAGAGAAGGGGAAGCAGTGTTTTGAAAAGCAAAGTTTAATTGCGAGAAGGCAGCAGGAGGTGAACTCTGTCCAACAGAAGTCATCTGCAAAAGTCATAACAAAGACTTCGAAGTGATAAAAATCTTGTTTATAGAGTATAAGCAGTATGTTATGCCCCCTTTCACTTTAACTTTTGGATTGGTCTGCTTACTCCATTGAAATAACAACAAAAATATATATCACCGTAAAATATATCACTGTGCCATGGAAAGTGTAGAGGAAATTTTGCCTGAACGCACCGCTTGTATATCTCGCCCCTGAACCCATCAGCTATTTTCCAATGCTGCTGGACCTGAGAGCAATGACAAACTTTAGCATTCTCCATCGAAGTGGAGGTTAGGGATGTAAGACCTCTGACTCTTCATACAGACTTTTTTTTTTTAATCGCTTCCAACCAAAGCCTGCTGAACCACCACTAGATGATGATGTAAAAACTCAAACCATTAACATAAACCAGAACAATCCTCATTTAGAAATCTGGTTCTCTGCCACACACTTGAAAATAATGGTGTATCATACACAATAGGTCTCCGGGGTTATCAAGCCAGTGGGAGAGAATGATTAAAACTCAAGGGATCATGTGTAGTCTCATGATTTCAAAAGTACATGGTTAAAAACAAAAACACAATGCTACAGCTAACAAATTGTGGTTTGCTTTTGGAAAAATTAACAGCAGTAGGCTGAACATGACTTAGCAGGAAGAAGAATTGTCGAGGACACTTGGCCAACACAGATTTTAGCATATTCACTCTCAGTATAAATTACTTAGGTCACTTTTGTCTAGCTTAACTGCAATCGGCTTTTTTTCTTGAAGACCCTGCATTGTATTTTCATGTCTGTTTCTTTAAGTCATGGCATGGATTTATAGTTCTGTGGTCACTTAATCAGACACCGTGACTGACCTTGAAGACAAAAAGATTATGGTCTGACCTCTGACCAAAAAATTTTCTGTATTAGTCATGCAGATTTGAAAATCAAGTGTTCAAAATGATCAGGGCAGGTCTGGTTAGTTTTCTACGAAAGGAGCTCTTCGGCCCATTATCTGGCAGATGGGCTGTGGATCATCACAAATTTGGCATCACTTTTATTCTTGGCAATAAATAATCAGGAAGTTTGAGATTAGTGCTGGTCACAAAGTTTTGTTTTACCTCTGGACCACAGACAAGATCTAATCGTAGATTAAAGTTTATTAAAATCTCTGTAACAAAGGATACTTTAAGCCTTGGTAAATTAGCAGAACTAATTCTAATTAACAAATGAGTAACTTTAACAGATTTATGATTAAATCAGATACACGCAAAAGAGGACAAGCCAACCAAATACATTTTCAAGGATAGGACTAATAGAAAAAAACTTTACCAAAACAGAGGAGCATAGTAACAAATCAAAGCAGCCACAAAATAGATTTACATGATAATTTAAATAACAATGTCTTGGCTTAGTTTCAAGTTTGGCCTTGCATGTAAATTAGCTAGGGTGACCATATTCTGAATTCCCAAAAAGAGGACACTAATACGCGGGCAGAGAGGTTTTCATAAAATCTCCTGGACAAGGCTGGACAGCCCCCCAAAAAGAGGACACGTCTGAGTAAAAGAGGATATATAGTCACCCTAAAGTTAGTGAGCAGTTTTTTAAAACTGAGAAACTTACCGCTCTAAATCAAGCCACACTGAAGCAGCCACTTTACAAGAGAAGAGGGCACTCAAAGGTCACTGCTGCCCTGTTATCAGGATTTGGTTAAGTCGAGTGCGATGCATGAATGTCGTAAAAGAAGACCTCTGTCTACATGCGTTAAGATCCCTGAAAGGATTTCTCCTTTAAGTGTTTTGAAATTTAATTTGGCATAAGCTGCAGTGTTTAATTTGGCACAAGTTGGACCAAAAGTATTAAGTTTGAGCCTTGCATAAAAGCTTGAGCAGAATGCCTGCCCAAATCCACTTTTTGGCATATGCCAAAGAAGATGAACAAACAAACAAAACAAATTATATAATGAAACATGTGAAATGAGATGTTTGCCAGTATAATCAGAGTCACACTTGATGGTGGTAAAGTGCTTTTTTAATGGTATTTCTGTAGCTGTCTGTGTCCTCGCAGTCTCCAGATTTTAACTTCCTGACTTTTTACACTCTTACTACCTTGACCTGTAAACAGGAGTGTCTAATCTGTACTGAATCCTAGCAAATGAAAGTCCAGACAATAACATCTGATATGTGGTAAAGATCTGATTCTCCGAACACACCCCAACCGTTCCTGATTTTTTTTTTAACTTTTTAGATATTCTTATTTAAAAAGTAAAATAAAAATCATCTCTTGACTGAGACTGCAGACTGAGTTCCATCCAAATATGTCTTCAAGTAAGACAGATTTTCAAAGTGCACTCTCAAGTTACCAGTTATGATTAATTAACATGTTTGCTATTGAAATACTAAGACGACATTTTCCTTCTGAACGACATTAATTTCACATCAGTGTTTGATGTCAGCCTCAGAATCAGAGGGCCAAAGCTTCTATCTGGGGCTGTCACTTTTCTCTGACGGTAGGCAGTCATACAGGAACACATCCATCACACTGGGGCAGATGTACCAATTTCTGCTCTGACACTAGTTTCAGATCTGACTTTCCTCCAGCTAGAAGACATGCAGAGTTTTATTTTTATTTGACTCAAAATCCCCACTCTTGTATTATTAGTGTCACTCTGTCCTTCTGTATGCATTAAAAAGCTGGATGCAGCAAGTCAGGTGGGCTAACTCTAAAGTGGATGTTGAAAATCTCAACTTCTTTGGGTCAACTAGGCATCGATTGAAGAGAGAATTACATTTTAGGTTTCAACATGTCCATTTGTTTTGTTTTTTTCTATATGTGGCTACACAGAGAGTCAATAGATAGAATAGAATGTAAATCCTCGACTCCTTAGCACACATCTGCACCACAGTCTTGCTCCAACAAACGGCACACATTCCTCCACTAGAGGGGTTTCTGAAGTGTGGCGCTGGATTTGCAAGATTACAGGGAAATGAAGAGATCACATGGGAATTGTCAAATCAGAAGATGACTATAAACGACGCGTAACAAAAGATTGTTGAGCCGCTGAGGTTCCCATGGTAAGTCCTTTTAGTTGTGCCTTAACCTTCAAGCAGAATAAACACGATTAATCAGCTTTGTTTACCTTCATTCTTGCTGGATCCAGAAAGGAGACTTGGTAGAGTGCGATTGTGAGACGCTTTCTGAGCTCATCTTAAATAGACTTGGATGCCCAGTGAAAATTCAAGTATGGATAACAGCTGCAATGATCAACTCTGTTTTGGCATACTGACAGTTTTACTATTTGGGGATAGACCTATAGTGTCCTGACTATCTACTAATGCCCAATTTAGCCAGGTCCAGTTGGGTTGAAGGGCTAGTCATAGGTGAGCTTTGACGCCTATAATGTAAAGGCATGACCTACAAGGGGTTCATCCAGTACCTTTGTTCCTTTACTATAAGTTTTGCCTCTTGGTCAAGTGGACTCCTAGGTGGCTCATATTGGCTCATTGGCTTTTAATGGGTTCAATATCAAACCTGCTTTTAATCATTTAAGATTTTTTTAATGATATCTTTTGTTTTTTACATGTTATATTATTGATGTGAAAAAAAAAAACCTGCAGACTAAAAGACAGGTATTGTAGGGTGACCATACATCCTCTTTTACCCGGACATGCCCTCTTTTGGGGGGCTGTCCGGCCTGTCTGGGGGGAGTTTATAAAACCCTTCAAACATCTGGGGTTTTGTATGGAAGCTAGTTTCCGCCAGTGGAAAAAAAAAAAAAAAGATGGGATAAAATGTTGTCTTTTTTTTTAATTTATTTATTTTAATTTTTGGGAATTCAGAATATGCCTTTAACTAAGTAAGAAGCATGTAAAAAACACTGGACTTGACCCAGAAAAAAACCTCAAATTTTTGTGAGCAACTCCCGCCCCACAAAGTAGTGTCCTATTTTTGGTTATTCAGAATTTGGTCACTCTAGGTATTGGTGCCAGTCACACTTCTGGCTCTGTTAGACGTACGACTCTGTTAAGATGCAAAAAGAGTCCTCAGGTGGATGTTTGGAGAAGAATAACATATGCGATAAGCTTTTGTCTTAATCAGCTAGAAAAAAAAGCCATGACAAAGAAAAGGTTATAAGAAGGTGACACACTTTGGACAATCCTCATAAAGCTTATAATGGATGCCTAGCAGTTCATAATGCTTCAAATATTCACACATTGACTTCCAGCTTCTTTTCGTGTTCCAATAAAAATTCCTTGTGTCCAATTTGTCCAACAGCCCATTCAAGAGAGGGGACAAAGTTGAAGGAAGCTGCCTATGGCTCTGTCTCCCACTCTTAGCCTCTTGAAAAATGAGGGCAAGTCAAAGTTAATAATTATATTAAAAGCCTGCCCCGGCGATGCATTCTCTTTTGACACATCCATTTGTCATGCTCTTGTAGTGAAATGTTTCCCTCTGATAAATATTTTCAGGGATCAAAATGGAGTGCTGTGAAACATTATTGGGAGAGACTCATTGATATTTTCCCCACAAGGCAACAGTCGGCATTTAAGAGCACTATACTAAGTAAAAGGATATTGATTTGCTTAAATGAATGCCTGGCCTAACCTTCAGGACAGCATGAATTGAAGGCATGTGTCTTGTAAATTACTTGTGGCAGACATGCTTTAATATCTGCAAGAAGTGCTGTGAGACTTTCACACATTGTGACCACTGTGATATACTGAAGTGTTCATCATGTTATATCAGTGGTTGAGCTTACCAGCTGAGCTGAGTAAACTTTTGTTTTATGACTTGGGAGCAGAGACTAACAGGAAAGCTGTAGGTTGGCAAAAAAAAAACCTGACAGTTTCTCGACCTCTATTTTACTTACAAAATTGCTGACTTTGACCTGTACTGGCTGCAGTGTGGTTTTATAGGTCCGTGTGGGACCGCGCTTATAAACAGAAGATGAGACAATAAATTCCTACTCTGTGAAACAGTCAAGTGATTCAGTTGTGGCTGTTGTGATGCTCCTGGATATACAAAACCTTGAAATATGGCTCAGCAGAAATACGAGAAGTGTCTGACATCCACAGTGTAAAAAACTTTTAAAGTTATTCCTGGCTCACATCGCAGACTACCTTTCAGAAACACAGAGGTCATTCCTGGAAGGTTGTCTTCTCTCAGATCTGACATGTTCTGCTCCCCACATTTACTATACCCACCACTTGTCAGACAAGTTTCTTTGATATATGGTTGGCATCGCAGACTTAGATACATAATTGATGTTAAGCTGCTGGTGAGATGGTAGCTTTTCATCGCAGTGAAGTATTGCCTATATTCATCCCAACACTTTGTAGTTATTTTCACTCTCACTTGAGCATGCACACGCTTTTGAGTGTATATTGACTACTGCAGTGGAGAGGACATTGTGTCTCCCTCAGGTTTTAAAAATAACAGCATGTGTCTCAATTACAACCCCCCTACTGTTGTTCAAAATAGGCACCTTTATTTTATTTCATTTTAACTGAGTCAAATGAATTAAAATTAAAAAAGGCACCTTTATGTGTGTGGTCCTGTTGGGATAGTTGGTCCCAAAACCCAGAGCTCTCCATGTGCCGAAATGTCCTTGGGCTAAAAACTTGACCCCACCTGGCCCCATTGGCTGCGCCCGGTGGTGTGTGAATGAAATTATTTAAAAAACTGTTGGACTGTATACATGGCAGCCTCTGCCATCAGTGTGTGAATGTGGTGTGAAAGGGTGAATGTGGCGTGCTTTGAGTGGTCAGTAGACTAGAAAAAGCGCTAAATAAACATAATCCATTTACCATTTTGTGTTGAAAGTGATTGCATAAGACACCCTTTTGTTGCATTGTACTGAAAGACTGTCTTTAAACAAATCCACTTTGCTGAACTGGGGTAATAAAGAATGAAAAAGTCACTCCTTTACTATTCTTTCAATTCCAGTACTGTATATGGTCAGAAAATAAACCTTATAATGCATGAACATGGTCTCGATGACGTCATCCATTTGTTTGTGGAGCACAGTTTTAGGGCTCTATTTTTGTTCCTCGCCGGCGGTGTGGTGTAGGCGCGGCATTATTCATGTCCGCCGAGTCCAAGAGGTGTGCCCAAGCACATTTTAGTATTTTGGTGAGCGGCGCAGCCCAGCATAAGTATCCTAACTCGGCTCATCCCAGTTTAACACAGCCGAGACCTGTTTTCGCCAATCAGATCAGCTCGTCTCCTTACCTTTAAATCCGCCACCAGCGAGGCGTTTTAAAATTTTCGTGAAGTAGTCGTAGAGATCAAGAGATGTCTGAAGACAGCAATGCCACATGATGGCGACAGAAGGCATCTCCTCAACAAGTGTCACTGTAAGTGCTGCAGAGGACGTCCTGCACACTGTCTCTTATAAGCACAGACCGATTTGGTGTGTGTAATGTTGGACCCACTGGTTAGACAAACATAATTTTCCACAAATAAAGACAATCACATAAAGTGGCATATATTTAAATGGAGGAGACACAGAGACATGTCCAGGTTGAAGTGTGCGAGAAAAGGAGGGAGACAAATTAAATATCTTTTTCACTGTGTCATGTGTGTCTATTTACTAGATATATAATTTAATTGCTGACTCAGATTATTAGTTGTTGTTGATTATTTGTTGCGCTGAAATATGCCTGACACTGTGGAAACCTGCTGGTGGTATGCACACTACTCCGCCGGTCTACTAAAATACCACGAGACCAGCTGTGCTCCACCTGCACTGAAAGCTGACCAAGTTTGAATCAGCGAGCTTTCAGCGCACTTTTCACACCGCCAGTGGGCACAAAAATGTCACTGCGCCAGCAGGACAATGAGAAACGAAAATACCAAACTGGCTGTACACTGGGCTCCGCCAGATGAAAATACCACTGCGCGGGGTCCACCACCCTCCGCCGCACCGCCGGCAGGCACGGAAATAGAGCCCTTAGAGTTTATTAGCAGTGGTCACCATGTTGGAAATGCTGACTCTATTTTATATTTAGTCAGCCTCCTGGAGGTAGATCTTAAGCCTCCTTGCAAACAAGTTGGTTGTGCCTCTAGTTCACCAATCTCTTAAGCTCTATACCTTCTAAACAAATGCATTCACCCCAAAAATTAACTCCCTTTAACAGTTGGTGCTATTTAGACCAAAATCATCTTTTAAACTAGACTTTTGTCCCTTGGAAAACAGTCTTGCATGGCTTCAGTTCCTACACTGAGTTGGTTTGTCTTTTATTGTCTCTTGCATATTTGTGAAAGTATTGGACAAACATGATTGCTGAAGCTATTCTAGGCAAAACCAACAAATAACTAAGATTTATGCAAATCAAAATGCAAGCAATAATTCAACCCATCAAACTCTAAAATATAACAAAATCCTACAAGCAGAAATTCCTAGAAAAAAAAATGCTACTTCCACACATTCTAGTTTGTTAGAGGTGTACAGGCTGAACTCCAGGTTGCTGAGGAGCTGGCCAATCAGATAATGCCCCTCCAAAATTGGGAATCTGTTCCTTCAGCAAAGACTATTTTAGCTTCAGTTGCTCAACAGTCTGGGGTCTTCATTGTCACATTTTACGCTTCTTAATACAGCATACATTCTCAATGGGGCACAAGTCTAAACTGCGTGCAGGCCAGTCTAGTACCTGCGCTCTTCTATGGACTTTGTGTCCGTCCATCTTATATGAACTCTGGCCCACAGAAGTCGGTGGCTTTCCTGCATGTTGTCGATATGGCTTTGCATGGTAGTTTCAACCATGTTAACTGATGAAGTTTATCAATTAGACCATAAATTATCTAGTCTTTTTAATGTATTCAATTGAATCAAGGTTGAGTAGAATTTGCAAATCATTGTGTTCCACTTTAATCTGCACTTTTACATGAAATCCAGGCTTCATTGGAACTGGGTTTTGTTCAGTGAAGAGCAGCAGATTAGAGGATCATAACTAAAACCCAGCAAAGACGGTGAAGAAGACGGTACCCATTTTTCCCATAATAAATACCATTGTCACTGTTTGAGACATGCTAATGATCAACTCACTAAATCATGACGATTGCTGCAGTCAGAGAGGGATTTTGTGTTGCTAATGAAGCAAAGAGATGCATGATACACTGAGTCAAGGGTGTGAAGCCAATGACTCCTTTCTCACGTGTCACTTCTTGCCCTCTCTTCCTCTCTCATGCTCTGTTCACTGTCCTATTCTCTCTGAATAAAGGCAGTAAAGGCCAAAAATCATCATTTCAAAGAGAAACCAGAAAACAAGGAAGACTTTTTGTAGTTTTCTCCAGTGAGTTTCCTCACATTTACTTTGCATCAGTCATAGCCCTTGTTGCTTTGCACCAGCTGAAAGATTGGTTTTGTGAGACGCTAAAAGGTTCAAAACACTTAAACTTAGCTCTCAGTTGTGATGCTGTGCACACCAGCTCCCTCGGGCAATACTGATAGATGCGGCCCGAATGATAAAGCCATTCATTAGTCTCTAAATATTTAGGGTGCATTCCATTTGCACCCAACTATCAGACCATTAGTCACCATCATTATGTTTGAAATATGTTTGATATTTTTCTTTTCCTTTTCTGTGCTAGGACGACACATAAACAGACAAACACAGCGGTGGTATAAATGAGACAGGGCACCCTGTGGGTTTAGAAACAATAAGGATAGAAACTATGAGTGGTCTGTAAATGTATCAGCTGTATCACTATTATTTAGAAAATTGGGGGCGTCAACAACAACTGGGTACATATTTTCCCTCAAAAGTAATGTTATTTGACAATTCATTATGTTTCCATCAGCTTTCAACTTTAAACTGAATATGTGAATGTTTGCATTTCATATTAAGGGAAAATATTGTGTGAATATGTCAAATATAAAACTATACTTTGTTTGGTTGTCAGAGATGATGCTTACACTAAATTGTTGAAAGATGTAAAAATAATCTTGAATGGCGTTTAAGCATTTTCGATGCAGCCGAGTTGATGGTGACAGTGTTATTCGACATGTAATTTAGCTAAGACATTTACACATTGACTTTTAAAAACCTGTGCCTCCTTTCCACTTTGGCACACCATCATATAAATAATATAACCACAGCTCTTTTGCAAGAGTCTTTCTAGCAAAGACTCCAAGATTGGTCAGTTTACAAATCAACAGTAATACGCACTTAGTGTCAAACTGAATTAAGATATCATCAATGCTGAATTTTCCCAGCTTGGCTGCAGAGGAGACATCAATTCCCAGACTTTGATATCATAGCTGTCTCTTTCTGAGCCTACAGCATCTACCATATGCTGTCACCTTTTCATACCCATGACCCCAGTTTGTGTAAGTGAGATCTATAATTATACCAGAGTTGAATTAGGTAATTGTTATAATGTGTGATGCCAGGTAAAAGCATTCCAGATCTCTTGCATTCAGGCTACAAGGTCTGAGTTCATGTTGCTATGTGACTCTATAGAAATGCAGAGGTGTTTATAGAAGCTTTAACACTTCTATAACAACCACATGCTGCATGATGCTCTCTTTTATATTTGTGGCATTTTTTCTCTCTCACAAACACACACATATAGATAAACTTGTTGACTTGTTATATTTTTTAATGTTGTGCTATTCACCGTGATACTGCGATAAATGTCATCCAGGCGATGCCATTAAAATAATGCTGTGCTATTTTGAACACTTCATGGCTGTAACGGCGGCTTGGCTTTCTGCTTCACAAAGCTTACATCCTAAAGTAGTAAGTAGCTAACTTACTTGCTAGAAGAAGCATTAATTAGACCGTCTTTTTTTTTTTTTTTTTTTTTTACATAAAACAATTGAACCAAAGTCTGATTTATAATCTATATATATAAATATGTTGGTGATATCAGCCAAAAACAGACTGAATAATGTAATACACCTTATTTAAAAAAGGTTGTTTAAAAACCTAAGGCATACTGGGGTCATACTGGTGAGCTTTACTGACAGCTGTCTACCATAATTTTTGCCTGTACACTTTTTGTGGTGTTGAGGTGAAGGGGAGCTTCATCGCATGGGATACACCTTGAATTTTCTCAAAACATTTCACAGCCTGGTATTCTTCTGCGTCCTGCAGTCCCTTGACATTGGGGATTGTTGTTTTCCATTAGAGAGCACAGAACACATTTTTCAGCACCTACTCCTCTGCTACCAAGGTCCCAGAGAGCTGCCAGGAGGCCACTGCTTAAAATAGTATTTATTTGTCCAAACCGTGCATGTTTTGAATAATTCACACAAACAAGTATTTAGCTTTGGCCTTTAGAAAATGTTTCATGCCTACTTAAGCTAAGGGCCACTCCTACAACAAGATATTTGGAATTTGTTTCCTTTATGTTAGTTTACTCATGTACCTGTAAATAACTGCTATTTTGTCCTCCAGGGTTACCACAAATTTCTACCACAAAACATGCCCAAGGATGGCTGGTAATAATGGAAGAGTGGAACTACGTTGTTCCTATCTTCTAATATTAAACTGCTTAAATCGAAAATGTCAAAAACCCATGGATTCTTCTGAATTGTTTATTCTGAATTTGGCTAAATGTAAAGTTATTTAATGTTTTTTTAATTAGATACATGTGCAGACTTTTTGGCTTAATATTGCAGTAGACAAATTGTTATCATCAAAGGGGCTTGCCTGTTAGCCAAGAGCATGGAGACTTTTCCATCTGAAATATGACTGTTTCTACAAGTTAAAATGCATTGGAGAAACAGCTGTAAAACTTGACACAAACTCCCTGTAATGTGTCAGTAATCAGTATTAGCCAAGAGTGATAGCCGCCCCATCATTAGGCTCCTAAGCTTCTTGTGCTTCTGCATATTATAAAGCACCTTAGCATTGAGACATTCAAAACTTTTGCACAAGAACCAAGTCTCTGAAGGGTCTAGATGTCAAGAAGTGTGGGTATTTCAGCATGTAACATTTCAAACTACAGGGATCTCCAGTGGAAAGCTCCTGTTCCCTTCTTTGTCATCACTAGATAACACAACCACATTTTTCTTGAATGTATCAGTGAATTTGTTGAAATATACACTACCTTCTTCAACACTATAATAGCAAAAATGTAGGCCTGCTTGTGGTTCCTGAAATAGGTTCTAAAACTAGTATAGGCAGTAGAGCTCTCAGTCATCAGGCCCCTCTCCTTTGGATCTATCTAGGAAGAGTGGCCCTTATTACTTTTAGGAAAAGGCTCAAAAATATACATTTTGAACCTTTTGGCTAAGATCAACTCTGGCTTGAGCCAGCTGTCAGTCAAGCTGCCATAGGTTCAGAGTGCCAAGGTAACTGGCACACTGAGCGGCTTTTGTTGTTGTTTCATCTGTCACTAGATTTTAACCTTATTTTCTAATTCAGAGTACTAACCGTAAATCTTTCTCTGAGTCCCTGAGCTCTGTTGTCTCGTAGGTTCCTCTGGATCATAACTGCAGATGAACTACTACTTGCTTTTATCAACATCAGCATTACAAGTGCCACAATTAGAAGTTTTAACTTGGATAGTTTACCACTTTTTGAACTATTTGATATTCTTGCACAGAAATTTTGAAAAATGCCACAAAGACTGGTTTGTGGATCTGGGTTTTCCATGACTTGTTCCTCTGCATCATATTTGAACCTACCAGACTCTAACTTTGTCACAGTCACATTAGCACCAAAACATCCACACTTGGTACACACACAAAATAGTGTCTCAAGAAAGATTGTGACCTTTAGGCTTGCCAAATGCTCTTACTCAAAACAGACGACCAGAAAATCCTAGATACAGATGTACTGCTGAAATATGTTGGTGATACATCTGTTGAGGAACAGAAGGTCATCTAGAAATTGAGGTCTGAGACTACAGGTGCCATATTAATTTCTGTAGGGAGATGGTCTCTAATATAACCTGAACATACTGCAAAAGTCTGGCCAAAACTGGGGTTTAAAGGTCAATTTGGAGGAAACAGAGCAATGCACTTTTTACAAAAAAACAAATTATCAAGATTGATATTGAATCGGTTAATTCTTGATTATGTTGTTTTACCAATAGCACTCAGTGGACTGGAATTAAACATGTGAGACAAAAAGCGAATAGAAACTCTTCACACTGACTTTCATCGGAGAGATCTTGGTGTTCAAAGAAAAACACCAAATAATGGAGCAGAACTGAGGCGTTTCCCAACATTGTTAAATGTTAAAAAAATGGACATTTACCATCTGGCTGCACCCAAACCTTCATCTCACTGACTCACTTTAGTACAAAACACTAAAAGCCCAAAAGCTGAATCCTGAAATCAGTCCCCTCAGTCAGCTGATGATGACATTAACCATGCTCCTTTCAGCACTGACTCACAACAAAAAGACAGAGTCCAACAAATGATGAAAAAAACAAAGTAATTATATTTAAATCACTGGACAAAAGAAACCAAATCCCAAAACCAACTTAACTGATACTTATTTATTCAGAAAGAGTTAAAGATGTCTGGACAGAAAACAGAGATTGATCCTGACCAAATACAATGCATAAATAGAGGAGTGCAGTAATACTGTGATATAACTGCATGCATATTTAACATGTCATATCCATTACCTGTAGATTTTATTAATTTACAGTGTGTGTGTATATATATATATGTATGTATTTGAAACTCTGACTTCCGTCAATACTGCATGATCATGAAAATGAGTTAATGGAAAACCATGTCCAACAGAGACAGACTGTAAATATAGATAATGACTCGATTTGAGCATTTATGGGTCATAGAGGACACTGATGTGAACAGAATTCACTCGTGTATGAAGCTTTAAATCACTGGGCTATAAAAACTAATCAAGTGACATTTCAGTATCAACCCACCCCTGACTTTGAACGTTGAATTACTGAAAACTACACCAATATGTTGGGTGGAAGAAGGTGGAAATAAATGAATGCACCATGCCCTTACCAACTGCTCATAATTACTGAACAGTTAGTGTTAGATATTTTTAGCCCATTTCCCTTCTCTACAGAAATTTGAGGGGGAAAAAAAACTTCACAGAATTGGATAGACAGTTTGCCTGACAGTCATCTGAGGGTAGCAGTATGGATCAAAGCAAAGTAAAGAGTGTTTGGCATTGATAGATGACAACAAAGGGAGAGAAAAAAAGAAAATATTTCAGGTTTCAGAAATAGGTCTACAGCCTGAAAGAAGCCAACTATTTATCCTGTTACCCTCCTTGCACCTCTCTGCATGTGTGTAGGTGGGTATGATGGTTTTTGCTTTAGGAGGGTGACTAACAGTGAATTAAAAAAAAAAAAAAAAATCAAGGATGTCTTTTGAACTGAATTTATATGAGGGAATAAAGAGTTAGAGGTACGTACTGTGTCAGTCATTGTTGAAAAAAGAAGAGTGCTCTGAAAAACTGATTTTATGGTCCTGTGTTTCTCCTATTAACTCCCACTTTACATCCCTCAATGCAATAACATTATTAAACCGTATTCCTTCAAGTATTGGTTATAGGACTTTCTATACCCTGGGACCCTGGGAGCTCTTACTTTTTTTAAGACTAACGTATGGAGGTAAATAAAGGGTGGCTATCCAAGCACTCTACAACTGGCCATAGGTGTTATTTATAGGGAAATGTGTATAGTTCAGAAATTTCTGAAAAACTCCTGTTTCAGAGAAGTTTGCAGGACTTATTGCTAAAAGATATTAACCCAGAACAAAATCAGAGCAGACCTTTTAAATTTGTTTTTTGTCAACTTGGTTCCATAAGAGAGGAGAATAACTCTGCAACTGATAGCATACTTGGAGACTGTTTCGACCTATAAAACCATTGTAAAACAGATGTATTAGTATTAAACAACTGTACTCAGTAAACAAAGTGAGGTCAAGGCAAATTTTATTGATGAGTTTAGGCATAAAAAAAAAAACCCTGGGCTCTATTTTTTTTCACTCTCACTTGACCAAATATGTTAAAGATGAAGTTATCACTTAAACTTCACCTGTACAACCTGTTTCAAACATTTGTCAAAGTTCACAGCCTAGCTTTCTCTTTTCTCGCCTCCTTTGACTAAACTCACTGTACTTGTTTGCTCACAGTTACCCTGTGCAGTGAGTCAATATAATGAGATTACAAGTGTGTGCACTGTAGCTCCAAATAAAGTGCTTCAGGTTCAGCTGCAGCTAGAGCAATAATGGATATTGCACTACAGTAATACCGAATCAGGTTTGAGATCATTTAAAACTGTGTCTCCATTACTCAGGTCATTCACCAGAAGCTCAGGCTGAAAAGCTTATTTTTAGTTTAGAGCATTTCTACACTGCTCGTGTGTTGGACACTATAATAAGAAACCGTCTATAGTACCCACACACACCTTTGAAGGGTGGAGGGGACATGGTCTGGTTGAAACTTGGAGCAGTTCAAGTGCAATGGGATGAGCTAATGTCTGTCCAAGTTTATTCTTTAGCATTGAATTAATTCATTGGTATAAATAAAAAATTCAGAAAGTTCTATTTCTTTGGGTAAAATGATGATGTATGACTAAATTTAAGAGGTTTTACATTAAGACAACCAGTTTCTTGATATTTAATCACTTATAAACACTCAACCAACACAACTTTTAATAAAGGCAAATAGGTGGAAATGAAGTAGACTTTTGGTCTCTTGGCAAACAGTTCAAAAACACCCCCCTTATGCAAATGCTTGAATGACTCTCATCTGTTTTAGTATCTTAAAGGAGGTGTATAGAAAATAAGATAAACATTACTCCCCTGTGCTCTTTCTTTATCCAGTCAGTAAAATTATTTCATCTTATTCTTAAAATATGTGCTTTAACCATAGGCTGTATATAGAATGGACACTGTCTGCCTCCTCACAGGGTGAAGCCACTGTGAGAACAGCACCCCCTGGTGACGGGCTGCAGTATAGGTCATAAATCCTGCCTCCTTGAGCAATCTTTATGGAGCTGTGGACAAACTTTAGAAATTTATCACACAGAATGTAATTTTTTCTTCCCCCCGGTTGCAATGTTGACATGTAGTTACAGTAAGACTGGTTTGTACTCAAGTCCTCTTTTTTTCTGTACAGCTCCGTTTTTAAAAGATATTAGGGGGTTCATGTTTTCTATGATTGAGAGCTGATACAGCCTATGGGCGTACGAAGATTGCATAGCTCACACGGGGATACAATGTTTGAGCCGAGCGTCATCTCAGCGACTCTCCCGCCAAATGCCTACAATGCTACTGCGCCAGTGGTGGTTCCAGGAAGTTGAGAAAATCCTGGAAATACTGAGGACAATTCGGCTTCAAATTCATATAATGACAGAAGACAGAGCCAAGCTGTCCATAGTATATACAGTCCATGGTTTTAACATAAGACCGGATGGGGTTTCTTTGGCTTTTGCAGGTATCTCCACTCAAGGAACTGCAGTTTTTGCACTTTTCAACACCAGAAGTTGCTGCTTGGTTTTAGCCCAATACCTCAGCTGTAAGATTTAGCAGAAGGCTCAAAAGACGCTGCACTATGTTTGATCCTTTTTCTCAAAGACTGCCCAAGGTCAAGAACTGAAGTTTATTGTCAAACGCTGAGCGTTCTCTTTTAATCATCTCTGTGAAAATGTCTAGCCTACACAGTACATACAACACCCGATATATGAATTCTGCTGCTTGTGTTGAACCTGTCTGCCAAGACTACATGTTTCAGAAGAATGATTATCACTGTATGCATGATCATAAATCAAGAGCAGGTGTAAAACTAAGATGTTCTGCTCTTGTTTCTCATGTAAGCAATGGATTAAGCTCTAAACCTTGGTAAGAACTTGAGGGAATAAAAGCTGTCTGAAAGCCTTACATTTATAGAAAACCAATTCCCAATTTATTCCATGCATACCGCAGATGTTTCATCTGATTAACAGCTCAATCTGAGTATTAGTTCTTTTGTAAATGCGGCTGTCAGAGCTCAAAGCACTGCTGCTGGGTTGGAGATGTCCTCTGGGTGTATAGGAACGTTTTCCTGTCCTGAACTATTAAAATTACTGTACAATAAAAAACATTTGGTATAAAAATAAGTAAAACATTCAGCCTGCAAATTTAATAGAGTAATTCTTTTTCTTTGGGGCAGCTTTAGATTTACATGTTAATGAAATTTTAGCCTGAGGGAATGGCTTCATGGTTTCTGGCAGAGGAAAAGTTATTAATGTTTCAGCAGCCGTGAAATCTAACAGACAATAAAAGGACTTTTGAGAAAATGTTTACTAAATTATCACACAAGAACATTTTATTCATGAGTTATGGGGTTGAAATAAGGTACAGAAACAGTACTGTTTGAGTACTGATTAGATACTGTGTAGCAATGACTGCTTCTACTCACCTGTATATTTGAAGGACAATGACACAATGAGGTGTGCAGAAATGGAAAACAAAGCTTACTATGACTGTTACCTCATAGATTTTTACAATTATCAATCAGTAAGTTTACTCGGATAGTCGAGCTATGTTATACCTTAATTCACCTGACTATGGTAGGTGATAATAACCCCCCTTTCAGCTTGTTTCAGCTTCAGCTATCTCATTGTTAAACTACTACATTATGTACCAAAACGTCTGTCCCTCTTTTTCTGTTGGGATTTTGTTTACTAACCTGGTCCCTGGCAACCGTGTTGTGTAGATTAACACTAAAAGTGAGCTTAAGTATCCAATTTGATTGTGTAGAATTAAAGGTAGATAAGAAGTTTTAACGCAAGAAGTTTTCATTCAGTGTGTTTTTACAAATTAGGCAAAGGGAAATTTCTGCAGTTTGGAAAACTTACAAACAACCAACATTTGTTAGAAGAAAATTAAACCAAAGGTTCCAAGCCGTGACTCAAGTACACAAGAGAAATTTGCTTTGTAACTGACAATGTGGGAGAGAGGATATTCATGTGCTCTCAAATCAAAGGGCTAAAAGTAAGGAAACACCAAACACAATCTTATGAAGTTGTACCCCTTTGAAAACAAACAGGGTTTGATCCCATTGGGATCTGTCCTGATTTGTTCATAAAGTGACTTGTTCATCAGCATTGTTTACTATATCTCCTGGATGGCAGTAGTGAGTAGAACCAGGTGCTGTATGTCTGAGTTTGTAACTCTCCGAAGTAACTCTCAAGACCTCTCACCCCTCCAGAATGTGAGCGGCCATTCACCGACTCCAGGTTGAACTAAGCTCATATTCTTGTCCATGAGTTGCAAAATAAACAGCTCAGTTCACTTTTCACTTAAATATGAGCGCATTCATTTTTACTCATTCGTTTCAGTCCAGTGAGGGTGTTACATAAAAGAGAAAATCAATCCCCAACCACTTCTTGCAGGTGTGTTCGTCTGACTGAGAGAAGTTCAATTTAGTAAGATTTCAATTGGACTAAGATGTTAAAAAGAACAGTTTCAGTCAGCCTCATGCAATAGATGGGTTTTTCAAATGTTTGAATGTACTAAGTGGCCTGATAACTCATCCCAAATATCCACCGAATTCCTAACTGAGAGGCAGTTTCTTTTGATCTGTGCCAAAAAGAAGACTTATCTGATTAAATGTGCACATAAACATTACTCTTGTTATATATTTGTGATTGCCTTTACTTTTAAAGAAAATGTTTTAATTATCATTATTCTCATCAGTGCTCTGTGTGTTATTTATAATCATACATTATTTATTTTATCAAAAGAATGTAAGGAATAGCATTTGAATATTGATCTGAAATGGCCAATTAGAGCCACATGACCCTGAAATATCATATTTTGTCCTTGATTTCCAAAAGCAGGTTTAGATGTGGACTCATTAGACCACAGCGCACTAATCAACTTTGTGTCGGCCAGTTTCAGATGAGCTCAGGTCCAGAGAAGCCAGTGGCGTTTCTGGCCGTTAATATCTGACCTTGGCTGTGCATGGTAGAGTTTAAATCTGCACTTGTAGATTTAAACTTAGACTTGTAGAGACAGACTGTGTAAAGTGACGATGGTTTTCTTAAGGGTCAAAGGTCACAGACACTTAATGTTGGTTTTGGGCCTTGCTGCTTATCTGCAGAGATTTCTCTGGATTCCCTGAATCCATTGATGATACTTTGGATTCAAACAGGTGTTTTTGGAGCTTTTTGCCCCTGTCTCAACCTCTTTGAATCATGTTGCAGGCATCAAATTCAGAAAGAGAGAATATTTGCAATAAACAATAAAACCCATCAGTTGTCTTTGTAGTATTTCTTTGACTATGGATCATAAAAGTTTTGCAAATCACTGAATTTTTTTATTGGAATTGGGGGTTTTAGATGCATAAATCCATCAGCAATGTGAGTTCAATTTAGAATAAAATAGCATTTTCAGGTCATTCTTTATATGTTTTTTGTTATTAATTCTCAAGTACATGACACCTTTCATGGTCACCTTGCTCTAATTGGCCAATCAACATTATGTCAGTGCTATTCCTCAGATAATAATAATACAATCTGAAGAACAAGTCTAATGTGTGTGTCACATATTACACCTTAAGTTTCTTTTATACAAGAATAAAGATTACCCTGACCTTGACAGGTTATCTGGTGGTAATATAAGCATTCTGATTTTAAACCCCTCAAGGCACAGAATCACTTTGAGCTGAATATTTTAGTGTCAGATTTGGCCCCGTCAAGGGATGACATTGGAGTTCCTAATTTGAAGCTGGATGGCACACATCATCACAATGTTTGGTGCCAATTTAATAAAATTTTAATTTGGTTTGTACGTTGTTCAAACTGTTGGCCACACTTTGGTAGCAGGTTAAAGTCTGTTTTAAAGACCAATTGAATATGTTCCATGGTCATTACCAATGCACTGGTATTATATGAGGAATTGATGTAATGATTAACAACCAAGGCCCATTTCTATTTCAGACGCGAACACAAAAACTCAATCATCTATGAAAAGTGGTAGAAAAACTCTTAATCATCTGTTTTATACTTAATTACTTACATCCATTACAAGTTTTTCACCGAAAATAAAAGCCAAAAGAGTAAAACAGAAGCTGTTCAGCTATTAAACACAGCTGTTTTTGTATCTGGCTCCTGAAACATCATTAATTCATCAGATCTACCCCTAAACCATCAGTGGTGGTGAAACCTCAATTATCATCATCAAACTAAAGAGAGTAATTAATAACTCAGGTAACTGTGCTCATTTAAGACATTTGGAAGCCATTAATGATCCTTTGATAAGCGTTTTACAAAGTGTTGACAATCAGTCAAAGTGGCGAACAACATAAACAATGTGTAATAAAATGCAATTAATAAAAGCTGCAGAATAATATACTCTGCACCTTTAAGGATAAGGACAGGACTTTAAACACATTCATGAGTTATTTTCATTAATCTTACGAGAAGGAATAGGAGCATATTTGGTGGTCAATACTAAAATAACAGCTTTAGAGGCCAAATTTCTAATCTAAAAATCCTGAAGTAAATCACTTACTGTAACTTTGTCCTGTTTGCTACCTCCTGTTTGAGACATGTAACACAGATTCTGATTGGCTGATAGCAACAAGATGAGGCTAGCACAATGCATTAACCTCACCAGTCACAGTCACAATTTATCTTTCTTCACAATGTCACATTATCATTCAGTTTCTGTATAATTATAACTTAACACATGTATTCATATATTGATACATATTAATCATACACTTCAGTTTAAATGGACTTTATTGGCATGGTAGTCATAATGAATTAGCTGAAGCATAAACAATATTAAACACTGACCAATATACAATAGTTAGTTAAAGAATTATACAATTGACTGATGAAATGAATAAAATACAATTAAAACATATACATCTAATGGGTATGATATAACTCTACGAGTTATATCACAAACACTGTATTTGAGTAACATACTGAGCTGCTCGACTGAGCATACTGAGCTGTTGTTGTTTCCCCAACAGGAGGTAAAGTTTGGAAATTTGGGTATTGATGTTTTTTTCCAAAGCAGCTTTCTTAGTGAGGAGAACATTCACAGTGAAAGAGGAAACGCATCTCTGTTTCTACTTTCCCTGATCAGCAGTGATTTAATTTCATATTCTTTATTGTCCCCGTGGGGAAATTTGACGTGGACTCTCTGATGGTTATGCAGTCCTAAGAGGAACAGTTACATTTACAAACACACCACAGTCACAACCTGTCGCCATCACATTCAAACGGCCCTATTGCACAGTTCCAGTGAATAAATAAAAAAATAAAGGACAGTATAAAAGACAGTTAAGAGAGGAGTCGCAACTACATCTGCACATTCAGGATCTTAACAGATGAGGGGATAAAAGAGTGTTTAAAACGGTGACGCCTGCATCGGGGGACTCTGAATCTCCTCCCAGAAGAAAGCAGCTGGATCAGACAGAATTTTTTGTGCTTGTGTCATGATGGATTGTTCAAAAATAGTTTGGAGAGGAGCGTGATTTTTAACATTCATTATTTTCATTGCCTGTTGTACCAGACGGTTTAACTGTGTCTTCAGCTGTACGGACACGTTACCGTACCAGGCTGTGATTCCGTACCTTATAATACTCTCCAGAACAGCATGGTAGAACAATAGCATGACCTTCTGCTCGACACCAAAATCTCTCAGTCTGCACAGGAAATACAATCTCTGTTGCAGTCTGGAGCAGAGACTCTCCACATGGGCCCTTCAGCTGAATGTGTCATCAATGTGAACTCCGATATTTATAGGAGCTGACCTGAGTGATGGGTTCATTGTGGATGACCACCGGTCTCAAGTCATCCACGGCTTTGTGATTGAACACCATCTCTTCAGTTTTCTTTACATTTAGCATTAAAAAGTTGGAGTCACACCATTGAATAAAATGACAGGTCTCAGAATGGTAAGCTGCTGGACTTTTTTGAGCACAGACACACACTTCTCCAGGAAGCCATGTTTGTTTGAGTTGTCCTCTTTTTATGGCCTGTTGTAGGTCACTGAGCCTGTATTTGGTTAGGATCTGTGTTTTCTTTTAAAACTGACCTCCAGGGGCTACTTTTAGCAGAGCTGTTTCAGATTATGTTGGACTATCTCTGTCTGGTGATAAAAGAATGAGATCATCTGTGTAAAGCAGGAATCTGACCTCAGTGTCTGACAAGGGGAGGCCTGGAGCTGATGAACACTCCAGCTGCTTTGCAAGTTTACACTTAGAGCCGAATGGCACAACCAGGACCTAATTTAACACTAACAGGCATGTTTGGGACCAGTTGTAACTCTGGAAGTTTATTCATTGTTCAAATTCTGATCTTTTAACCTGTGCAGGTGGGGATTTCTCTGATGTAAAGCAGTGTTTTTTAAGCTGTATTTTACAATAAGGCAAAGACCATCAAAATGTCAATTACAATGGAATTTTTGTTGTCTACCAGTGTGTTTGTCCATTGCCCTGTTCTAGTAAATGCTTATTCGGCCATGGCTTTACAGTGATATGCATAACTTTTAATCCACAGATGTATTTATTGGACATAAGATGATTTTAAAAGAAGTATTCAGACTCAATAGGCAAGCTGCAGTCATAAATCTGATACTAAACTTGGTCACGACGGGCACAGAGTGTGAACACAACTTGCATAAAAGCTGGATTCCAACAGTTAGTGAAAAAAGAAAACTGTCCAAGGTTCTGCAACAAAACCAAGCACTCTCATAATTATGCCAACATAATGCTTCCTTTCACTCCATCTGATAAAGTAAAGCTCAGGATCTGAATTTATGACTGCGGTTCATTCTTTCCAATAAGACATTTCAGGTTCAATCAGAGGAGAGCCAGTTACACAATCCTGGGAGGCCTTTATAGAAGCAGAGATTGCTTTGTTTAGGGGTGAAAGCGCGGAGGAGAGTGAGATAAAGACGAGGTGGAAAGCTTCTGTTTGGAGGTGGCTGTGTGGGGGGGAGACTGAAAGGACAGGACCCCGTCGGAGCCATTCTTTATAATGTACCTTGAGGAGACAAGGATGTTTGGTCCACTGTAAGTCCACAGTTTTATTTATTTTTAGAACAGGGGTGACTTTAACCTTTACAAGTATAGATTTCTTAAGAATTGATAACCTGACGTGTCTCAACTCTCTTAAATGCTTTCACTTCTCTGGTGAACTGGAAGTAGTTTCAGACCTCTCCTGCTAAATGGTGTCCAGAGGCCTTCTTTTGTAGCTCTGAGGAGTGAGGACGGAGGAGGCAATGTGGAGGAGTGATAACTGTGGATACACAAAAGCAGTTTTTGCAAGTCTTTTAAATGACAGACAGGCCCCCAGGGTGGAGTTTGAACTTGCATTCGTATATGTAAACTGTGTTGACTGACAAGGATTTTCGTGAGCCAGCAGAACTAGTGGGTTTCCTCATGCAGTGCCACCTAAAGGATTGAAGGTCACGAACATTAAATGCTGGTGTCAGGTCTAGCCATTTACGTGCAGATTTCTCTGGATTCTCTGAATCTTTTCATGATATTATGGATCCAACAGGTGTTTTTGGAGCAAGTCTCGATTTTCCTCTTTTTTTTTTTTTTTCCCCCCAGTCTCAACTTTGTTGGATCATGTTGCAGCCATTAAATTCAAAATAAGTGAATATTTGCAAATAACAATATAATTAATTGCTTTAAATGTGTTTTCATTTGAATATAGCTCAAAAAGTTTTGCAAATTTTTGTCTCTCTTACTGGTAACAATGCTATGTTTATCCTCTGTTTTTGTAGTAACTCTCTTTCATCCAGGTCTTTTTCTATCATCATAACTTCCAGGTTCCTCTAGTCTCTTCAGAGTGTAGTGGAGTCCTTTGTTAAACACCTTTAGATGTTTTGCAATTTCTCTTTCTGTGTATCCTTCTTTCTCTCCTCAATGTACAAATCTGTACTTTTGTTTCTTTACTCAGTTGCTTCTTTCTAGCCATTTTTGTGGTAGTTTGAACACAGTTGAGATTTATTAGGATTTTTGTATGCAGACTCTCAAAAGCCAAAAAGTTGAAGTAAATAATCCAACTGTGATTTGTTTTTTGTTTTTGTGTTTGTTTGTTTGTTTTTGCTTTTGCACTGAAGTTGTGACTCTTGCAAATGTTTTCAACCCTAAAACTAAGTCCTTATTATCTTTTGCGGATATATATTTAGCAATTGTCTGTTAACATCAATGTATGTCTAAAGGAAAATGGAGTAAAATGGTGCATTTCCATGATAGCAACATCTGATTGTGGAGTAAATACATCCCAAAATTCATAAAACTCATGCTGGATTTTAAAGAAAGCATTGTGAACAAAAACTTGAAGTTACTCCCAACTGTTCGGCCTGTAATGGTCTTGCTTCCAAACTTTTGGCCTGTAGTGTATTTTTGTAAATAACATCCTGTTTCCTTAGATGAATCCTGCTAAATTCTACACACATTCCCCCTTTAAACTAATGCAATACAGGTCTGTCTCTTTTCATGTCTTCGCATCTGTTGCATCCTCCATCAATCTCTGGTTGGGACAAGTAAGGGATGCATGGATGCGTGTCTATTTCCACCAAAGAACACTGACCGGGAATTTCCTCATGAAGGTGAAACACCTAACTCGTGTGCAAAATGAAGAGCTTTAAAGAGCTACCATAAATGTTTAATGTGCCTTCATGTATATGCACATGCATGCACATGTGAGAGTCTATTTCATACAATGATGGTGTGGCTTTAAACTGTGTCTTCCATCACATTAAACTCACGTTGCATGTCTGAGGTTGAGCAGGATATAATAGACCCAAGGGAATTCTGCGCTGTGATAGCAATGGCTGGTGCTTTCTGTAGGTGCTTGTGTGTATGTGCGCTCACACATCCTCACAAATATGCGCTCCCTGTGACTCCATCCATCAGTCTAATTACGCATCAATCCTGTTAATTCTTCATTATCATTAACCTTGGCAATCTCCCCCTAAGAACACAGCCATCTGGTAACTCTTTCAAAACTTGCCATTTGAGCGTACTACATTCGCTGGTACAAAAACACTAATCATTTAGCGCATCAAGAAACACACTCTGTCTCTGCTGGCGTTGCTGCTCCACAATCTCTGAAGAGACTTGTGCAGCGAGATAAAAGTTGGGGCTGCACGCGTCTACCTCAGTTAATGAACCCCTGCTGCTGAATCCTTGTTAATGGATTAGTCCATTATGATTAGAGCATGATAGCCGCAGTGCCCCTCCCAAGCCCGACATTTGTCATTTTACACGCAGCAGCGAGCCTTCCTCATTATTTCACATTAATCAATTGATCTTGAAGTGCTGTTTAATTGGGGACTGATTGATTGATGAACAGGCAAGCATATTTCTGTTATCCCTCTTAGCTCATTACGGTGCCCTGGGCTGGGATGATCAACGTGTTAGCGGCGCTGCAAACTTAATGTCCACTATAATGGATGGAGAAACATACAGGGCCACATGAATCATTTCATTAAGAGACTTAAGGTGGTCTAAGTCTGCAGAGTGACCAGTGTAGAAGCAGATTACATCCATTATCCTCCTATCTGCTCATTAAGTTAGTGTTTGAAACATAGAATAAAGTACATTTTTATCTATCATACAGAAACATCTGGCCAAACCAGAAAGAAAGAAAAAAAATAAATTTTTTTGCTTCTCTTTTTTGTGAGGAAACAATAGATGATAACTTCCTACTTTATATAACTCCATTCTTCCTTTTGTGATCCAATGCAAAAACTCATCTAAAAACATGTTTACTTTCCCGCTCAGTTACACACAATCTTGAGGTAGTAGTACCAGCTACAACCCTAGGCTGGACACACACTAGATGGCTCATGAGTGTAATAGATTACAAAACCGCACACACATATAAGGACAAGTACCAAGAGTTATAAGATAACTTTTCCACACTAAATAGATGCCATGATGTGAGTTGTAAACAAACTAACACTGGGAAATGTGGCAAAATATGTGTCTATAAATTTCTAGAAAAGTTACTCCTTGTGGGTGGACTTTCAGTTACATTACTGTTCATTTTTTCTTTTTAAACCACACTTATCCACAGTGAGTGCAATGGCACACATGCTCACTGCCTCTATTCTTCTTTTTCAAGGTAATCATGGATAATTTTTCTCACAGTGCGAATGAAAGCGGAGTTCATCTGACTAAAATACAAATGATGACACAAAAATGAAAATTAGCATCAATTTTCTGCAAAACGATGAAGATTAAAACCAAATTGAATTCCTAAACATTGGCACCCACTGATATTTAACATCACAGTCCTGTGAACCGGCAGTCGACCCACATTATTATTTTTTTTCAAATGCTACTGCTGATTATTAGAGAGCAGGTTGCCAAATAGCCAAAATATATTGCCAGTATCTCACTTCTTTTTATTTTTTGATTGAATATGAAATAAGAAAAAAAAAAGGTAATTAAATATCTTAATGAAATAAGCAAAAAAAAATCTAAATTACTGAACTTGAATTAACATTTTCTAAAACAAATGTAAACAGAAAATATCTGATCTGTAAAGTATTGCCAAAGGTGACTTTTGGATTTCTATCCAGCTACCTGTTATCATTTAAATGTAACTTTTACAAGGTAAATATTTAAATTTATTGCAACATTTTCTGCCACTATCATCATTTTGAATTTGATGTCTGCTCCTCCTTCCAAATAAGTTGGGACAGAGGGCAACATTGACTGGGAAAATTAAGGACTACTCCAAAAATGTACGAGAATTTCCCAGTTTGGGATCAATAAAGTCTATCTATCTATCTATCTATCTATCTATCTAAAAACCCCTATAAAATTTAAACAGCACACAATGACCTGAGGAAACACCTGAGGTAAGATTAAAATGTTAAAATGAAAGATAGCCGAATAAGGAAAATAAACAAGTTATATTACATTATGAGGACAGCAAAACACTCAAACTAATAAATGAATAAAGCATACCATAAAAAAGGGTAAAACACAAAATTGTCAGACAGAATAATAAAACAATAAGAATGAGAAAACAATTACTAAGCTTGGATAAAGATATAAATGTCTTGAATTTGCTCTTAAAAACATGGATACTTTGTTCCCGCCCAAGGTAGGCTGTTCCACAGTCATGTGTCATACCAATAAAAAGCTGCCTCACCAAGGGTCTTCGTTCTGACACCATTAAAACCTGAAGACCCAAGGGCTCTCACAGGCTCATGTGGTAAACTAATATGATCAATTATATTAATAGTGTCACATGGCAGGGCTAAACAAAGGAAAAAGGACTCAAAAATGCAGAACTTAAATTGGTTTATGTAAGTAAAAACAAATGATAAAAGGCCAACAAAAACTTATTCTTAAAATGTCCAACTGAAAAATCCAAAGAAAAAAGAAAACCCACAAGGGGCAAATCCTAAACAAACAAAAAAGTACAGGGAAAAACCACAAAGAGACTATGTGGGTTAGGGAGGTACAAACAATGGACCAACCAAGACAGAGTGGAAGACAGGGACTGTATACACACTGACAAACGAGCCACAGGTGAGGCAAACGAGCCACAGGTGAAACTCGTGAGTAATCAACAAAGAAGGAAAAACTATGGAAGTAAAACCAGGCTAGAAACACAAGAAATCATCTACTACAAAATAAAACAGGAAATAAACACAAAAAACTGATCTAACAAATTAAACACAGAGAGCAGGAGGGAAACAGCGTCAAACACAAACTGAAAACTCACAAGACAGGATCACAGGGGAATAGGATCAATATGGAACAGAAACACTTGGTAAAATACACAGAAAATGCACTGAAATAATAAAACCAGGAAAAAACTGAATAAACAGAACATGACAATTTAAGGCTTCAAAACAATAAAATAATCTTAAAGTCAAATCTAAAATATACTGGAAGCCAATATGGAGACTTTAAAATGAGCATAATGCAGAATTTCTTGCTGGTCTTTTTCAGCATCCTGTCATTAAAGCATGAACTAGTGTCTCTACATTGACTGTTGCACTTTGGCTTTCTTTGTAGTGTCTCGAAATTGAGATTTTGGTCAAATATCACACCTCAATTCCTCACCTGCTATCATGGATTAACAGACAGTGCTTGGAGTTTCACATCCACTTTCCCTCTCTGAGCTCCAATGACTAAAACCTGAGTTTTAGAGGAAATTTAGGGACTTCATCATCTACATTTCACAATATCATCAAATGAATCAGAGAATCCAGAGAAATCTCTGCACATACGCATCGAGGCCCAAAACTAACATTGAATGTCCTTAACCTCTGATCCCTAAAGGGACGCTGCTTTAATAACTTATATCACTTTGTAAAGGATATCCCCACATGGGCTCAGGGGCACTTCAGAAATTCAAAACTCATTGGAATTAGGGTTTTTGTAAGAGTTTTTAATTTTAATTTTTATGACAGGAGCAGAATTAAACTACATTATTCCGTACATCATAACAAAATACCTATTGAAAACTGGTCAGGTACTCTTTCAGATTTAAGATTCTCTCATCTTGAGTTGTAAAAACATATCATTTAAAAAGGACAATGGTGACATCAGCCTTGAAGATGCTAATGCAGATGTGTTGCAGAAAATCCAGAACTGCCAATAGTCAGTGGTTTGTTCATGGTGAAATCCACATCCTCATGTTGTAGCATTTTTGTCAACTGAAATACCTGGTTGATAACACTCCCCAGCATGCTTCTCTCATTTGTTGTTATGGGTATCTTATCGGAAGCAGCCTAATCTCTTATTGCTAATATGAGTCACACAACAACCCTAAATTTCCTCTAACTCCAATATAACGACAGAATCAAACTAAGACTTTGACAGAGACTTAGAGCTCCTGACTCAATTGACTTGATGGTAGGTCTTCAAGTAACTAAAAACAAGTGTTGAATAGGCTACAGCCAATACAGTTCTCCAAAGTCGAGGAGTCATAAATATTTACTGTTGAGATCCTTGAACATCCAGAAAATCCTTGGAAAAGAACCTTGTGGCTGCTATCTAGCTCACAAGAGGCTACCAGGTCACAAGTGTTATCCTGGCTCAACCTTTCTTGACCTTGGATGGTAAAACATTGTATTGATTTTGAAGCATACGGGTTGCTAGTGTGGAGAGGTTAAGAGGTTAAGATTGAGATGGAGATGTTGAGGCAGTTTCATGAGCTGGTTAAGCTTTTAACTGCTGCAGGTTGAGCTAAATGCACCCATGAAAGACTCATTTGACTCAACATACAATAAATAACACGTGCCATACCGTCTACTAACAAATGCTAAGTGTGGTACAAACATCACATCATGTTGTCTAGGATGAAGAGGTGCTGATGACATGATGTGATGTTGCACAGTGAGCAGCAATGCAGATATTACTCTTTAAAGCTATCAACTTCATCTTTGTTGGGATGCTGCTTTGGCTGCTTTGATGCTGCGTTTAAACTTTTAATTAACAACACAGGAGATTTGTTGTGTTAATATTACACGGTAATTTACCCCATTCAAAACTTCAACATGCACAAATTGACAGATTTCAGAGTAGGAGTGCTGTGAGACGTGCATGATTGACTGAGGCACAGCTAATACAATTAAAATGCACCGCCTCCTCACTGGAGTGAGTGTCGGTCAGTGCGTTAACAATAACATTTAAGTCAGATGGACCTATATATATTCATACAAATTTTTTTTTTCGCTTTCTTGCCTAAAGACACTCTGCAAAGACACTTCAGCAAGTGCTGGGGCTAAACTACACCTGTGTGGAGGACACATCTTACGCCTGGTTCACACTGGAAGCGCCGCGCACAGAGTTTCAGATCGGCGCCCATGTTAACCTATGAGACTGTTCACGCAGCTCGCGCGCGGAACGGCTCGCGCTCTGGAGCGCGGCTGCTCCGCTTCTCTCTATTTTTGGCGCGAGCCTCGCGCGCTGATGTAAAGCTCAACAGAGCAGATCGGACCAGACAGGAAGTCAGGAAGGAGATGCGAGAGAATCCGGTCAATTTTCAAAATAAAGTAAATTTCAATAAATTAGAAAAGGATTTACGGTGTTGCTTGTCGGTCTATTTTTTTTACCGATGAACACACACACACACACACACACGGAGGGAAAGCTGCAGAGATTCAGTGATGTTATTGAGACAAAGGAGGGGGACTTTATTACGATACAGTCAATAGCCTCGAGCTAACAAGGCTATACATACAATGGAGTCAACAGACTCCCCAATTTATTTGTCGTTTACCCCTATATAATAATTTAAAACAATACTTGAAGATGCTGCCAATATTTAATTTATGTATGACGAAATAAAAACGTAAATAAATATTGATAAACCCATTTTTAAAGCGCTCGTAAGTGTGGAAAACTGAGGGCAGACGGAAACGGCCGAGCACTGCCGGGCTCAGTCTATGTCTGACCAGCGTGTCAGAGCGCAGCAGAAAACGCTTTCTATGTGAACAGCCAAGCGCGAGCCGGCGCCAAGCGCGCGGCGCTTCCTGTGTGAACCAGGCGTTACTTTTAGATGACAAACCTCCCCACTGTGTGGCAACAGTGCCAAAATGATTAGAATAGATAAAACAGCTTTAGTGTGACCTCACTTTGAGATTATGCAGTGCATAATAAACATAGAAAGAGTTGGGATTCCTTGAAATTTTTTAATTTGGATCCTGTGAAGGCCATGAATTTGAGCAGAAACATATCCTAAGTGAACAAATATCTTTATATTAATTAGCAAAATAATAAAAAAAAAAGGAAAATAAAAGAAAAAAAAGAAAAGGAAAAGTTAGAGTTGGAGAACGGTTATTCCCAAGGTCAAGGAGCCATTAAATCTACTCGAAGCCTTTGCACTACAGGCTTAGAAATCCACACTAGATTGTATGTCAGTCTGGTCTGCAGCTTTTAAAAGTGTGGGTGGATGTACAGAGAGGAATAAAAACTGCACATAGAGGTCTTTTGGGACGAGGCTAATCTTCAACTTTTATTTATTTCCAAAGTTTTTACACCATTTATCTTTTTTTCAAATGCAGTGGACAGAGAGTCCACAGAACAGATAACACAGAGAGAAACACTCTTTGAAGCTATCGTATTAGACTCATCAATAAATCAATGGACCACTCGGAAGCCATTATATTTCCCATGGATCACCAGCGGTTGGGAGCAGCAGGATCTAATAGATACAGTTGGATTAGATGAAGTTGTCCACATGCTACATGTCGAAAAGTGACAAACAACCATGTTGCAGCCAATTACTCACTAACCTCATTAAGACGCTGACAGCAAGCCTTTATTCATATTTATGCACCTTTGTCTTCAGTGAGTTTTTTCCAACTGAGCTGGAGTGCCGGCCATTTGAGGCAAAGAAAAGACCTCTGTGCAAGACTTGTGTGGTCTGATAAATGAAAAAGACAATAATTATTACGAGAATAGTCCATATATTTCCTTTTTTTATTCAAGCACTCATTACGAGGCGGACGTAGATTAGAGAATGTGTACCGTCATTGGAGTGAAATTGACCCAAAATAGGATCAACAGGCCATGAAATTGCTGCAGTTCCATCGCAAGTGGAGCTATTTTACAGACTGAGAGAGTCCTAAATGAGCTGCAAAATGTAGCTGCTTTGTCTTCAGCATTCAGGGCGACAGAATAGGCTAAAAAGAATAAGCTGGAATATTTATGGATTCTTTCACCTTCCTTCAGGAAGTGAGGAGAGACTATCAAACTCTGTGTTTGGTCACGCTTTAATATTGAAGACGGAAGGATTGCTCTCAGTTGCTATACATAGCAGTGATAAATGTTTCTCTTTATCATAGTCCTCCATTTTTTGACATGTTGTCAGATGATTGACTCACTCTGACACTATTATCAATGCGTGTTATCCATACTCTCATGAATTGAAGGAAAAAGGGTAATTTTCTGTTTTCTGTCAGACTATTTCATCTTATGCAGTCTGAACACTGGAGCTCATGCATAATTGATCATCGTTGCGAGGACGTGCAGTATCTACTATGCATTTTCATCTTTGAGATAAAAAAAAAAAAAGAAGAAATTCAGCTTCGTCGCCATGGACACCCCTGGGTTCCTGAGGCTGCTCAAACCTCTTGCTCTACATGGAGGTGGGAGTGAATGTCACAGGCACTGACAGGTCTCCATCCATCTGAGAACTCATTATCGCTGATGACTACTCTGATATTCAGCTTAAGGTGCTCTCCTGGCATGTTAATGGGATGTTAACGCTCTGATAAATGCATTCACATGACAGTATCATGTTCACAGATATACAATCACCGGCCACTTTATCAGCCACACCTTGCTAGTTCTAAGTTGAACCCCTTTTTACCTTCAGAACTGCCTCAATATTTCTTGGCATATTTTCAACAAGGTGTAAAAAACCTTCCTCTGAGATTTTTGTCCATATCAACATGAGATCATCACAAAGGTGCTGCAGATTTGTCGGCTGCATATCCATGATGCTTATCTCCTGTTTCACCTCCTCTCAAAGGAGCTCTATTGGATTGAGATCTGGTGATGGTGGAGGCCATTGGAGAAAAGTGACCTCATAGTCATGTTCACGAAACCAATTTGAGATGATTTCAGCTTTGTGACATGGTGCATTGTCCTGCAGGAAGTATCCATCAGAAGATGGGTACACTGTGGTCATAAAGAGATGGACATGGTCAGCTACAAAACCCAGGTAGGCCAGATGACACAAACCAAAGTTTCTGGTTGGAGCTTTAACTGACATACAATTATTTGCTTCAACTCAGGCAAACATGCTTCTTTACTAGGGCTGTAAAGTTCTAGTCGACTGGTCGACTTATTGGTCGATCCGTGCTGAGTCAACCAAAATTCTGATTGGTCGACTTGATTTTTTTTCGCATCCATTTACAGTCCATGGTAAATTTCATCAGGAGGAACGTACTAAGTGATAATGGGTGTGTTTTCAGAGCACCCCTGTTTCACAGGTAACAGTCTGTCTCAGAACAACCCCCTTGTTGTCTCTATTTTGGATTCACCCAACCCACTGGAGACCAGCCGGAGAGACAGGAAGATTGAAGAGCGTCCATGTTAATCAACATCCGGTGGTTTGCTGAATATTTATATTTTAGTCTTTTGTGTTTATTTGCCTTCTTGTGCTGATACCAGTACATTTCCACCCTGCTGAGCCACGCTTCGCCAAGCTGCGTTACGCCAAGCCGCGTTACGCCAAGCCGCGTCATCTTCTGCTGCAGAGGGAATCGCCCTCAGAGTCGGAAAATCCCAACCAACTGATTAGCCGCTTTTGGTGAAAAATTTCAGGGTTTTAGTTGACCAAGAATTTCTTTGGTTGATTACAGCCCTGTTCTTTACCGAGCAAAAAAACTCACAATTTGAACAAATCTAGATTTTTAGGCTTTGTTCTACTAAAATACAAACACAAAGGGGAGTCAGAGGAGTTAGAGAACACATACTGAAGGGCTACTGGTGGTGCCAAATCATGAAACAAACAACAGAAGAGCTTTTTAACTCATTCATGGACTGACCTACTGAATACAAACATGAAAGAATGAAAAAATAAAACCCTGACTGCTACACACAATCAGATAGAAAACATTTGTTGCAAATGTTGCAGCCATTTATGAACTACAGAGCAAATAAAGGAAATTACCTCAACAGAAACCAGACAGAGTAAAAAAAACACAGTACCAATGACCTGATGGAACAGAGCAAGTGCATCATCACAAAGTTAAGTGTTGCACGGATTAAAGTTATGCCAAGTTATCTACTAAGAGATACAATCACAAAAAACTACAACGTAAACATTGACTAAACCAGGAATGTGGTATCAGCTGGAACTGATCAGTCTCTGTGCAGTAATACCTCAAAGACTTATAAAAAGATTACTCTCAGCTTTAACAAACACACCTGCCAGACTGTCTGCATCCCACAGTGTTCCCTAAGAATCATTTCAAGATTTATAGCATGTAGCCAAGGGTTATCTTTTTGTTAAAGGTACTGCAGGTCATGTGGGGAAATATAAGACACCAACACAAAATTGGTACACCTCCCCCTTAAGGAAAGACAGATTCAATCCTTTAAACCAGTTTCCCTTAAGAAATAAACTGACTTGAACTTGGCGAACCTGAGAGCACTGTCCAACGCTCACTCAAGCAGGAGTGTTTCTCAAGTCTTGCATCATTTTTGCAGAGGGATCAGGATCAAATCTCATTCTGGTGCTAACACTGGAAAACTTTGTGGATTCACTGTGCATAATGCCAGCTCAGACCATTATAACACCATTAATTAACAGACTGGTGAGGCTTTAATGTTAATCAAGCTAATGATCTATGCGTGTGTACAAGGGAACGCTCATAATGCAGATTACCGCCTGTATTATGGGTGATACCTTGTACACATTGGGTTTTGAGAAAAGTGCATAACAATGTAATGGGGGAAAAAAAACAGAAAAAAAAAATGTTTACTGACAGAAAATGAGAAATTTCCCAACATGCTGCAAACACCAATTGCAGAAACACTATGAAAGGCCCTCCTGCTGAGACCTATTTCACTGCTAGATAAAATGCATTTACTGCTTCCCACTTTAAGCTGTATATTAAAGGCAGAGTGACACATGCTGCTCATGGTCACATATCAAGTGGGAGTTGTTGATTATGAAGCTTCACTGATAGGGTGATGCAAAGCAGATTTACCATTTCAATCTCCTAAAAGCTTGTGGCAGGATGGTTCTGCCCCCTCTGGTTTCTAGGGTGAGAGTGCAAGATGAGTTAAGACTGCAGTCACCGGAACCAACAAATCAAAACTCTGACTTTGGTAATGACGGCCTCTTATCAGGCTGAAAATCCCAGCTGTGAAGGGACCTTGTCCTCCCTCTTTCCTGAACTCTGTTAACCTAATTTCTTGCAAAAAAGCATAATAAATAACTGTAACAGAAGAACAGAGGCTGTCACATATAATGGTATTACCTTCACCTCTCACCTCTATCTCCATTTTTTGGTTTTCATTTTGGTTAAACTGAACAGCAAGTCCCATGAATGAGGATGTTTTCCTCAAATACCACAATTCGCTGACCTTAAAAAGAGCTTTCACCGTTTTTTAAAAATCAGGGGAGACCATAAATGATAGCACAGGTCCAAAAGCATTTTTAACTTTACAATCCTGAGAATATTTCATAAGACTGCTAGACCACACAATTAATGTTTGTGGTAATGACTGAACGATGGTGATTTCACAGAAACCTACTGCTTTTTCTTGTCGGCCTCATTGAAGTATGCCTTGCCTGACACATTACAAAGGCACTGGTGTTTTAGCCATGATTCCAGAGATGTACTGTAACCAAAAGATAAATAAATAAAAATTCTGTGTCACATCACCACTGTTTGAGAAGTACCTGAAATCCAAGGTCTCTTATGTCATTCATCATATAACACTGTGAATCAGTCAAGCCACCTGAAAGGTTAAAATAAAACCTGCGGTTGCCTTTAGTCATCTCTGTAAAATGACATAAATCCATTTTCACCTGTATTATTCCATCTGCAAATACTCTATTTCCTCATATCTGGAGTGCCGAGGCACAGTCGTGTTTATGGTTGCTGCCATGGCAGTAATCTGTACACTTGGTTGGTTGCGCTTCTCAGGTTAGCTCTTCTCTTCTCATTGGCTATTGTGAACATCCTGTTAGAGGCAGGCTGGCCTGCAATCATACAGTGTAAATATTACACATGTTTGATATCTACCATCTGGGACTGGATATGCTCCAACATAGTGGGGAGCTGTACAATGGTGACACCACACACTCAATGCTATTTGGATAAATCATCAGTTACAAGGGTAACTGGTAAAACAGGCCTGACAACCGGCTTATGAATAAAACACTAAAAAGATGACTCAGTGAAGGTTTGATAAATGAACAGGGATATGATTCTGAAATCTGTTTTGTAAATAAGCAGTCATGCCGTGTTTCCCTTTCTCTTGTGTGATCTCTACGAAGCGGTTGATAAACCTCACTTGTGCCCAATTTCCAATCAAGGGCAGGGTACAAAGAGCAGGAGAGAGAAGGCAGCCAGTTACTATTTGGCCACTGAGCTGTGTGTGTCTGAGCTGGTGTGCTGAAATACTCCTCACTTGTATTTAGGCAGGAAGGTGTTTTCTACCAAGTCTTGATTTTTTCAGAATACATTTAACTTTGCTCAGGCTGTGTTTCTTTATTTTATTTTAGGTGATTTTTTTGTCTCTCCTCCCCATCTATGGGAAAAATAGATAGCAAATTATATATATAATCAAAATGTCAATGCCTCAAGAACACTTTGGAAAACCATTGTCAGTTGGATTCTGCAATCTAGCTCTGCACTTATTAGTGATGTGTCGGACGCAAACGAACCAGTTCTTTAATGTGAACGATGGGAGCCGTCTTGTCTTTTTTTTTGCTCTCTTTTTTCCCCCCAGAGACCTTAGAAAAAAAACTACAAGGCAGTATGACACAATTTGTGTAGCAGTGGTTCTACAAGCAAGTCAGTGCATTCATTGGATGGTTTAAGAAAGTTACAAGGGTCTGTAAATGCAATGAAAATAATTGGGTACAACAATTTACTGATATTAGAAAATTTAATTTTTATTTGTGAATACTTCAGTACAAAGGATGAAGGATGTACTGAATTATTTAAGAGGTATGTGTACACATACGTACAAATCAAAAGACAAACAACAATAAATTTGGCTGAATTAGAAAATGTATAAGTGGTAAAACAAAGCTCCGTTTGGTGAGCTGAGCCCAATGATCTGACTCACTAAAAAGAGCCTTAAATATCATCACTAGCACTTATGCTTCTCTAAAACCATTGAATGCACCAGTAATATGCTGAGAGTTTAATGAGTTTATCTAATCAACCAGTTATATTCGAGCTCCTCCTCACCTCTTAAATATGGCATTTTTAATAAGGTAAGAACAGTAATTTAAACACTGAGCAGCTAAACAATGCAGGCCTCATCCATAAAGCACTATACCGTCATTAATCAGCAACAATGTGATCTGGATCACCTCTAGAACATGAACCCAGATGTGGGTTTTATGAAAGTAACATAAGCAGATGTCTCGAGTAATGGCCAACCCTTGGTCATGGTTGAAAAGATATGCATGAATTAAAATCAACTCATAGTGTGCAATGAAGCTGATTTACATTTAAAGAACACAAAGTAAGTAAAAGTAATAACCTCGACCCATAAATGGGAGTCTAAAGGAAACTTAACTGAATACAACCAAGTGAAAAAGTGTCAAAGCAGTGACCAAAGTGACCTTACATTCTGACATTATTTATGCTCCCATAAAATAGTAAAGGGTTTATCGAACCATATCTGAAGCTAACTTCTTGTGTTTATCAGCCCTGCTTTAGAAAGTAAATCTTGTTCAAAGCCTGACCAGATGGCCCTCCAGCTGTGGCAACCAGCAGCTTCATATTAAAGGTTCCCTGTGGAGGTTTTGACCTCTGGTAATGTGAGGGAGCTGTTCTTTTTATGAGCAGGTCCCTGTTTTTCTGTCCTGGCGTGGATGCATGCAAGGACACACACACACACACACACACACACACACACACACACACACACACACACACACACACACACTTGCGCGCACAACATACATACACAGGGAGGTGCATGATGCAATTCAAAATCCTACTCCCAGTGACATAGGTTAAAAGGGAATCGAACCAGTTTATAGGGATGTGAACAATCAGCAATTTTATAAGAGTATCATGGGCATCCACATCAGGCACCAGGTTATACTTGTTCATATAAATAAAGCATTCAATTAAAAAAGGGGTCTTACAAGCTGAGGTCGCCCTCATAAATAAGTAATGAGGAATAAAAAATTGGATGTAGGAGACAAAAAGGTTGGAAAAGGGGGAAACTGGTTGAATCTTTTTGTTACATGTCATGTTGTACACTTGTAAATACGAAGAGGGTTAAAATAAACTTTTGAAATGAGGAGTATGTGATTTTGACTGTCAAAAAAACCTTTTGGATCATAAGTAGTTAAATAAAATCAGTGTGATCACAAACAAGACACTACCTGGCTTCCATCTCCACATTTATTCTGTTTGACTGTCCGATCAAAGCTTAAATTTCGAATCTTGGAGCCTGTCCAGAACGTTTAGGCCTGATTTGTTTTAATTATCATCCATACATGGAAGAAGAAATCAATACCTGACTGTGAGATCTGGGTATGTGAGTCCATAAAGGTGAATCTCAATTAATTAGAATATAATCAAAAAATTCATTTATTTCAGTAATTCAATTCAAAAAGTGAAACATACACAGTATATTGTATAGATTCATCACACCCAGACTGTTAATTTATTTTTATTTTGATGAGTTGACTTGACTTAAAGCGAATAATAACCCCAAATTATCTCTGAAAATGAGAATATTATGAAAAAATAAATATTGGAGATTCAGTGTCACATTCTAATCAGACAATTAATCTCATACTTTACCTGTAATGAAAACTGGTCTTTGCTTGAAGGTGGTAGATGATTAATAGTAAATTGCAGACAGGTTAAAGTCTCCATGTGAGTCTCCAGCCCCCACTGAGACTTGAAAAGACCTTGCGACCTGCTGGAGCAGATATGAAAAGAGAGCGCTGACAGAGTGACAAGAGTGTTGTTTACAAAGACCCATGTTACCATTGTGAGTCTGGCCCCAGACAATGCAGCAGAAAACTACTACAAAAGCCTCCCCTGCAGGGCGAGCTGACACGGAAACACCGCAGGTTGACACTAATGACAGCTGAAAGTCACTTACAAAGCAACGTTCATTCATATGCTGCTGATGCATGAACACTGAACTTCAAAGTTTCTTTCACTGCCTTCACGTTGGTGTTGTAACTTTTTTTTAAACTACAGTGTTTGATTTATTTTTAACATTTTCTCTTTGACCTCAAGTTCGGTTCTTTTTTACATGTCCTCGGATTTACCATCAACTAAGATTGAATAACAAAACAGAACCGACAATCAGAATTCCACGCACACATACACACTGGTTTCTGTATTAGACTAGAAAAACACAACATTTGCAGAGGCAAGAATTATTTTCAAAATTAGCATCACACATACATAATTTATGATGAACTTATATCTCAAGGTCTCAGGGTGAGAAAATGTCCAAGTCTGTTAGTGTTTAGCAGGAAATGTTTGGATGTTGAAAAAAATGTCCTTGAAATATTCTACTTTACTTTAATGGTGCTTAAACATCAGATATTCGGGTTACAGCTCTATGAATTGAATATTTTTGTTTTTTCCAAAAAAATGAGGTGTGCTTTTTTCTAAGCAATTTGTTTTCACTGCATTCTTTTTAAATACCAGATCTGAAAATGTTATATTATTCAATACAGTGGAATGAGGGCTGACATCAAATTCTGTCTCCTAAAACCTGCTTACTTGAGTTCATCGAAAGTACAAACCTCTTACTCAATATGCTCTGAAATAGGGCCGGCTCTTGGTATAGGCGATATTGGCGGCCACCTAGAGCGCCATCTGCTGGAGGGGCGCCACCAGGGACCATTGGCCTCGAGGAAAAATAAATAAAAACAATAAAAATAATTTTCCTTGCCAGTTGCCCTCCTTTGTGTGTTCTCTCTTGAAAATGTTATATTTATATATTATTTAATATATTAAATGAATAAACAATGATTTTCCTAAAATGTGGTGCTGCTGATCACATGACGGGTGCGTACCTTGGGGTCAGAGAAATCTGAGGCCAGGTGACAGACAGGTGATGGTTTTGTTATCAACAAGATGGAAAAGGCTGTCCAAGCCCTCCGGTGGGGAGAACAGAAAGAGAGCAAACGAGGAGGAGAAGAGGTAGCTGCACTATAAAGGTAACATTAGCCTGTACCTAGCTAGCTAGCACATATTTCCGCTTACTGGGTATATCGTGTTTAATCTGAAATATGCACCGCATTGGCGCTGTTTATGTTATATGAGTGATGTGAGTTATGTGACGAGTTTTTATTTGTTTTCTACAAGTTATCATCCCTGCCTGTATGTCCGGTCTGATTTGGTAAATTATTTCGGTTTCATCACATCATCATTATGTTTGGTCGAGTTAAAAATTAATTTTTACCATAGTCATCACAAGTATATTAACAACTGTGTGGAAAGAGTTACCTGAAAGTTGTGATTGTTGTGACTGTTGTGATTGTTCTTTTGGCTGCTCTCATTACTTACTTTGGTGTGCTGTTATGGTGGTGGTGGTGGTGGGGGGGGGGGGGATCTCGCCTAGGGCACCAACTTTGGTAGAGCAGGCCCTGCTCTGAAACATATAAAACAGGCCAAACTGAGGCTGTGAAACAGAGCTATTGAAATTGAAAGGACAGAAAAAGTGAATATCCTGGATTTTGATTGTTTAATGATCCACCATTTACATTATAGTCTTCCTTTGTCAATGGTGGATGTGTTCTAGCTTGTTGCCTTGTCTACATCAGAAAAAAAAAAATGTTGCTAATAATAAAAAAAAAAAAAAAAAAAAGATGTTTTCAAAATTTCCAAAAATAAAATATACTTTTTCAATTATCGGGCATGTCTTAGAACCTTCTTTAACGTCTCGGGAGGAACTCTTGGTTTGTATCAATTTGGATGCCCCCTGTGGACAAAGTATCCCTAGTCTTGTACTCAACATGCTGAAGCAATATTTCATGACAAAGAAACAAAAAGATTAAAAGAAAAAAAAAAAAACATAAAATTATTATTACTATTGTTATTATCATGACTTTAATTTGCATTTTATTTTTGATGTATTTAAAAAAATGCGTTTGTTTCTATGGCAGCTTCACTGACACTCGCACACATGATTCTCATATCAGGAGTTTCTTTCAGGTGTTTTCTCACATCTTGAAACTGTCAGTTCAATTTGGATGTGAGGGGATTTCTTGGCAGGAGGACATGTCCACCAGTCCGTGGGTTAATACCACTTGGACATCAATACAAATAAAAAGATACAGGCAGCTGGGGTGATCAGCGAGGAGCACAACACCGTGTCCCACCAGCATACTTGCATTGCATCATGTAGCAATAATGCCTGCTGTCCATCCCTCCAGTGTACACTTCTGATACATTTGTAAACAGACCATATTGCCATCAGCTGTGTGCTGGCTCTCCTGGCACTGTGCTTGTGTCCTTCCAGCCAGCTGCTGCTTTATTTCAGCTTTTTGTTGTAAATAAGGAAATATCATTAAATTACTTCCCATTTGACCTTCATGAAATTATGTATGATCATGAATGTCATGATCAATATTCCCTGTCACTTTGCTGTGAACATGCCAGACCATGCTTATGACTCCATACATACTGTTTACAGTATAGGAGAAGTCACCCTACATTTGGGGTTGTTTTTCATGTGAGGTAACCTGGGTACGGAAAAAGGCCTGAAAAGAACTAACTAAATGTTTGCTATAAGCTCTGGCTGGATTTCCAAGTATTTTATGACACTGAAAAACAAAAGAAATGGGGCTGTTCTGATAAATTTATAACACCAAGAGGTTAATCTGTTTTCCTGTTAACTCTTATCATGCAAAAACATGTTAAAAGCAACATCAATTACTGCAGCATCTAAGGGTTTCTAGAGCCTGGTTAAGATGAATGATTTCATTTATTTGGAGCCATTTTTAAGTCAGGACAGGCTGCTGTGCTCAGAGTGCAATCTGTTTCCTTTTGTTTGTCACCAGCGATTTAGTCCGCAGAGAGATGTGTAAACAGAGACTGTAATATCTAACATCTTTATTTAAGGCTGGAATGAAATGCCTTGAACAGGCAGAAGCAACAGAAAGTACAGCAATATCTCAGATCAGGCGCTGTAGTTTGTTTGCTTTTCACATATAGCCAATATAAAACAGAGACAAGGAGCATCACGGCGTTAGGGCAGAGAATTAATTTCGTGGACAACTTATAATGGTAGCGTTAGCGGCTGGAATTTGTTGAACCCAATTATTGCTGCTGCTTTGAAGGAACTTGCCAATGTATTTTCATTAAAATGAGGCTGGACAGCTGCACATACAGCATTCATTGGTAAAAACATCCACAGTTCTCAGTTCAAAAGAGAGACAGTTCAAAGTTTAGGTGTAACCATCTTTAATGCATAGTTTCCTTTAGTTTATTAAACGACTTTGGCCCAAGGAACAACCAGCAAACCATGATCAGAGAGCCTCAGAGTCCTGTTGGAGGTTTATGGTTTCACCATATAAAAATGGTCTGTACACAATCACAAGTCCAACCGTCTTTCCCTTTGCTGGAACAAAGAGTCGCCATAACCTAACTGCAGTTATGATTAAATTCAAACTCACTGTTAGGGTGACCATATTCTGAATTCCCGAGAAGAGGACATGACTACGCCAGGGTGGAGTCAGGCGTAGTTCATTTTGAGAGTTTTTAGGGTAGGGTCAAGTGTGTTTTACGCGCTTCTAACTTAGTGAGTCCACGCAACACGAACTCAAAACTTCCATACAAAACCTGGACATTTGACAGATTTCATAAACTTCCCCGGACAAAGCCAGACAAGGCCGGACAGCCCCCAAAAAAGAGGACACGTCTGGGTAAAAGAGGATATATGGTCACCCTACTTATTGTATCCAGACAAACAAACCCCAAAAAAATCATGCTACTTAGGAGCAGAGTTCAAGCCTTTCTTCTTTTTACGTTAAATAAACTTCCAGAAATACTAGTGATTGGGCTGAAGGCTCTTTATAGGGGATCCAGATCATTTGGATCAGCAAAACTGCATGTTGTAGCTCCAGAACAGCTCTTGGCAGTATCATCCTGCAGATAGCATAAAGAGGGAACCATTGAAGAAATTGGCGTCCATGTCAAAAGTTACTTATAATAAAGCAGCATTAAAACTTTAAGACCAGTGGACATGCGCCCAGTTCTGCTAAATACCCAGCATTTAGCTTGGCAGATTTTTCCCTGTATATGAAGAGTCTTTGTTCACTCTCTGGGGGCTTCATGGCTTTGCAATGACTTAAGGCTGTGTGGACTGATGCAAAAATGGAAATGGGAATTCATTTGTTTGTAAGCTGAAGTATCCCGATGGGTAATTATGAATTTATGGTATATCTGCATATGCTATGCGTTTTTGTTTGTATCCCTGTATACCCCATACGATGTTAATAAGCACGACACTGTGTCAAATTTAATGGCTTTATAATTTGAGGCCTCAGTGAAGCACTTTTTCTTTGCTCTCTCGCACACTTTGTGGTCTAGTACCTTGGGGACAAACTTGTCTCTGTGCTAAAGCACAAAGAAAAAAAATCCCTCAGTAATGGGTTAAATAAAGAAAGCCAACAACTGCATGCTGTTGATGACAGAGAAGGCAGTCAGTGAGCGTCCCTGAGGACACAGCACTGTAGTCTGCTGCTCCTTTGATTACAGCCTTTGCTAGAAAGACTGAGGCGCCCGGGGAGACGAGGTGATGAGGGAGGAGACACTCATGGCATCTCCAATCAGCAGCCTCAGTTAATAAGGGAGTCCAGTTTATCATGGCAATACTTTACATGGAAAACAAATCTAAAGGTAGTGCTTGTTTTCTCAAGTGGTTTGGGCTGGTTCTGAAAGCTAGCCGCAGACTCGCAGTTCAACCAGTGAGCAAAAAATAAATAAATAAAAGAACTAAGAGCCTTTTTTTTCTACCTTTGTGCTTCTAAATCCAGAGAAAGTTTCAAACAGTTTGTTTTTACTTTGTTTAACATCAAATGCATTGTAGCTGTACATAAAAACAATCCCAAAATGGTGCAGTAATGGAACAAAAGTGGACCCTTGACTCAGCTTGTTTTTCTTGTTTTATTTAGGTCTTTACTAAACTTTTAATTAGAGTCTAAATTTGTCCTTTAACCAGTGACTCATCAAAGTATAAATGACAGTTTAATGCAAATTCATCCTCATTTAGCCTGAGCTGGGGGTCAAGGTAGAAACTAAGTTTATCCTACAAACGCTGACAAAGAAACCACCCCAATCAGCACAGTTTAACCAAATCAGCATGACCCCTGTATAACTTCCAATCTTTGTTTCCCCCAAGCGAAGTACACACCGTGAGATAGTCAGGCTCATTTCTTGGCCGGTTTCCGTCCTTTCCAACAAAATCCAGATCAGGCCTTTTTTTGTCAGTGGTTCTAAAGATTACCTTGACACAATTTTAAATGGTGCAAATTATGGTGAGATCAAGTTTGCTTCCCCTTAGCTGCATACAGGTTCCATCAAAACCCCAGACATGTGAATGATTTAATAAACTACCCAGGACATGGCCGGACAAGGCTGGACAGTTCCCCAAAAAGAGGACAGGACGGATGGTCACCCTAGAGTATCTTGTCCACACCAGATTGAAATATTAAACATGTTCAATACTAAAGACAAGATGTGAGTGAAAAAGCTATGCACCCAACCTGTTGATTATCACATAAAACCAAATGATGGCCAAGCAGAAAGCATTCCCATGGCAACAGTAGAAACACAAAGCAGAAAAGTGGAGAATGACTTTTACCGAAGATGTGTGGTGACAACACGACATATCTGTTCAACTATACAACATATGATAGATATATAAAAAAGTCCCTGTGTCAGATTAGGTTATAACAGAACAATACATTTGTGCTCTGACTTGACTGACAGACATGACAGACCACTTGGCGTCCAACCAAACATCACAAGCGTCTTCGGAAGAAAGACAGATTGGGCCAGAGAGAGATTTATGCTCATGCTAGTGCTAGCAGCAATTACTCACCTGGTTGCTGAAGTGCGTTGTCTGTCTTTCACCAACATCCAGCCAGTGGTGGTAATCAGCAACACATCATAAAAGCAGGGATGCCGTTTCCAGAGCATGACAGATTTGTCCCCAGTCTCGGTTCCATCCTACAGAACAGGTTGATCATTATTCTTTTGCTTTGCTTGTTTCTGCTTGTGACTTTCACATCATTAGTCAAAAACACTGACATGGTGCCATGTGCTGTAGAAAGCATAGGGATAAACATACCACGCTTGACCTTTTATCAGAAAGTTGTAAGACACTTCAGATGTAGTTGTGATTGTTGCTCACTGTGATGCATGACAGAGTTTACAACAATTCTGATAAGTCAGAAAAACTCTATGTCTGTCAAATAAGACGACATCCATGCTTTCAAAATGTTGTCAAACCTTTGGTTTATATTGTAGGCCAGGAATTTAGCCCCACTAAGTTTTGATCAAACCTCTAACCAGTCTTCACTGTACTGACTTAAATTCTAAATAGTGGCAAGACCAGGAATTTTGAAATTCTGACTTATTTTGTTCTCAAGTTGCATTTCTTCAGATCTGGTTGCAACATGTTTTGTAGTGTTGCATAATAGTGTTGCACCATTGACAACTAAAAAGAACTGCTTCCTTTCTTTCACCTTTCCCCCATCAGGTGTGAAGAAGGTTTTTTTTATGACTAAAAATACATCCTGAATCGAGAACCTTCAGTTCATATTGACACCTTTTCATGATCCACTGAAACTAATAAAACCATCAGGGACAAGACAAACAGTATTTGTTTTCTAATTTTCAATGTATCAAAGTGGTGTGAGGGGGTAAGTATCAGTGGAAAGGGCTAAGAAACAGCACTGTTTTTACATAATATTCACAATATATGATCTATTTTACAGACAAGGTAAGATGATTTTTTTGAATGAAAATACATTACTGGATGGCAAGATGAACCAGACTGCTTTGTCGACAGGGGTGCTTAAAATAACCCAGATAAAAGTTCCATACATGAACTTTAAGCTATTAAAAAGCCTTTTACAACAACACATAATTGTAAAGGTGTTCAATCAACCTTGAAGTTGCTAAAACATGTCAAAATTACTGCTTTGTGTTCTGCCAAGATGGAAATCCCCAAATTCAACCAAATTAGGAAGCATTTTATTTGTGAGCAGGGTGGCTGGATGCATTTTGTCAAATTCAATCAGAAAGTTTGTCTTCAAAACTTGCGGTAACTTTGGCTCTTTTACACCATAATGTCCTTGACACACTTAATGTGTGGGCCACCAAGAGGCAGCCCAGGATACATGAATTAAAAAAAAAAAAAAAAAAAAAAAAAATTCTCTGCCACGGCCAAACAATAGCCTTCCCTAAGACATTTTCCACTTGGCGAGGCTGTCTTTCAGAGTGGACATTCCTGTCTTGTTCATCACTCTTCACAGGGAGGCCTTTAATGGCTGTGTTCAGTTTTTATTAATCCAAGCTATGCCCAATGACAGAGCCTTGGGCGTCATGGAAACAAGATGAAAAACCAGCCTTTTCTAAGCCTTAGAGATAAAGCATACAGAAAACAGCATTTTTATTGAATCGTGAGCATTAACAATGGAAACATGCTGGAGCCAGATGCAGATGTGGCACACAGACAGTCTCAATCCACAGCTGTCACATAAACTGTCTGTTGTCCGCCAGTCTGGTCGTGTACAAACCTCACACTGGAGATACTGCCTGAACTTATAACCTGGTAAATGTTACCAAAAGCCCTGCACAAAAAAAGTGACATTTATCATTCTACATAGTCTGTAAGGGCATTTCTACTGATATATGTCTACGTTCTCTGTAAAATACCTATGGAAATTAATGCATGTCACCTGAATTCCAGTGGAAATGGAAAAGCATGAAAGGCAGTGTTAAATATGTTATCCAAATCGATACAATCAAGCGCCATTAATAATAAAAAATAGATTTAAACTTTGTATGTGCAAGCAACAACAATTGTATGAATAAATATTGCTTAGCAAGCAGCTTCAGGCCTGGCCTAGGAACTGATCAAATATCCTGTATCAGAAAAAATACCGCAGGTGAGGTTTGTCACTTCACCAGTTAATCTGTCACAAAAGACTAAAAATAAGTTTCAGTTTTGTGAGTATTTCTGTGATCATGCTCAAATTAGGATTCATTATTTGATGGAATTCAGTGGTAGACTTGAAGGACCACAGTAAAGAGAAGCCAAATATAAGCTTTTATTATTATCAGTGAACTTCAATCATGAACATGTAGGCATTACAAAAAAAAATAATAATAATAAAAAATCGCTCACTGGGCATTATAGGTGCCATGAGGACCCAGAGCTGTTTTCTGTACCAGGATGTAAATGTGTTTATTTTTCCTCCTAAAATAATCTTTTGGTTTAGTGTGTATGTGGTTTCCAGTGCTTCTGCACTCGGCCTCAAGTGGTCACTTGGGGAACTGCAGTTTTTAGTGCTTCTACATCGGTTTGATTTCTTAAGGCCACTTGAGTGCCACCTGCCATCCCCATTATATTGTCATACTCTATAGTTAAAGGGAACATGGCATGATCTTTTCAACTAAGGATTTAGGTGATTTCACCAGGGATGGCCAGCATTATCAAGAGATGATTTAGGCCAAAAACTCATTTTCGTCAAAAAATGACTCCGGCCATTATTTTAATCGGGTGACGATATATGACACAATAGTTTTTTTCAAACTCAAAATCTATTTTTCAGCTGTGCCTGTGGTTTGTTTACAGTGAAAAAGAAGATACAGAAAAAGTAAGAGAATGTCAGGAGAGGTTAAAGACACAACCTGCTCACAATACATTATCTTTTTATCATAGTTAGGTACATCAGACTTTTTATTATACAGTGAGAGGCTACATAATACAGATCTTTCAGTACTTTCAATCTTTCACAAAGGACCTTGAAACAGTGAGCTCACTCTTCATGCTCTCAAAATGGTAAAGCTCATTTTTAGATTTAATGCTTTTAGAAATCCAACCCTAAGAAGGCCTAATATAAGGGTTGAGACATAATAACAGCAAGCAGATGAATAGGACTGCTCAAACTTAGTAAGGCTGATTTACAATATCTTTTATGAAAAGATCTGAGGAGATTATCCATTAAGCAGCTGTCATCATTTTTTGACTGCAGTTTGGTGAACTGTACTTCAGATCTGCTTTCCTCTTGAGCCGTTTTTAGAATAAAATGATGAAGCTGACTTGAGAAGAAGTCCAAACTCTTCAGCTGTGATGTTTAACTTTAAATAAAAGTGGAAGATAACAGCCCCTCTGCTAATGGCATGCCTTCCTGCGAAAATAAGATACACTTCAGATGTGTAGAGTGCACCATTCTTCAGAGGAAATATGGAAAATCTAAGTGGATAGCAGTCTCATCTTCGCACGTACAGGCCAGCTTACATCTAACATATTGTCAGATGTAATTTGGCTCCTGATATTTCACGCTGGAGGCTGAGACGCAGCCATAAGCTGCTTTTGTTCCCAGACGGGTCAGCTGAAATGCCACCCTTACGAAATGATGAGGCCGGAGAGAATGCTCCCCTCTGCTTTTGTGAGATAGCGCTAAGGCACCATGGCCGACAAATCCTGCTCCTCCACTGCAATATCCCACCTGTCGGCAGCCTGATCAGAATTGCAAGGCTAAATTTATTTACAGGTGTAATCGGCTTGTCAGGAATGAATGGGCTGGCATACATGGATGGCTCTAAATGGTTCGGAACAGCTTGAATGACGTTGAGATTAACCCTGCGAGCTGACACGTCTCTATCACTCTGTGTCATCTGAAATGAGGGGAGAGCTCAGTGTTCGCCTTGTATCTATCACGCAGTGCCGGCGACAATAATCAATCTGACACGCCATCTGCCTTTGCTTCATAACCATCTGCATTTGCAATCACTCCCAGCTATGCTCATTTTCTTCCTGTGTCTTATCTCTTGTCCTTTTTTCCTCCCTTTCTACCTTTCTTTTCTCTTCACTGAATGCTCTACCTCTGCCCCCTCTGCTCTCCTTTCTCCCTCTCTGTCTTCCTCCTCATCTCCCCAAACTACCCCTCCCTCTGTTTCTCAATATTGTGCTCCTTATATCAACTGTGGTGCTAATTAATGGAATTGTAAGGAGAGAATGGAAAGCAGATGGCTCTATTACACAAACAAATGTAATCGCAGCCAACACAGTAGCACAGTCTGTGATGATCCCTTCATAATAAGGCTGCCTGCGAAACATAGTCCAACATTACAGATATCACTAATAAGGAAAAGAATGAAAGACTTGTTTATCCGTGTGAAAAACTCCTTCCAGGAAACATATTTTCAGTCTATTAATTTGATCCCAAGCTATTCTTTGCTCAGTCGTCTGAGGGTGTATTCGCACAGAAAAGGGGGCAGATGTTTTCAACATCTGGTTCCCAATTATAGCATTATTGTCACACTTCACTGTCAAAACTTTTGGGGGTAAAATAAGTTCCAGAGAAATAAAAGAGTCTCTTTGTATGTGGTCATGCAGCAGAAAAAAACAGATTCGCTAAAAAAATATGATTCTTGGGGGATCTGAAGGACATTTTTTGGGCTTCCGTTGCCTTGTTTGAGCGGAATGGGAATTCATCTCACTCACCAGAAATTTATGGAAATCGAGTTGTGGCACAAACAAGCCCTCAGAAAAAGCTCAGCGCAAGCAAAGAGCCGCTCTTCACTGACTGCAGCAGCAGGTCGTGTGATTCAGCTGGGAGACTAATTCACTCGTGGTGGCAGACGTGTGCCCCAAAGCCTCTTCATAATTGGAGTGTCCTCTGATCTAATCTAAGATCCGGATATGGAACGACACCCCCACCCTCACTCATAAACCCCATGACACGCTTTCTGGTTCTGGTAAGGAATGACAGCAGTCAATATGAATGTCTGTGTGCCACCCTGGATAAGACGCAAATTATACAGTAAGGGTTAGGCATTTTCTGAGCAAGGATCAGTTCTTGAAAAGACTGTCAGGTGAACGTGCGGGGATCTTATAGTCAAGTTCAATCAGGAAAATGTCAAAGGAAATTCAGTATGCATTTTATAAAATTTGGCAATATGGCTCTGTAGTATGAGCCTACGAGAAAATGACATGCCCTGCAATGGGGAGATTACATCTTCTTTTCTTTTCACATGCATAACTACCACTACTGTATCAGTTGAACACTGCTTTCAGCAAATATTGGGACTCCTGACACACAAATGTGTCATGCAATAATGTCAGTGGCCAAGATTTGTATCCTGAAGCATCCTATCTAACTGTTCATCACATGGATTTAAATATGGGAATCTGTTAGACTTTACTGCCAATTCAGAGTAGTTTTCTCTGGAGCAAAACTTTGTCAATTTTGGCATTAATTTTAGACTCAGTCTCAGTATTTGTATTCCGGCTAAAATGCATTTCAGTTTTAGCCACATTGTATTTTTGCCCAAAATAATTTTTGTCTACTTTTAGTAGACAAATAGGCATGACTGTTCATCAAAAAAACACCCGTCTGAACTGATCAAATCAATCAATCAGAAGTTGGTATCAAGGTTGTCCTAGTGTTAAAATTTTGCATTGTTTCAATACCTTAATGCTGAAACTTGTGTAATGTCTGGATTTCTAACCTTATTTGGATGATTTAGTTAACACTCTTTCATCGATGTAACACAACTGTGCCGATTAGGTGTTATCCTTACTCTAAGTCAAACATTTGGTCTGTGGCCATCATGGGTAAACTTTTATCTTTAACTACTTCATATTTTTATGGGGTGGGTTTTGGGGGCTAGGGAGACTCCAGAGCAGTATAGCTCAGTTTAATGTAGAACAAGCACTAGCTTAACTTGCTATGTCTTACAAGGATGTTGCCCAATTACTGGTGATATACTATTGAACTGTCCACCAAATTTAAATGAAACTTTTCAACACAGTTAAAACTATTATTTGTTTGTTTGTTTTTTAGCTACAGATCCTGTCTACAATACATTTGTTGTTTGGCCACTCTAGTTCAGTCATGGCAGGGATGAAAATCAAACAGATAACATAATACTGATAGCTCTATTTTCGTGCCTGGCCGGTGGCATGGCACAGGCATGGTGTAAGTCAGGTCCTCCACGCCCCGCTTGGAGCATCTCAGTGCGCGTCAATCTTCCAAAATACTGAACTGGCTGAGCACCAAGCTAGGCAAGACTAAAATACCACTGTGCAGGGTGCGCCACCCTGGGCCACGCTGCTGGCGGGCACAAAAATAGAGCCCAGTTGTTATTTGTACTTCACAAAATTTGAGTCCCATGGTGCTCTCCAAGGTGCTGAACCTGAACTGCCAGCATAGTGTTAAAACAGTGATATCACTTGTTAGTTAATATACAAAATAACACTCACTGGTGTTCCCTGCTGACTAAATATTGAGTCACTATCTGCTAGCATTCACACAGGCTGGTCATCAGAGGCACCAGGGGATTTCCTGCTGACAGTCTGGCCAAAGTGCAAAAACGTAACGTGTAAATCAACACAAAAACATCCAAGAGCAACTACAGACGATTCGAAGTGCAGACAGGCAGCGATACACTATCAGGGTAAAAGCCAGCTGTCATCACGTTCTGGTGTTAACACACATATACACACACACATCCCACATTCAGTCGGTGCATGAAGTGTGAAACTGGCGGAAGAGAGATGTGCAAAATGACAGATATGTTCACAAGCAACGAAAGAAGTAGGAAACATGTTTGCAAGTCTGCCCTCAGCATGTCAAAATATCACAGCTCTACTTCACATGTTGGTCCTTTCCTTGAAAAATCTAATATACACATCAACACTTCATGCTGCTACACAGGAGAGATGGGAAATACCAGCAGACAATACAACAACTGTACTGTTAAAATGGGGTTTGCCTGTTGTGAAATCATCAACTTGTGCTGGTAGTGGATTGCAGTCTGGCACTGTGCCAGGGATTAGTCACTGTTTGATTTTAGTCAGAGTTGCCACAGCTACAAATTGATCTAAATTTAAATGTAAACCTCCTTAATCCTCACTGTAAATTCATAAATTCAGCTCTGAAAAAAACTAACCAGAACAGAAAATTGGGATTCCACCAAATGCATTCTGAATTTGGTTGGAAAATTGTTTAGTTGGCTTAGTGGTTTATGTACACACCCCTTGTACAAAAATAATAGCCCATGTTGTAATGGTTGCTGGTCCAACTCTTAGCCATGAACCTTTGCAGATTCTCTTCAAATCTACTACCCAAATGTTCTATCTCTTGTCAGTTGTGTCCAGTTTGGTTGGTTACATATAAGACAAAAAGTTTATGCAGATTTTGCACCCCTGCAAACAAGACAAAAATACATACAGGATTTTTCGGGCGATAAGGTGCACTGGATTATACGGCGCATTAAGCATTGGTGCTTTGATTGGTTAACTGTAGCTAGCACGTACTCCAGGCCCGGGCTGCCTTACATGAATGCACTTCTAGTTTAGACATTACAGTCAGGCAGATTTGTAGACTGCTTAGCGGTCCTGTTACAGGGCAGATCAGGTAGTGACACAACGTACCATAATGCTCCCAAGAACCATTGCGCGGAACGGCTTGGTTGCTTATCAAAGTCGTACTTGCAAATTTGATGGATTTTTGAGCGCATTGTACCACATATCGGTCAGTGAGCACAACAAGTAATCATACATAAAGCATGCTGTCAATCTTTGAGAAAATTTAAGGATTTTAAGTGTGCCTTATAATCTCAAATAAATTGGTAGTCTTACTCATAAAGCACACACAGTGGGTTAAATGCATTACAAACTGGGCTGCAGAACAAATAACACCACAAACTGGTGTTTTTCAGATAGTGGCTGTTATTCTGGGCAAAACAATAAAACTTTGACATTTTCAGTAGTGTTATGTTTGAGTTGTTGCAGAACTTCAATAAAAGTATACTGAGCATCTGTATCAAGTGCTAGAGAGAATGCTGTCTGTACAAACTTGAATAAGCTGGATAAAGTTGTTAAACTTGTTACTGAGATAACTGGGGAACAAATGTGCAGTATCTCTTATCTCACAGACAAGTACACATTGAATTTTGTTCACAAAATCACAATTGATCCATCATGTCCTCACTGGTCTGAATTATACGCTTTTTAAATTCAGGTACAGAACGGTCAAGATGCACACTATAAGGGACATCACATCCTCACTGCACCCAGCTGCTGATTAAACTCTAATACATCAGCTATACACTTTTTTGATGATTTTATTGAATGTTTGTGCATTGCCATGTATGATTGTTAATGTCAGTCATTGCTATAAAGACATTTTTAACTTTCTGCTGTGATTTATGAATCAGTGATTTTGGACGGATTTGAGCCTTGTCAGGGTGAAAGTGCACAGTGCAACTTTCCACCGCAGTGATTGAAGATGCTGACAGCTTTGGTTGCAAAACAAGAGCAACTTGCTCAGAGCTGCAAAACTGCAGGGTTTTTTGTACTTTAATATTAATAGTGCAATAAGCAATGTGAACTGGACCCTTACAGTGGGAGCAAGCAATGCTCAGTTCTTGGTGCGCACTGTTTTGGAGAGCGAGTCAACAAACTACGGCATGCTCACACAGCGAAGGAGCATGTTCTTCAAAATGGGAAATGAAAGGCTAGACAGGTACAACCTTGCTACTCTAGCTTCATGTTTACATCCTTTTTTCTTCTGAAAACCAAGACATTAGGCACACAAGTGTGCTACCACCGCTGCAGTGTTTGTGCAGATGTCATTATCACTCACCAGCAGAGTCTCTTGACCCACATTGAAGAGTCTTTGGTATGTGTGAGCCTCCACTTATCTACACATGATTGCTTTCATTTGTCTAATGACCAGTCGTTCCTCCTGAATCCAGGCCAGCAAATAAATAAACCTCTGTGTGTTGATGTGTGTGCATTTGTGTATGTGTATATGTGTGCGTGAGAGAGCGAGAGGGAGAGAAAAAAAGTCACAGCGAGGAGAAGGGTGTGTATGCCATCCTGTATGTGTGTCAAGGGTGCACCATTAGAAGCACCACAGGTTCTTTAACAATCTGGAACAGTTTCAATGCTATTCATACGTTCATTAAATCCTGTACTCCTTATTATTACAAGGTGGTCTGATGCTAAAGGGATACTCCTCCATAATTCATGCTGTGTATGCTGCATGATGCAGACTGATATGTTTAACATAAACGGGTTAAGTTAAAGGGGGGGAGAAAAAATAAAAAATAGCTGTTACTGCCTCTCAGGGAGCAGCTAGCTGGAGAACACCACGGCCTCTTTGGCTTCATGTTCAAGCCCATCACTCTTTCGACCTTGATTGCAAAAAAAATGCATTTTATGCCTCATTGGGCTTTAGCAATCAGTATTAGTAATAGGTTTTAATCTGGGAATGTAATGACTTTGCAGATGGGTGTCACAGTGCAATGCTGAGGCTCCCTGACCATGTCTCCTGTCTGTCGAAGAAAACTGGCAGGTAAAAACCAATAGGAAGACTTTTTTTTTTTTTTTTCTGGATTCTAAATGCTTGATAGAAATATGTCTTATATCTTTTTTGTTTTCATTTACAACATATTTTTACAAAAATATAGACATTCGGCCAACATTTGCACTAGATTTTCAAGAATCAGAGACCTGATCTGACATGTTTCAATATGAAAATTAGTGGTGGTATATCGGTGTTAAGATCTGATCAACCCTTACAACAGGAATTTGTGTGGATATAATCCAGCTTGAATCAAAGTGACTCATTCCATTTGATTTCCAAACAGCTTTTATGTTAATGTGGTCAAGTGAAGCAATAAATTCCTCAATGCGTGCTACATTGACCAAGGAAGCAGAGTTATCCAGCTCGCTGAACAGTGGCAACGGTGCCTACAGAGCCTACATTCACCAGAATACATTGCTGCAGCAGCAGCAGCAGCATTTTCTAGGCTGGGCGTGATGATCCTAATAATTTACAAGGAAAGAAAGGTTGTATTTTTTTATTGTATTTATTTATTTATTTTGCATTTGTTCGAATTCAGTACACTGTATGATATCTTTCAGATTAAAGAGGGGGCATGACAGACATTGCACTACCCTATACCAGGGGTCACCTCTGACCAGTATTGGTCTTTGAGTTTTAAACCAGGCAGCCAAAGACGCAGTCAGGACTAAGAGGGTAGATGAAATTCCTATATGTGGACTGCACAGCATTTCCAAACAGCCAACTTTCTCTTAGAAATTACACAGCATGTATAATTGTTCATGTACAGTTCAAATCAACAATACATGTTTTTTTTTTTTTTTTTTTTATCAACTGCATTAAAAATATTTTACAGATTGAGTCATGTGGGGGTCAACATCAAACAGGCAGTGCATGTAAGGTGAGAGGTCACTGGTTCCAAACATCAAGAAATAGACAATAATATTTATGAATATTTTTTTGTTATTAGGGCTGCTGATAAAAGACCCATGGGCAGTGAGAATATTGGATATTACAATGAGAAAGGTAAATTTAACCAAATATACAACATCTACTTAAAATTCAGTTTAACAGCGTGCCAGCTCTCTGAAAGCCTCTTCCACTGTTGCCACACTAGAGGTAAATGTCATTGAGTCAACCGCTCTTCCTATGTTCAAAATGATAAATGGAGGATGTCCCAAATCTGACCTGAAAAGATTGGAAAAAGAACAACAAGAAACTCCCTGGGAACACACGATGAAGCAGGTTTCAGTTTGGTCAGTTTTAGGTCTAGCAAACACTTTAGATTATATTCACCAGTCAGTGTATTAGTCTGAGTTAAAAAAAAAAATAAAAATAAAAAAATAAAAACACATGAGGTGATCTCCAAGTCTTTCAGATGGTTAAAGGCTTGGGTGACAATTGTTTTTCTAGGTCTATAATAAGATTTTAACTCCATCACTTTGCACTTTCCACCTTTGGATATTACACTGTGACATCATAATTGTTAGCTGTTTGATATAAAGTGACTGCAGCATTAATAGACGTCATACTTAAGCCTCAGCCTAATTTAAGTTTGTTCTGAGCCATCACAGTGTCCCTCTTTTTTCATTCCCTGACAATGGTTGTCAGTCACCAGGGGTTCACTTCCTTAACAAATTAGCATTATTATCTACTGATGAAAGTATAAGCAGCTGAAAGTCTGGACTTCACATGTAAGGAAATCCCTTTTTTCAGTTGTAGTTTAGTGTGAAAGGAAAAAGAAAAAAAAAAAACATAATCTGGTCAGCACAGGGATTAGATACGCTGATACAGGTTAACATTTATGACAGCGTGGTTGGGTGAATCTTTCAGGGGAGAAAAGTTTGTTTACTGGCCCTCACCCAGAAACCATCCTGAGTTCTGTTAAACGGCTTGGTCACAAGGGGATAAAAAATGCCTTTATGGCTATTTGCAGATGTTTGAGTTTACCAGAGAGCAGCGCAGGAGTGATTCTGGGCATCACATTTAACAGGAGGCAGTAGGAGTTTTGAACAGATACCAGGATACATATTTCATTCAAACAACTCTAAACAAGCTATCAGAAAGCTTGCATAAGGGCCCCTTTCTTTCCTTGAGTCCGTCAGCAGTAATGGAAGTTCACTGTCAGTTTGCTGCTTAACTTTTCAGTCTCGTGCTGGTGATGTGTTATAGAGTGTGTACACTGGGGGCTACATGGTAATTTTAGCTCTGAACAAAGAGGACTCCTCTGATAAGCTGCCATTATTATAGAAGCCCTCAAGACACAGGACTTAGGAATTAACCCTCTTTACGGAGCAGTCAGTGAACATGTGCTGCAGCTGCTCTGTGGACTGAAATCTACTCTGGGATGCCTTGACTGGACGTCAGCTGTAGTGCTTGTTATGTGCAGCTTTTTCCTCCCACTCCAGACGGGGAATTCTTCCAACAATCAAGCCCAAAGGGCAGTCGAGGCTTCAATACAAGAGAGCACGTTTGCCCCCCAGCTGTGATTGACCTTTAGTTTTTTTTTTGTTTTTTTTTTTCCTACTCTTTTCAGATCTCAGATCACCTTGACAGAACAAAAATGTTTAACATCCTTCTGCTGCACAGTGAGAGTAAGAAGAAATACACAGAGTGTACAGCTCCTGGCAGCTTTATTTTCTACTTGAATTACTTTTTAGCTCTGTGGAATAGGGTCTCCATACAACCTACAAGAGCACCTTTCTTTCAAGTGCTTGATACTCTTATGCAGTTTATTTTAATCAAATTGTTCCCATCGCACACACATCATTGTCTTCTGGCTTTCCACAAACCTAAACATGTCATTGACATTAACATCGACATTATAACCATCATAAACAGCTTATTTAAAGTTCCAATCCAAGTCAAATTAAGGTGACTTTGTGAATGCTTGACAGGGAATTCACCAAGAATAGATTACAGCTGCTAATGGTACTAAGAATTGCACTCAGATAATAAACTGGATTGAGAGGGACACCGTTTACCACTTTATTGTAGATTGGATTCATGACAGATTTGAAACATATGTCATGGTTTACATGCAGATTACTTCCTAAAGTAAGCTAGCAAAGAGCAGGCCATCCAGGTTAAATTATTTTTGTGGAGCACAGCTTGAGCCAAAGAGAACCATAGTGGATTTCAGGACAGAGCTTAGTTTTATTCCTTTTGGATTTAGGTGTGTTATTTGACACAGTTGGACATGCTACTTTAATGGAGTGTCTGTAGATGTGGGTAGGGGTTAAAGGAACTGCTCGTAGTTGGTCTTTTTCCTACCTTTCGGACAGAACCTTTGCGGTCATGATAGGTCCCGACTCTTTCCCCTGAATATTACCTGCAGTGTGTGTCGTAAGATTAGATGACACAGTTTTACCTGCTGCTGAGACCTGGGGCCTCATTTATCAACCGTGCGTACGCACAGATGTGTGCGTAAAGAGTGCATACGAACATTTCTGTGCAAAGTCTGGAATTTATCAAGCTGTACTTGTGCTTAGGAACGTGCGTAAATTTAAGCACGACTCTGACCATGCGTACACACAAAATCTAGTGGTAGAACAGTGAAACTACAAATAGAGCCCAATAAAGGAGACAGCGTTCAGCAATCTCGAACTTCACACATGTTCTCCGTTGCCTCTAATTAATTAAATTTATCAATTAGTTATTTAGCAGACATTTTGAATAATTGGTGTGACAAGCTATAAAAGACAGCTGTGACAGGACAACCTCAAAAGAAGTCTGACAACTATGAAAATACAATTACCATGGCTTATCTTGCACTATTGGAAGACTTGGAGAACCGTATGCTCCGCAGGGAGCGTGTTTTCAAAGACCGTGCTGATCTGCTCAGTGAGAGCACAGAGTGGCTTCTTAGCAGGTACCGCTTTCCCAAGAATATTTTAATGGATTTATGCCATGAGTTACAGCCCGTGTTGGAGCGACAGACAAAACGCACCCAAGCCATCCCGGTGGACATCCAGCTCCTGTCCACCCTGGGATTTTTGGCCACCGGAACATTTCAACACGAGGTTGGAGACATATGCGGCATTTCACAGCCAATACTGAGCAGAATAATGCTGGCAGTGTTGGATGCAATAATCTCTCTGGCCTCAACTTACATTCAGTTCCCATACACACATCAGCAACAAGCCAAAATAAAACGAGGATTTCACGCCATCGCCGCATTTCCAAAGATAATTGGAGCCATAGACTGCAACCACATCGCAATAAAAGCACCTTCACACAACAGGAAAGGATTTAATTCAGTCAATACTCAAATAATCTGCGATGCAGATATGTATCTGTTAAACGTTGTTGCCCGGTGGCCTGGAGGAACGCACGACTCATTTATTTTACAAAACAGCTCTGTGGGTGTGCACCTCCAAGCAGGAGCTGTTGACGATGGCTGGCTTATTGGTGAGTGTTACAACATTTTGAAATTCTTTTCTGGACTGCGTATAGTTTACTATAATATCTCTGTAGGTGATCCTGGTTATCCATTAAAGCCGTGGCTGATGACCCCCGTAGCCAACCCAAGGACCCCGCAGGAGCACCGTTACAACTGGGCCCATGCGCGCTCAAGAACGGCCGTTGAACGCGCAATAGGCTAAAAGGCCGATGGCTGTGCCTGTCCAGCGCGGGGGGGACACTTCAGTACAAGCCTGAAAAAGTCTGCCACATCATCTTGGCTTGCTGTGTGCTTCATAATGTAGCAATCAGACAAGGTGTCCCTCTGCAGGAACACCCCCGAGCAGACGAACCTATGCCATACGCAGAGCCTTTCCCACCCCCTAATGCCGCTGCCATTCAAACAAGAGAGAGACTCATACAGAGATTTTAGGTAAGTTTGCCTGTAAAGCGATCTTTGAAAACTGAGAAATTTCAGATCGAAAGCATACGATGGACAAATAATTTCAACATTTCAAAGTTTATTTGGACAACATTTGTGAGGCACATGCAGCGATCTGTTTAAGTGACTCATTTATTTGCATCAAAGTATTTGCTATGTTTGTGAGCTGCTCCTTAATTTCAGTTATTGCTTTCGTGGTGTCTTGTTGATTTTGTAGTACTGCCTCCATCAGAACCCTCGGTCCCCCAGGACGCACCGAATGGGTACTGGATGGCCCCGGCTGCTCCTGCTCCTCCAACTCCCCCGGCTCTTCCACCGCCTCCGGCTCCTGGGGGCAGGCGGGGCTGGCTTGAATTTCTGAGTTATTGAAGAAACATCGCATGATTGTTACGTTCATTTCAATTCTGTCTAAATAAATGTTTATGAAACACCTCAGTCCAGCTTTTTATTTTACCTGCTGTGTGACTGGTCGATGGTACAGCTGTTGGGGGAGTAGCTGTGTCTCCGTCAGGAATGATTCCAATTAATGATGTGCTTCCTATTATGCTGGCAATGCGGGTGTCCAGTGGTGAAAGCTGAGTAGTCATTTGTCCTCCTCCAGTCATGGATAATTCTTGTCTGTGGGCTGTGACTTGTTTTTTGGCTCTGATCTTAACATCAAACCATTTCTTTTTTATTTCGGAAAGTGATCTTGCCTCCGACCCAACAGCGTTCACAGCAGCCGTCACTTTCTCCCAGGTGGCATATTTTCTTTTGTTCGTAACTCCTGCATTCAATGTTCCAAATAAAACTTTCAGAGAGGTAGATCAGTTTCTACCTCTCCAACGAGAACCTCAAGCTCAGCGTCAGAAAAATTCCTCTTCTTCGACCTCTTTGCCATGATTTCGACGAGGGGGACAAATCCATTCAGGCATTTTTAAAGGGATTGTTGATACTATATATGGTCAATAAGATGCGTTTCTGAATGCAAATGACCCTAACCATGCACAAGCACAGTGGTTAAGAACAGGTGGGATTTATCATCACCGATTACTTACTGGTGCGTACGTCCGGTGTCTGCATGTTTGATAAATGCAGATTTTTTTTGTACTTACGCACATTCTAAATTTCATTCCTACGCAAGAATATAGAACCTTTTCTACGCACGATTGATAAATAAGGCCCCTGGTGATGTCAGAAGCCTAGCTGCAGTCTCCAACTGTCTCAAGGATATTAAATGTTGGATGGCTCAAAGTTTTCTTCAGGTTAATGATTATAAATCAGAAATTATACTCTTCAATCCACAGATAGAAAACTCCACTGGCCTATTGTCTACAGACATCACATCAATTGAAAGAATAATTTCACAATTTACAATTAACCATTTACCAACACTTAAAAAAAAAAAAAGTCCCATGATATTTCATTCAATTAAGATCCATCCCTAAAATCAAATCAATTCTGTCACAAGCAAACCTCAAAAAAGTTATCTATGTATGATAGCTGGAGGCACATTACACCTGTCCTGGTCTCCCTCTACTGACTTCCGGTGTATTTTAGAATCGATTTCAAGATTTTACCAGTCTTTACCAATTCTTTTTTTTTTTTTAGATTTGCCAGTGGGAAAAAAAGAAGAAGAAGAAGAAGAAAATGTAATGACAGTCAATCTTCTTCACTGTTAGGCCAAGGATATGAAAATTGTTCTATTCCTATATATCTCAAGGCTAATATGAAATTAGCATGACTACACACAGCCTTTTCAATGTTTCACTGAATAAAACAGTAAAATACAGCCTTTAGTTATGGTTTAATTGCTATATCTGATGAGTACCTACAATCTGATTAGAGAAGGAGTGACAATAAAAAGTCCTTGCAGATATTTAACCATTTACATATATACTATTGGCTGAGAAAAACAAGAGCAAGCTGATATTTAAACACAAATCATGGGTAGAGTAAGGGCTCTGAGAAAAACTGTGCAACTCTGATAGAGCTGGGCTAACAGTATATTTAGCAGAACCATGAACTGTACAAGATCCAGTTTGGGTGTAAAAGTGACTGCTGCTTATGTCGTTTACTGACTCTACCAGGCTGAAATGACCACCTATATTACCCGAGACATATCAGAACCGGTGGAGAAGATTGCTTTTTGTCCCATAATAACAGCAAACATTTCACAATGTAATCAGCAGATGTGTGTTTGTATAACTTCAAAGCCTCTGGGGCCATAAGTGGGGCTCTTCAGTCCCTGCTTCATATAACAAGTAAGAAATGGATTTCCTATGTTGATTAAAAACTCTGAGCACTGCCAGGATTGTTTACGTACCTTCCTGAGGAAAAACAGATCTGTATGCAAAATTTCCTGGAACACTACCAGTTCTGACGAAGTCTTTTGTTCTATTTGTGAGGTTTAAGACAATGTGATTAGGCAAAACATGCAGTGGGAGCTCCGCTATGAAGAGCCAGCAGAGGGAGGTTTGTGGTCGGGCTGGCACTGTGGGCTACAATAAAGCCAGAATCAAAGAGCCTTCAAATACATTTAGGAAGGAGATATGCTTGATAGAGTAAGAGCATGATGTATTAGCTCTGACTGTGGAACTGAAAGGTTTGGCCTTCAGGAAACAGATTGTGGAGTTTGAAAACTGCAGAGGTCTACAGAAAACATCAGAGTTAAGAACACATTTTTTCCTGATCTTAAGCAGAGCCTTGGTTGGTGAAAAAAAAATGGAGGCACCAACCTGCCAGCGAACAGTTAATACATATTTTTACAGTAAATATCTTTTGATGTGGTCATATTTTAGGAACATACCTAAAGTTGAAGCATCGCCAAGAACATTTCCTCTTTTTACCTCAGTGACCACAGTATAACTCATGACCAAACAAAAGGGAAAGTCTGTAAATTGTGTGAATTGAAATCTTTCACTTAACTGGCAGGCCCGTGTTCAGCCCCTCCCTCAAAGCAGCTCCCCCTTCAACTTTAGTGTTTTGGGAGCCCAGTGAAGTTGCTGATGCCACAAGAGTTTAATTATTCATACAGCTGCTCTACCTCCAGTGTGTTGTGTTGCATACAAACGATCATGCAGCCACAGGTGACGAGAGCAGAGCAAGGAGGGATTGAATGATACGTTAGATCTGTAGTTTCTTCTTTTACATAGGTACAAGAAGAGCTCAGATACGAATAGATCTCATAATACAGTGTGAAAGCACAGTACTACAATATGTGAATATTTTCATCAGAATGAAGAGTGAAAAATTGAACTAAAGCCCCTTCAATTTTATTCCACAGGATGTACGTTTTCTTTATCTAGTCACATGCACACAGGCATGCTTCGGTAAACAAAATATGTAAAAAAAAATAAAATTAAATTTAAAAGTTTTAATTTTCCGCCCACTAAATACTCTTCTGTGGAGTTTATTGAGGCTTATAAAATTCAAATTGATACGTTTTTATGATACACAGATGCAAACAATACTGTCAGTGACACTACTGGTGATTTTAATATTGTGATTTTAATTGTGTGAGGGGGCAGGTGTCAGTCAAGCGTCAGAGTGAACATTTTTTACAGAATTCCCAATTTGACTATGAAGAGTGTGTAGGATGTTTTTTTTTTTTTTTGGTCATAAAATCACAACGTAAGCATGCTCCTGTGGGGAACTTTTAAAGTCAGTTCAAAGTTTCGAGGTTTTAAGGTCTGTTCTGTCTATGTAAAGCTGATTTTTAATCGTGAGCAATAACTGTCATCTCAAGACCAATCAAATAATGCTAATTATGACAAGGACAAGGAAGGAATGCAGCAATACAGAGCTTTCTGCAACAGATAAGCACAGCTAATAATGTGCAGGAACGCTAGCTTCACATTATATTTCAGAAGCATGATGGTAGTGCAGCATTTTTTTTCTGGATCACTCAGCTTTACAGTAACTTTGCTGTTTTTTTTGACAGTGTAGGGAGGTTGAGTCCAAGGGCTCTTTTTTCCTCCTTCGCCGGCGACGTGGCGCAAGGGCGCCGTAAGTCAGGTCCACCGTGCCAACAAGGCGTTTCCAATCACAATTTGGTATTTTGGTGAGCGGTGCAGCCCGGCGTAAGTATCCCCCCTCCCTAACTCAGCTCCTACCAGCGGCATAAAAGACCGGCGGAGGAGAGAGGGCGTGGAGTGGGTTTAACACAGCCGAGACCTGTATTGGCCAATCACATAAGCTCCTCTCCTCGCCTTTAAATCCGCCACCGGCGAGGCGTATTACTATTTTCGTGAAGTAGTCAAAGAGATCAAGAGATGTCTGAAGACAGTAATGCCACACGATGGCGACAGAAGGCAGCTCCTCAACAAGTGTCACTGTAAACGCTGCAGAGGGCGTCCTCCAAAATACCACTGCGCGGGGTCTGCCACCCTCCACCACGTCCCCTGACGGACAGGAAAATAGAGCCCTACATGTTTATAGAGTTGGTTAATGCTGCAGCCTGAAGCTCCTGGACTCCTCTGATGTCATGGAGCAAACTGTTGAGGATTAGTACACCAAACAAGCCAGAGTCCATTAGTATTACTGTTACAGACTTTCCATTCCCATAAGTTGGCGACGTTATCAGACTTGAATCTTTGGACAAACTCTAAACTGCCCAGCAGTCTGTGATCATGCAGACACACAAGCACAAGTTCACCTAACAGGAACACACACACAGGTTATTCCCCAATGAGCTGCAACAGATCAGGGTGACTATTGTCATGTCAGTCTGCAAACGCCTGCCAGTAAACTGTTAAGAGCTAACGCAGAACATACAGTAGAGATGCACAATAAATTAGATCACAAAGGAGAAACTGGAGGTTTGATGTTCACCCTCTTCCTCTTCCTGGTCATGTCCAACATAAATGCTGCATTCCAGTTACCTTGGAAGTCGGAGCTGGGAATGACATTACACACGATTTGACAGCGTTCCAGTAAACAAGTCAGAAAACCAAGATGGACACCTACTGTAAGCTGTTGTTAGCTGTTGTTAACAATTGTCAGGTGGCGCTAGCCATTGTCAGTTGTTGTTCGCGATTGTCAGCTGTTTTTAGCTATACCAGTTGTAAAGAACACATAACACAGTATTTTTACTCCTCAACTTCAGGGGAGCATTCCAGAGGAATCTCCGACTCGGAACTTGGACATCCCGACTTCCGAGTACAACTGGAAAGCAGCATAAGTTAGGGAAATGAATACTCAACTCATTGGAAAAGAAGAGTTTAGTCCTCATTTCTGTTTGCTCTGATATTGGCCTAAAATAATGTGTGCAATTTGTCAACTATGATGTTGACGTGAGCTTCCTGTCACAGTATTTTTGTTTTACAGAAATCACATTGCAAGAATTTGTTATCTGAGTACAAGCGTAGCAGACTGGACCTGCACAAGCAACACATCCACGGTCACACACACACACACACACAAAAACACACACAGCATGCTCTCCTCTTGAGACAGCTAATGGAGGGTTTTTAGAGAGCTGGTGTGTTGTCATTTCCCCCTCTCTGGTCTGTCTTCATCACTCACAGCCCTCTCCTGCCAGACAGCATTTATGGTCAGTGTTTAAATGATGCAGTTCCTGCAGGGAGAATACTGATGCAACACCAGCCGCTGTTTTTCACCGAGGCTCACACTGAAAAGTGAGCAGCCAAGTCAACACTGTGGAAGTGCAATACATTTAAAGTTCAAGAGACCCAGTCGTTGATCTTTTTTCAGTCTCACTTTGATGACATAAAGGTTTTTTTTCATGTTGAACCATAGCTGTCCTTTTCTTTTAATATTTTTAAGTACACGTTGACCTTCCATCTCTTGATCCTGTTTGAAAAGTTTGCTTCTCGGCCAAATGGTCACATCAGTCAGTGGAAGGACAGTAAATGTTTAAAGGTAATACACTCAAAGTTGTGCATGTCCTAAATCAAATCAAAACTGCGCAGCTGATGTGACACTTTCTAAAACACTTTTGCTAACAACAAAATGACCAAAAAGCCTTTTTGAGACGATGTTGGGGCACTTTTGTATGTTTGACCACTACTTTAAAACGTTTGACTATCAGAACAAGTATTATTTAAAACTTTGACTATCCTGAACTTAAATAACAACCTGAGTCAATTTTCCAACTCGAAACACTTGATCCATACAGAATCTACTCTTTCTCATTAAGTGGTAGCACATCATCTGTGACAGTTTCATCATTCCTTCAGTGGATATTTTGAGTGGAGTAGAGAGGGAACAGAAGTGTGTCACCTGCTGACCGCTTACATAAACCTGCATATTTAGACTTATGACTGAGACTTGGTGGATTCAATTTAAGTTTAGGTCAAAGAGTTAGTTGGTCATGGCCTAACCTGATTTAAGAGATATGACAAATGAAGTTAACTTTCAGTTGGTGCATTTGAACCCCTGGTATCTCCAAATTTACCTTCTGAGCCACACATTTGGTGCTATACTCTGTTTAGGGAACCCAGTTTTCCTTGCATAGAATATCAGATAAGTGAAGTAAGAAGGAACTGATTCAACAGCGGCACCTAGAAAAGCTGTTTGGACTTGGTCCATGCAGAGTCGAAAACATCAAGTGTTGCTGATCCATGTCATATTTTGACCAAGGTACTGCAAAGACATTGAAACACCTTAGGATTTAAACTCATTCACACCAACTAAGTTTTGGAAATTGAAATAAATCTCTGGATTATTCCAGATGAAAAGCACAGAAAACACCTGAGCTGAATTCCAAATGTCACAAACTGCATCATGTCCAAGTACAAAAAAACAAACAGGCGAAGACTGTAATTTTTAGCCTTCAAAATAAAGGGCTGTTTAGACTTTTGAAGTGGGGTTGTGTGAGGTACCTGTCAGCTGTATGTGTAGTAGTTACAGAGATGCCAGTCAGCTTTGCCCTTTTGCTGAGAAACTGTGAACAGACACAACATCAAGGCTATCACCCGCTGCAGACAGGCTCAAGTCTTAGATGTAATTGTTGTAATTTTGAGAAATTCAGACCTAAACACCAAGGTACATTGTATGTACTCTGTATGTACAAACTGTTAGGGATATGTGCCAGAAATAACTCAAAAAACAAATTACTAAAAGACAAACCAGTGCCCAAACTGGCATATTTTTAAAGCAGTGCTGCTTTTCTGTTAACCCTTAAAATGGTGAATTAAACATATGTATGTGTTCTATTGGAGGCTGTATGGAGGTCAGGGAAATGATTTGAAAGGAAACCAGCATGTCTCTAGTCTTTTATGTTCTGGGGTTTGTTTACAGTCACAGACATCTTGCTTGTCTTTAAAAGAAACAAACATCAAAACTGTAGTGTAGAGATATGAAAAGCACATCTGCACAGAACCCCAGAAAGAGCCTTTCTCCAATTAGGCAATGTCATGCTCTGTTCTGTCCTGACTGTCAGAGACATTCACTGATACAGCTCACTATTGTGCTACTTGATGTGTGCTGAAACACACATGTCATGTGGGCAAAAATACATGTCATGTCTTTGCAGGCATCATTGTGATTTGAATGCATTCCGGTGCCTTAGAATTAACCTGTCCTTTTTATCTACAGTGACGCCTCCACTCTCCACATAGGCTACACTTTCTCTATCTTTCTTGTTTCATGTTATTTTCCTGGGTCAACATATTTTGTTTTCCATATCATACACCCTCTGACTGCATGGCCTATGTGATATGAGCTTGAGATGACATGCCTGAAATAACGAAATTCCACATGACACAACTGGCATGTAGCGCATGAGCCTGCCTTTGGTCTATAAAAAGACAGACCTCTTTCAGTTTAACAATCCGCTCATTTCTGCTCTGATTCCATCACCATCTTCTTTCTCATTTAAGACAGGGGACTACATTCTGGACACTGGCTTTCAGGAGTGGATTACTGACCGTGTCTCCTTGGCATTAATTGAATTAGTGGATTAAATCATCTTGATTCTGTTTAATTTGGGTTTGAAAAAGGTTACAACACCAGCTTCAATTATAGAAGAGTTCCACTGCAGTTTCTGATCGGTGAAGCCTTGCACACACCAGAAGACCTTCAAATCTTATCCAATGTTAAACACATCAGAGAGCCAAGACATGACGACAAATGATGACAAATTCAATACTTTTGTTCTTGTAGTATTGGGTGTAAAACAATGACATGGGGACTTCTGATGATAAAATCTAATATATATTTTTCACATATTTACAGTTTTTCACACCAACCATCTCCCCTGCAGACAGTAGAGTACAAAAAAATCACTCAGAGGAAAAAAAAACAAAACATCTCACACCACAGGAAGATCTGACAAGATAATCTTTACAACCATCCTTTGCTGAGATTTGTCAGAAGGGGAGAATCAGACCCAAAATCAGCACAGTTATCTAGTAGCGTGTGTGCCCTACAAAGTAAAAGGTTCGGCTGCTTTGAAGGCCCTTATACTAGAACTGAATAGACTCTCTGGGTAAAAGACTCAAACAATCTTTTTGTCAGTCTTAAGCAAGTTCACACTCGAAATGAGCTAGCTCAAAGCACAGTTCACATAGACAGAAGCTCTTGTAAGCAACTTTCAGTTTCAACTGTGTCGCCCGCTGTGGACAAAGCAGTCTCTGCCAATCAAGTTAACTACTTTTGATTGGAAAAAAATAAACTCGTTATTCTGACTTTTGACAGTCAAATACACAATTTATTGTAAATTGTTGTTTGGAAATGGTAAAATCAGTGTTGTTCCTTCAGCTGCTCAGCTTAATCGTTTCCTGTCTCACTGGTTTCAGGCATTAAAACTTATGATTTAAAAATGAGTCAATCTTGTCAACTCATTAAAAGGTATCAGTATGAATTTCAGTCCATTTCAAAAACATGAAAAAATCCTCATTGAAACTTTAAAATGAACTAGTTCATATTCAATGGCCCAAAGGATGAGCCATGTTGTAGCAGCTTAACCCTGTGTCCAATCTTTTCTTGAAATGGTCGGATGGTTTGAGTTTTCTCACATGTGACGTCTATCCAATATTATAAAAAAATAAAAACAATAACACTAAAACTAGAAAATCAAACTAAAACTTAGGGCCTGATCTACTGAAGGTTTGCGTGTGGGGAAAAAAACGTGCAAACTTGATAGCGCATGCAAACCTCATCTAGTAATCGGGTGCACCGAGGATTGCGTTTGTCAAATGAGCAAAACAGCGCGTGCGATTGATTTAGTGTGTTTGCCTTCATGAATATTCAGAATGTATGTAGATCCTCAGAACGCGCAAAATTCTAGGAGGAGCAGATGCAAATGCAATCATTTAGCACCCGCACTGTGATTAATCAAACCCAGAAACCGATTGCAGTTGCTGTTTTGCATTTATATTTAGCACGTTTGAAAGGCACGTGCCATGATACACGCCATGATCCTTGTCCAAAAGCTTGTGATTTATTTCTGGTAAATGACAATTTTCATAAATAATCAAACACGGTCAAAACACGAAACAGACGGAAAAAAATATTGGTTTGTCTTCTTGATTTTAAATCGTTTTAATCCCTTTTATGATTTCTTGTATATCTTCTTGCATCTGTAAAGCACTTTAAGTTGCCTTGTGTATGAATTGTGCTGTACAAATAAACTTGCTTTGCCTTTTATGCAGTTCCCCAATACAATATGTGCAACTCCATGGCTTAAAACACTCTGCTCTCACGAACTCTCCATGGTGACGGACGATAGTGCACGCAAAATCCTCCTTTAAAGAGTGCGGTCCGCACCACTTTTGCTCCAGCTATCAATTGCGCACACAATGATAGTAAACCACCCGCAACACGCCCACTAATATCACGAGAAATTTTTCAGTTTACACACGCAATTTAAAGCTCGCTATTTTGCATCTTAGTAGATCAGGCCAGTGTTTTCAAAGACCCTATAAGACTAAAACAAAAAAAACTGATAAGAAAAATGGCTTTCAGTGGCTAAAAATGATAACTAAAATAAATTAATAAAACAATAATGACTTGTCTGTACACTCGGGCTGTAAGTATTGACAAAAAAAAAAAAAATGATGTGCATATTTGCTCTCTAAAAACATGAAGGCTGGAACAATTCAAACATCTAATCTTTATTTTATTTGATCCTCAGCTAACAGTGAGTACCTCATTGGTCACCTGCTGCATTGACAGAAAAGGGAAGTAAGTAAGCGCTATAATTTACCAGTTTCCTGAGGGTTATCACTGTATGTGTATTTATTGTCATTTAATATTTCATTGACTTTTGCATAGCCTAATATCTCCTGAGTGACAGGGAAAAGAAGCTCATTTTTTAAATGCTGCTGTTTAATCATCCATCTGTGAAACCAGCACAAACAGAGCAGAGCCATACTGGAGATTAACAGTGCACAATTTTAATGACTTCATCCTGATCAGCTTGTGGGAGACTGTACTGTCGATCGGTGCTGTGATTTACTTGTGCTGCAGTTGATTGTTAATCTTCCCCCTTCAGCCAGAGCGGAAGTCACTCATTTTCTGTCTTAATACACAAGCTTTAATATTGACGATGTTCCCTCTCATCATTGGAGAGTAGATGAAGACATGTTGTCCCTCTGTTTTTTCTTGTCCACTGTGATGATCAGTCCCCTCCGTTATGTGGGGCATTTGGGTAAACGAAGAAAAATCAGGCACTTCACTTTTCTGTCATCAACATGCTGGCATGAATAAGTGTGGACTTCTGACATAAGGCAATCACACTTTTCTTCTCATGTGATTTAAGGTGAGAAATATCTTACATTTTGGCCAATGAACTCTCTACCAGCCAGGTTATACTAGCAGTCGTAAACCTGACTGCCGTCATTGGTGATGCTGAACCCCTGTGATTTTCCCTCACACAGATGGAAGGTCACAATACTGGGATCAAGCTCACAAAATGACAGACGGCTGCGTCAAGGTATTTTATTTTATTTATTTTTTCTTTTTATTTAACATTTAAATAATAATGTTAAAATGTGGAATATTCTACAACAGCCTCACTGTTTACTATTAAGAAGTTTTGTGAATGTTACCTTGTTACCTGTAGATTTATAAGCATACACATACCTACTCCAGATCAGGATACATAAATCTGTGAATATAACCAACAACAGTCAGGATGCACTGAACCCACAAGTGTAGGGTGACCATTTTCTGAATCACCAAAAAGGGGACACTACTACGCAGGGCGGAGTTGTACGCAAAATTTTGAGGGTTTTTCAGGTCAAGTGTTTTTCACGTATTTCTAACTCTGTCCACGGTGCACAAACTCAAAACTTCCGTACAAAACCCTGGACATTTGAAGGATTTTATAAACTCCCCCAGGACAGCCCGGACAACCCCCAAAAAGAGGACATGTTTGGGTAAAAGAGGACGTATGGTCACCATACGCAAGTGGTCAAAGAAAAAAGTGCAACGGGAATACAAATTAATACAGATTTTTTTCGCCTTTTGATCACCTTGATAAAAAGGTTTGTATTTGAGCTTTCAGTGCTGACTAAAGTCAGAGCCACTTTCCCTCAGCGTAACTTCAGAACTGTTTATTAAACAAACAGACAGAAGGACTTCATAATGGATCGCCCAGTCTCCATTGCCTGGTCTCTGAACTCGGTTATTCAGCCTCCAGCTGTTTCACTGCTGCATTTTAATACCTGTGGGGGCACTTGACCCTTGTCTCGCACATATACGCTCTAAAAGCCCAGGATACAGCACAGCCACTGCATATACATGCATTATCCACTCTGTTTTTCCTTTATCATCATTTTTTTTTTTTTCAAGTGGTAAAAATATGAAGGTGTTACAGGGAGTACTATGTTTTATATGCTGTTTATGGTCAACAAAAGTGCACTGAGAGTTTATCTAGAAAAAAGCAGGAGACATCAGATTGAATGTGTAAATAAGTTATGCAACGTCCCACATGGCTCGTAGCAGTTACATGAGGGGCCAGAAATAAGACAAGTAGGGATGAGATGTGTCTGCTGCTTCTGCTGCCGAGGAAGCATCGATAGGCGTTCAAAGCCACAGCGAGTGGGCAACAACATCAACAGGATTTGTGCAAAATATTTACATTTAAAGCAAAATGTTGGTGTATTTTATGCATGGTCCAAGTTACATATTTTCTATGATGGACTTAAAGCATGACGTAAAAATGAGAACCAGCAGAACGAAGAAAATTGTAGTGCACAGTGTCTCTCTTAAATATTATGGCAAGTGAACATCTTGGACATCTTGAAAAAGCCCTGCTGTTATTTTAAAGCGTTAAGCTGTGATTTAGTGAATGTAGTGACATTTTGTGATTTTAAATGAGGCAGTTATGCAAACAGAAATGGTTTAGACTGCCAAATGTGGGTGCACTTGTTTTAATAGAGGCTACTATGGCTGTGATGTGAGAGAGTGACTAAGAGTTGTGCTGAATGTGAGGATGACGTTTTCTGTGATGATGAATAATATGATCCTTGAGCTAATTAGATCAAATTATATTAAGCTCCTGTTCAGGCTCCTTGGATGTTTCTGAGGAATAACAAGAAAATGTGGACATCCGAACATACAGGATTGTATTGTTTTGAGTTTTTAAGCTCATGTGTAAAATTTGTGGTTTGTGTTGTGTTTGTGTTTAGCACCCCCTGTGGACAAAGTAGTACCTCTACACTTTCTTGCAAAATAAATATCATCCCGTTTTTTTTTTTGTTTTTTTTCAATGTTGAAATGTATCAATCACTGTAAGTATTGGTTAAGGTACAACAGTTTGTACTCGCAAATGGCAAGTTCGAACTTTGGTATGCTACTTGTACCATTTTCTTACTTAATCAGCAATTGAACATTTTTCCTGATCCTTGCAAAGCACCAGATGGCATTGGAAAGGTCCTCACAGTGTGTGTTGCACCTGTGACAGAGGAATTGTTTGACTTGGTACATAAAGCATGGCAGCTGCTTTACAATGTGGTCAAGGCTGATGAGTGAGTCACACTGAGTCAGGAGATATATCAGAAAACAGGTCATGGACAGAAAAAGAAAAAAAAAAAAGTCCTCTTTAAACCCAGTTAAGCTCTTTCCAAGAAGACTCTAGAGTTCACCAAAGTTCCCATACCTGGTGTTTGTCCCCAGCAAGGACACAATTCAGAGAAAATCTGAGTGCTGATATGCTGGTGCAAAACTATTGTAAATTACTACATTGTACATTGTTGTGGTTCTAATGCAATCTTGCATACAATGAGTTGACAGGAGGAATATAAAGTGAGCAAATTGGAAGGAATATTTACTGAACCAGTCTGAGTCATCTTAATTGACCAAGTATGCACAAAACCCAATTCCATTGAAGTTGGGAAATTGTGATAAATGTAAATAAAAAAATAATGATTTGCAAATCCTTTTCAACCTATATTCAGTTGAATACGGTACAAAGACAAGATATTTAATTGTCATTTAATGTTTTTTGCATATAATAATTAACTCAGAATTCCATGGCAGCAACACATGCCAAAGAAGTTGGGAAAGGTGGAAAAAAAATTGAGAAATTTGAGGAATGCTCATCAAACACTTATTTGGAACATCCCACAGGTGAGCAGGCTAATTGGGAACAGGTGGGTGCCATGATTGGGTATAAAAGCAGCTTCCCCCAAAATTCTCAGTCATTCACAAGCAAGGATGGGGCAAGGTTCACCACTTTGTCGTGAGCAACTGCGTGAGCAAATAGTCGAACAGTTTAAGAACAATGTTTCTCAAAGTACAATTGCAATGAAATTAGGTTTCAATATCATAATAATATCATCAAAAGGTTCAGAGAATCTGGAGGATTCACTGCATGTAAGCGGCACGGCCAGAAACCAACATTGAATGCCCGTGACCTTCGATCCCTCCGGCAGGACTGTATCAAAAACCAACATCAATGTGTCAATGATATCACCACATGGGCTCAGGAACTCTTCAGAAAACCACTGTCAGTAAATACAGTTCGTCGCTACATCTGTAAGTGCAATTAAAACTCTACTATGCAAAGTGAAAACCATTTATCAACAACATTCAGAAATGCTGCAGGGTTCTCTGGGCCCCAGCTCATCTAAGATGGACTGATGCAAAGTGGAAAAGTGTTCAGTGGTCTGACGAGTCCACATTTCAAATTGTTTTTAGAAATAGTGGACGTCGTTTCCTCCGAGCCAAAAAGGAAAAGAACCATTGGGACATTTATCGATGCAAAGGTCAAAAGCCAGCATCTGTGATGGTATGAGGGTGCATTAGTGCCCAAGGCATGGGTAACTTACACATCTGTGAAGGCAACATTAATGCTGAAAGGTACATACAGGTTTTGGAGCAACATATTCTGCCATCCAAGCAACATCTTTTTTCATGGATGTCCCTGCTTATTTCAGCAACACAATGCCAAGCCACATTCTGCACGTTACAACAGCATGGCTTCGTAGCAAAAGAGTGTGGGTACTTGACTGGCCTGCCTGCAGTCCAGACCGGTCTTCCATTAAAAATGTGTGGTGCATTATCAAGCGTAAAATACGACAACAGAGACCCCGGACTGTTGAACAACTGAAGCTGTACATCAAACAAGAATAGGAAAGAATTCCACCTTCAAAGCTTCAACAATTTGTCTCCTCAGTTCCCAAACGTGTATTGAGCGCTGTTAAAAGGAAGGGTGATGTATCACAGTGGTAAACATGCCCCTGTCCCAACTTTTTTGCAGCGATGAAATTCTGAGTTAATTAGTATTTAAAAAAAATAAATAAATAAAGTTTATGAGTTTGAACCTTAATATCTTGTCTTTGTAGTGTACTCAATTGAATATAGGTTGAAAAGGATTTGCAAATCATTATATTTATTTTTTATTTAGGTTTATCACAATTTCCTATCTTCAATGGAATTGGGTTTTGTATCTTCGACATAGGATTTCACCAGTTTGTTAAAATGAAAACTCTTACTCACAGTAAGAATAGCCTGCCTTTGCACAGGTATTTAAATATTCAATCCATCTTATTCGAGCATTTAGAATAAATGTAACATTAAATTCTATTAAGGTCAGAGTTTCTCTTACATCTCCGGCAATTTTTCCTCTCTCTGTCCACAGCCTTCACAAAATCATCAAATGTTTCCATTTTCAAAACTTGTTCTAGGAGTACTTTGTGCTGCAAAATAGATTCATAAAATAAACAAGCTCAGCTGCATCTTACTCCCAGCAGCATCACCTCTCACAAAACCGGGAAACTATTTTGGGTCCAGTGTGACATTGTGCTGGAATTACGTTTGTGCATTCCTGAGGTCCCTCTACTCCTTTTGATCCTGCGTGATTTTAAGTAAGTGCAGACAGCCTTGTGGTCTCATTCCCTTGTTTAAGCATTAAAGGGGTGTTTTCTGGGCTAATGAGAAAAAAGCTGGGATGATCTTTACACTTACAAGGACCAGGCATTCATCAATGGCTACATTAAGCTCTTAAGTTTCACATTTGCATCCCTCACTTGTGCAGTGCGCTTGCATTTTAGCCCCGCCCACCAGAGACACATTAAGAGATGCAGGAAAACAAAGGAAGGAGAGAGTGAAGGAGGACATTTGTGATGAGTGCTATGAGACATCTCTTTTACAAAGGGTCACATAAAGCAGCCTTGTTTGTAATGCTGTCATCAGCTGAGCACCACTTAATCAGCTGTCAGTCAGCTGTAACAGCTGTCTGTGTTCTGTAAAAACTCTTATATTATTGTGTGTTCCAAGTTTGAAAAAAATACCTCTACAAGATATATTAATTATGCACACTATCATTATTCTGTGTCCTGCTTATACCCATATGGATCATTCTAACTGAAGACTGTGTCGTTATTATTATTATTATTATTATTATTATTATTATTATTATTATTATTTTGATGTGTCATATATGTGGGACCAATTTCATCTTTTAGTTAAACTCACAGTTTTTTAAAGTGTCATTAGTTTCATTGTCATTTCTTTTTAGCTTTTTGTTTTTTGATTGCAATATATTGCAGAACTATTTTTTTTTTTATCTTTCCTTTTTTCTTTTTTTTTATGGATTTCTAGTTTCAATTACTATTTTATATGCTTTTGGTTTAGTTTGTATTACTTTTAATTTTTTTTTCATAACATGTGGCAGTTTTTAGAGGCAAGATCCCCCAAGCATTGAACATTGTATAGAAAATAGAGAAATAAATAAATAAATAAATAAAACATCATCTCTTTTGGCTATTTGCCCTATCAGAGATAAGACATGTAGAAATTTACTATATGGCCAGTACAACAATACAGATGCTACCATACACACTATTTATTTGTAAATGAGCCCACAAACCTCATACCATACTTGCAGTCTCAGTGCTGAGGTTGGGCCACCCCAGCCAAAAAGCTCTGGACACGCCCCTGCTTGTTAGTGCATCTTGCCCTGAGTATGTTATTTAAGTGAATGGTGCAGGAGGATTCTCACTGAACAGAAGGCTCTGCTGAAAGATTAGAGGGACTACACTGAAAAACAGAGACTCAACTCACAGGTAAAAGTTAGATAACTGTGTGTCAATGGAGACCACAGCTCTTTTTCCCTTTTAAAGTTGTTTGTTCAGATCGAACATGTGAACAAACAATCCATCCATCCAGATCATCATCACTTAAATTTTTCTCCTCACTATATACCAAAATATGAATGGAACAATATTTGAAGAGCAGCAGTTGCTTTACCCAAGTGTCAGTTAGGCAATTAATAGTTTGCAGGTGAACAAGCATGAGAAAGACCTCATGCAAGTTCTTTAAAAGTAAATCTAACTCCTGGCGCTGCTTCAGGGTATATTTCTGTGTGCCAAAGACGAAAACGAAGTACATTCTTTCTGTTATTTATTTTTAACCCTGCTCCTTGTCTCACATCTCATTCCCCAACTAAACATAGCCTACTGTCTACTGTCAAGTAAAACTCAAATACTGGACAGATTACTCACACCCTCCCCTCACAAGTATGATACTGTTGCTGTAAACCTGCAACCAGCTTGGCCCACCAGGAAAAGTCTGGCTTCTCCCAATTAGCCACTCTGGGCGTGATACTGTCTACACAGTTTGTGAACAGTTACATCAAAGTCTTTGCAGTCCAGAAAGTCCTCTCCACAAGTTCATTGGATCAATGATCCTGACTGTGAAGGAAGAAAAATATATTTTTATACCTTCATTAGGAGAAGATACAGACTGAGAAAAGGTCAATCTGCAAACCTAAATTCAGGGCAGATACCTGTAGTTTTAATCATGAGGTTGACCATACTTTGAGGGAACCTGCTAATTAACACAACCTAGCAGTGTGCCAGACACTTGTTTCACACCTTATGAGGTTCAGGCAGGAACCGTTTTGAAAAAAGTAGCCGCTAACACTCTCCCACTGCGTGATTACAATGACTCAGACTGTGTGTGTGGACGAGTGTAGTCTAGCAAACCCATGGAACCTATTGTCATCTATATTTTTCACGAGGAAATCAGCTCTGCAGAAAGAGAGACAGGCAGGAAATGTGACACATCTAGTCATCCGCAGCCTTGAACGCACACACAGCCTGGAGACTTGTATAAAATCCAGCAGGAGCTGTTCCTGAAACAGTGAGCACTAGTTCAAAGACTGAAGATGCTGGAAAAAGAATGACTTCCTATATATCAAACATGCTGGCTGAATAAAGGTGAATTTTCAGGAATTCAGCGATGAGGTTATTTATGGCGCACACACTTGCCAAATGAGATATCCTTCTTCTGCACAGTGCCATTGCGAGGAGACATCAATAAGAGATGACAAACAGCTGTAACACCTGTCACTGATCGATCCCGGGTTGACAGATTGGGGGATGGAGGGACAAAGAGTCAGAAATAACAAGTTTAAAAAAAAGTTACAGAGAATGGTCACTACCATGAGCCGCTGTAATGAAAGCACAAGCATGAAGTGAACACCGTCTTCCACCTCTGCTTGATTCCACTAAAGCTTAAATCAAAGCAGAGTCAGAAAAAGAAGCGGAGGCAGCTCACCTCCGAGAGTGACCGTGACATGATTCACCTTGCAGTTCTATTTGAGTTTCATGAATCAGATAGCCTTTTATCATACACAGACTCACAGGTAATTGATCTAACCCTCTTCATTAATGGCACACATCATCTCTGATTAAAAATGATCAGAGGAGTGTTAATCAATACCTGGAGGGCGAATTGGCTTTGTGCCATATACAGGATCTAAAGGTGGTTTGAAGTCCTCCATATGAAAATATTTTATACACTACCTTGAAGCGAAGCGAAGCATCATTCCTTTACTCTGATGTGCATTTAATACAGTTTGTAAGATATTAACTTTTTCTCCTGAATTTTATCAATAAAAAATAAATTGAGAGACTGTTTTTCAGTGTAAAATAACTGGTAGTATTCTGGTGCAGAACAGTGACTTAGGATTTGGGACCACTGGGTCTTTCCTGTGCACTATGCAAAAAAGGAAAGACATACATGAGTTGTGTGTCTTTGTGCATCATGGTTCTTGCATCCAGTCATACATACTGTATGTAAAATGTTCAAGAAAACCAATGTTTAACCAAATATTGTAAAACAAATAGAGGTACAAATAAAACTTAAAAACACTGAAAAAATATTTATATTTGAAATTATTAGATAACCTAACTCCAACAAAAAAAGTTAGTTAAGTCAGGACCACTTTAGTCAAAATTAATTATTTATTAAAAGCAAACATTTTTAAATTGGCGGTATGGCTCTGTTCTGAGAGTTCCCTGCCCTTCCATGCGCTTGCATGGAATGCCTCGGCTATAACCTCCCTTTCATGTGTATATATGAAAAGCCAAGGCAGAGAAAGCAGCAGCAAATAAATACAATTAAGATAAATAAATTAAAATCCCCACACAGTACAGAGCAAGCATCAGTGACAATACATCAGTGACACTGGTAAGATCAGACGCAACATAAACAGAGGGAGCTGGGGTGGAGGTGGGTTGCAGACTGGTTGCAGCAGGCAGAGTAGGCAGGAGAAGCAGTTTAAATAGGGCGCGATTTTGATGTGTACAGAGTGATTACCTGAGCTGTCAGCTGACTGAGGGCTGGCTTAAGATCAGCTGACTGTAGCCTTTGGCTTGACTCCATGACCTGCCTGAACTAACGCTATGCTTCATTTTCTGCTCATCTCAGAGATACTCTTCAACCATTTACAAACACAAATAGTAACAGATGTAAAAGCTGCTGATTTACAAACAGATTAGAACAGCAGAATATTTCACCTTCATAAAAGTTTGTCCATACTGTAAAAAAAGAAAAAAACATTTGTGTGTTTATGTGTGTGTGTTTGTGCAGAAGAGACAAAACACATCAGACAAACACAGCCGAGCCTTTTATGTTGCAAGAGAGCTAACAAGTGAAGCCTACATAAGCTTTTAGGTTTGTGACTAACTCATGCAAAACTTATAGTAACAGATGTAAAACTCTGAAAAACAGATTAGAAAGGTTCAATATATTTCACCATCTAAAAGTTTGTCTACTTAAAAGGTAACAATAAAAAACATTTTTTAGGATTTTGTGGCTGCAGATCATAATTTACTAAGATTTATCATACGTTGACCCACGTCACCACAGTATGCCTCAAGGCTCTCAAAAGCACAGGCAGGCTTAAAACAGTGAGGTTTAAAGTCTAAAACAAATGTTTTGGTTCTCAAATGGTAATCTGTTACACAAGCCTGCAAAGAATTTGGGAAAAACATCATCAATCAGAATATCATCAGAAGAGTCAAAGCATCTTGAAAAATCATTGTGCAAAAAGAGGCAAGGCTGGAAAAATAAAACTGGATGGCTGTGATCTTCAAGCTCTCAGGAAGCACTGCATGAAAAACAGACGCAACTGTGTGGTTGAAATTACTGCATGGGCTGAAAATTACTTCCATAAACCACTGTTTGCAAGTGGAGTTTGTTGTTGTATCCACAAAAAAAGGGTTTAAACTGTACCATAAGGAAAACAATATGTAAGCATGATCCACAAACACTGACTGCCTGAGGCCCAGGCATGTTAAAGATGAAGGTGAAGTGAAAAACTGCCCTGTGGTTTGATAAATCAAATTATGACTTTCTTTTTGGAATTAATGGATGCCATGTCTTTGCTCAGAAGAGAAGATGGACTTTCTTTTTTCCATAGCATGTAAATTTTAAAATTTAATGAAGAATTTTTTTTTTTTTTTTCCAAAACTAAAGGCGAAGCAAGAAATAATCATTTTTAGTTCACAGGAACACTTCTGGTCAAAGTTTTGAGAACAAAGCGAATCAATAGAAATAATACATTCTACAAAAATCACGACCAGAAAGAGAAAATGAGTTGAACTCCAGTTGCATTGGTAGGGTGTAAAAAAAAAAATCCAGAACACTTAAATGATATCCAAAAACTTACAAAGAAATAGGGAAATTGAATCAAGGGGTTAGAAATTTCATGACCTAGGGGTGGCATATCTGATGTGACTGTGTGCGAGGGATTTGGAGCAGCGAATTAAAGACCATAAGATAAAAAGTAAAACACGCAAAAACAAGAGATTTGGAACTAAAAGTACTGGACATGCTCAAAAGTAAAGGCCAACACCTTTTGAATAAATAAAGGATTGGGTTTGCAGAGCTAAAAAGCAAAAAATAAACAGAAAGAAGGTGTAGAAAAGAAACTACACTGTACACTACTACACTCTTTGTTATCAGCATACCATTCACAAAGGCCAATGACAAGGTTAGCTCACAATATATGCTGCAAACAATGTCTTTTCCCTGGATGGATCCTGCATATTTCAGGAAGACAATGTTAAATGTCATTCTGCACATATCAAAATGCAGCTTCCTAGTTGAAGCATAAGGGAGCTTATGTGGCCTGCCTGCAGTCATAAAACATTTGGGGCATCATGAGACAAAAAAAACAATGAGACCCTGGACCGTTGAGCCGGAATCAGGCTAAAATGGGACTCTATTAAGACTTGAGAAACTTGTCCCCCGGTCTCCAAGTGTTTACAGAACGTTGTTAAAAAAGAGGTGATGCAACACGATGGCAAGCGTGCTCTCCTCCTCCCTTTTTTTAAAAACAGCACTAAATTTAAACATAGCACATACCCACCTGCCCCTTAATTAGGTACACCTGTTCAGTCGCTCGTTAACACACATCACTAATCAGCAACTCAGTGCATGTAGACATATAGACGTGGTCAAGATGACTTCCTGAAGTTCAAACTGAGTATCAGAGTGGGGGAGAAAGGAGATTTAAGAGACTTTGAATGTGGCATGGTTGTTGGTGCCAGACTGGTCTAAGTGTTTCAGAAACGGCTGATTTACTAGGATTTTCACCCACAACCATCTCCAGGGTTTACAGAGAATGGTCCAAAAAAGAGAACATTTCCAGTGTGCTCAAGTTGTGTGGATGAAAAAGCCTTATTGATGTTAGAGGTCAGTGGAGAATGGACAGACTGGTTTGAGATGATAGAAAGGCAATGGTAAATCAAAAATGCACTTGTTTTAACCAGCGTATGCAGAATACCATCTCTAAATGCACAACACATCGAACCTTGAGGCAGGTGGGCACAGCAGCAGAATAAGACCACTACGGGTGCACCCTTCCTTCTGTTTAATTGTTAACATTTAGTGTGTTGTCTTTGCAGTATTTTCTATCAACATTTTAGACAGCATCCTGAGTTCTTGATGGCAAATTCAGCAGAATGAAGTAAAGTTAATGACTGCTCTACCCATAGACTGTATATACTGCGGACAACTTAATTCCGCCAGTATTCGGATTTGAAACCAAAAAGCTCTTGGTATTTCCGCAATTTTTCTCCACTTCCTGAAACCAACATTGTGCAGTAGCATTGTACGCACGCCAACACTTGCACAGAAGAGTACTGAGAGTCGCTGTGATAACAATCGGCTCAAACAGCGTATCCCCCGGGTGAGCTAGGCAATCTTTGTACGCCCGTAGGCTGTATCAAGTGTCAGTCATAGAAAATGCAAACCCCCTAATACCTTTAAAAATGGAGCTGTACAGAAAAAAGAGGACCTTAGCACAAACCAGTCTGACAGTAACTACATGTCAACATCATGTCAACATGAACATCCTGTCATGTAATCAATTTCTAAAGTTTGTCCACAGCTCTGTGAGAATGGCTGGAGGAGGCAGGAGTTATGACCTTTTGCAACCCATCACCAGAGGGTGCTGATCTCGAAGTGGCTTCACCCAGCGAGGAGGCAGATGGCTTCCACTCTACATTCAGTCCATGGATCTACCTCAGTTAAGAACATGACACCACTGTGTATCACCAGATTTCACTTCAGTTTGTTCAGATTTACAAGAAACTAGTGGGCACCTCAATTCTAGTGTTAAAAACATGGTACTTACATCTTACATCAGGTCAATTACATCAGTGTCAATTTTGCAATCAGCAACTAGATATTATGTTTTTATGAAATATTTAACAAAGCCCATTTTGAACAAAGGTACAGCGTTTCAAATTGTAAAAGTACATTTCACTGCTCTGAAGAGCTGAACAACATCTACATAGAGAAGAATTAAGTAGGATTAAAAACAACCTATTAAACCAATTTAAAAACAAAGAAATAACTGTTGAGAAAGCTAATTGTTTCTTAGCAGGGTAAATAAGCCCGATCATTGGCTCATCAATTGTAAACATTAAACAAAGTAAACCATATTAGATTGCCAAACACTGCCTTAGTCTGCCACTCACTTCAGTATAGTGGATTATGGTACAGACAGCCTTGTTTGATGAAAAGAGAAGGAGAGGTTTGAGTTGAATAAAGGGGTCTGCCAACTGAATTAATAAAAATAGAACCATTTATAATGACAGACAAAAGCCAGCTATAAAGGGTCTTAACATGAAGGCTCTTTGCATTAGTTGTGATTAATTTTTACCTTTAGCCTATTCAAGATTGCAACATTCAGTAATTTAATTAGATCCAGATAAAAGGATTGTACATCAGTGCAGCTCATCCGATCAAGAAAAAAAAAAAATCACTCAGTAGGAGAGTGTTAGCATACGGCTTTTACATTCACATATTTCAATAGAATGATGCATTGACCAACAAACTAAATACAGAGTCAATGAAAATGTAACAGACAAAGAAATGTAATCCTTATAGAATTAAGAATATAATACGATTAATGCCATTTGAAGACAATGTTAAAAGGAAAACATAGGTTTCTTATACTTGGCATCTGCATTGTGTTTAGAAGACTGTAACTTAAAGCTGCTGTAAGAAAATTTTGGTTTGTGTTGATCTTGAAGTGGTACCTTTTATCTCTTGTTCTTTAAGAGTAATTTTTTTAGACAAGAAAACAAAACAAACAAACAAGCAAACAAAAAAAATTATTCTGTTGTTTTTTAGTAGTGAAATATTTCAAGCAAGCTACCTCCTGGAAAAACAGGAGTGCTGAATCATCTCACAGAGAGCTGCTGCAGGCAAGCTCTTGAGCAGTCTGCTGCTGCTCCCCTTCTCCACCATTATAAGACATATGGAAACCAATGTAGAGGACTACCACTATGGACTCAGTACTACTGTTCACTCATTTTTAACACAATATCAATATTTAATGAATGTATAAAATATGGCTATTGTCTATATCTTTGCCCCTACGCTCTGGTGTGCCCCAGGGATCTGTTTCGGGATTACTGCTGTTTATAATTTATAATCATAACAGTACTTGTCAAAATGTCTCCAATGCAAATTTTCATTTGTATGAGGTTAATAATGTTATATACTGCTCTGCTCCAGCACCAGCACTGCACAAGTATTAATAGGAGGCCTTCCTCTTTCATCATTGCTGGGCAGGAGAATTTCCTTCCCCAAGGCTTTCTCTACCTGTTATGAAGGACCTCTGAGCTTACACCCAACTACCAAGTCTCTGACATGCTTTACTCACCAGGGGGAAAAAAAGGAACGTGACTGTCATGAAATCTGTGCAAAGAACAGAAGCTCTGATATTTATGCTGCTGTGGAAGAGCTGCTATTTGAGCCCCTCTTGTCAGTCAGTCTCCTTCAGTCAGTGTAGTCTTTAGGGTTTTAATGACCTTGTCAACATTGTCACGCACCACCAAGTGACATTTCTTAGCTTTCATGAGCATCAGGGCAGAAGCAGACGGGATATATCCTATGTAAAAAACTGTCAGGGGGATCATTGGCTTGAGAACATTGACTCTGTCCTCTGCTGCTCTCCCCTGGGATATTTCAAGCTCTAGATCTTGCATGGACTGACACTCACACCCTTTCGAATGGCTAGACCTGTTTCCCTTTAGTACATTCCGACGCCAATAGAGGGAATCACAACAACTTTGTTGATTTATGCCGAACAACATGCTCTCTTCCCTCCCTTGATTTTTTTTTTTTTTTTGGAAGTGGGAATCAATTCACCTTGCAGCAGCAGCTGTGTGATGTAAGGATCTAGCTTTTTCCTTTTTAAATTAATTACAAGAGATTCTTGAACAGCTGATCAGTATTTTTAATGCTACTATTTGCCTTACCCAGAAATTTAAGACATACATTTTCAGGAATGTGGTGTTTCTAGAGGGTTTGTCTTTATGAGGGTTTTATTTTGTTTTTGTTTTATTAGAGTAGCTCACGGATAGGCCTTCATTTTGAAAACGGTCCAAATAAGTGTACTAAAGTTGATTGCTTCACATTTGTTTATTAGGGTGGGGATCACTGACATTGTGGGTGTATATTTTGCATTCATCTCTTACATAATCATCAGTCTTTTGGGAATGATGTCTCCTGGCCCAAGTGCACACATTTATTCTTAAAAACCTTCACCTTCAACAAAGTTAACGGCCTGTGTCTGGCACTTTGGGTTATTGGCTGAGGTTCCCGTTTCTACACTAAGAGACCGGAGATGTAAAATCAACTGTCTTCTGAGTTTTTCAGGGAAGTTGACCCTGACATTAAACAATGTGCCAGCATGAGGAAAGAAAAGGAGTGAGACATTGGCCTTGTTTCTGAATAAAAACAAAACAAAAAAAAAACACTTAGCGTCATATCAGTTAAAAGTGGTGGGCCATGTTACTTGTTTGAGCATATAACAGTTTTTCTTGTCATTCTATGCCATTTGGTAACAAAACTAATTAAAAACCTATCTTAGATGGAGTCCTGATGGCCAAGCAAATGAGAATTTAAATGTTGCCCAACCTGGGCCCCATTTGCATGGGAATTAAGTTTTTATCCCCACCTTATCTCATTAAAAAATGACTCAGTACCCAGCAGCACACTCGCACAGGATAATCAAAACTCTGTATTTATACACATTTACTGAGTTTACCCTCAAAGAGGTAATGGCTCCAAGTAAATATAACCCCAGAATTTCACAGCAATGTCTTTTTTCTGTAAAAAAAAAAAACTTCATGCTGCCATTTATATAATCAATCTAATTAGTTTTCAAATAATGCTAATTTGTTGGATTTAGCATGCCAATGCTACAAAGCTGTCTCCAAGTTGTCCAGCCCACTGAGACTCCTGTATTTGCACACAAATACCATCAACACTTCAACTTTTACACAGCATGGTTACATTGTGTAAAAATAAAGAAATAAATAATTATAATAATAACATAAGTATTTATTGGGTGTAACCAACTAAAAATTGACTTTTTATGTATCTATGTATCAACATGTTAGTTCACAATAAATCACAATAAATTTCTAAAACCTGCACTAGCAAACCTTAATGGGATTGGGGAATTCATTTCATTGTTCAAAACAGAACCTTATTTGGACCCAAATTGGCCCTAACATCCGGAGCATGCTCCAAAGTTCACACACTGCACTTTGACCCTGAAGGTAAACAGCGTAATGTGTTGAAGAAAGATCAGAACAAAGCCTTGTCAGAAACAGGGAAATAAACAAGTTAAACAATTGCTTCATACAAACTAAAGCTGCAAAGATGACCACAAATTAACCTTTTGACACAAAAGTTACCAGACTCTTGCTAACCTCCAATTATTTAACCATCTGTTATCTTTACCTCAAAGGATGTGAACAGAGCAGTTACCTTTTTTTTCATGCCAATGATTTGCATAAAAGGTCAATGTGTAGATGCTATGTCGCATCTGGTGACACGATAGACTGGCATGAAACTTTGCATCTTAACAGGAGTGAAAAAGATTCAACTCGAGATGCATTTGATTGAAGCCAGAATTCTTCTCTTTTTTATTTTTATTTTATTTTTTATTTGATATTTGGTAAATTTTGTAGAGTCTTTCACTGTGTTTGCACATTTTGTAAAAGGCTGGCTGTAAATAAATACCACCATCACATTTTTTTTTTTTTTTTTTTTTTTTTTTTTTTAACGTAACCTAGCTTCAAAATGTATTTTTTATAAATGAATAGAGCAGATTGGTTAAGGATTAAATATTTGATGACTTCTAAAACTACAACAAACCAATGAAGGGCTGGCAGTAATACTAGGGCTTTAGACTACCATCGGGATAAATGCATGCACAGCAAGGTCCTTCGAGCACTGTTGTTTTGACATTACTATTTAAATCTTTAATGGTTACAGCTCTAGCGATACCTGAAACAACAATATATTATTCATGGTTGAAATTAAAACAATCTTTTTTCATATGTATATCTGTAATATGTCCTCTCTGCGATATTTATGCATAGGGTTTTGGAAATATGGCTGGATTGGCTTATTCACCTTGTTTCCTCTTTCCATCGGCACTTCCACTTCTCCAGGCCCTTATCATGGTATTATTCCTTGTCTTATCATAGCCTTGCATAATTTTTTCCAGTCACCTCAGATCCTTTCACTCCCAGATGCCCTGTAATCATTGCCATCACCTGAGCTTTTCCGCCCATTCCCCCACCTGCACCTCATCCCTCATCAGCTTCTCACTATATATGCTGGCCCAGATCCATTGTTTCTCTGCCAAATGGTGGTTCTGCTTAGTCTCCTGGCCAGCACTTAATATAAGTTGAGTACAATTTCATTCGCACAACAAGGAAGCATAAGGCACATCTAGTAAACCCCATTATAAAGCGTTAGAACATATGTTAATTTTTACCATACAAGACAAGCTTTGTCTTTGCAGTGTATCTACAAACACATCAGAGTTACGTGTTGAAATTAAAAGACATACATTCACTCTTGGTGTAACCTCTCAGCATGTTTTTTTTTTTCATATATCTTCAGCATACAGTTGTTTTACAGCAGCCCCTATAGTGGATTCAAAGGATTGTTCAGTTGTAGAAACATCCATCTTTTTTGGTTACACACATACTGATATGGCACTTTGGTCTGTAAGTGCAGAGAGAGAATGCAGGTCTTGGAGTTAGCTTCTGCAGCAATCCATGAATAATTCTGAAGCATGACAATATTACAGGAGGAAATGGAACAATTTAGGAGTGGGAGTGGCTCTGTATTCAAATAACTCCTTTTGTTGCATCACCATGGGTTTGAAATCTAATCTTTTCTGGTCTTTTGACCACTGAAAGCTCATTCACACACTGACGCCAGAGGCTACTATGGCTACTATGTAAAGCTCCATCAATATCAACTAATCACAACCACACATTGTTGGCACGGCCACTGGTGGCAGTTTTGGGGTTAAGTGCTTTGCTCCTGGACCTTTCAGCACTATACGTGGGGAGACCTTGAATCAATCACCAATCTCTCATTTGAAGTCAAGCAGCTGTACCACAGAGCCCCAGAAGCTGAGCCTTAAATGTATGGTGTTGTAACTGTATTAATTACTCCAGTGTCTGATTAGAAGGTTATTGTGGCTCAAACTTTTAAATCATCAGAATATTCTGTCGGCATCTCTAAATCAGTCCCAACACTCTACATTGACAACACATGGGATTCTGTGATTTACCCAGTTGACCCCAATGTACAACATGTAGCACATGCTCATCACATTGGATATAAAATGTAAGTTTGAAAGCATGCCTATTACTTGATTGCATAAAGGCAAAGCTAATTAAGCTTGTCCCTGAGGTTTCACAACGAAACAAATGCCTGGACAGGGAAGGAATAATGTTAACACATGGCAGCTCTGTCCTTTGTTCAAAGTTAAAAGACTTGAGCGCTGATGTTTCCTTGGCCACCTCTGAGATCATTGGCATTGATATTCTCCTACAGCCGTTTCTCATTATCCTGGGAGTGTCAAAGAATCAATCAAGGCTTCAAAGAGGTAAAGGACAGCTTTTATCTTATGCTTGCATTACAGAGAGGAAATGAATACTGATAATTTAACACAAGACAAGACTGCCGACCATAAAGAAGCTGCTTCTTGATTTGACAAATACTCAAGAGTTGAACTTTGTAGATTTACCTATCAGACCTATATAAATCACTCTTGGGAACACCTTACTGAGTGGACTTACTTGGATGGACACTAGCTACCTTTGTCCATTCATTCAGTCTCATTTACTCTCCTTATCCATTTCAGAGTCAAGTCAGTATTGTCCATTTTTCTCACTTACTCCAGTAACTTGCAATGGTCTGAACTTTGTAACTGCCCATGATCAGATGAATTAAAATTTATGCTTGTGTCAAATTTCTACCATCATGAATCTTGTGGCCACAAATGTTTTTTCTACGCCACTACCACACATAAACAATCATGCGAAACCGTGGGAGGCACTGAACCTGTAAACAGTCCGTCACATCAAACATCACAGACTTAATTTTTATGCATGCATTTTCAGTATCTTCTTGTATGTGCAGCGAAAATAAATAGTGTTCTTTAAAACTGTATGCAAAGAGTCAAATCAAAGGCTATTAATTAGTGTCTTAGTGTGTGATCAATACGTATCAATAATCACACTCAGGTTGAGGCAATCTCTTCCTCAAATAGAACTTTTTAAAGCCTTTGTTTTCAGTGACCTAAAATTCCAATCATGTGTGGAGTCAAGGTCATAAAACAGATAACTTCGGTTTCAAAGTAGTGGCATACGTGTGAACATGGTCTCAGGCTTGCATTTAAGTTCAAAAACCTTTACAGTAACATAAATATATACACACAAATGAAATAAACATTTGGCTGAAAAAGAGAAACCTTGGTGAGAAATACTAGATGCACATGGCAACCCAGGAAGGAACTGGGGTGATTAAGCCCAGCTGAACCTCTTTCTAACATTATCGCATCAGTCATGATGACCAAATTGGAGCCATCAGGCTGCTACCTGCAACCTTTATTACCATGTCCCTCAAAATAGCATTGCTGCTGAAGATGCAACAACGATCTGACCCTCCATCCCACTTACACTATTGGAGAACAACTTAAGTCTCATGGCAGTCTCAGTTAGAGGTGTAGATATGAAAATGTTGCTAGGGATGAAAATACAGAGAAATTGTATATTTCTGCAGATCACCCTGGTTCACCATATGGCACTCAGGTGCTCGAGGAAAAGACTACTCATACCTTGTGTTGCTATGTGACTGCTCTGCTAAATAATTGATGTACGGCACATATAAATCTTGTTTTATTCTTGTTACACAACAAAAGTACATTAAGAGACATGTTTCTTTGTATTAAGTAATTTGTGGTGAATTTTGGTACAGAAAGGCCTAAAAGTACAAAAAAAATAAAATAGTAAACAGAGGAATACAAGTCCCTGCCATGGAAAAACAGAGTGAAATGCCAAGAAAGTGAAAGAAACCGGGGAAAAGGGAGGCTGGTTAATTTGTGACCTCTGTGACCTTGGTGGTGGCAGTGTGTAACGATTGATGCCTTTTTCACAGCTTTCTCTCCCATTAGTGCCGTAATAAGAGAGCCCATCACATGTGTCACCTGAGGGCTGCTGCCGCCTCCACATCCATCATCCCACAACAAAAGGTGACCTGTGTTATCCAGGTAGCCATCACTAATAATGCTGTCTGCTTTGAGTACCATGGCAACACTCTCTTACCGGCAAATATTTAAGTACCAGTTAAAACTACATGATAAAATTAAGTGGATAAATCCAGGCACCTTGTTGGCAAACTGAGCCTAACACAGACAGTACAAATGACCGATAGGTACATGGAATTTCGATCTTTAGCATAAGCCTGCAATGATCTCCTGTTAATAAATCACTTTTTTTTTCCCATCATGCATTGTCCTCAATCAAAAATGTGTATGTAGCTACAGTAACGCTGAAAGATAAATAGGTGGTTGATGATATTACATTTTCTATGACTAATATAAACAGTTGAAATCCTCTGAGACGAGTTCATTTTCAAACTAGAGGCCTGCCTCCAGTACAAGCCTGGTATCAGCAGTGGATGCCAGTGGAAGACTAACCCGTGATTTCCACTGCATCCGGAACGGCAGCGATATTTGCTGTCCGCCAATTCCTACTTTTTCGAATTTCGTGGTAGATTATGGACAGCGAGAATCACGAGAACTCACGAGAACTCACGAGAACTCACGAGAACCCACAGATTCACGTGTAATCGCGCAATAACTAGTTGTCTCTATAGCCACATAGGCTAACCATTTAAGCAGTAGATTGTGTCCTTCCAGAGGAGAAAATCTACATCTAAACTTCCTCTCATCCATGGTGTCATCAGGATGATCTATAAACCTTTCACTTGTTCATCCCCACCCGTTTGCATGGAGTGAAATATGATCCCCCTGAATACGGAGTGTTTTATTTTGAAGAGAAGCTGGATGTTTTATTTTGTGTCTGTGCCTGACTTCCTCTTCAGCTTGGGTTAATTTGTGCGTAATTTATCAGGCATGTTCCAGTGTAAGGAAAAAATACAACTCTTGCGATCAGCTGCAGAGTCCGGTGAAATGGAAAGAAGCTGGTTGAAATTAACACATTGGGCTCTATTTTAGATATAAGAGAGGAGGAAGAAAGAAAAGGAGGACGATGAATTACATATCTTGTTAACTTCATCATGTGTGTTTATTTATTAGATATTTAATTTATTGCGGTTTCAGCTGTGTTGATTCGGTCAGGTTGTGTGTCCAAACGTGTGCCAAACGCGCTCATCAGATCACATATAGATCAGAATATATCTATATAGATCTAAATGTATGTGCTGACTCAGATTATTAGTTGTTGATGATTATTTATTGTACTGAAATGTGCCTGACACTGTGGAAACCTGCTTGTGAGGCATCGGTGACATATGTCGATACTCTGCCGGTCTACCAAAATACCAGTAGACCAGCTGCGCTCTGCCTGTGCTGAAAGCTGACCAGGTTTGAATCTGCAAGCTTTCAGCGCACTTTACACGCCACTGGGGAGCACGAAAATGTCACTGCTCCCGCTGATTCTGTTGACACCTCCCCCTGCCACGCCACCACGCCCAGCTTGGTGGATCTCGGTTCGCCTCTGTGCGCCTCAGTCCACGAGAATACCAAACTGGCTGTACGCCGGGCTCCACCAGACGAAAATACAACTGCGCGGGGCTTGCCGCCCTCTGCCGCCTCACACGAAAATAGAGCCCATTAACCTGAATGGTAATGATCAGCTACGATCCGCTGATACAGCCTTTTTGTTGCCGTTCCGGATGCGTTGGAAATTGGGGGTAACTTTAAGTTTGAGGATTCAATAGAATCAATAAATTTGAGGTCAGATTTTTTCTAATATAGTTCACCAGTCATTTACCCAGACAGACTTATAAGCCATCCTGTAGAGTTGTTAATTTTTAACCTGAGTTTTCTCGAGGTAAATCCTTCTCAGGAATCAGAGGGTTCCTGTACACATTCCTGGATGTACTCGGGGGTTGGGGAGAACATTTATTCAAGAAAAGATGTAAAAATGAGCGGGTTATCAACTTTCTCTGTCAGGACACACTGTACTAATCAGTGAGCTCACCGCAAGCTGTGAAAATTACTCCCCATCATAATCAGCTCTATATGTGAGGACCGATACAGTTTTGTCAATTACTCACAGTGTGTCCTCTGAGGAAGTGGTTTGTTCAACGGTTTAATGGTTGAAGCGCTGAACTCCTGCTGTCAGGTTTCCTGGAGTTTCCTTTTTATCTTTTGTTTTTATGTCCTGCCACTGTCAACTGCCTCGGGCCTGTGTGCACAGTCCCTCCACAGCGGGGATGTCATGATGAGGAAACATACGTGTCCCTCAGTAACATACAGAGTAAATTTAGCCGAACAAGAACAGACAGACTGTTCTGTTTCATTCTCAATGGAGACCAGGTTTTCTTTTACAGGGTGAGCCTCTTATTCAAATAGAAAAATCAAACTCTTCATTTAAATTTCTCCCATATCACATTATTTTATTTCAGTGAGTGGTTTCAAACAGGAAACTGAATCACTTGGCGCAATGAAAAGGTAACTGCATGCAGAATACAGCCTGAATTGAAGTGGAGCTGACAGGGCAAACAAAAATGCAGCAACAGCTTTTGGGAAAAGGGGATTTGAGAAAAGAGGCTGTCGACATTCATTAGTTTCAATCCACAAAGTGAAGTTTTGATGCGAGACCGTATATTGATTCATACATTGATTTTCCTGTTTTGTTTTGTTTTTTTTCTCGTTGAAGATACAGCCACGAGTCAAAACAAAAATATTTTCACATTCATGCAAACAAGTGCAGCAAAGGAAACCCAAAAGTTAAAGAAAAACAAGGCAACCAAAAATGAATGTCTCAGCTTATAATACATTTCTCACAGTTGGTGTGTTAATTATTTGTTAGAGAAGTCCTGGTCACTGAAGTGTGCCAAGGTCTTTCATTAATCATTCAACGTCATATTGCATTCAGGAAAGAAAATCATTATTCAATTTAATAACATTTAATTAGGAGGAAGAATGAGCTGTAATCAATTGAATTTGTGTGAGGATTAATTATAGAATGCCATGCCTGTGTACTGTATGTTCCAAGAGGTGCATGTGTGACTAAAGGTGATAAAAAAGACATCTAGAGTGTAGAAAGAGTCGCAGGACTAAAAACTTAAAGAACAACTAGACTTGGAGAAAATATAACCCCAGGAATTTTAAGTCTTCAGTTAGCTGTCAGTGGCCAAAAATCTCGACTAGGTCATGAATTACACTCCAGAACAGCCACAGAAACCATAATTCAACTTAGAACAGTCCATAATACCCTCAAGGTATAAGTGTAATTACTGCCTGTCAAGCTAAGTACAATCTAAAAACTCAGACTGGCTTGAGTCCACTGTCATCTCAAAAGACGGCCACTCTAGGGTTTGACTTCTACAAGACACCATATTTCATGAAGTGTACCTCAAGAAAACATCAGTTTGAAAACTTTTTTATGCATTTCCTTTAACCATCAAGGACAAATCTTTTGGTGTTAAATGTCTACTGTTCTCCAAGTTTGGTTCAGCATTGACACCTAAGACCGTATTCCTCTAAAATAAGGTTCAAGGTCTCTTCGCTGCTCTCAAAATCTCCAAAAACCTGCCTTAGTGTGCAGATTCTTTCTCACCTTTTTGCTATGCAAACTGGCTTTAATTCAGGGTCGTGCAAAGGCAAATTTACTGATATAACACATGTTACACTGAGGCAACTCAATGCGCTTCATAAATTTAAAAATAAAATAAAAATAAAAAACAATTTGGGATTGAACTATTGAATTGTAGCTTAAATTTAGAGCCCAGAATGAAATCACTTATAAGTAACAAGGAACTAGCTAAAAGACATTCAACTATACACAACTGTTACATGTTTCATTAAATTGTATTTTAAGGGGAGTTTTCTTTCATGGTAATGCTATAGGCAAAGTAAAATAATTGAAAAGTGAGTTTAAACAGAATTGGATGTTCAAAAAAAATGAAAGTCAGACTGATCAACAGTATTGAATCTGAAAAATTAGACTTTCCATGTCCTTTGGTTTCACACCCATGATACATCCACAAAATAAAGAGAGCCTTCAGAGCCTGTGGCCTAAGTGGCTGTTGAGCCAGGTCTTGATGACAGGAAATGTCACTGCCCTCTTAACCTCACATTATCTAAGTGCAGAATTAAAACGCCCATATGGTGGTATCTCTGGGTCAGTCCAGTCATCCAGCAGGTGCTGAGTACACACAAAACTTCTTCCCCTTTGAAGTCCCATCGAAATTTCCTGTTAATAATAGGAGAGGAAATTAATTTATCACACATTCAAATTAAAAGTGTATTTTTGGAAAGACCTTGCCCAAACTAGTGACCCTATGATGACTTGCCAGAATACGGGTTATGAAATTAGCGGCACAATCTCAAATTCACGCTTGTGACGGCTGAGTGGTGATTTTAAATCCTTTCTAAGGATAGTTCATGTTCCAATAAAAGTATAAGTTTAAATGAACTTTGCAGTAAGAGGACAAAAAAGTTTCAGGCTTTAAACTCTTGACGGTTTTCTGCTTGTGAAAAAAACAAAATAAATATGTATTGATGGTCAGTTTTCAATTGGGAGAACAAACAGGCAACAAGACAGAACTGATATCATAGGTATAGATGTGTGCGACCAAGACTAAGCATTGTTTACTTTGTAGAATACCACTGTTTGCTTTATCTTAATGTAGCAAAATAGTTGAGCAAGAGTGGCACTGCCAGCTGTACCCAAAATTCCAGTAAACCCTTTCCATATTGAGGAGTTCTTTTGCAAAAAACAAGGAATCTCTCTGCATTGACTTTCTACCAGTTTGCTGGTTTTTATTGCAGGCTGTATTGCTCATCCCAAAATGTGGCATACACCACTGCGCCCCAGGCTGAGCATCTCCGCCAGACTCCACAGCTTCTTCAGCCAGTTGGTTTGTATTGAAACATGCTTCAAGCTTAAAACACATCCCTTAAAGTTGAGTGTAATGAGACCATGTGTTGTTTTCTTTAACTGATAGAAAATAGGGGGGGGAAAGGTTGTGTTCAAACCGATTTTAGTAATTATTTACTTAAAGCCTGTGACAATTTTAACCTTCCATATAAAAATGACAATTTGTGATGGCGAAAACTTGACAAATGTAGGGACATGCTTTTTATATATGATAGTAGCATCGTGTCCTCAAAGGCCACTGTCACTGGAGAAGCTTCACCAACAGGAGGGGTGAGCAAGGGAGCATTTTAATCTGGGGTCTGTCTCCTAGATGCTACCATATATTTCTACTCCTTCACACAATAATTTCAGCCTTTCAAAACTAAGTTTGGTTTGCAATGCACAATGGTAATGGTAAAATAATGGTAAGATGCCAATCCAAGCGGGCTAACATAAGGCAGGACAGGTTTGTCTACACAGCCTATTTTGGCAACAAGCGAATTCAAAGTGTTAAGGTTTAAAGAGAGCCAGAAAATAAACTCAAGTTTTAGGCGCATCACAACAGGATAACCCATTTATTATCTCTTACAGGACACCCATCCAACCAAAGTGTGTCTTTCAAACTCCATTTACCAAGTCTGTAACAGAAGATTACGCCATCCTGGCTCCTTTTTTTTAACTTTGGAAAACTTCCAAAGTCAGACAAGACATCAGAAGAGCAGTTATTATAGATTCACAGCCTTCCCTATGATAAAGATTAACTGAACTTGTTGGAGTGTGCCTTTGGGCAGTGGGAAATTTATAATAGAAAATGTAAGGATCTTATTCTCTGTAAAGTTAAGTTACTATCTGTTAAGTTATACTGATGTACACAAGACCATCTTACAGAGTTATTAGTAACTGGCATTACACAGTGAGCCTTTTTTTACTACTACAGTTATACTTTACCAGACACTTTGGGATCTCACTGATTTGATTATTTCCAACCATTAATCATAAGTGCATTGAATCCCATGATAAAAAAGTACAACACTGAAAATGAGGCTAATTGTTCTCTTTAAGTCAGAATCAGACCAATAATATGGAAACTTACTGAAGCACAATTATGACTAATAGCTCAAAGTCATTATCATGGAACATCCAGAGGGACTAATGGAGGGGAAAGCAAATTATTTCCATATGTAGAAACTATATGAGTTAAAAACTCTTAAAGAAGTGGTCTGAAATGATTTCCTCTTTTAATACTTCTGAAAAATAATAAACAGTTTACATCATGTCTGGTTCTTTTGAGGCAGACATCAAGTCAGTCATAAGCAAACATCTGAGGGGGTATTTTTTTGATATAAGCTCATTCACAGTCAAAAAGTGTAAAGGTGATTTATACAAAGATGAAAAAACCATCCCGCAGTGTCATAAATGCATATTTGGGACAGAACAAAGTCTCTGGTTTTACTCCCCCCCTCCTCTCTGCATTTTTCTTATTCAGTGAGCGAAATGGGCTGCCAGTATTTTAAACCCTGACAAAATGGTGTCAGGGAAACTGTCATCTTTAAACATCATCAACCTTTCTTATTTTTAAGCAGGCTTCCTTTGACGTCATCACTTGCCTCTCTCCTCTCCTGACTCTCTGCTGTCTGTACCCCAAGGACAGTCGCACTTTACCAGCAAAGTTCAAGTCAAAAGGAAGAAGCATTGAAAATACAGGAACACCGAAAAAGTAATGACCCCTTTTAAGGCTGCAGAAATCACCTCAATCAGGCGTAAATGTACAGAGGAACAAGGTCTGACTGACCATTGGAAAAAAAGAGGTTGACAGCCGTAAAGAGAGGAAAGTGAAAGGCAAAGCAGGGTAATGTTTCTCTGAATATCATGGTATTATTATGAGGTTTTAAATTTCACACTCTGTGGCTAGTTTTCTGTAATTTCCTCATGTGTGACTTCCCTCTTAAAAAGCTTTTGTCACGCTGCTTTACTGTCCCACTCTGCCAGACGCAAACAATTACTGCCTGTTCTGTGTTACCTAAATAAACCCATGACAGAGCACCTGGAGGAGCCTCTTAGCAGCAGGCCAGCTTGTACCGTCACAGTCAGATGAGACAGGTGGAAACGCAAGTATGTTTCCACTTGGGCGTCATAGAAACCTGCAATATGAGCACCAACATGTGTTCATAGCAACTGTATCGAACAGTAAACATAAACAGCTCTTTGTAGGGTTTTTGCTTATCAAGTGACATCTAATGTGTAGCAGGGGCGTGTCCAGACTTCTTTGACTGGGGGTGGTCCTGTTAGGAAAGACTAATGCAGAGGACAAATTAAAAACATTCATTTACTCTGTCTTTCTCCAGTACTCACATCTATAGTAATTCCTTGAAAAAATATCACTGTATTAAAGTAGGGCTGGGTGATATGGGAAACAGTTTATCACAATGCATTTTTTTTTCATATATGTCAATATCGATATTTATCATGATATAAAAAAATGAAATTTAACAGTGCTTATTGGTGGCATGTATTTTGCAATACAATAAGCTACTGCATCTGAGAGGTCTGTGTGTCTTTTTGACGTATTGTGGTAAAGCATTGCACTAGAGATATGGCAGAATGCCTGTTAGACAGCCCATGTTGTTTAGGTGTTTTCAAGTAAATACAGTTCAGTTATATTGTGTTTTACAGTGAGTTTTCATCTGTCCTACCCTTGTGAACGCACCATAGGTGTTCCGACGTGATAGAATGCACTGCACCTGTGTGTGTGAAACACTACCTAAATCAGTTTGTTCAATGTTTAGAACATAGTCAATAACTATTAGATGTGCTCGTGCCAGTCCCCAACGGGAGGCAAACAAATGTGCAGTTAGCTTGTCGGGTGAAGCTCTGCTTAGAGCAGTGGTTAATCTGTTAGCAGATCAGATGAAGTAGGATCTCTCTCAACACACCAAAATTTAAAAGAAAATTCTTATAAACATCTGGAAATCCAGACTTTTCAACAAAAGCTGCCTTTTTTTTAATAAAGAGAGGAATCCGGTTCAAAATTCCTGCTGATAAGTTGTAGTGTGTAACTTGCTAAGAATAAATATGGACAGGTTTCTAACATCACCCCATTGCTGTAATCAAAAACAGCTTGACATAGCAAAATTCAAAACTGATGCCTTCCTGGAAGTTTACCACTAAGAGATAAGACTGGCAACAAGAAGACAGAAAACAATGGGTATTCATTGCTGTCTATGGTGTATATGTAATAGAACTACCTATTGCGGCACAGACAAGCTCATGTTTTAATAAACAAATCCTGTATGCGTGCCCAGTGGAACAGTGTCTTTCACTACACCTGCATTTGTTTAATTAATGCTTTACATCCTCTGAGTGCATCCTCTTACTTTTGTCTCGGTTAGAATCCATTAGCTCCACAAGTCAACACACAGCCTGTCTCTCTCCTATCAGTGAGCCGTCTGTTTCGGGTGTCTCCTCACATCAGCAGTTTTTCTGCTAATGAGATGCTGCTCTGATTGGCAGCCGGACCGGAGGCCCAGCCAGGAGCTCCACTGAGAGAAGACACTAGGCAAGCTCAAAGCTGATTGGTCGATATTAGACAAGTACTGTGCCTGTGCTGACACCTAAACAAAACTGTTATCACATAAACAGGACGACAGTTTAATTTTGATGGCTAGCGACTGCCCAAAGTGATTGTTTCATACCTCCCAGATGCATCTACTTTAACTTAGACAACATACTGTGGTAACTGTGAGTAGTCTGGGCTTGTGTGGACTGTTTCTGGTAAAAACATCTGTTAGTTTCACTCAGTTGTGACTGACAAAAGACAAATCTCATCTTAACTACAGAAAACTTTAACCACTGCTCCATCAGTGAATCAATGAAGCCGTTGAAAAACACCTGTTCTGTTTCCAGCTCGTCTCCTCTTTCAGAATTCTAACCATTCGCAGTAAAATATTAAGTTTCCTCCTACTAAGATTGTACCTCAGGGGCGTTCAGGCAGAAAGAACTTGACAAATATGAACTCCTTTATGAGCAAGATAAATAATTAAGATAATCTTTTATTTATGCGCTTGATTTTTCTGCAAAATCTGCTTGTATTGACTCTTTGAAATAAAGCTTTTGGTAGTTTGGTCAGGAGTAGACTTGCATTCTACCAGCTGTTCTCATCCCTCCTGATCACATCTTTGTTTGTTGCCCAACACACTGCTGCTGTCTCTTTTAGATATGGCTGTTCTCTGCCTCCAGTCCATTCAACCGTACATCTCTCCGTCATCTCCCAGTCTTTACAGTTTAATCAACTCATCAACCCCAGACATCATCTGCCAACACCTCCACTGCCAGTGACAACACACTGAGTGTATCTCTATAATTTATTATCATGTCATCTGTGTACAATAAATATTTATCTTTACTCCATTTACTTGTCTCCTTTGATTGAAGTTTCCATTCTTGACATGGGAAGTTATGCAATAAATTTACTGGGTGGTGTCTGACCTGGAGAATACATCATGGAGTGACTTCATGCCACATTTTACATGAATGGATGCTAAAACAAAGGCTGAAACTATTCATGAGACGACATCAAGTCATTAATGCAGCATGGATATTAACTGTAGTAAATACACCAGTGGACTTTACACATACAGTCAATCAATCACCTGCTGGGATATGCCAAAACACCAACAAATCATTACAAAAAACTGCGATAACAGTTGATTGGTGGATTTTTTAAAAGATGGTAGGGGATTCAGTGGCCATTCTGGGGAGCAGACAAGAAAGGGCTGCTGTTAGCTAACAAGATGTTAGCTATTTTTTAACTATTTTTTAACAATTAAAAATTAAACTAGAAATTATAAGAAAATGTGCGCCACAGCTCCCGCGTTGATTGCCTATCATCCAATGTTTACAACAAAACCTCTTGGATGGCAAAAGGGACATATAAATGACTAGATGCTTGTGCAAAATGAATGCTTGTCCATGGATATCCCACTGTAATCTGCTAATTCACCCTTGATTATCTCCTGTTTTGCTGTGGGGGTCTATTCACAGGCAGGGCAAGGCTAACAGCCATCTGTTTTATGCTTATTGAAATGGAAATAATGCCGAGGCACATCCCAGCTATATAATGATAGAGTTGTCTGCGGTAATGTCAACATACTAGTTCCTGCGCCAACTCTTTTTTTACGGTTGTCATTTTTATTTGATAGAAAGAGTTGCAATCTGCTTCAATCATAAGATTTGTCTCATCTAATGTTGATTTTCAAGTCTTATCATGTTTATTGAGGGAGAAGTAGATTTTATCCCAGAAGTGTGTGAGTCAAATCTTGGGGATGAGGACTCCTGGAATATGGAAACCAGTTAGCGTAGCCACCAGCAGGGCAGTATTATCCCATTTTTTTCTTACATATGTTTACTTGTACATTGATTTATCCCTTTTGACAAAGCCACTGACATTTTAAGTTTAGTCGGGCAACTCTATTATGTTACTTTCAATAACTTTCGTGGCTCCCTAATTCATTTTCACTGTAATTATAGGCTAAATTGCATTAAAGCTCAATGATGCTACTTAAATGTTGTTCCACAGGGGTCTATACTAGGCCCTATGCCATTTGTGATTAATGTCATTAATGTGAAAATATCAGTAATACATATTGCAGACCCCAGTCTAGCAGTAAAACTCTACAGCAGTGCTTTTCTAACAGTTGCTCAGAGCAGCCATTCAATGTGAAGTACATTCAGAAAATATGTGGAGGTCCCCATAACAGTTCACTTTGAATAAAGCTGAGTTTCTTGACATGTTGAACAAATGTCTGCAATAAATCACTTCAAACTCAAGGTTGACTCGACCAATCTGTTTTTTTTTTCAATGTGGAGTTGTTCCCTTTTTTTTCTATTTGTTTACTCTGACATTTCTCTCAATCCTATGTCAGAAGTTGTGGTTAGCAAAAGAATTCAACTTGGTTCATTTCCTAAACATGGTCTTTTATAGGAGGGCAGCACATTAAACAATAATACTCGCTGCATTGCTATTGTTAAATGTTCTCAATCTCTTTTTCTTCTGCTGCATTAAGTGGTTTTTGTCAGTGTATATGTGCTCTGTGTGAGGGGGCCGTGCCAGTGAAGGTAACCATCTTGGGCAGTTCCTGTGTCAGATCACGTAGCATGGAGCTCAGAGTGATTATGCCGCCCCTGCAGTCTTTTTAGACAGAGTCAAAATTGGATGTGGCAACAACAATCAGAAGGAGCCATGGGAGTGGACAGATAAACTTTATAGGGACAAACACTGTCATGCACACAGAGCTTGGTGCATTTTATCTCTGACGCCACACTGGTGGCATTAAGACGTGTCTTCACTGACAACTTCAACTTAAAAGAATAAAAGGTTAGAGGAAGAAGGCAGGAGCTTGATGTTTTATTTTTAATCAAAGACATTTCAGTGTGTAACTGTCTTTCAACATCTTTTTTATCCTTCATTCTCCCTCTACAATTCCTGTAGTCCTCACAGATCTGACTGAGTAACACAAAAACAGATCTATGGTTGGACCTCTGCAAGGCAATGAGCTGCTACACTGCTGGACAACCAGAGGTGCACTGTAATGGCTTTCTGCTGGAAACAGAGGCCTGCTATGATCACAAGATATGAGATTTTTTTGCGGCTTCAAGAAATAGAGGAGGACTTTCTCCAACTGATAACATCAATTGTTGTGTATTGGATTTGGATTTGCACTTTGAGTCACATCGTTCTGCTACATCCTGCTGTAAATGATTGCTTGGATGCTGAGAAGGGGTTCAATGCTCTGTGAGAGACTGTGTGAACAAATATTTCAACAGTTTAAAAATAATTTTGCAAATTCATCATCATCAGCAGGATGAATTAGTAATGGATTATCTAGAGAACTATCCACAATACTGTGACGGAGCGCCGTTAAGCACCCCATCATTCCCTAAGTGGTGCGGGTCTCTCTCTCGTGGCCTGAGGGTGCCGGTACCGGGAGTGCGCAAAGAGCATGCTTGTTCCCTGCAGAGCCAAAGTCCTTTAAACTGTTTAATTTTTCCCTGCAGTCCCACACCTGTGTCCAGCGGTCCTGCACTATAACCAACAGTTTCCGTTTTCACCTGGACTCTTCTCTCCCCACTGTAGGCGTTTAAGTGTGCACACTCGGCGATTACACGCCACACACACACGCACACTTACCTGCTGCCATCTTCCAAGCCAAACCAGGGCACTTCCTGGTCTCTCAGTAATTAGCGCAAGGTGGCGCGCTTTTAGGGATCATGTGACAGCCGGAGCCCACCATTATAGTTCATTTGTGGTAATTTGGTCTGATTTAATGTGTTGTCAATGATTAAGGTCAAAGCTGTATGGAGGGGTATTAGTGCCTTTTTGTCCATGTAGAAAAGTGGAGAGATTTAAAATAAACATTGCAGCTTTAGCGGGGATTCTGATACTTTTAAAGATATCAAATAGCGATTTGCTTTAAATTGGCTAAAATTAAATCCCTCTTGCAAGAAAGTTTATCCACGTGTATTAATGTAAAGACACTATAATGCATTGTTTTATCTTAGCCTCAGTGAACGAACAGGTGCAGAAAGTGAACGACACTATACCCCCTCCCTCCTCTGCCTGAATAGTCATTCGGAAGTCGTTTGTCTCATTCACTATGTCGTTCACTGACTGAAACAGATCGTTCATTCGCTGTGAGTGAATCAAGAGACTCCACCCGCCCGCTTGCTCGCTGGCTGGCTGGCTGTGTGTTGTTCCCCAAAGAGTCAAAGGTGGCAGTTCCACTCCTGACCGGCATGCCAGGCTTGCGGCTGAACTCAACTGAACTGAGAAAGGAACGAATCCGGTCTCAGAGTGATTCAGTTCACATCGTTCACTCAGCAGTTTCGTTCTCTTGAAAGAAACGGTCATGAACGACACAACACTAAGTGGCATCATGAGTTACATGTGAACAAGTGTAAGTCCTTCTGAAAACCTGCTGTAAATGTGTCATTTATTTGCCTTTTTTTGTTTTGTTTCCTGCACTATAAATATTTTTGCCACTGTGTGCTGTTTTGGGGAGTTGGTGTGAATATTAAAAAAAACACCACTCTAGAGTTTGGACTGCGCCATCATTTTTTTTTGTCCCCAATGAACCTGCAACAGGAACAAAGGTAAAAACCAGTACAGGATAACTGTGGTGGGCCCTCAAGCTTCTTGTGACCAGGGGCCTGTTCTACGAAGCAGGATTACTGCTTAGCGGGGTAACTTCAAGGGTAAGTTCGAGGTTTCCTGTTCTACAACGCGGGTTCACTTCTTAGCGAGGCGAGTCTCCATGGCAACGTACGCTGAACGGCTAACCTGCTCCGGCTAACCTTCTTTTGTTATGCTTATTTTGTCCTCTACTTGCTGAAACAGGAAATGATCAAATCTTTCTGACTTTTGATCGTCAAATTGATCATTAATTTTTATTTATTTATGTGGAAAATAAAAAGCAGGGCTGTTTCTTCAGCTGCATGGTTGACACCCCTCTGGCACCGGTATTAGGTATTAGATATTACAAAACTAAGTTTGCCAGTCTTGAAATTGATGGTCTTGTGTGCTTTTGTTTTTCAGTATCTCTTATTAATAAGAATTTCATTCTATTTTGGAAAAAGAGAGAGAGAAAAAAACTCCTTGCAGCAGTTTTAAATGATGTGCAAGCCATCAAACTCTATTTTTTTAATGATATATTGCATCTTGACAACTTAATTGGAACTGGATTTGTCTTTGAAAAAATAATTTTAAATAAACATACAGCATCAAACTTAGTTGTATCGCTGCTGTACCAATGAGGGTAGACTAGCAAAAACCAGCTGCAGCAAAAACTGAAGCTGGAAACGGATTTCCTATTCCTTGTGTTGCATAGTTCAAAAGTGACTGACAGCAGCAAGTATTTTCCAGCACCAGCATGGTGCCTCCCACTACAAAAACACCTCAGTGTTGGTGCGATCAGAGCTGCAGGGGTAAAAAGGCCTGCGGTTCACAAACCATTACAGACATCCAGTGCGACCACCCGGTGCCTTCTCTCTCAGAATCTCAGAGTGCACAGGATGGCATTCAGCGTCCAATCCTTATAATGAAAAAAGTTTAGGTCATGCGTTTCATCTTTGATATTCTGACTCAGTATTCCAAAAGATTAATTCAAGTTCATAACAAAGTGTGACCACATTTGACCACATTTAAATTTTCTGCCTTCTGTAGCAGAAAAAAAATGGCAGCCAGCCAACCGAGATTTACAACATGCCTTCAGAAACCCATGACAAACATAACCAAAATGTTTTCCCACTCTGGATGCACTGAACCCAGACCAGCTCAGGGGGAGCTGCTCTGGAGATGACCCTGACCGCTGGCTTTCCCTCTTCAACAAGAGGGCAGGAAAAGAGTGAATTTCCCTGGGGGGTTGAAATAATATCAAATCTGAAGGCCTGAACCAAACTGAACTAAAATTTTTAGAAGCCTGGGTTGTGTTTTTCACTCTGTGCCTCTCAGAAAGCATCGGCCAGACGGCTTGAGCTATTAATTAGAGCTTCACACCATAGTTTCGACGATGAGGGATCAATCCCATTATCATTTCAATCTCAGCCCTTGAAGCCTTTTGTTGTTCCAAGACAAGGCTCACAGAGTAGTCTATGAGTGCCAGCAGACAATGGAAAGCTCATTTACTCCTATGCACTGTGTAGCTCTCCCTTGCAGAAAATGAATATGTCATTAGCCTGGTTAACCCCAGAAGTAAATTGTTTTAAATCCAGTCTATGCTACATATGCATTATGTAAAGCAGTCCTGAATATGTGCTGGACCATTACTTGAAAGCAAGGAGTATACTCAACAATTAATTTGAAATGATTGTTCATAGAGAACAAAAGAAAACCTCATTTATTTTTGATTACACGTCATATCGATTTCATGCTTGCATGACTAACCTGGCTCGATAGAAAAAACCTCTGTTCTTCAAAATTAATTATCCTCTCAGGGATTTGAAACGTTCTACATCGGTCTTTTCATGTCTTTGGAAAATCCCAAATATGCTCTTAAAAGCTCTTTGGAGAGGGAATCAAATGTAATAAATGTGAGCCGATCCTCTGTGATATTGAGGGGAGTAAAATAATGAGACAGAGTTTGGAGAGATTGAGCACTGCTAATGAAATATGTAACAATGTGGTTGAAGTCAGTGAAAAATTGGAAGAGAAAGACTGTAATACGTTTACCCTTTCAGATGTGTAAATACTAATCCTTATTTGATTACCTCTTGATTTCTAACTCCGGTTTTAGATTGTGTCTACCAAGGATTCAGAGTTTTGTATCATTTTATACAGCAGGACGACTTGGTATTTGATGAACAAAGTGTCTGTACCTTTTCATGTCAGGTTCACAAATGTATACATTAGTGAACTTTTGTCTAAATGTCTGAAACATTGCAGAAGTGTCCTCTTTGATGCCTTGATAGAGAATAGAACACTATGTATTATGGGTTTCTTCTGCTGGAAATCACATGAGAAAGGCCTTCTCTGGTACCTCTTTAGTCTCTGAAGTTTAAGCACAGTGCCCTTGGGATAGTCTACTGGTGGATTGAATGTAAACAAGGCGCCCACAATTTGTGTTTTACCCACTGGAAGACCATCCTTAGTGCAAACAAATCTTTGGATGATTCCTCTTGTTGCTGAAGTGAAAAAAAGGAAAATCCTCTTGTATGTCCTCCTAGTGGATTAAATACAAACAAAGTTTTCTTAAGATGCAACTCCAGTGGATTAAGTGCTGGCTGTGGCTTAGTGGTAGAGTCGGTTGTCTTTCATTTTGAATGTTTTTGGTTCGATCCCAGGACTGTCCAAATGCTGAGGTGTCGTTGGGCAAGACACTTAACCCCACCCCTGCTGGCCATGCCAAATGCTATGTAAATAAGATGACTCAAAAACCGAGAGACTCTAGAAGACTAGGAAAGCTCTTTACAAACATAGTCCATTTCACCATTTAGCATAAATTAAAGTGCTCTTGAAATGCCCCTTTGTTGGGAACGGGGTGACTTTTCAGTGGATGAAATTTAAAAGAAAAGCGAAGGAATGTCCCTTATTTTTGTGAATAAATAAATAAGGTGCCATTTGGATGTCTCTACACTAGAAAAGCTGTCATTATGTGCCTCCTCAGGTGTTCTTTTAGTAGAAATTTTAACAGATTGAATATTACTAGAATGTTAGCTTCATGCAGGAAATAGCATTGACATTTTTTTAATCAACAATTTTGTGTTTGAATTATACATGATTATACATCCATCACAAACAGTCAAATAAGTACTCACCAGGATGAATGGAGTTAAGTGTTTCAAGCTCCCCTGTGCCCCCTTTTTTCTTTACCTTTGCCCAATTATGTAAAGAAGAATGGGTACTGGGGGTTTGAACAATCATTCCAATTCGGTAACCTTAGTAACTGCACCAGCTGCACACTAAAAAATGTATTATCCCAGTATGCAAAAAGGCCTCTACAATTACCTTATGAATGCAGAATGCCACAGAGATATAGAAAACTAAAGCTTGCAAACTGGTCTTCAGAAAGCGGCTAAATGTAGATCTTTGTAGACCCTGTGGCATACAGCAGGCGTCCTATTCAACAGCCTGAGTACACCACCCAGCCCTAATGACAAACCAGTACACAAGTCACAGTGGGAGGTGGGTAGATGTAATAATATGGCCAGAAATAGTCATGGTAATGCAGCAGGATAATATAATACAACAGAGTAAAAGCTGGAAACATTATAAAACCAGTTGTTTCCGTCCCACCCATACAGTACAAGCCAACATGCTGATAAATGCATCTAACCCCTTTATGATTCTTGAAGCCTTTTCCTCCCCTGATTAACTCATTTTAAAACATCAATAAAAAACAATAAATGGAATTCAACCATCACAACTTTGCACTAAATTGTAAACAGTCATAAATATTCTTTCAAAGCTAAAAGTTATTATACTGCAATCTTTGTCAAACTTTCCTGGGCAACACCCCAAACTCTTCATGACCAGCTATTACAACAACTTGGACATGTTTCGTACCCAAACTCTGGTATGCACTTAAACAACATCTTTTGGCTCAACTGACAGAAATTTCTGCTTTCCGTCCTCTGTGAAGCCCAATGCCGTCAGGCTCAATAAACTCAAAAGATTGAATCTGGCAGCCAAGCATTTAAAATAAGAGATCTTTGATTTGGCTCCATTACCATTCAAACGACTTCAGACTCTTCTTGATCCATTTTTAGCAACACTTTTCCCTTTTTTGTTTAACTTGCTCTGCCACAGTTTATTCTCATGTTTTAAATCTATTCACAATCTGAGATAGAAGTGGCAAGGCCCAGGTGAAGCCAGTTTGAAGTAGATCACAACAATCAGTGTGGGGACTCTGGCAGATCTACACTGAGTTGTTTTCTACATCTCAAATGGAAATAGGTTTCAGTTTTGTATCAAGGATTTCACCAACTATTCAACTAGTTGTCAACAGACTACTTCAACAATTTCATGCTCTTTATGCAACTGTCAAATATAGTCGCAGAGAAAATGGTGGAAAGCGTTGGGTGAGGCACTGACCGTGTGCCCTGGATGAATGAGCTCAACATTTATACCTTTTGAAAGTACTTCACTGAAGATAATATAACAGTTACAGAAGATTCCCTGGTTGGGGAAATGCCACTTTTTGGGCCCTACACAGGATTGCTTCCTGTTCCCCCCGCCTCCTCTAGATTTCTGTCCATTCGCTTCTCTTGGTCCAAGCCTGATAAAAAGAAGGACTAAGATGCTCTGCGGTTTGATGAATCAAATATTGAAATCCTATTTGAAAATAATGGATGCTGTGTCATATACCGAAATAAGGACCATCCATTTGCACCTGCAGCACCTTAAACATCTGCCACTCCCATGAGATGTGCATCATGTGATCACACTGCATCCTTCTACCTTAACACACCTACACTGATACCTTTTTCTCAATGGGAAACAAAACTTTGGCAAAGTGGATATCATCAGTGAGCAGGAAAAGAGAGTCTAGTGATGCACCAGGGATTTGTTGTTGTTGTTTTAAGTAACCACCACAAAGTGTTCGCTGTGATTTTGCAAGTTGTGTTTCTTTTCTTTTGTGCTGAGCTAAAAAAATTGGCTGTTATTGATTGTGTTTAATGTCACTTTATTTTCGGTTCTTTTGATCAATGTATGTCACTCATAGACTGTATATAGAATGGATGCCGTCTGCCTCCTTGCTGGGTTAAGCCACGCCGAGAACAGCACCCTCTAGTGCCGGGCTGCTGTATAGGTCATAAATCCTGCCTCCTTCAGCAATCCCTATGGAGCTGTGGACAAACTTTAAAAATTTATGACACAGAACATACATTTTTCTCCCCCCCTGCTTGCAATGTTGACATGTAGTCACTGTAAGACTGGTTTGTGCCCAAGTCCTCTTTTCTCTGTGCAGCTCCATTCAAAAGTTATTAGGGGTTCATGTTTTCTATGATTGACACTTGATACAGCTTATGGATGTACAAAGATTGCGCAGGTATACGCTGTTTGAGCTGAGTGTCATCACAGCGACTCTCCCGCCAAATGTGTAGAATGCTACTGTGCAAGTGGTGGAGGGCGTACAACGCTACAGTGCAATGTTGGTGGAGAAAAAACACGAAAATATCGAGAGCTTTTGGGCTTCAAATCTGCATACTGACAGAAGGCGGAACCAAGTTGTCCACCAGTCTGTGGTGTCACCAAAGTATGCAGTGCAAGGCCATGGTTTGTGTTCGCCTCCTTCAAAATGGAACTCAAGAGTCATTTTCACCAATCCCTATAAAATGTGTCTGAATTATGTCACATGTCACAGTGGTAAGCTAAGGCTGTTTGAATAACACAATACATCTTTCACTGCTCTATGAAACCCTTCTTTATTCGTCTTTATTACATAATGACCAGACAACTGGTTGACTACTATTTTTATAACATGGCAAGTTAAGGGTTGTAATCTTAAAGGACCCAGAAACGGACTGGTCAACAAGACCATGGTGCAGATGTTTTATTTGAAGCTGGCTGGTTATGTCTGAGACTGCAGATAAGAGAGTTCTTGGTTTGTTGGACTTCCATAAAAAGCTTTGAGGTTGTGTGGATGTGGCTGGTCCAAAAAGGCTGAGAGGCTGGATCGGGTAGGATCTTTGCACAAAGAAAAGAAAGTTCGACTTTTCAAAGAGAAAAGAGAAAAAAAATACTCTGATAAATAAACACAGAGTGGCCGGATTCACTGTTACCTAGTAGATGGAATAGTCTGGCAAGGAGTGGAGGAGAAGCCAGGGTCTTTGTACTGCTGCTGATGAGATGAGAAGAGCTGCAGGTGTGATCAGTCAGCCAGGTGCCTGATAGTGGAGGCCATGCCATTCAGAAAAGCAGCCACCAAGACGGACAGGAGAGGACTTCTGTGCATCTGCCTTCGTTAACACCCAATACTCAAACAATGCAGCTACAGTATTAGATTACTTGTCAATCATGCCATCACAGCAACCAGCCCATCAGTATTTGTTGCAGTATTTACAGTATTATGGCCGCTTAGACACTTTGCTAACGGTCAAATAAAGGCCTCAAGTATCTTGGCTGCAGGAAATTCTGTTATCTGTAAGCTGTAAAGTCTTTGAACATGACACTTTACTCAGCGCCTACAGATTTAGAGACATCACTGAATATGGAGGAGGGGAAAAGAGGAGGCCAGAAATTGGATTAGCCAGTTGGATGTGATGATAAGCCAGTGAGGACGGCCGGTGCAGCGCCTCGGTGGCCTTTCTGATAACAAAGCTAATCCATCCATCTTAGCCTCCTGGCCTCTGTTTGATTCCCCTCATCAAACATCCCTCCGCCCTATTGTTAGCCATGTTTGCTGCCTGTCCTGCTGTGGCGCTTTGGCCATAACTCTTCACACAGCAACGTGGTGAGCAGGTCAACTATTAATTTAGGTGAAGTGCCACTGTGTCTGTACCTGCTGTTCAGCTCAGCACGGTGAGCCCAGGCTGCGCAGCTGAATGAAAGAGACATGCTGCCTGTCATCTTTCACCTGCCTGCCACCCGCGCTCCTCTGGGTCTTCCTCACATGCACTTGTCTTCCAAAAGTGCCCACCGTGACCAGCAAGACAAATTGCGATATTACGAGAAAACTATCAGCAGGACATTTACTGTGGCCAGGAGTTAAGCTGGAATCATAAGTCAATCCTCGCAGACAGCCAGGCGTCGTGGATGGGAGGCAGACAGAGAGGGAGGAAGAAGGAGGTGGCAGGGCGGGAAATGAAAAGATGAGGGCTGCGTTTGACACCAGAAGGTGCCTTACAAAGAAAGATTAAGCAGTCAGACTTGTTCCAGTGAGTTCTTCCTGGTAAAGGTCTGCTACCAACTTAAAGCTTGTCTCAGCATCATATTTAAAATACAAATATCAAGGGCGTCGGTGACATGTCTTCATTGGTTCATTTTGTAAAAGACTGTGCTGGGCAGAGTCCTGATTTTCACTTCAGTACAGCTGAAGTCTGGGTGCATGATGACAGGGACAGAGCTTAAAGCTCATGTGGGGACTTTTTGGTGATAATAAAATAGACTGAAATTGTCATTGATGCTTTTTCATGATGCAGAAAAGAAATAAGACCATGAGTGACAGGGCTGACCAATTATATATTATAATCTGTAAGGTAAAGTGACACTGATGCAAGGGGGTAGATGATCACTTGAACAAGTCCTCAGTTATAGGTCCAATGGTAAAGCATAGCATTTTAATTTTTAAACAGAATCACAGGGACTAATGCTGCGTTCAAGTTACCTCGGAAGTCAGATGTCGGAGCTGGAAATGATGTCACAGCCGAGTTTCAGTTACTAAGTCGAAAAAGCAAAATCAGGGGCGGAAACAAGATGGCTACATCTACAAAAGTTATTTTAGCACTTACCTTGACCAAATATAAGAAACTTCTGGACAAATATGCAGTCCTTCTGCGACTTGCAAACACGGTGGATGAAGAGGCAACACAAAGGTGCAGAAGGTAGCCTATTTTTTCTTTCAAAGTATTTCATTGTTTACAAAAAGTATCTATCACTGTTTGATTGGTCATCAGTTAATAACGGGCGAGTGATCTTAACAACTACATGCATTTAGTCAGTAATAAGTTGAAATAAACAAAAAAAACACTGTCTGAAACTACCAGCCTACAGTTAGCCTTTGTTAGCACGGCCAGCTTTATAGTTCACATTTACACATGAAAAATGTAAATTACACAATGACAGCATTTCCATATATAAACATCTAATAATATTTTTGTAGCTCAAGCCTCAGGCTGACTTACTGCAACAATAAAAAATAATAGTGTTAATAAAAGGATTATAACAGGAGCTTCAACTTACAGTTTACAACCGGCGCCGCCATCTTTACACAACTCGGGGGCCGTGTTGATTGCCAGACTGTCCGATTTGGAAATCCCACCTCAACGTTCGTTCCAGCTGAAAGTTCCAACTCGGAGCTTGTAAATTCCTACCTCTGAGAACAACTGGAACGCACCGTAAATCACAGAATATTCCATATTCAGGTGTTTGAAAACAGAGATTTGAGTATTCGGAAAAGAAAAGAAACAAATCACTGCTGCTGCCTGTCATTTAAGTTTTATAGTGAGCTGGGCTGCAGAGAGGGTGAGTTGATTCAACGTTTGCCTGTCCTGTTTGAATACACACTGCCACTTTTTTTGTTCTTACCTGCACTGCCAAAAAAAAAAAAAAAATGTCACCAGCAACATTAGCTTCCAACGACAAAGAAAGATAACAAATAAAACTTGACATAAAAACACAGATAGGGAACTTATTTTCTGAATAAGTTTCTATCAAACCAGAACTGTGGCAATGTACGTGGCTGTCCAAGTTGTGTTGCCTGACCTGCACAGTAAACCTCCCGGTCGAATGCAAAGCTGATGAAAGCCTATTGTCATTCAGATCAGGCGGTTCATTTCAGTGATAATGATGGCTGCTGCAGAGAAAGATGACCTCGAACCAGAGCACCCATGGCCATATTTCAAGCACATGTTTTAATTTATTCAAATGAAAAAAATGATCCATACTGTGATAAATGTCTGCTTTGTTTGCCGCAACATTATCACAGCACCGAGATGGTTCTCTGTGTAAAGCCTGGCTGACAGTGTCTCTGGTGAGGTCAGCTGACAGGTTTACCTGTGCCCGTGACAAGGTGATCAAGAGAATCACAGACACAAGAGACATTCTCCTGGATCTTTTTTTCTCAATATAAATAAGTTTTGAAAAAAAATTGAACACTATTTCAAGGACAGTAATTCTTGCATATGTTCGGTGACATTCTAGTGCAGCTCTGGTTTAAGTGAATACAGATACTGAAACTAACATGAATGCAAAGTTTGTCCCATAATATCTGCTGATAGCATTTACAATGTAAACAGATGAACAATAAAATAAATAAAGTCTTACCAAGCTCTCTTGGTGGATTTCATCAATCTATATGCACAGAATAACTTAAAGGGATATACCAGCGTAAAATTAAGTTAGGGTCAAACACACCATAACACAGAGTCAGACCCCAGTGGAGTTTCGCAGCTCAAGGAAGAACATTTATAATTATTACTCCATGGAAATGCATGCAGAGAGAGACGCTAAGGCAGAAGAACTAATGCGTCTGCAGTGCAAAATGATTATTATGATTACATCTTCATGGAAATTATCCGCTGCACTCGGTGATCGACTTGTCAGGGCTCCCCCACAAACAAGCAGCTGCTGGAAGAGAGGAGGTGAGTTGTGTTTAGTCTCTTTGCTAAAGAAATCAGTCAAAGCTAAAAAGATGTTTGGTGGCTAGTACTATGGCTTGGACCCTATATGTACTGTTGATGAAGTTAGGTGCTGTTCTGAGCATTATTTGTGGCTACAGAGTGGCGTTTTGGTTGAGGTTTTTGCGTGGAGACATAGACCGCTGTGTATGGCTATCCTGCTGTCGTTACTAAAGTTGGTATAACTAGAGAAGCAAGCTGTTGGCAACATTCATCTTTCTAGGGAGTGTCTAACTCTGTGTTACTGTGTGTTTGACCATAACTTAAATTTACACCATAATATCCCTTTTAAAAGGCTCCTGTATGGTTTTTTTAGCATGTTTAGGAGCACAGGAGAAGCAGGGTTAGATGGAGAAGTTAAACTGAAAAAGAAGTTTGAATCATGCTTCACCAAAAACACACTTTTGAATGATCGTTGGATGAATCTGACCTCTCTGTGACCTCTGTCTCACTTGAACACTCCCTGATTTACTTTGCACCATGTGCTTTTAATGGACATTTCAGATCATTTCAAGTGGAGCCTTCAGAAGCTGCTGACCACAAGGATGTCACACTCAAGGCTTGAAAACCTGCTGTCTTAAACACAATGGGTGGCATCAGTTCAGCTCTGTCAGCTCACACAGTCTGCATAATCGTACAGAACTCAATTCTTGCAGCTTAATATGCATGCTGTAATCTGAGGCATTAATGATCTTTTAATGAGCCCATAGTGCAGAGTGCATTGTTTCGTATTTTTGTACTTATATGTAGAAGACACAATGCAAATAGTTGTATTTTTTGTTGATTTCTGTACCAGCTTGCTGATTTGGACAAATTTCTTGCATTTTAGGAGCACTGTATAAGACATGCAGCGTAAATAAAGTTGTGGAGTGGGTAATGTATTTTTCATTAAAGTAAATGCTGACTGATGAGACAAATTAATGTGATCAGTATTCTGCCGGCAGATCTCATCCTCCTGACTTTCTTAATCAGGCTGCAGTGCTGTCACCTCGTTTTGGTCATTAGTTGCTTGTAATCATCAGACTGCATGTGGCTCTAAAGGACAAAATGTGTTCTTTTGAAGTGTGACTAATACATTTCCCCACTCGACCCGCTTTAACTTAGCATGTGCAGCATCCAACAATCCTGTCATGACTTCATTAATCCTAACTGGAAGAGTCCCTGCTTTGGTTGAGTTTCATGAAACTAAGTAGAGGACCAAGTCATGCTTAATGAAGCAGGACTTTCATCAGTACAAGTCCAGCACTCACTGAAGCCTCTTTGGTGAAATACCCCCCAGGTAGCTGCTCCTGACAGCTGCTCCCTTGTTTGAACATCAATTTCATTTTCAGAGCTCCTTTGCCCCTGCCTCACCAAATCCCACAACAATTATGACACAGATAAAGTGTTCAGGAGGGGAATGCTGCTAATGAAATGTAGCCTTTAAGGTCACTCGTGTACACTTACGTGTCAATGTGGTGGAATTGCTTCAGGCTAATAGCGTGTCACAAGCTTATCGTCAACAGACTCATGGCTCTGGATTAACAATCATGTAAAAAATCGTTTAGCAGGGTTCATCTGTGTCAGGTTTTTGTTTTGATTGTGAAACACAAAAACATTAATCTCTCAAAAGGGAGACCTTTCCCCCCCCCCCGAAGGTTGTTTGGGTTTTATTGTATACTGTATCTCAAGGACACACATCCATACATCTACATATATGATGTATGGTTATACAAGGAGGGATCCTATTGAAAATGCTTTCATGTAGTAATGAATTTATGATAGAGCGTGATGGTGTCCTCTGAGATGTTCCTTTTCCCTCAATGCACTCAAGATGTGGTCTCTGTTTTTACCCCTTTTGTCTTATTGTTGCTAATCACCCCTGCATATGTTACAACCAAACCCAATAGGGGGGAAGTTGTAACAAGGGAAAAATCCAGTTTTTGACATCAGTTCACACGGTCTATGACATTCTTGCAGGGATTTGATATTATCTCATTTGTAGTGTTTTAAAGCTCTAATGTGCCTTGTGCCTCCCTGACACTGATCTTCACGATTTTAAAATTGTTTAGTGCCGCTGTGGTGGCAATTTGTGTCTAACTCCTGTCTTTGTTAGTTTAATTTAGGTATGTTTTTCAGGAGACTGTCTGTCCCTGCCATAAATCTCACAGTTGCTCCTCTATTTTTAGTGAGTCACACACTGATCTGGTTATTGTTGATTTTCAATGTTATTTTTTTCATTTGACTTTAACTCCGGGGGTTAATTTCAAAAGCAGTTATCCAAACTATTAACTCCCCTTGAATTTAGTTTTCTTTAACATTCATTAGTATCATGTTCATGGTGCCTGACTTCATTTTGGCGCAACAGTGAAGGCATACTGGGTCTACCCAATGTCAATTTGCTTCTTTAAGAAAATACAACAATCTCAAAGGCTTCTCTTACGTGGATAGTAAGACTGATCAGACAACTCAAGCAAGAGCATACAGCCTATAAGGATCTAATAATCTGATGAGTGTAACAGCTTTAATTTGTTTGGATTTAAACCTTCAAATGGACTTTTATTGGACTTCTTTTTCAGGGTCTCTTGGGGACCTTTTGTGTTGCAGCAGAAGGGGTAATGTCAGACTTTAGCAATGTTTTTTTACTAATTCCTGTCTTGTTCATTTTGAACAAAATTGATGGATTAATTTTCAATTTTCAATATGGCCAGAAAAGGTAAAGGTAAAAATACAATGAAGACAGACCTCTATCCACTCAGAAACATGGTCAACCAACCAACCAACCACCCAACCAACCAACCAATCAATCAATCAATCAATCAATCAATCAGTCTTTACTTACGTAGTGCCAATTCACAATTTGTGAGATCGAACATTCCCATCCTATCTTCAACCACATGAGAATTTCCTCTCAGGGATAAGGTTTTGCAGCATTTATCAAGTTACAGTTGAGAGGAAAAACTTCCTTGAACAGGCAGAAACCTCAAGCAAAACCAGACTTAATGTTAGACAGTCATCTGCTGCTATTGCATTGGATTTAGAGAAGGGGTAGAGGGAGATGCAGAAGGAGAGAAATGGACAGAGGTGAGAGTAATAGATGGTGATGCAGAGAGACAGAGATATTGGTAGTCCCTCAACACCTTTCAAAAGCCTTCAGCTTTAGCTTTAGAGTGTTGAAAGTATTTCTGTCATATTTATTTCCTCTTTGATTTTATACATTTGACTTTGCTGCTCATGTTTGACAGGCACCTGGAGGCAGTGTTGTGCAACGTTGTTTGGCCAGTAGGTTGCAATTTATTTACAAGGAAAAAACATTTTGTCACTGTTGGCTCAGTATAAAATATTCAATAAAACACTAATGTAACGTTGCAGGGCACAGAGACTTCTGGGAGGGACTGGTTTGTGTTTGAACGACACTTTTGTGTGTATCTAGCTGATGTATTTAAAATGTTATGCCTAAGTGTATCAGGTCTTAAAGTGGTCTGACCCAGACATGACTTCACGTAGTTTGGTCTGGTCACCTGCTGCTCTGCAGAAGCAGTACTTTACAACAACAGAGCTAACTCAGTTCTGAAGCAGCCAGGCACATGAGGACTGAGGGAATGATGTTATTACTGCTCCCTCACACTGCTTAACTGTCTCTGAAGGACAATACACGACTTCAGACAGTTGAAGGTAATTTTCATGAGAATTTTATCCCTGCCACATTAAAGTCGTATCAACTGAGCCAACTGTAGCACATTTTAAGATGATGTTTGCTGATGCTATTATAATCTACAAAGAGTAGTTTTCCCTTTACACCATGTGATAACTGCAGCCAGATTTTGTGGTGTTGTTTGGCACCAATTATGGATGTGTTGTTTACAGCAGTGATAAACTTAACAGCAACGTCACATCCATGCCACAAATGTTTTACTTTATTCTATTTACAGTCACTTAAGGCACAACCAGTCTATCAGTTTGAGACTGTTTAGTAGCACCTCTTAAGTTGCACTGTTTCAGCTTGTGTTGGTTCAATTAAATTGTAATGAGGTTGATTTGAGAAAAATAAAAACACAGTCAGCGTGAGATTATTTGCAGACACAAGGTGCTGAGCGAGCTGCTATTTTAACTCAGTGAATCATGTCAGCCAAAGAAGGAAAGGGTGAGTCATATACCACTCAGGCTGCAAAATAATCAAGACACGTTATAGTGGTAGACAAAATACACAATGGCTATGTCCATTTTTGCACATGACAAAGTGGGATATTAATGGATTTAAAAAGCGAAATTATTCAGTAATTGTTACTAGTAACTGCGATGCAGAAAAGTTTAATCAGATCAATTAGAAAAAGGCAAATAAATCTCGTCAGGAAATGCAGTTACCATAAAATAAATGACCTGCATAAAAATGCAGGGGACCAAATTCATAACAGAGAGGAAAAATTGAGTTTAATTAAAACCTAGAAGCAGTTAACATTTATCACGGGCAAGATGGTTTCATCAGCATGCAACAAAGTCATTTTAATAAATGTGGTCCTGAACCTCTGGAACAAGGACCTACAATATGCTGGGAAAGATACTGGCCTTGTCACAGGTCCAAGACTGAGGTATAAAACATATACACCAACAAAATATGTGAATAGTATTAAATGTAATGTTTGCAGTATACTGTCCATACAACCTGATTATAGTAGGCAGGGACTGCTATGAGTATTATAATGAAGTACATTTAACCTGTGGTTAGCAGAGGTGGTTTGTCTATCCTGAGGGGATTATATTTTCATAAACACTAGATTATCTTGCCTATTACCTGGGCTTCAATGACAACAGTATCTTTATGAGCTTACTTACAGCTTCAACAAAAATTGATATGCTAAAGTCTGAAAATTACCAACCCTGACCATGTAATGCTAGCTATATATATATATATATATATATATATATATATATATATATATATATATATATATATATATCAGTGGCGATTGCTCTAAGACTGCAAGGGAAGCTCGGCTTCCCTTTAAATGTCACCCCCCAAAAAAAAGAAAAGTGGAGAAATACGTACTGCTGTGTGTACATTTCATTAACTAAATATGCACTAGAAAGCCTTCATCGTTTGTTCAGACACTGTGATAAGAAGCTGATAATTACACGTTACCGGCATAACTTCGTTCTCATTCATCCTCGCAGCGCCTCAGTGCTTTAAACAGCCGGACGCTGGGCTTCTGCTGACTTCAATGTGGAAGCTAAAAGTGGGTTGTTCCAGCAGCGAAACTAGACGCTCATTGGATAAATGCTGGGCTTTGTCCTGCCCATCGGAAGCTAAGCTTCACTGGAGTTCTATGGCGAGAGGGCAGTCCCGACTTTCTCCCGGACTCCAAGCTTCTGCATCCATGATTGGATGAGCTGTCTGAGGCGAAATCCTTTTTTGATTGACAGCTAAACAAGCGAATCAGCGATCTTGAAGAATAAAACATCTACCAGAGCATTTTCCAAGTTATTCATTCTGTTGTTCTTAACTAATCCGGAGACTTTACCGATCCTCAGCGACTTCTGTCTTTATTAAAAACGACTGCCGTTGTGTTTGGCGACTCTGTTCTGTTACATACTAATAAACAAATACAATTATGATGTAGGCCAGAAAAATGAGCTTCCCCTCATTGAAAGACCAGCAGCCGCCACTGATATATATATATATATATATATATATATATATATATATATATATATTAAGTGCATGTCAGCGTACTGATTGACAACCAATGTGGCTTCAGTTTAGGGACTGTTGCTGTATTGAAGTACAGCCCTTCTCAGTATGAATGTGTGTGTTCATTGCACTTTTTAATACAGCTGCAGTGGCTACAGGCAAAAAGCTTGGAGTTAAGACCACTCCTCTGTATTACTCTATAATACACTGTTCTCAGTTTGGTGAATCAGCAGGGACAGCACAGCAGCATTTCACTGAGGGACAGTCACGGCTCGATCACCAAACTGAGGTGAGTAATCCAGAACCAAGAATACGAGCTGAGAGTGAAATTTTTCCCCTTATAGATTTATACTTACAAAAATGTCTCTAGTCTTTGACTAGTCTATTAAACTAGTTCAACTAAAGATTTTTTTGGACTGAAGTGCAATGACTAAAACAGAGTTGAAAGTGCAATAAATAGAAAGGGTACTACAGTCTGAGGCCCTGTTTATACGTACCCAATTATTTTTAAAAACTGAGGCATCAACCGTCGTTTGCACCATTAGTTTAGATGCAAATAGAAAATTCTCCACTGAAAACTATGCTTTTTAAAAACTCTGGCCAGAGTGGAGATTTTGGAAAAGACAGTTTGCATGTAAACAGAGAAAATGTAAGGATTTGAGCAGCCAATGGCAGACTGTGCACTGGAAACTGGGTTAAATGCAACATAGTTTACAATCTACAGTCTGTGTTTACAATCTATGGTGATCATGGATGCATGCAGAATAGCAGTCACATTTATGCTGGTGCAATTCCTTTGTATTTGTTTGCATTTGCAACTTTTCCAAAAGAAGGAAGTGACGTTGTTGTTGCTGCTATGTGGGATTCTGATTGGCTAACATTGGCTTGAGCTTCTCTTCACACTGTCACCTACAGGTTTGGCATGCTCTCGACAGTATACATACAGGAGTTAGTGTAAATGAAAACTTTTCTGAAAATGTAGTGGTGTGCATACAGTATTTTTATAAACAGAGAGAGTGAAATGTCCGTTTATGAAAATAGACAGGCATGTGTAAACGTGGTCTAAGACGCTGCAGAGCACTGACACCCCCTCACCTCCTCTTTTGGAGCTGACACGGTCATCGGTTTGCAAATCATCAATTTTTTTCTGCCAGTTGTGTAAACTGTCAGTGTTAGCCATGTGCTGAGCTTGGCAAATATTAACTGGTGAAATAATCTGTAATTAATGGTTAAACCTTTTCTTAACTTAAACCCAGATGTTTATTTCAAAATGAATCATCCCCATCTTTTCTCTAATGTCACCTCAATTTCAGTACAGGTCCCAGCAACATGGCTGCAGACCCAGACTGAGGTGGTAGGGTGGAGCACAAATAACTGTGCAAAGGGCAAAAAGACTAAAATGAAACACAAACTAAGCAGCCCTTTCAACTTAAGTCACATAAAAAATAACACTGCAGCTATTCTGTGCCAGCAAGTGCTGTGAGGCTGTTATTTAAGGTATTAAAAAGAGGTTTGGTATGATTTCTACATTATCCATATGGCTCAATGTGCTGTGGGGAAGAGGAAACTGTCTGAGCACCTATTAAAGTTTGGTGAGGTAAAGTGCAACCTGCCAAAGCTACAAAAGTTATACCAAAGAATTTGTTTCAGTCTCTAAAACTGCAAGGGTCCAAAACTTTAGGTTTCTTAAAGAACTGAAATGTTGACCCAAACTCTCCGACTCACAGTTATTGTTGTACAGACAAACCTTTGCATTAACTTTTATTATTTTATTTGTAATTGTGTGCTGCTACATAGCTCTTAAGTACATTGGTGGAGAAAAATAATGTTTTCTTATTGGACCTGTGCGATAAAGCTCTCCTCATAGCTATCATAAGTGGTGCAAGCACTGTGGTGTGAGATGAGAGGTGTGTGAGGAGTGATTTCTCTTCCTTCCAAAAGCTGACCTGAGCTGCCTCGACTTGGAATTGTAAATATGAATGATTCAAAATCCTTATGTGAAGGGGGATCCCACAACTGGCTGACCATGCACTCTGTCTACTGTCATGTTCAACAACTTCATAGCCAACCGGGAAGCGAGCTGACAGACATAGACATTCATTATACAGAATCAACTCATTGATACACGGTGGGAACGCAACTGACTTGACCATTGGAGGGGTTAAAAAATACTATCTCAATTGAAGTCCCTTGAAGCTGAGCAGCTAGCATCAGTTAGCTCCCATTGCCTTGTTCTCTACTCTAAAATTACAGTTGACAGCAAGAGGTTTTTTTACTGGATTTCTAGCTGTGAGAGCCAGGACTCCAGCTGCAGATGTAAAGAGTCGCCATGTGTGAGGCATGCTGTGTTTATCGCATTGTTGCACACCACACACTATAGGAACAAAACTATGAAATCTGTAATCGTTTGTCGCCATATGTGGGGTTTCTGTCGCTCATTAAATTGGCTCATCTTTTGAAAATCTTGTAGTGTGACAGGCTTAAGGGTTTCTTTTGCTTACATCTAAGTCACTGTAGTACAAAGACAGTCTTGCAACAGCCACCTTTGTAAACCACAACAAGAACCTGGTTGTATGATGCTAGAGGTTGCAAGAGTCTGCACCAAGGTTGTACTTTCTCAATCCCCACAGTTTTCCCAAGGGTTTATCGATGTGTATTGGTGTTGGAAATCTCAAGACAAGAGCGTCTCCTTTCATCATCGTTGGGAATACATGCAGGGTTGATGTATCACTCTGGTTATCTCACATCTCCTTGATGTCCATTTGTTCTCAGCAGTACGTCGGTCTGCAGTCGAGATAAAAATCACAAGGCAGGATGGAGACAGGGAGGCTCTCTGCAGCATGATGCTCAGCTGCAGGAGAAGCAAAAGACGTGATGTGATGCTGATAGACTTCTCACAAATAAAATCCACTGGGTGGACCTTATTCCCTGAGCCTTCCTGTGAGAGGTTTCTCTCCAGCTGTTCTAGTTTTGCCTTGACTACAACTTTCCAAAAATAGACCAAACAATATACTGCTCTACCTTTTCTGCAGAAGTACGTCTTCACCAATTAATTTTCAGCAAATTAAAGATCCTGTGAGGAGTTTTTAGACGGTAATAAACAGAACAAAATTAAGTCTAATGCATCTAAGTGGGATAACAAAGCACACCAGACCATTAGGATAAAAACTGACTGTGTCTGAATGGTTATTTTTTAAGGCTTGTTAGAGCTGCTACTCAGGTCTGTTTAAGGTGAGCTGAGGTGATTAACATTGTGCAGACCAGTTGTTCCTGAAAATGTTTGACTGGAGGGTAAAAATGTCTAACATTAAATTAAAAAACCAGGTCCAATAAAGAGAAAGACAACAAAAGAGACTGTCCCAGTCATTTCTGAACAATGAATATCTGATGCACAGTCTGTACTAGAGTGCGTTGGGTTGTCAGTTTGGAGTCCTGTGTTGTTTTTTTTTTTTTTTAAACAAACATAGTTTAAAAAGTACCAGGATACACACTTTTGACCACATGACAAAAAACCAATGGAAGTTAGTAACACTTACTTTTTAGTTGGGACAAATTGACTACATTTTTTTCAGCTTCCCAGCTTTCCCAGGTTTGGCAGACTTATTAGCAAACAAGGGTGAGTACAAATATTAGGGTGACTGTACTTCCTCTTTAACCCAGACATGTCCTCTTTTTGAGGGGCTGTCCGGCATTGTCCGGGCTTGGTCTGGGAAAGTTTATAAAATCTTTATATTTCTGCAGTTTCGTACGGAAGTTTCAAGTTTGTGTCATGTGGAGTTACTGAGTTAGAAGCCTGTAAAAGACACTAGCTCCGACCCAAAAAACTCTCAAAATCACTTTGTGCAACTCTGTGACTCCGCCCTCGCGTAGTTGTGTACGCTTTTTGGGGATTCAGTATATGGTCAGCCTACAAATATAGAATTTGGTGACTTAAACCAAAACACATATTTTGTACTGTGTGTATTTCTGCTGTAAAAATGAACATTTTAAAAATGGGTGTCAGTGGGGTTTAATAGGGTGCTATTGCCCTGGTTTGCACTTTTTTACAGTATATCTTGTACAGTGGATGTCCTTCATACATGGATAGCATTGTAATCACCATCGGTGTTAAATTGGTTCGTTGAACATCTTGATGTCAAGAACATCCACAACCTGACGACAGATCCTGGTTAAGAAAAAACACCAAGCAGCTCTGTCAAAGACATGCATACCCAGAAAGACAGAAGTCTGTTTCACCTCTTGCCTTTCCCCTTCAGTCTGCACTTTTGCAAGTGTTTTTTTGGTTGTGAAGGGTAGTCAGAGCTGTTTTCTCTCCCCAGAGACACAGGAACCAGAAAAAACGTGGGAAGGTTTTATGTTTGACGACAAAAACAGCCACAATGTTGTTGTTTGTGCATGCCACTTCATTGATGACTCTTTTTTTTAAACATGACTTAGCTGGATTTGCTTCTTAGTTTTTACAAAAATCTTGGACTGTTTCATCCTGGGCTTTTTATGGGGGGTGGGGGGGGGGGGGTGGGGTCTGTGTGATCACAGACAACAACAACCCCCCTGTAAAAACTGTTGTTCAGGTCTCCGCACAACATGCTTGCTTTTGCTTCCTACCTACTTGGCTAACGTAATAATTGTTGTTCTAGTCTACACGCAACATTTTTTTCTCAGTCATGAAACGCTTAAATGGGGGACATTTCCGCAGACAGCTTTGGCCAGGGACAGGTCATCCAAAACAGGGACTGTCCCTGGAAATTGGGTACATGTGTTCACCTAAGTCTGGGAACCACAAGCCATGAGTAGCACAATAGCAGCTACTGTAACAATAGCTTATTTATCCTAGCCAGAGGTATGATGAGGGAACTAAGAGCTAACCTTAATCGTTAGCATAAAAGCCTCACTTTCAAGTCATTTTGTCACAGCTGTGTGAAAAGTAACACCCACTAGTAAAGTTTAACTTCATTTCACTGGAAATGAGTATGATCACAGATACCAGTATAAGAAAAATAAATAAATAAATAAAACTAGTTTTCAGCTCCAACACTAGTAAAGCTATTCTGTAAGTGTCTCAAAATAAAAGGTGGAAAAGCTTTAGCTGGGGAGTTTATTGGATCTTCTCTTAATTAGTCAGTTTGGTCAAAGTCAAAGGGAGCCCCAGATTCAAGTAAGTATTTTCTTTATGCTCATCATTTTACATGAACAAGGAGCCACTTCAAACATAGAAGCCGCACTTTAAATATGGTTTAGAAATTAATGTTATGCTATTCTGAGTGACAAGCAGCCTTCCTCTCAATTTAAATTCATAAGCTTTCAAACACTGTAGCTGAAGATAGTTTTAAGAACTGATGTTACTGACACTTTCCCACAATAAACAAGAGAATACTGTGCGGTATATGCTGTTGTCCTGTTACTAAATCTTGTTTTTTGTTCGTCCCTTTGCTTCCTGTTTGCTTTCGTTCAAAGATTCTTTGTGTCTCTGAGCCTGCCCCCTTCCAAGAACACCCAGAGAGGACATGCTGCTGTGCATCAAAAGCTGTCATGTGGGAATATAATGTGCATACCTGTGGTGGAGAGAGAACTGAGCAATAAAAGCAATAAAAATAATAGTCCAGAGTTGTAGAAGTGGGGGAAAAAATAATCTCATATTGTGCCATGGTGAGTTGTTCCAATGACAAAAACAACCATTTATGTCCTTGGCTGCAATCCAAACTGGTCTATTGAAGCTTTATTGTGTAGGAAATTGGCATCGCAGCACGAAACTGTGGCTCTGGAATGAAGGTCTTTCTTTGGAAAGCTTTATCTCAGGGAAAGCACGTAGCACACGCCAGTGTTTTGTGCTGGCAACATGGTATTTAACAACAACAGACCACTCCTGAGATAGAAAAAATCTGTGATTAACTGGCTAATGAAATGTTATTGGAACAAGGGGACGGTCGAGTACAAAGGTTATCAGCCACACTGGTCAGATAAACTGGATTTACCAGCACAACCAGGCTAAAGGTTAGGGTGATATTTTAGGAGTGAGCATCCATTAATACTTCCAAAAGTGGTAAAAGGCTGAAACAGACAGTGGAGAGACACCAGAGAGGCTGAGACTTTATTTAAAAAAAATATTCTTTCTGGTAGTGTACAGGCTTTAGTGTTTTTCTGGGGGGATATGAACCAGACTAGAATTATTATAGAAGCCTATGATGACCTATAAAAAGAAAACCATACACTGTAGGAGTGACCCTTTTATCACACACAACTGAAACTTATCATACAACTTCCCCAATACTGTAAAATCATAAAAATCACCTCCCTGATGAGACAACCAAAACTGCATGTGTAGAGGATTTGTGGGACTGAAACTTGTGGTAAAGCTGTTGTACTGGATTGCATTTGATTGCATAAGTGGCCGTGATGTTGTTGCTTATTGTATATGTATTATTTACTGGGAATGGAAAGATTTACAAATTCACATCAACACATGGACACACAGGAGCATGAAGTGAATGCATTTGTAGAGCAGCTGTTTTAAGATAATATAAACAGTTCTGGCTTACAGACATTTAAGCTGAATTTTAATGCAGTTAACAGAGTGTACTTTCAGTTTTATGCAGACTCTTATTTTGATGCTCCATGTAGACTTTTATTTTGAAGGTCATTTCTGAGCTGAAACAGGAAGCAGGAAGAAAGATGACTAGAAAGCATGGTCAAAAGAAAGTAGGCTGGTGATTGACATAGTTCATTACTCCTGGAAATGTCTCACCTGTTCATTCCCCAGCAGAATCATCACTTGTATGTATATTTTTTCTCTTCATAAGTTTGTTTTATATTGTACAATTAAGTTATCAGTAAAATCCACTGTAGCATTGTTTAAAATTTAAATGTTATATCAGCTCAAAGACATGTTGGCATTACACGTTAGATAAATCTGAGTAATTTACAGCTTTAAGTTATGAGAATGTTTCCTTTTTTTCTTTTTCCTGGTTCACTCTCTCATGCCTCATCCTATTTGTATGGATTCAGTACAATGTAAAGTGTAAAACTAAATCTACAACCAAAACTACGGCATTCTTCATGTTCATGAAGGAGTTAACACACCTCAGCAAGGACAGAATATTAACAATGCATTTCTTTAGAAACTATAGAAGAGCTCTTATCAAGATTTTTGCTTGACCCATGTTACATTAATATTCACCACAAATGCATGTGCATTAAGGCGTTTTTATTTTTGAATAAAAGCGTAATACACCCAATCGCTTAAGATTCAAAGTTTGGGAACACTTTAAGGTCTCCAAGAGGGATAGGCAACCTGCCAAGTCAGATGCAATTTGCAAAATATGTCATGCTGCTCCTACGTACACAGGCACCATGAATAACTTTATAACTCACCTGAAGCTGTAACAAGGCGTAACTGTGGAGGCGTATGCCAGTTTGAGGTTCATCTGTGTCAACTAGCCTGAAGAGTGGTGGGAAGCTATCTCAAATGCAGGTAAAAGACTCAACAACTTCTTAAAAGACAGTAACTGATACTGGAGCTGCAGAGTGCTGAATTGGATCATGTTAAATACTACTACATTGTGTGTGGGTTGAACTGATTTAGATTGTTACTTGCTGTATATGCATTTTAAATCAAACAGACTCTTGGCTGTAGCTTCTTACACAGTCCAGTTCCACACAAAAAGGTGTAATATTGGTGTCACAGTGTGTCATTACACATTGAATAATGTTGTTGGAAGAGTGCAAGAGGCATGTCTTTTCAGCACACAGTCATCAACACATCCCGACTTCTGGGGGGTATAGACATCCTGCCTTGAAAAGTGCCTAACATATCCAAATCCGTGCTGAATTGCTCTACACCAAAGTTGCCTAATCATAATATGTGTATATCTCCACATGGTTTTCTTTGCATGGTGTGTTGCCTTGGTCATATCAGATGCTGTCTGCAATTTAGCACTGGTGCAATCAGGAAAAAATGCCCTGAAGTTGGGGACCAAAACTTTTCCAAAAAATGTGACCTGTCAGGAGCGGCTAATCAGGCCGTGAATGGCAGTAATGCCTTTAATGATGTTTACTTAATTGACACTTTACTGCCATGCTCCTCTGATTGTGAGATGTGAAGTCAAAATACCTTTTGATGGGCAGATATCTTTATTTTCAGATTATTATTAAACTAAAATCATGATTTTATAAATGGTACAGGAGTAACTCATAGTTATTACATAATCATTTGACATGGCTGACAATGTAAGATGAAAATCCTTGATTAGCATTAGCCCCAATGTAACCTGACATTTTGACACAGATCTGCTCTACATATTAGAAATTCCCATTTGCAAGTGCCAGTTCAATCAATTTGAATCAGTGTGTCCTCTCTCACTTCTCTGTTTTCTCAATAAATGAATGGGAAATTGTTTTATTGAGCATTTAACATGTTAAAAAGCTTCAGTCCGCTCCTGGTTGGAGTCCTATACATAAAAATAATGTGAAACACTTCACAGTTTTACAACTGCTCATACAAATTGTCTGGGCTTCAACCAAAAATGTGGTATAAGTACAATCTCTCATGTGTTTAAGCTTTAGTAAACAGTCACTCCGCAGCTGACTAATGTGGCTTTTATTTTTTATTTATTTATTTATCTGTTATTGGCTAGGAGCAGTGATTTAAGTGCTTTTCAACCAGACTGCTTTTGTCTGCTGCAGTTGAATGACTAATCTGAAATCTGGACATGTTTGTCTGCAGAATAAGCAGTTTCAAATATTTGGTAGCTGCAGGCTATCAAGAGGCACTCATAAGCCCCTGTGAATATTTGGGTTTAGTCAGGTTTAATCCGTCCCTCACACAATCAAACACGACTTACTTATGCTACACAAAACACCAACATCAAAAATTCCCCCCAAACATCTACTGGTGACATTTCTCTATTTGTGTTAGGAAGAAATGGCGACCATGCTGCACAATTTTAGAAGGAAAAAAAAAAAAGCTAGCAGCTTTTGTTGTGTGCACCGGGGCCCAGAAGAGGCTACACAAAGGAGAACATCATCCAAAACAAGAGTGCCTCCTGGAGTAGCAAGTCGATTGTCAGTTTTATTTTGTTCTCATGCTCTTCGTTTAAACAGGTGATATTTGCTTTTGACTCTAAACCCAGCTGAAGGTGCATCAACAGTGACTCCTACCCTTCACTTTCGACGTGCATTAAACTGTATGTTTTTCTCATGGCTTTACAAAGGCTTGTAACTTGCCTACTGACCCTGCATGCGCCTCTAAAACATCAGAGTCCCTGGCTTCAGCAGCAGCATGTTGTTTCTCTCTGATGACTGGCATCCTGTTATCCCTGAAGCAAAATGATACATCACATCTAAACAGAAAATTTATTCAAATACACAGTGTTTTGTTCCCTATTTTTCTCAGATCTCTGTGCATTTGAACTCGGCTTTTTCATCTCCCTCTCTTCTTATGACCGACGTTTCTATCAGCTTGTGGACGCAGTATTCTTTGTTCAGCCCACATGGGAACAGTCTTGATATTGCTTTAGGCTATCTGTTTCACTGAGGGTGACAGTTTGTGGGCCCTTTACAGTAAATATTGAAAAATGAACAAAAAGTAAAACTTAATGATGCATTCTGAGAGTGCCGTACTGACGAGACACAGTAATTAAATAACACGAGAGAAGCACTGGCTCTCGATAATAGTTATTAAAAATGCACAGCACTCCATAAGTTTAATATGTTTTCGTTATGGCATATATCCAGTGCACGCTGCTCCAGTAACAGCAGTATGGAGGCCTTGCATCACCCCCTCCTCCAACTCTTGCTACATCCATCACAGTTGGGTGCTTCCCAACATCTGGAGACAAGACAGAAAGGACATATGTCTGAATGTCAGTGTTATTTCCCCCGTCCTCTTTGCAGGGGTGTTTCAGACTTTTGTGACAGTGGTGCCCTTTCTGGGGTTCTGCCTTACAATGGGGGGATATAATTATGAGTTTCATTTTTTTGTAATCTCTGTCTCCTCTGAAGTTGTAGGTGTCATGATGATGTGTACATAAGTCCTTATGCATTGGAAACTAACATCATAGTATAAGTTTTACAAACTTAAAGATCAGTGTGTGGTGTTCTGTGGCATTTAGCGGAACAGACTTCACAGAAATACAATACAACATGAAATCACCTGAAAATGAAATTTTTTTCATTTGATTTTTTTTTAACTCTGTGTGTCGAGTCAGTCGTTAAGGTTCTTGATACCAAAAATTTCGGCTAGCAGAAAACTCAGATTTGACTGAAGGCACATGTGTATGTTTATAAATGTCATCATATAAGAGGTCTCTGGCAATTAAAAAAAAGATGTCCGTTATGTGTTTCAATGCTCAGATTTGCTTATTGCTGTATAATTTAGCTTTGTGTGTTAAATTGTGTTTCAGTGTCTCATTATATCTACCTTAAATTCTTTAAACCCTCAGATATTGCAGGTTTAAACCCTTGGTAAAACCGTAAGAATTGTAATTGGCTTGTTGAATTATTGGCTAGTTCATTGCATGGTTGTATTACAGAAAACACTTTAACCACAAGTCAATGACTTTCCATTGGCTAGAATTAAACTGACATGTTGAACCTTTTTTTTTTTGTCAACAGATTAAGACTAAATGTAAAATAGTGCTGACAGTACCTTTTGCTATTTGGTTGAATTTGGTTTATTGATGACAATATGCCATAGATGATCTACCATAAGCTCAGTCTCGAGATTTTAAATATTTCATTATTTAGTATCAGAGTGACTTTTCAATTTCAGTCAGAGAATTCTGTGTTTACTGCCATGACTGCTCTCTGTGGACCTTATGCACTAATTCCATTTGCTGTAGTTTGAGGCCGGTGTTACCAGCACACTATTTGATTCAGGAACACTTTCTGTATCATTGCTGTCTCTGTTTTGTTTATGCTTGGGGCATGGGCCCATATGGGTTTTCTAGTTATTGATCGCTACTGTGATTTATGGCTAGGTGGCCAGCCCGACTCTTCTTCTGGTGATTTTTTAATGCTGGGTTTCACTGTATATTTTCTTGTGGTTTTTTGGTTGTCATGTTTATCATCCCTGCTGTTTGAGGAGAAGGCTGCAGGGCTGGGAAAGTGTGTTTGTATAAAAAGTCTGAAAGCATCAGAAAGATATATAGTGGGTGAAAGTGCACATTCTTGCCTTGTTTCAGTTAGCCAAAAGTCCCTCCGGGGGGAAAGAAAACATTACAGAGTAACATTGGCTATATTTTCTCATGAGTCAGACTTGCAGCTCATTATGTGGACAATAATTTTGCTCCTGTCTACTGGAATAGCTGCAATCTCTAATAAACCAAAAGCCAGGTATATGTAATTGCAAAAGAATGGGAAAAATGTGAAGTAGTGTACAGCTTCATCAGAAAGTTAAAAGGAAGAAGCGTAAATGTATGTAAATAAATAAAGGAGAAGGCACCATGTTCAAAGTACCTTAAGGTGACAGTTTAGTGGAACATCAAAAGTCAAAGACAAAACACTTCCCTCACTGGACTTACAGGCACATGTAAGTCCAGTTTTCAGTCTTTCATATTTTGATAACAGTTGGTTTTGATGTAGTTTGTCTGGATGTCCTGTCATCTTTGAGTTTTTGTTGCTCACAAACCTAATTTTTCAACTTTCAAATACTAGATCTTGCAGCTGTACAACTTTTAACCTCAAACTGTCACCAGTAAGATGTTTATCCTGGTAAGATCAAAGTTTGAAATTAGCGCTTCATTATTTTTATCATGCATACTGTTTTTTTTTGCTGTGATGGGAGAAGGCAACACAACTACCACAACTAACACTACTATGGTGTGCTCCCGGTCTGCAGTAGTCAGTCCCTCCTTACCCAAAACAGGCAAAAAGTTCATGAGTGATTGAGGTTCACTGATGCAGAGCGCAAAGGCTGGCCGATGTGGTCATCGCCCCAAAGTTAATGCAGGTGCTGAATGAAAAGTGTCGAAACACGGTGCATTGGGCTTTGTAGTTCATGGAGCTTCATAGCTGCAGAGTCACACAATATTTGGCTGGTTTTCGTGTCATGGCTTACGGGTGCACAATGACACCACTAGAATATGATGTTTATCTTCAAAAATGCAAGTATTTGGTTAATTTTAAGGGATAAAAATTAAGCATCACAACGGACATATTTCATTCTTCAGGTGCATGAATACGTAATGTCATCTCACCAGACTCTAAGTGCTCCAGGCAGAGTGTTTTTTTTTTTTTTTTCACCCTTTGACCAAAGAGATCCTCAGGGGTAATAAAATAAACAGCACGTCTGAAATGTACAAGAGCCAGACAAGCAAGTGCTTTGCAAACTCATTCAATTTCTTTTTTATAAATCATGCTGCCATTAAGTTGTTACTTTCTTCTGCTGTCAAGCCACCATGACTTTAAGGTAAGAACAAAGTAGAAAAGACTTTGATCTTAACTTAAGAAGGTTACAGCCAGTTTAGGTGAGTGGAACTTCCTTTGAGTTGCTATTGGTAAGGTCAGGTATCAATTACTGGAGTTTCACTCTCTCTCAGCATCAAGTCTACCTGCACAGGTCTACTGAGCAAGGGCATCGCCACAGTCTAGCATGCCATGTGCCTGACACACATTCCTATCATGATCACAAACAGAATACATTGCATAATTCACAGACAATGCCACCTTCAGGACTTTGCTCCGGTTCAGAGAGTCCCAACCCAACTATCAATTTTGGGCTAAGGGACTGCCAATCAGCAGTTAATTAATCAAAATTTATCAATGCTCTCACAAAGCTACATGGTATTCAGATCCTTGAAACATGGGCGCACCCTGAAACATTGCAACTTCGGCTGTCTTCTCTGTTCAAAATGCGTTTTCACGCACACATGCAAGAGCTACTGGATCTGCGAGGAGCTGGCATAAGAATCCTGATTTCCAAGAGGTAAAATCTTAGTAAGCTTCCCCTTATGACCAAATGATATCTCTTTGTAACCCACCTAGACGTCATCTAGATTGCTTTGTTATGGATCTGGACATGTTACTCCACCTGAACAACAACACTAGCAAAACTCAGGCAACTGCCATCTTGTCACTGTTGTCCTCTTTGGTTTGAAACAGGTTAATATGCACTGACACACACAGCCGGTTATATTCCAGATCTGATTTTGATTTGACTTGCTCCACAACAAAGATGACTGTCACCCCACTTAACCTGTCAGATCTTGTCTTTATCCACTTTACTGTTGCAGTCCCACAACTTGGTCAGCCTGCTTCACAGCCGGTTTCCAACCACGGAAACATCCGGTCCCTCCAGCTGGTTAATGAGGTCTTGGCTGTTTGACTAAAGGCCCACAACCTGCCCACTGGACGCAATCCCAACAAACCTTTTGCTAACCCTTTTGCCCACACTCAACCCTGCAGTTACCCACATTAGAAACTCATCATTGTCATCTGGGCTGCTTAAGAAATCCACTCTAACCCCAGCCTTGTTCGGGACACATCGCCCCGCTCCAGCAGTTTGTGTTGCTTTGGAATTGAGACAGGCATCAAATATTATAGATTTTGTTTGTTTGTTTGTTTGTTTGTTCTTTTACTGGTATGGGATCAAAATACAAATAAGAGTATTGTGACAACCCCATATTACAATGATGAAGGCATCACTTAAAAAAAAAGCACCAGACTTTTTGAACTAACTGTCCCCCCAAAAATTGCAGATAGATTTGCAGTTTGTGAACAGCTTAAGACAGAGACAAAACACCCTGGTTTGGTTCTGCACAGCCCAACAGAGTGCTGCAGCAGCTTTTCTCATGGATCTTTGCCTCGAGGTAACTTACAGTCATCCACACACTCTGAGCTAGTAAGAATGCATGCTGTCCAGTGTGAAGGACTTAAGCCTATGCAATAATGGCAATGATTGCAGGTTTCATATTATTCATGCTGTTCAGTGTGCTTTTGCCAGATATGTAACAAGATTGTGACTGAGCAGCCCTGCCAACACTACTTTACAATAAAGACTAGAACTATCCCTTTAAATGACACACAGTCAAATATTTAGTCCAGGAGTTTAAGAATAACCCCTTTGAGCTGCTAACTCTACCAAAATTTCATTTACAACTTCACTTTCTTTCCTTACTGTTTTGTTAACTTTAAAACCTTCTTTGCACCAAGATGTGCAACAACCAAAGCCAAATGTCTCATACGTGCCTCTTTTAAATAGGAAGGTGAAGGTTTGAAGAAGTTTTGCCACCCTGGAAGAAAATTATGGCATTTTTATATCTGAAACATCCTTGAGTGTTGGTTGGAAATAAATGTAGTGAAAGAGCAGTTTGTGTGGGTGCAAATGCACATGACAAGTGAGACAGAGTAAGTGATTGATTCAGAATCTGAAAGAAGAAAAGGAAAGCAGGAGTAAAAGCAGTTAAGTGACTTTTTAAGAGGCATGGATGGTAGCAAGAAACATTTATCATTTTTTGGAGAAGGGAAAAAAATAATAATAACTTGTACATGTGCATATTATACTGCTTTTGTGAAAAAAACATGCCAAGATTTTTTTCCCCATTTTTTAAAAAATGTATTATTTTTTTTCACAAGTGGGGTCCTGCAAGGAGATTTCATTTAGATGTTTTTTTCACTTTAGTACACTCTATTTTTTTTATTATTATTATTATTATTTTTTGTGATAACTGTAAGAAAAAAAAAAAAGACAAATTAAATCAATCAAATTCAGCATACATAGTGGCATAGACACCCAGGTGTGAACTGGTCTTACAGCTTTAAGACAAAACATTTAACTTTAACCTAAAAAGCAATTTCAGAACCATGGAGCTCTCTAAACAAAATCATTTTCAGCTCTTATTCCCTGTTTTTTTTAGAGCGGCATTGTGTACATAGTAAATCAGAGGGTATTAAAAATCCTGAGATAAAGTCTAACGATCTGTCAGGAGGCTTAAATATCAGGAGTTGACTTTGGAGATTATCTGCTAGGGCCATTTGCATACAGACACTTCTGACAGAATCAATGAAGCACAGAGCCCTCACCCTCACTCTCCCAAATGTAAAAATTTCATGAAGGAGGAGATGCTCATCTTCCACATGAGAGGGAAGTGCCACTTGCTCCAGAGTGATACCATGTATGTGCAATAATTGCAGGCACTGCTCCAACATCAGTCGCAGTTGCATGATCAAAGTGGCTCACAGTTCTTACTGCTGACACTCTTTGATGAATAAGATAGTGTGCAGACATTTCTTAATTAATGAAACATCTTTTCAATATAACTTTTGACCTTGATCATGGATGCTCCTGACTTCAAAACGTTATTAAAACTGAAGGCTTAATAGAGGTACTGAATCACTCCTGATTTGCAGTGTTACCTCTTAAAAATCAAAGAAAGCTACCTGTTATTTAGTCATTGTCATTAAAGTGGAGGTCATTTGCTTTATTAAATTCACATTAATGGATAAACTTAACATTATCGTTGCTCTTGCCCATCTTTCAGTCATTTACACTAGAAGGGATATTCTAGCCAGCTTTAAGTTATGGTCAAACACATCGTAATACCGAGTTAGACACCCCCACGAGAGATGAATGTTGCCGACTGCTTGCTTCTCTACTAATACCAACTTCAGCAACAGCCACACGATAGCAATACACAGCGGTCTATGTCTCCACACGCAAAACTCAACCAAAAAGCCACTCTATAGGCACAAATAATGCTCAGAACAGCACCTAACTTCATCAACAGTACATATAGTGTCCAAGCCATAGTACTCGCCACCAAACATATTTTTTTAGCTTTGTTTGATGTCTTTGGCAAAGAGACCAAACACAACTCACCCACTCTCCTCCAGTAGCTGCTTGTTTGTGGGGGAGCCCTGACGAGTCGATTACTGAGTGCAGCGGATCACTTTCATGAATCATAATAATCATTTTGCATTACAGACGCAGTAGCTCTTCTGCCTAAGCGTCTCGGTCTGAATGCATTTCCATGAAGTAATGATCATAAATGTTCTTCCTTGAGCTGCGAAACTCTGCTGCACTTGGTGACCAACTCATCAGGGCTCCCCCCACAAACATGCAGCTGCTGGAGGAGAGTGGATGAGTTGTGTTTGGTCCCTTGAGGCGGCGTCTGGCACAGTGTTACTGTGTGTTTGACCATAACTTAAATTTGCGCCAAAATATCCCTCTAAGCAACTATTGTGAGTGGAGTCAAGAAAAAGCTTGCAGTGCCCATTCTTCACTTTAAACAATAAAAATCAAAAAGTACAATAAATGGATAAAATAGGGAATATCAATGGATTAGAAATCTACAAAATATAGGGCACTGGTTACCTCTAGACTATGAGGAAATTTTTTAATTAGGTTACAGGGTTTTCTTCTCTGTTTTGCCAGTTAGATGTAAGTAGTCGTTCAAAACACTCAATGCAGGTTATTGTCATGTTTCAAGCACAGGGGCGTATAGGGGCATTTGTAGGTCGTGTGTCGCATTGAAATACTTTTCTCTGAATGCAAGCTCTAAGTATGTTTTCGCAGAGCTACATACAGAATGGTTTTGCCGATGAGACATAATGACTAATGTTTCATGATGAAAATGTTTTATTCAAGTGTAAGACGAGGTTTTAAGTATCAGGACCAGCTTGGGGGTCGAATAGGTGCTGTTGTTAGGTAAACAGGTTTCGCCCGAGGAAATACACATTTACAATAGACCAATCAGTTTAAACAATCCATCCATCAATTATGGATAACATATAGGCAAGATGCATATATGAATACAATATAACTGGGCCAATTTTGGGGACCATTTCCCTTACCTAACAGGCAAAGTCCTGGTTTTCAAGATTATTCAGATATACCAGATTTTCTTGGTCCTTGTAGGTCTGTGTAATTTCACTCCAGCTGATCATTTTTTAAGAATGTCCCTCGAAATGATTTGATAAAAACACAGGAAACAGCTCAATTCATAACAAAAGCAATCCCATAGAAGAGCTGATCTGGACCACACTCCTCAATTAAACCCGGTATACAACTTTCTAGTAATGCTTACCAGACTTTTCAGCTGCTTTGTCACACGACCTCCACACTCTAGTATCACAGTGTTCAATCAATCAGCCAATCTTCATTTATACAATGCCAATTCACCACAAGTGTCATCCAAAGACGCTTAACAAAAAAGTAGTGACTTCCTCTGTGTGTGTAACAAATCATGTGTAGTAATTAAATAGGGATCCCACTTAGAGGTTACAGCTGGTTAAAGCAGGCAGGGTGCTGTCTGTCCTCTGTTCTGTGCTGTTTTTCTTAAACTTGCAAAATTCATTTTGCATTTTCCTCATCATCGAGTGAAGCCCCTTAGAATTCATCTGATGTTAGCTGTAGCCATTCTGGGTGTTTTAGGGACACAAACAATGACTTTTGGTGAGTAATACTAATTGTAAGCAGAATTGTTTGCAAGAAAACTCCACAGGGCACCTTTAATCAAGGCTGGAAGACCGGAATCGATTTATAAGTAGTAGAGAGGAAGGATGGATGTGAGGCACTTGGAAGTGCATTCACAATATGAGGGAAATGCTAATGTTGTTCAACAGGAACATTTTACTTACTTTAAGATCTCTTAAACAAAGAGTCAGGACAGTGAAAGACAAAGTGGGCTGCATTTCTTAATTACTTTTTATCTACCAAAAAGTAACTTCCTGTTCGCATGCATGTAACAGGATGTGCTTTCTTGGTTGTGCCATGAAGACACAACAAACTCAGTTTTGGATTAGATTAGATTAGATCAAACTTTATTGGTTCTTTTGGGAAGGTTCCTTTAGGGAAATTTAAAAATAAATAAAAAAATAAAATGATAAAAATATATAATAATAATAACAATGACTATAGTCAATTACAACTATTGCAAGAGAGTTTAAAAGGGGAACATTCATCGATTTAGGGCTGTGTGTTTTCTATCTAATAATCATATTTAATTTTGACTAATACTCACATCATGTGCAATGTTTGTATTTGTGGAGAGAGAACTGACTCCAAAATGCATTTTACCATTGAACTAGTCCTTAAAGCTCTGTTAAGGAGGACTGATTTTGTCAAGAAGGGGCGCTTAAATTGACACCTACCAAAAGTTCCCCACAGGACCTTTAACATAGAATATTTTAATAATAATTAACACGCACTTGGTACAAACAAACTATGGAATCTGAATGTTGGGAATCTATCAAGTTTGTTATACAAAAGCTGCAGGCAAGAACTTTTTCAATTGAGAGAAGTCCTTGTTGAACTTTTGTCTCAGAAATACAGTAAAAAAGGTGACTTCAATACTGGCAGATGCCAGAGAGTATTGTGCACGTGTGTAAACACCAGGCATGTGCACACATGGGGCAAGAGGGGTGCTTGAGCCCCTGCCCCTTTTGTCTTTTGTTAAAAAATGCCCTTTTTGTTTGTTTGTTTGTGTGCGTGTGTGTGCATGTGTGTTGTGCCTGCCGCTTGTGTGTCTGTCAAGTAGGGCTGGACGATATAGAAAAAAAGCATATCGATAAAAAAAAAAATCATATTGATCGATATCGATAATTATCGATATAATTATTATAATTATTTAACATATATTTTAATTGCAGCCCTGGATGTTTTATGCTATTGCTTAATGACCTACTTTTAATAAAGAACACACAAGCATCGAATTCAAATTCAAACCTTTATTAAACCACCTTTTTTTTACCACAACTGAAAGTTTTTAAAAAAGAACTTAAAAAAGAAAAAGAAATCAACTTAAGAGGCCTGAGTGACGTCAGTAAATACTGACAAACAATGACTAAAGTGACCAGAAAATCCGATAAATAAATATTTAAATAGTATTTTGGTGTAAATTAACAAAACAAACAAATATATAAATAAACAGAATAACTTAAGGTGGGAATATAATACTACTAGTTTCAACTGTGTGGGAAACTGCCCACAACCTGGTGTCTGAACACTGAAATATTTCAAAAAATAAAAACAAAGAGTAGGGCTGGATGGTACTTAGATGGCACTCAAATTGTTAGCAAGGAACACAAGTTGGTTCACTTTATGTGGTTTTAAGGCAGCCCTGGTGCATGTAACAACATTGCCTCCAGAACTGAAAATCCGTTCAGAGGGTGTGCTGGTGGCTGGGATACACAGGTACTTTTTTGCAAGTAGGCTCAGCCTTGGAAATCCACGCTCATTTTCCTTCCACCACAGCAGCGGGTTGGATTCTGAGTCTGCATCTGGTGACGTCAAGTATCTCTCCAACTCGCTTTCTACCTTTTCCTTCTCAGTGAGATGTTGTGAGGCATCAGGGGTAGGGTTCTGTTTCTTGAAGAAGCTTCCCAACGATTTCCGCTGCTTCTTTCCAGGTGGTGTAGTATGTTCTCCAGCGGCAACTGAACCTGTTGGCTCTGCACCTGGAACAGAGAGGGGGAGAGACAGACATACAGAGACAGAGGAGAGCACAAATAAGTTCAAAAAAGTTTGAAATGTCTGAAACAAAATCATGCTATATGTTATGTTATTTAGAAGTGGTAGTTATATAGTTTGATATGCTTAAACACAGATAATTTTAACTGTACTAAAATATTTTCAAGGTAAAAATCTTATGGAAATTATACAATTAGCTTCCATTATTTTAACAAGAAGCAATGCAGTCTCATTTATCCTTATTAACCCACCTGCTACTTCTGAAGCCCCTGTACGGAACTGGCCAGCATCCAAGGTTTCAGCCACTGCCCTTGTTTTGATAGCTTCTACCTTGTCTTGCTTGATGTACTCCATCTTGAATCTGGGGTCAACTAAGGTAGCCATGTCGAGTAAGTCATCAGTGTCAGGATCTGCATATTTCTCATCAAGGTATTCCAAAATTTTGGTCTTCATCTCTTTTGTGAGAGGTGTGTCTCCTGCACTCACATGTAGGTGTTGCGAGCGGAACAGATGGAGTACAGGCTTCACATATGACACAGTCACATATGACTCCCCAGAGAGGCTGTCTGTAAAGTCCACCAGAGGACCTAGTGCCTCATTCATAGACTCCCAGACTTCTATGTCCTGCCAGTGTGGTACCAGGTGCCGGGTGTGTTTGTCTGCAGCAAGGACTTGGGAGATGGGCTTCTGTTGCTCCAGCACTCTTGCAACCATTCTTTGTCGAGAGCCCCATCTGGTCGCCGACTCTGTGCATAGCTTGTGTGGGGGGACCCCGCACTGTATCTGAGCCTCAGCTAAGTCTCTCTTCTTTTTCCACGAATAAGTAAAGGCTGCAACAACTTTTTTGCACAGAGCAACAGCCCTTTCCACTCGCTTGTCCTTGGATGCTGCACCTGAAATAGAGATTTTAAAAATCATGTAAAAATAGAAGCTTGCAGTAATTCATGTTAACCATCATATTATTGATGAAATCATGTTATTTTAATTGCTATTAATTTAAATTGCAGGCTTATCTTGATACATTTTTTAAATTTCATTTAAAAGTTTATATATATATGTACTTATATGTATACTTATTTATATAAATTCCTCAGACATTTGTTTTAGACTGTGTGCCAAATCCTGGCCAATAAAACTGATTCTAATTCAGTAAAGTAACAAGCTACTCACCGATGGCAGAGTGTAGACGGTGCCCAAAACACTGGAGTCGAGTCCAGTGATTGAGAGCTGTGGCTTTGACTATCTAATAATCAGTTGTGATGCACACCAGTTTGGCTTTATCCAGACCCCATGACTCCAGTAATTCAGCCAAGCCTCTTGCAATTATCTCTGCTGTGTGGTCGTCCGGAAAGTAAGCCGTTTCCAGACATTTGCTTTTCAGGTTCCATTCTCCGTCTATGTAGTGAACGGAGAGGCTGAGGTAGGGCTCGGACGTGCGACTCGACCAGAGGTCCGACGTTGTGGCAAAGAAAGAAACCGATAACAGCTCATTTTGCACCGATTCCCTGCACTCGTTGTACAGATTAGGAAGCGCTGTGTTCGAAAAATACTTGCGGCCGGGCACTTCATAGCGAGGGTCAAGTGTGGCTAGAAGCTGTTTAAAGCCAGGCTTTTCAACTGTGCTAATTGGCAGCATGTCCCTCGCTATGAAGCACGTTACGGCATGTGTGATGTCCTTATGCCGCTTGGAGGCTTTATCGTATTTGTGACTAGGAATGAAGTCCAGTTTGGTTTGCTTAACTTGTTTTATGCTGGTGCTGGTGCTGGCAGCGGATTCCTCCGACGATGTGGAGCCGCGGCGCGGCCTACACAACTCGTACTCCTGCGGGTGCGACCGGTTGAGATGATAAAACAAGTTGGTCGTGTTACCAGACTTGGTTTTTACATATTCCCTGCAAATTTTGCAGACGACCGCTGTTTGATTTTTGTCCGATTTGAAAAAACCAAAATATTGCCATGCTGGTGAACTACTAAATCCTTTTTTGGGTACAATTTCCTCCGCTTCTCTTTGCTCTGCCATTTTTTTGTATTACACGTGCTGTCTGTTTTGGTTCTAGAGGGGCTGGGCTTGGTGCCGTAGCGTACCTGGGTCTGCGTGTGTGATTGGTTGGGAGGAAGTAATGACTGTAGTAAAAGCTACATGATAGGCTATGATGAAAAAGAAAGGGAAACTGTGTTTTTCTATCGAACTTTTTATCGACCCGTTTTTTTTCTATCGCATCACGCGTCTATCGATCGATATATATTGTTATCGAATTATCGTCCAGCACTACTGTCAAGGCTCTCACAGAGCCACACAAAAGGGAGCGAGAGTGAGAGAGAGAGAGAGAGAAAGAGAGGCTGCCTTGTGGATAACTGATGAGACATGACAGTGGAGCGACTTGAACCCTTTGTGAGTTATAAAGCAATCAACATAACTTCTATGGGGGCTACACAAGCTGCCTTCAACTTATTCAACATGCTTAATTAAATATGAGTCACATTGCAGAAAAATGTCCATTTGTGCTTGTTCAGCTAACCACTTGTTAATAAATGCTCAGAACATTATGACAGCTCTCTGTGTGTGTTAGTCCCCCTACAGTTCTTAAACTTCTTCTAAATACTGAGTTTATTGTGACTTTGCTGAGGTATACATTGCTGCTCCAACTAAGAATCACAGTCGCAGTTGTCATTTTCGGTTTTAGCACATTTTTCGATGTGTATTTCTAGTTTGCACTGGCTCTCCAATGATTTTTATCATAATTATTTTCTTTGATATGCAAACTGTGTTAATTTCCTTTTAGTCGTTCATAAACTAAATTGTAATGGGCAAACTTGGAAAAAAAATACCATACAGTATAAGGCTTAGCCTACCAATTCAGAAGTTATGATCTCAAGCTTATGGAGGTTGAAACAGTTGGATCGATATTGTTAAAATCTGCTCTGCCTTCACCGTGGAGTGGTGAAATAAGCGGTCCAGTTTCAGTAAGTTGGTCTTGCTTATTGTCCTACTAATAGAGGTCTCAGTCTATGTTGGCTGCATGTGTGTTCAATCTTTAAGTGTTTGTCTTCAACAATAAATAGCCTAATAATAAACCAGTGTTGTGTTGCATTTCATGTCCCCCAAACCTCTTTTTATGATAATGTCAGTAAATGACCCCAATGAAGGCTACAAGCTGAAACACATCAGAAAAATGTGTTCTTTAACTTCTGCTGGAGTTTTGACCTTTTTAGACTCTGGGCTCTATTTTCGTGCCTTGCCGGAGAAGTGCCGCAGGCGCGGCGTAAGTCAGGTCCGCCGCGCCGACAAGGCGTTCCCAAGCACTGTGGAAGCCTGCTGGTGAGGCATCGGTGATGTATGCCGATACGACGCCGGTCTACCAAAATACCTCTAGACCAGATGCGCTCAGCCTGCGCTGAAAGCTGACCAGGTTTGAATCGGCGAGCTTTCAGCGCACTTTATACGCCAGTGGCGAGCACGAAAATGTAACTGCGCCCGCTGATTTTGTCGACACCTCCCCCTGCCATGCCACCACGCCCAGCGTGGCGAATCTCGGTGCGCCTCAGTCCACGAAAATACCAAACTGGCTGTACACCGGGCTCCGCCAGACGAAAATACAACTGCGCGGGGTCCGCCACCCTCTGCCGCCTCACCGGTGGACACGAAAATAGAGCCCCTTCTCTGTGCACCTTGGAAGAAGGTGAAGTTGTGCCAGATTTCTCCACTCTTCTTTGCCATATTTTTACTCAGCTGCTCTGGTTGGTCCTCCAAGGTATAAATCAAAGCTGCAGATGTGTATGGACATGTTTGGCATAATGATGCAAAAGTTAAAGATCTGGAAAAATAAAGTTCTGTCTTTTTTTCAGATGTCCTCAGATGGCACTGTTTTATATTCTCTTCATTTAAGATTGTATTTTAAACCAGTGGAAGTTGAGTAGGACCAGCTTGCATATAAAAAGGATGTAATGCACAGCAGACAATGAACTAGATAAACTATGAAGTAAAAACAACTGATATTAAAATTGACAGATGTTAATAAACAAGCTGAAATCTATCCGTCTTTTCAGTCTTTATTCAGGATAAAAAGATTATTCTAATACAAGAGGGGAAAGATTATACTTATTACAGGGATAAATATCAAGAAATAGAAAAAAAAAAGTGCTGCACTGAGCAGTCTGATAGCAGACAGGACTAAGTAGTTTAAAAAGCTATTTATTTGAGACACCAGTTGGCCTAAGTGCTAAAGTATGTACCCTATGCACAGAGATTATAGTCCTGGTCACTGCTGTTACTGGTTTGACTCTAATTCAAGACCCTCTACCCTCTACTTCCACTTTTCCTGTCTCCTTTTTAACTGTCCTATCTAATGCCTGAAAAAATAACTTGCAAAAAAGCTCAGTTTAATAAGTCGTTTTAACACCATCCTGATGGCAACAGAGGAAATTGGCTGGAGAGAATACATCTGAAAGAAGCTTACATACTCACAGCCTTCTGGAGGATCTGCTGGGTACATAGGGAATTCAGATCTCTCAGTCTCAAGCTTATGGAGGTTGAAACAGTTGGATCGATATTGTTAAAATCTGCTCTGCCTTCACCGTGGAGTGGTGAAATAAGCGGTTGAAAGAAAAACAAAGAAGACTCAATAACACCATTAATTGAAAACAACAAATGTCTGCAAAACTGGTGATAAGGGGGTTGAGTTTCAGAGGACAGACTTTGTTGTCCCTCTCAGTGTTCACATCAAACTTAAGGTGATCGTCAAGGTATTCGTAATTTGTACATTTTCATTATGTTTGATGCACTCCCGAGCTACAGCCCTGACATAAAAACTCAGCTTTTTGGTCTTAGACACCTTTGAGTCCAATAAAGTTACGCAAACAGTCCTCCCACAACACTGCATCAAAGGCAAATTGGAGTTTTCTCCATCTCCTGCCTAATTTTGGTGGATCACAACCAAAGTCTGCATAGAAATTATCACGCAAAGTCAATGCAAAGATGCAGTTAAAATAGGGTGACCACACGTCCCCTCTTACCCAGACGTGCTCTTTTTGGGGGGCTGAGTTGTCTGGCCTTGTCCGGGGGAGTTTATAAAATCCTCCAAATGTCTGCTGTTTTCGTTCGCGCCGGTGAGGCGGCGGAGGGCGGCGAGCCCCGCGCAGTTGTATTTTCGTCTGGCGGAGCCCAGCGTAAGGCCAATTTGGTATTTTCGTGGCATGAGCCGCACGGAGGCGAGCCGAGATCCGCCAAGCTGGGCGTGGTGGTGTGGCAGGGGGAGGTGTCGACAGAATCAGCTGGCGCAGTGACATTTTCGTGCTCGCCAACGGCGTGTAAAGTGCGCTGAAAGCTCGCCGATTCAAACCTGGTCAGCTTTCAGCGCAAGGCGGAACGCAGCTGGTCTAGTAGTATTTTGGTAGACCGGCGGCGTATCGACATACGTCACTGATGCCTCACCGGCAGGTTTCCACAGTGTCAGGCACATTTCAGTGCAATAAATAATCATCATCAACTATTAATCTGAGTCAGCACATACATTTAGATCTATATCGATATATTCTGATCTATATGTGATCTGATGAGCGCGTTTGGCACGCGTTTGGACACACAACCTGACCGAATCAACACAGCTGAAACCGCATAAAATTAAATTAAATATCTAGTAAATAAACACACATGATGAAGTTAACTAGATATGTAATTTGTCTCCCTCCTTTTCTTTCTTCCTCTTCCTCTTATTTCTCGCACAGCTCGACCTGGACACGCCTCCGTGTCCTCTGTCCGTCTTGCTGCTGCTGCAGCTGAACAGCTGATTTGTTTCAGTGCTCAGATGCGTTATCTACTTTAAGCCGACATACGGATATTATATTATTCAGTTTTGTGAGCCAAATTTATTTTATATGCCAACATCTATAAAAGAAAGAGCCAGGCCACGGAGCGCGATGCGTCATTTACGCACAGATGGTTCCGATTTTAATGCCATTTTTGGAGTTTATGTTGTGATCTGTGCGCTCAACCCACCTTTGTTACGTGAGCTTTGAATATGAGCAACTTTATGTGAGTGTCTTTATTTGTGGAAAAGGGTGTTTGTCTTACCAGTGGGTCCAACATTACGCACACCAAATCCATCTGTGCTCATATGAGAGAGTGTGGAGGACACTTGTTGAGGAGCTGCCCTCTGTCGCCATCTTGTGGCATTACTGTCTTAAGACATCTCTTGATCTCTTTGACTACTTCATGAAAATAGTAATACGCCTCGCCTGTGGCGGATTTAAAGGCAAGGAGAGGAGCCTATGTGATTGGTGAAAACAGGTCTCGGCTGTGTTAAACCGACTTCACGCCCTTTCTCCTCCCCGTTACGACTTATGGTGCTGGGAGGAGCTGAGTTAGGGAGGGGGGATACTTACGCCGGGCTGCGCGGCTCACCAAAATATCAAAATGTGCTTGGGAACGCCTTGTTAGCGCGGCGGATCTGACTGACGCTGCACTTGCGGCACGTCTCCGGCGAGGCACCAAAATAGAGCCCCAAATGTCTGCTGTTTTGTATGGAAGTTTTCAGTTTGTGTCACATGGATTTACTGAGTTAGAAGCGTGTAAAAAGACCTACTGAATCACTAGAATCAGTTCACTAAAAAGATTTGTTCATCGAATCACCGAATCATTCAGCCCTTGGCGGGAGGAGCCTGTGACTCTGACCTCCTGAATCGATACACAGCTGAACGGTTCAGGATTTAGTTCAATTCGTAGCTTCTGGGACTGGGAGACAAGACAAAAAGGTTTGTAAAAATGAACTTGTTTATAAGTCATGATGTTTTAAGCATACTGTGCTATGGTTTGATATGTATCAGGTGTGCTTGGTAAATTAGGCTCAGTGAGTGATTCGTATGCTGAACGTTTAGAAGAATTCACACTGAACAAGCATCGTTCCCTCACAAACCGCTGTAATGATAGGATGCTGTATCTACGACTTTTTACATGCTGTGTCCTATTGCATGCAATTAGTTGTGATGGCAATTTAGCTGTCAAAAAAAAAAAAAAAAAAGTTTTGACCAACAAAAATGATTCCAGAGAGTGTAGTTCCATTGTAGATTTGGTTCTTTTGAACGAATCATTCGCGAACGCCACAACACTATTCAGAATATGGTCACCCTAGTTAAACGCATGTTCTACTCAGGCAGCACCAATTGAGCGGACTATTGATGCAAATTGAGTGATTTGCGCCAATGACACAAATTTGCCTCATAACTCAGAGAGTTGAAAATATCTGTGTCTGTAATATCTGTGTATATATAGTGCTAAAACTGTCTATAAAACTCATGCATTAATGCACATGTCTGATTGCTCCTCTGGTATATGCCTTTACATTCTAGACAGAACTTATAATCCTCTATCTTCTTTGATATCTGCTGTTTTCAACTGTTTTATTGATTTCAAATTACATTTTAATGTTTTATTGGTTTTAAGTTGGAAAATGCTCCCTCTGTACCATGTTTCTCAGAAGAATAAAAAAAACTAATTGGGACCTAACTAATGAAACGGAAGAACAGGTAAAAGGATGGGGAGCTATTGTGAACTGAGGTCTTGGGGACCTGTAGAGTCCTGGAGACACGGGCTGAGTAAGCTTGCAACCTATTTCGTTTTTTTCTGGAAAACAATGATATTCATAAATAAATTGAGCAAACACAGAGCAGACAAAAACATTTATCTGTCTGTCTTTTTGACTTTAAATAGTTTTATCTCTTTTTTTAATCTCATTTCCTTGCATCTGTAAATCACCATAAATTGCCTTGTGTGTGAACGGTACATTAAAAAATAAACTTGTCTGGCCTTGCTTTACTTTCTTATGCCTACCGAAGATCAAAATGAATTGAATAATGTATTACATATGATGGGAATACATTGTAATGTTTCCATATAGCATGTCAGATATTCCTATGAACACATTTAACCGGGCCACGCTCTTCCTACACTCACATATTACTGGCATTTATCTTCACCTTCTGAGCTTAGAAAAAGGTTTATCCAAAGAAGGAAAACACACTACTGATTTGCTGAAGAAGTATAACCCTCCAGGACCTGAAATCTACCAGCTGAACCCACACATACTGCACATTTGACAGTGGAATTGTATCTTTCTGATGTTATTCACAAAACTTTTTGAGATGGAAATAAATGCACAGGCTTTTATCAGTGGCAAAGTTTATACCAAGGCAGCAGTTAAAGATAAAAAAAGCTCTATAAATAACAGCACACTATATGAGAGGAAGGTCTCTTCTATTCACTGTATCCTGTCTGTCTTTTGTTTAATCTCTTTTCTTCACCTTTTGTCTGTTTGTGCTTTGAAATGGATTAATTAGTAGATATTTCTTACGATTTTGCTGTCTTCTTATCCTCATGAGACATCTCCTTGGTAATCATTAAAAATAACAAGTTTGCTACCTGGAGAAATGAGGGGGGAGGATCACTTGTGAAATCAGACTGCTTTATTTGAGCATGTAAACATTAACTGTTCTACTATAGAAGCTTTTGATCATATTTTCAGGTTTTTATTTGTTTCCCTGTAGAACTAAGGGATGTTATTCACAAACTTATTGTTGTTATGGGAGATTATTGAAAGCTAGAATGAAGGACAGGGTTGAAATGGAAAATAGTTGTCATTCTCAAGTAAAGTATATATTCTACTGGTCTGAGGCTGTTGCAGTATACCAGCATTGATGACTATAGGGTGACCACATGTCCTCTTTCACCCGGGCATGTCCTCTTTTTTGGGGGCCGTCCGGCCTTGTCTGGGGGAGTTTATAAAATCCATTAAATGTCCGGGGTTTTGTTGGGAGTTTTGAGTTTGTGTCACGTGGGTTGACTGAGTTAGAAGCGCATGAAAAAAAAACACTTGATCTGACCAGAAAAACTCTCAAGATTAACTACATACGACTCCAAGACTCTGCCCCCATGTAGTCATGTCCTGTGTTTGGGGACTCATAATATGGCCACCCTAGATAACTGTCTCCAATAATGCATTTCATATACACTGATTTTGTGCTCGAAAAAAGCACAAGACTATATCATAAGTAAGTTGCAGTGTTCCTTTATACTGGCTCCCACATTTCATAAAAACATCGATAGACAAAGAAGTAGCAGACTGTTACCAAGCTAGCAGCACCATCCCTCTCTGACATGTTTTGGCACTGTTAAAAATTAATTTTCAGTCTTTATTTTGAATCCCAAAACAACATAAGCGCTTATGCCTCATCAGGTTTCTCATTAATCAACCATTTATACTTTCTAACCTTCTTCTGTTCTATAATGTAACTAGACATAGCACACTTTAAAATAAAAGCATAATTTGGCGATGCAGGATGTAACAAAGCCTAAACTCAAGACAAAAATGTATAAATAATAAATAGAATAAAAGCATGACAAACATTCTTCTCCAAGGACTTTTGGTCTCAGGGCTTATTACAAATGATAAATTCAAACATAATTAGAAATAGATCGGCATGAAAGTTAATTGTGTTTACTAATTAATTTCATGAAGGGATATATTGCTCCACTTTTATCTTGCTTTTCCTTAATTTGACTGATTGTGTTGTTTTATTTTTTCAGGTTTTCAGTTAATATCATAATATTTCATTATAGGTCACAATATGTTGTAACTTTGATTAAAAGAGAATACAAAAATAAGTTAGAAGTTAAACAAGCTATTAAGATAATAATTCATAAAGGAGTAATTTACATGAAAATAAGGTTGAAAGAGAAACCATTTTATTTGAACAGAACTTATTTTACTGACTAGAGGTGGAGGAGCCTTATTTTATAGCCAAAGCTTTAGGTTGGTTAAATGGACTTCATTACCCAGAATGCAATTTGATGTAAACAGGAAATTTAGCTAGAATCTCAGCAGAAAAAAACTGTTACGTTATGTTCTGAACCAGTTAGCATGTGGAGTTTTCATTCAGTAAAGAAAGTTTCTATTTTTAAGTCAGAAGTCAAGCCTCTTTGTTGTTATAGCTACAATAATCATGAGGTGAAAATCAGGTATTGCTACAGCCCTATATTCTACCCAGATAATAAGCTGAAATGCCATACTCAGCCTTTAAATTCATGGGAGCTTTTTCAACTTACTGTAAATAGTCAAAGCTTTAAGCAGGATGGGGAAATGACCAATCTACAAGAGATTTAATCCAGCCTCTTGAACAAAGAGTCATTTAGTACCAAAGGATTACAGCGTTATCAGGCAACGCTGTCCAAAACAAAATGGCATTTTCAATTAATAAATTTCAGATGTGGCAGATTTAGGAAGGATTACAATCACTGGGAATGTTTGCAGTTATTACAGCTCACCATCTGTCGTAAGGTGTTTGTTCTGCGCGAGGAAGCCTTTCACATCTTGTAATAGCACTCGTTTAGAACCACTGTGTCTCCCGAGAACCAACACATAGAAACAAATGTGACATGTGCTGCGGTCTTTAAAACAAACTGTAGCTTTTGGAAATGCAGAGTCTTGGTTCCTGCTCTTTTTGGTGAGAGTGTGGGGTTTTGAAAAAAAAAAAAAAAGGACGATGAAAAGCGCACTTCACGGCTTATCCCTGCTACAAAAAAGAAGGACTTATCTTTTCAGTGAGATTCCAAATTATGAGAGGCAGAACCTCGCTGGCAGATGTGCTTTGCTTTCATCAAGCTGACTCCTATTTGCTTGGGTTTATCTGCCAGCAGATTTCCACAATGTGACAGAAATACATTTTACAACTGTAGCGACAAGCAGACCAAATCCGGTGACAGTGTAACATTCAGCAGTCCTTTGTGGAATGTGTGCAGACTGCAAAGTTGCATATTAGTCAGAGTGAGATAACACCGAGCAGCACTCATACTAAACAGGAAACAAACACTGCACTATTGATGTGTAAAGATGGCAGCGAGAATCTTGAATCATGCTTTCCTCAAGCAGCTGACCCATCAAACTTTCAGATGAGCTTTTTATAGCTTTCTTTAGATGAGTCTCCAAGACAAGAAAGTGGTTCATCTACATCAGAGACCAGATGACACCCAAAGTGTAACTAATGCTTCTAAGCTTACTGTGCAAGAAACTCATTCTGCTTGCCAAGCCGTACAAAATCGATGTCTGTACAATCAGAAAACCATGGATACGGCTGCGCTACAGAGTATTCAAATGCATGTTTGTCTAGTTTGTGATAAGGAATATATTCATCATGTATTTATCCAAGTTAGATGTCATGCAGGGCCTACAGATTCAATAATAATAGGATTCATGCAGACATAGAGGATTAAAGGACTTTCCTTGAGCATATGGATTGATTTCGTTTATTTGATTTCAAGTAAGCGGTCTTGCAAAGGCCAGATGTATTTATTAGCATCCATTTATACTTTATGCAAATGTCAACATTAATTTTGTTACACATTTGCTTGTCTTTAGCTCACAAAGAAAATCTTGCACAGTAACAAGAAATACAGATGGTTAAAGGACAGTAAACATAAGGTTTCTTAGAAGGGTGATAGGCCTCCTCATGGTGCTAGACCAGCTGTGTGCTTCTTAGTGTTCATATTACAAGTCGTGACAGGTGTCGAAAAAGCACTACTCCAATATTCCAGCATTGGTTGTTTTGTGGTGACAGCAGAACAAACATGTTGGCCTGATGTCCTCCAGAGGTTTTCTTATAAAATATCTGTTCACTGGAAAGCCAAAGCAGTAAATTTACAACATACAGTATGACTTTTTTGCCCTTTTTTCTGCTTTGATTACATTAAATATTTACTCAAGTCTGTCCATGTAGATTCTCATTCATCCAGGTCATGGTTATCTCGAAGACTCCAAAATCAGGCAACTGGACTGTGCACAGTTGAGAAGATGTTTAGCCTCTTATCCAAGAAGCTTCTTCAGTTTTGCAGAACTATCACTGTCACAAGTTTGGCAATTTATTCCCTATTTCTTAATTGTTAAGGTTTAATGGCGATATTGACAGACAAGAAAATGAACAGAGTGAAAAACAGTGAGTAAGAGTAAAGTAAAAGGGTGCAGGTTTGAATCAAATTCATGGTTTTGTAGTTAGTGTACAGCTAACCATTGAAAAGCTTCAAAACACTGCTGTCTATTAAAATATCCTCCTTTCTATTAATCTTCATTGTTTTATTTTGAAAGGGTTGAGTGTTTTAAAATATGAAATAAAATCCACATAAAATTCCCAGTATTGTTGGTTACAAAACAATAAATCTCTTACTTAATCATAAAAGCCTAGTTTAACAGCCTCTGTATTTTGAATGCTGTGTTTATCTCATAGTGTTTCAAAATGCCATCTTGGAGTGAGATCAGTGAGAATACTGTACCCATAAGGCACAGCAGAAGAATCATATTTCTCTTTATTCACTTTGATCTCATTCAGATCGTCTTCTTCTTCATGCGTGAACGGTAAATACTGTATATGTGTGTGCTGGTAGACAAGCAGATCCATATTCAAACACTGACACACACAATATAGCAATGTCTCCAGGCGCTGGAGGTGTTAAGAGAATATCAGGGCATCGCAACAGCTTGCTCTGATGCTTTTCTTTCTGATCTCCTCGTCAAACCTCCCGTCTCTTGATGGTTCTCAAGTTCTCTCATGCCTGTCTGCTCTTCTCGTGACCTTTTCAAAGTTATACATACAAAATGAGATTCTTTCCCGTCAGGAACGTACCATTTGAGAGCGATCCTGCAACTTAGAAGACACTTTCCAGCACTGCAAGGATTTCCAAATACCCGTTGAGACTCGGTACATGATTTCTCTTTCTCCCTGCTCTTCTGCTTGGCTTTTTTTTTTTCAGTCATTCCACACTCCAGCTCTCACTCTACATCTAATATTGGGCCAAGATTTCAATTTGTTGTTTGACCTTTTCTCAGCTACATTCTTGGGGAAAGTGCAAATAGCGTTGTGCTCCCAAGACTTTAATTCTTGGCGCTGAGCTCTTCTGAAAGAAAAGCCCATCTGAATTCTTCTAACCAATACGTGCCATCAGGGGCGTACTAAGGTTGTTTGAGTAGCAGGGGCAGAAAAAGCAGAAGGCACCACATGGGCCACTACACTGTCATTTTTGAAGACCATTCTGCAAGCTCTTCACTTTACTATCTAACTAGGAAACTAGCAAACTAGAACAGGGGGTACGTAATTAGACCAGACTTGGGTCAGCTCTTAATTATGCTGCTGTAGGTTTAGACTGCCATTGAGCACCTTACCCTTCTTCTCCACCCCCTTTCCTGTCTTTACCATTAACTCACTTTTTAAAAATGGAAGAGCATTCAAGTGGCACATGTCAGTTTTTGTTCTACATTTTACTCACTGGAAAAGGATCCATGAACACTTCTTATGTTTGATAAAAAGTTCATCCAAAAGGCATTATATTTTGTTATATCCAGTGGAAGAGCATCCAGAGAGCACATGTCTATTTTTCTACCAGTAAGGGCATCCAGAGGGCACTTTGTTGTGTTTCATCCATTGCACCTCTTACCAGATTAAAAAAAAACTATACCTCAAGTACATTTTATACTACCAGTGTATATACAAGTAAACTTCTTTAGACTAAATTGGCCCAATTAAGTTAATCAAAGTACTATTGAAGCATACTTAAGGGTAAACTTCTTGGTATGCTGTAAGTTTACTAGTAATAAACTTTAGACCCCTTTTTATTTTATAAAAGTACACTAAAAGTACACTATATTCTTAGAGTTTACTCTTAAAAAGAAATATGGAAGTATTCATTGACCAAGTAGACTTAAACCCAAGTATATCTTTATCAGAAGTTAATGTATAAGTAGAGGCTAAATATATTTAGACTTTCAGTATAATTCTCAGTACAAGCCAAGTATACTTTACATTAAGTTTGTTCAGTATATCCCTGAAAAGTGTGTAAAAAGTACTAAAAGCATACTTAGTTCAAAAACAGTTTACTTGAAGTACACTCATACACACGTCTTTTTGGTAATAGACATTTTCATGCATTTTTTTCCCATGAACAAGGCACCTGAGAGCACATTGCAATACTTTATCGTTTGCCAAAGAAGCATCCAATAAGACATTAAGTATTTGCAGCATTTGACAGACATAAGGACACCAGGGAGGCAACCCCCACCCCACCCCTTTGTACACCACTGCATGCCATTAATAGTCTCATATATTTTGATGCCTTGGAAATAAAGCTATTATTTACAGCTTTTAGATACTCGCCTCCACAACATTAAGTTCTGAGTAATACAATGCATCTTTCTACCATCGCATCACCAAGACCTGTAATGGCATTCTGACTGTTTTACATGACCAATAGCGATTTCATTGTGCAAATGCAAGTCGGATCATAAATAAGCTTGTTAATTTTTGCCCTGCTGTTTGTGATGACAAATCACCCGCCGTGTAAACATTGTCAACAGATGGCAAAATTACTCAAGCGAGGGTGTGCCTGATACTTCTGGGAGGTGTAATGGCGGCGCCGTGTCTGGCAATGGGATGCTAAGTGATGCAGGGCTCCATTCTTCTTAGCTCAGGCTCGGCAAACAGCTTCATACATCATATTGACGCAGCTCCTCAGACAGATGTGTGCGCAGGAAAAGACGAAACACATGCTTCTATTGCTTTAGACGGATCTTGCAAAAACAAAGAGCAGGATGGATATTCTGATGTCCCAGGGCTTGACAGGCCTTGGCAATAACAGCGGCCCCCCCATGAGTACAAAGTGTGTGTCAATGTGAGTGAGAGTGTGTGTGTGCTGCCTGTCTTCACCTAGCCTGCTCTGATGTATTAAATCCCATTCATTTCTTGTGAATAACTGAGATACACCAAGTCATCATCTGCAATTACTCACTTTTGTTGCAAATGGCAGTTACACAACACAGTCTGCATTGTCAACAAGGTCATGGTTGTTTGCACCAATTTCTTCCCATCCACTGTGTCCTCCCTTTCCTCCTCCGCCTGTTTGAAAGAAAGGGATAAAACGAGACAAACATGCCGATACTCAAACCTTGTGAATATGGCTTTCAGGAGAAATGGGCTCATTACCTGCTCGGATGCAGTAGCACAGAATTCTTTTTGCTCTTGCTCAGGCCTCGAGTCCTTTCCCCACCAGCTAAACTGTGATGATGTGATATTTGAGGTAACAAGTGAAAGAAGGGAAGGTGGTTTTTAGATGGCAAATTGCTTGCCGTGGCTTTAGTAAGGATTAACCATTATCTTCCACTTCTTTTGATTTTCACAGCAAATTCCGTGCATGACTATTTCGCCTCCTGAATATCAGAAAATGAGCCACAACTAAAAGCAGAAATAGAGATGTGAAATTTTGAAGAATGTGTATGAGGACTGAGAGAGGGGGCAGTGGAAAGTCCCAGTCATGTCAATCATGGTTTTGTTAAATAGAAACAAACTTTATTGTCAAACTTTACAGTCCTGCGTCAAACCAAGACATAGTTCCCTATCTGTTTGACATGTATGTAAAACTGTATTTTGGGGTTAGTGTATACCCCGGTTGTTCAACTGCAAATATATGAGGAAATAATTGAAAACTCTATGCAGTGTGTTTCTCGCATTCCTATCTTTGTCAAAAGTTGTACATCAAACTACATGTGTTTGAAGTAACAGCTGTTAAAAATGTCATCATCTACACTAAAGTTACTAAAAAACAGGAGAGGGAGGCTACACTCTCTGTGTGATCTCTCTGATGTGATCCTCCACAGCCCAACTTAGACTATTCATGTTTGGGTCATGGATCAAGAAGAAGCATCTATTCATAAGCGTTTGAGTGAGTTGATGCAAGGATAGCTGCTTTAAAAATGTCCTTCCTTTACTGCCAAATATGCACCACTTGTCCTCCTCCATCATGGGTGTTTTAAAATGGAGCACAAATACTTTTTTGACCACATTCATTTGCATTTATTTAAAGTTTGCCTTCAGCAAAAGCAGAAACATGGTATTCTGAACACTGCTGAAAACGAAACAGTTTAACACGCTAACTTGTTCTGGTCTGTTGATTTGGCCCTGTTGAAATCGTAATGGAACAGCCCTAGTTTTTATATTAATTCCATTTTCACCAGCATAGAATGGATCTAGATGGTTTTGGTGGCCAAACTGGAGCTGTGACTTTTGCAGTGAGGCACAAAGTAGATATGCACCCCCTCAAATGAACAGCATATACTCATCCTTTCTACCTTCACCAATAGTTTTTACATTCACTCATAACAATAAAATGTGGAGTATATGTTTTATACTCGGAGCCTGTTGAGCACAAACAACAGCCAAGATGGTTGATTTCAATATAAGTCCACCCATAATGAGGCCTATAAGCATTCACAGTTTATAATTTTATAGCATCAATCAGAGTTCAGGGGCTGGGGGCACCCCTAGTTATCCTCTGAATTCACCCCTGACACCTGCAACTCTCCTCTTTTATTGCACATAGCAGCAGCATGTCCTTGATAAAAGACTGGCCATCAGTAAAAGGTTGATACACTCAGTTTGACTGTTTTTAATTAGCCTTTGGTCATTTCAAAATACGACAAACCGTGAAAGGACTCCTGCTCATTTTTGTTGTGAGGCGTAAATCTTGTCAGTTTTTCTCTTAAGCATCTTAACTTTTAAAAAAAGTACAATAAATTAAAACAAGAACTGAACTTTTCACAAGTACTGTTTTTTTTTTTTATGCTAATAAATCACAGTATCCCTAAGCAGTATGCAAGTGTATCACCATCCTTATCATCCACCATCAAAACCCTGTCTGATAATCAAGGAACTAGAGTCTGAAAACACCAGTTACTACCTGCCAATTGAACTCTGCTTTAGATCAACAGGATGAGACCCTCTGGACAGATAAAGCTGGTTCCAATGAAGCCCTGAAGTGTAAGTGATTCTCACATCTCAGCACAAATGCTAAGCAAAGCTTTGATATGAGACGAAGCGAAGGCGGGAGGCGGAGCGCTGACACACGCAGCCAGTGACTGAGCATTATATTAACACACTATGCTAATCCTTTCAGCAACGCAGCTGGAGTCCAACTTAGAAAGAGAGGCAGTGCTTCGTCGTAAGGTTCAGGTTATTTTAAGACATAAGAGACCTCATTTTCAAAGGAGCTATAAAATGAGGGGGAAAGGGCTGAGTCCTGAATAGAGAGATAATTAGGTATTCTCTTCAGCTGTAATTATTCTTGTTTTTGACAGGAGGGAAAGCGAGGGCCTGTCTTGCTTTACTTCCATCCTCTCGCAGGCATGTATCTCCTCTCATCTCGTTCATGGGAACATTTGATTTTCTGCCCTTTCTAGTGGAGCCTTGCTACATTTCATTATTTCATCACTCAGTGGAAAGTGGTAAACACCTCTGCATGAATGATGATCAAATACATCTGCAGAAGAGCTGCTGCATCCTCTCAGTCATCCGCACATAGCAGCAGATTATTAGGAATCACACATTCAGGGAGAAAACTGTTTAAATAAAACCCAGGGGTAAATAAATCTCTTCGAATGATGCCAGTCAGCAGATAAACTATAGATCAGTAACAATCACAGAAAGTTTCCTCTATAATTTAGCTCATTCTTCTCTCTGATTCGTCTTCACAGGTGGTGATAAAAGGTCTCGATGAAGGATGTCATAAACAGAAAGCAATTTTGGAACCAGCCCTCCAGAGAACTTAAAAATTCTCTTCTGAACCTGTCAGAGGCACCTATCAAATCTGCGAGGATGACTGTGAATTGAAGTCATGAATTGAGTGTCTGGCAGTCCCAGTGTAAAAATGTAGCAATAAACGGGTAGGGTAGACTGAAAGAATGGGTTATTTGTTTTTACAAAAGACTTTAGAGCACCAAGGAAAAGTGAACATCATATGAAAAGTACAGCTCAATAGGTTTCACCATTTCAAAGTTTTACTGCTAACTTTTAAGCATTTAAATAAATTCAATAGGCATGAGTGTGATGGCCCAGTCTGTGACTTTATAAAACTTTGTAGAGTGTAAATGACCCTCATGGCATCATTAGGGCCAGTAAGAAATGTAAGGAAATATACTGATTTCTTAGACAAGGCTAACATTTCAAAACAGGAACATGCAAATTGAGTGACTCCTTCAATTCTTCTTGCTAACCCCATTGGGTCAGCAAGTGTCAAATGCTTTATTCTGATTGGTCAAAATCCTTTGACAAGAGTGATTACTTCTGGATAGCCAAAGTGACACTCCCGTTAAATCAACCCAGGAAAAAACAGTTACGGCTCGTCTGGTGTACTGTTTATGATTTTATGACTTCCTGTTGACATTAAAACAGAGAGGTGACCTTCCTGCGGAAGAACATGAAAGGTATTTTCAACATCCCTGCCTATTCATTCAATGTATTTCTAAAGTAAAAGTCTTGGGAGGTTATTGCCTGAACTATCACAAGCAGAGTATAGCAGACATGCCCTCCCAATTAGGGGATTCTATTATACATAACCACCAGTATGCTATTATCATCCCTTTCATTTTTGTATATAGACATTGTCATGAAAGATACAGACACAAATCAAATATAAGAGGGATGATGCAAGTTAGTGCAAAGGCCTAGTTAGCCAATCCTGGACTGCTTTGATTGAGACCATAGTTTCAGATGGAAATTAAAAACTCAACTTAGTTTAAATGCAATTAAGCAACTGTTTAATCAAAACTGAAACTTTCCTGCACATACATGAGTTTACAGTTACCACTAACATTTACAGTACAGGTTTGTCACTGCCATGTGACATCCAGCCCATCAGATAGAGTTGAGGGTGGGACATTAGGTGAGGCAGAGTGGAGAGGAAAACAGACCCGGAGGGAAAGTCACACCAGAGGCAGAGCTAAAGTAGAGCCAATAATCAGCTTCCTACTACCTGAAATGCAAGTATGTTTTTTTTTTTTGTAAACTGCAATGAAGCCACTCACCTCTAGCTCGGACTGTAGCTCTGATTAAAAGTCCTTACAAACCGGGAACAACGTAAATATACGACGCAAAATTACGAAATATTCTGAGGCAAATTTTGATGCGCCTGACTGTACATATCAAGCGCGATGCGATTTTGCGACTTTCTGGGAGGAAAAAAGACGCGTCTCGGGTGGAAGCGAGAAGACTGACACAACAGCAGACTGACTGTTTTTCAGTTCTGATTAGACACTAGTGTTGAGATGTCTGTCTGTCATGATAGCATGTACTGAGTCAGGGCCAGTACCAGATAATCACATTAAACTATAATCCATAAACATAAGGTAACAACCGAGACCTAATGGTGCTGTGACAGCAAAGCAATTGAGTTTGAGACAGTGAAAATACATACGGTTTGTTGTATCTGAACAGGTTAGCTTACGAGCTAAAGTTACTTAGCACAGACAAAAGTTAAAACAAAGACGTTTAGCAAACTGTTAAAGCACACAAACCATCGTCATATGAGAAATCCGATGCTATGACTCTCCACAAGTTGTCCATCAGGTCGTTATCTTTGTAATATTTGTGTCTTTTATCAAAAAGCACTCTGTTCTCTGACACGTAAACAATCAGCCGGTCGGCCATGTTGGATATACCGGTGAATCTGACGTCGCAACAACACGCAATCTGATTGGTCAGAAGTGGACACACAGTATGCAAAACTTTAGAAAAATGGACCGTGAAAGGAAAGAATAAATGCTGCAACATCACAGGACGGGAAAACGTTGCTGATGTGAACGCTTGTATTGACAGGATACGGGTTCGAATGGTCCCGGTGTGAAAGGACCTCAAAGGCTACTGCCATGGTGCTGAAACACTGTACAACCTGGATGTAAACAAGCGCAGATGACAGTCTGCATCTTGTAGCGTGTCGGGGTTCAGAAGTATTCTGATCTAGAAAGTGTCAACAAAGTTGCAGGAGGGCTGGGTCTGATTAAACTCCTGTAACACCACCTCGCTTGAACGATGTGTATCCAGCGTAGGAATGTAAAGGTCAACCTGTACAGAAAGAAAGGTATTGGTAGGAACTCCGCAAACCAGTTTGGCAATGTTGGCCACAAGACCATTACATGAATTGTGTGTCAGTTTTCTGTATGTTATCCTATTCTCAGTCTAGTTGGCTGGTCTAAATTTAGATTAACATTTAAAACACTTGTAAATCGATCACTTTTAAAACTTGTGGCAATCCTTAGGGATACCACATTCCCAACATGCCAGTCATTGGCCCATTTTGTCTGCACATGCTTAACGCCATTATTGATACATCCATAAACTGGAGATGCCAGAGTGAAGATGGGGTCGATGGTTGAGAGGTATTTTTCTTACCAAAGTTTTGTGTCAGTTTGTTTCACACTGTCCATTACAGCTAAACTACTGCCTGGGCTGACCGGACTATGCATGAGCATTGACTGCTGTACTTTTCCAGAGTTTCTGTACATTGCATGCATTTTTATTTTTGAAGGTTGAACTGAAACAGACTAAGAAATGTGGATGATATTGCCAAACTGTGTGTTTTTGTGGATTTGTGTCATTTTGGGGGCTATAAATGAGCTTTACTTCAAATTTGGGACCTTTGTGCAGTCAACACTTACCCCCCAAAAAAACAAAAAACTGATGCACAAACCCTGACCACATCACCTTAAACTTTGACACCTGAAAATGAATTCTCTTTGCAACAAGCCTGGAAAACTTATTCTGTGTGCAGATCAAATAAAAACAGTGTCTTTTGAATAAAATACACTGATGCAGGCACAAGTTGTGGCTTTGGGGTGTGCAGACTTCAAACAAATGGCTGCTTCACTTGAAAGTGCTATTTATCAATGTAAAATGGATATACAGTATTAGTTTTTTCCCCGCAAGTCCTTGAATTGTGTGAGGGAGAAACCAATGAGTGGCTTTCAGGCTGTGTGCTCCACAATCCATAATTAATTAAACTGGCCTTCTGTTTTTGAATGACTAAAATGAGCTTGACTGAAATATTGTTTTAAAGATCATTTGTCATGCTTTGCGAGCTTTGTTCCTGTCTGAAAGTGAATTTAAGAGTGGCCGTCACTCTTTTTTATGTGCACCGGTGTGAACACACATGAAGGATGGATTGCCGTGTTGATTCTTTACAGGCATCGATATATCTGAAAGGAAAACAAACACAATGGCTGAAAATGAACAGGAAAGTGCTTCAGCAGCTTTTAGCCAACCATTCCTTTCTTACCCAGAGGATGTTTTGTGCTTTGAATACTTATTACAGTATGGTTAGATAAAAAAAGAGAAAAATCCACTGTGTCTCCATGCCTCTGAGTGCTTTCCTTTCCAGCCTTTTTACAGGATTTCATAACCTGAGCTGAGGACAGGACACTTCCCCAGTGGCATGGCTGCCACCGCCCCCATGGGATCCCTGTGCATATGGACGGAGGCCTTACTCAGGCTTTTTATTGTGGTCCACAGTTTGTGCATGACCCTCTTCTCTTTTTTACTCAGAAACCTCAGCTATCTTACTTTATATAACTGCGTGCACTCAGTAAAAAGAGAGAAAACACGCTGAACCAGGCTGCGAAACTCAATATACAAACACGGAACATAAATAGTTTCACTTGTATTTGTCGATTCCTTATCTGCTGATTTTTAGTCCATATAGCAGAGCAGTTCTGTGCTAAAATCTCCACTTGCTAAATAGAGCACTAATGAGTAATTGCCGTATGTGTTAGTTACGTACCATATTTTGCACATAATAGTAGCTGTAAGCATCCCTAACGTTGGCGCTTCTATGAGCGCCATGGGGAAAATGACACCAGCTTGTTTACATCACGACTCGCCTAGCTTTAAGAATATAGGAGGGAATGAATAAGAGGGATAGGAAGAAGAGAAAATAGCATGTTGTCTGGCACAGCCATTGTAAACACATCTTTATTTAGGGGATTATATTCTTTTTCTCAGTGCAGGGAGGTGATCCCTTCATTGTAAGTGTCAGAGGAGGCGGCGGCTGGAGCTGGGGGAGTTTGTTTAGGAGCGGTATAATCATCCCCTCTCTCTGTGCCTCATATATCCCAGCATCTGAAAGTGATAACTTAAATATTCAAAGAGTGGAGGGCAACAAATATGTACATCTTCCGTTTGACAGTCGGTGCTTTTAAATAATTATCCCACCAGTAGGCAGGGGAGGTTTTAGGAAACATTTTTACACCACAAAAGGAAAGCTGCGGCTTCAAGCTGTGCAGTCATTTGCAGTGCGTTGCTTTTCATCTTATCTAAAGCTTTCTTTTAAGAAACCACAGAGAGGGTATGCAATTAATTTCATTTTTCAAGCAGCAAAAAATGCTTTCCAACAAAGACATCCACTGCAAGAAGCAAATCATAACAGGTGTTAGAAAAATAAACCTCAACAAAAGTTAACAATGTACTTGTTAGTTTTCCCACTGCTTTTAAAGTTGAGATGGTATTTTGATTTGTAAAGTTTTGACCACTTGCATCTGGTGACCGCACAAGGCCATGTCACAAGCGTCTTCCTCTTTTTTTAAACCAATTCACAACAAGGAGATTAAACAAGATTTTTTTTTCTGATTTTGCTTCAGGGGAATTGTAGCACCCTACACACATGTATTAATTATACTGATAGTGTAATAAAGCCCGATAATCGAATAGCGTAGGCAATAATCAAATAAAATGACTGATGATATAGTACTTTATTACATTATCTGGAGTTTATTAAATTTTTAGGCTAGTCATTTGTTTTGTTTTGTTTTGTTTTGTTTTGTTTTGTTTGTTTATTTAATGAAAAAAGAAACTTCAGTCCAGATTTCAACATTTCATGTTTAAGACACTAAGGTTTTATACAGTGGATCTGAAACAACAGAGTGACTATTGGGTGGGATATAAGCCTGTGATATGCTTCAGTTCAAAGTCGAGTATGTACGATGCTTTCACACATGCATACGTCGTAGCGAGTTGACTAGCGTGAGATTGGCAATATTGGAGTGCAGCAGGAACAACAATATGGTGGAGAAATAGTCTGGCTAGAAACTAACTGTTTGTGAGGCATTGGAGGAGATAACCAGGTCAAGTGATGTAAAAATAAGTTGTTCCAGGGACAGCAGCTCAGTGGATGGCAGCGAAAGGGATTTATTCTCCATGGAATTGACCCAGTCTATGAGTAAGTATTACTGCCAATTTTGTTAAGCTTGTATGTTGGCTGATCCATCCCATTCATGTTTAATGCTAGTGTGCGGGTGGATAAGTTTAATGTACTTAATGTTATGTATGTAACAGATCAGTTCTATTTTTGCTATATCAATTTTATTTATTTATTTGTTATTTTTTTATTTATTTTTGGTGCATTTTATTATCTCCTTGTGTGTTTTGATGTTGTGACTACTGGCGTGGTTATTTGGAAAAAAGCTGGTGGGCTGTCTGTGTTTTTGACATTTGAGTCACATCCCATTATATTTGAAATTATTTCAACATCATAGCAACAAGACGTGATAGATGGAAATAAATATATTTAACGTAGATTTTAAAATTCAAATTATTTGTTGTTAAATGCTGGACTGCTCACAAGCGCACAGTGGTGCCAACTACCCCGATTGAAGGTAGGCTGACATTGCTAGCAATTTTACAACACACACTAAAATAAGACATCATATTTCTTATTTCATGGATTACACTTTCGCTCGCAGAGGAGCTAAGGCAATCCCTCCAGCTGTGACCCCCACTACACCACAGGCAGTCAGCTCAGCTGCTTCAATCTTACAAACTCCTCTGAGTTTGCGAAAAAGCAGCAGACAGCCCACTCCTCGTCCATCCTTGCTGTCAAGCCTTCCCTCAAGGTAAGCTGAAATGTGTCCTGTGCCTGTAAGCTGTTATAAATGAAACATCAGTGATAAAAAGATGAATGATGGAGCTGCATTCAAAATCATCTGATTGTGTACCTCTCACAGTGAAAGGGTGCTGACTTTACCCCTGCCTCACAGTAGAGAAGGGCAGGTCCCTCAGCTAATGGAGGGAGTGAGAGGTGGCGCTCTTAAAGGGGGGCAAGAGAAGGAGACGCTAAATTGAAGTCAAAATAGAAACCATGTCCAACCATGACCTGGCTAGGTATTAAAAACACAACACATGCACAGAAACAAAAAACACTGGGGATGTTTTTCTATTTTTTGGCAGTTGTTGTTTTCATCGACTGATCAGCATTCATTAAAGGCCAGCCTTGTGGAGGACACCATTCCCTCGCTGCCACATGAGTAGAGAAAGATTTGAGTCCATTTTCTGGTGTCTCCACTTGTTAGACATTGATGAGGGTGAGTAGAATGTGAAGAAGAAGAGGCACAGCTGAATTTGTTAAAAATTAGGCCACTTTTGGCAACTTGGTGACTGCCTGGGAGACAAATTAGCATTGATAAAAGGATGGTTGCTAGCAGGGCAAAGCTTTAATTCAGGCGGTAGATGAAGAACAAGCCCTCCAAATTTGGTTATAAATTGTTTGTACTTGCTGGTTTGACCACAGGGTACAAATCTATTATTATTATTATTATTTTTTGTCTATCAGAGGAAAGATGTTTTTAATTCAGATATGGGCTTTAGTTACGCAGCAGAGATGGAACTGTTAGACTTTCCTTTGCTGGGTAAAGAATATAATCTCCTCACTGATAAATTTTACGCCAGCCCTCTACCGTACACTGACCTGGCAGAGAAGAACACCAGGGCCTGTGGGACTATGAGACAGATGAGAATTGGCTTTACAGAAATGAAAGAAAATGACAAGTGGTGTATCATGGCTGGTCCAGGAAGTCTGTCCCAATCCCTGACCCCATCAAGGACTACAACCAATACATGGGTGATGTTGACCTATTTGATACCCTCATTGGGTACTTAGTGAAACAATGCTCTGGTACAAGTTTTTTTTGTTGTTGTTGAGAGCTTATTGCTGAGGCAACAGGTTGAAGAAAAGGCAGAAAGGCAACTGGGCACCAATTTCTATTTACAGTACCTGCAATGTGTTGTGTACAATTGTAGAAAATATTTCATACAACACACATGATTCAGAACTGCCTCATAATGTGAGGTCGGTCTTGTGGAAAGGAAACAACCAGTAATTTACAGATCCCATTTTTTCAGGTGAAATGGCATTTTTGCACCAAAGCTTTCCAAATGATGTCTGCCTGAGACTTTTCTGACTAAAATGGCTGAAAAAATTGTTCATTATTTCTATGAAACTTGGAGGGATTGCAGGTCAGATGTTGCAGAGCAGATGCAGTACATCATATGCCTACTCGTGTTTGGTTTACTTGTACTTTTAACAGTAAAATTAAAGTGATTTTTTTTTTTATTAGATTTCATTTTTTTTTACATTTAGATTTTGTCCTGTAGTTTATCTGATACCATTCTAGCATGATGAAGGTCAAAGTTAATCTTTTTACTCTTCAAGCAATCACCTTTCCATAGACACCAAGATTGTGCTTCTAAGCCCTACAGTTGATGAGCTATTACTGATTTAATTCTGTATGTATTTCCAGGCAGAAATAAGACTGAAATAGCCCAGAGTGCAAGCAGTTATACCACTGTGAACTCTACCTCACCTAGTTATATTCTTAACACTGCTCACAATACAATCTTATTCCCAGCCAATTAATTTGGATTTACACGATGCTAATTCATTACAAGTGTCATCTTGAGAGCTAATCTAGACCATACTCTTGTTGTATTATTCACCAAGACCCAACATCAACCTACTGTACTATAAGAAATGCATTTGACAAGAAACAGTGGCCAGGAACCTCATATTTACAGGTTGCAGTGACACTGATGAGGACCTGCACACATGAAATAAAGTTAATTTGCTTTTAAAAAGTATTGAGAGTGCATTTTGATATCCGGCCTTAAAAATCAATAGTTTAATGTAGACCCTGTGAGTGCGCCAAACACGGACCGACCTTATAATCAAGGGGGTGTGTTAGGATGAGTTTCTTTAGCCAGTCATGTCAGCCTTTAGAGTGGTGGAGCTGTGTCACTCAAACACCTCAGATACTTCAGTGTTAGACTGCTGAAGCCAGGGGCCTCCGTCAACTATCCTCAACAAGGACCTTGTACCCTTGATTTACATCACACAGGTCCCCAAAATATGTTCTGCAATGGTATTTCCTTCTATGGACCCTCCATATGTTCAACTGAAGCTCCTTAAAATATGTTGTCCTTTGTTCTTACCGTACATTGATTATCTTCGGGTCAACTAAATGTCAGCAGTATGTTTAGAAACGTGGACGACTATATATCCTTGAACGGTCTCAGACCAATCTTTGTTACGCTTCTGAACCCCAAGATAAACAACAGTTGATTTTCTCTTTCTATATTCCTTTTTTCTTCAGGTCATTTTAAAATGACAGGAAACACTTTTGTACTGTTTACTGTTTTTGCGTCTAAATGTAGATATCTCAATATAAATACAGAGAGCAGTTTGGCTTCAAATTTGTACAATGATGGAAGGCGGAGCCAAGTTGTCCATAGTATATACAGTCTATGGTATTGATAGTGTGTTAGCTGTGTGTTGCTCACCTGATGGCTGCTCATAGTTTGTTTATTGCATGTTTGTTGCATGGTGGTTACGTGTAAGTAGTGTGACAGTTTCATGTTTGATGCATGTTGACTGTACAATGCCAACATGTTACTTGCATTTCTGTGTATTGGCTGAATGTTGCTTGCATCTGTCATGTCATGTATGCATGCTTGTTGTGGGTTGGCAGCATGTTGTCTGCATGCTTGTTGCATGTGGATGCTCTGGGTGCATGTTTGATGGGTTTGGCTGTGCGTTAAGTGCATGTTGGTTGTATGTAAGCCTTGCATGCTGCATGTTTGTTGGATGACTTGCAGCTGTCAGCCTATTTTTTTATTTTATTTTTTATTTTTTGGATAAGCTTTCCCCAAATGTAAGCCTTTTTTCTTTTTAAATTATCTTTTAGAACAGCACTAGACAAGAAAATGACCATGGTATGCGTTAAATTAACAATAAAATGGTCCAGGTATTTAAGGAAATGTTCTCACTCTATGTTGATTGGCTCTCACGGCATGAGTGATTTGCTGAAGTTCAGATTTTTCAACTCGTGCGGATAAGCAAATGATGCAGGGGAAGAGTTTAAACCGTTTGTGTCCTGGGCGTGAGGGGTCTGCAGTGATGTACCTGCCTGTTTTCAGCTTTTCAGTGTGGCTCCTCTTTGCTGTCCTGATCTCTTTTGTCAATGTCTTTCTGGTCTGCTTGTAAAGGACCTGATCCCCACTTCTGTAGGCCTCCAGTAACCAGGGTTTATTGTTCTTGAATCTGCAGGAAGTCTTGGTCTGCACACACATCCTCACAAAAGCTGATGTAAGATGTCACAGTGTCAGTGAGTTCATTGAGAGTTGTAGCTGCAGCTTCAAAAACACTGGCCTGAAGCTTCGGCTTTTACTCCTCCGTCCATTTCTTCACAATCCTCAACACAAGCTTTGCAGTTTTTAATTTCTGCCTGTAGGTCGGGATGAGATGGACCAGACAGTAATCAGAGAGTCCCAGAGCTGCATGAGGGACAGAGCGATAAGCGTCCTTTAAAACAGTGTAGCAGTGGTCCAGAGGGTTCATGTCCTTGGTGGGACACTTTATATCCTGTCTTTGTTTTGGTTGCTCATGAGTGAGACTGGCTCTGTTAAAGTCCCCGAGAATAATGAGCAGGGAGTCAGGAAGTTTTTTTTTTGTTTTGTTTTTTTTCCCCAGGTCTGTTATCTGGTCAACCAGCTGTTGTAAGGCCTCCATTACAAAAGCTTGAGGTGGGATGTAAACACCGACCAGAACAAATGGGGGAAACTCTGCGGTGAATAAAACAGTGTACAATTCAAGAAAAAAGTCTCTGAATGAGGACTGCATGATTACACGTACACGTAGAAGCAGAGTCTTTCCTGATAGGTCCATAGCACAGTCCGCTCAGAAAAGTTGGAGGCCTGGCAGCAGTAGTGCACGGTCCGCAGGGCAGCCAGTCAGCCAAAGTTCTTATTTCTCTGAGTTAAGAGCAGAAGCTTATCCTTCTTATTTGCCTGGGAGAGGACATCCATCAGGTGTAGAGATGGAAGAAGCGTACAACAACCCCCTGCTTGCAATGTTGACATGTAGTTACTGTAAGGCTGGTTTGTGCTCAAGTCCTCTTTTTTCTGTACAGCTCCATTTTTTAAAAGTTATTAGGGGGTTCATGTTTTTGATGATTGACACTTGATACAGCCTATGGGTGTACATAAGTAGCTTACCCAGGGGGATACGCTGATGAGCCAAGCATTATTACAGCGACTCTCCCGCCAAATGCGTACAACACTACTGCACAAGTGGTGGAGTGAGTTCAATGCTACTCCGCAATGTTGTTTTCAGGAAGTGGAGAGAAAAGCCGGAAATAGCATGAGCTTTTTAGCTTAAAATCCATTTACTGGCGGAGGGCGAAACCAAGTTGCCCATAGAATATACAGTCTATGTTTAAAACAAAACAAGCAAATAAATAGTCAACAAAATGAGTAAAACTAATGAAAAACCTGTCAGACTAAATATGCTCGTTTGAAGAGATGGGTTTAAAGACAGGATTTGAAAATGAAGAGTGTATTGATGCTCTTGAGTGATGGTATATTATGTTCTGACCTGTGAACTAATGAGAAACCCTCTGCAATGTCAGTCTGATCAAATATTTGTAAAAATAGGTTATCAAAGTTAACCAGTGACCATAGGACCCTTGAAATAAAGACCTTCTGAACTGAATGATGACCCACTTACTGGTGGTTGATGTTAGCAAACAGAAGAGGAAATGAAAGAATAAATGGAACAAGCTCTGACACCTGTACATAAAATAAACAGTATGATGATCTACTGTCAAAAGCACGTCACACACTTTGACAGCATGCCTCCCAGCTACATTGGCAGATGTCATCTAATCACCGCCATGGGATTTCAACCTTGAATCTCAAAACTTTGACATGATTTTTATAAACTTAAAAAAAGAAAAAAAGTTTAAAATGTCTTGACTTCTTAGTTGCTAACCTTTTTTTTTCCTTACACAAAAAGTGAACAGAGTTCGAATTTTACCTCGACTTTAGCTTGCTTTCTCACTGATGTACTTTGTGCTGCATTGACCTTCCTCGCTCTCTTGAACTGTTAACCCAGAAGAAATCATGAACTGTCAGAGATCCTAGGTATCAGCACCCGGGTCGCCATGAACCTCCTCTGAGCTGTGCAGTTAGAGAGAGTATGACTGACCACTGCTTGAACCAAAGCCAAGATCAGGAATTATTCCTCCTCCAGCCGCCCTCCCTGCTCAGGCAGAGCTTCACTACCCACTGCCTCACTGCTGCTGCTGCTGTGTTGGTGCAACAGGAGAGGTCATCTTTTTAACACAAACGACCGGGCCGACTTGAATAAATAGTGCTGGTGATGGATGGTGATACTGTTTCTTACTGTGGCAGTGACATTTCTCCCAGATTCTATATCCACAGAAATGACATTTCCACCCGTGCTGATGATGTTTCCACACAGGGCTGAGCTGTGTTTATCCTCATATGGTGTCCCTGACCCCAGAAGTGACCCACCGTGACGACAATCCCTCTCCCCTATTTTCACAGTGTTTGAACACTGCCCCCCTGTTTCTCATTTTGTTTTTCTACTCAATCTAATAATGATGAAAATAAAATGAGAGCTTGTTTCAGTTCATCATTTCTTTTTCTTTCATCTAATATAAATTAAGTTTCTTCTGCAAGAAGCTTTCAGTGGAGAATCAAAGCCACATCTGTTGACTTCATTCAGGCATTTTCCTGCCAACCCCAGACTGATAGTCTGACCAAAGATCAGCTCAATTAATGTAAGAAAGTAGCAATGGATCTGTATGTCTAGAACTTGGCAATCAACTGAAAATTTAACGATACCGAAATTCACGACAATAACCAACGTCATTTTGCCCATATTGGTATATTCAGTGTCAAATAAATAAATAAATAAAAGTTGTTTTTTTATGTGTGTAGGTAGGTCTATGGCCTCATGTCCCTTTAAGACGCTGTCCTATGTCAGAGACGTGACCCCACCCAGTCCGTAGCAAAGAGGGAAAGACAGGTGAGGAGATGGAGGACGGTTCAAAAGTTGGAGCGGCTGGAGCAGCAGCTGAAGTAGACAAAGTTAATGTGGGAGGAGGTAAGCAGCTTGTGGATTAGTTATCGTCCATTTAATATATTGTGATATTGATTTGAGACCATATCGCCCAGCCCTAGTTGTGTCTGTGAATGCGTGCACTATTATAACCTGGAAAAATACATGTTTTGTCTCTGTATGTGTCTCAGAAACTCTGGAGGTCATCTGTTAGGTTAAAGTTTTATTGTGTACACAAATCATGCAAAATCCAGCATGATGAACAGACATGACAGGAGCCTAAATGTGGTAAAATTAAGGTTTTTTTGCCAGTGGTCAAAATCCTCTTTCAAACTTCAGGCTAACTTTTTTTTCATGAAGTGAAGGGGAAAAGAATTGGATTAAAGGACATTTCTGACCTTTCAATTTCAGACTCTATGACTCATAGTTTTCTTATAAGCTAAGAAAAGACAGATGTAAAAAACTCAGAAGCCATGACAGACGCTTTTTTAATCTTAGCATATCACACACTGACGGTTTAAAAACAAATGTTTCAAGGCTGTTATTAGAGATGGTTTTAAAATCTCCATCTCTGCCCATTGTTAACTCTGATGATATGGAGTGTCAGTAAAATCCAGTGGACTGAAGCATCTAATCAGTGAGTGCTATTTGATAGGAGACGTGTCTGTTAGTGACAAGGCTGCTCTCGTGTATCCTCTAACATCACTTCAGATTCCCCAGCTCTCTCTTCTGTCCTTACAGCTGCGTTAAGGCCTTCAGGAAGCCACTTAGCATGGCCAATCTGTAAGTGAATGCAGCCCACCTAAAAACCAAGGATAGAGGAGAGACTACATTTAAGGGCCTTTTGGTTTGGAGGGTTCCCAACTGAGTGAAACAACCCAGAATAAGAGTTTGAGTGTTGACCATGATGAGAGTTGCTGCACCTTCTGCCTATTTTTAAGTGCATTGTGTTTTATTAATATATTTTTTAAATTTGTTAGATAATGTCAGATAAATTATCAATGAATACTCTTGATTAAAGGGCCATCCTCTGCCTCCTTTTGTGGAGGGTTTGCCACACTGAATGCCATTTATCATTAATTTGTCACAGGAGATGGTTTATAAATCTATATGAGCATTTCTACAAGATCGTATTGCATTCACCAAAAAACAAAACAAAACAAAAAATAAAAAGCTCGGTTTTTCAGAGTGATTTTTTCCTGTTCTGTACTTCTGAATTTTTTTCTGTTTTTCAGAGTAATTTTTTGTTCTTTTCTCTTTTTTTTTGGACTACTTATTTGTTTTGTTTATCAGATTAATTGTTTTTCCTATTCTCTGGGCTCATGAACATTTAAAAACAGATGCTTTCATACCCTTCTGCTCGATTTATTGTGGGCAAACATGGCCCACTTGTTTAGTTTAATCAAGTTTTACTTTCTTTTGTGTGTTAGACACTGGGAGATACTCCTTTCTTTAAGTCAGATGATATAGTCATAATTTTGTCTACTTTCAGAGGCACATAAGGATTTGCAAACCTTAAGTTTCACTAACAACATACTTTAATCTCATTGACGCCGTAGTCAAAATTATCTAGGAGCTGGAGAATCCACTGATTTGGAGAAGCCGTGGTGGTTTATGTTATCTGATTGTATGAGATTCTCTCTTGAAGTATCTCACACAGTTAGGGGTAAAAAAAAACTAGAAAAAACAGAAAGGAGAAAAAAATAGTCCGAAAAAAATAACATAATTGGGGAAAAAGGGGAAAAATATTACCATAAAAAAACTTAAGAAAAAAAAAAAAACTTAAAATAATAGTTTTGTGAGTGAATGCAATACGCTTCCGTACATCTATTTTCCATAAGTTCTGAAGTGTATCCCAAACAGACTATTTTTATTTTACCAAGAGACACCCTGGAGTGAATTTTTAGAGTCTTTTGATTGGCCAATTATGGTTATATGTAGTCTTAAAGCAAACCTAATGCTGATGCAGTGACTCTATTGTGTGATGTCTCTTAGCCTCAATAATTTACAGCATCACTTTCTGAAAGGATGATTAAGAAGTATTAGCTTTATTATGTTTACGGGTAAACTGTGCCTTTAATGATAATTGCTGCAAATGAGAAGTATTTAAGGATTAAGCATTATCTATCAAACTGTGATACATTAGCAGTAAGGCATGATTCAGACTCCATTACATCACTACGTGTCTTACAGTATTTTAATTGATAATACATCTACATCAGCCAAACTGTATTTTTTGAAGAGCAGCATGTTTCACTTTTGTGTCAGTTAAAATATTAATGATCAGTGGGTGAACAAAAAATCTATCTTTGTGTTCCAAATGTGTCAGAGAAGTTTCCAAAGCAAAATCTTTAAAGTATCCTACAGATCATAGAATAATAAAGGGGAAAGGTTGTAACTTCTGCTGTCAAGAGGCCAAGTTAAAATTGAGGAGGCGATACAGCAAATATGTCAGTCAGGACACTTTTCTGAAAGACAAAAAAAGTATATTTTTTTAGTCAGTTCTTCAAACATGCAACATAGTTTTATGATTATTTCCTAAAACCTAATTTTAGTTTCTATTTCTGTTCTTTTTATATTCCTCAGTTAATTGGTGTAGTAGCAATAACCTCAGGGACAAGTGCTGTAAAGTCCATAATCCCGCTGAGATTTCCAACATACATTGTAGTGTTTACGTTATCAGCTCACTTTAAAAGCCACCCATTTGTCTGTTGCTATCTTTCATGTGATCATCTCTGTGTATCTCTCCCTGCAACATTTAGGAGCTCTTCTATCCCTCAAAGAAAATATATGTATGTACATATGTTGCTCCTTCCTTGTCTTTTATTTGCAACTTTATCATAAATATCTTAACTGCCGTATTATACAACCACAATAATCATGAGGTGAAGATCTGATGACATGGCAGCCGTGATACAAATATTTAAAAAAACTTCTGTCTTTCTGTCTCTGTAATAAGTTTACTTTTAATTGTGGTTTCATGGTTTTATTGTATTTTTCTTTGTTTACCAACAGCCAGAAAACCACATTTCTAAAGCCAAAGGATTGTCTATAACTGCTGATTGTGTGTTTTTCAGAGAGTCATGTCACAGCTGTTTATGATCAGCCAGTGTGAAATGGTCCTCTGGATCACTGTAGACACTTATTTCACACAAATATCATTTCAGACAAAACCTATCAGAATTTTTCGAGTCAATGTTGAGGGTTTTTGATCTGTGATATTTTATAGCAGTCATTTTACTCCTATCCTATCACCAGGACATAGGAGATCTCATCTTGGAAGAAATACTCATTATTTTGGAGTAAATATATATTTTTTAATTTAATTTTACTCTTACATTTTTCTATATATTGTGTAATAGTGTTTTGGACCTAATCTGACATCCCCAGAGATTCAGATTCCCCAGGATGATATAACATGGTTGTGCATTACTCTGATGAAATTATACATGCCTTTTTACACATGGAGACCAGGCGTGAAAAAAATCATAAAAAACTACCCTAGACCTCACGTTGTGTCCACAGGAGTCGGCAAAATCCACCAGTGCTTCAAATGCTCTGGCTATAAAGTGGGCTTGATGATCTGGTCTGATTTATGTTTATGGTATGAGACTGAAATGAACATGTCATGCCTCTTTAAAATCCATAAATCCAACCAATCCAGCATGGAAAACTACTCAGTCTGAGTGGTCTCAAGCTCTGTGTGGGTACAATTCATTCAACTTTCCCCCTTAACTGTTCCTACGCCACACATTTCACCCTGAAAAAGTTCACACCTGGAAATTTTGATCCGTGACAATCTCCTCATTCATTTAAAAGATGACATTTCAGCGAGCAGCACATGGAAGGGCAGCAGTGGAGGAGCTAACAGTGAGTGTAATAAGTCTGTCCCAGACATGGCTCTAAGGATGGCCTCCAGTTAACAATATTTTGTGTTAATTAAAATGTTAATTAGACTTTCCCTGTAGCCACTCTCAAAGTAGCAGTGCTCTTTTTTTCGGGTCACTCCATCTAACCTCTCTTGGACACCACAAATGTCATGAAACAGTGGGGGAGCAGCTTTGAAGTCCTTGCACATCTTGAGACTTGAAACGCAGGATTTTGACAAAAACATAGTTAATACATGGCTCTTTATAATTAGAAGTTCACTCAGAGACGGAAGAGAAGAGATTACTTTCGTAAGTTAATAGTTGAAGTTGGGAAAGTGGTTAGTCTTCAGTCAGAGGGGCAAAAAAAAAAAAAGTTAATGTTCTCACCAGAGACGAGTTTGTGGTGGAGTAAAGCGTCTCAATCATGTCTGAACTTGTGAAGACTCACATTCATTTCTTGCTATATGAAATCTTAAAGTATGGGCTATAAAAACTTCTAACTGCTGGATCATGTGAAAGAACTGAGCCACATATATCAGATTGTAAATGTTTGATTGTTGGTGTATCTTTGGATCCAATACATATTTCTTGGCTGTAGCAGCTAACTTCAAGTAGACACTTCCACGTTGCCTTCTCTTTATATTACCGCAGGCTGCTGCCTGGTATGAATCCACTGACTCAGGCTCAGGCTGAGGTCAAGTTTAATAAATACTGCTGTACTTTTTTTTCAGTATGAAACCATGAATTTCATTTTCCCTTTACCCTTCATCGATGGAGCGCATGCAACCATTATCATGTTTGGATGGTGAAGAACAGGATTCACAAAAACAGCTGCAATTTAATAGCCGAGAGCTTTTTTTTTTCCTTTTTTTTGTGTTTTGTTTTCTTTTTCATATCTTTTTCTTTTGGTCTCTGTAACTCATCAAGAACAGTAGCTCCCCCAACAGGTGGCAAGTGAAATGAGAAAGTAAGAATTAAAGATTATAGGGGGCTTAAACTTTTCGCATGTAATACAGGGTATTACCATAGCGACGTGTATGTCTGTTATAATTCATGTGATCTGATTCGGCTTGTTTGTGTACAGTATGCAATATTAAGGTGATCCTTTTCTGAAGACGCTATGTCAGCATAACTCTACAGTTATAGACATGAAGTAATTATGGCCATGGGGCAAACGTACCGAGGCATTATTGTTATACTGTGGTTTTTTTGTATTCCTTGCTTCTTGTATATCATTTCATAATGCCTCTAGTATTAATAATTTAAAATCTCTGAAGAATCTCATCATATTGTACACACCCTGGCAGTAGCACCCCTGGCTCTCCCAGAGGGAATATTCTTGTATTAACGTACATGTTCTGATGGCAAGGACTTATTGAACCATGTGCTCTAACAGTAATTTTCTCTTCTACGGCTGATCATTTCTGAGCGTAAATTTGCCAGTCTAATAGACACCATGTTTACTTAAATATTAGTTTTGAAGTTAAAGATTCATTGAAGACACTCTACACACACAGACTATGACAAAATAAAGCAAGCATAGAATAGAGCCGAATAGAGCGTGCCTTATCAACTGAACTGAGATCTCACACAGATCCAATGGTTCTTGCTCCTGTGCCTTTTCTTCTTGTGTCAAAGTCTTATTTTACATGATGGAAAACCACAACATTGTTAGTTCCTTCTTTTATAGCAAAAAAAAAAAAAAAAAGAATTAATAAAAAAAAAGGAAAATAGAAGGGTACCAAAGGGTAAATTGCATGTTATTTTTGTATCATTAAAAATATGAGGAGTCAAGTCCACCACTGTGTTTCTTCACTTAAAATTCATAATGGTATAATAATTAAGTTACATTCGAAAAAACATATCAGTAGGGTGACCATATTCTGAATCTCCAAAAAGAGGACACTACTACGTGGGGCAGTCACGCAAAGTAAATTTTAAGGGTCTTTCAGGTCGGTTGAGTGTTTTTTACGCACCTCTAACTCAGAAAGTCTAACCTACACAAACTCAAAACTTCCATACAAAATCCCGGACATATGAAGGATTTTATAAACTCCCCGGGACAAGGCTGGACAACCCCCCAAAAAGAGGACATGACCGGGTAAAAGAGGACGTATGGTCACCCTACATATCAGGGCACTATGAGTGCAAAGTTGAATAAATGGCTTGGGAACTGCTGCTTTTATACTGCTAGTGCCATTATTATACATCCATACTTGACAATTCTTTGTGGTAAAGGCTGAAAAAGGCATGCAATCAACGAGATTAATACTTCGAAATTCACACTTTTACTGAACAAGAGGCACAAATTGGAGCACCGGGATAAAGAGGTCAAGAATTGAGAGTTGAGATGAACTGTATACTAATGTTCATAAAGCCTACATGACTTAAACTTTTTTATGTTCTTTGTCTTTTAACAATGACAAGCAAAATAAAAGAAAATGAGAAAAAAAAACCTGTATAATCCTAGAGTTAGAGCAACAAGAGGCAGAAAAGGTGAGAAGGATCTTATGACAGCAGACGTATCGCCCCATTGTCAGGATCATGTTCAAAGGAAACTTTCTTTTTTAGCTAACAACATGGTTTATTTATTCAGCGCACTGTGACAGCCCCTGTGGCGTCATCTGGTTGGGCTCCATTTAATTGACCTCTCTGCTCTGTCTCTGCAGGAGCTCGTTAGAGCAACGAGCCACACCTGAGGGCCCACACTGAGCTCAGGTTCAGCGGCTCCTCTTTCTCACTCGCCCTCTCACTGTCTGCCTGCCACTCACGCCTGCTACCGCTGCTACTCTCAGCCTCCTCTCTGCCTGGAGTGGAGACTGGCTGTTGAAACATGTACGTACACAACCCATTTCTTTTCCCCTGTTTTTTTTTTTTTTTTCTGTAAATATGCAGTTTAATTTTTCTTCTTGACTCTTTAAATGACCCCCCTTTCAATCAATGTAAAAAAATAAATACATTTGTGTATGTATGTATATATTGTAATTTCAAAAGTGTGAATCCAGGGAATCTCTGTATTACCACGGTGCCGGAAATATGGCTCTGGATTTTTTTTTTTTTTCTAAATTGTGTCAAAAACTAACAAACAAACAAAAAATCCTAGTTAGTTAGATCTGAATATGACCGGTAGAGGACAGCCTTATGCTGGATAGCAAATTTCAATTTCAAATTTCAAACAATGGATGCCAGGTACATCAATCCAGGAGAAGAAACGGCAATATTGGGCTTGGGCGGAAGAGGCTGGAAAAGATGGAAAGCCTCACATCAGCTGGTGCCGAGAACTGAAATAGCCAGGTGCTTATTTTTGTGTGTCGTGCACCGGAAAGCTTATCAATGTCAGCGGTGGGAAAAGTTCAGTAAAGTTGGAAAGATATTCACAGATCTGAACTCCGTGAGACTGAGATCTCACGCATATTCGGATCAATAACTTTGAGACAAAATGTTGTCTAATCACAAATTATGCCTATTTCATGTCGTAATAGCACATACTACTAGCTACAAGAATTAAAAAAAAAATGTTTTACAAAAACAAACTGTTCTTCGAGCTGGATGAATAATACAGAATTCTATGCGCAGCTGGTAGCCGGGCGAGTGCGCAGGGATCGTCTGCAAATTAGGATACAAGAGCAAGACGCTGCAAACAAAAATCAATAGCTTCACTGTTTACAGTGGAGACCCCAGAATCACCACACACACCAAGGGACTCCTCATACTACAACAGCTGTTTTAGGGAAATGTGCCTTTTATAATTTTGGTGATTTTTTATTGTTATGAATCATTAATATCTTCCAATATTAATCAATAGCTCCACTGTCATATAGTGTCACCATCCAATGGCAAAGAACCCAAATGCTCGACTCAGCAAGGTGTTTTTTTAGTCTTTATTTCAATACAGGTCAAAAAACTTTTAGACAGAATTTGAGGTTGGCAATGTTAAAAAATCAAAATGAGAACAGACTGGTTTAACTGTCTTCAACAATGGAAACTAGATTGGTGAGTAACTTCTAAACACAAGGACAGTCTGGCAGAGAACCATTGAGTGTAGCAAGACCAAGTGTGCAGGAGGGCTAATCAGAGAGCGGGGATAGGGGGGCGGGCAATGAGCTGATTCTACTGGCAGGCAGGCGAGAGTGACCAGGCCTGAAATCACCGGAGAGTTAGATTTTGATAAAAGTGAGAAATAATAAAGCAAAACCCTGACAGAAAAACATAATACATTTTCTGGAGGTCCTGCTGTGTCTTGATTCTAATAAGTCCTGTAATTCCAAAAGTAGCTTTGCATGATTCAGAATGGAAACTTAAAACTTCTTTTAAAAGTACACTCTTTGAGTTTGTGTCTCGATGAATTTCTACTTTTCCATTGTGTAGATACTGTATGCCTCAGTATTGTTCCCTTTGCAACAGTAAGACATATTGACTGGTCTAAACGTGCCATCTCGAATATGTCTCTTCGACCCGATTCCTGTTGCCAGACCTCCAATTTCCTGCCACCGACTGGCTACAGCTGGATGACTCCAAGATATCAACCTATTTTAAAACTGTGGGAGACCACACATATGGATCTGCCTGCTTTTCAGCGGTATCGTCCTCTATCTGCGCTCTAAACCCAACCAAATAGCGGCAGATGACTGATGCTGTGTTCTCATTAATAATGAGGAGGCAAAGAGAAATTTAACCTCAGGCGCTCTTATTGCAGACAAGTGACTAGGTTAACACTGCACCCACCAACTAACTCAGCTTGGGACAGGAGTGCATTGCTAGTATTTTAAGTGTCAGAACAGATGACCAGTCAGCAAAGTATCATGAATGTCCAACAGTCCACTGACAACAATTTAATGTTATCAGCTGGTAACAGAAAAATTTTTTTGTATTTTTGGTAGTGATATATTTCTAGTTCCACATTGTCTCACCTTGTTATGGAAAAAGAATAACGAACATTTGAAAAAAACTAACAAGTGTTGCAGTTAACTTGTTTGATTAAGTTTTATTCTTCAGCCTGTAGTGATTCTACCCTTGCCGGAGTGAGGTAGTGACCTGCTGGCACCAGTCCGACTGGTTGCACTTGTATGCTCAGCTTATTAAAGTGCATTATCCTTTTGACTTCACAGCTGAGCTTCCACAGCAGCGAGATGCTTCTGCAGCTTAACAATAGCGTGTAAAATGGTGACCAACTTGTACAATCAGTGTTGCCAACTCCTCAGTAAGGAAAGTTGCTAGTGGCTGTCATAGAAGTCGCTAGATGACGTCGAAATTTGCAAAATTTCTCGGTCAGCCCGCCTCTATTGACCCCCCCCCCCAACCGGAGAAGCAGTCTTCCTCGGGGAGTCTGTATGTGTCTGTGACTGTGCTTTTGATGCACACCGGCTACCCAGTGAGAAGAGTAACATCGATACCTGTTTTCATGTCGGAGTCTCTAAACTCCAGAAAAAGTCACTAGATTTGTTGCTAGGTGCTTTTTTTTAAAATAACCTGCTTGGGGGGGGGGTCTGAAAAGTCACTAAACCCAAATCACTAGGTTGGCAACACTGAGCACAATGGAAAATAAATAAAAATTTTTCAGCTATGATCACATTCAGGGGGGTACAGTGATGTATTAGTGCTTAAATCCCTCAAAAATAAGTGTATGCAAAAGTGTGAGTTGAAAATCACGCAGACACAAACGAAGCTTTAAAAGTGTAATTATTTAAAAGTGTGAAGTTTGGGCTCTATTTGGATTTGAATTTTAGAGTATAAACACTGTAAATGCATTTAAAATAACAGTTTATTTCACTGAAAATACATGCTGAACACTAAGCGGCTGTAGAACTAGAAAATTAAGCAAACACTCAAACCGCACTGGAATTATCCTTAATTATGTTCCCATGATATCAACCTTCTGTTTAGCTAAATTACCATCCTGTCTGATGTCCCTGGCAATATCAACATGCTATATCAACAGTCAGTCATGGTTAGACACACACCCACTCACACTCACACTCAGACCCTCATAAACTGCATGCAGATACTCATTAATTTCCTGTGTGTAATGAAACAGTTTCTTTTATTACTGGAGTCATTCCATTACAGTCATGCACAGCTAATATGTGTCACAGATGATGTTATGTGCAGTATTTCAAATCTGGACTAACTTTAGAGTTAACTGTGAGGCTAAATGGCTTCATAATACCCGCTATAACTCAGCCTCTGTGCAGCGACAGAAACATATTACTGTCCTTTTCAGCCAGAGCTATTCAGACCGTCCTCCATCCTGCCATATGACATCTATTACAATACTCATCAATGAGCTCCTCAAAATGGCAATGAAAGGTTCTCCCAATGTCAGCTCTTCTATCTCTGAAATGAAGTCAATGATTAAAGGGAATAAAGACGGAGAGCAAAAGGCCGTACTCGAGGTGACAGACCGGCTGACGAAAAAGTGAGAGGGAGTTCTTCAAGCAGCCATTTGCTGCAAAGCCACAAAATGACGGCCCCAATTACATCTAAGCAGTGTGTGCACTGAGGCAGCTGAGCAAAGCGTGAGAAAAATGATCCCTAGTCACACTCTTATAATTATGAATTAAAAATAAACAAATAAGAGATCTTGAATTGCTCTGGTATGCATCACTAGAGTCATCTGTTGAGGCTGCCTCTCATCTGCGTTCACTTTATAATAATGACACAGCCCGTATTTCCACTTTAAAAGCTTCATATTTTAAATTGCATAATTTACTCAAACTCGTCTTGGAACTGCCTAATAGAAAATGCTTCAAAGTTGCAGGCTTGAGGCTGAAGGATGGGAATCTGAGGATACAAAAAGAGCCAAAGGAGGCAGATGTTCAATGTTTCTACTGATTCGCTGGCCTGCCTTACATTGTTTGATTGCAGTCAGTTGTGCAAGTGACCTCACATAATAAGAGTGATCAAATTTACAAATTGTGAATGAATGTCCAACAGCTCAGCACTCTCACTAAGTGGATTTCCATTTAGCACGTCTGGTCAAAATCTTTCCAAATGAAAATTCGATTCTCTGTTTACACAGGGTATGATTTACTCCTCGAGCTTGTCAACACTAGCTTGGATGTACCCCAAGCAGCCTGGTGACACAGCTGTGCAAATCATGGTCTAGCCTACCGATAAAGACATCATAGCAACTCAATAATAAGAGAGATAGAGGTCAAACATCTGTTGTGCGGTTTAGTAGCTTGCAATGTCACCTTGTCTAGAATAAAACCAAAAAAGGAATCCTAGTTTCTGTGTCTGACTAGTTTTGCGCTGCCATGTTGCTTTAAAGGATTCGAGAATATGAGTATGTGCAAAACATCCACCAACAGAACAAAGCCAGATTGAGAATGGCTGCTTTATTGTTATTAAAAAGAAATAAACTCCTTTTTTTTGTATCCAAGTGGCAACTTCCAGTTTTCAGAAATGAGGCTGATGCAAAAGTGTTAATACTGTATTGTGTTTGTTTTGTAGTTATTGGGTTAGAGAAATGGCTAATCAGAGGCATGGCTGATATGGCTGCCACTGTAGCCATTTGCAAGGAGGCCAAAAGCCCATGTCTGGTAGATTGAGTCGGCATTTTTAGTATGGCAACTTCTGCCAATTAACTTCAAAACGCCACTTCAGGAACATACAGGTAACATCACTGATGCTACGTCCAGTTATTATTAAGTCAACGGTTTCTTTAGGATGTAGGTTTGGCCATCGTCTATACAGTGTCCAACAAAGACCGTCCTGTTGAAGAGTCAGTAGTCAGAGAAAACGGCTCAGTCATATACGTGAAGTACCACTGTTAACAAAAGCTGAAAAAAAAATGTAGAGTTTACCATCATGCACAAATGGTAAACATGTTTGGGTATATATATGAGGTACTGTATACCACTGTTGTCGATATAATTCAACTATTGAGTCAGGATGTTGCAAAAAAGCCCTCAATTAAGGGTAGCAGCTGATAGCTCTGCTCTCACATGTGAGAATCATCAGCCAATCCAACACTCCCCAAGATTATCCAACTGGTTTGGGGCAGCTGAGAGAGGGCAAAAAATTTTAATCCATTCATGAGACTCAAAAACTGCAGTATGATCAGCCTCGGTGCACACCTCAACAACCCCTGCAAATTTGGGTTTAATGAGATGAATATACTGTATGTTTAAAGATGAAAATCTCTTTAAAACAAACTAATAGCAAAATCTCAGTAAGCTGTTTTGCATTTTAGCTTCGCTAAATATGTTATTTGCATACCAGGTTTAGGCAAAAGCTGAGATAAGAAAATAAAAGATTGAAATGTGACTGCTATGAATAATTCTTCTGTTTTTCTTGTCTGTAGGCGTGGTGGATGACATTTGAAAAAAAAAAAAAAAGTCTCATTTGTATGATCGACTTCTCCCTGCCACCTCATCTCACTGTCACCTTTAAAGGCAAAAACATGTGACAATCAGAATAGTACAGCTTGAGGTTTTTTAGCTGCATGAGTCAATCACTCCCATTTGAAAAAGAAAATACTGCAGTCAATCACTGTATGGTGATTTATAAATGTGCCTCCGTCCATAGAGTTCAATAACTTACCTAATGCAATGTAAGCTGCAATAATCTTTGTTCTCGACACTGAATGTAATGCTAAATGAGGAAACAGCTATCAACAATCACCACAGGATCCTGTTACTGTTGCCATAACTGATAGGTAGGATGCTTTCCTTCATTTTTATATGAAACAATTGAGTTAAAAAAATAAAAAAAAACTATTCAAATCCATTTCCAGAAAGGTAAACAAAGACTTGACTGAGATCACCTCTTATTTATTTCTGTTCCCGACACAATAAACTTTCTGACAAGAAAGCAAAACTCAAATCCATTTGAAAAGGGTCTATTGTGGATTTTGGGATCCAGTGGCTTTAAAAAAAAACTTACTTCTGCTCTAATCCCTCTCTAAGAGAAGATCAATTCAACAACAATTTGCACTATGTAGCCTATACAGCATATAGCATGTAATATATTAATGCAGCAAGATGAAAAATAAACAGAGCTGTGGATCTCATTTGTTAGATACAAAATTGCAACTCTGCGTGTTGTATTGTCTCTTAACTCTCTAATATGAAGTTGACAGGCTTTATATTCATTTCCCTGTTGAAACTGATCTGATGTGCTGCTGGCACAGTATCTGATTTCTCTTATGATTTTCCAAAACGCAATAACAACAGTCAGGTTTGTGGAGAACTTAGGGGAAAAATTTGTGTTTTGTCTTGTCCTACTCTGAACTTTGACATTAAAGATCTTTATATTTATTCCTATATAATATAATTAATCTGGTATGATGCTGATTGTGGCGTAGATAATTAGCCTGTGTTAAAAAGTCTCCCTAAAACTGTTGCAAGACCCTCCTAGACCTCAGATGCATTTAGCAAGTAGCAAGGCATGCTTCACTAACACTTCCTTTTATGGCTTGCAAGCTGTTACCCCAGCCTGGGGTGACTGTTAGATGAATTAACCTTCATACACATTGTTCTGAACGGTTTGAAAATTCTGACTTTCTTTTGCTTGCACTTATCAGACATAAAAACAAGTGACTTAGTGATAGTTCTGCTATTGCCATGGAAACAGCATATGATCTCTGTAAAGTGTAAATTTTTCTTTGCCATGCCTCTATATAAATGTATCACACATCTCCTGAAAGGAGGAAATTACTTAAATGCCTATTCAAGCTGGTAAGTGAATCTATTTCCTCTTTAACTGCGTTAGAGAAACTAAATTGTTATACAAAAGAACTTCTGATGATATGTGGATGAGTCACAGATCTTTATACTTGGAGCTGTGAGATAATATGCACCAACGTCATTCACCCAAAGTGACCTGATTCCTTATAAGTTCTATGTTGTATCTGAGACCAGCATGTGTTTTATGCAAAACAAAAAGTTGAGTCAACCTGGTGGCTCGACAGTGATGCCAAATTCAGGCTAAGGTCCTGTTTATACATACCCGGTTATTTTTAAAAACTGAGACATTAACCATCATTTGCACCCTTGGCTTCGACACAAATGGAGAATTTGCCCGTGAAAACGATGCTTTTAAAAACTCCTGCCAGAGTGGGGAATTTGGAAAACTCTGTTTGCATGTTTGCATGTGCACTTAGACATTTGGGTAGCCGACAGCAGATTGTGCGCCGGAAATAAGGAAGTGACGTTGTTGTTGTTGGATTCTGATTGGCTAACATGGGCTTGAGCTTCTCACTGCACTGCCACCTACAGGTTTGATATGCTCTTGACTGCATATATACACGGGTTAGTGTAAACAAAAACCTTTCTGAAAATTTAGTGCTGTGCATGCAGTTTTTATTAATCAATTTTTTTGTAAACTGAGAGGGTGAAATGTCCGTTTATGGAAATAACAAGGCACATGTAAACCTAGTTTAAATGGCCAGGTCACAATCCTACCCAACCACTTTTCACAACAAACAGGATGATGCTTGGAGGAGGAGGGTTGGGCTAGACGACATACAAAATGTTAACAGCTGTCAAAATGTTAGGTTGATACCCATCTGCAATGATAGAAACAAAAAGCACCATATCAAACAAGTTTAATTTATCAAGTTTGTGCCGACAAGAATGCCTGTTAAGCCCCTTTCTTTTCATTTATTTCATTATTTTGTTATTAGAGCCCCTCACACAGAAAATTCATCAACACCCAATTATTTCTCCTACTCCCATTATCATCCCCTGACTGGAGTTCTACGGCAATCTACGTTTTAGCTACTGTATATAATGAGAATGGGCTTTGTGATTTTAATGATATGAGACCAACATCAGTTTCCTAGAACATCTTTATTTCTGTACTTTCAACTACAATCATCTATGAGAGCATATGGACAAGCATCCCAAATGTGGCACTGATGATTTAGTGTGACATGCCACATCACAGAAAATTATTGATTTTCTAGGCCTGTGAGTCAGATCAGGCTTTAGTACTGCTTACGATGATATTCCCACCTGAACATTAATCTCTTCTGTGGTACAGAGTCTGGTTTTAAGGCCTCATTTTCTACCTTAAGGATGAAATACAGATCAGAAAAATGTGAACACATCTGTTGTGAGCACTGATTCATTCTCAACTCTTTCAACATCACTCAAATAAGACTAGGAGGAAGACACAGTTAGGTTTGATTCTGAGTACGGACAGAAAACATCCACAGACATTCCTGGTTACTGTTTTAGCTTAGTATGATGTTTGGTGGGGATCTGTGCCACACAAAGGTGTTTCTTTAAGTCTGATGAGAGTGATGTCGGGGCCACAAACATCCCTGTTGCTCAACAGCATAACTTTTTGTCTAGTATGCTTAACATGTTTTGCCCTTACAAGGGTTGTGCCATCTGGATTTAGAATGCTGAAATGATTCACGCTCTTTCGGATGAAGTTATATTTACTTGTTTTGCCCAAACTCATGAATTTATGCAACATCTGTCATCTCTGTTAACTTTATATATTCATTTCTTTTAGCAAGCCGAGGTTGAATAATGTTTTCCTATCTTTTTTGGTTTCATTTTTAAGATATTTGTCTTGTCTTTGTTGTAGTAAAAACCTGCCTTTTGGTGATGTATTGTAGAATGCAAATGCAGCTTGATGAAGCACTAAAATTTGCCCATAGCAAATTTCCCATCGGGTACATTGTAGAGCGTCTTGAATCAAGTATTATAGCATTTTTTTTTCCCTGTTGGGGAAAGAATATAATTCATTATATTCATCTTTCTGTTTTAGTCTGAACAAATTACAAATTACCTAATGCTATTCCTGGATTGCCAGAGGATTTAGGAAAAGAAAGTCATGTTGTAACTTCATATGACCTCAAATAACTTGAGTAGAAATCTTTGTAATGGTTGTGACTCAGCTGAGAACATCTGAGTGGTTTTCTTAGGAACTCTGTTATTGAACTAATGAGTTTTAATACAGCTTAAAGAGGCAACAGTCAAGTCCAACCACACACCTCGATAAACAAACAACAGCATAACTTGAGTCTAATTATTCCAGTTTTTTTTTTTTACATCTTTTCTTCTTAAACGTCTTATAAAAGTTATTGGATCTTTGCTAAATGTAGGCCTAAATTAACACACCAAACATAAACCCGTTTTTCACACTCTTCTCATGTTTCTTCAGAAAAATAAGGCTTCTTTTCATTTGTTTTATCTCTTGTTTTCCCTTCACGATGGATGTTGGCTCAGGCTCAGGCGCAGAGGGAGAAGCTGTGATGAATTACTTTTAGCCGGAGGCTGAAGTTAAAAACAAAAAAAAACGAAGAAGCTATTTTGGTTTTGACTGTTTATCATAATAGAAGCTCACCTGAATAACAAACTAATTAGCCTGAAAACTATATTTGGAAAATCATCTGCGTTCATTTCACTGTCATCTCTGATTTTTCAGGAGTGGACACATTCAGGTTCTCTGTCATTTTTATCCTTCTTTGAGGAGAACAAAGTTATTACAGCTCATGGACCTGGAAAAGTTATAATGCAATCTGTAATTATAGCTTTCTAAAATAAACATGCCATATATTTCACATATGCCATATATTACAAGCTCCCCAAAATCTACCACTTTAACAATTTAGCCCAGTCTGTGTAGCTCTGCATGAGCAGTATCTTGACTTGTCAACCTTGCTATTGCATCAGCACAGTCTTTAATCATGTTAACCTCGACGAGAATAAAGTTGAAAACAATCTGCTCGAAGAACATGGTAGTTTATTTAATGAATAGCCTAAAGTATTTCATACACAAACAACAACTCCATAATACAGTGGCTGACATCCGCACAGGCTTAGAGCACTTCTGTTTTATCGTTCTATGCAGCTGCATTTTGCTGTTGTGTGATTTTTTCAGCACTTCTGCTGTTCATAAGGTTGTTTTGGCTCTTTGCAGCACCTTTGTTTTCATTCACAGCGCACTCCAGTCATTGTGTTTGTTTTGGACCTTTGCATTGATTCTGCATTTGCAGCTCCTAATGAAGATCGTTCAGACTGTAATACAATAGGCTACAGAGATTCACTGAAGTTAACACATGCTGTTGGGGCATATTGCCATTGCAAATGACCTGACTCGCTTCTTACCTGATATTAAAAAATATAAATAAAAAATCCTTTGTGTCCATTCTATTGAGGGCAAAGAAATGTAAAATTAGAGTGTAATACATGCTTTTGCACCCTTGTAGAAACAGGCCTGCAGCTATTAATAGAGTTGTCGACCATGGTGTTGGATTCCCCCCTTTTTAACGTCAAATTACTTGTTGGAATAAACATGTTTGCACATAAACCAGCATGAGTAGTTAAAGGGATATTCCGGTGTAAAATTAAGTTAGGGTCAAACACACCATAACGCTGAGTTTGACACCCCGTCGAGAGATGAATGTTGCAGACAGCTTGCTTTTTAGTTTAGTAACAATTGCAGATAGCAATACAGAGAGCCACACGCTCAACCAAACACCATTCTATAGCCACAAATAATGCAGTTGATGGACTCGCCCAGAGGTCTACGTACAAACAAGTGGCTGCTGGATGATAAACGGTGAATTGTGTTAAGTCTCTTTGCTAAAGAAATCAGGCAAAGCTAAAAAGATGTTTGGTGGCTAGTGCTATAGCTGGGACCCTATATGTACTGTTGATGAAGTTAGGTGCTGTTCTGAGCATTCTGACCATTTTGTGGCTATAGATTGGCTTTTTGGTTGCGTGCATGGCTCTCTGTATTGCTATCTTTGGTCGTTACTAAAGTTGGTATAACTAGAGAAGCAAGCAGTCGGCAACGTTCGTCTCTCGACGGGTGTCTAACTCGGTGGTACGGTTTGTTTGACCCTAGCTTAATTTTACACCGGAATATCCCTTTAAGGATTGCTGTGATAGAAAGCGTGTTTGAGAAAAAAAAAATAATGTAGGATTTCATTTTTTACATGACAACACAGTTCAAACCTGTGGACATAGAATGGGAAAAATGTGTTCTGTTCAATATCAACCAGCCACACATGCCTACAGTCTTCTTAGCCCAAATATTTTTGTGATACTTGTAAGGAAAAAGCTTGAGGGCATGTTTTTATAATGTCATTGGAGGACGACGATACTTTTTCCCAGTTCCACTCAAAGTGTTTAATTAAACTAAACACATTCTGGGTAAGTGTGTCTGCCTGATTCATATTAAAGACAAATTTAAATCCCTGATTCAAATCCCCAAAACAGCCAAAAACACATTTTCTAAAATGTGAAAGTACAACCAGGAGCATCTTTAGAGACTTGACTCCAAGTCATGTCGCCATTTAAGTGCAATTTAGACGGTTTCAGCAGGCAACCCATCAGTGACAAGATAAGGGATCTGTCTTCTGCTTTCACATTCATGACACTGATTTGTTTTCAGTACCTGAGATGCCCCACAACAACCTTGAATTGATTTGACAGCAGGGTGTCACTCTTCCGGCCTCCTGTGTATGCAGTTCACTTCCTTCACTCGTCCCCCTATGGCATCCTGTGAGGATTTGAAGGAGAAAGGAGGATTTTGCTGGAGGGGTCCTTCATTTTGCATGGTTCTTAGATTTTGAACTGAATCACGGCATTGCCTCTGCATACTGAATACTGAATACAAAGACGCAGCCGTTTACTGTAGACCAAAACACATGAGCACGAACACACATCATTCAACGGCCATGATTGATGGTGAATTGTTACTAATTTGTTTGTTTACATATGAGGGAAGGGCTCAGGAGAACAGAACATGCCTGTCTGGAGTTTTATAGTTAATGAGACAGGCGTCAACACACTTTCAACACTCAATTCTCTTGGGCTGTTTTTTTTAATCAACACACCCACGTACTCATTTATAACGACACAGAACATAACTGCCTTTACAGTACATCACCTCCCTTCTAGTGTCGTATTCAACGCAGAGCTTTGTATTAACACAAATTAAGCCGACATAGCCCTTGTTGTTATATTCAGTTATTGACAGCCATCCTTACCTACCTCTCCACGCTGCCTTATAAGCCATTATGAATTTCTTCCAAAGCCTTTGGGGTTCATAAATCCCCTAGCGCTGAGAGATGCTTAGCATTGATGAGTGTGCACCAACACATTTTCATTCCTTTGGGCGTTTTTGTGGAACAAAACAATCAAGCAGGGTTAGAAAGTCACTCGGTACATTACAGTGACGGATTCCTGAAAGCCCAATAAAGACCCTTACATCAATGCCAGTTTCAATTGATTACTTTTAATGAGCACAAATAAATAATGCAGGACCATTCACACACACACACACGCACGCACGCACGCACGCACGCACGCACGCACGCACGCACGCACGCACGCACGCACGCACACACACACACACACACACACACACACACACACACTCAAAACTTAAAAGCACATACACATTGGCAGGCAACAGAAACTTCACTAAAGTTTAATGCCCTTCATTTGCTTTGCCTTTGTTGAAATGTCTTTGGGTGGAAATGCTTGTTAGCACTTTGACACTGTCTTATTGGTGGTGCCTGTGGGATCTGGTGGCTGACAGAGAACCTTTTATCATGCTTAGGTGCAGGAAAACTGTTTTCTGGGATTTCCAAACTATCCAGAATATGACCAAGTTTCCATGTATTGCTGAGAGGTACAAATGTTCTGATTCATGCTTTATTCTTCATAATCCAATAGTACTTTTTATTTTGGCCCTCGACATAAATACTTTGTGTCTATTCCACTGTTGTAGTCTAGTCACCAAAGTTGGAGTCTGAGTCGAGTCTTAAGTCCCCAGTATTCAAGTCTGAGTCTTACCCCAGGTAATAAGGACTCAACCAGGACCCCGTAATAAGGATTCAGTGCTGCCTTGAATTCTTCTCTGAGTCCAGCCTGAGTCATCAGAGAAGAATTCAAGTCAGTTCTGAGTCCTTATTACCAGGATCACAGTTGAGTCCTTATTACCTTGAGCCACTGGCCTAGTCAAGTCAGCAAATGTCAAGCCTAAGGTTCGTTTGAAGTCTGAAGTGTTTTGGTCTGATTTAAGTGCAAGTCACCAGAGAGCAACTCCAGTGAAGTCCCCATTACTGATGTAAAGGTCCTAGGTCTGAGTTGTGTCTCAAGCCCCCAATAATGAGTGTGACTCAAGTCTTAACCATGGTGTTAATTCCTACTAGAGTCCAAAAAGGGCAAGTTGAGCTAAGTCACCATTACTTGGGTGGGACTCTGGACAAGGGTAATGAAGAGTCAACTTAGTTCTGTAGTCAAGTCCCCAAACCAAGTCTAAAGACCTCAGTGTTTTAGTCAAAGTCAAGTGCAAGTCCCCAGAGAATGATTTGATTCAAGTCTTTGTCATGACCTGTCCCAGGGTCCAAGATTGAGGTGAGTCCTCATTAAAATAAAATTGCAATGGGGGTGACTGTTTTACTCCAGACTGTTAAGACTATTAACTGTGTGAACCTGGACTGACTCCCTGACACAGGTCTTGCCTACATTTACTGCCAAGTCATTGAAATCGAGTGAGTTAATACCTGCCTTCATATGTGATCCCTATCCATTTTCTAGTACAGCAGGATAATAGTGTTTATTTATTGTTTGATTATAATCAAAGCACGATGAATACTGCCCTACAAAGGACTTTAAACACCCTCGTATGTGAATGTGTACGAACCTTGTAGCAGAAACCCTTATCTTAACTCTGTCAACCTGAATAACTCTTAGTTGGGCTTTGTCAGCTAAGCTATGAAAAATGTTGAACTTGCTTCATTGTGAATTCTTATGGACTTTGTGGTGATTTGAAAAAAAAAAAAAATAAAAAATAAAAATAAATATATATATATATATATATATATATATATATATATATATATATATATATATAATAAAAATATTATTAAAAACTTGTTTTGTAACTCTTAACCTAACCAAATATCAGCCTTAGTGGTGTTCAGAATTCGAGTTGAGTATTAAAAAGCTTTTGTAAAAGTTTGGCAAATGGCAAATAAAGCCCCAACCATGAGATGTTTAAATGATTTTACCTTGACATTGAGGGGCCAAGGTTGTGGTATTTAACAGAACAAAGGAAGTCCAACAGCTAAACGGCTGTAAGAAAGTGAGTAGAAGTTGGTTTGTAGATTGCCTCCTCATCTAATAATAAATCTGTCATATATCATGTGAAAGTCAACTCTAAATGATTGGTTATGTCCCTGGGTTTGATTTGAAATTGCTGTTGGGTTGTTGCCTTGACATTTACAGGGGACACCCATAAAAAATTTGAAAAAACATTGTGGATTGAAGAGGTTTAGCCTTCCTAAACCTGAAACTTACATGGAAAGACACTTGAGTGCACTTGTTACCAAGTACGAGGTTGTCAAACAGGACCTTTGCCGAGTTGCTCAGAGAGACAGCATCCCTTGTTTCCTTCGTTTTTCTCCTTGGCACAATTCCTCCTGTCAGATCTTTTCCTCTAACCTTTAGGCCTCTGCGTCTTCACACTGTTGTTATGGTAAGATCCTCCCCATGTTATCTGATGTACAATGTCATCCTCAAGCTGTGAGAAAGCACTCGGAAACACATTGCCTCCACCACGCAGAGCAACCAGTGGGGTGCATAGCATTAAGGCTGGAATCACATTAGCTCTCTCACTCAGTGTGGATCCTGTCTCTGCATCGTACACATGTATATTTTATGAGCGTATGAAAATATAAATCATTATCTGAGTGTAGATGTTTTCTTCTCCAGTGGTAGCATATAAAAAGGCTTATAAATCTTGGCCATCTGTGATTCATCGACATTGCCACAACACAACTTATTTGAATATGCAAGAGCAGACAGGCTTAGTCATACAATAATCCCCTCCATCGTTCTTTTTCTGAGCTGCAATAGAACCAGCGGCTTGATTAGAGTGCCAGAGGCAGGCCGGTGCTTTGCCCTCACTTTCCCTCCACATAAATAACCATCACTGCGTGCTGAATTAACAAACATGGGCTGGGGGTTAATTTTGTATTGTTGCTCGTCTATCTCTCCCCCTCTCTTGCCTTTTCTCCAGCTTTGGCATCTGAATGCACTGATGAAGTAAACCTGATTAGCTGAGCTGTTGCTGCCAAGTTCACTCCTGAGTTCCAAAGAGGATTTTTTTTCCCCTCTCCCTCTATTTTCCATTCCTCTATCTTGTCCTTCAAACTGATGAAAGGATGATAAGATTTGACAGGCCCATTTTTTACCAACTAAAAAAGAAGTTTCTTGCTTCCCACAGCTGTAGTGATGGAGGCTGACTCCCAAAACCAAGAGACCTGCAGAAGGACCGATTAGATATCTCACCCACAAAGTCCTAGTCTGTCTCCTCATGTCACCTGCTCCAATGTCATGGAAACCTTTTTGGAAGGAGTCTGGTTGTTTCTAACACTGAATCTTTTCGTCTGAAAATGTCAAGTTGGCTGGGTGATTGGCATGGGGAAAAAAACGATGATTAACCACTGAATTTAATTACCGTATTTTTCGCACTACAAGGCGCACCTGATTATAAGGCGCACCATCAATGAACGCGTCTATTCGCGTCTGTTTTCATACATAAGGCGCACCAGATTGTAAAGTGCACTGGAAAAAAAAGCGGTAGTTAAGTACAACTTAAAAAAAAATTTAAAAGCATGTTTAGCATTTTTCAGAACAGTTTTCAAATCATTATTTTGACCGCCATCTTGAATTGGGAATCTCATACATTATGCCATCCCAAGGGTGTCCCCTTGACATGTTTCTTGAGGGTAGTCTGGTGTGTATTCAGTTGCCACCCGTTTATCAAGCGCAATAGTTAATTGTTTGGTTGAGTGTAAACACTGGTCTCAGTGGCTGCACCTGGATGCTTAGCTCATTCATGGCAGCCCAAACATGAAGTACTTCAGAGATGACTATAATTTCACTATTTAGGATTTTTTGTTGTCATTAAAAGTTAAAAGTTAAGTCCTGCCCTTACCTTCCATCATGGTAGCAGGAGAAAAAAGGAGCATATTTTGCTGGCCTGACCATAGTGTGTCAAAAAGGAACAAAACAGCACATAATTAAAAAATCATGACAATAAAAGATAAATTAATAGTAATAATAATGATAAACCTTAATCACAAATGAGTAATGTGTAAATGTGGATATCCCCTTTACTAAGAGACAGTCATTAACATTTTAAAAAACCCAATCAATTTCTCATAATGAGAAGTCTTTTTTTATTTGTTTGTTTGTTTGTTTGTTTGTTTGTTTGTTTGTATGTATGTATAATGTTTTTAGCTCTTTCTGCTCAGGAACCAGAGATGCAAATTAGTTTCATAGCTAACTCTGGTTCAGCAAATGTTCTTGTGCTTGGCCCCAGCCAAACATGTTAAAGTAACAATAAAAATAAAAATACATATATTTAAAAAGCATGAAAAAGAAACACCCTGCTCTGCTCGTTGCTGCTGGGGATTTAACTAATGTTACCCCTCCAACCTCACCAGATAAAGACAGGACTGGAACTACTGCAATAAGAACTACAGGCTCAATGCATGGGGTGCTGAAACCACTTGGCTGTGGGCACCCCTGTCATTTGTCATTTAAATGGAGAAACACCAGTTAGTCACTGTAAATGGCTCAGCGGCATGACAACAGTGGAGGTGGCTTCCAGGGTACTGGTCAAGTAGCTAAAACAGGCATTTCAGAGGTTTCATAAAGACATCAGCCTGATATAGATGTATATACAAATACATAATCTGTAAGTCATGTAGCCTACAGTTTCTACAGTAAGGACAATATGAAGCCTGGAAATGGGAAAAAAAATAGAAATAATAAAAAAATAAACTCTCAAAGTTATTGCAAAAAGTCTAAGCTCTTTTTTTTCCTTTTGTATTTGTAATTCTGAAACTGTATAAAAATCAAAAACTGAGTTCCATTGTAGCATAACTCATGGATACACTGTAGTAATCATTATGGTGATTTACAGTTTAGGGAGATAATTAGTTGTGTACTAATGTCTGTGTAGGCCCAATCTGTCCCTCTGGTTTCAATCAGAAGCACCTGTGCACACAACAGACTCTGTTAATATTAGTGAAAGGCTCAGTATTGCATGCTGATAAAGTGTACATAATCTCATTATGATGACTTTCACAGCTGAGTTATTCAGAGTAATGTAATAAATCAGTGTCTATGGAGGCCAATTCAGTCCTGTTGTATTCATAACTCAGCACAAATACATAGAAGAGGTGCTAACATAATGTTGCAAATGCTCGCTCTTGTATATGATCAAGTGTACACCATGTTATATTGATGAGGGCACGAGTTTAGGAAAGCGTATAGAGGCCTATTCAGCACCACTTCTGCATCAGCCTTGTAAAATAAGTCATATACAGCAATGCATCAAAGCTTGATGCCAAGTGTTTTAAAGCTCCAATCCTCTCCAACAGCATATTTATCTCAGCAAACACATTAGGGCTGTTGTGAAATGATTATTAAGTCATCTAAAAACCATGCCAATCAGCAGCTATACACTCAGCAATCACGCACATTTCTGCTCCACTTTTCTATTACAGCCATTCTCTCCTATTGTTTTCTATTCCCTCATTCCTAAGCAGCTGCATTAATGAAGAGCAGTTAATTTTGAATAACATTCTGCAGCAAAATTAAATGAAAAGTGATTTGACTAATACAAAAAAAAAGCAACTGTCTTCAGAGTTGGAAACCAAGCCAGGTTTTGCTGTAGTCAGCGCTCCCTTTAAAAGCTCAGTGTGCTCTCCAAGCAAACAGATGGAGCCCTTCAGTGTTTGAATTTCATCTGTGAAAATGGTTTATTTAAATATTATTCTGATATCGTCATTATAATACAAACTGTTGCAATGTTCCAGTACAGAAGCCTCACACAATACCAAAGAAAAGAGAGAACTATAATTCATCAGAATTTTTGACAGCTCAACAAACAGACAGGACCGCATTGAAATGAAATACATTAGAAGAAACAAATACATCTAGAGTGGATGGGTAGAGTGGCATATAAAACAGAACGGAGAAATGCTTGTGTGATGTTTCTGAAATAACATCCCTGGATGAAGGAACTGCTGCTCTAGCCATCATAGTGGACTCTTCTCTTCTTTGGTAACAGAGACTTTGTTCAGCCTCCGTCACATCTCAAACTCATGACTCAGTTTTTTATACTCAGTGTCAGTTTTCATCATTCTGATCAAACCAATCGTCGCTCCATCTCCCCCTCTTTGTTATTTAACACGTTGCAAGGGCCCACGGATACGAGTCCCCTGGATTAGGATGAAGCTTTGTAAAGGAGATGTTACTAATATATATAGATACATTTTTTTGTCAAATACATTTTTATCCAAGTTCATTTTGAAGAGATGAAAAAACCCACTTTGGACTTGTTAACACTTGAATATGAGTACATGACACCATTGTTACAAGTACAGAACATCATTGGCCTCTGCCTTTTTAAATGGATTAAAAAAACATGTTAACATGCTGATTATTTCATTTACAAGTTGTACAGATCTGTAACTTTTTACATGAGGGTTGGACAAGCTGTCCACTCGTACTTTCCACCACACTCTCCAACACACTCAACATCCAAATCCCACCCTAAAATAAGCTGTATTTTTCTCCAAACTAAACATTCTCAATCTTTTTTACATTTCAAAACACAGCAATCCATTTCCAGTCGCTGCAGAGTGGCTTATTTATATATGATAGTGATGCGAGATTAACTGTCCAAACACACCCTGGGGCTGTTTTGAACTTGATGGATTAGACAGGGTTGCCCTCTATCGTCGGCTCATCTTGTACCGCGGCTGGAAGCTGCTGATCAGTAGATGCCTCTCGTCAGATCCCAAAGCATGACACGCTCAGCCTTTTGAACCTCGGCGCTGAATCAACAAGTCCTCTCCACACACCCCTCCTCCAACAGTTCTTTGGGAATGCAGTACAGCTATACAGAAGGGATTGTTGCTTTGACTGCGAAGCAGAATAAAAGCTCGGAGGGCGGTGAGTATTTAGCCTTTTTGGAAACACACAGCACAGTGATCACTGGCATCTGTTTGCATGTTAGATTATACCATACAACACATGAGAAAGTACATTTTCATGCTTCATGTTGGCTTAAGGTCGGTGTCAATCTTGGGCATCAACCGAGCAAAAAAATAGAATGTGCTTAGGGATCAATGTCTGCCAAAAGAAAATATTGATCTTATTGCAGGGGGACTGCTGCACTCCAGCAGCATGATCCTCATGGTGGGTAACATTCACTTACAGCTCTTGAGACATAAATCAACTACTCTATTATTCATAAATATTTCACTTTGAGTTGGAACGACTGCCTTTCTGATGGATGGTGCACAATCTCCTTTTCAGCTCAAAAGTTAACAACAACGAAAGAATCCCATTTATTTCCCAGCTTATACTGCATCACTGTAATAATCTGACGCTTTAGCGCTGTGGGACCGAAAAACACCTTTGTCTGTATTTGTGTCAGATTGTCAAAGCGTTTTGCTTATAAATGCTCTGTGTGGATAAAAATCTCTATGATATATCATCTGAAAATAAAGCTAAAAATATATCGCTGTAAAATATAGGAGAGAGAATTTCAACAAAACTAACTCATTTCTTCTGAACATAAGCTCATATACAATGAGGAATTGCTCCACATATGCACGTCGCATGGTGTCTAATGGCACATTGGGGCCAACCACACATCTATCAGTGCAAATGCATGTGTTTGCATTAGCATTATACAAACCAAGAGTATCTATAAGTAGATGAATCCTCAATCACCCTTCTGCAATAATGAGACACACCAGGGAGGTGCACAGCAACTGGAGCATGCTGTTAAAAAACGGTGCAAGTGGATTAAAATTAATCATCCAATGGTCACATATTAGGATTTTAAATGACTCATTAATTGTAACATCCTTTTTTATTCCTACAGAGGATGCAATACAAACTAAAAATGACAAGGGACAGTAATTATTCTTTTTTTTTTTTTTTCACAGCGAGGCTAGCACATCAAAATAAAGCTGAATTCAACATACTGTAACACTAAACTCCAAGTGCTGACTCACATAGCTCCAAAAACATATGCTCCCCTCTGTTTTAGCCTTCAGATCAATAAGCATGCACACCTGTATCACTAACAACATGTTAAATTATGCACATTAGATCATTTGGATGGTTAATACAGCAAATTTCACCTTTTTAACCTGATGGTTAACTTTCTAACAGTCTAAATTAATGTGTACTGAAAGATCTTTTGTTCCTTTTAAGAGGGCCAGAGTGCCTATTCACAATGAAGCTCTATGGCCAATAAAGTGAGCTATGTATACAGCACAAATAGTAATCCTCAGTGTTTCAAATAAAACATAGATATCTAGAATCATATATATTACACAAATGTAGATTCTCCTTTTTTCTTGTTCACTTTTGAGCAATGTACACATGAACAGGAACAGCGAAACCATAAGAAAGTCATTCCTCCATGAGAGAGATCCATCAAGATACAGAGTCCGTTTTCACAGCGGAGCCTTGCACCGTCAGATGGTGTCGAGTTGACGTCTGTACAAAAGGTAATCCAACTGGTTTAAAGGTGACTGGTGTTAATAGTGGCTAATAACAATGTGCTGGGTGCAAGAGCAGTGGTGGCTGGGAAATGAGGGCCAACTGTGCTGTCCGCATGGTGGAAGAGGGAAAAATCAAAATAAAACAGGCAATTTCTTGTTCGCTTTGAGAGCAAACGGGGAGAAGCAAGATCTGGGCACAAACCATGTCAGTTCTTCAAATTATAACAAGGCATCCCTCACCAAACCGCACGCCAGGAGGAGGACAGCCAGTCCATAGCTGGATGATATTCTTGTACCTGAGGAGAGAGGAAAAAAAACAAGAAATTAACATTTCACTTTCTGATGTAACCGCTGGAAAGATCGTCTTTAGCATGATGAAAATGGTCATAAATACAACTCAGCAGAAAGAAAAAAGAGCCATGAATTTTAATAACTTGTACCATCTGACTACATATCAGTCCACTAGCTCCATAATTTAAAGATATGTCAGCCATAAGAGAGTTTGGAGCTGCACACTGTATCTTTTTACCAACTTTTTAAAATTACCGTAATGACTCAAATGTTAGTGCACTGTTTTTCTATCGTTAAATCTGACAAAAATAAAATAAGTAAAATATGGACTGTTCCATATCTGAGGTTCAGATATTAAATATTGGTGTTGATTGCATGGTGCCTCCAGTCTATACAGCAAATCACCATCATGACTGAGACCCAGTCACAGTCCTAGTGCCAGTGAGATTAAAGAGGGAGTGACATGGTGAACATAAGTATTGGCTGTTTTTTTTTTTTTCTTTCTTTTTTCCCCTTTAATTTAAAGACAGTGGATTTCAATGCAGAAGAGATGACAACTGTCAATCCCTCAAAAATTTTGGTGTCACACACAGTCATATCCGAAGATGCCAAAATGACCACCTTAGACGACACATGTAGAAATGTTACTGAAAGACAAATCAAACGTACTCCCACTACTAGACTCTCGATCCAGCCAACACCAGAAAGATAACATTGAGTTTTGTTCTTTTAAGGAGATGAAAGAGAGTAAAAACTGAAAAGTACGACTAGTGCACTCAAGGAGAACCTACCAAAAGTGAAAAAAATAGAAAAAAAAAATTCACAAGTTGTAAAAAGGATAAGATGAATCGGCTCCAAATTCTCAGTTGAGATCCTGTAGATGTGGTAAGATTTGCTATACATAACAGATACATGTACAGATTTATATGCATATATATAGTATTTAGGTTTAAATTGCAGCAGGTTAGTAACATGACTGGGTTTAAAACAGGAAATCCAGAGAGGCTGACTTCCTTACAAGTACAGCAGCGGTTCCCTGCTATGAGAGACTGTGTGAGCAAATCTTCAACCATAACAGGATTTGTTCCTCAGCAGGAAATTGCAAAGAATTTGAAGATTTTATCATCTACAATAAGACTACCATAAAAAGACTCAGCAAATGAAAGAAATCTCTGCACAAATGGAGCAAGGCCAGAATCCAAGAAGTGCTGGATGCCTTCAGGTAGCAGTTCATTACAAACAAACCACACTCTGTGGGGGAAATCACTGCATGGACTAAAAGTTATATGAAAAAAGGTCAGTGTTTCAAAAATTAAATTCTGAACTGCTAAAGCTTCATTGGAGTTTTTACTCTGTACCTGATGATTCATACATTTATACCCACAAAAAGTCAACAAACACTAAGAAATTCCTTTTAGGTATGAACAACTGAGTCAAATATATCAGTTAGGGCTGCTCAATTAAGACAAAAATCATAATCATGATCCGCATCACAAGTATTTCTGTAACTGGGGAGAAAAAAAAAAAAAAAACTAAACTTAACTAAACAAAATACTCTTAGCCTATTTTTTTTGTTTGTTTACCAAGGCATGCCTGTCTGTCTAACTGGATGATATCAATGATTTCAAAAAGTCAAATATACCTCTACTGACAGGTGCTATGCAACTCAACTTTATTGTAAGAGCGTTGACTTAATTTAGGTGAAAATACTCATTAAATTAAAGACCAGATTTCCCTTGTAAAGGCTGTGTTTCCTGCAGGACTGGAATCTATCGGTGGTGGTGTATGAGAACTCGCTATTGCTAATGCTTGGCATGCGCCGCAAACAATGACATATACTGAGTCTGAGGTAGCGCATAAAAAACCCCTAATTTTTGAGATGTGGCGGCTTTTACTTAGTCGCAGCAGTGCACTGTGATCAATTACATGTAGGGGAATCCCTGAAAGGAGGATTTTACACTGTCTTCATTTAACATCCTTAATAGCATCAAGATTTGGGCTTGTAATTTATCACACTGCTGAGTGGTATCAGCAGTGATGTGGACGCTTAATTGATCTGTCGTGGTGAAGAAAGAGCTGAGCCGTAAGGCGAGACTCTCGATTTACCGGTCGATCTATATGCCGATCCTCACCTATGGTCATGAACTTTGGGTAATGACCGAAAGAACAAGATCACGGATTCAAGTGGCCCAAATGGGTTTCCTTTGCAGGGTGGCCGGGCTCAGCCATAGAGGTAGGACAATGAGCTCGGACACTTGGGAGACGCTTTTTCCGTCCCTTTGCTTTTCAGACACACACGGACACTTGCCTCCTCCTTCTCCTTACCCTGATATGTTAATCTGCTGTAGTACAATGTGCTGATAACACAGAGGTCCACCATTAACCTCCTTCCTCATGCTCCCAAACTTTGTTTCACATTGATCTGAGCTGCTTATAATGAAGAGACAATGAGAGCTGCTCGAGGGGAGGGGAAACGCCCACACTCTGCTTTGAAAAGAGAAAGGGAGGGTGCACCTCATTCGAGGTATAGGGGAGTACAGTAGGTTGCACAATCAAACCATTCAATAGATATATTTTGTCGCCAGCTCTTAGTAACAGCTTTGTAAAGCACTGACAAATGATGCAGTCCAGCTGATGGGAAATACATCAGGGCTTCTTGATTGCAGAGACAAACATTTTGTCAGACCGTACCACCCCTGCTGTAATTCACTGCTACAGCCTGCACAAGTGGTGTTGAAGAGAAACTGCAGCAGCATTGTCACCGACTGTCAAGGTCTAACACTGGCCTGTTGCTCACAATTATTGGATTTAAAGACTCTTCCATGGCTGCCATGAATTCTAACAGAACTGCTTCACCCAGCAACCGCAGAGATGTAGAAATGTAACCCCTTTTAGAGTAACCAGTCTTTCAAGTGTTTGAAAAGGATTTACATGGGCGGCTGCCGGTGCCTTGGCCCTGACAAACTGCTATCAGCACTGCAAGCAGCTCTGACTGTTTACTGAGCATTTGACATGACTAACGACTGCAAACCAGAGCACCAACTCTCGGGCCTGCTGTTTGATTCGGCTGTTTCTTCAGGACATCCAACCTGAACTGATGAGATGAGAAGTAACGGATGGCAACTATTCAATGCTTTGCTGCAGAAAAAAGAACCACTCTCTCCAGCAGACAGACAGTCAGTCAGGGCTTCAGAAAAACTGGGGGGAGAAGTGTAATAAAGGAAAAGTACAAGTTGTAATCCTGTGAAACAAGCTAGGCACTTGGGAAATAAGAAATGAAATATTCACTAAATCATATTGACATTGACTAGATTCTGGTGTCACACTGGATGATGCTTCTAAGGAGGAAATCGTCCAAAGGGACATTTAGTTCCTTGAGGCCAGCTCTGGATTTTCTTGGCTGCAAGGGACTGGGGGATGAAGGGAGGAACAGTGGGGGGATGGGGACAGAGATGGAGGGCTTTGACCCTTTATTCCTCCCCAGCACATCTCATTTGGCTCGAGGTGATCTAGAGAACAGGAGTGCCACAGAGGAGCAGCAATCACTCTGGGCCAAAACACCCTTCACACAGAGAATAATTAATCAGCCTCCAGCATGGACTCAAAGCCAGACACAAACGCAGAGGGACAGAATATAGAAACGTGCATGGAAAAACATGCACTAATTCACTCGTACACCAGGCTTGACAGTGACAGTGGAGGAACAGATAAAGGTGTAAAATGTCACTCAAAAAATGAAGCCACCTTATTATCTCAAGACCAATGTGTCCTTGTCCCAGTCCTTCTTATTCCTGCATGCATAACATCAAGGAGGCTATCCTGGCTGCTTCTTTTTTTTCCTATGTAGCATGCATAAAGGTGGTTTTTAGAAGTAACTTACAGCAAATAGTAAGCACAAGTGTGATTTAAAGCCCTGTGTTAGTTAGTGAGATATTCACAATGAACGGGCAAGTCCTGCAAGACTTTAAAAGAGCTCGCTTTAATAAGCTTGCTTTAATCGTGATAAAAATAACACCTGTGCCACATATATAATGCTTCATGCTGCATTGCACTGCTTATCTAATTAGATGTCGTAAAGTTACTGAGGTTGAACTCTGCTGAATGTCAATGTTGCACACATACCAAGTGTCTGCAGCTCAATGCTTAAAGCCTACAGACCAACTGGAGACTCAGTATCATCATGTTTTGTCAGATCATGGAAATGCCTCATTCTGCTCCCTGCAGACAACAATCACTTTGGAAAGTTGGAAGTTTTACTTTTTATTAATACATTCTAATAAAATGGTTGCCTGATTATTGTCAAGGTTCATTAAGGTTATGTGACCATGTGACTGTGAGGGAAGGTGGTAATGACAATTCAATTCACAGGTTAGAAAGGGAGTAAACAGAAATGTACTTCAAGTGTTTTCATGTTTAATTTGCATGATAAATAATGCATTTCTATTCATGTGCATTATAGCAATTACATTTTTGAATGATAGAAACTGGGATGGAATTCACTTAGCATAAAGTGTGGCTGCTAATAGCACCAAGAATTGTGCCTCATTCACCTTCTTAAGGTCAGAGTCACAAATAGTGAAACACAAATGCCTGCATGAGATTTTCACAACTCTGTGGAGTTTGCTCTTGTTTTGATACCAAGCTTTCAGAGTGTGTGTTAGACAGTCTGATTTTCTTCTATTAGCACATATTTAGCAAGTACCAGCACTACACAAACCTTTTATATATCAGACCATGAGATGTGAGAGGAATTGACAAACTTTTCAAACAAGACAACTTGGTTTGGGACAGCATTTCAGATCATTATTCTGTTGTATCAACAAAACATACACTCACCGGCCACTTTATTAGGTACACCATGCTAGTAGCGGGTTGGACCCCCTTTTGCCTTCAGAACTTCCTCAATTCTTCGTGGCATGAATTCAACAAGGTGCTGGAAGCATTCCTCAGAGAGCTTGGTCCATATTGACATGATGGCATCACACAGTTGCCGCAGATTTGTCGGCTGCACATCCATGATGCGAATCTCCCGTTCCACCACATCCCAAAGATGCTCTATTGGATTGAGATCTGGTGACTGTGGAGGCCATTTGAGTACAGTGAACTCATTGTCATGTTCAAGAAACCAGTCTGAGATGATTCCAGCTTTATGACATGGCGCATTATCCTGCTGAAAGTAGCCATCAGAAGTTGGGTACATTGTGGTCATAAAGGGATGGACATGGTCAGCAACAATACTCAGGTAGGCTGTGGCGTTGCAACGATGCTCAATTGGTACCAAGGGGCCCAAAGAGTGCCAAGAAAATATTCCCCACACCATGACACCACCACCACCAGCCTGAACCGTTGATACAAGGCAGGATGGATCCATGCTTTCATGTTGTTGACGCCAAATTCTGACCCTACCATCCGAATGTCGCAGCAGAAATCGAGACTCATCAGACCAGGCAACGTTTTTCCAATCTTCTATTGTCCAATTTCGATGAGCTTGTGCAAATTGTAGCCTCAGTTTCCTGTTCTTAGCTGAAAGGAGTGGCACCCGGTGTGGTCTTCTGCTGCTGTAGCCCATCTGCCTCAAAGTTCGACGTACTGTGCGTTCAGAGATGCTCTTCTGCCTACCTTGGTTGTAACGGGTGGTTATTTGAGTCACTATTGCCTTTCTATCAGCTCGAACCAATCTGGCCATTCTCCTCTGACCTCTGGCATCAACAAGGCATTTCCGCCCACAGAACTGCCGCTCAGTGGATATTTTTTCTTTTTCGGACCATTCTCTGTAAACCCTAGAGATGGTTGTGCGTGAAAATCCCAGTAGATCAGCAGTTTCTGAAATACTCAGACCAGCCCTTCTGGCACCAACAACCATGCCACGTTCAAAGTCACTCAAATCACCTTTCTTCCCCATACTGATGCTCGGTTTGAACTGCAGGAGATTGTCTTGACCATGTCTACATGCCTAAATGCACTAAGTTGCCGCCATGTGATTGGCTGATTAGAAATTAAGTGTTAACGAGCAGTTGGACAGGTGTACCTAATAAAGTGGCCGGTGAGTGTATATCCTGCCTTACATAAGTCTGGTCAAGAGCAATTTTAGATTGGAATATAGTGATCCAACTCCTCAAACTAAAAAGATCAAGTCTGTCACTTTGGAGTGAGTATTTGGACTCCACAGCTGACACAATGGTGATGAGCTGGCTGGATACCCGAGGTGACAAAAGCAATAGACAGAAAGAAAGAGTGAACTCCTTCCCAGGCTCTACTTACATCTACAGCATCCATAGAAATACACATTTATGTGACCTGAGGCATAAGCCATGACCTCCGAACTTTGAACGTTGAGCTGCATATTTACAGCTGAGGGCAGAGGAAAGTATTGCACAGTCAATCACTGGCTGTCCATCTGCCCTCCTATTCATTGACATTTGTGTCTTCATAAAGACCACAACAGGGCAGAGAGTGTCAGACCTTGGGACACAAAAGTGATTTCTTTTTTTAAGCATTTGCACGGGAAACTACAGAAATCAAAGGTTGGACGTACCAGTGATTGGTTCAATTGGCATACTTATGAGGACACTTCCTGAGTGCAGAGAGGAGGGCTTGGGTGTTATTTTGAGTTGGGACGAGGGCTGCAGAGAGCACTTGGCCAAAAAAAATGCCCTTCCCTAATCATTTTTGATTGGCTTTGTTACGACCATTGAAGCAGCCAATCAGGCCTGAACAGAACACCCACATTGTTTTAATTGCAAATGAACTTCTGCCCACATTCAGGGGTGTATTGGTTGTGAAATGAGGTGTGGTCAGACACAAGGGTGGAACAATGCTGTCTTGAGGATGCAGAAAGAGCCCGGTCCGAAGTCTGACGCCCATGACAAAGAGCTTTCTGGTTATTTTGAGGGTGCATTAAGGAGATGGTAACATAAGACAAGAGTCCACAGCTCACATCCTCCTGCTCTTTATTCACAAACAAAGATGAAGAGCAGCGCTTACACTCTGGGAAATATCATCTTTTTGTAAGAGAGTGAAGATGAGTGTTTAACAGGACCCCAGTATTTTTCTCAGTACAGTGCCAATCTCAGAATAAGGAGACCCTTATTACTTTTCCTCACAGAAAAGCTATTTCTCAGCTCTCCATCATGCACACTCTTCAATATAGATGCAGGCCTGTCACACACAACCATGGTGTATTTTTTTCAGATCCTAATGGCTGCTTAGTTTGAATGCTATCAACCATTGTGCCAACTGATATTAACATAGACTAAGCCAAAACCATTGCACAAGCAGTGCAAAATAAAACCATGGGACCCCACAGCAAAAGCAAGAAAGTAAAAATGAAAGTCATGCTGTCTTTGAAGTTAACTTTGCTTTGCCACATTCGTATGTCTCAGTCAATTTGAAAAGTCACGTTTGTTTCTGCAAGTCAGACAAATTGTAAAAGGGGTGTAAGGTCTGAAACTGTGGAAATAAATTGGAAAATGACCCAGAAGGTGTTGGAACAGAAAGCAAACACATTTTAGAACGTGTCAATCCTAATAGTGTACTCTCCTCAGCTGCATCTTTGTCCCAGACCAAGTTAACCTTGGCCAGTCTCAATGACTGAATGTCAAAAGGACTCTTGGATAAATCACTGCCTTGGCCAAGAGTTCAAGGCTCATCAAAGTGACCCTGGAGCCCTTGGTAACACACATTCTTGCAGTATCATTTGAGTCTATCACTCTCATCAGGGGAAAGCTGCCTCTGTGTATATTCTTCTGTCTTAAAAACATTGTTTTGACATTATATTTTTGGACGAATAGGGAGTGCAAGCAACTTCTATATAATAAGTCAGTTTATTTAATTTTTGATGTATAAAATGTGTACATACATCAAAATTCCAAACCACTAGGCAATAAGTTTTCGGGTAAAGTTTGCTTTATTACTTTATTAAATCTAACTGCTGCTGGTATTTTAAAGATGTTGATTCAGTATTTGATTTTTACTATTTGGGTTTCTCTGTTTGTACATTGCTTTAGAGAGGCTTCTTACGCAGAGAATGTGTAAATATTCGACTGTTTGAGAATGAGTGGATATCCTGCAGATGAGCAAATGTTTTCTCTCCTTCTGTCTGTTGTTTGTTTTTCTTCTTATATCAAATGTTGGTATATACTCCTTAGTTTGTTACACATGATACAGTTAAAATGTCTTTTTATTTATTTATTTTTTCCTTTTGGTGGACTTTCTCCATCCACCAATAGCTGTGAGGATCAGGACTTAAATATTCTGTCGTGGGCGATGGTGCCCGGTCAGTAAACTGGAAACCCTGGAGGAGACTCATGCATGCACAGAAGAACTTGCAAACTCCACTCTTGCTGTGATGCAGTTATGCTAACCTATGCACTACCAATGTAGCCCAAGATTGCAATATACAATGTATAATTTCATTTTTCATTTTATACGTCCATGCTTTTAGGTCCCATAACCTTAAAAAAACCCACATCTCTTCCAGCCTAATCATGTGTACTTAGTCGTCCACCAGCCAAAGCTTCTATGAGGCGGTTTGAATTGGCTCCTGTGGTGGCCAGTGACAGGTTGAAACGGCATGCAGTACCACAGGCAACCTTGATTCCTCCTGCACTGTTGTGGTTTTGCTTTCCCACTGCAGAGTTAGGCTGTCAAAGGTTAGAGCCAGACATGCCAATTGCTCTGATATTGGCAGCAAAAACCAACAAAAATGTCTCTACTCGCTTTCAGCACTGGTGGATCAAAGGAAACACTGGTTGCTTTTCATCTTCAATACTGTTCTAGCAACAGTTGGTGCTATTCATCTATTTATTTTTGTGTGTGCTATCAACTTTCTCTCAGACTGCTTCAACAGCGAGAACCAACCACATAAAAGGCACGAGAGTAAGAATTACACAGAAGTTTCAACATACCACTCAAGGACATGTTGATTCCTCCTCCTGTCCAGGACCACATTCTGGCTCTTTTGCCCCTGCGTTTGTCTACACTGGTTTATACCCTCCAACCCCCTTGATCAACATACATGGCAACCAATCTCTGCAGTACAGTTATCATAACATCCCTGCCCATTTAAATTATGAGGCTATACACTCTAAGAAAGGATTCAGGAGGTTACATGTCCATTATTTTATTATGTTGCTAACTTATTTCAAGAAGTTGATGTAAAGTTAAAAATGAAGAAAGTTGTCTGAACTCAAAAATATGTTCATTTTGGATTAGCATTTCTGCCTTACTTAAGGAAGTTAATGAAACTTGTTATTGTATTATAATATTAAGTTAGTGCAGACTCCTATCACGTGTGCATGTATTAGAGCAGAGAACGTAACCGATGGTTTTTTTATGCTGCCAGACTGCACCAGCAACAGAGGGAGAGACTGCAAGGAGTGAAGGTCAGGGGGTTGGATTAACTTTCCTTGGCGACTAAATATATATATTTTTTTAATTTTATTTATTGTATGTGCAACAGCAAGTAACTATCAGCACTTAGGCCAGTTACACAACACTCAAAGTGACATTTCTGCAGTGCTTTGTCTTCAGCTTTTAGCTAGCAAGCAAATGTCTTTAAAGTAACTTAACTTTTAACGGTAGGAAGTCGGCTATAAGGTGCCTAAACTTGCAGTGTTGATTGCAATAAAAATTGTTATTGATATTGAAGTTGCTTACAATAAATGTATTTTGATGATAAAACTGAAATTGCATTGTCTAATTCCTTTTAACTTAAGTGAAATAACTCAGTTGTACTCAATAAAATTGAGGTAATAATATGCATGGACTTTTCTGAGTAGAAAGAAATTAAAACAAAGGAGTTATAGCAACTTAAATAGAGTAAGTTGACCATTTATTAATACCAAAACTTTGATATAAAAATTAAGTTGGTTCAACATAATTAAACTTGAAGAGGACAAAACAAATCATGCTGGTTTGTACTAGACTAATTGAGTTAGTCCAGCTATAAAAGTTTCATGGGAACAACTTAATAACGTCTTAGTGGGAATTACTTAAAAGATAAATGCAAATTGTTACACCATTTTTTTTAAAAGTTGAGCCAGTGTATTTTTTATTTGAGTGTAGGAACTGAGAGGCAGTGGATCCTCCACAAAGGTTGAATTTATGATGTTTCATGTAATTGAATAAAAATCTTTGCTTAAAAGACAGCTGCAGCATGTTAAACACAGCTAAAAAGTTGCCAGTATACGCAACCCTTGAAAGTAACTTATCACGTCAGAACTTTCATGCATATATTGATTCTTTGAATTGCATTACTAACAAAAGGCCAAAAAAAATAATGACTCTATCCTGCTAACTAGATTTGTTTGTGTGTCCAAAGCAAAGCACCTGTAATCATTTTCACCAAATCCCACAAATGCACTCCCGCTGCCAGAAACACTCTCCAGAACACCAAATGTGGGTTCATCTGCCAGTGAAAGAAGCACCCAGTAAATGCACTATTTCATCCAGTTTGTTAAAGTTTAATGAAAACTACTGACCATCTGTTTTGGCAAACGGAACACATGTTGAGCTATTCCTGTGGCTTGTTTTTATCTCAAGAGTATTCGTTTTCGTGAGCGTCTCTCAATGTTCCCTTGTGGCGTTGCAGACCGCTGCCGCCAAGCTCTCATGATAGCAGCAGATGACTGTCCCAGCTTTTCAGTCTGTGAGAGAGCTTGTTGAGATAATTGAGCTCTGTTTGTAGGGGAAATTAAACTTTTAAAGTACGTGTACACTGCTATTTCGTATAAATACAAGTACAATGGATCAACAGCTTTTTACAATGTAAGAATGGACATATTAACCTCTGTATTTATGCTTTCTACAGAGTTTTTCTAGACATTTATTCCACTGGAAATCAGAGATGTGACAAATATGAGTGAATGACACTGACTTACGATTATTTAAATGAGACTGACTATTGTTAAATTAATAATGTGTTGAAAATGTTGAATGCTGGGTCAACCTGTAGTTTTGACTTGACACCTGTGAATCTGAATCTGGGAGAGAACCATAGACTGTATATAGAATGGACAGAGTCTGCCTCCTTGCCACTCCGAGAACAGCACCCTCTGTTGATGGGCTGCAGTATAGGTCATAAATCCCGCCTTCGCCAGCAAAGCTTATGGAGCTGTGAACCAACTTTAGAAATTTATTACACAGAACATAAATTTTTCTCCCCCCTGGTTGTGATGTTGACATGTAGTTATTGTAAGACTGGTTTGTGCTCAAGTCCTCTTTTTTCTGTAAAGCTCCGTTTTTAAAAGTTATCAGGGGGTTCATATTTTCTATGATTGACACCTGATACAGCGATACAGCGATATGGGCGTTCAGGGATTGCGTAGCTCTCCCGGGGGATACGCTATTTGAGCCGAGCGTCATCACAGCGACTCTCGGTGACTGTGCGCCCAAATGTGTGCATCGCTACTGCGCAGCGCTGGTTTCAGGAAATTAAGAAAATTCCCGGAAATACCGAGAGCTTTTTGGCTTCAAATCCGTATACAGGCGGTAGGTGGAACCAAGTTGTCCATAGTATATACAGTCTATAGAGAGAACACTTTTGGAAGAGTTAATACATAAAATATGTTTTCTTAAGAAAAAAAAAAAAAGTATGATCAAACTCTGTTGCGGAGCTGGTTGATTAAGGTTCATTATAACAGACACAACAAACACAAATACTTGCAAATCATTTGCCTCTCCCAAAATTGCAGCAATGCAGTTTACTAATCTAGTGTTTGACAGTAATTGAGAAGAGCTGACACTCTGTGTTGTGCATCATGGTGGCGCTAACGTATATCTACATTCTTGATGAACCGACTGGACAGGGAAAAGTTCATTGTAGAGTTTAATTATTACAGACATTACATGAACAGTATATTGGGCTCACTCCTCAGAGCAAGGTGGTGAAAAGAAGGTCAAATAACAAAACAAATATTTCATAGGCGCACAGACCTGCTCCACAAAGCAATATTGTATGCTATACATGTAACATAAATATAATATGCCATGGACACAATATTTCTCTTTGTTTTAATAGAGGGGTGAATATTTTGCTCAAAGTGAACAGACAATGCTAACTGTCCATACAATATATACAATATATTTGCACATTTCATGTGGCATCTAACCCTTTATGCCTGCTTTGTGTAAAAAAAAAAAAAAAAGATGTCTTTGTGTCTTGTTTAGCAGGTACAGGCTCACAGTGGGCTAAGATTAGGTAGAATCCCTCAGTTAGCTTAAAGTTGTGTCCAACACAGACTAGGTTCAAGGTCTTTGAAATACTTCAAAAACAATGGTGGCAGCAGACTGAATTGTACTGAATTAGTAATCACCAAATATGGGGATATGGACTAATTTCTCAGTAATTCAATTGTATTGCCTTGGTAGAAATTTAACCTTCTGGGCGTCACAGATTTCAGGAAGAAGCTAACATCCCTTTGGCCTATGTGGTGATACTCTTAGAGTGAACTTACTCTGGCTTTCAGGGCATGAGCACTTATACCTGTGCCTTTTACCTAGCTCTGAATCTTCCTGATGCCTCTCCACCTGTATTGACTTTCATTTCTCATACGCCCCCCAAGAGATGCATCTCAAGGTGTGAAAGTTTGTAACTACTGCAATGAATTCAAGTTAAACTCAAACCAAAGCTGACCTCCCACTGAACTACAAGACTCATCTGTAGTCCCACCATATTACCACCATGAGTGTGCATTTAGTTTCAGGGTTGTTTCAACTCTTACCATGGTGCTAAATATAAATATAAGCTATCAGTAAAGAAATGGAAAACAGCACTTTGTCTAGCGCTATTATTCTCATTTATAATTCAAAGACATTCGCCTTGGTGTGTGTGAATGTTTTTCAAAATTGAAACTAAGTTTGCCTGTGAAAAATGAATAGGTAAAAGTACTGTCTGTGCTCCTGGGCTATTTTTAGAAAACAACAAAGAAGGAACATTCTTGTTTTTGTGCTCTACCCCGCATTGTAATCATTGAGCAAAGATAAAAGATTCTGAGAATACAGCTCAATGCACAAAAATACTTTTAATACAGGCAAAAGGTTGCATTAATTCATTAACCGACTTGCATCGCCATCCAGCCCCCGAATGTCTGTACGAGTTGTTCTGGATTCATTTACAGCCGAACAGAGGAAGCTCAAAGATAAGTTTCCACAGCAGATATAATTTAGAGATGTCTGTCTTTGATTTCCTATCTCAGGGTTACGGATGGCTCACGATGCCCTCTTTGAGTTTGCATTTGCGGTTTAACCTGGCTCTCCTCCTGGTTCTCCTTCACAGTGCGAGGAACCACAGACAGACTTATCAGCAGGCCTAATGAGTGGGAGTATGCGTCAGAGCTAGAGGAGACCTTTTCAGGCTTCTTCCATGCAGGCTGGGATACAATAGACACACACTGAACACTCCTCATTTTGTCCTACTTAACCTAACACAACACTCCTCCATTTTTGCCAAAATGTGTTTGGCTGGCTGAAATGGTTATGTGGAATATCAATTCAAGGCCAGCAAGGTAGTCAGGTTCAGCGAGGCAGGGAGGTGAATCACCACAGCACCTCTACAGGGAGCTCAAACTGGCTTAGAGCCAGTTCCATCTATTCCTACTGATCCCTGGTCGGCTGACTGGCTACCTTACTGTCTCTTTGACTCGCATGCTTACTTGCCTGGTGGCTGTGTTATAAAACTCACCGTCTGATTTGCTTGCAGACTGATACACACTCTAACTGACAGTCTGCCTCAGCCATGAGTGCATTTCTGCCTGAGCGGCTGGTTAAATACAACTGGATGTCATTACCTGAAAGCTTGACTGTTCATCTGTGTTAGAGAGTAAATGTGATAACAGAGCTGGTGTGTAATGCAGCAGCTCCAAGATTACAATCCACCATATTTGAAATTGTATATTGTTCCATTAGTTTTGTGCCTGTTGACCTACATTACTATTATCATTTTACACACCATATTACATGCATAGCATGCTGCTAATTATTATGCAAAACACACAGCTTTCAAATGGAAGCTCTAATTTTGCAGACATATGGTTTACACCCATTTTTCATGTTAAAGTCAGTGCTTTGGGAGGACTGATGTGCTCTTGTATGTAGTACTACAACCTCTAAATTCAACCCCTTTGGTGGACTGGGACTGTTTTGGCTTACCAGGACTTCTTACCAGCTGCTAGTACACTTCCCTGTCCTCTCCATCCTCCAGTTCCTCTTAGCTGTTCATAGACCACTGGAAAAACATTTACCAAAGGGACCTCAGCAACATGTGCACCCTTTCCATCTTACTCATGTGATGAGATGACATGGGAAGTGTTAAAACCAATTAAACAGATACTAAAGCATCTCGTCACTGCTGCCTCATTAATGTTTCTGTTGAGAGGAGTTTTATTTGTTAATATACTCATTAAGTCACCTTGCCATAAGGTCATGTTCCCAAATAGTGACTCTTTTTCAGACTGTTTTTTTTTCTTTCTTGTACACCAGCTGTCTTATCAGTGTCTGTTGTCATTTTGTTGTTGTTGTTGTTTTTTTTTTGTCTTTGTTGTCTCCTCAGAGTTTTTCTTCAGTGAATGCGCACCGATAACTTTTGCACTACACACAAAAGCTACTGTATTCAATTCATGAAAACTAACAAATAATTGGATGTGAGTATGCTCATGCAGAGAGGCTCACTGTGACCCACTGATGTAGTTTATTCAATGGATCATTGTTGTAAAAGTCAGCATTATCTTTGGTACTGCACATGGACCATCTAAATTTAGAACACGATTGTTGTTGTTTACTGGTATAAGCCATATGGCAGATATGCCAACATATAGGAGTATATTATTTTATTTTCCCACTTCAAGCACTGGGTATAACCTACAGCGGTATATAATGTAGTCAAGGGTCTATATCTTGATTTGCATATCATAGCAACTGATGAACGGACAATTTACATACCTCAGGTAACACAATTGTGCTCAAAATATCAACAAGATGATAAAATATAGTGATTTGTAAACTTACATCTATTTTACCTTGTGTAAAAAACGGATTTACGCTTCTGCATCAAATGTACGCTGTACAGTACGCCACAGGTTCCTATGGCCCTGCAGCCTTTGTACATAGCGTGACGTGCATGTGTCAAATTGTCTCACAACACAATACCTGTGATTTGCATGCTAGATGGCATACTAACAAACCCACATAGAAAAATATCTGCAGTGGTTCGACGTCTGTACTCTACACTCCTTAGATATTGATAGTGACAAATGTTAACCCCATGGTGTGTAACGATAGCTATAAGATGCAGAGACACAACCATCATACGGGCAAATTCACACCAGGCAATCAGTCTCTTACTCCGGTATGTTTGATTCCTAATAACCCCTAAAATTAAGTTTTTAAGGCCAAAGTGAGTGCTCCGTACTGGGCCTAGGCACTGATTGCTTCCTCGGCCCAATTACAATTAGAGGAAGTTGACTTTGGCACGGCATGGTTACTCATGCATGCACACAGGCTCACTATTTTAACTGTACATCACATCAATGAAGAGTTACAGAGAGAACAGTAGGATCTGAATGCTGTTGGGCAGCAGCAGAAAGGAAGACAGTAAAAGGATAAATCCCAAACTGGCAGAGGGAGGGGGACTGACGATTCCACATCATGGCACGGCATGACCGCTGGGTCCTACAAATGTTTAGAGAAACTTACACCATGCTAACTAAAAGGAGGAACGAGGGGGGCTCTGCTGATTGTGCTGGTTTTATAGATGGATTTAAAGTTGAAATATTGTTACAGTTTTGTTTTCTTTTCATTCCTTCCCTCCCTTTGTTATTTAAAACATACAGTCCTGCTCATTGACTATCACACTTGCAAAAAGACTCAAACATGAACTCTGGTCAAAAACAGATTAACAGGGGGGCAGTTCTGATTAGTGGTTCAAGCGTGTGCTTAACATACCGGGGCCACAGACTTTCAAACGGAAGTTGTGCTTTTACTTCTTGCTCAGAAATTACCCCCCACAATTAAATCTGCCCACGTCCTGTTTCTCCCTAGCTGTCCTTTCCAAGAAAAGCAAAAAGACCTTCACAAATCAACAAAAATGAGATTCGTTTTACACAAAACAGCTTTGAACACTGGTTTTAAACTGTAAACAGAAACAAAGAGTCTGTTAGCCGAAGGGTATTATGTCGTTTTTCAGTTAATTAATTTTGGACCAATATTGCTGATGGGAATGGTTGGTTTTACTCTTTCAGTCTGTGTTAGTGCTGTTCCTGTTTAGTTACTTCTGTTTGTTTGGACACAAACTGCCACTTTGCAGACTCATTGGGCATGAAAATAATTTGCCACATTTACTGTGACGCTTGTGGGAATCTCAGAAGTGGGCTTTCTCTCCACTGAGCACTCACAGGCATTAGCCAGATTTACATGCACCCAGAGGACAACAGTGTGAATAAAGTGAGGATCCACAGAGGCATCCACGTGAACTTGGAACGACACATTGACATTGCGTGTGACTGCTTGAGCAATATGAATGCAACCATGAACAGCAGTCGTGCTGTTCCTCACCACCTACAGGAGCGATGACTCATTGGTGTTCTTTCCTTAGACATATGCAGTCAAGGCAGTTTAAAAAAATATGGTGGTTCCTTAAAACAAGGTCAGTGATTTTTCGTTTGGATGAATGCTTATGCAATCAAGCTGAGTCCATATTTGTTTTTCTCCCATGCAAGAACAGGCTGGCCCCAGGGGTAGGGGGGGCAAGTCTGGCTAACAGGACCCCCCCTTCCAACCCCAACTCACGCCCCCCATCCCCTTTCAGCGCCGTTCACCTCTGAGCTTTGAGAGAACAACACTGCCAGGAACGATGCAGGCCGATCTGTGATCTAACAGCAGCTGACACACTGGTGGGGAGTAGCTGTGAACAAACCACTCTGCTGCCGCTGCAGCCGCTCCACCAGTCACAGTCACATTCCCCCCATCTGGAAAGTGCCTCGTTGTTTACAGATGCAGCAATGCGGAAAAGGAAAATATCTGCACTCGCCCAGGTTTAATTTCATCTCAGCCCATTTACCTATTGTTGCTCATCTGCCTCCAACCTGAGCAGTAGTAATAGAACTCAGCCGCCTTCAGCCGTAACACCTCTCTGCCGCTCAGAGAGGGTGGCTAAGGCTGCCTCAGCAGCCACGGAGAGGCATTTATCAGTGTCAGACACACCGTGCACAGGACTCACTGCAACACAGTTGTCAGCATAATTTGGCTGCCTCGTAATCTCCAACTCTGCAGCCCCGGGGATTATTCAACTTTTACCTCCATTCAGTGACAAGTAATATCTTTCTGTGTTTTGCTTCAGGGTGCAGAGGGCTATCTGGGCGCAGAGCCGGGCCAAGTTTGTGTTTGAACTGTCTGACCAAGTGGAAAATGATTGGCATTTGTAGATGGAGAGGAGCGGTACAATTATAGTCAGGGTTTGATAGTTTGATAGTCAGGGAATTGAAAATAATGTAAAAGTTAATGAAGGAAAACTCACAGCAAATGGTACAGTGAGACTTACATATATGGATTTGAGCTTTAGCTAAGTGAAACCATGTCAGACTCATAGCCACTGTTATCTTTAGCTTGCTGACATGCAACAAGGTGTGAGGATCAACTTTAAGTGTAATTTGCAAAATGACATTAGATTGATACACATGCAAAACATGAAGAAATGCTTAACAGTGCTGCAAGTGGCGGCTAGTCTGGGGACCTTCGGCCAACTACAGGTGTAAGTATTCATTTTGGCAGATTAAAAAGACAAAACTGTGATTTAGCAGCTTTTTTAGCTAAATATCCTCCCTTCCTCCACCCTTTCCTTACTTCATTTATTCATTTAGTGGTTGTAGGATCGGGGCTAAAACCACTGGACAGACACTTCACAGCACGCTCAACTGTTGCTCCATTTACAATGATTTGTTGCTGTAAAAAGCTTAATTAAATATGATCTTTAACATATCTCCAAACATGGATGGATCAAGGTTTTGCAACACAGTCTATAATGGTAAAAATGGCAAAGAAAAACAGCAAATGCCAAATATTAGACTGAAGTTGGTTTGGTAGCTGTTTGTGTCTTTGTCACTGTCATGCATTACAGAAAGTTTGAGAGAGGGGAGGGGGGTGAGGGGAGCAGCTAATTTAACTGTTAGAGGAATAAATTGCTTGTAATTTAGCTGACAGATGAGATGCATAGTAGGGAATTAAAACCAACAAGTGCCCATTTATGTCATTTATACATGGAAATTTTTGCTGCAGATTCTTAATAGCACCTAAAAAACAATGGATATAAAAAGTCTACACACCCCTGTTCAACTGCCAGGTTTTTGTCATGTAAAAAAATTAAATCAAGATAAATAATTTCACAACTTATTCCACCTTTAATGTGACCTGTAACCTGTACAACACAATTGAAAAACAAACAGAAATCTTTCAGGGAGGTGAAGTACAAATAAACAACTGAGATCATGTGGTTGCATAAGTGTGCACACCCTTTAATAACTGGTGATGGGGCTGTGTTCAGATTGAACCAATAACATTCAAACTCAGGTTAAATTGGAGTCAGCACACACTTGTCACCAATTAAAGTGCCTCTGATCAACCCCAAATAAAGTTCAGCTGTTCTCGTAGTTTTTCCTGACATTTTTGTAGCCACATCTTCCAGCACAAGCCATGGTCCGCAGAGAGCTTCCAAGGCATCAGAGGGATCTCATTATTCAAAGATATCAGTCAGGTGAGGGCTACAAAAGAATTTCCAAGGAATTAAATGTACCATTGGAACACAGTAAAGACCGTCATCATCAAGTGGAGAAAATATGGCACAACGGTGACCGAGGTATTACCAAGAACAGGATGTCTGTCCAAAATTGATGATAAGACAAGAAGAAAACTGGTCAGGGAGGCTACCAAGAGGCCAACAGCTGTCTTCATATGTCTGGGCTATAGGGTAGGGTGGCAAGACCGAAGCTTTATCTTACAAAGAAAAACATCAAAGCCCGGCTTAATTTTGCAAAAAGACATCTGAAATCTCCCAAACACATGTGGGAAAATTTCTTATGGTCTGATGAAACCAAAGTTGAACTTTTTGGGCATCATTGCAAAAGGTATATTTGGTGCAAAATCAACATTGCTCATCACCAAAAGAACACCATACCTACAGTGAAGCATGGTCGTGGCAGCATCATGCTTTGGGGCTGTTTTTCTTCAGCTGGAACTGGTGCCTTAGTCAGGGTGAAGGGAATTATGAACAGTTCCAAATACCAGTCAGTCTTGGCACAAAACCTTTGGCCTTCTGCTAGAAAGCTGAAGATGAAGAGGAACTTCATCTTTCAGCACAGCAATGACCCAAAGCACACATCTACATCAACAAAAGAATGGCTTCACCGGAATAAGATTGAGACTTTGGAATGGCCCAGCCAGAGCCCAGATCTGAATCCCATCGAACATTTGTGGGGTGATCTGAAGACGGCTGTGCTTAGGAGATGCCCTCCCAATCCATCAGATTTGGAGCGGTTTTGCAAAGAAGAGTGGGCAAATATTGCCACATCAAGATGTGCCACGCTGATAGACTCCTACCCAAAAAGACTGAGTGCTGTAATAAAAGTCAAAGGTGCTGCAACTAAGTATTAGTTTGAGGGTGTGCTTATTTATGCAACCAGGATATTTTGATTTTTCTATTTTTTATTTTTCCCCTTAAATGTTTCAGGTTTTTTTTCAATTGCATTATACAGGTTATAGGTCACATTAAAGGTGGAAAAAGTTGTAAAAATATTTATCTTGCTGTCATTTTCTTACATCATGAAAACCTGGCAGTTGAACACGGGTGTGTAGACCTTTTATATCCGCTGTACACTACCCATGGTGCACCTTTTGTTTTTGCCAGAGAGTACAGTCAAATCACAGTGTGTTCGCATGCCTCTGTATTATAGATAAGCCTGTTAAACACAGACGACAGTGTTGTTGCTGTGGCTCCATAAAAGGCGCAAAGTGGATACGAACCAAAACAAAGCTAAATAAGGGCACAGGTCAACGGAAATTCAGAACAGACCACGAATAATTGTACTACTGATTCCGGCCACAGAGTAAAGCGACTAAAAGCTCAATAATAACACATATTTTATTCCACCCAAAGCTCCTGTGTATATAAAAATTAAGCATTCAGAGTCTTCAAGGACAAGAAAGCGGTCATGAATGATGATTAAGATCCACAATTCGTCAAATTTTTATCATCAAAAAAGACAAAAAAATGACAGCTTCACCTTTTGTTGCTGCATATGGTAATTTTAAGAAAAACTTATTCTCTGTATTGATTGTTTATATTTCTGTGCAGTTACAAACAGGCATTTATTCTGAAATTAATATTACAAAAGAAAAAAAGCATCCGTATTCATAGTTATAGCTAATTCCATTAAAAATTAATTTTAAAAAAATTAAACGTATATAAATTTATATGCAGCATAACATTATTGTTGAAATTATGTTGGGTAAAGAGAGTTACAGCTTTTCTGAGAACCTGTCTTTGGTATTATCCCCTGACTGTATTATTATGTGCCTCAGTCCTACATTTTATCATTCACTCAATAGAAAGGATTCCTTGAATGGGTAAATTTAATTCACTTTTCTGTACTTCTCTTTAATTCACTTTTCAGCTCTGCTGACCTCAACCGCAGTGAAAGGGTAAATTCATCCCCCACATGCTTGGTCTGCACGTTTTCCATTTCTTGCAAAGGCTGATGATGTTTGCACTTGCCGAGACGACTCAATAGGTGTTACATGCACTACACACATCTCTGAAAGGATTTCAGCCTTACTGCGCCTTATGAAGGACAAAGGTAACATTGATATCATTTTGCAATATGCTGTATGTAATTATGGACAGGTTTTAAAATTCAGTGATAGAGACGTCATGCACTATATCTCATGAATTACATTTGTTCACATTCAATGAAAATAATAACTTGTAGCCTTACTGAGAAGCAAACCTGTGTTTTTAATGTGTGTTCAAGTGTTTAAAGGTAGTGCTGCACATGTACAGAAATGGAACGCTGCGAGAGGAAAAAAATATACAGTGTATGTGTGCAGTGCTTTTATACCAGTTTGCCCCTGCATGGGTTGTATTCAATGGTGTTGTTTACCATACTGTAAACAGTAACTACAAGAGGAAAGAAAATTGGATAATTAAACAGATGATAAAAAAGAAGCAATCGAAATTGAATCAATATGGAAAGCAGCATGGTTAAAATATGCACCAGATTAGGGCTGGCTTGCTGAGGCATGTAGTTCCAGAGCTAAGGAGCCTGCAGCAAGAGTACTGTAGGCAAAATGGGAAGTTTTAAGTATCACCAGAGGAGGCCAGCCCAAGGACCTCAAGAGCGGCTACAATATAGCTGAGAGCCTGACCATGGCATGATAGTAAAGCCTAAAGAATCAATTTAAAGACACATCTCAGAGCCGTGGTTAGGAGATTAGAAGCAACATTATGGGAATGCTGTAGGCTAGGCGATTGTCGCTGATCAGAATCAAGTGGGTTTACACACAAAAGGAATTAAGATTGGTCTATATCTGTATGTTCCCTGGATAAGGAGGACTGAAGCACTCGAAGTAATATAAAAAAACAACACTCCTCATCGCCACTTTTGTCCTACTTTGCTACCTTTCTTACTACCTCCAAGAGAGTCAGAGGAGGAGCAACTTCCCCCCTCCATTTCACCGCCATGTGTCACACAGCTGTAAATATACTGCTTTGACCATGACAATAGTTAAGCGCCTAAAGTTATATCAACAATAGATAAAGACAAGGTTCTAGCTCTCCACGCGAACACTCCTCCTCATGCAAAGACATCGCCAGAAACAAGATGCGATTTAGATATGCAACAGCCCTCATTAAACCCACCTCCATTGTGTGTGTAGTTTATGTGTAAGACTTATCTGTGAGTGATTTTACTTTATTCAAGGATGGCCTGACATTTTCATGAGAAGCACTTAATCTTAAAAAATAATTGTTGGTCTGTCGTTATTTTAATCACACTCAAAGAATGTTTCTTTAAAACTTAACTTTGCAAGAGGATCAAAAGTCAATTAAAAAGAAGTACTTTTTCTTTTGTTTTTGATGAAAATCATCAGTCCTCACTGCATTGTATTGTATTGAATTGTTAAAATGTTATCCATCCATGATTACACACGGCAGGTGGAAAAAAAAAAGAAAATAGGTGCAGGCACAATCTGAGGAATCGCCGGCTTTGGAGGAAATCTTGAATGTAAACACTACCCCTCCCAACCAGTTTTCCCCTCAGCTCCTCCTCTCCCCTCCCTCTCTGCTCCAGCAAGCCCCGCCTACAAACAGACACTCCTGCTCACTTCTATCGTTTCAATTAAATTCAGATATAATGCAGATAAATACTTCAGATAATTACAAATGGGGCCCATTCAACGTGAAAGTAAAAAGCACTGGTGCTACTGTAGATGCCAACCGACTACCAGCAAACACAATGTTTGCAGGACTTCTACAACTAGGATAAAGTGACGTACTCCAGGACCCGAGGTAAACAGTTTAGCAGCGCTACAACACGCAGCAGGTCCCATTTGACAAGAGACACTTCTGACACAGACACTTATTTTGTTAAAGCGGTTTACCTGTCCAGCAGAAAGGTTACAGGGTCTGTAAGATCCTAAAGCATCCCCCATCATTGTTGACCCGGCTTCTTAGCTCTTGTCCAGGTGGTCTACTTCCTTTTTAAGCGCCTGTTATTCCACCAGAGTCTCCGGTATTTAGTTTGTTTTCTTGCTTGTGTTGGTGGTCATGGCTGAAGGAGAATTCAGACAAATTTCCGTACTTTCTGGTTGGTTTATACTGTCTGATATTGTTGCACGCTAACTTTGTTCGGGCCCCTAAATGACATGGAGGAGCAGCATCTGCCTCACAACAAATCAGGTTGGGGGAGGCAGAGAATGGCTTTGTTTACAGTCAAAAAGAGCAGAGCGCTTCAAAAATTTAAAAATGTTGACTACACAGACATAACGAAACACAGCGATATCGTTATATTACCAAATGTCATCAAAAACTAATAGCTATTGACTGATATTAAAAGCTTTTTTGTATGTACACCAAAAAAAATATGCTTCTTTAACGGATTCCTGCCTACCCCACCTTTAATGGAGCCTAATGTAGTTTGTCTGAGTCGACTTGCTGTAGTGTGACGTCTTCAACAGGCGCTGGGCCCTGAGTCGATCCGGCTGCCTGAACACCTCTGGTACCTACACCGGAAGTTGTGGGGGTGAAGTGTGCTTTGAAGTGCGCATTAAGACCCCAAGTGTGCTGAAAATTCTTATAATTCATTTCTGAGTATTTTATTTGTTCCTCTTTCTGGCGATGTCTGAGCAGCAGTGATGTGTGTACTCTGTAGGGCCAGGGTTGGATCATGTGGGATAAATTGTCCCTTTTCATGGCGTGCCAAACTGCATCATATTTCCTCATAGATTTCAATGTAAAATCCTCACAAACCTGCTTTGCAAACGTTGGAAATCCCTCTAATTTAAAAAAAATTCCTCCACACACATATGGTATTGTTTCACATCCGTTTGTGGACAATATTATATTCATAAATCATCTTGCAAGGATAAGGGAATTCTGCAATAAGACAACTCCTTTAGTTCCAAAAAAAACCTATTCAAGCACCGTCTAAGTTTGATGCATCATGCACTCAAAAAGCCCTCTAACCACCAGACTCAAAGCTTGAAGCAAAAACTACATGAGTAAAATGGAGCATGAGTCTTTTTTCATGTTCCACAGTGCCCTCATTATACAACCCTCCCCCAGGGTCTTACCTGAGCCGGGGTTGTGTTTATTTGTGTTGGAGGATGTGTGAGAGGTTGAAGTGGAATCCACCCTCTGGTCTGAACTCATGTTGTCCTGGCCCAGAGATGAGCCGGACTTTCTGGGCTTCTTGTCCGTCAGGTGCAGTGGGGAGCTTTTCTTGGGAGGCGGCAGTGGTCGTCTTGGCCTGGCGGTGGCGTTAACCTTCAGCCAGGCTTGGGCTTTGTATTCCACAATCTCCCCGTAGTTGGCGCGCGTCACCCTGCACTCGTACAGTCCTTCATCACTCTTGCTGACTCTGGAGATCTGCAGCTTGTGTGAGATGTCGTTGCCTTGGACCTTCACTGTCTGTTATAGTAATTCAAAGAGATCACAGTGTCATAATACTGGACAGTGTGGTGTAACTCTTTCAACATCACGCCACCTCATTTTGCTACCTGCTACAAGACCTTTATGTGATCTTACCATCTGGATGCTGACAAATCTTACAGAATTTTACCACAACAGACTTGCTGAAATGTCAGTGGGTTTTTTTGGGTATCCTAAGTGCTCTGTTTTATTTTTCCGTCCAATACTGTTTACAGACAGACGGCATTTCAGACAGCTTTTGTTGTCTGCAGGAAAACAGTCTGTGTGGAGATGAATAGCAAATTGCATCAACCATAGTGCAAGCCTGGAACCCACTGACTACTGACTGGATTGTCTGACAATGATTTTGCTTTTTTAAAGTCTGTATAAACAGATACCTGCAAAAAAAAAAAAAAAGTGCAAGAGCAATCTGTCTCAGATGTTGTCTTTCTTACCCATTCACAATCCTGAGCTCAAATTGTACAACCACAAATCAGAAACTGTAAAGAAGCTGTGTAAAATTTTAGAAAAAGCAGAGTCCAATGGTTTGTTCATCATTTATCTCTTATATTCAGTTTGCAATAGCGCAAAATATCAAATGTTGAAAAGGTACCAACAATGAGTTTCAAAAACTTTGTGACACAACCCGATACTGAAAAAAGTTGTGTTTTCTGAGTAGGTGCAGAGAATCTCGAGGAATGTCTGTACAAAAAGGGACAGGGTCAAAAGCAGACCTGGATGACTGGATTTCTTCAGGCCAGATAGTTGCACTGCACTAAAAACAGACATGATACTGTGGTGAAATCATTGCATGAGCTACAAATCACTCCCAAAACCACTTTGTGAACACAGTTAATCACTGTATCCACAAACCCAGAAAAAAAATTGGACTATGCAAAAAGAGGACTGTACAAACATGACCCAGAAATGCCTGTGACTTCACTGGGCCTTCATGAGATGGACTGAAGCAAAGTGGAAAACTGTCCTGTTACAGATTTGCCATTCATTTTGAAAACCATGGAGTGTCTTCTGGAAAACCACACACAGTTTCATAAGTGTACAGTTTAAAAGTTTGTGCATGCACATTTAGGGAGGCACCATAACAGTATATGTGGAGTATGCCATTCAAAATGTTTAGGTTTTGTGATGCCAATCCATACTCTACATAAACAACAGTATGGCTCTGTTGTTTAAACTGAGGCTGAACTTTGAGTCCTGAAGTGGCCTCCCTGCAGCTCCAACTTGTCACATAGTGGTGCAGCATGGCGCAATAACAGGGGTATGATCTCAGCAGTTCAGAGTCTACTTTGTAAGACGAGTGTTTGACCTTTCATCACCAAAAACTCCAAAAATATCTCTCCTACGGTTGTCAGAGTGGTGATGCAACACAATCGTAAGTATGCCCCTGTACCAACTTTCTTGAAACGCACTGATGGTATTAATTCTTCATTTTTTAAGTGATGTGTCAGTGAAGAACATGTCAAGCGAAGACCTTAGTCTAGCCTGAGCCTGAGCTGGTTTCCTCTTTCCCCGTTTTTATCATTTCATGTAATTTGTATGTTCACACCTCTTAGTTAAAGGTACAGCACAGATTGACTGCTGTGTCAATGTGTGTGTCATGTGACCAATCAGAAGTTGGTGGAGGGGCAATAATTGTGTTCAGAGGACTGGTGCTATATGTTAATGTACTGCATAAATCATGTAGAATACATATTTCAATCTTATAATCTTATTGCAGATCAATTAAAAGCCTGGGCTACTAGAAAGAGCCGTTTGGGAGCCCAAAGAGTTAACTGTAATTATCAAGCTGAATCAAAGGATCTGGATTAATAAAAAAAAAAAGGCTAGTAGTTTCCACAAAGCAGAGGTTTGTTGTTTTGGTCTTTGACACACAGTATTATGTTTGCACTGCATTTAATTTAAAAAAAGATGCAAAGGATTTCTAAATCATATTTTACACAGCATCCTACAACCCCATGTGTATTGGTCTGTTGGAAATCTTTAAAGCAGTAGTGCCCACACTATACCCTTCTTTGGTATAGCAATGGTAGACTGACAGATGAGGCAAACGCACTTCGAAAATGGCATTGTAAAAATAAAAGTCCTCCTCTCACTCAGTATGGAAGTGGCTTCTTACTTGGGCCAGCTCCCCCACCTCATTTTTATCCCCTTTACTCGCTGGAGTTTTGCAGCACTTAGCACCGTTGTATGCGCAGTGCCACATCTGTCAGAAAAGGTCAGAAGACAGGTTGCCCAGTTCGTCAATCAAGTGACAAATTTTGTTGTGGGGACAGATGATAGGCTGGGGTCTACTTTTTTTTAATGCGATGCGATCTACTCACACTACCTTTGCAATCGACCAGTCAATAGCGACCAACGTAATGGGCACCCCTGCTTTAAAGGAATGGCACCACTTAACCTAAGTATTAATGTCTTGTATATGTTTCCAATGGCAATGACATGAAACCAAGTTTATCAGCAACTACACTGGTAAAAGGTTTCAGACAAGAGCAGAAACACATGTCCTGGTGACTTTAAGTAGACTGAATCTATTCTAATCCATGAATAATCACATACCTACAGTATCTCACATTTCTTTGGGAGACATTACTTTGATCCACAACCTGTTACTTTTCATAGCAAACACATCCATGAGTATCTGAGGACTCAAGTGAGGCTGTTGAATACAAAGTAGCTGGGGAAAAAAAGAAGGCGGCACAGTTGCTGGGGTTTGTGCACAGGCAGGGGACCACTCTGACAGTAATAATAGACTGCCACTAAATCCACTGATTAGCTCCTTTCTTTGGTTGAAGGTGTATTATTCAGGGAAATCAGTTGCTGTTGTGTTTGCTCCCAATGAAATGTTGCCAACTGAGGTTACGACAGCTTGCGACCATAACCAGGGTTACATGACGTGCTTTTCAACTTACACTTATCTTTGTCCCCTCGTCATCGGGATCTGGCTCGGGTATCATCTCCATCTGTTAAGCAGAGAAAAAGAAAAATAGAGTTAGAAAAGTCTGTAGCAGGCTTAGTACAGTGAGAGCCACTCCGAGGACATGCTCAAAGACAGATTTAAGGAAGTGTGAGCCTCCGAAAAACCAGCTGTGAAACTACTACAACAGCTTTAAGGAAAGCATCATCTATCCGCTGACAGTCATAAATCTTTCATTCAGACATCAACACACAGTTTACAGACTGAGTGACTGCGGCGCCATGGTTGTGGCTTTAAAAATAAATGTGCAAAGATGTCACTCTCGCAACTGTTTTGATTTATTTTTAGACGCTCAGAATTGTTTCTGTAGAGAAATTAGAGACGGCTTCCAGATGCAGCAGAGAATCAAGGGGGAAAAAGTGTCTCAGGCTAGGATACAGAGTGACAAACGATCAGCTTCCTGAGACAAATTATGCCTCAAAAGCCCCATCAGTCTCCACTGTAAAAGTAATATAACTCCTGAAAACTTATGACAAATAATAAATGTCGGGAGGCCTTCGGAATGGCTTCTCAGTAAAAAAAATTTCAAAACAGCAAAAATGTGTCTCCAGGGCTGGAGGTATGCTCCTGTTTGATCCCTAGCAGCATAATTCTAGCATGGTGGCAAGCACTAAGCCTACAGCCTACATCATGGACTGGGAATTGATTTTAGAGGCTATAATTTATTTATCCCACATTGGATGCCAAATGGATGTGTGCCCGGGAAAAGAAATAAAGTCTGCTGACTACAAAGCTGAAGAGGAGCAGGAAAGGTTTGAGATGAGGAGGAGTGAGTTCCTCCAGAGGACATGGAAGCTATTTGCTGCATGGCGAGGACAAAAAAAAGGAAGGGCAAAGGAAGATGGCTACTTATGAGCATTTGCTGCAGAGAGCGTTCCTTCAAGTGCTGTAATTACCTTGGAGAAACCGGGGCGCTTTTCTCTGGAGGATGTTGGGTAGACAGGTGATTAATGAGCAGAATTAGCAGCCATAGCTTTCTCCGTCTGCATGTATGCATGACTCTTACATCTTGACTTCAGAGGTGGACTTGGCAGCCTCCATTGTATCAAGGAGACGTCTTTAACAGAGAGGCAGGATTAATTGTCCCTAGTCTTGGTGTTGGGACGGTTTCAACTCATCAATTTCAGCCCCCTCTTTTTACAAACTTCAAAGTGGTTATATGGGCTCAGTGTGCAGTCTATATATGTCACCTGAGGAAGATAAAGCGGTGGAGTTTTACTAGAGGACAGATTGTCTGCCAAAGATGACTCGTAGTGGCTGCTATGATCAGGCAAAATGTGTCAACACTGGTAAAAGAGATGGTGCATGATGGTTTCATCTCTTCTCAAACACCGCATTACAACATTACATCGTAGGCCATTGTTGACATGGGTTTTCATCACAACACAGCTGAACTCTGTTTATCTTCCTGCATTGCTGCAATTACTGAAAACACAAATCAGGATACTGAAAAAACTGTGAACCAGGAAATACGTTACCATTGCTCCACTGATTAGTAAGGATTACTTTTTTGTTTAAGTACCATCACATTTTGAGTAATATACACAATCTTAACACACTCCTTTGAAGTAAAAATGGGCTCCATCTTACAATTACAAAAACTCAAACTCTAGTGTGTGTTTTGGTTAAATTTCTATTAAAAACTTTGTTATTCGGCCTAATTTATGCCACATTCACCCAGCAAGTCCTGAAAACGTACACATTTTAAGACTACATACCAAAAGCAAGAACCCAATGAGGAAAGGGAAAAACAGTTGGGATAAGAAAAATTTACTTTTCAAGTTTTCCTTGAAATATGTTAAGGGACAGTTATTTCTTTGCTGGCAGATGTTTTTTGTAACACTTTAATCAAACCCACGATTTATAATGCTTAGTTAGCACATTCACAAAGCTTAAAAAATGCATTATCAGGCTTTCTAATATTTTTATAAGGGATCATGAGCATCCGTAAAAAAAATATGGACATGTTTATGAAGGGCAGTATGCGTTAAGCATGATTCCTTAAGAAGATAAGATGTATGATGGATTTTACCTTCATGCAAAACTAACAATTTCTTTTAAGCTCTGAGTTGAACATATAAGCAACGCCAAAAAAGTCATGCATAAGCATTATTTGAGTATTAACAAGATATTCTCACATTTAAAATCATTGAAGTTATGACTAGTTCAACATGAAATGTGTTCTCTATGATTTTTTATAACTAGATTAAGTTGTAGGGGTCATAATATGTTGTGAAACCCACAGATTAAAATACACTTTCACTTTTGAATCAATGTATTCTATATCATATATAACCTTTATAATGTGTTAATAATGCTTTATAAATGTGCATCATAAGTGGTGGTTTTATTACAAAGTCCTTATTTTGGTACGCAGTATCTTGACTTTAAACATTTTCTAGACTTCAGGGGTGAATGAGGCTTGAAAAAAACATAATAAGGACACATTACTGTGTTCTTCAACTTCGCCTAAAAGATGGCACTTAAATGAGCAATCAACTGCTTCAATATGCAGCGCATCGTAGATGGTGAGGCTACTTTTTCTCCCGTTTAAGGTCACAATAATTCACTGAAGAAAAAGTACATACACTGTGAAACACATTAGTCTTATGAAGCGCTGGTTAGTAGAGTAGACGTGGGTGGAATGAGTCACAGGACATAGAACCATTAAGTATCACGCCACTGTAGGCTGCTCTTAAGATGCAATGTCCCCTAGTTGTTACGTATTAAAAAAACAGCCGTCAAAATGTGTTAGCAAGAGGTTAACAGAAGGTCACTTTTACAGCTCCATGCTGCTTGTTAAGAAAGTTTAGTCTTTTTCAGGCCTTTTTATTCGTCTGTTGAGGACTTGTTTGCTTCCCAGCAACTGTTCAACCACCAGCTAGGTGCCTAGTGTGCAAACACTGGGGCATGTGCAGAACCCTTTGGTTGACTGAGCCGAATACATCTGCTGCAGCAGCCCCTTCTAGGAACAAGTGGAAAACTTGAAAAACCCTTCCCTGAGTGTCAGAAATTCTCACCATATTAAGAGCCCTGCTGCCAGTGCTCCAACAGTGATGGTCACACTAGATTTCAATTACTGTGCAAAAAACAAACAAACAAAAAAACCTCAATACTTTATCTTCCACTTAATTAATCAATAAGTAATCTGAGCCAAAATACTGTACACTTTATTCTTCCTTCACCCCACAGGGCTTTCGGATCTCAAGGAAGCAGTCAGCTCAAAGTACCTAAGGTCAGAAAAGAGCAGAGTGAGGCTGCTTTCAGCAACTTTTTCAACCGACACAATCTCCAATGTGCCCTAACTCTAAATTAAAAACACTTCTGTTCCCCTGTGCCTGCTCTAACTGCACTCTAACTGCACTTTAGGTTCACATAATTTAATTTATGTAGTTTATTTCATTTTAAACTGACTTTACTTTGTTTTCTTTATTGCTGGCTGTTTTGAAAGTCATTTTAATACCTCTTTGCCTTTAGAAAGCACATTAAGCTGCCTTTGAAATGTGACATGTAGATAAATATAGCCGCCATGACTTGCCGCGAAGTCAGTGAGCTGAGTTTTCAAAGTGCAACCCAGTCATCATCATAGAGAACTTAGAAATCAGCCCACCATCGTTTGCAATGATCTCTTTGGACTGATCAAAGGCCCACTGTGATAAATTGTTTCACTTATGATAATTTGGAAGTGTCTGGGATCATTTCTCCACTTCACTGTGTTATTGGCACCTCGTTTAGTCATTCCCTTTATCATTTAAATGATACTAACTTAAAAGAAACACAAAGTTTCAGTCATTATAATCCAAAGTAGCTGCCAGTCCAAGCCTTTTAGCGTTCCTCTTCATATCATTTGCCCGTACTTTTTGTTCTGTTCCGTGTGTTTTACAGTTTTCACACCGTCTGACTTCCACCGAACAGCCCTGCATTCCCATCTAAAAACACCTGGTAACCATGGGAACAACTAGACTTATCGTCTTTTTAACAAGTCTAGCCAAAGTGTCGCCTGGAGCTCCAAATGTTTAATTACAGTACAGAGGGACTGTTGGCTGCGATGCACAAAATGATGTGAAAGACGTGCGTGGGTTGAATTTTATAGAGGTGTTGCCAAAAACAAATGTCATTAAAATGCACTGAATTACTATGAATATGTATATATATGATTTATGCAAAATACGAAAACAGAGCTGTTTCTTTGTCAGTGGGTGTTTCAAACATAAAAATCAAACAGATATGCAGGGCCCTGGAGTCTAGTTTGCTTTTATATCGTACTAAGAGCTCACTTATGGAGTTGTTTACATTAACAAAACTGACTGAAATCTATATAGATGCCTTTCTGTGAATTTTGGCAAAAGCGGCTCCTGCATTTAGAAGAGAAGACAAATAAAGTCTGATCAGTCCACAGGGGGGCGCCATTATCATCACAACCTGAAAGTTTATCACAGGAGCTTTAATCAGTATAATGGGACCAAATAGCTAGTACTGACAGTTATGTCTCCTTAAGATGATTAATAAGTTGTTTTTTTGTAGTTCAAACACAGTTACAACTTCTTACTGTTGTGTGTAAGGTTTTGAGTAAAGAACTATACTAGAAATTGTAGAAATATAGACTCGTGTTTTGTACCAATCATCTTGTTATCAGGCTACATGAAATACTTGATTTTGATCTGAATCGCACACTTACCATATAAAACTTCTAAAGGAGTCTGGCACGTTTAATAATTTAAGATTTCACCTCTTCCCGTTGACAATGAGGCAAAAGTGTTTGTCTCCGTTAGCACTACTAAACTTAAGGGGTATTTTTTATTGATATTACTTGCAATATTTGGCATATTAAAGAAGACATGAAGACAACCTAGGGTAACTAAAACTCACAAGAAAAGAAGTGAAAGAGGCATTAACCAAATTAAAGAAAACAGACAACAGACAAGAAACAATCACAAACCACACCAGTATATGGGCTTTGGCAATGTTACCAATACAGCTTTTGGGATTGCCAATAGAAAAATAAGATTTTGAGTTTTATGTGCTTCAGTTTTGTCTAAGTCAGGATGAAATTAACATGCAACATGAACAACAATGTTAGGACTATCATTAATTTAACCCATAAGTAGCCTGATAAGTAATGTTGCCATGCTACCCAGGTAATAAGTGAGACACTCTGTTATAAAGTGGGCGATAGTGTGAAAAAGTCTCTCTTTAGGGTGGTACAGACCCTCTCTTTGAGTCCAGGTCCAAGAAAATTCTGAGGACAACTTATAGAGATTTGATTTGACAATAAAAGATAAGACTCTTACCTAAACACAAATGTGTTAATCCACTAAGTGATAATACAATTAAACCCAAACTGGAACTCAACCATTCCTTCCAAATTACATTCCCTTTCAGTGCGGCAGTCTCCATGCATGCATGTTACTGCACTCTCTTAGGACGACACTGCTTTGAAGACAGGCATTGAAATTTGTCTGTGTGGAACTAATGTTTCCACCACTGTGGCTGTGGGCAAATGTAAACAGGAAGTAGATGAAATGTTTAATGTTTATTTTATCCATGGCTATTCGAAGGAGTTGCATGACTGATTTTGGGTAAGTTAGCTGAATCAAACATCCAGCTCCTGACGTCTTGTGTTTAATTATGTATTTGTCTTCATCTGGAGCTGGAACTGAAACTGAGCACATGGACAGGATGATAATTTTTAAAAATTATAGCCGTCAAGTTGCATGGAGAAACTAAAATGTGATTTTACTCTCGCTTCAAAAACAGAAGTGTATCTCAGGGTTCATTGGAGCAACAAAGCAGCATGCATGACTGATATTACACATGAACACACTGTGTAACAACCGAGATAGCAGCATCAGGGCTGAGACTGATAACACACAGAGAAGCATTTTAAAGAGCTGAGTCCTTTTTTTGTCTTCAGGTCACTTGGCTGAGCTCTCCTCGTTCATTTATTGATAATTAATCCACGTCTGGCTTCCCCTGCAGCTTTAAAACTTTGCGAATTACTTTATCCAAACTGACTTTTTTGAATTTGCAGACATTAAAAAAAAATCAGTCTGCATTTTATGAGTGTGATCCCATTAGTCACCTGGCGCTGTACAAATGTAATTAAGGTAATTTGGACATAATGAATGTCCAATATCAATTCACAGTCCTGGCATTTATCATCCTTGCTAAAAGACATTTATCTGCCACCAAGCCGTCCCTGCTAAAACAGATAAAAATGTTTATGTGTTAAATCTTTTACAGCGGATCAGCACGCCGTTGAATTTCACTGTTTGAACTAGTCAGGGACAAATTTTCTTATCTAAATTTGCTTCCAGAAGAAGTAAGTTTGGAGGCTGTGACAGCAACGGAAAAGTTTTCAATGAAACTGTCAGAATAAACCTCCATTATTTTCCCATTTATATTTCATTTCTATCACATGAGTGCCTTCTGAGGCAAAGCTGCGGCCGCTTGCAAGTATCTCAATTTCAATCGCTTGTCTTTTTTATTGCAAAACCCCTCCACCATGACACACTGCCATTCTTCATGCAAATCTCAAATTGACTTCTTGTAAAATGTGCTCCGCAATTATTGAGCATCAAAAAGGGCTTTATTGAGTTTCTGAGACTAAATTAACATCGCATGGAGAAAAATGGTCATCATTTAAAATGAAATACAGGCCGGACCACCCGTGTTGCTGTGATTGTATTGCAGCTCTTACTGTGATGGGATAAGATCTCATTTGAGAGCCTTGACCCTGGATGATAGACATGCATGACCAGCAAAAACACATTCATGAGACCCAATATTGAAATGAGCTTATCCCGCAATCACCCGTTTCAAAAACACAAACACTCAGAGGAGGTTAGCCTCAGGTCATGGACTTCATTTGACACAGAAAATCCTGTAATCTTAAGCTATGGTGGCGGAGGGAATGTGTCATTTATCCTGCGTTACAAAGCTTATTATCACAAGTTTTCATAAAATGATGCCAGCTTAGTGGTGGTTTAAATTCACATTCAAAAGATGTCCAATTTTTTTTTAAATCTGACAGAAGGCAACAATATTTCACTTAAATACCTCTGGGGTATGATAACGATGAGAAACAGTCTCAGGACTCATGGATTTGAATACATTTGCACATGAACTAAGAAAACAAATTTATGTAAACTCAATTAGTTACTAATGTTAAACCTTTAAGATTCAGCATATTTGGAAATAGTCGCTTGACTATATCAGTGTACAGATGCCCCAAGTGGTGCCATGTAATTGAGATCTTGATCTATTTTCTCATTGTCTCAACAAAGAGACGGTGGCTTTCAAATGGCAAGTGTAGTTGTTTTATTAGGATTTCAACTCCCTTTGTCTGTTACCATTTTCCCTCTTGTATACTAGATATGTGTCATTTACTGAGGAAGTCAACCTTGTTATCAATGTTTCTGGTGATAATGAGAACATTTCCTGGCACTCTATAACACGTGAGTTTAGGCATTTTGGTATGCCAGACCCATAAACTGTATAAAACACAGACAGAATCACAGAGATGTGATTTCTGAAGAGCGTTGCTTTTGAAAAACTCACTCATCTTTACTCAACTTTTGGTTAATATCAGCCACAGGCAAAGAAGTGGAGCTGAGGGCCTTAGCTTCCTGGCAAACGTCTACATCACATCCATCTGTTGGTTTATTAAACCAAGTCTCCAGTAATGCAAATGTATGCATAACTCTAAGTTTAGCCAAACACTGTTGTCTGTTCCTGGAACAAACTGACAGCTCATATCAGGAAGCATGAGGACTACTTCACTTTAAAGAAAGCACTCAGACATTGGTTAAAAACAAATGAATGATACCCTTCTAATTCTCTGATGCCCAATCCCTCTCAGTTTAACCAGATTACTGTATGTGGGTCTGTCACGTAAAATTCTGGCAAGTTTACATTGATGCAGACAGCTTCAAATCTGATAAACGTCTAAATTAAATAAACTCAATACAAATAATTAACTCTTAAAATAAATAAAACCCCACTGAGTTACTTTTAACTAGCCAGTCTTAAGTGGGCATTCATGGATTAGCAGATTTTTGTACTTCCACACTGGCTTAAATTTGACCTCCACACTCAAGGTTAACCCCGACAAGCTATGGTGCTATCGCCAGATTAATTAAGTGAAGCTATATTATTAATGCTTTTGCAGTGCTGTGATCAACAAATTGGGAATAGTGTTAGTTAGCCACAAAGTCAGGCTTAGCCCTCATTCACATGCTGATCTTAATGCCAGACCTTCAATCAGCTGACAAATCAGCTGATCATTATAGCATATTATTGTCAAATGTCAAAATAGGTGCTCTGTTTAAACTGCTTTGCCTACCTTTGCTCTGCTGGCTTCCCCAGCCCCTCCTAACATGACATGTCTGATTGTATGTGTCTTATTATATGTATTGTCACTAGTCCTTGGTCTGTTCTGTCCCTGGGTGTCTTTGCTGCTGCTCTCCCTGCTTTGTTCTCCATGTATTTTAGGGTGACCATATTCTGAATTCCCAAAAAGAGGACACAACTATGGGGGCTGATGGAGTCATGCATAATAAATATTGAGTTTTTCGGCCGGGTCGAGTATTTTTTACATGCTCCTAACTCAGTAAGTCCATGCAACACAAACTTGAAACTTCCATACCAAACCCCGGACATTTGAAGGATTTTATAAGCCCCCAATAAGAGGACATGTCCGGGTAAAAGAGGACGTGTGGTCACCTTAATGTATTCATTTAAAAAAGAGAGGTGTGCTCTCCCTTTCTTTTGCGTTGACATTGCATGTACTGTACATTTTTTGTCTGATTTCCTTACCTTCAGTTTTAATGAAAGTTCATCCAAATATAAATATAGGAGAATTTTGTAACGCATGATTAGCATCATTAACACAGCAGGTTAATCATTCAGTTCTGCAGGAATCATGGGAACACTGATTGAAGTTTCTTTTTGGAGGTCAGTAACATCTGACTTATGTTTATTGATTTAGGAAAGTGCACAGTAACCCACATTTCAGTGTAATGCTCTATCGTAAATATGATTTAGCACAATAGCTAGGTATCATGTGCAGTATAGTCTTGAAGCAGGTACTTAAAAAGATGTATGGTTACAGGACGTACCACAAGACAGTCCTTTATGCAAAATGGACAAATTTGCTACATCACAAAAATTGTCTGATTTGACTATGACAGTGACTTAATCACATGACTGTTGGGCCAGCCATTAGTAGCAGATGTGTGGGATTAAATGTGCCAAAAGATCATTTAGCAGCAAGCCATATCTCTTTGCTTCCAACCTATACACATAGACACAGAGCTTATTTTCTCAGTTATGGGGCTGTTGAAGGTTTTTGGTGTCCATGACATTTGCAGTAAGCTCGCTCTCCCTCCTCAGATATAGCCTATTGATTATCTATCAGCCTTGAGCCAAAACAAACCGAGCGTTTAAACGTGGTGAAATTGCTCTGTAGAATTTTCATTTCAGGCGGATAAGGACCCATCTGGCCCAAACGTATAGTTCATGGCTGAGTGAATGCTCTGAAGCCGACACTGTACACTCTGTGCCATGCTTAATCAGGCGAAAAAGAGTCCTACTTTTGTCTCACTTAAATGTTGGTAATGAAGTCCAGAGTCAATAAGTCCAAAGTCCTAACCTTTGAGTTGAAAAAGTCATTATGTGCCCTCGATGAATGCTAAGTCAGCAATGAGAGATTGAAGATTTGAATCAGAGTGACAGCAACTCAATGAATGTATCAAATTAAAATGGTCTCAAAAGTATACAGCTGACACTTCTTCAAAAGTTATCTATTAGAAATATTTCTAATCTATTTGACCTAGATGCATGTTTTATAGTATTTAAGCTATGCTAAATTAGGGCTAAAGTAAAGTAGCCGGTTGGATAGGTTGTACAAAAGTCTTTGGTTTCAAGAAAGACCCTTGGTTGGACAGTGTGCAGTGCTTCGATGCTACGATGACATCATTGTTCTTAAAAATTGCATTAATGGTTCTGACAAGTCAGCAACCTTCTTCTATTTTTGTATAAGTGATCTATTAAAACTATATATATATATATATATATATATATATATATATATATATATATATATACATATAAAACTTCATTTTTTTTTTCTTTTGTTATTAGCATTCAGTGTGTAAGAGCATGAATTTAATGTTTCATTAGCAAAACTGACATTGTGCAGTCATTCCAATGAAGCTCACTGAATTGAAGTAAAATAACTTAGATTGAACTGAGCTGAATTCATGAAATAATAAATAAATAAACGAAACAATTATAAAATAGATTCATCACTGAAACTGTATAGTTCCAACTCTATCCTAACAGTTGCTGGTTAGGATACTATGACCCTTTGCTGCATGTCTTCTCTTGCTGTTCTCTGTCCCTTCATTTATATATATATATATAAAACAACCAAAGGAGAGGGAAAGTTTATTTTATTTCAGAAAACAATAGAATTAATTGCAGTTGTAGTAAGGTTTTGACCAGAATCAGCTAACTCATGTTGCAGAATGACTGGTAAAGTCAGGTCAGGTAGTCTACACAGTTATAACATGTATGAAGTGGTGAGATACACAGGATATGAGACAGTAGATCAAAAACATTGATAACATTTGTATTTTTGATCTAGCATTTGAAGCTCCCTGATAAGGTTTTAATAGGCATGCTTTTGTTTCAGATTAGATAAGACTCTGGAAAATGTAGATTATCGGTCAGGGTTAGTCACCGTATGATAATGGCAAAACTATGGATCATGTCTTAGACAATCATTTGTTTTAGGCTAAAAGTTGCTGTTGTCTAATTGTTAAGAACTATAAGCTTCTGTAAGAAGTATGTGGGATAATTTGTACAAAACATTACACATACTTTTAATTTTTGATTCTGAAATGTGATCAACTACTATTAAAATTTAATGTATTGGTTGCCATTAAAACATCAACAAATAAATGCATTTTTTTTATTAGACTCATATCAAATAAGTCATTGTCACTGTGTTTTTATTGACATCATTTAAGTGATTTAGTAACCTCTGAAAAATGATTTGATTTTTTTGTATAATGACACGCAGACTTCATCTCAGTGTGATTCTGCATCAACTTCCCTCTTCACAAACAGCTAAACTCACAGCTGCTGGCTGCGCTCCCTGCACATCTGGACCCCCTTTGTTACTCACTGCTGTGTCTCTTTTGTCCTATAAATGTCTTAATGTGCACAACGTGACACAAGCTCAGGATATTTCCAGTGTGGCATCAATGGGGCTTGATGGTAGAAAATGTCTCAAAGATCTGAAACACCTCATCTCAGTGTCAGTCTCCCAGAATCAAAGAGTAAGGCCATCTTTGTAGAGCCGCTATTTGCACTGATGCTCAATAATGATAGAAGAAGTATCCCATCATGGAAGAGGCTGTGGTATCAGTGTCTCCACATGCAGCAGCAGAAATATGATGGCATGTTCTACGCAAGACAAATGGAACCCACGTAAGGAGGTTTCCATTTATCCGGTTCTTCCTGCACACCCACCTTGATCAGATAGGATGGGTTCATGCACTTTATCTGAGGGATGTGGGATAACACATTGAGGTTGAGGAAGATGAGGCAATTTAAAACGCATCAAACGTCACGAAATTATGATGTTAAACTAAAAGTGTTTCTGGACAAATTTGAGTCTGGCGTTGAATAAGTTTACAAATCAGCGACTGAATAAAAGAGGCATTATGATTTAGTTTGATGATTATCATTAAAGATAACAAACCCAGAATAATCCTTTTCTGTCAACAAAGAGTACTTACAGGTTAATGAGTGAGAGAAGAAAACTAATATGATTCTCGGAGACAACAAAATAGACCCACAATGTACTGTATTTATTTCTCTTAGATTCATGGAGTTAGAGGGGTTAGTAAAGGCTCATAAAAGATCTGTGGCCTTACAATGTGAGTCCAACAGTACAAACATGGGTATTGACCCTGAGTCATGATTTTGTACTAAAACTAAATCCAACACTAAATCTTTGGACGGAATTTGAAAACTTTTAGGAACTTAAAGGGATATTCCGGCGTGAAATTAATTTAATTTTACACCAGAATATCCCTTTAAGAATTAGTCAAAAACAAAAGGACATCTATACAGATGCCTCTGCCATATCATATCAACATATTATGTTTTTAATTTTTTATATGTCACTTCATCTATGCACACCTCTCCCTGTGATTACACATGAATTGTATGCGCTGAATAGTCCAATATGGACACATTGTTCGACAGGTGGCTGAAATGATTACTTATTTTTATCATAGTAGGTTATATGCTAGTGATACCATGGGTGATATCATATAATGCACTTTTCCACAGGAGCAGAAATAGACCCACTTAATTCTGATGGACTGCTGGAGCTGCTGACTTTAAAAGCCAGCATTATTTCATAGAATGACTCTGGATTTTGTCCGCCTATTTCTTCAGAGAAAGTTTCACTGCAGAGCCAGTATAGCCAAGAATAATGACCACAATGACCAACAACTCTTTTAATTTACATTTTGCATGTGAGAATTGTATTAAGACAGCCAAGGAACAATAAAAACCTGTCAGGGCAAAAGGCTGAGTCATCCATTTCACAGCACCAGTGCACCAAAGAGGACCTTACCATTTATGCCTCGAAATCTGTAAAGGCTTAGGTTTGCTACACTTGTTCTGGCATTGTTAGACTGCACTTTTCTAACCTCCTCAAAATAAGTGGGAAATCTTCCATGTAAAATCCTGTGAACTGTATAAAGTAGGATTTGATTTGCTTTATCCTCAACTCAAAACCACAGCAGCCCTCTTTAAAGTCATCGGACTCCACTTATGATCCAGCCTTGGCACAACACTGGCTGGTTTGTTTACTCGGCTTAATGCATTCATTCACCCTGTAAAACAGATAGCAACAAACCTCTAGGGCAATGCAACAGAGGAGCAAATTATGCATATGTGAGGCACCTACAAATTGACAGCATATTGATACTCAATGACACATCTCCAATTATGATGGATGGGTTTGGGGTTGGAAGCCATCAAGATCTATTACGCACAGGACAACTTAATCACATCCTGTAATGAGTTATGAATGTTGCATGCATTTCAATTCAATCCCTTCTGCAGCTGAGGCCTTTGAAGGCAGTGTGCCCCCACTCTTCAACAACAAAGTGAGGCCAAAGCGAGTGGGTGGAAAGTTGCTGTACATAAAGCACAGTGACAAACCCTGGAAAGTGCCTCCTAATTACAACCACAACCAACTCCCGCTCCAAGATGTTTTGGGTCTAAGCTTAGTTGTTAACCCTAATTACATCCCACAGCTGACAGAGGTCCCATTCACATGCAAACACTAATCCCCTTCACAGTCCATTGGTTTATGACAAGAGCTATGTTAATTACATGTAAAGCCTGCAATTGTGCGTGTAGAAAACATGAAAGTGCTTGAATTGTGTACAATTACTCCATTACGTTATCCGGTGAAGAGGAAATGATTCTTTGACAAGCCAGTGTAACAAGAATTAAAGACCAAAGTAGCCCTCTTATTGAATTTTGCAATTAAAATGGTCTCAGGGGTGGTCCTAGATGGGTCTCTGCACTGCCACCAAAGTGCCATAAAATCACATGCAATGCTCAACAATTATCATCCATTTATGATAACCATACACACTTGGTCAGCTACATTAGTGTTGCAATTAGGACACATTAGTCCCAATGCTGAGGTCAAAAATCAGTGGTTTGTCCTCCCTCTGCAAAAAGCCGCACGGACATCTTCAGACACGCACTTGACTTCAGTCCCATTGAGCTGAAGTATCAGAACCCTATAGTGTTTGCTTCACTGAATTACAATTAGTCACCAAGGCCTACAGGGCTGCTGGAGTGCTTTCAGCTCCTCTGTCATCTGTTCAAGTTAGATATCTGCACAACACATTACTCTTTTGGCTTAAGTGTATGAATTTCATTTTATAATGTTCTGTAAAGGACATTTGCTAAATGACTTCATCCCTATTAAAGATAAGGCTACCATTATAACAAAAAAGACATATTCTTTATCAAGAATGGGAGTTTAAACTGCTTCTAAACTTATTTGAAGATTGAAAGTCATAAAAATAAGTATCAAATGAGTGTTTTTTTTTTTTTTTTGACGTACATGTCACAGTAAAATTAAACCATTGTTAAGGCTCAGTTATGCTTTAAGTCCTTTTCATTCATTTTGTTCATATCTGTCCTGCAAATATGAATGGAGCATTGTAGGACTGCTGGAAATTGTAGAGGCAGTAAAACCAGTAATTCCACACTGTATAAAGGTGACTCATAACATCATACTCTTTCCAGATGTTGGCAACTTAAATGGCAACAAAGACCACCACCTGCAAAGCTACTTTCACCTTTGCCATCATCAATTTCCCTTTATCATCGTCAACTTTTGACCCTTCTTCTGTTTTTTAAGAGCAACTATCAAGCAAAGGGTGCATGAAAGTATGAGGGAGGTGACGATTACTATGTTTAAATGTTTCGATGTATTTTCTTATGTAAGAAAAGCATAAATGAGGCCTTTTGTGTTTTGACGGGATGACTGTCCAGTGAGGCGAGAGTTTAATTGACAGTGACAAAAGTACTAATGACCTGGATTACCTCTTTAAATATTTGGTGGAGGTTTATTTATTTATTTTATTTCTATTTATATGTTTATATGTTTGAGACCATTCAAAATGGTCCATTAGCCACAAACTTAGTTTTAAAAAGAATCACAGATTAACTGTAAACTCGGCTCTTTTGTTCTCCATTATACTTTGTATTTTTTCCATTCAAAGACCATTTAGTTTCTACTTTTAAAACAGGGAATCTGCTCATTACATTGATGACTGTTTTAATGAGCTATGAGTGCACCATAATTATGCAGAAATCTTGGTGCATTTGTCTCCAGTTTGAAATGTCCATCAGTCTGAAATAATAATAATTCGACCTTCAGCTGCAGCAATTTTTTTTTCCAGTATCCATGAGTGACACTTCTCAGATGCTTGGGACTGACACCAGCAAAGTCAAAATAGCCTCACAGCATTCATGTGAGACAAATCAACAACTCTGTTATAAATATTGACAGCACAACAGCTTCAGAAAGACACCTCAAAAGATGTGACTTATAGGACACCAAGAGGCTGGACTCTGCAGACAGGTACCTCCTTTTTCAACCTGGTCTGACAATTTAAAATTATGCTTTATGTTCCGGCAAGAAATGCATCTCAAATAATGAAAATAATAAAAAAATCAACTAGGCCATAATATGAGAAAGCAATATTGTTTGGTTTCAAGGACACAGGAAATCTTAAAGGACAGTCTTGGTCATGTAAGCGCTGCAAATTCTCCATTCTGACAAAAGCACATAAACTAACACTCAAAATTTGGAGAAAAATAATGACATTTTTTATTACTGTCATCAAAACTGATAGGAAACCATAAACTGCTATTGTAATGACTATTCAAAACTGTGACAGAAACAATTCATTTTCCCACTTTCATCTGCCTTTGTAGATTTTGCTACCAAAGCCTTACAAGGGTGGGTTTGTGTTGCCCAATGGGAAACAGTTCTGTTTATTTCCACACTCATTAAGTTTCTGAAACAAGAACAGAGGGTACACCCTCGGGTACAGTAGGGAACAAAAGTACATTTAAATAGACAGTAAGTCATAAAGAGATCAGTCATAGAGTCAGGACCATTTACAGAAAAGAAGGTTTTTTGCATGGGATGGTTATATTTGGAGGTATGGCTCTGTTCTGGGAGCTCACTGCTCTAGCATACCTTCTCTCAGTTTTATGTGCATACATGTAAAGCCAAGGCAGGGAGAGCAGCAGCAATAAAAATTTACACAGGTAAAATCAGACAGAGAAAAAAGAAGGAGACAGACTGCAAATCTGTTTTTAGTTCAAACACAATGGCTGTGTGGGATTTGCTGACTGGATGCATAAAGTCATTGGCTCTGCTGGCTTTACAAGCTATACCATCAGCTGGTATAAGCTGGTGTTGATGTTCAGTTGGCTAAGCTTGACTACGTGGCTAGCATGAACTAACTATATACTCAAAATAAGAACATACAGCACCATATCAGTTCCCACACCACCAACTAGCAAACCAGGCAGCACAACTGACAAGGCAACTTTCTAGCGCAGTCCATCTGTTAATCCAAACTCCCAAAGCCTCTGAGACCTCATCTCGTTGCCCTTAAAGTAACCACCCCACTGGGTTATGTACAACCCTGTCAGCCCATTTTAAAGCTTTAAACCAGAGTAATGTTATGTTCATTTAAATGCCTTTAAACCTCTCATGTCCCTTCACAACAGCAAAGCCAAATTTGAGTCAGTGGTCACTTCAATGTGTGCTTGAAGCTTCTCACATTCAGTGCTATTGGTGAAGAAAAAAGGCATTTCAGTTGTCTGCCAGGTCCCTCCCGAGAATCGCAGTTCTCAAGTAGACAATCAGTAGAATCCAACAGCAAAAAAACTTTTGGTTTGTGTTGGTTTTGGCGCCCCTTCTGGACCAAGTGACCAGTTACGGCCCGTTCATCATTCTCTTAGTAAAAGATATTAAGACATGGGCATGTTTTTTGATGTGTGAAGGGTTTAGCATTATAAATTATTATAATCCAGTTTCATCACAAACTTGAATTTTGCCTTGGTATAGCCCAAAATACTCACCAAGTGAGTTTCTCCATGTAAAATAAGCTTCTTTGGCTTGTTATTCTTGTCTGTGCCAAACTTTACCTTGGCACCTTGATGCTGTCCCCTGGAAAGAAATAAGCTACTTTCATCCTGTATTACTCCTTTAAAATGTTGACCTTTCTCAGCTGGCACATAACAAAAGTGCAACCAATAACCCTCCGATGGAAACAGACAAGTGTAGAAAAGGGCGTGATGAACAAGCGTGAAAATGAATCTGCACCTTTGACGAGCTCTAATTGATTTGGCAGTTTCATTTTTTTTCGGTCCTGGCAGGCTTATCCATTTCCACAGAGACAGAAAGGTGAAATGGCAGGGCTGGAAATAAGGGGACAGAGGCAAAGGCTGTCCCTGTAGACTACTGAGCGAAATGAGGGACACTGAGTGAAATGTCAATTCAAGGCGACGGGTAGCGGAATGACAAAGTGCTTACTATTCGCAACAGGAATGCCTAATGAGAGCTGAGCGTTGACATTTTGGGAGTCGCTGAATTGTGACAGCTTCGGTCCAGTTTTTAAAAGCTCAACTTGGCTATTTTATACATTGACAGCTCTGACTGACAACTGTTTGAAGAATCTTAAAATAAAATGCCCAGAAACCACCCAAGATGGCATCTGCAAATGGTCTGTCAGGTTTTATTGAGATGGTGCCCATTTTGTTCATAAAGGGAAACCTCCAAAACACTTTAGATTACTCTCTTTTGTAGACAGGCAGCATCTTAAGCTCCTGTGAAGAGGTTTTATCTGATTAAGAAACAGGCTCAAATCAATATCAGGGCTTCTTTATGCCCGACAAAAGCCAGCCATCAGCCAAAATATGTTGCTTCTGTGTTGTTTTATATTAAAAGTGCTTGAGAGGAGGGATCAGACAAAGCCTAGTGTCTGCATCATAGCAATATGAGGCATTATGGTTGCTTATTTAGTCATTGCATTACCCATTTTTGGTTGAGTATTTTTCTTGTTACTTGTAGTACATTAAGCTCTGAACTATATGCATAGTGCATGAAAAGTCCCTTTTCATGTACACTTTCTTGGCATTCTCCGACCTCACTACCAATAATTCATAAAGAGAGAGAGCTATAATGGCATCTTTTCAGGCTTTGAGGTATGTCTGTAACTTTGAATTTCTACAGGGACATAGTGATTAAGTAATTGTCTGACTTTTATCTGAGTGTAATTGACTGTAGCCCTGTGGCATCTCTGTTGTGTTACTATCCAAAAAAAAAACAATTTAAACATAAATCATGATTTGGAGATTTTTAAAAAATGTATTTTTCTTTTTTTTTCTTTTTTTCGATACCATCTTTTAAATCGGTATTTGTCCCTGACAAATATATAATGTTACAAAAGACTAAAACTAAACACCAAAACTAAAATCTAAATCAAGATTTTACTAAATAAAAAATCAAAAAATCAAAATAAAGACTCTTTTAAAACAGACTGAAACTAAAAGGATGTTAGAAAAAAGGAGTCCAAATGAAATCAAATTGAAGTAGTGTAAATTTCAAAAGTGGTCAAACCTTAGTGATGTGGCTTCTATCTTCAAATAGTTTCTGGCCTGTGCTTTTTTGGCTGATGACTTTTATTTTTAATACATCAAAAAGAGGTAGTGGCCATATGAACAAGATTGCAAGTACAAGCAGCTGCCAAAATTGACACTAACCTAAAGTTCCTTACAGGTGCTTTAAGTTTATTAAGTTTGATTGCTACTGAGTGACAGAATAATCAAAGATGATTTTATAGAGTATTGCAAAAGTACTGTAACTAGTTTTAGCAGTGAGTAACTCAGTCGTGTGAATCATTACTTTTCAGAGAAATAACTCGTTGGTTGTATTTGAACACTTACATGAGTAACTACCCGAACACTGTGGCCAAAATGACCTTTTTTCCACATTTCTTCGGCAGACACATTTGATTGTTAAAATACAACAGGATGGAATTTTTGTTAAACAGAAGAAAACAGAATAAAGCAGAGTGAAAACAGTAAAGCTACAAGAGTTCCCACTTTAACACACAAAATGGGCCAAAGTCAAACCCCAAACTAAAAAGTTATGGTCAGGGGCTTTAATCTGGATGGGGTCAAACTATAGCAACCCACATAATAGAAAGGCTTTTTCTCTTCCAGCCCTTAGTTCTGAGGGCAGGAAACCTGAATATCAAGGCTTAGTCTGACATCAGGCTATAAACTTCCAAATGACCTCCCTCTTCTTTATGAGAGGAATCAAATCAGCCCTTTTTCCCCCTTCTCTTTCAATATATCATAATACATCAGCAGTCTGGCCTGAACAAAAAACTGCGAACACTTTATATATCAAAACCCACTTCCTAATGATCTCAGCACAGTATGGTCCAAACGCATAGAGGTGTACAGAAGTGATTCCTAATGAGTTCGCTAAACTTGAAAAAGATTTGAAGCGTATCCCTCAAGACTTTGGGAGAAGAGAAGTCTGTGTTCAAAGCACTACAGATGGCTGTAGTCTGATGCCTATACTGTAATGGTTTAAGACTTTTAAAATAGAGCCACAGGGGTGGTACAAGAACAGGAGCAGCACTCAAAAAAGTCTTTGAAAAAACTAGATCACAATTACAAATGCAGCCACACAAGTGAGCGGTATATCAGGTTGAATGACAATTAGCAGCTGAGGTGGCAGTGAAGGAGTGAACTAGGAGTCAGTGCTCTCACAGGGTGAAGGATGGGATTTTACAGCCTCACTAAAAAGAATTACTAACCTGGATGAAAGATTGTCCTGACTCACTGCAAAACTAATCACAAAAGCAGCATATCCTGTAGGCTGTCTGAACATTTTGGCTATTTTTAATATAACCTCAATTCCAAAACAAAAATGAGATGCTGTTTAAAATGTTTTGATGGATGTGACTTTCAGACCCACCGGCCTAACTGCATTAAAAACAGACATGACTCTGTAATGGAATCATAACATAGGCCTAAATCACATCTTAAATCCCATGTCTGTGAATTGTTCATTGCTGTATCCAAAAATTATGACTTGTACCATGCAAAGAGGAAACCATATAAAAATGACACAGAAAGACTGCCAAATGAGCCCGATTTTACCAAATGAATTATTTAAATCTCTCAAACTTAGGGTGACCATTCGTCCTCTTTAACCTGGACATGTCCTCTTTTTGGGGGGCTGTCCAGGGGAGTTTGTGTCGCGTGGACTTACTGAGTTAGAAGGGCATAAAAAAACTTGACTGGACCGAAATAACTCTCAGAATATTGTCACCCTACTCAAACTATCAACATATATTTTTGTCAACATTTTACACACAATCACAACTTTTTAGACCTTGGATTGTACCTTAATAAGAGTATTTTGGAGAAGGTGTAGAGAGATCCATATTAACATTGATTTTAACACAAAAGGCTTGCTTTAGAAAGTTTAAAAAGCCATTTACCAAACAATGGCAACCTCACTAGTACAAATGTATAATGTTGGGAAACTAAAGCTCTGCAGTGAGACCTACCAGAAGAATGAATAAGCAGTACAACAGGATTATAATAAAACCTCCAAAAACACATTTTATCAAGACTCTCAAAAAGATGCTCATGGGTCTACTGAGAAGAGCACAATTAGGCCATAATGAATTAGGAATATCTTCGCATCTGTGATTCCATTGGCTTCACCATCCAGAGTGTGAATCCCACATGAATAAGACAGCTTGCAAACAAGACGGTGGATCTGCGTGCTTGTGTTTGTGTAGCAGGCAGTATGAAGCAGATTGAAGCATGAAGAGTCTGGCTTGGTGCTTAGAAACACAAACACGCAAGTCACTGTGAAAACATGGGCTACTATTCTAGCTAGCAACAGCCTGAGCAGTCCATACAGTGGCCTTCAAAGGTCAAAACGAGGACAAAAAACTGAGACAGCATTAAAACTTGTCGGTTTTTTGTCTCTATTCCTTTACACTCTTTTCAGTGCCTTTCTGCTTTCAAAGAAAACATTACATCCATCAGTTTTCACATAATCACTTAGCTCCGAAACACTCAAAGCTAAAAACTAAAACTTGTCTTTTGGATGGATCTTTGATCATCCAGCTCTACACTACAAAAAAAAAAAAAAAAAAAAAAACCCTCAAAACTAACCACATTTATAGCCCAGTTAAAGCTTCTTTGAAAAGTTCTTTTGGTGATTATGAAACAAACTGAATTCACAGAGATGCCTTTTTATATCCTTCAAATCCAACTAAGACTATCAGGCAGCCAGACTGACAAGTTTTAATGGCTGCAGCTCTGCAAAAGGGTAGTGTCAGACTGGATGGTGAGACCTTGCAGGAGGAAAAAGTCCTGTCTTACTGTTCTTGATGCATTTGACAGTCACAAGAGGCTGCACCTCACCCCAGAGACTCTTATCATTCTTCATGAGGTCATAAATGAAAATGCCGTTGAGCTAAATCAGGTTTGTGTGGATTCAGGTGGATGTGGTCCATTTTATGTGTAATGAGATATTTTATACTTGAAATAAAACAAACAAACCAACAAAATACATGTCATTTTCAGGTTTTGCTACATGAAAATGGCTGACAGTGAAATGGGTGCATTTTTTTCAAAGTATCTAGAAACAAAAGGTAATACTTGAGCAGAAAATGTTGTACCGGATTTTGATTTTGATATTAAAAAATACCAACAAGCAGTGGAGGAGCCTGGCAATTTTAACTGAGGTGGCAAAGACTTTTCTAAGTTGTGAAGCTTTCTGGTTGTGAATATTGTCATAAACACTGCGGCTTATCCCAGACCATTTGACCACCTACTTAAACTTCTAATATAAAAGAGTCAAGAAAATGTCCTTTACAAGAGTATAAATTTTAACTTTAACAGGTAACACTGTGTTAACTTTACTGTGTGCTAAATTTAATCTTGGATGTTAATTCAAAGTCACCATTTACAGGACTAACAAAAGAAAATGTTCCATACTGAAGTGCAGAGAAGCAGCAAGCAGACTGTAGATACATCCCAAAGGATTTAAATTCAATGTAAGCTTTAGTTGACTGTTCAAAGACAACCAGAGAAATCTTCAGTTCTCAGATATAACATTTATTTAGGTCAAATGTAAAGTAGTACAGCGCTGGACTCTCAATGACAGAGCTCCTAGGATCTCCATCACAATGAGTGCCCATTTCCAGGTACAATTCACGTTTATCTTCTTGGACAGGGATTGCCCTGGACAGAGGTTGGACTTGAAAACAACCGAGTATCATTGGCCAGTTATCTCCAACATGAACAGGCCAACCACTGTTAAAAAAGTCTTGCTAAAATGTACTATGAAATATTTGTATGTTGTTGACCTTGAGGCGTGTAACTACTGTAGCAAACCTGTCCAACAGAACAAAGAGAGCCTTATGGATCATCAGGTTTCTCCTTATCAAGCTAAATGTCAAACTGTTCTGATTAAATGAAAACAACCTGTGAGAAAATGGAAACATTCAGTAAGTTGCATTAGTTCAGTGAAAAAGTACAAATCTAACATTAGCAAAGTGAAAGACAGTTATGACATCAGTGCCACTTCTGATGAGGCAAACAGCCAATCAAGGTTCAGGATTATAACGTTCTCAGTGTGATGGCCAATTAGATTTGCCAGAGCCAATGAAAAAGGCATATTGTATTTATTTTTTAATCTTATATCGATAAAGATGAAATGTTAGTAAATCTGGCCCTCAATCACCTCATTGACAGTAATCTTACCTCATTTCGAGCTGCTCCAGTCTCAGTTTCTTCTTGAAATATTAGATTTGGATCTATTTCTATCTAAAGATGTTGTGTCCTGAATCCTAATTTCTAGATTTGAGGTAATGTCATAAACTGTCATTGCATCATCACCTAATAAATCCTTTCTTTCTGTTATAAACTGGGATGATGAAAGGAGTGATGAAAAAGAAAGAAAAGCAGGCAAGTGACAAATAAAAAAATAAAGAAGACAGGAGAATAGGACATTTTGTGAGGGATTAGCTGTCATTGTTTCTCCATCATGTAGAGTACAGTTGATTTGGCACAATATCAAAATGATCAAACTTATATAAGAGCTTCTTTGACAATCATCTCTTTCAGACTGTAAAGCTCAATGAAAAGTCCTATGTTCTCTCAAGCTGTTTTGTTTTTTTGATTCAACCCCTTAAGGAACCTTTTCAAAGCCTCGATACATACAGCAGAGATCCTCCAAGTTCCCACATAACCTATCGCAAATTCCCTGATACAAAATCTGCACTCTAACAGCCACTTGAGAAACAGGAGGATGAAAAGCCTGGAACTTTCTCATCATATTTTCGTCTCATTTAAAAAGTAAACCAAACCTCTCTTTACCTTACAGCTTGACTGCTTAAACTGCAAGCTGCTGTATCAACACCCTTAAGGAGTAAATATTTCACTATTGATCACTTAAAACTGCGGGATACAGCACACAGCATGCTTGTGTTTACCAACCAGGCAAATCTGTGCTGCTTTATAGCAAATGGATTCCAAAGGGAGGATAGAGGCAAAGCATCTATCACTCCCTGCACAAAAAAAACGGAGAGAATCTGCCTCTGAGGTAGCTTCATGCGTTGTATTTTTCTGCTCTGCTCCAAAAATGTGTTCTTTCATTACCTGCTGTTCTCTGAGGAGGTTTCCTGGCAGTTGTCATTTCAGAAAATGTGAGTTTACGGGGACAGAAATGAGCCTTTCGTGTTACTGTGTCTTATTTCTCAAATGCGGAGTGTCACGCACCACTGATGGGCGTTTAGTTCATCTGCAGGAGCCATGGCCAGCAGCTAGGCGGATTCTCATGGACATGCTTAGCTGAGCTAATCTTTTTTTTTTTTTGTTCCTGGGATTCAATAAAATAAGAGGATGGATGGTTTATCCACTGAAATATAGACAATATGTCAATATGATTTAGTATAATTTTCCTCCAAATAACATCTTGTTCTAGCCTGAGAAAGTCGCTTTGTTTGATACACAGACTTATAAATGACAACCCAGCATGTGATTTCTTTTAACTCCTGTGGATTGAGGGTCCCCTTGACCCAGCATCTGGGAAAGTGCTGTAACAAAGCTGTGAATTGCCTCTTGGGGAAGAAAATGTGTTTCCAATTCCATAAGAGACCACACTCTAAGGCCACAGATATACTGCAACAACTCGAATCTTAGCAAGTGCTTGGTAAAAGTGTCCCATTAGGCTGCATCGAAGCTGTATGTACTTGACAAGAACAGAAAAAAAAACAACTTATCTCAAGTCGAAAACATACAGGATACGTATTGAGCACGTTTCGCATTTGATCCAGGATGTGTATTTGGAGCGTGGCAGCAGCGTGGTGCAGCCCCAGTCAGCTGTGCTTAATATAGAGGAGACAATATGCTCACAACAGGTTGTTTTGCCTTTTCTGTTATCGTTTCCTGCTAATTTGGATATAATTTAGTGACTGTTGAGCCCCTACTATCTATGAAAAAACGTGATTTTAAAGTTTCAGTTTTTGCAGGTCTACTCGTGTTTAATAAAGTAAACTATGTTCCTTTATGCTGTGCTGTTACCTTCAGACAGAGTTAGCAGTTAAAAGTCCTGTTGGGGTCCACATGGATCAAGGGCTACCCATCGGTGTCTTCTATGTTACTGATAAATCTATAACCAGGAAGTCTTTCTTATCTACACGAACAGATACACAGTCAGAAGTTTGCATATGGTGTTTTACTTTTAAATACCAGATGACATGAGCAGTTTTTGTGCTTGACATCCTGTCTAGGATGATCTTCTCTATGTAGAATGACACGCATTGAAAGCGTAGAGCAGCAAAAATAGACTTGTCACGTGTCTTCAGCACACCAAAAATAGGATCTGAACAGCAGGTAGTGAGTAAAATAATGAATGGGCCCACAGAATAAAAACAAACTCACACATCAGGTATTTAAAATAAGGTAATGTCTTATTTTATATAATTCGACTCATTTAGAAAAAACTTGATATTCAAATATTTCTCATTCCATTTGAAACCTTTTTTAACACATTGAAAGCATTTTAATTCTTACTTTTTATGCTTAATATCTTGGATGAAGCCACATGCTTGACTTTTCAACTAGATGTGACCTAAATCAAACCTTGTAGGACTTTTATTTAACTGGAAATAACATTAAAAAAAAAACATTATTATTATTATTATTTTTTTAATTTGTTGTTTGTTCTCAAGTCTGGCAGAGTCATGAGCATTATTGTAAATATGCTTCATAATACTCCACCGGTATCTCAACAATGGTAACCTCGAGTAAAGGGCACACAGAGGCTGTATGCATCTACTGGCTGGAGTCCTCACAGTGGAAACTGTATTTACTTATGTGACTCATTCTTAAGTTAACTCAAGTGACTGATGACCAAAACACACCATTGTTAGCTCCAATACTCAACCTTTCTTTCCTTTTTCTGCTCAAAACTAAATGATTGGGGCCTCCTATTAAATTATTAATCACCAAAAAAAAATAATTTGTAATCAATAAAACAGCTGGAATCCTCTCTGAGTCCTCATGCAGTGGTTAAGTCTGCGTCATTACAATTGAATAACAGGCTCTGAAAACAGGTCTCGAGTCCAGACCTTGAACTGAAGTACAACAACAGCACTCCCTTCACCCTCCCCCTACACACTCCCACTCTGTCTGTGCACTCACATAGAGGGTTCGCCACAATGAGTGGCGTCCAAAATTTCTGAGTGTGGAGTGGGAGTTGGTTGTTGGACCCTTCAGCAGCAAGTCTGCACGAGTGCTGACTTATTTAGCAGCTGTAGTGCTGTTGACTGACATAAAACAGCATTTTCCAATAGGTTATACAATCAAGAGGACCCTGAATTCAAAAGTTCACCCTTTCTGGTCTTGAAACTGCATATTTATTAAATTTCAAGCCTTGTACTAAAAAAAAAAAAGATAATAAACAGAAGGTTGAATTTATGTTGTTTGCAGAAAAAGCCTCCTTATACAGGGAAAGGTTTCTTCTTTTTTGTTGGTCTACATTAAGTTCACGTTTTTGTGATAAATGCCCCACCTGTCTACAGCTTCTATACACTTTGTGAACCAAGTCCGACCTAAGGGTGTAAAAACATGCCATTCTCGTGACATGTTTTCTTACATGCAAAGATGAATAGTTCATGTTGTATTTTCTATGTAAAAAAGAAAAAAGAAAAAAAAAACTTTGAAGTTCTGGAGTAGTGACAGTCAACTTGAGCGAACGGTACCTCAATTACTGGAAAGTAATTTCTGGCTGTGCTACAATTTGGATTTGAATGTTAAATAGTTTGGCCTCAAATATGATGATTTGAGAAACCAATTATTGGAGCACAGTTCCCCTTTTGAATATAGTCTCTGGCCAGGAGATGAAAAGCCTCTGACTTTGAGGCTGCCAATCAGAGGGCGAGGACATCAGCAGCAGCAGCAGCAGCAAACCGCCCCTAAACTCTAAGACGTGTGTTTCGTGAGCGTGTAACCTCTAGAGCAGATGTTATCAAACTGTGAGACGTGGTTCCCCAGGGTGGTGTGAGGAAGTTGAAGAGCAGTATGGAGGAGAAGACCTGGGGCAGAGATACTTGTTGAGGTGAAAAAGGACATGAGCGTGTAGGTGGCCCAGGACATCTGTTATTTTCTTAGATGTTCAGCTCCTTTACTTAGCTTTTTACTGTTATTCCAGACTTGCATTTGTTTGTCTTACTGGTTACAATAAACAACCTCCACAGTTATAAGAAATGTTCATTTTGTTCAGACTTGCCTGCTTGTACTGTTTTCCTATCAGGTAAACTAAGTGTTGCACATACCAATGTTACAGGCTTGTAAATGATGACAGCAATGCTCTACACACGTTTCCTGTTTTAGCAAAGTCACAATGCCAATTAGCTTTAGGCTGGTTCAAACATTTTGTGCTTGAATTGAGAATTCAAGATGAGATATAAGTCATATCATAGTTTATACTTAACCAGAAGATCACTTCTTTGGTTCATCCAAACAGAGATCCATGTATCTTAGACTAAACTGTAAAAAGGGGCTCAGTACTCTAGAATCTTGAAACCTCAGGCTGATAGCCTTAAAAAATTAATATATGTATAAAGTATATTCATTTTTTTCAATTTCAAATGATTGTAATTAAGAGCTGTAACACTGCTTCTGATTTACTTTTCGAACAAAACGTCAGTCTGAAAAGTGAAAACACATTTTTTTGTAAGCTGCTACAGCTAGCGCGCTAGCAGTCTGCTATTTCTTCATCTATCCAATAGTTTATGACCTGTAGCAAAGTAGCCCTTTTGTTTGCAGTTAATACTTTAAATCCACTGTTGATGCTCTCAAATGAAATAGCTCAGGACGTGTTTACTTCCAGCAGCACTACCTTCATTATAGGACAACTAGAGTGTTTTCTTAGAGGTTTGCTGTGTTTTTAGATCTTAATAGTGGCATTCCCAACGTCTCTCCACTGTACCTCTCTTCACAGTCCTGTGTGACCTCTGTGGATGCAAACAGCACTGGAATCTCATATTCAGTTAATATAGAACAGGCAGCTCCAATCTGAGAGGACAGGTGCAAACCGCTGTAAAGTTTCAAACGGTTTACAAAGAGTTTAATGGATCTGCCTTTAAGCCTCGCCCACTTGATAGGATTACAAAATCTTAACAGATGTGAGACCCCAGGCATGACCACAAATATCAATAGTCTCTTTGGTGTTTGGAGTCCAAACAATATGGCCAACCTAGTAAGGCACACCACACACTAAGGCGGCATCCACCAAGAACCACAGTTCACACTCTTAAAACCTGAAACATTCATTTTGATTCAGCAGATTTTAGATTGTATGACATTAATTCTATAATCTGTAGTTTTTAGATTGGATTTATTGATCTATCCTTGACTAAAAATCATTTATTTTTTATTATTATTTCTTTGTACTGCTTCCTGTGACATGAACTGCAAATCAATAACAGTAAAAGGATACAAAGCACCTCATCCTGCATAGCTACCTAATACATCCAGTACAATGACGATTTCTTTCATCTTTAATAGATAAGGCCATGTTTTGTGGGACATACTGAGCATAAACACTTATGTTGCCTCCTTGCATCAGTACATTGGTCCTCCATTCCTCACTAATACATACAGCGTCTTTCATGGCTATATTTGCCATGCTTCCTGATTGGATTGTCATGTAGAGAAAATTGAAAACCACAGACTTTTTAAATATACAGTTTTAAAATAGCCACAATCTAGGAAAGAGCAACCCTAGACTATTCAAGTTTGATAAGATACTTTCTGAGGCAGTTTTGTCAATGCAAATGTTGATACTTTTTGATATATAATAAGAATAATCACTATTAAAAAAGCAGAACACTTAATTCACATTGCATGACACAAACATATGCTCTTTCCTGTTTTGATATGAACTATAGCATTCGAGTTATGTGACTTATGTGTGACATTCATTCTTGTTTGAAATCCAGTCCTTATCCCATCAACAACTTGAATGATGCTACCTGTACTTGAATATGCTTCAGCCTCCCCAAAAGCGTTGCTTCCGTCTATTACTTTTCGCAAGCGCTGCAGCTCTCTCTTTAACTGTCAGAGCAAATTCTTCCAGGTGTTTAAACAAGTCATGATAGCTAAAGCAATAAGCAACTATGTTGTTACAAATTGAGCATTTAGCAGCATTATTATTTCATATTTGGCACTGACATCTCACTATGCTGCACTTTAACTCTGTCTTAGTCACGTGGTTTGATATTGACAGGGGATAAAGTGTTTGAGTGGGTTTGTGTGGGTTTCCTGGCAATCACCTGAAATGGATGAGGATGTAAACAGACGTGTGTCTGTACAGTAGTGGCAGAATATGATACTGTTTGCGGAATTACTCACTTTGTTTTCTTATTTTTTTAAAGCTCCTATAAGTATTTTTACATCTCTAAAGTGATCTGAAATTCATATTGATGCCTATAATACACAAAAGTAAACAAGACCATAAAAAAACCTTTACTTTGAAACTTTAAATGCCCAAAACTGGCATAAAAGGATAGGTGTCGGCTACAGAGCTCATTTGATTGGTAAAAGTCAGCAGGATGAGATTTCTAATCAGAAGACACTAGTGAAGCACATAGAGGGGAAGGAAAGCAAAAACTGCTTTGTCCAGAGGGGGCGCCAAAGTGTATACAAACAAAAAATTTCTCACAAGAGCTTTAAAAGAACTCTATAGCAATTTTTTTTTTACAGAGTACTTATTTGTCATTATGTACACAACAATATATGTATCAATCTATCTATCTATATATATGTATACATATATATATATATATATATATATATATATATATATATATACACTACCGTTCAAAAGTTTGGGGTCACCCAAACAATTTTGTGTTTTCCATGAAAAGTCACACTTATTCACCACCATATGTTGTGAAATGAATAGAAAATAGAGTCAAGACATTGACAAGGTTAGAAATAATGATTTGGATTTGAAATAAGATTTTTTTTTACATCAAACTTTGCTTTCGTCAAAGAATCCTCCATTTGCAGCAATTACAGCATTGCAGACCTTTGGCATTCTAGCTGTTAATTTGTTGAGGCAATCTGGAGAAATTGCACCCCACGCTTCCAGAAGCAGCTCCCACAAGTTGGATTGGTTGGATGGGCACTTCTTGCGTACCATACGGTCAAGCTGCTCCCACAACAGCTAAATGGGGTTCAGATCTGGTGACTGCGCTGGCCACTCCATTGCCGATAGAATACCAGCTGCCTGCTTCTGCTCTAAATAGTTCTTGCACAATTTGGAGGTGTGTTTAAGGTCATTGTCCTGTTGTAGGATGAAACTGGCTCAAATCAAGGGCTGTCCACTGGGTATGGCATGGCGTTGCAAAATGGAGTGATAGCCTTCCTTATTCAGAATCCCTTTTACCCTGTACAAATCTCCCACCTTACCAGCACCAAAGCAACCCCAGACCATCACATTACCTCCACCATGCTTAACAGATGGCGTCAGGCATTCTTCCAGCATCTTTTCATTTGTTCTGCGTCTCACAAACGTTCTTCTTTGTGATCCAAACACCTCAAACTTGGATTCATCCGTCCACAACACTTTTTTCCAGTCTTCATCTGTCCAATGTCTGTGTTCTTTTGCCCATCTTAATCTTTTTCTTTTATTGGCCAGTCTCAGATATGGCTTTTTCTTTGCCACTCTGCCCTGAAGCCCAGAATCCCGCAGCCGCCTCTTCACTGTAGATGTTGACACTGGTGTTTTGCCGGTACTATTTAATGAAGATGCCAGTTGGGGACCTGTGAGGCGTCTGTTTCTCAAACTAGAGACTCTAATGTACTTATCTTCTTGCTCAGTTGTGCAACGCGGCCTCCAACTTCTTTTTCTACTCTGGTTAGAGCCTGTTTGTGCTGTCCTCTGAAGGGAGTAGTACACACCGTTGTAGGAAATCTTCAATTTCTTAGCAATTTCTCGCATGGAATAGCCTTCATTTCTAAGAACAAGAATAGACTGTCGAGTTTCAGATGAAAGTTCTCTTTTTCTGGCCATTTTGAGCGTTTAATTGACCCCACAAATGTGACGCTCCAGAAACTCAATCTGCTCAAAGGAAGGTCAGTTTAGTAGCTTCTGTAAGGAGCTAAACTGTTTTCAGATGTGTGAACATGATTGCACAAGGGTTTTCTAATCATCAATTAGCCTTCTGAGCCAATGAGCAAACACATTGTACCATTAGAACACTGGAGTGATAGTTGCTTGAAATGGGCCTCTATACATCCATGTAGATATTGCACCAAAAACCAGACATTTGCAGCTAGAATAGTCATTTACCACATTAGCAATGTATAGTGTATTTCTTTAAAGTTAAGACTAGTTTAAAGTTATCTTCATTGAAAAGTACAGTGCTTTTCCTTCAAAAATAAGGACATTTCAATGTGACCCCAAACTTTTGAACGGTAGTGTATATATATATATATATATATATATATATATATATATATATATATATATATATAGAGAGAGAGAGAGAGAGATAGTGTAAGTATAATTATATATATCTTAATACTATATATACATATATACTGTGTGTGTGTATATATATATATATATATATATATATATATATATACACACATATAAAGTATTCATTTACTGATTCCTACCACAATCTTCTTCTCTTCTATCTCAACATTTCAACTTAAATCAATGTAAGACAAATCTTAAAGTTGCAATAAGGAACTTGTGGGTTGGGCAGATTTGGCACCCCCTGTGAACAAGTAAATTTCTCTTCACTGTGAAAGGTCTTCCTTATCAAAAAATAATGGAAAAAAAGTCTTCCTGCTGTCTATCTATAGCTATATGTATAACTTATTATGCTTATTTGCTCTGGGAAATTTAGTCAAAGACTGTTTCTTTGTGCTGCTGTCAATCATCTTAAAATGACTCCTCCCCCCTGATTGTGTTTACCAGTCTTAAATTGATTATAAAAATGGTTTAATCTATTTGCAAAAGGTATAGTTTGCTTTTTGAGTCAAAAATGCACTGACATAAATTCTAGCCTGAATCATAACCATCAAAAAGCTCCTCACAGTAGCTTTAATATGTTGGTAAATGAGACCCAAGATTTGAATTCAAGTGAGCCACATGAGGAGCTCAAGAAATAAAAAAATCATAATAATAAAATAAATAAATAAATAAATAAAAACCTTAAAATATCTTGCCTTTGTTGTAATGACGTTGCATCATTAGTCACCAGGGTTGTGACTGTTAACATTTTTCATTTAGGTGTTGAGTAATGGCTCTAATTATACGGTAGCTATCACTTATTCAGAGTAGAATAACATTGTCTGATATGATCTTATTTTTATGGAAATGAAGTGGCACATCAATCACACACATTCAGGTGGACCATTTTGGTGTCATTTCTATGTCAGATGTATTAATGGTTGAACTATTTAATCATAAGTCTAACTATGGTTCAAAACAGGGAATTATATAACAAGACTGATACAAGGTGACAGAGAGTGTCACATTAATAAAACCTTGTCAAGCTCACGGAGATAAAGATGCTCTATCAGAGAAAGTGTATTTGTCAGTCGCAATGGAAACGGCAGCAAAAGTACAGGTGCTTCAAATTTCAGTTATTTAACATTTGCTCTGGGGATACAGGGTTGAACCTTTCTCCTCTTCCTCCAGCGAACCACAGCCAGCAAAGGTGTGTGCGCTGCATTATTGAGAGGCTGTGCTCCTGCAGCGCTTTGATTCTATAAGCAATAGACCTCTTTAAGCAGATAAAAAGTTTGCGAGAGACAGAGAGAGAAAGGGGGAGAGTCTCTTCAGAATACTTTGCCATGAATCCATATCAGCTTTGAAGTTCAGCTGCCTGACTTCAGAAGGTAATGAAATAGTTATCACAAAATTTCCCAGAGTTAAAAGGGAGAAATGAAAGCATGGATGGGAGAAATTGCACTTAGATGTCACAGTCCCCTAAAAAGACCGTGAAACTGCTGAAACTGAACCCGATTTCCCAAGCAAGAATGACTCTCTGGGTAAAGTATATCAAGCCTATATTACACCATTAAAACAATATTTGTAGGACATTTTCATTAATCAGAGATTGCTCTCCTCTACTGGCACTATTCAAGTATTCATTAAGTGCAGTTAGTGGATTAGCCTCTCCAGAACCCACAAATCCTGTGCCCGTCAACCCGACAGCAGTCTATCAGTAAAGTTTAATTGCATGTTGCTCTTGGATAATGGATGGTGTTTCAATCTAAAGAGCAACCTTGGACAACTTCTTCAAGTCTCTCACGGGCACGCATTAGTGTCCTAATCAATTTTACGAGGTAAACGATCACAGCAGTCAGTGGAGACGCTGGATGGGTGGGCATCAGGGGGAGCAGATGGAGAGAAATTTATTGTAGAAAAATTAACTGTATTGCAGATGTTTGCAGTTACGAGAAAGCTTTGACTTTAATGATGTGATGATGAACGTGTATTGATTTATTGGAGTAGTGCAGTCATACAGACGGTGTGCCTCCCTCTGAATTTTAAAGGCATCTTTCTCGTATAACCACACCATAGATCCATCCTTGTTCTACTACAGGTCAGTTTGACCTGAAAGTTGTATGTTGTTTTCGTCCTCTGAGGGAGCCCTGATCTTGAAGCTGGCATTCCTATCTTTACTTTTTGCACCGGCACATCAGTCTTATACATATTTCATTTTAAATCAATAAAGAGGAATGAGTTCCTCAGAACCCTCTGACTATAGCAGCACCCTCTAGGGAAAGCATCAAATACATACGCTTAAAGGTCCTTACACACAGGAAGCGTTTTTGTCGTGTAATTATTTCAAACGTCAATATTTTTTTTTCGAACCTGTATCCTGTCAATACAAGCGTTCACATCAGCGACATTTTCCCGTTCTGCGATATTGCGGCTTTTATTTTTTTCGGATCATGGTAGATTTTTCTAAAGTTTCGCGTACTGTGTGTCCACTTCTGACCAATCAGATTGCGTATTGTTGTGACGTCTCATTCACCGATATATCCAACATGGCTGACCGGCTGTTTGTTTATGATCATTTACACACACATTACAAAGATAACCACCTGAAGAACAACTTGTGGAGAGTCATAGCGTCAGATTTCTGATATGATGATGTTTTGTGTGCTTTAACAGCTTGCTAAACAGGTACAGTTTCAGCTCCTGAACCAAGCAGTGAAACTCACCAAGTTCAACTTTTTTGTAATATTGGATGCACCCATGTGCTACGTTTCTTTTTCCTTTGAGAAAGCAAAAGGAGAACCAATTCGCCATCACTTGAAGTAGACTCCATTTTTGTCCTCTCGCTTCCACCTGGGACGCTGTAGGTTGTTAAGGGAAGGTCCCGCCCTCCTTTGCCTCTGATTCGCTATAAGTGGTGACCATTTGGCTTGAGCGTGTGATGACGTTTCCAGCTTTTCTAGCCAATCAGAGGCGAAGGAGGCGGGACTTTCCCCTGGAAAAGTCCTCCCCGGGATGTATCTTTTTCCCCCCAGAAAGTCGCAAAATGGCATTGGGCTTGATGTGTATAGCCAGGTGTGTCAAAATTTACCTCTGAATATTTGGTGATCTGGCATTCTATATTTGTGTCAGCTCCGGTGTGTAAGGACTTTAAGTCTTAAAAGACAGTCTGCATAAAGTTGTTTGTAGTTTTGTCTGGAAAAGTTTAATTTAAAGGTGCGATGCACATATTTTACAGGATTTAGCGAAACAGACTTCGAACAAATTATCCTAACCTTTATTTATTCCTGGGAGTTGAGGTTACCCTCATTTTCAATGTCATCAAGTTTACATTTGGAAGTGACAAGAAACAGAAAGACAGTCATCAGAAACAGTCACAATTGGAAACACAGCTATCCATGACCAAAGTCCTTAAACTCTGTGAGTGAAGGGAGCCTGTCCAGTCTAAGGATGTGCTGTAGCGCGTTCCAAGAGCTAGGGGCATCATAACAAAAAGCAGTCTCACCAATACTTGTATAGACTCAAGGTACTTTGAGTTGCAGTAATTCAACTGAATGGGTCATTTAAGTGGAATACAATGTTCAAAAGTGTCTCTTCTTTGGCTTTGAAGAGTGGTGTGAGAGTGCATAAAACATTTTTTTAAACACTTTTTAATTCCCCAAACTTTGACAAATGGAGGCTCATACTTTTTGACTTATTTTGTTTTTAATCAGTTTTTTGAATCTTACCAAATCTGAAAGCTTTGTCCTCAATTTAAATGTAAATCACACAATAACAACGATATCCTGATTCTGAATGTTTGCCCTTGTCTTTAAAATGTTATGCTTTTGGGTTACTTTTATATGCAACCAGTTTATTAGTATCTTATTTGACCTTGTGTACTTGTCAAATTGTGTCCTCCTTTGTTCCTGCTTCTTTTAAAAGACTAATAAAATCCATGTACTGGAGGATGCCCTGATCTAGCCCCTCAGAGGGTTTTTGTAACTCTACTATTGTCCAAGTGTGTGCACTTGAAATTTGTACTAGTTGGAAGAATGGCATCGGAAGTACTGAGACTATTTTTTTCCCTCTTGAACTTCTTTCTCTTTGGACGCTCCGTTATCTTTCCTCTAGCAGCAATAGCAGGAAAAACCCTTGAACTGTTTATTCCCCCAGAGTTTTACCTAATGCACCATAGAATGTATAGATCTTAAAGTACACTTCTGCTCTTGTAGATCCTTTATCAACATTGCATGCTCAATACAGATGCACCAACTCATAAAAGGCACAAGGAGTATTTCTGCTCTTGTGAGAAGGTTGCACAAACCCCATTTGAACATGAACCTTAGGACAATGTAAAGTAGGATGGCACGAGTGCAAAGACTCTCAGGGCATCAGAGTGCAGCTGCTCAGTACATGCGAGCCTAGCAGTGCTGTGTGCAAAAGGTGGTTGTGGAATATTAATCAAAGGTGGCAGCCAGTTTCATGACTCATCTCAAAGTGCTGCATTACCTGTACCAATTATGCAACCTCTATGACCCCATTTCCAACAAGCCCAACATCTTGCTGTGCACTGCCTGGTATGAATGAAACCCCAGCTGGTTTGAACTTCTCCTCCCACGGGCAAGGCTACTTTCAAGGCCAGGAAAATACAAACTGTCAGAGCTCTACTTGTGCTGGTTGAAGTGTGACTATGGAAATAATGCCCTGAGAAGTGGTGCTGTCATGAGAATTTGTTAGCTGCAAGCCAAGCATTAAGGCTTTTACTCTTGTTTTAACAATTGGTACCTCAGCTGCTAACTTTCTATGCCCTTCACCGCAACAAAATTAACTAAGGATTTCATTCTCGCAAAGGGGATTGTGTTTGACAAGGGTGTTTCACAAATGCAATTTTGTTGTCAGAGACAATGATGACAAAGCTGTGTTGAAATGCACTGTGGATATGGTTGCTGCTGTTGTTCAGCATACCTGACAGTGCTCTGGGACACAGCAGTCATTTTATCAGCAGCTATCACATCCCCAGCTCTTATCTCAACAACACTGAACTTTAATCTCACAACTGTCCATCAGCAAAGTGCCTTGTTACCAACCCTCACTTCAAATAAGTCAAGATTTCTCGGCTGATTTGCATCTCTCAGCTCTCCCTCTCTTTTCTTCGGTTCATCAGAGAATCTGGTTCATATCCGGTTTGATTACTTGGGACAGTTTTGATTTGACTCTGAGCAGCTCAGCGGCTTTCATGCTGTCACACCCTGACAGTGTTCTGTCCACTCAAGATTGTCTCACTGCTGTGGCTTCTGTGTGTGTGTTCAAGAGGAATGAATACATCTAATCAATTTAAAAGAGTTTTAGTCAGAGCGTTACAAAGTACTGACAGCAAACTTTGATAGTCTCTTTCTAAAACACAAAGCAATGTCTCATCTATTTTGGAATATCATCAGCTTTCTAAAGATGGCAAAAACTGAAGTTTGCTGTCAGCTGTTGCACTGTGACACCTTTTGAAACTCAACATCACCTCCATGTTGGTATTTGCAGTAACTAAACTTTTAAAGAACATGTCATTATAATGATGCAAATCACCATTTTACCTGTATTTAACAGGAGCTTTTTAGAAGTGATTGATAAGGTTTATCTGTTACCTCTTTAGCCCCGCATTAAGATTGAATTGAGAGATATACTTAATTTAATACCACCAACATTAATTAACCTGCTGTCTACTGGATGAATCCTATAACGGATTGGTTTCTTAGTAACATACATTACACTGTGTCACAACATAGTTTCTTAGCAGTCTGATAGTTATTCTATGTCTCTGCTGTATTGATAATGGTTTTCATCATCTTGTCTGTCTTTTAAGAAACTTTATTCACCATCTCACTTGACCAGCTAAAAAGTTGAGTGTAGTGTTTTGAGTCGATTGAGAAATCCTGTAAAATCTCTGTCATGTTAAAACAATCCAACTGTCAAACAAATATATCCTTGTGCTGCTGTACTGGTTTGTTCAAAATATGACATAGGTGCTGATGATAGTGTGCAAAGACTTACACAAGGTATATAAAACTGATGGCTGGATGCGGAACAATTTTAGGTAGTTAGTAAACACCCGTGATACAGATCAGTAGCTGATCAGACAGGAAGAAGGAGAAAGGAAAGAGTGGAGAGAGAGCGAGGAAAATGAGAATGGAAGTAAGAATAGGGAAAGGAAGGACAGAGAAGAATGAGGGAAGGGACATGAAGAGAGGAAAGAAAGGAATGCAGAAGGAAAAGGAGGAGAGAAAGGAGGAATGATGAATGGGAGGAAAAGAGAAATAAAGGGTGACAGGAATTAAGGAGGGTAGGAAGAAAAGAATGAGCCAAGGACGTTTTTAGTGAAACAGGGAAGAGAGGAAAGACAGGAGGGAAGGAGTTAAAAATGAGGTATTTCATTGATGTGAGAAAAAAAAAAAAAAAAAAAAAAAACATGAGTCTTGAATTTGCTACTGAACATACACCATTTACTTCTTTCTCCTGTAGTGATTAATAAAAAAATGCTTCACCTGATCATTTAAAGGTAATATATACATTTGGAAACATGCAAACATGGTCAAACTGACCAAGGCAAAGCATCAAACCAAACATACTCATGAATGAATAATTTTAGAGTGACTACCATCTCACCCCTTCCTTTTTGTTCTTGACATATAGCTCATATACCTGGTTTCTTCTGTGCCACATAGATAATAACCATGAAAAGCATCGCAAGAAAGGACTGAAGTCAGCTGAGACACCTCAGCCTAAAGTCCTCCTGTGAACTGGACTGATATGGTTATTGGACTGATGGGGCTCCTATTCACTGTGAGAGGAGTCAGTCTGTCTATAAATATCATTTTATTGTAATGACAAGAGAGCTTATGGAAGTACACATATGCAAGTTATTTAAGGGTGTTGCTGTTGCAGGTGCACTGGACTAGAAAATGACAGGAGTCCGCAGTCCTTAATTCTGTGCGATGGTAAGTTGTTCTAAAAAAAATGCAGCAGTGAAGAAAATTTGTAGGACCTATATTCTTGACGGCAAACTAAAATGACTGAGCGTGGCTGGACTGTTTTTCTTAAATTCCCTTGGGGACAGCAAGCCATCCACAGTAACCAGTCCTCAGTTTGGGTCTAATGTCACTGCATTACCAGTATAAACCCTGGCTGCACTCTGAGTGATTGATACCTCCATCTTCGAGAAGATGTCAGCGATTCACTTTGATTGACAGCTTGAAATGACTTTCTTTACTCACCCAAAGTGCTTTCAGTCTGCTTCCACCTGAGGATATTGAATCAGCCATTCCCACTGCTTTGCCCTCTCACACTCACACGCACGCACACACACACACACACACACACACACACACACACACACACACACACACACACACACACACACACACACACAAAAATGTTCCTTTCTTCCCTCAAAGTGTCTGCCGGCCTTCAGACTATCATTGACCTGAGAATGATAGGGGCCTGTCTGCAAAACACCTGCAGCGTGGGAGTATTCAATTTCTATAAGCCAGCCACGACTCATCTGCAGCAATTGTGGTTTTGAATAAACAAGGTCTGAAGGACACGACTGTATCATCTTATCCTACTGTGCTGAATTATTCTTTGATTTTCTCTTTGTACAAACTGAAAGCAGTGTCATGTTGTTTGTGAGATTTACAGTAGCACCTCGACAAACATGGAGCTGTGTTCTGCTCTTGTGTTAGTCAAGATGAGATGCCACTACAGATAATGCTGAAATAAAGCATCTCTACGGGTGTAATTTCGGAGTCTGAATGCAAAATTGCTCCTGCTTCATCACCTCGAGCACGCTGGGGAAAATTGCCTTAATGTTAATCCAGCTCTTGTACTAGCTTATGACAACTCATCTTCCTCTCCACACCAGCAGCTGTCCTCTTCCTTTTGTTCTCACTTTGTGTTTTGCCAGACATTTAGTCTCTTCGCCATGGTAACATTATTGTTCCAGACAAAGAGGTTAAGAAAAAGACAGAGACTGGCGGGTGGAAAAAAAAGCTGACGGTGAGAGTAATTCAAACAAAAAACCCACAGGATGAGTTAAGACTGAAGTGGCTATTTAAATTAGGTGCAAGGAGAGAGGAGTGGAATGAAAGAGAGGACTCCGGTGATAAGGCTTTGCCACACGATAAGGTCACTTTTAAATGAGCTCTTCCCGGCTCGCCAGAATGGGAAAGCAAACACAATGACAACAGTGATAGATAGAAAAAGTGGAGCTCCATCACGGGCTGTGTTTGAGGTGACCCTGACCCAACCAGTCAAGGTTATACTGTTCACATCAGGCCTCCATTCTGGGATATTTGGGGTATTTATATCAAATCATAAGGCTTTTATATGAAAGGGCTGCTAGCACTGCTGACCTACCGAGGTATAACAAGCAGCTCTGCAGCTCGGTGCAGCTTTCAGCCAATTTAAGCCTATTGTTTGGGGTTCCCAGCACATACAGGCTGCGTGCAGGGTCATGTCACTGAAATTTTGACTGGGGAAGTGAGTCATTGCCAAAACAGCAGGAGAAATACAACGTACATAGAGAAATTATAGCCTATTTCAGATGAACACTCATCGCGTACAAACAGTTATGAAAAGCCCTAATTGCACCACGGTCGCTTCAGCATCCATAACAAGCTTTTCTTTGATTATGAATAAGAAATCTGTAAGATGCAAAAGTGGTCTACCACATTACAAGTAAGGAGACGTGATATTCTATACAAATAACATACCTGCAGTGGTGGACTAGACCATCACCAGGCTGACTCCCGGTGACCTGGGATTGGTTTTTGCTACCAATTTAAGTATTTTTAAATAGGAGATAAAAACTCTTAAGTCCAAGTTGTACTATGACTGCTGTATCTGACCTGTCGGTGTCAAGTGTCCCCTACATTTCGCTATTGAGGTGTCAAAGATTCAGAAACACTTAACCTGCATCTATAAGCCATCAAAAATTATCACCAAAAAGCATCGAGTTTACTTATTAAATAAAGTTTTGCAATACGTCTTGTCTTGTAAGTATATAACCATGTCATTGTTCTATTTTTAACTGATTGTTACTGCTATCCTAAAGCGTAGGTATATTGGAGCCCCTGACCTCCCCTGCACAATGCTTTAGCATGCATTGCTATTTGTTGTCTAGTTTTTATGACTTGCAAATAAACTAATGGAACAATAAATCAAAAAGAAATGTGAAGTCAAAGGAAGTGCCAGCTTTAGAGCAAAAGGATATCTGCAAGACTTCTATGAAATAGGGACAACTTTTTCCTTAATTTTTTGTCAAAATAAGACTGACTGGATCACCTGAACTGTGTGTAGCCTGGTGTTACCAGACCCATCAACCAGCTCATATTCGTTTTAGCTGGACCTGCACCACAAATAATTGACTAAAGGGTCTTTGTTCAGTATGAGAAAGTTATGCCATCACTCTGTCTATATAAAAATACAAAGATGGGAGTGAAGGACAATGTTGATCCACTCTTCAGGCAGCAGGGGAAAGAGAGGAAGAGCCAAATCGATATCTGTGTAAATGGTGAAGCTGGCAGACCAGAACAGGGGTGTATGTGTGCTGTTACACTTGATGCCTCTTTTGCTTCTGAAACTGCAGACTGAAATCACACATTTGGGCAGTGATGCTGGTAATAGATCTGTTCAAGTAAAGGGCAGCATTAAAAGGTGGTGGTGTTTTTTTTTTTTCTGTGGCATAAACTGTCTATGTAAGCACAGGATAGAAAAACACAAAGAACAGACAATGCAATAGAACAGATGTTTTATTCTTGGTCTGTATTTCAGATATTTGGAAATCAAAAATTATTTGAGCTTAAAACCAAACATGTCTTCTCTGAAGCCATAATGTTAATCTCAGCTCCTCCGGTTTTCTCTCCACACCAGCTCTTGTTTATCTCCTCTTGAGTCTTTGCTGCTTTTCCTGCCCTAGGCTTCGATATTCCACATGGGAGGGCAGAGAGCTTCAAGTACATACCTGTACCATTGAATAAAAATAATTGATACTCTTGGATCAAGGTGGTCCTGACTGAACATCTGAAGTATCTGATCAGTTGATTGTATGATTGTGTTGTAAAACAAGATCTTTCTTTCTCTATATTCTGAGACCAAATATTTAACTTGTCACCAGCTTTGGCTTCACAGCAGTTTCCAAAATAAACATAAAATTCATCTTTGCTTCTTTAAAGCTTTATCTTTGTTACTTTCTTTTTTTCAGAAATGCATAAGAAGGAGCCTTTTCATGACTTAATGAAGACATCGACAGCACAACGGCTCCTGCAAAGCAAAGCCAAAACTTTGAGACAGACTAGCTGACACGCAGTCCATTATGATTAATGGATACTAAATCATTTAATTTAAAATTTAGTCATTAAACTGTCTTTCATTATGGGTTCCAGCTTCGAATCATTCTTGATGCCTCTCTGTCATTTCATTGGCAGGTTAAATGTGTGCTCTGGTTAGTGGTTGGAAGGCTCCTCCTGCCAGACTGCCTCTCCAAAATCCATCACTAGAGCCAGAGCCGGCCCAAGGCATAAGCGATCTAAGCGCTTGCTTAGGGACCCACGGCCAACAGGGGGCCCCAAAGAGCAATCAGAATTTTATATATATATATATATATATATATATATATATATATATATATATATATTTTTTTTTTTTTTTTTTTTTGCATGTATGAGCAATGCTTTCTGTATGATTAAGTATACTGTTCGCTACCGTTATGTTCTTTCTGCTGTGCAATGTGCACTGAGCATACAAAGGGCAGGTAGTTGTGGGGAAAACAATGTCGCAAAAAAGGACGTATCCTTCAGGAGCAGAGAAAAGAAAGAGGAAGAAGACAAAAAAAAAAACAAGATAAAGTTATGTTTGTATGTCATGGAATGTTTATCAAAGAGATTTGTGAAGGTGTGTGAATGATCAACAATCAATATTATTTGCAGAAATAGACGGCCCCAAAATCACATTTTGCTTTGGGCCCCATTGAGGCTTGGGTCAGCTCTGAATAGAACAAGTCGTTCTGCATGAAGGTTGCATTTTGGCTTCACTTTTTTACAGCGACAGAAGATAGAGGAACACCATCCATTGCAATATAACTACCTAATTACAATTGTGCTCCTGCTTGAGGTGCATGACAGCATTTAACTCCTGTAAATCTTGGAAAAGTTGCTCTTTTCCTCATTTATGGCTTCCTGGTTTTCCTCACAACAAAACTAAATTTAAAAAAAAAAAAGAAAAACTCATAATTTTAGAGTGCTTATCTAATCCTTTTCCAAAACATACTCGAAATCAGGCTGCTTTTAACTCGTAGCATTGGATCCAATCACTACCCAGTCTTAAAAAAAAAGAAAAGCCACTTCATTTCCCTGCCTCTGTGCTCTGCCACTGTAAGTAATGTGCAACAAGCAATATGAAGAGTCATTTAGAAAGCATTAACCTTAGCTAACTACAGTCAACAATTAGCCTGTAACAGTGAAGTGCAATTATGAGCTCAGGAATATCCAACTCAGAGCGATGAAAACAGCAGCAAACAGTTAAGCAGGAATGAGTTATTACAAAAAACATCAAAAGCTCTAATAATTGACAAATTTTGATGTATTATATATGTTTTAAGAATCAATTCATTATTATTTGAAGAGCCGCTGCTGTTGATTCAGCTTATATTTGCAACATATTGGATTCTTCTCAGCAATTTTTTCCCTCATTAACCATATGGTCGCCTGTCAAAACTCACATTATAGGGGTTTAGGCTTGTAGTGCCAAGAATACAATGAAACAGGAATAAATCCACTCTCCAGACTGCTCCTGTCATACAGCTTAACCTCGATTATATGAAACAGCTGTAACAGCTGATTTAATCAGCCCCTATGATAAAGAACTGCTTGCGTCATGTTATCCTAAAACAAGGGGAAAAATGGAGTGAGGAAGAGCTCAGCTATGAAATGGATACTGGCATTTAAAAACACTAATTGAAGTGATCAAATATTTTGTTTTCCGACTCAGTAATTTAATTAGCAGCAGGTTAGATAAGAACACAGCCAATAATGAATCTAACACTGTTTAGAGGGCCTTTAGCTGTATACACTGGTACTAGTGTACCGTCACTCAATCTTTATTTTTAAAGCACCAATTATCCCAACAACAACAACAAAAAGCTGGTTTAGACCACACTCTGTTTACAAAGACCCGACATAAAGATGGGATAAGATTGAGCTCCATCTAAGATCAGGCCTACTCCCATCCCATCTTCAAACATATGAGTAGAGCAATCGGCAACTTAAGTTACAGTGAAGAGGAAGAATGTCCTTTAACAGGTAGAGACTTCAAGCAGAACCAGATCCATCTAACAAAGTCATCTACTGACACTGAGCTGGGAAATGGAGGAAAATGTAGAAAGAAAGAGATAGACAGAGATGAGACTAATGCATGGGGTAAAGCAGCTGGAGAGCCGGTAGGTCCACAACAGCAACATGTCTGCAGCAGCAATCCAAAGGAACCTACAGCCCAGACTTTGAGATAGGACAGTTTATTTGTGTTTCTAATGGGACATGATGATTAACGATGATTCAAAACAAAATAAGTTGCTGGTTCAATCATGTGGATCAGCTGATTTCCACTAGTTGATAAAAAAAAAAAATATATATATATATGAATCTGAGATAAAAAGGTCAAAATTATTAGTTACAAAATCGAAATTCTGAGATGACAGCCATAATTATAAGATTAAAAGATATAACAAAGAAGTGAAAGAGCCATTATGCAGTTTTTATATGTCTACTGCTTTTTTGTATACATAAATACTTGAAGAAGGAATGTTTGTTGTAGGTGTGCCCCTTATATATACTGTCAAAATATTACTAGTATGAATTATTTAAAATCTTTGAAGACTCTCATCTTAATGTCACACTCAGAGAGTATCCCCTGCAGCCCTCTCAAAACTTTCGTGGTAAAAAAGGGGAAAATTCTAGTTATAAGTTACTTTCACAAAGTTCAGTCTCTGTATAAAACAATTTTGACTTTGCATAGTATTAAGGCCAAGTCTCCTTTACTCCATTACTTACTGCAGAAGTGAGCTTCCGCACAATAATGCGAAAAAGCTTAGATACGTACTTGTTGGACATGCACTTGTTACAAATTTGTGTTTCTGTGACTCTAGAAAAACGGTGTTGCTGCAAAGACAGAAGTGCCACAGCCCACAATCTTGTACACAATAGATCCCCCCTCCTCTTCTTCTGCTTATGTGCCCTGGACATAATGAGAATAGACGGAGAGGAGGGCAGATAATGACCTCACAGTCCTGGGTAATAAAATCCATCAAAATTCAAACACCAGCTGCTGTCTCCGGCTGTCATTTAGGGCTGCTAAAGTGAGACACGGCCTTGCACAGCTTCAAAATAAACAGTCTGACATTTGGGAAAATACACATTGATTGCCATCTAACCCCGAGTCGGATGCAAGGATCGATATAATTTTCATCTCCATGCATACAGCACACAGATGTTTAACCTTGCCCGGCTCAAAGCCTGAGAGCAATGGTGGAAAAGCTTCATTTGAAGAGAATGGCTTCCATTTGGATGCTCTTTTACAGGCTGATGTCAGAAATGAACTCTCGATGAAATCGCAGCTTTGCCAAAACTACTTTATTTTGCTTCATCAGATAATGTTTCATGGTCTGTTTAACAGAGTCTGTGTGATTCATTGAATGCCTCATCTGAAAAAAACTATTTTTAGGACTTTACTGAAACAACAATTACACACATGTGCTCAGTTTAGGCCATGTGAGGAGTGTTGTTCTGTCTCTTCAAAGAGCCCATTCTCTCCCTTTGACTAACGCCACAGTGCCTTTAATACGCACCCTAACCTCTATTTGAGCAAATTTTGTACAGAGACAAGGACTCAAGTCCAAGTCTAAGACTTTAGTTGCACACAAACTTTACTTGGACTTGTCCCTTAAAGACTTGAAGCCAGACTCAGATTCTGGACTTTGGACTTGTGCCTCTTTAATTAAGAACTAAGTTCTGCATCACTATCGATAATGCTTATCCACACATATATCACCCATCAGCTGATTAAAAACCTGTCATATTACAAGTTGTGTTATTTGGGTGTCTTCCTGAATGTGCTGCTGATGAGCATTTTCTAAAGATCAGACTCTGACAGTAGTAAAGAGGAAGAGGAGGCATGAAGAGAACACTTCAGTGCTGTATGTGGTGACAGACAAAGGGTGCAGGTGTCAGCATAGATATGAATAGTAGATACAACTTGCCTCTTTGAGCTGCGTACCTACTGTGAGGCTAAGCTAGTGGGGGCATCTTTACTATTAAAGGCAATGCATGTACAAGAAAATAGATCATATCTTGCTCATTTCTCCACCGATTTTCATGCAGTTTCCTTTATTGTCAATGCCAAAATATTTGCTATTAATACAGATCATTTGATTGAAAAAAATTGCATAAAAATCAGTTGAGAAATGAGTATGATATGATTTATTTTCCATGTACATTTAAAGCCTTTAGTGGGAACATTGCCCCTGCTAAGATGGCTGCTACGTAGGTACGGCGTTTAGCGAGCTGCTTCAGCGTGCTGACGAAACTAGTCTTCTATATATATCTGTGGGTGTCAGGGGTGTATTCAGGGGATGGCTATAGGTCACCCCCATCCATCATCATCCACCGAGAATATGATTGGACATCTCAAAATCCTGTATTATGTTTGGCTATTTTCCTTTCTGTGCACAGTTTATGTTTGAATAAACTTTCTGGCTGTGATGTAACAGGCTGCCGGTAGCTTACCTTGTTTCAATGGAGGAAATTTTTCATTGCTTCTTCAATTAAATTGTGAAAATAATTTTCTTTCTGACTTGGTCACTCTGTGATGGTTCTTTCTGAGGTTCAAAAATGACAGCCAGAGTTTAACATTCGGTTGATGCTAGTAAGTTATAGACAGAGATAGAAAGAAAAAAATAAAAGCTGTTGTGGGTGTACACACACTGTATGCCTTTGCTTCAAAAGACATTGCCCAACTTAAGCCAAAAAAGTTTGTAGGTCCAAAAAGTATTTAAATTTCCAGAGACAGTAGGAACCCTTACTCTTTTATATTGATTATTGACTATTTTCTTTGTTACGGACTAGTTCCTAGAAGTGGAACTTTTTTGGCTTTTACTTCTGAGTAGATACTTACACAGCACATAAGGGACTTTGAAAAGTTAAAGTGCACAGCGATCGGTCCTTAAGTGAGTGAGCCAAGAGTCATTCAGGTACCACTAATGACCATTTTTAATTCCTAAGGTAAATGTTATCCATTAAAAAACAGTCGCTTACAGCTCTTGAAATGTTGAACACTGAGAGAACGGCCAAAAGTAAAAAAAAAAAAAAAAAGGGACCAACAATGAAGTCATGAGTCTGACAGAAGAGATACAACACAATTTTGAGCGTGAAATCATTCTTTGAAAATACGTCCTGCCATGAGAAGATGAAGAAACTCGTACAAGACAGTAAAATAGGAGACTACAACAAAGTGGATCTGACAGAAAAAAATGAGCAAGTGCTAAATGCTCTCCACAGACTGACATAGACTGGTGATGCGGGTGCGTTTAGTGGCTATCATTTAAAGTGGTGTTAAGAGCTGCATTGATCAGAGAGTAACAGGCTCCTTCCACAATGCCCTTCCCTATTACAGTTGCACTGTGTAAGTTTCACGGCTCGAGCAATGATCAGAGGCAGATATCACTTTATGGTTTATCAGCCATCATAGTGGTGTGAGATAAAAAGTGTTGATGGCATGTAGTTCACAAGAAACTTCAGGAAAGTTCATCTTAACAAGCTCCCCAGAACCGTTTAGTCTGGAAACATCTTGTCAAAGACTTTACAAGGACAATAAGTTCAGATTCAACTTGAACTTGCAAAAAGTGACTTAGCCAGTCTGTGCTTTTGCATCCAACCCCTCTTTGAGGAAAGGGTTTGCACTCTTTGAAGAGTCCCCATTCGTAAACTATGGCTATAACGGCTTTTGCCAGTAGACATGATTGGATGACACTGTGTATGACCTGGTTTGTTTCAATCATACTGCAGAGTGTACACCTACCAACGGATTCTAGCAAAACTGAGACCTGACCGAGAAAAAAAATCAAATAAAGAAAATAGAAATGTCTTCTGGTCAAATGGGAACAATCTAAGGTTCATGCACCACTGGCATTTGATCCAGGCTGTCAACCGGAGGAACAATGTTGCTCTTTCCCTTTTCAAAACCATCACTGACTGAGAATAATATTGAAAATAAAGAAAAGCAGGGATGCAGGGAATCATTAGTTTGGCTCGATAAAATATCCATGCCGGTTGGAAACAGAGAGCTACTCTGCCTGAGTTATGCCCCTGAACAATCACTGTAATTGTTTGGAGGCGGCCCCAATCGATAAAAGGATTATTGGCACTGACAACACATGAGTACATATCAGTGTGTGATCAGTGTCATAACTGTTCTAGTGCAACAATACATTACATTTAATATCCTCGGACTGCCATCCAACAGGCACAGGCCTAAAGCAATTAAAGGCAGAATCAATGCCCTGAGTCAAAACACTGTGACAGCTCTATTATCCCTGGATATAGGAGGCCTAGTGGAGTCCCATTTCTCTGCTTCTCTCCCTTCCCGTTGCCAGACGCACGCACTCTCTCTCTCTCTCTCTTTCTTTCTCTCTCATACGTCTTTAACCACCTGCAGTAGAGTAGAAACACTGCCACACTATCACACACATAATACACCGACCTTTCACATTTCCGCAGTTTTCTGTCTTTCCCCCCTTGAGAAAATTCCAGTCTGAAATAATCCCTTCTGGTACTTTCCTGCTCTTCCTCTCATTACCTGCTTCTCCCCGTTCTGTCTGCCTGCCTGTCAGCATCAGTAGTTTACCGTCGAAATCCAACCCCATCAACGTCAGACGCACATCAGTCCTGACAGTGCTTTAGTCTAATCGCACTGTTTAATGTGCTCAGGCTGCTCCAGCCCTCTGAGGAGGCACAGGTAAAAGTGATTTTTGCCTGCATTTGTTCACTTTGACACATAATATTTTGCTTCAGTGAGCACTGTAGGTACAGTCAGCTTAAAATTATCCAAAGTAAATTTTTCTAAAGGACACATCACCACCTCCATCTCCATTGCAGCGTCAAGCTTTAGGGCCCTGAAACATGGAGTAGGCCAACCAAAGAACTAATTAATATCAAGAACATTGAGGTCACATCTGGTTTATTTTTGGGGGGTTTTGCAAGCAGAAACCGTTACTTGTGTTTTTCCATTCATATTTCTTTGCCAGAATTGCTCCCCTTTTTTAAAAGAGCTTGGACATCAAGGTTAGAAAACAAAAATCACAGTTCTGTCTTTCACAAGTCAGCAAGTATCTCAAAATGTTCTCAGCTGAAAAGAGCAATTGAAGATGGTTCAAGTCATTGGGTCATAAAGTTAAAGAAAACTTATTTTAGTCAGTTTCTTTCTGAGGACTAAGCTGTTTTTACTTTTTTGGGTTTGTATGAAACAGCAGGTTGTGAAAGTTCATATTTGATATGGATCTGAAGAATGGGTGATGTTCTACCAACTCTGCTCCAAAATAGCAGGGTATCCAAGTAAAAATGTTAATGAGAATCAAGCTTGATTATTTGCCAACCATTTAAACCCTGCATTCAATTCAAAATTATACAGCCAGTGATTTATTTGATCAACTGTATTGTTTTAAACCATATCTGTTTCAATTGTAATGCCAGCAACATGTTTTCAAAAAGTTTGGTCAGGTTCAGGTTTACTTGTGTGTTGCATCACCTTGTCTTTTTGCAACACTGTCAATTTCAGCCAAGTCTTTTCAGTAGTTGACAAGTTGGGACTGCAGTCAGGCCAGTTTGGCACCTGGACTCTTCTACCTCGGAGCCCTACTGTTGTTTTTTTACACTAAATATGGTTTGGCTTTGCTTTACTGAAAGGTCCAAGGTCTCCCCTGAAAAAGCATATTCTGGGTGGCAGCATATGTTGCTCAAAACCTGTGCATATCCAGTATTCAAAGGTGTATAAACTATCCATGCCATGGGCATTTCTACATCCCCATACTACCACAGAACCCAGCTCGTGAGCGGTGGACTATTAACAACTTGATTGTCCCTCTTTACAACAAATGCCAAAAATCCCAAATTGCAACAAGAATTTAGTCATTGAGATTTTGTGATTATTGAGATGTTTTGAAATATTCTTGAACATCTCTGAGGGTCACAGTTCAACAAATGTGTCCTTGGCCATTCATCCAGTCCACTTCAAAGATTGAAGGTTGCTTAGATTTTGAGCTTTGGCGAAAAAGCATGGCCAGGGGAGTATTTGGTTTTCAACATTTAATTTTCAAAATTTTTTTAAAGATTTTTTGTAAGTACTTTATCTTCAGTTGGGTCAGGTCGAGAGACAGTAAATGTGGGGTTAAAAAGAGGGTTAAATGACCAATCCTACGGGCAGTTTGATGAGGACCTTTGCCTTTACATGGTGTGCCTGCTCTATCAACTCAGCAAAATCAACGCCCAGATATTTAAACATTTTACATTCTGTAGCCTCTTTATCAAAATATCCAGTAATAGTTATAACCTGAGCACCTGTTTCATCTGCATCTTAATGACTGATGTTTTTACACTTTTTGTGGACTCAAAATCAGGGTGTTGTTCAAAGTGATTGTGTAGCAAATTCATGTTACTCTTTGGGTGAGCAATATTGTGCATGGCCCAGCACATGACAAAGTCTGAGCTGTTACATTACAAGTAAGAACCTCTTCATTAATAAAAGTTGTGACTTTAATTGAGACTGGCACACAAAAGCACTGAGTTGAGTTTAGATCGAGTGTGTCTAGTTATTTTCATGCTTCTTGCTTCTTTCACAATACTCTGTTGTGTTGCAGAGGAGTAACTTTGTTTTGTTTCTCTGCTAATTTCTCTTGAATTTCTCATCATCTGAGCAGCCAGTCAGGCAGCAATCTCTCACAGGCTCCCCCTGCCACTGACTCAATGCAAAGGGTTGCCTAAATTACCAGTGACAAGAGTCGACAAGAGCCAACTGATGATGCCAAACACACTGCCAGACCAGAGAGTGGCCATCAGCCACAGATGCTCAATTATGGTCCAACAGTGCCTGATTGTGCTGTGGAATTGGTTGAATTTGACATGCCAAGTCTTACTCGTATCTCTGTAGTCCTTTCACAAAGTCTTTATAATATTTTGTTTTAACTTTCTTTTAAGGGATATGCCACATAAATCATGTAAGAAAATCCTCACAGATGCCCTTGTTCCTTCACTGTTCATTCATTCCAGTACAAGGAACATTCACTTCAGTGTCACCCTCTCTTAATAGATATATATGATTAATTCGAGACTCTTGAATAAAGATTACACCCATGTCACATCTAGTCAGGAGCGCAAATGTGTTCAATGTTCACAATATTGAAAAGAGTAGCTGATGTACTCATTGTGTTCACCTATGTTCCTTTGTCCAAACAGGCTGTCAGTGTCATGGTTGTAGGTGAGCTTAATGCCAGCAGACAGACACACAGGCAGGGCAGACTGATGAGACTCAGCCCGAGGAAGTCGCATTTCCTGCAGAGTCCATCATGTTTTTTGTCGCTTTAGCACCAGGAGATTTCCCTAATGAAGTATATCAGGTTCTATATCCTCAGTATTATCACATATAAGAATTTGTAGTTATGCTACAAGTTATTCAAGCTTCATGCAAAGGTCTAAAATGTAAACCACGTCTTGGTGGTCACTTGGGTCTAATCAGAATAAATCTAGTATTTCTCGATGAGCCAGCATATGTTGAATTGCTCGTCATGCTCTCCTAGTACAGATGTAGTATCTTATGGCAATGTTTTGTTTTTCCTGCTGTAAGGTAAGGCAGTCCACAAATTGTAACTGACAAGCATTCAAGCTGTAGGGTGGGTTGTGTAAGGTTCTACCCTGTCCTTTAGACTACAATGAAAGGTTGTGCAGAACGAGTCAGTTTGCCCAGAAACTTACCCATGTTGCTTTGATTCTGGTCATATGCTTTCCTTTGTCTCCTTTTTTTTTCTTTTTTTTTCATTCTACTTTGTTGGTAAAACTGACCATCAAATTTATTCGTCCTCACCTGCTCATGCCAGAACTGCCAGCTGGTGAAAGTACTAAGAATAGTTTTATCACCGTGCAGCCACAAAACCAGTCAACTGTTGCATCTAAGCTTTCATTAAGCCAAACAATTCTAAACATCTATCGCAGTAATGCCAGATTAGTCTACTACCCAGATGTAAACTGGCACAACAGATGGTATATCATACTGTCGCAGTATTCTGAAATATACATGGAGAGATTAGATCAAGAATTTGTAGCCAAGACTCTTCTGTCTGTGATTTTTGTTTGACCTGAACAATGCTCAAAGTCCCACTCTGAAAGTTTTTTTTAATTTATTTTTTTTACTACTTATAGGAATATCAGTAGTCTTTAAAAATTGATTATGAAGTTTTTAGCCAAAGTTGCGTTACCTGTGTCATTTTCAAGGAGCTCCAGCAGTTCATTAGTAATTCTCCTCTGAGTGGTGGGCGGAGACAGCGCTTCTCTGCACACTCCTAAGCTAATAGGAGCTAATATTCTAGCTAATATCATAATTACCTTTCTTACAAGCATTGCAATCCGCTGCCGCACATATTTGTTCTGTGATCGTCTTCTCTATTTCTCCAACTGTGGCCTCCAGGGGGCGGAGCTTTGACTTGCTACGTAGGAAATCTCTTAGTGTCTGAGCCTGCTGTTTGAGTCTGCCAGAGATTCACAGCGATTTGAATGCAGGAATACTCAGAAATGCAATTCTGCACTTAGTTTTCTCATAATTTGTCCTGTAGCATCGGGAAAATGCATGTAGACAACAAGAAAAACATGATATTTATCAGAGTGGGTCTTTAATCAACACTGGGATATGAATGTTAATGAGCAAAGAGGACCAAGGCAGGTGGTGCCTTCTCTGCAAATGTTCGTCACACGTTATAAATCGATTAGACTGAGTATTTTCCTATCTTAAGACTAATCGGCTAGTCTGAATTTAAATTTGGTCCAAACAACTTGGCAGTTCTGTCATTTATGCTCCAAGAAATGAATTAATGCACACGCTTCTTCAAGTGATTGCCCTTCCCTCACCATTGATTGAATTAATCTAGAAAAGGCACATTAAACAACAAATACTAGGGCACAAACTCGAGGAAGCTCTGATGTACCGGGGTGTATAACTAAATTTAGAAAAACGCTGGTGGCACTCCTTCCTGGAACAAATTACCAGCTCATATCAGGGAGAGTGAGAACTAGAGGTGCAGTAAGTGGAAACTGTTTGGCAGCAAAACATAGAACAACATTGGGCCAATTACTCTTTCCAGCGAGAGGTATAAGACTTTGGAATTAATTATCATCTGAAATTAAGATGCTGATGAAACTTTATGTTTTTTAATGTGAAGCAGGTCTCTGAACACTATCTGTACAGTTTAAAATCATAAATCACATACTAACATGTGTGCATGCTCAAAAAAAATGTGCCCATTGTATACTGTATTTGATAAAAGATTAACACCAGTATAAATAGAGACAAAAGTCTGTATTTTATTGCAAACATCAATCTTGTTTTGTGTTTTAATGGTTGAAGTTTTTCCTGTGTACCTGCTTTTGGACAAGGCAACATTGCACTAACTCTGACACTTTGGCCAGGATACAGACCACTTAAATGTTGATTAATGTAAATTGTCTGAGTAAAAAAAAGACAGCTGAAATCGTGAAATAGAAAGTCTTTTTATTAAAATCCTTGCTCTTGTTAATTTAATTCATAAAGTAAATGAATATTTAAATAAATGCATTAGTGGTTTGAGTGATTATATTAGGGTACAGATTTTAACCTTCAAATAGCTGGTAATTAGCATGTTTATTAGTAGCAAGTTGGCCCTTAATCGGTCCTTTTAAAGCACGTATTAACATATTATCCCCAATGACTGTATTCTTCAAATTGTAGGCTAGTAGTTAAGTTTTTTTTTTTCCTCAATTACTTTTTAAAAGATGCTTATTAATAGAAAATAGAGCAGCTGTTGTACAAAAAATACTGTCTAGTAGATTACTGTGATGAAAAAAAATGAAGTCTATTGAGATACAGATTTTACAGCTGACATTTGTGTTGTTGTTGTTGTGTGCAGGATTACAAATATATTGAACTGGTCACTGACCAGCTATAACATTATGAACACTTGGGCAATCTAATGCATCACAATACAACAGCTCTACTGTGTGGATTAAGTAGTTTGTAGTGGCTAAAGAAGAGCTAACTTGCTACTTGTAGTCATGCTAATAAGCAACTTACTAATGTTTAATATTATGTTCCATCTATTTTTAGTGTGTACTTTCCTGGACTCTAACTTTGGAGACCTAAATTGTTTTTCCTACACAAATGCACCTGTGTTGTGTACACAGTTCCACTTTATCCCAGGACCCAACCAGAGAAACTTTTTTGTCCATAAAACTTTTGCTTGGTTGGGCAAATATTTGAAAATCTTGGCTCCAAAACATCCTCAGTGAACTTCCTAATGCAGTCCAGCCATTTGATTCTTTCCATCAGTTTAAGTTTATCTTCAGACTTCAGACGAAACAATGGAGACCATATCAAAAATCTGGCAGTGTGCGTGCATTTAACTGTATCTCAATGAAGGTAGGTGGATAAAAGGACTGGACACAATTACAGAAATGAGTCATGATCGCCAATAAAATTTCACCACATTAGGTCCAAGCTCCTCAGGGGAAGAATTATGGGCCATAAGTCCTGTAAGCTGAAACAAATCACCCTCCACTCCTTCTCTGGCTTCAATTATAATACAAAAATGAAACTAAAGGAAATACCGCCTGCCCTTTGAATAGTAGAGTCATGCTGCTCTCTTTAAGACCTGAAGTTCTGGACTCTCAAAAATGAACAATTACAAAAGTTATTAATCAAGGTATTCTCTAAATTTGGACATCATCAGGTATGGTGATTATTTATCCTAAATACACAGGTATACAGCCTATGAAAGTTTGGACAGACAGTATCCTTGGTTTAGTTTTTCCTCAATCTGATGCTGATTTAGTAAATATGGGAATAAAGACAAAAGAGGATTAGATGCAGCCGTAGATGGGGATTGGTTTGAAGATGCTATAGGAATTAGAGCTAAATAGTGTTTTAAAATTGATTTATTTTTAACAATACAAGACTTAATTGATTTAATTTGCAAAATACGTTATTAATAATATTCAAGGATTGGCACGTATTAGGAGTACAAGCACATTAAATACCTCTGTGAAATAATGGAGTCCATTAATCAGCAGATAAATAGGTATGAGGCTTCATTATTTGGGCTATCTGTGAATTTTTATCACAGTTAATTATAAAAGAAAGTATTACACTAAAAAGTCTCTTAAAGTGATGGATCAAACTTTTTGTCTCAACTCTATGGAACCATGAACTTAGAATCATGCAGTTTTGGATGAATCTGGAAAAACTGTGGTGGAAATTCACAACTATGGATTGTAGCCACTACAAGCTCCAAGAGTTACACAGCATTAGCTGCCACTCCCTGCTTCCTCTTCAAGTTTAGTTTACAATGTTAAAGAATGCTAATGATATTCAAGTGCAAAAAAACAAACTAACAAAAAGATAACATAAAATAATCTCGAAAAGGTTTGTGCATTTTGCTTCATATTTGCTCCTGGCTGTGACTGAGATGAGCTGTTAGCATCTCCACTCTCTGCTGCGATGAGGTGCACTGCAAACAAATACAATCTAAGTAAGTGTATTTACCTTAAAATATCTTAATAATCTGAATTTTTGCTACATCGACCTGACAGCTCCACACAAAGGGCTGGTTTGAGATTCCACATGCCAAAAAAGAGTTGAATTTGCTGAAGAAATAAGACGAAGTTAATAGTTTCTTACTGGTGCACAGTATGCCCTCATCCTGACAGTGTTTCATTCAAGAAGAATGGAAGAAAACACTCCTTAGAGGTTAATCTTTGTGCCAGTTTATGAAGGTGTGATGTAGTTTTCACAGTTCAGCTTGGCTAAGAAAAAGCAGCTTGTGAAAATGTGTCCTTTGTAAGTGGGGGTTGAACCAGGTTATCATAATTTAGTATGTCACATTGCTATTGACAGACTTTGCTGACAGATATAGTGTTTTTTAGATTATAGATTTCCAAAAGTGGAATACTCTTGATCTTCATATAATCTAAGCACAAGCATGCATACAATACTCTGGTGCGAATGGTTAGGTTTCACTGTAACTGTCAACAACAACATACATTGTGGCGCCCCCCTTGGTCATCTTGTAGTCTACATGCTTAAATAGAGTTTTTGAGAAAAAAAAGACATCCTGCTGACTCCTGCACTCAACATATTGTTTATGTGAATATTTATGTGGGAATTACAATCAGACACTTTTTCTTCCACTTCATCTGGGTCCGGGTCGCTGAGGCAGCAGCTTCAGGAGGGAAGCCCAGACGGACCTCACCCCAGCCACTTCCACCAGCTCCTCTGGGGGGATTCCTAGGCGCTCCCAGGCCAGGCGAGAGATATAATCCCTCCACCTGATCCTGGGCCGGCCAAGAGGTCTCCTCCCGGTGGGACATGTCTGGAACTCCTCTAACAGGAGGCTTCCGGAAGGCATCCTATCCAGATGCCCAAGCCACCTCAGGTGACTCCTCTCGACGTGGAAGAGCAGCGGTTCTACTCTGAGCGCCTCCCAAGTTTCCGAGCTCCTTACCCTATCTCTAAGGCTGAGCCCGGCCATCCTGCAAAGGACACTGATTTCCTCCTCCTTGAACCGTCACCTTACCATGGTGGAGGAGTTTGCATGCTCTAATGAACCAAGGAGCTATGCTGTCCGGGGCATTTTGCCCCTGGTAGGGTCTCCCAAGACAGATTGGTCCTTGGGTCAGACTAAGAATGGTTCAGAAGACCCTCATGGAGAAGAAAACGAAGGGAAACAGTGTACCCAGCCCAGAGGGACACCGGGGCCCCACCCTGGAGCCAGGCCCGGGGTTGGGGCTTGCTGACAAACACCTGGTGGCTGGCCCTCGACCCATGGGGCCTGGCTAGGCTCAGCCACAAACGAGCCACATAGGCACCACCTCCTGTGGACCCACTACCCGCAGAAGGAAGTTGATGCTTGATGGATTGGGCAGTGGACTAAGGCGGGAGCCTTGGCGGTCTGATCCTCAGCATTCCAAATGATTCCAATGGTATTTTTATTTTATTTTTATTTTTTGTACAGATAACGCAAGCTTGTATTTCATTCTATATGGTATTCATGTTATTCTTCCCTGAGACTAAGATATGCAGGAGCTGACAGTGCTAACCAGCTGATCCTGAAATTCTGTCCAGAAACATTGCTATTGTTGCGTTTCAATTGATTGAATCAGAAAGCTACATCAGGAGTTATAATGACTTCAAACAGTTAATGTAGAATTATTTGTTTTTTAGCACACTTCAAAACAAAACCTCCTCCTTCAGGGTCTGAGAGTCTGCCATCCATTTCTCTACTACAGAGCACTTTGCTTTTCAAGTTGTTTGACATTTGCTTTTGTTTCTCAAACAGTGATACTAGAAAATAGTCGTGTTCATTATAAATGCATTAACTAAACAAGTATTTAATAAAGGCGCTGATATAGTAATTAAGAGCACCACTGCAGCGACATGTAGAGCTAAGATTAATTGTGCTCTTAATGAGATCTCTGAAATTACTCGGGAACACGTAATCCAGCTACAAGATCTGCTGGGAGTGAATCCATGAGGTTGGAATAGCTTCACTGATGAGAGGATGTCAGAGTTCATAATGGATGGCAATGAAATCTCTGAACAATAGACACGGTTCCTTCTAATTAAAGTAAATAATAAGATTTTATTTATATGGCACCTTCACAGACAGTCACAGAGGGCTTTACAACAATTTAATACACCTTGAAAACATGAGCTTATAGAATAATGAAAATCACGCACTGCCAGCAACGCAATAACCACATCAATGTCATGATAAAATCACAAAGGATTAATGAGAACAGACAAGGTGAGCATGGATGCTAAAGCCGGTTTTCAAAGACAGGCTCCTTTGTTTTTTTTAATTTAGTTCAGATCCCTCTGGAGCTTTTTCCGTATTTCTGACAGGGGAGTTAAAGAGACAGAGGACGTGGGGAGAGAGTAGAGGCTGATATGCACCAGCTGATGACCAGGAATCAATCCAGTGAGCAGTCGAAACCTGCTCCACCAACTAAGCTAAATGTATGTATTTTCCAACAGTGACCGAACCACAACGATGAGTCATGGTAAATCATCAGGCAATAAGGACTGTATATTGTTGGCTTATTCATTTATGTCCCTAAGCTGTTTAACTTCCAAGTGAAAACCTGATATAGATTGAATTTATACATTGAATTTGAATTTGTAGTTTTTTTTCTTCTTCTTCTTCTACTTCTCCTTCTTCTTCTTCTTCTTCTTCTAATATGAGCTGAATGCTTCAGGTACTTTCAGCTTGAGTGACATTACCAAGGTATTTGAGTGCAACTGCAAAAAATTCAACTCAGTGATTCCTGGGGTACCAATGTGTTTTCATGTATTCTTAAAGTCCAGTTTTAGTCAGACTTACATTTAAAAAAAAGTATAATAACTCTTATTCTTCTCAGTCTTATTCTATAACAAAAAAGAAAGAAAAACTCAGCTTGTAAATGTTTCAGTGAAAAAGATTTGGAGTGCTGCTTCCCATTTCTCTTATCTGTCTAACCAATGCACTCTCTTAATGGCAGGAAAAGCATGGCTGACATCTCAGCAGATTTTAGCCGGATTGATGATGCAGATGCCTTCTACATCCTAAAGACTGCAACACTTGTTTAAAGATAATTTCAGTGAACCTCCTGAGTATGTTGAATTAGCCCCAAATGAGTGTTTATTTATTTATTTTTATCATACTATAAAAACATATACTGTGCACCAGCGGTTTCACCAACCACTCAACTAGACCAGGTGAGTTCTTCAACCACTAGTCACCATTGTAGGTAAAGATCAACCTGAAATGAAGACATTGGCCATAGTTCTGATGTGTGACTCAAAGCCCCTGATAAACAGGGTCAACATTCATGTATGGAAGTACTTCACTCCAGATGACAACAACATCACCCAACAGCGATAAAGCCTCTGCCCCTCCTTCACTGACACCTTAATTTTCCTCAGTGCCCATTTCAAACCCATTTCCTTGACTGAAAAAGTCAATCACAGCAAAAGATTTGAATAGGACAATGGACAGCATTGGCAAAATATGCAAAACCGTATCACTGCGTCAATGCCAGAGTGACAACAGTGACATGGTGAGGCCTCCAACAATAGAAGTATCCCAACAGAGCTGACATCAAAGGCATCATGTTTAGGCATTTGGAGAAGCCTCGGATTCAATTTGAAAAGTACTTCTCTCCGTCTGACAGCTGCTTTTGTGACGCCAAATGGATTTCAGTTTCCTTTTGGTGACAGTGTAACAGAGGGGTCACGAAGAACAGTGACAGCAGAGGATCGGCTGATTGAATTATCTGCGGCGACTGTAAGAAAAAGCCAGACATGAGATCCAGCCTCTGTGTTGTCCGGCCGTGGACCGGCTGCACGGCAGTTACCAGCACTGATATCAAAAGCAATAAAATGACTTTGCTGTTTACGGCCGCCGATCTGTGACAGTGAACTCTCCACCCTTGTGTGCAGGGAGCATAAATGTAATAGAAGAAGAAAAGGAATGTGTGTGGTTCAGGACGCTGAGATTTCCCACTGGCAGGACAGAAAAAGTATTTTAATTTTTTTTTTTTTTGTCTTGATAGGGTAGGCTGCTTTTGAATCCAGGTTGGGATTGAAACTCTAGTTATAAACTACTGCTGCTGTCTTTGAAAGTGAAGCGCTGTTGTTTTGAAGGAATACAAGCATCACCTCATGCGGCAGCAGCAGGTTGTAATTTCAAAGTAATCCTCACTGCCGTATCAGCAATAAAAGATAAAAAAATAAGAGTTGTGCCTTCGGATCAGCATGAGGAAAATACTCGGCGTATACAGAAGCTTATTTCCATGGTGTTAAAGCCACAGTGAACCTTAACACCTCCATCATTACGCTTGTATTATAATCTGGCGCCACTATCTAACAGCAAGCATAAATCTTCTCCCTAATCCATGTTTAATTTCCTGTCCCTCTGTGATGTATATAAGCCCCTTTTCTGCCATCACTGGTCATTATCTGCTGCTGATTAAAGCACCAAAAGGAATATGGTGGATTATGGGAAAGCTCTGGGTAAATGTGTCAGCAATAGGAAATATATAAACATGTAAAAGCCGCAGTGATTGATGACAGCTTTGTGGACTTTGGTATGATTCTACAAAATCAATAGTTTGTGTGGTAGCTGATTCTTTCTGAGTGAGGTTGATTGGTAAGTTCTTGACATTTCCAGACCAAATTAATGTCCATGTCAGCTGCTGTTGACAGTGAGTGATTCATTTCCACCTGCACTCAGAAAAGCTTTTACATTTAATGCTGTAAATTGGTGTCTGACAGGTCATTTACAGGAGCATAAAAAAAGAAATACATCCGTACTTCAAGAAAGCTGCTATGGAAATGATTTGCGAGCTTTTATTTGTGTTTCTGCTTACTGTCATGTCAGCAGTGCTGGGCAGTAACTGAAAAAAAATATATATAATTTTTAGCTTTACCTAGGCATCATAAACCCCAAGTCCAATGAAAATACAGTGATTTACAAATCTTTTTCAACCTAGATTCAATCATATATGTTTCAAAGACAAGATCTTTAATGTTTGAACTGCTAAACTTTATTGTTTTGTTGCTAATATTCACTCATTTTGAATTTGAACCCTGCGACATCCCAGAATAGCTGGGACAGGGTCATGTTTACCTCTATGTTAAATCACCTTTTCTTTCAACAACACACAATAAGCATTCGTGAACAGAGGACACTGATTGTTGAGGCTTTGGAGTTGGAATTTTTTCCCATTCTTGCTTGATGTAACACTTAAATTGCTCAACTGCCCAAGGTTTTTCCATTGTAGAATTTTTCACCAGGTAATGCATCACATGTTTTCAATAGGGGAGGGGTCTGCACTGCAGGTCAGTATTAATGGAGCCTTCACAGACGTGACAGTTCGCCATGGACACTGACAATCGCATGTGCTGACTTTTGAATTTTGACCTTCTAACAGTCTGGATGGTCCCTTTCTCCTTTAGCCTGAAGGACACCATGTCCATGATTTCCAAACACTAGTTGAAATGTGGACTCATCAGACCACAGCACACTTTTCTACTTTGTGTCAGTACATCCCAGATGAGCTTGGGTCCAAAAAAGCCGATAGTGTTTCTGGGTGTTGTGGATATCTGGTTTTGTCTCTGCATGGTAGAGTTTGAACCTGTAGATGTAGAGACGAACAGTGTTCACTGACAATGGTTTTCTTAAGTGTTCCTGAGTCCGCGTGGTAAAATCCTTCAGAGGGATGTGGAGTTTTAATGCAGTGCTGCCTGAGGGGCCAAAGGTCATGGGCATTCAATGTTGTTTTTGGGCCTTGCCGCTTACCTGCAGAAATTTCTTTGGATCCTCTGAATCTTTTGATGATATTATGGACTGTAGATAATGAAATCCTGAAATTCCCGCACTTGTACGTTGAGAAATGTTCCTAAACTGCTGGACTGTTTGCTCAAAGGGGTAAATCTCATCCCATCCTTGCTCATGTATGACTTAGCCTTTGAGAGATGCCCTTTTTAAACCCAATCACAGCATTCACCTGTTTCCAATGAACCTGTTTACCTGTGGAATGATTCAAACAGGTGTTTTTGGAGCAATCCTTAATTTTCACAATTCTTCGTCCTGTCCTAATGTCCTTATCAAACTCAAAATGAGTAAATATTTGCCAAAAAAACCCACAAAGTTTATCAGTTTGAACATAAATACCTTTTTTTAAGTGTATATAATCTAATATAGGTTGAAAAGGATTAGCTAATGACTGTATTCTTTTTTACATAGTGACATGAGCACATATAGTGAAAGTGTTCATATTAGCACCAACACTGGCACCAAGCAGACATGAATGGTAGCCCACCATCTTGGGTGCAACACATATTATCAACATTTGTCATGAGGCTTTGTTAATGTGCCATCTTCACAGAGAAAATATCAGCCATTATTTATCACAGCTTTGTTCAAAAGTTAAGGAAACATATAAAAAGGGGGTTCAAAGATAAATCAAATGGTGCTTTGAAATATTGAACAGGCTTAGAAGGAAATAATTAAGATTTCTTTAGGCTTTTAGCAGTTATGCAGATTAGGTCCACGCCGACCTAAATCAGGCCCAGGGTTAGCTTCTTTTGAGCCTCAGATCGATGGTTGTTTCCCTTTTCATGTTTACTGATTCCTCTTGAATCTATCCACTTCTTTTCGTAGTGATCAGTCAGCATTCTGTCTGCTGCTTTGCAAGTCCAATGAGATGAACTGCAGGTGCCACACAAAGTTGGGCGAGTCAATCCCATTAGTGTGAGCTCTTATTTCCATGGCTTTGGAGACACGGCTTATCTGACTTCACCTTGCCTTATTTTTCTTCATCCTTCGGCTCAGTTTTATAAAATTGAACCAATAAGAGTGCTGAATTTACTCCAAAGCACTTTGCTTCCTTGGGTTGTAACACAGATTTTGTTTTCAGGAACTGAGAGGTCAGTTTTAGACTTTCAGCTCCACTCTGAGAATATTTACGTCAGTTATTAAGCCTTGTTAATTTCATTTACAGAAACGCAGCCAAACTGAATCCACTCTCCGCCATTCTTCCCTGCACTTGTGGGATTGACGGACATAGCCTCAGTCTTGGCATCCAGACAAGTAGCATGGCACAATTACAGTGTAAGAGTTCTCTTTGACCAGAGGGTGGATATGTTGGGCGCTGAGTGCATTGTGTTCCGTTTGGAGGCTGATCAAAGGAAGCCGGATGCCAATGGCAGAAGGTTAAAAACACTGCAATGTAAGTTAAATCTTAGCATCTATTACTGCAGATTAAAATGGGTCAATGAATTGGAATAAAAACATATAACTATGGATACCCTACATGGAAACAAGAAAACTGAGGTCATACCATTAAACCAATTATTCTCATCACTTTCCAAGAGATTCAGACCTCTGGGGATTTTCATTAGAGTGTAACAGTATAATATCGTCATTACAGCCAATGATATAATGAGTCACTGAGCTAACTAGCTTCTCTTAGCTCTCTTCCCCTCATTATGAAGAAGAAGCCAGGATTGCTGGCTCGCATGAAACATCAGGTCCCCTCAGTACGTAGTGAGTCCACCGTGTTCATGTCTGGCCAGCATACAGTTCTAAGTAGATCCACACGGGACAGTAAATGAGGATTTGTTTTGCATGCATGTATGAATCTCTTCCAGATTTTACCCCAGAGGCATCCTGTATCCTTATTACATCACATCTCCCATATGTTTTCTTCCATCTGCCCGTCCCTTCATCTCCTCCTCCATCATCTCGTTTCCTTTGTGAAACATGAACGGACACAACATGGCTGAAACTGTTGCCCTGGATCCAACAATGTCCCTTTGAGTTTCAACATCACTGCATATAAGAAAGAGAGGAAGAGGTAAAAACCTGCCAAGGTCTTCTGAAATAGAAAAAAAAAACAAAAACAGCCTTATCTATTAACCGTGTACGCTGAAATTCGCTCCTCTGTAAATGTTTTCCTTATCCAGACTAGAAGTACATTGCCATGGGAGATCCAACATAAATTGCAGGGCGAACAGAGTTCTGTCATAATAGTATAAAAGGCACACCAAATTAAAAATGTGCAAATCCTCATACAGAATAAAAACCCTCCAAGGGGGGAGAAAAACTCCTCTGTGACCTTCAAATTTCAGAATGCATTATATCTGTGTTGCGTGACAGTTCAATGTGTCACTGCGGCGCTTTGATTTTCAAAGAGAAGAAAAAGCAGACAGGCATCTGAATCAGATTCATCAATACGGTGAAGTATCACCGTGAGTCAGCCGGCAGAGCTCCGTCTATCATTCCCACTGACACCCGAACAGTCAATCACAGTCCATCAGACTTAGTCCATTATCATCATAATAAAATCAATGCCCTCTAACTACAAAACTTTGGCGTAACCTTTCTCAATCTTGACAATGCCCCATTATTCACCCTCCGCTAAGACAAAATATGCTGTTAAGGATGAAGTTATTCTTATACATCAGAATTTTCTTTCCCTTTTTTCAAAAATCCACTGCCTAATATCTATTTTCTCAGTGCCATGCAGCTCTATTGTTGTCAAAAAGCCATTAGAATGAACACACACAGAGTAGTTTATCTTCACTCAGTCCCACACCCACTGTCCTGCTGGCCCAAATCCTCACTGGAGCACCAGATATGGATTAATCCACCACTGGAAAGAGTCTCTAACAAATGGACCTTTTTTTTACAATTTGAGTAATGAATAAACAGCAGGCAATGCTTTTACGGTGAATGATTCTGCCTGGTTTAAAAATAATACACCATGTTCGGGTTGTTTTTTGTACTTAGCCTTTATTTTTGGTCTTGTTTTTTGCAATGTTTTTCTCCAGCTGTTGCACGCAGATCTGCTTTTTCAATGACTATGCATGACAACAAAAAAAGGTGTCTATATTTAAATGACAGAGCCTTGTTCTGTTGTTATCGACTGATTTAAAAAGCTCATTTCTATGTAGCAAATAAACTTATTTTAAAGTTAAGCTCCTGTGTGGGTATTTTTAGTTTGTTATGACATAGATTAAAAATAATATTGGTGCATCTTTATGAGCCACAAAAGTAAACTGTACCATCAGAAGAAGAAGAAGAATGGTTGCTGTGCACAAAATAATTTGCATCAATAGACGTTGTTGATGGTACAAGCTTGACATATGGAGGATTGTACTTGTCTTGAGTCACCGGAGCTACCGGGTTACAGCTTAAACAGTTGTTTAAGTCTGAAGGAGACTTATGATGGTCATTTTTTAGATGCTGAATGCTGATGTGCTTGGCAAGAAATGATTTTGCAACTTGAATTGCAATCCACATCATCATCACCATGAGTTTTGGTAAAATGTTGCCACTATAGACTGCATATAGAATGGACAACATCTGCCTCCTCGCTGGGTAAAGCCACTTCGAGAACAGCGCCCTCTGGTGACGGGCTGCAATATAGGTCATAAATCCCACCTCCTCCAGCAAAGCTTATGGAGCTGTGGACAAACTTTAGAAATTTATTACACAGAACATACATTTTTCCCACCCCCTGCTTGTGATGTTGACATGTAGTTATTGTAAGACTGGTTTGTGCTCAAGTCCTCTTTTTTCTGTACAGCTCCATTTTTAAAAGTTATTAGGGGGTTCATGTTTTCTATGATTTGAACTCTATATAGCCTATGGGCATACAAAGTTTATTTACCTCACCCAGGGATACGCTGTTTGAGCCAAGTGTCATCACAGCGACTCTTGGCGACTCTACGGCCATGTGTACAATGCTACTGCACAAGTAGTGATTCCAGGAAGTGGAAAAAATCCCAGAAATATTGAGAGCAATTCGGGTCCAAATCGTATAATGGCGGAAGGCGGAACCAATTTGTCCAAAGTACATACAGTCTATGGTTGCCACACTTTGGACCTCCATGCACATTGAGCCTTTGTTCCAACTGACCACTAAAATTCAGTCTTGTGTACTTTTATAGCTGTTCAAAAACTTTATCTATTAAAGCATGTGCACCATTGACCTAATTAACATGATGTGACTTAACTAAAAGATAACCGTAAAGTTAACCCTTCAGTTAATTAAAGTGCCTGGAAGTGGAACACCAAAAGAGCACTCAGATGACAGGGGCCATTCAAACCAATCTCAAACAAAACCAAAAACTATACTGGCTATCTGTATTGTTGCATTCCTTGCATAAACTCTGTCTGTCCTGCGGTTGCAAATTCTAGATTTCCTTCACTGCGGTGTCTCTGCATCAATAAGCTCAAGGCCGCTACCGTCTTATTCTTACTTTGGTCTTTTTGTGAAATCCAGCAAGGGGCAACAATAAATCAAGATGAGTTAAATTTTGAGTTAAGATTTCTCATGATATAAGAAGAAAAACTGAAAAGCCCATGAACGTTTGAATCAATTTCAATTAGTTTCATATCATTCAATTTCTTTCTCAATAATTTGCAGACAGAGAAAGACTTCAGCACACCCACCAGTGTTGAATCTGACATTATAAACGAAAGCTTCATCAGAGGAGCAGAGGTTTGAATTTGCAGTGTTTCAGTATCACAATGCAGTCACAGAGCAGCTTTTAGCGAATTCAAAGGAAGCCTCTCTTTATGACCGATGATTGCACAGACAGTGAGTTGTCCTCAGTCCACCAGTGGAAAATGAAAGCAGCAGGCCCACTCGTGTGTCTGTTCATGCTCACACTCAAACAGCCACCTCCCATGGAGAACTCATATTCACCGCCAACCATTTGGAAGCCATTACAATCATTACAGACGTGTGTGTGCACAGGCGGGCGGCGAGGCTGATGAGAGCAGTTACCGGGCCTACGCCTGCTGCATCATATTGACTGGCGGTGCAGTTATCGCAGCAAGAGTGTTGGAGGAGGCTGCATGAGCTGCAGTCAGGCAGTGATGGAAGGGCGGGGAGGAAGACAGTAAGGTCACTCGGAGAGCATGGCGGCCTATGGATTTTATGCTTCCTTACTGTTACACCCACTGGATTTATAAACTCACTTGTTAAGAGAGGTAAAGCTGAGTGTGGCTTGAGTGCATTTTTTGGTCAAAGTGCGCCAGTGGATGCTTTACGTAACTGTCATTTGTATTCTCACCACAGACCTCGGCTGATCCCTGTTTTTCTCACTGGCAAAGGGCAGTCTTGCATCTTGTCCGCTTACCTTTTTTTTAATCCATATCACTTTTACAAAAACACATCACGCCGCCTTTTTACATATCCTCCGGTCAGGTAGATCCAGGTTTGAATCCCCTGGCAGCACAGCCATTCATGCACTCTGGGCAGTATTTGAGGAATGAAATGCAGTATGAATTTTTAAACAGCACGCATCTGAATCTGAAGTCTCTGGCATCATCTCTGATTCTTTGTGCTTTGGTTGCTCCGGCTTCAAAATTCACACTGTCAGGCTGTGGCTTTTCTGATGCTCTGATATATGCAAAGAAGTTTTTTCCTCTAACAGAAAATTGATTCAAAGGCTTTTTTAGCGTTGGGGTGTTTATTCCTGAGGTACACGGCTGCACACTTTAGCAAGCACTGGCTGAAAGGATCAGAAGAGCTACCTTCATAGATCTAACTCAGCTTTTCTCCCTTTTCCCTGATATCCAAACATAATCCCACACCAAATAGAATTACCACTGGACAGGGTTGTAAAGATTTACTCAATAAATTGATCTCATGGCAAACAATAGCGCTGGGATTAGCTGGATAAAAAAGAGAGATCAAATCCCGAGAAGAATCGAATCCACCTCTTCAGAATAAGAAGGATTTAGGGTTTGAAACTAAAAGGGGAATTCACTAATGCATTTTCAAATTGAAAATCATGGAAATGAGGCTTTTATGTCCACTGTGTGCGACATGGCCTACAGCTATTACCTTTACCCAGAAGCCTCTGCTGTGTTCCTTTTCTGATTCTACGATAGAGGTCAAAGCAGCAAAGCAGGAATTCACACCCTGAAGGCGTACGTATTTAGTGTTGCTGTATTTATTACCTCCACCATGTTTTCCACCTCTGACTTTTATGTAGCACATCACCGAGGTGAGGCCGCAGATCTGACTGAAAGGTGGTGGGTGAGATAAGCTGCAGCCTGGAGAATTCCTGTGTGTATGCTGTTGATCTAGATGTAACAGAGTTAAACTTTATTGATTATGCCTTTGAGGAACTTATTTGGATTTTTTAGCCTTATAAATTTACAGACAATCAATAAGTAAAACTAGGCTGGATGCAAATATGGACTAATTTGGCCTCATTTACTCTGGGTTCTTTGATCAGCTACATCTTTTCACCTCATTCTTCTCCAACTTTTTCACAGCCACACATTTGAAAAGTCACAATGGCTAACCAATAAAAACAAGGCCAAAATATGCCAATAATCATTTGAGCTGAGTCCACCAAATACAGCCTGTACAGGATGTTTTATTTGGGATATGCAAAACCATGAGCAGGTACCTGTTGGAGCTGAGTCACAGGTATCAACAACAATCTTCAATCTTGTCATGAGTTGTTTTTGATGAACCATATTTTCCAAGGTTTATAATTAGGGATGGGGTGACAATAACCCTGTCCGGTTCAGCATTTTTTGAAAAACCAGGAAAACAATAACATTAGAGCTTATCGAGTCTGGAGGGTCATGTGAAGTAACTAAAAAGTTTTCGAACAGCAGACTGTTACTAGACTACACGTACAATTCTGCTGGTCATTCGCCCGAGATGATGGCTGAACATGCAAAGAGGTTCAGAATGTGGCTCCATTTTACCAAAGCTAAAGATAGGGATGAATTTATGTTGCCAAATTATTTCTGGCAAAGCATGATGGGAAAGCAACCTCCATGGGCAAGCACATCAGCATTGTGTATCAAATGAAGTCTGTGGCTTGAAACAACTCTGTCAACTCCAACTGCAGCTGCAGTCGTGTGGCTGCCATCCCTCTCAGTCAGGGTAAGCATATCCAGGTTTAGTAGCAAGTCCTGTTAGTTAGAAAATCATGATCCAGTGTTGACATCAGCAGGATATAAGCTGTTTTTGCTAACTAATTGTGAGGTGTTCAAGGTCAGGTCAGTAAAATGAGAATTAGGCAAGGATGATATGTTATTATGATGTGTTTCAGAAAAAGATTTTTGAAAGGGTTTGGTTGAAAAATCTGCATAAATACAAGTGTTTCAAGGAAAACAGCAGAATGACTTGATAGCAGCACCTACATGGGCGCAAATCATGAAGGAGTCTCAGTAATGGTATCGGCACCAATAAAAAAAGACCTGTATCCCAATGATCACATAATCCTGAGTTTCGGTTTGTCATTTAAGGTTTCAGATTTGTAGTTTCCTGCCCTCATTATCTTCACCCGTGTCTCACTCTCCCGCCTGTGTCTGATTAACCCATTGAGTATTTGGTCTCTACATTTGGTCTAAGTCATCTGATCTTTTCTCTATCAACCCTGTTTTTTTTCCTGTTTTTGATGGACTTGCTTTTGTCCTGTTGGAATTTGACTAACACGGATACATTTTGGTCCTCTTGTTTATACAAAAATTTATGAAGTCTATACCTGGAATCAAGGTCCTAAATGTCCCACAGTTTCTCTCTGGGAATACCATCTGGGGTGCTTACACGGAGTCTGAAAGAGGGATAGAAGCTGGTGTTCTGGTGTAATATACTTTGAGTGGCAAAAACTAAACTCAGGAATATGACCATAGAAATACAAACACAGGGAGATAAAAGACATTAGGGTAGCGGGAGAATACATAACATATAAACAAGGAAACATAAAAATTCCAGTGTATGGAAAGCTAACGGCCTCTCCTGTCCCCAAAAAACACCACTACTGTGTGCTCTGGCTCAATTGTTCAGCATTTTAGTCATCAAAATTATCTCCACTGGGGATAACAGTGTCTTGTTTCGAAGTAACGTTAACACAAGAACTGCAAACTGGGATTTTCTTGGAAAGTCTTTTTATCAACACAAAAGAGATGACGGAAAAAAAAAATGTAACAGTAACAATGGAGCATGTGTTAGGAGGTCTCTTGACTCATCAGTGTCATATGTTATCGTTAGATGACGAAAACAACAAAATGCACTCCACATGATTAAATCAATCTCAGCACTTTTCTATTCAATGAAGACAGTGTTTGCATCGCAATACTGCGTGATTGATGTCCATGATTTTCTAGGCACACAGGCAGTTCAATAAAGTTAAGGAATGATTATCCTTGATTTAGAGTGTGTTATCCTACAAGACAGGTTACAAATACGGTATATTGCTGTTTTTTTTTTTTTTTTTTACCCAAAAAACCTTGACCAAAACTTTCCTGAACCTTCACCGAACAGTTTGATAATCTCAGTCCACTCATCCATTTCCCAATTTCCCATCTCTCAATCAATATACAGTATTTCAGTGGTATAGTGCAGAATCACCACCAAAGTAAAGTCATTGCACTTTACATTTGGAACAGGTCTCGACTGTGTCATTTATTGTATCATTAATGAGGACCGACAGCTCCACCATGAACAAGCACTTCGCAACAGCTGCAAAGAAAAACTCCCCTACTAAGAGCAGAAGCAGACTCTACAGAGCACTAATGAAGTGAAAGAGGTGAATATACTTCCAGACAGCCTTTTACTTTCCCTGAAAATATAGATAATTAAATTATATATAAGATTTGAGATGAGGAGTGGTTTTGGTAGATCAAGGTGCTTTGTTTTCAGAGGGTTATAAATTGTTTTTGTGCAAAGAATCTACTTCAATGATGAGAGGCAACCGTGATGAAAACAAACTCGAGATGAATAGATTGAATAAATACAAAATTAATTAGCACCGGTGAAAGACTGTCAAATGAAAATAGCTGAGCCATAACTTAATAAAGGTTGAGTTTGTCATAAATGAGAGTCAGCAGTGCACAAGAGTTGAGCATTTTGCCCTTGAATTGGGAGAAAAATTAGGAAAAATAAAGACACAGTGTATGTATGTTGGAAACAAAGCAAGAAAAAAAAAGATTTTTTTTTTTCTTTTTTAATACATTGAGAGTTGTGCAACATGATTCATGGTATCACCAAATAAACTGCTGGATGTCAGAGTTGGGAGCTTGAGTTTGAGACTTTGACTAAAGTTGCACTTAAACAATTAAAGGGATATTAAGTTGGTGTCAAGCAGACCATTTGACACCCCCCCAAGAGATGAATTTTGCCGACTGCTTGCTTCTCTAGTTATACCAACTTTAGTAATGACCGCAAGATGGCTATACACAGCAATCTATGTTTTGTGGGGAGCTCTGACGAGTTGATCACCGAGTGCAGTGGAGTTTTGCAGCTCAAGGAAGAACATTTATGATCATTACGTCATGGAAATGCAATCAGACTGAGACGTTTAGGCAGAAGAACTACTATGTCTGCAGTGCAAAATGATTATTATGATGATCATTACTTCTGGGAAATGATCCAATGCACTCAGTGATCGACTCACCAGGGCTCCCCCACAAACAAGCGGCTGCTGGAAGAGAGTGGGTGAATTGTGTTTAGTCTCTTTGCTAAAGAAACCAGGCAAAGTTAAAAAGATGTTTGATGGCTAGTACTATGGCTGTATGTACTATATATGTACTGTTGATGAAGTTAGGTGCTGTTCTGAGCATCATTTGTGGCTACGAGTGGCTTTTTGGTTGTGGTTTGTGCATGGAGACGTAGACCACTGTGTATTGCTATTGTGCGGTCATTACTAAAGTTGGTGGAACGAGGGAACATTCATCTCTTGAGGGGGGGTCTGACTCAGTGTTACGGTGTGTTTGACTCTAACTAAATTTTACGCTGGAATATCCTCGTGGAGGACTCGTGGAGAATCATTTTATTTTGTATTATTGTCCCAATAACGATAGACACTCATCATCACTCCCAGTTATTACTTCCTCTCCTGGTGCATAAGCAGCCTCACCTCATCACCTGCTGCAAAGACACAGAGTTACCCTCACATAGATCATAATTAAAGGGACTGCTTTCATATACTTACTGACAATTTTTTTGTTATTTTTCATCAGTATAAGACCACGATCCAGGAGAGATAAACAAATAAACGATCACCACTCGCTCCTATTATGTGTTTGTTGAATTTAGAGGGAAAGACAGAGAGACACAGTAGATCTCTCCTTTTAATGTAGGCTAGTGGTTGAGGTAGGGGTGTCACATAAAAAAGTTATCTTTATCTGCCTTATCACTACAGCTCAAACCAACCTGCAGTTAACAAAACCATGCAACTGCTTAGGAAACAACACAACTAAAGCTTTAAATAACTCAAACTTTGCTTTACAAAATGATCACAAGAGTGGATGTCTTATTCACAAACAAGATATTAATCAAGATCTAATCTATGCCATTTGCATTTGCTCAAGGTAATAGGGCCCTCTGACAGAGACTTCAGTTTTTAAACTAGACAGTTTTAGTTTAACCATGACTGTCATGACTTGGAGAGAACAAAAGGCAAATATGTATCTTGATGTTTATTTCAGCTTTATCAATGCTCCCACTTTTAGGGGCCCTGTAGGTGGTCAGCACTGCAATCCCCCCCACTGTGACACCCCTGGATTGAGGTCAACATCTCATATCAAATATGAACCTCCTCACACCACCGTTTTAAAAGTTTTGCACAGCTGGTTGTTGTTGCTCTTAGCTTTGGATCGTTATCACACCAGGTGATCGTCCACACACAGATCACCTGTTGAGATTACAAAACATTCAAAACCTAGGCTGTGTTATTCAGGGTCGGACGCAGAAAGGCAAAAAGAAAGGAGGCATGTCATTGACTACCAATAGATCGTGTCAAGGGCATCTTCAGGGTTGAGGAAGGGGTGCCCCAGCCCAAGCCTCCCAGGATCTTAATTATACCCCCCCAACTCTTAAACTATGATTGGCTGTTTTATAACTATATATTTCCTGTGTGGTATGCACTGACTCTATAAAAGGCTTGACTGAGGCCCTGTTTATACGTACCCAGTTATTATTAAAAACTGAGACGTTAACCATCATTTACACCCTTCGTTTAGACGCATACTGAGAATTTGCCCCTTAAAAAAAAGTTTTTTAAAAACTCTAGCCAGAGCAGAGCTTTTGGAAAATTCTGTCTTCATGTTTGCATGTAAACTGAGTAAAAAAACTGAGATTTGGGTTGCCCACAGCAGATTGGAAACGGGGTTAAATGTGATGTTGTTTACAATCTATAGTCTGTGTTTACAATCTATGGTCATCATGGATACATGCAGAATAGCAGTTGCATTTATGCTGGTGCAATAGCTTTGTATTTGTTTGTATTTCCTTTTGTTCCAAAAGAAGGAAGTGACGTTGTTGTTGTTGTTGTTGTTGCTGCTATGCAGGATTCTGATTGGCTTACTTGGGCTAGAGGTTCTCACTACACTACATGCTCTTGACGGCATATCCACATGGGTTAGTATAAATGAAAACTTTTCTAAAAACATAGTGGCAGTTTATTTTTTTTGTAAACTGAGAGGGTGACATGTCCATTTATGAAAATAGCTGGGCATGTGTAAACATAGTCTGAGACTTGAAGCTAGACTCAAAGGTTTGAGGCTTGACTTTGACCTGAAAAAGTCACTTGTTCTCATCTCTGGTAGATGCAACTAAAGACCTAGACCCATAGACTGTATATACTGTGGACAACTTGGTTCTGCCTTCCGCCAGTAAATGGATTTGAAGCCGAAAAGCTCTCTGTATTTCTGCATTTTTTCTCCACTTCCTGAAACCAACATTGTGCAGTGGCATTGTGCGCATTCGGTGGGAGAGTCGCCAAGAGATGCCGAGATGACACTCAGCTCAAACAGCATATACCCTGGGTGAGCTACACAATCCCTGAACGCCAATAGGCTGTATCAGGTGTCAATCATAGAAAACATTAATTCCCTAATAACTTTTAAAAACAGAGCTTCACAGAAAAAAGAGGTTTTGAGCACAAACCAGTCTTACAGTAACTACATATCAACATCGCAAGCAGAGGGGAGAAAGATTTATATTCCGTGTTATAAATTTCTAAAGTTTGTCCACAGCTCCATAAGGATGGCTGGAGGAGGCAGGATTTATGACTTATACTGCAGCCCGTCGCCAGAGGGTGCTGTTCTCAGAGTGGCTTCACCCAGCGAGGAGGCAGACAGCGTCCATTCTATGTACAGTCTATGCCTAGACCATGCAAAATAGCTGAACCTTACACAGAACCTGCGGGGGGTTTACTAGATAAGTGTGCAAACAACACCTCTAAGTACAGGTTTTATTCATCTTAATATACTCATCCTTTCATTTTCAGAACACAGCCCCTCGAAAATACTACTTTCCTCTACAGCTGTTTAAACAAAGTGTCAAATCTAACTCCACAACATGATGATGCGCAAAGTTATAATCTTCCGGGAGCTACCCTTAACACTTTGTTGATTATAATTCCAAAAGCAGAACCTCGTCCCACAGCATGCAATAGAAAATCAAACAACACCACATAATCAGCTGTAATCATGCCCTGCACTGCCTCATTTTGTAGTAAAAAACCTGCTGCCAAAAGTGCTACACAGAGTGATGACCCGTTGCTGTCGCAGCAATCTGCTCATGTTCTGTAACAGCAAATGTTTAGCTCACACTCCGCTGCCGCTCTCCTCCTGTCTGTGTATCTTTACTCTTCGACTTGAATCAACAGCATCACGAGAGAAGCAAATCCCGCCACCAGCGTGAATCCTCTTTGTCATGGAGGTGTGAATATTTTGTTTCTGACTCTCTCTGTTTGTGCATAATTATGAGCTGGCAGCATGTCATTCATAATCTGAGAGGAGAATCATTTACCACTTGTTGTGGAAACTGGAGCCAAGCAGCTTTCACTACTGATATGTTGACTTTTTTTTTTTTCCTACTCTTATCTGCGTCCAACACGCCCCACAAAATGAGCACAAACTCTACGCAGTAAACATCCTCCTCCTATAGGCCCTAATGCATACTTTCATCACTAAAAGCAGCGGAAACCAGACACACTCCTCTGTCCTCCTGCACAGCTTAACCTTACTCAACTGTTTGTGTGATATCTACCAAAATGTTATGCACAATTTTTCTCATCTGACTCATTTGCACACTCAGTCATCAAATACATATGTTTTGACACAACTATCATAACAGCTACTGCTTAGCATGAGTTTCGAGGGCTGTTTTCTTTATTTCTAACATAAGGTCAGCAAGAAGCCGTCTCGTTAGATTAATGTTAAAAAATCGTTTCAGTTCAGGTGAGGTGAAAGTCCTGGCTCAATGGTGTTTTTTGTTTGGAAAATTACTAAACCTCGAAGTCGTGTCATTGGCTTTTTGGTGTAAGCATGTACAGTGACTAAGAGCAGCCTTTAGTGGAGCTGAGCAGTCATCAGTAAATGGACTGTTCCCTCCTGGTGGCCTTCAGGGCCCTATTTGCAGCCTGTTTTCATTTCTTTCCCAGCTATCAGTTTGTTTCTTTTTACCCAAAAAACTCCAATAAGTAAGGCAGTTTTTATTCAACTGAATCTGACTGTTTTTTGACAGGGGGTATTATGTATTGTCTGGTGAGAATTTCTTTGAGAGACAGAGCGCACTTATACTGTAGGTTCTCAGCGTTACAGGACATCCTTACGCTATTGTACAAATCTAGATGTTGTCACCCACATTAACATCTCAACACACGGAAATTCAAGGGAATTGGTTCACATGATACTCAGAACATATCTGGCTAATGAAAAGCTACAGCTAGTTCAATGTAGTTTTTAAGCTAAAGGACCAAAGTTTAAACCACTTTTGGACGAGACTTTAGAGTTTGCCATTTTGCTCCAGTCAGTAAATGGATTTGAGCTGGCATTTATTTAACATAGCTAAACATGTCATTGTTTGAGCTATGGGCAAATATTATCAAACTGGTTTGCAAAATGTTGCTAGCAGTTAGCAGAGCTAGCAGTACCAACATTAACCCTGCAGGTTATCATTTACATGCCTGTGCTGGTTATGAAATCCAGTTTACCACACACAGGTGGCATTTAAATTAACCTCTTTTTTCTTGATAAAAATTCCAGCAAAGTGCACCATTGTTATGAGTGGATCTGTCATCTGTGCCTGTTTACATTCAGGTTGTAGAACATTGTGGCGTTTTGGCAAAACAAACAAGTAGACTAAAAAAGCTGTTAGGTGTGTGTCAATTCCATGTTGCAATGGACCATTTTGTTTTATAATGAAGACAGTGCTGCAAGTTTGAACAATATTGAGCTCCACTAAAACACACATAAAAAAGTTATTATCAAATAAGTGTTTCAGGTTTGACAGCTGTGACCAACTGAATAGACAGCTCAGCATTGGTGTTTGATAAGTTTATACATTTTTAGCATCTGAATGGTAATTCTGCTTTGCAAACTAATTCAGGTATCTGCTCAGTTGGATACCTGAGAGACCCATGAGTTTGATTTGCTGCTCTGACAAACATCCAACAGAAAAGACAATATGCTCATGTAGATAAAAGTTATCTCTGAATAAATCTTCCGAGTTTCATTAAACCTGTAAAAGCTTCAAAGATTGTAGATTTGTTTTCAGATAAAACAATTCCAGTTATGCTTTGAGACGTTTTCAATCTAATCAAAAATTCAATTACATTTTTTTTTTTTAGCCACAGATCTTGTGAGGGGTCCCAATTGGCTGTTTCTTCAAAATATATGACAGGATTACATGAGTATACATGCTGTGACAAGAAGCAGGACAAAGACCCAAGTCTTAGTTTGAATAGTGCTGTATAATAGTAGTATATTACTATGTAGATAATATACGTTTACAGCAAAGATAACACAGGGTAACATTGAGGAAATTTTGCATTAGTTTTGCATTTAATTGGACTCTGCTTGACAGTATCAGGCCTAGTAAAGTCATCTGGACACACTGACTTAAGCTCCTCTTGAAGGTCTTCTTGCGATTTATTCATGACAGGGTGATCTTCATACCCGGCCTGGAACGTGTTTTCTAAGATTTTAATTGGCACACACAGGACGCAGTAAGCAGTTGACTGAGTTGTATTAGAAAACTAATATAATCAGAGCTTTTTGGCTGCTGGAAATGCTCAACTATTCAATAAAATCATATCAAAATACCAACAAGTTCTCTGCTTTCATTCTCAGTTTCAAGCCATTCCAAGCACACCTAGAATTAGGACTGTCGGGGTCAACGCAATAACTGCGATGGGATCAAGGTCTGAAATAGTGCAATTTACAGTTCTTCGAAGGCTGCTTCTTCTTTTTCATCCTTTTGAATTACCATAGTTGAGCTGCAGTGTCTTCATGCTTCCCTACTGCCTCCACAATTGAAAATGAAAAAAAAAAAATAAAAATACTCACAGCACTTCTAAAGACATATTTTACTTCACAGAGAACTCCCAGGTGGCTCATCTGACAATCCCAAGTAATAAACACTTAACGCCACATGGAATTAAACTATCAACAACAAATTACCTCAAGTGTGAGCAACCACCTCTGAGCAAAGCAAACAGGTCCAGCTAATCAGACTGAAGTCAGTGGCTGTGTGAGTCACCAAAGACTGGTATATGAAACTAGAATGAAGAAGTTTAACAGCAGTGCTAAATTGATAGGATTTCTGTTTATACGAAGTTAGTCATCACAGCTGACTCATCTGGTTGTATTCTCTTCTCTTTTTAACCCTGTGTCCCTCAGTTTCAAATATAAATTAAGGCCAACAAAGCAATGAGGTGCTTTAGTTTGTTATGCACTTGAGATGTGATGCAGATTTTGCACTTCAAAAAAAATGTTAAAGTTAATTCTGTATTTCACAGATGAAGCCCTCTGAAGCTGTCTCTCCTGCTTTTTAGTCATGATTTTAGACCACACTGGTGTAGCAGTGCAGCAATCTCCTGAATTATCAATCTAAAGGATTATAGTGTGCAATTTATTGCATTCATTTGATTCCCAAATCAAAAAGCTGCTAAGAACTGCTTCACATTGTTAAAACGAACCGAAAAGCTATTTTGAAATGCAGATTATCGGCATCTGAATAGTGCAATTAAAAATGTGCTATGTGCATTTCAATTTAGAGTCTAATCACATGTTAAATAAATGATTTGACAGCCTAAGTCTAATTCTTTTAACTGAACAGACTGGTATGCATTAATGTTTGAAAAGTGTTTGGCAATTATCGTGGTCATTTTGTGGTGCTCCTACTGGATACATACATAAGGGTTTGATATGCTGTCTTACCAAACACCCAACAGGAACAACAATGAACAAACATAAAGTGAACTGAAATGGAAAAATAGTCACTTGAAACTCTTGGTATGTTGAATTTTATGGGTGAGATCTATCTAAGTCAGGGTAAATGGGACGGTTTTGTTTTGTTTTGATTTTTTTTCTTTCTTCTTTTTTTTTTTTTGGGGGGGGGGCATGAATTAAAAAAAAAACTTGAAATAAAGTCTGAAAAAAATCAAGGTTGAGTGAAAAAAACAGGGTTCTAGGTTTTTTTAAGTTAAAAAAAAAAAAAGTTTCACAAAGAATACTCATTTGCAAAGTTGAGCACTGATCCTGGGTCGCTGAGAGTTGGGAATAAAGAATCCACCCACCCATCCACCTGATACATACCTTATACCTCCTGCTACACTATTTCGGTGTGAAACTGCTCCCTGTTTTCTCAGCGCTCCTCTTTTCATGTCACCCCTTTCAAAGATCCAACAACTCTTTTCACTTTTCATGCATGCGGCTTATATTTGCATACATATTTGCATCCTAAGACATGGGGCTCATTTCCTCTGAATTTCCAGGAGACCAGCTGCTTCCCAAGCAAGCATCTCTCTCACACAGCCTTGACTGTGTTCCCATTCAAACCGCAACACTGCAGGACAAACACACACACACACACGTTCACACACATGCACACACACACACTCAGCTTTCATTTCAAACAGCCCTCCCTGATAAGAAATGTGGCTAACAATGTGATGTCTGCATCAATAGGCCACTTCAGCCCCAACATCCAAAGAGTCACATGGGATCAAACCCACATCAAAGCCTGGCCGATGCCACTATGAGAGCTCGGCAACAATGGAACAATAATTAAAGCCACATGGATATCCAGCCACCCTCTGCCACACACATATCTCCCTTTCCTCTTTGTCACAGAAATAGAAAGAGCACTGTTTGATGTCTGTCACCACAATACACCAAACCCTTCCAAATCTTGACATGCAGCTACCTGCCTCGCAAAATGTAAGCACGTCATTTTCCATCAATTCGAATGTGATAAACACATTGAGACGCTCCCATCCACTAAGCAGCCAATCATTATTTGGGGCGAGGGAAGCTGTCATAGGCAGAAGTAATGGAAGAGCAATACATAACAAAATGCCAACGCGCTTCCAACGCACTGTTTAATGAGGCACTATACAAGAATATTCTCCGGCTGTATCGATTCAGCCACTTTTTATCCATTCATGAGCAGTTAGGCTCATTTACTTCATTTATTATGTAATTAATATCCAGAACGAGCTCTTTTTTTTTCACCCAACAGTAGTCCTTGATTAATGTTCTTATTTTTTCTCTTGATGGGACCGCTGCCTGCTCAGAGTGTGAGGAGGAATTAGTTTAACTGTTTGAGGGAAGGGGGCTTAAAAAAACCCTCAAAGCTAGTTTGACGGATATTCAAGTCCACCATCTTTTTCCGGGGACTAAGTAGGGATCTATAAATGCCTTGACATATATGTCTTTTTCAGCATGTTTGCATTTTTAGGGTGAAATTTTAAAATCTGTTCCCTTCAGGACAATAGGGTCATTTGGGGAAAATAGGCCTATTAGAGGGTCAAATTAGGGGTAAATAAGTTTCTAAGCAACCAGTTTTGCGCTTCACTGAAACAGCCTTTGACAGCATTTAAAAGCTATTAGGTGTTGGTCCTTGTATTGAAACAGGTTAATCAAAAGTTCCACTTTAATTGCCTGACATAATATCCAGAGCTGCTACACCAGCCCGATGCCGCCGGCATAGGGAGCTTGTGCGTAAAAGTGCACATACTTGTTGGATACCCATGTTCCCTTCAGGAGTGCATGTGCTAAAAGCACGAATCGCGCAGCCCTTAATGGGAGTGAAAGGGAGGAAAAAAAGAAAGGAGTAAAAAAGGTCCCTTGTACCTCCTCAGCATTCACGTCCTCCTCGCTGTCAGTGGGTTCCGGTGCTTTCACGAACCACCACTGGATCTCCAAATAGACTGACGCGGTTCCGCTCTGGAACGCGCACGCCATTTCTATGTTTTGTCCCTCTTTAACCGTCATGTTGGAGGGCAGATCCGTGAAGCGACCTGCAGATGAGAGAAGGCAGGGAGAGGGGAAAAGGGAGGAAGGGGAATAGGTGATATGACGGGAACAGTTGTGTGATTTCTGCGCACAAAGACATGAATAAGTCACTTAATTGGTGTGCTTGAGGCTGCAACCATGAATGTAGCGGGTGCGCGGTCACAGCAGCTGTGTTATTGAAAGCAGGCGCTTGATAGAGGTGCGTTCTTGTTTTAATTGAAGGAGATGGCGGGGGCTCCCCCCTCCTGTCACACACACTGACGCGTCTTCATCCAGAATTTACATAACGCACAGTCGCACCATTAGCTAAGAAGGATATTTAATTGAGAGAAGGTTTGGTTTTTACATAACTTATTTTTTCTAACCTTTTCAGAGTCAATTCTCTGTGTCATTCAGAGGCTATTGACGTGCTGTTTGCGACCACGACGAAATGCTGAATAAACTGCGCTGTATACGAACTACACAAATACAAAAACAGAAAGCACGCAGGAGGTAAAGCAATAGAAATTATAAATGAGTTTGGCTTCAGGGAGACCAAAAAGGGAATGTAGCCTAAAGGGGAGAGCGGTAGCGCCGATAGACAAAAAAAGAGAGAGGGGATGTCCGTGCATGCAAACTTTCATCCCAAGCCACCAATTCAACGTTGCATTGGGACACAACAACCAGGCAAAGACTATTTATAGGTTTATGCGCATTATTAGGGGTTTGGGAATGCGGCCATAAGTAGAAAGGAGAGCACAGACGCAGTTTAAAAGTGGGGATCTCGTTCAGATGAAGCATGGCACACAAGCTGTACGTCGCTTTCAGGACCACAGACAGCCGCATTCAGCAGGAGCTTTCCGTGGTGCTGAAATCACAGGCTGATCGCTCACTTTTCATGAATTCTAAAGAAGAAAGGGTTTATTTCACTGCCTATCTGTCCTTCTTCTTTGAAAGAGACGCATTAAAGTGGTCCGCTCTCTACACACTTGATTTCAAACAATCACCAGTTGCATTTTTTGGTTATCACGGGGTAAAAAATGTAACACATCTTTCAACATTTAGCACAAGAGCTTGATTTCCCCTTCTCTAGGCTTGTGTCAGTCCATCTCATTCAAAGTATTCCCTCCAAACAGCCTGCTTTGCTTTTCCAGAAAGGCTGCGCACTTTTAACACTTTCTCCTACTGAGCTGCTTCCTTCCACCATGCAGGGCAGCAAGCCCGACACGATGACACTGAAACAGACCGCTGGTTAAGACACAAATATGAAATTCTTACCTTCAAAGGAGAATCCAAATTGCACGCAAAATCCGGCTAAGAAAACAAATCCAACAGTATCATGAGAGGTCCACATCATTCCAATATAAGGGGGTTGCTTCTTTTACATCAGCCGAAGGAGGAAAAAAGACGAATCTTTCCCAAAAAAGAGCCAACACACCAGCAAAATCAAACAGTTGCTGGGCTCGTGCGTTGAAACGGAGATTGCGGAAGGTGGATCATGCTGCAAAACTACAGCCTGTCGTTGACGAAGTTCTCTCTCTTTTTTTTTTAAATTCCGCTCTCTGTGTGTCTCTCTGCAGGAGAGACTGTCGACTGCTTGGCTGCACTGAAGTCTGTAAAATAACCGGGCTGCTGCGGTCTTCGTCTGCGCTACCGGAGAGACGTCAGTCTAGTGGATCACTGTGGCATCCACGCGCCCCACACCTCTGCAAATCTAGTCCTCATCCGGCTCCTCACTGTCACCTTGACCGCTTCTTTTGAAAAAAGATGCGCCGCGCACTTTAGCGTCAAGCACACAAACTGCGTCTTTATGGAGGGGATTTTATTTTGAAATGTTTGATAATGAGCACCGAAGAGGGCAGAGTTTGCCTCCAGTTTGCTTTATGAGCACTACTTTCTAAACGATTTCACAAAGGCTCTCAATCACCGTTTCTTTACTAAACTGAAGAATGCTTAATGCAAAAGCTCCCCTCTTAAACTATAGCATAAATAAGTGTGCGTATTTAAAGTGGGCGTGTTCAATTCATGAGTGCTTACAGTCAGAGAGCATTCCGTCCAAGAGGCTATAAAACAATATTGTAGCATTAGATGAGAACAAACAAGAAGGAGGTGGGGATAGAAGAAAAGGGGGGTGCGGGAGTAGACCAGCGACCCGGCAAAGGCAGGGCAGGCACAGCATGTCCCGAGTCATTAGGAGAGAAGAGATCCTGCTGTATTACATGATTAGTCTCCTGGGCAGACTGAGAACACTCTGCCCTTTTGTTGCGATGGGCACAAATTGTGCCACTCCTAATATTTGCTCTTAATTGATTCAGAGACAAATCAGGGATCATCCTTTTGGGACGGACACTCTTTTACTCCAGCCACAAGAGTGTCTGTGAGCAGAGGTATTAAAGTGACTGGTCGAAAGTCAGCCGGATAATCACTGGTCCCCACTGGAGTCTGGCTCACAGCAGACCAACAAGTTGCACTGTGGGTATTGAAGTGACACCTTGTAGGCACAAATGGCCTTTAATGATCTCATTCAAATACTGGTATTTCCATGGATGTTGATGGTGCGCTGCCTTATATCTTCATTTATCATCACTAATGTCTCACTTTTTTTATTGGTTTCTCGACTTTAGCTTTGACTTATGACATTTTTCTACACTCAATACCCCCTCGAAACTGTGTATTTTGAATCTATCATTAGAGCAAAACAATGCTAATGGTTAATGACTGTTGATCATGATTGACATAGCACCTCCACTGAAGTAAAAAGAAAGCTGACATTATTTTTTTGAGTTTGTTTTTATTTTTAAAAGCAGTATTATAATAATTATCATTGTTTTTCTCACTTCTTCAAAGGTTTTGATTATTTTGGTCTGATTCTTTTTATTAAAGGAGAGTTTAATACAAACTTGAGATTTAATTACCGAGAGTGAAGTCATTAAAAGGTCAAACTGTTTTGTTATTTGAGGAAAGAGCAGCAAACCCTTGATATTTGCATATGCATATTTTTAATTTTCTAAAAAGAAAAAAAAATAGAAAAGAAAAAGTTTATTTGATTACTGCTGTCTGGTGTTTTTGATTTGCAGCTAAATTAAAGAGAGGAGGAAAACAGCAGCTGTTTTTACATGATGAAAGTAGAAATGATGAAGCAGAAAGGGGAGAGCTGTCCACGGTGCTGAAATCACTCACCTCCCAAACAAATTTTTGATCACTTTAGAGAAAGAAAAGAGACAGATTTTCTTTACAGACCCTGAAGTGAAGAACAAATATCTTCAGATGCATTTTTTTAACTCCTGACACAGAGAAAACAGGAAACTTTGTTTTAGTCAGACCATGTGGATGTGGTTTGTCCCACAGCAGGGAAGTCAAGAACTTCTGCCCCAATCAGTTCAAACCAGCGAGAAGAACACCGATGGAGACAGAAATAGAGACATTTCAAATCTGACAGTTTGAAACTGCTGAGAAAACTTGTTTTTTTGTGAAGAGCTTTGTCACTCATGATAGTAGCTTAGAATATAATATTCTTAACTCTGTTAAAAAAACCTCTGGTTTCCTTGGTTGGGCTCTATTTTCGTGCGCGCCGGTGAGGCGGCGGAGGGCGGCGAGCCCCGCGCAGTTGTATTTTCGTCTGGCGGAGCCCAGCGTAAGGCCAGTTTGGTATTTTCGTGGCATGAGCCGCACGGAGGCGAGCCGAGATCCGCCAAGCTGGGCGTGGTGGTGTGGCAGGGGGAGGTGTCGACAGAATCAGCTGGCGCAGTGACATTTTCGTGCTCGCCAACGGCGTGTAAAGTGCGCTGAAAGCTCGCCGATTCAAACCTGGTCAGCTTTCAGCGCAAGGTGGAACGCAGCTGGTCCAGTAGTATTTTGGTAGACCGGCGGCGTATCGACATACGTCACTGATGCCTCACCAGCAGGTTTCCACAGTGTCAGGCACATTTCAGTGCAATAAATAATCATCATCAACTATTAATCTGAGTCAGCACATACATTTAGATCTATATAGATATATTCTGATCTATATCTGATCTGATGAGCGCGTTTGGCACGCGTTTGGACACACAACCTGACCGAATCAACACAGCTGAAACCGCATCAAATTAAATTAAATATCTAGTAAACAAACACACATGATGAAGTTAACAAGATATGTAATTCGTCTCCCTCCTTTTCTTTCTTCCTCTTCCTCTTATTTCTCGCACAGCTCGACCTGGACACGTCTCCGTGTCCTCTGTCCGTCTTGCTGCTGCTGCAGCTGAACAGATGATTTGTTTCAGTGCTCAGATGCGTTATCTACTTTAAGCCGACATACGGATATTATAATATTCAGTTTTGTGGGCCAAATTTATTTTATATGCCAACATCTATGAAAGAAAGAGCCAGGCCACGGAGCGCGATGCGTCATTTACGCACAGATGGTTCCGATTTTAATGCCATTTTTGGAGTTTATGTTGTGATCTGTGCGCTCAACCCACCTTTGTCACGTGAGGTTTGAATATGAGCAACTTTATGTGAGTGTCTTTATTTGTGGAAAAGGGTGTTTGTCTTACCAGTGGGTCCAACATTACACACACCAAATCCATCTGTGCTCATATGAGAGAGTGTGGAAGACACTTGTTGAGGAGCTGCCCTCTGTCGCCATCGTGTGGCATAACTGTCTTAAGACATCTCTTGATCTCTTTGACTACTTCATGAAAATAGTAATACGCCTCGCCTGTGGCGGATTTAAAGGCAAGGAGAGGACCCTATGTGATTGGTGAAAACAGGTCTCGGCTGTGTTAAACCCACCTCACGCCCTTTCTCCTCCCCGTCTACGACTTATGGTGCTGGGAGGAGCTGAGTTAGGGAGGGGGGATACTTACGCCGGGCTGCGCGGCTCACCAAAATACCAAAATGTGCTTGGGAACGCCTTGTCAGCGCGGCGGATCTGACTGACGCTGCGCTTGCGGCACGTCTCCGGCGAGGCACCAAAATAGAGCCCGTTAACTTAAAATGAGACTTTTACATCTACGTGGAAACTGGTACTCTTTCATTTTATTCACTGAGTGTTTCTGCAGCACCACTTAAGGGACAAATTAGTAACATGCACATTATTGTATTTAGTGGTCATGTAAAATGCAAAGGTTGGAAGACAGAGAGGGAGACATTGGCTGTGGAGTTCATAAGGATTTATGGTAAAAACTTGACAATGTGGGACTATACTCTACTCATCATGCATCATATAAGCGTCTTGTCTTCAAAGACCACCATCACTTCCTGATGAGAGGGGTGACCATAGACTGTATATAGAATGGACAGCGTCTGCCTCCTCGCTGGGTGAAGCCACTCTGAGAACAGCACCCTCTGTTGACGGGCTGCTGTAAAGGTCATAAATCCCGCCTCTGCCAGCAAAGCTTATGGAGCTTTAGAATTTATTTCACAGAAATAAATTTTTCTCCCCCCTGCTTGCGATGTTGACATGTTGTTAGTGTAAGACTGGTTTGTGCTCAAGTCCTCTTTTTTCTGTGTTATTATAAGTTATTAGGGGGTTCATGTTTTCTATGATTGACACCTGATACAGCCTATGGGCATACGAAGACTGCGTAGCTCACCCAGGGGATACGCTGTTTGAGCTGAGTCTCATTACAGCGACTCTCGGCGACCCTCCCGCCAAATGCGTACAACACTACTGCACAGTTTCAGGAAATGGAGAGAGATGTGAAATGACCAAGAGCTTTTCGTCTTCAAATCCGTATGCTAGCAGAAGGCAGAACCAAATTGTCTATAGTATATACAGTCTATGGGGGTGACCAAGGAGGGGTCTCAACATAGAATCTCACCACTAGATACTGCCTCATGTCCATCTTCATATTTGACCGTTAAGAGTGAGCATGTTTTTTTTTGTTTTGTTTTTCAAAAATCACATGTAGGGGTGCATAAATGGCCGAGTGGGTTAGCACACCCAACCCATGGGGACTATGGTCCCAGTTCCAGTCAGGCCCTGACCATGTGCTGCATGACCTCTCTCTTTCTCTCTGTCTCTCCCTCACCACACACTTCCAACCTGTCCTATCAATAAAAGGCAAAAACTCCAAAAAAATACTTGAAAAAAAAAAAATCACATGTAGAGGCAAAGAATGCCACAGGGAGCGCCAGAACAAACACAGGCTAAAAGTTTCTCACAGGAGCTTTAATTTTCTCATGGACTATATTTTCTCTGATGGAAGGAAAGACAGAAATAAACAAAAAATGTTAAACAGCACAAAGATGTACTGACATAGGTGTGAAAAACTCATAATTCAGAGGTTGTTTTCAGATGGAGTAAACCTGATGAGGCTTTTCACTGAAGGCTCTATGAACCCTTGCCTGCAGGCTGCACTCTGCTCCATTTTGCAGCATGTGTTTGACTGCACCTTTTCCCCCCCTTTTATCTGAGCTGCAGCAGACTTGGAGACAGGTTTTGCAGCAGCAACTGTTCCGCGGGGGCGTTGGAGGTGTCACTGATAGATTCAATGACACAAAAACACTGTGGCTTTTCCAAATCATTGCTTCACATTTGCTGCACAGGTGCAAAGTGTGAGGCAATAAGCTGACTCACATCTGCTGAAAACATCCATAAACATAAGAAGTGCTTGAGTAGTGCACCCCAAAAGTATTGTGAAACTCCCCTAACAGGCATTTTTGTCAAGAAACATAATTCCTTTACATAAATCAGTGATCCTTTATAAATGGGTTTACTCCTTCACTTAAACTTAGAATTACGTCAAAAGCCTTTTACAAATTAACTATTTATCAGTGAATGTAAGTGCCAATCTCCCTTCATTGATCAAATCAACATGTTTTTCACTCACCCTTTTCATGTTTTAAAAACATGGATGTTAATTATTAATCCAAGATGCCCTGTAGGCAACAAAAGAAATTCTGAAAAAGTGCTATGATTCAGTTTTAATTTGCAAATCACATTACATTTGGTGTTAAACATGTTGTATGACTTTTTTTCCTTCTTTTTTCATTATTATAATCAGGAACTTGAAGGTGTTTATAATGAACTGGGAAAAATTGAATAGTAAACATGTATGTCATTTCACATTAACTTCAAATCCATCTTGGAACCTGTTGGCAACTATCATCTACCATCAGCTCTCATCAGTATGAGCCCTATGCCTCTGGGAATGGATGTTGACTTTTCCTTAAGTCTTCAGGGAGAAGTGTGAGAAAACCTTCAGCTGACACCTCTTAAGCAAAGAGGTATGTGTATGTCTTCAATGCAAATCCATTTTGCTATGTGTGGTTGTTCATCTATGACATGTAGGTTTCATGCTACACCCATGTATCTAGATAATTTTGAAAGCAGATTTTGTCTCTTTGTTTCCAAATTATGACATCCTGTCTACACCAGAGGTGTTAAATATTTCCCTGTTCCCTTTGCTAAAGCAGTGAGGTTTGAAAATCCCCATATGGACACACCAGGCCAGTAGATACTCACAATTTGTAACCAGTCTTTCAAGCCGATCACTATGAGCATGCCTATGAGTGTCTTTTTGAATTAGTTCCAATGATAAACACTGCTTTCAACTACATATGTATCAAGAGAGTGGTGAATCAAAAACTAATGAGCACGATATACTGGTTTAGTACAGTAATAAAGTTAATTGAGATTTCCTCATAAAAACCTAACAGTATGAAGCAGACAAACCAGAAGCCATCTTGGTGAAGGTACACACGATATCAACAATTAGAGGTAATGTGCAGAGAATGAAATCTCAATTGAAAAGATTGTTTTTGACTTAAAACTCATTTTTACAACACAGAAATTTAAAAGAAAAAAATAATTACCCATAAATATTCACATACTTGTGGCCTGGATTAACAGTCTCAGTGTGTCGAACAGAGGTTTGACCCACTCTGCCTTACTTATGCAGAATAAGCTCAAAAAAGAGAAAGTATTTTTCCTTGCAGTTGCTTTAAATAAGCGGCTCTAAAGTCTGCTGAAGTATCAACCCTAACTCCCTGCTGGTGGCTTCACATGGAGATGGTAACTGTATGGAGATGGTCTAAACTGCTTTGATAGCTCATACAGAGGCAACTCCAGTGTGTATTTTTACCAGCAAAAACATAAAAAAAGCTAAAGTATTTTGATTTGGTGTAATATTTGACTAGATAGGGCCTAACCAAAGCATACCTATTTTCTTATTAACTCCCTCAGTGAGCCAAAGGGTGAGACTGTGACAGCTTGTCAAAATGAATTATCTCACTTTGAAACAGGAAGTTATTGTAACTCCCTCATACAGTCTTCATTATGTTTGATATTACATAAACACAATCAATATCCACTTCTGGACATATCTATGTGTTTATTTCTCGACTACATTCATAGTGCCACCCTGTGGGAAAACATGGTACTAACTTACACATACAATGTCCCATCTGATTCAAATTTTACAGGTTTGATAATGGTCCCAACCTGAACTGTTCAACATATACATTTTTGTCACAAAAACACTGCCACCTATTGGACTCAAGCAGTATTTAGTCCCGCCTCCACTACTTAATAAGCCTTTAACCTTTACGCTCTCTACTAACACACTGACATAAAGGTTCTGAAGAACTTTGACAAAGTTTTAGTCCCACCTGCTGGTAAAAGCCAAACTGTTGTACAAGCTCTAAATTGAACAAGCTGCTTTACAAGCTTTAAATAAATATTTATTTATTTATGGTCTTAGTTGTTTTTTCTGACCACAGGAAAACCTTGATAAATCCTACAGATGTTCCATCAAAATGGAAATAACGCTACATTATATTGAGTTCCTACCCTGCGCTGGGTCAAGAGTTTGCCCACTGACTTCTTACCAAGTGATTCCTTGTGCTCAGACATCAAAATAAAGGGCATTACTTAAAAACGTCCTAACTTCATCCAAGATAAACCATTTTCTTCAACTAAATTCTTCCAGCTTGTATTGACAGACCTGAACAAACCAATACAAAGCTCTTTGATAATGACTTTTAAAAGATAACACCAGCTTTTGTGAGGAAAATGGAATAACAGAGGGGGGTCTTTGTCCTTGTTCGTCTCTCTTTGAAGGTTTCTGAGTTGTATCTCTGATTTTCCTCTAAATGCAGATTATTAATTTAGCGTTTCACAGTCGTCTCTAAATTCAACAGAAAACTCAGTGTGTGGATTCACAGCTATGAATACATAAATTTAACATAAAACTGGCTGTGATTTTTTAATTCAACATTCTGTTTGAACGCCACAGTGTGTCCTACACTGAAGAATATATGTGACTTCCTTACTTTTATTTTACTTACATGTAGCAACATTCCAACCACATATCAACCAATGTGTCATAAAGTTCTGTGGGGTTTATAGAGCTTTCTGGGGTTGTATTTAATTAAAAGCAAATTAGGCCTGTGTTGTCAAAATATAGGTTTATTTTTACCATGATTGGGGTGAATACTTGGTTCTGATTGGCTGAATTTCCAGAATAACTCAGAATAGTTGGACACTATTGTCTTAAATAACAAACTACAGTAAAAGTGATCCATGTCTTTGAGCTCAAACTCCACAGCGTCGCTAAAGTCTATTATATAAGAATCTATGTTCCCATTGTGTTTAATTGGGGGGCCAAGTTGCATTATTGATAGTTAAGAGGGCATGTAGAAGATTGCAAATTTCATTCACCTTTAACTTGGGAGAAAAATCGGCACTGAAATAAGGGGTGCATTTTTAAAGGTGAGTTAAGACACCAATCAGGAGTCCCAAAGGTTCAGATTTGCCAGATGCCGCTGGTTTATTGTAATGTAAGGAAATGTTTATATTGTATGGGGAATATTCTTCCAATAAAACCTGCATAATCATTTTTTCTGGCTGTGTTGTTATCTACATGTGTCAGTGAAACCTCAAGTTAAAATGTATTTTTAACTTTTTTTTTTTTTTTCAAATTGTTAACATTTGTTAATATTTCTAAATGCATATGTGGTATGTGGTAGAAGAAGATTGCTTTTAAGTCTCATAGAACTGCAGGATATTATTTATTCTAAATCTTTACCAAACACAGTAATAGTGATTAAAAGACATTGGTCTAAAATGTCTTCTGGGTGTAGTCACATTTTAGTCTTTATTTCTACTCAAAATGTTTCTGTAATTGTAAAGGTAATGTAAAGGAATGATGATCCCTATGGCCATAGAAAGCCTGTGGTCATAGACTTATTGTCTTTGTGGGGTGGGGGTCCTCCTTTGTCCTCCTTTCTGAAACATGCCCCTGGACAGACATGCTGTGCAGAAACTCGTTTACTTCTCTCTCAGCTCATCTTCAATGATTTGTAGTTTATTTTTACAACGAATTGTCTACATTTGTTCTCTAATGTGAGGGTACAATGAGGTTTTGACATGGATCTGCTTGTGGTAACATCAGCAAAAACAGCAGATATCAAATATTAAATCAAAGTTGCCCCAGTAGCTGCTTCTGCCTTTGTTACCAACATGAATCGGGAAAATGAGAGCGAAGCATGGAGGCAGAGAGCGTTTGTATGAATGATGCACCTGTTGAACACTACACACATTTACACACAGTTGCCATTTTGGAAATGCTGACTCGACCTTGTCTGTTGACCCACCAGCAAAGAGGCGGAGCTAAAGCAGGCCTATGCCTTCTGGCTTCCTCTAATACAAGTCTCCACTGCTTTAATCAAGCAGATTTCTGCATTCTGGTAGCCTTAATATAATGAAAACATAAAATAACCCCACTGTACCTCAAATAAAGACATTAGCGGTTTAGAAAAAAGATGAGAAAAAAGCTTGTTTCAGGTTGCAAATATGTATGCAAATAAGAAATTAACTGGCGCACGCTGAAATGGCTTTAATGTGATGTTCTTACAAGTGAACAGCACACTTGAAAGTGTTTAAATGTGCATGGGTTTTATTTTTATATGTTCCTGTAACCAACTGGCACCTGAGCGTGCAGACTGGCTGTGCATGGAGACTGGCTGTGCATGGAGAGTCCTGTTTGCAGGTTGTAAACATGTTTATTCCTGCTGTAAAAATGGACATGGGTCTTGATGGCACTTCCTGGACTTTTGCAGCCAGCTTTTCCTGAACAAACGAGGAACTACTTTGAACACTTGTATAGGTTTCACTTTAAACAGTGGATTCAACCCAAGTACACAGAGCAAAGAGAAAAAAGAAAATGATGAATTGAAGCAGAAAGAGAGGAACTGTATCAGAGTCTTATGTTTGAACTGTTATCCATACACAGTGGCTGGAGTGAGTGCGTTATGGTTTGTTTGCTCATAACCCAACTCGGAGTCAATCCTTTCATCAAACAAGTAGGACATGCGGTACGAAAGCACAGGGATAAATATCAGATTTACTTGCGACAGGCTCAGAAGCGCTCTCTTGTCTTCACAGCAGGGCCCTCAGATTTTTATCTGTCTCTTATTTCTTAGATTTTTTTCTTTGATCAAGGAACATTTTCATGTTGTGTAATTTCTGCACTTTTCCAGAGGACATCTGCAGCTAATGAAATGCCACAGTGTGAACTGAGATATCACAAAGGCTGATTAAAAAATATTTGCAGAAAACTCAGGCGATGTGATTTTTATTTTTTCCTTTTCTTTAAATGACTGAAAAACAGTTTGAGGGTAAAACCAAGAAAAAAGTAAAAGTAAAACTGAGTTCAATGTTGAAGGCTGAACATGAAAACTTATTTGGAGAGTATTCAGGGCTGGTTGATGGGTCAGAAAGTTATTGCCGATGGTGTTTGTCACAAACAGTCAACACAGGTTCTGCGGACAGATATGGTTCCTGATGTTATTTTCAAATACAAGCCCAGACAAAGTCGATCATGAATCAATCATAAAGCTTATTTTTAGTGCGATATGCATGCAACACTTCACTCTAAAGTGCTACATATATTTTTAACTGTGTAATAACCTCTTCATTTATTTGTACAAGGCACAGATGGTGTATACATGCATATGCAGTGAAGTGCTAATTAAGATTGTTGCTATTATTTTATATCCATTTGTATTGTATGCATTTTGCATGCTGAGTGTTTTATTTACCAGCCAATTTCCCCCCAATTAGAGACCGGAGAAGTTCCCCAGCACATGCAATGCGACTTCATTCATTTGACCTTTATCCAGACATTACAGTTAACCCATAAAAATAATAACGAATAAAATAAAATGAAATGAAAACTACATTTCACAGACTTTTAATTTTACTCCCCCCTGGAAAATGAAAGGACATGGACCATTGACTTTAGCATTATTATGTTTTGGCAAGTTTCTCATTTGGAGGACTTCTTCATTCAGCTTTGAATCATTAAAAAGAAAACCATCCACATGCAGGGTTAAAAAAACCTAAGCATATATGTGTTTAGATCATTGGTGTTCAGCTGATGTCTAAACTGTGAGATAATTAAAAAAACAGAAGCAGTGTCACCTCTGCCACAGCGGATCTCAGCGCACCTCCACTGTCAAGAAACACCATCTGCCCTGCCAGTACAATAGCCATTAGGCAGTGAAACCACAGTTTAGCTGGTTCCCTGCCAGCATCCATTTTGTCAGCCTGAGCACACTCCACGAGGCGCGCTGAGTGCACCAGAGTGCATCAAAAAATAATTAAACACTTTTTCCAGGGTGATGATGCAAGCAGTAATTAATTGCCTTTGCATTCAGTAATGTTCATTAATGTGACTGCCACAGTAATAATACTTTCTACTGAACTGTCTCATCTCCGGTTATCTTGCTTTCCAAGGTTTCATAGTCATAATACAGTATCTAGTTTGGAAAGAAACAAGTACATCGATAAAGCTCCCAAAAGCAAGTTAAGCAGTAAGCATAAAGCAAAATCTACTGCTCCAACATATAAGATGTATAAGACATGGGTTATATCGTGCAACAAAAACTACAATTATCTGATAAGTTTAACACCTCAATTCCAAAAATAGCTGTCTCTGTGTAAAATGTTGATTAAAATAAATGAAAAATAACCACCTACTCTGAATGTAATATCAAAAAATATTTCAAGTTGAGACAGGAGCATGAAAACACTGAAAGAGTTTCTACCTGTGAAGAAGAAACACCTAAAGGAACATCTCCAGGCTAATTAGGTGAACTTGTAGGAGGTTTTTTAACTCACTTACAGAGGTGGGAGTAAGACATATTGAGACAAAGTCTCAATTTATAACCCTTAAGTCTAGGGTTGCAAAGGGGCGGAAAATTTCTGGTAAATTCCCAGCAACTTTCTAGCAACTTTCCATGGGAAGTTAATCTTGGGAATTTTGGATATATTCTAAATTGGAAACTTGGAAACCATGCAAAATAATACAATTAAAAAACAAGACATTTCAACAGATCTATCGGAGTAGAACTTAAGTTTTCTTGTATGAACAATCAATTATTTCAATGAACAACAAAATTATCTTTGCATGTGATGGAGGAATGCACAGTGCATGTAGGGGGTGTGGCCTCAATAGGCCTGCAGTAAGCAGTGTGCTGTGTGCATGTGATTGAGGATTGTACTTGCATTAAATCTGATTGTTTTAGTCAAGATCATGCTACAATATATTTTCCCCAACTATATTTAAGTTCCTTGTTGAGGGCCAACCTTCAATTTTTTAAATTTCAGATTTATTCACGTTAATTCCTGTGGAAAGTTTCCAACTTTGAAAATTCCCGGAATTTCGCAACCCTACTCAAGTGTCAAGTCATAACACTCAGGTCTCAAGCAAGTCCCAAGTCACCATAATGAGAATCAAGCAAGTCAAATTGAGTCCCAGTTATAAGTCATGTCATATAAAAATCTGATCATCTACTTCAGTTTCCACATTTAATTTAATATGCATTCACCTGTTATTCAGCTTCATAGACTATTAAAAACTATATATTTGTACATATGTCAGGAGGAAAGTCCGCAAAATGGACTGACAACATTTTGTGACTCCAAAGAGTCAAAAAATAACTTAATGAGTGGATGTATTTTTCAGCAGATACAAGGGTAAAAAAAAAAACAAACAAAAAAAAAACAAAAACAAAAAAAACTGTCTACTTCTTTTTTTCTTTTTTTACATGTTGCCAACATGAGATTTAAAAAAATAATAATTAATGTTTTCTCTCTATTATTGATCATACGTTTGCAAACAATCAAGATCTGTTTTAGTCAACATTTTCTACACAGCATTAAACTTTTTTTGACTTGTGGTTTTACTTCAGTTGTTTGAACTGCATATTTTGAACTTCAGCAATTTGTCTCATTATAGTCAAAACAGTGGATGGTTTTAAAGTTGAGCCTCAGGTCAGATGATTTAACTTTGGTGTTTGAAAAGTCTGAGAGATTTGAGACAAGCCTGTTGTGTATTATTTTTTACCTCTAACATAAGACGAATGTCAACTTTCAAAGACAGCGGTCACACTGAGTCTGTCTGTGTAATACAAACCAAAAACCAATGAACCTTTAATGGAAAGTTGTACTTCATAAATCCCTAAGGGGGTAGTGTTATTTTTCTCTTTGGAAGAGGTCATGGTCAGCTACAAAATGTCACCTCTGAGGCTGGGTTTAATCTGGCCTGTGGTTGGCTTCAGTCAGGACATGTGTAACTTTAGACTGAAGAGAAACATGTCTGTGGTTTCCCTGAATGTCAACTACACCTGTCAATCAAGTTACAAAATACAGGGTAGACATTAAAGATGCAAGCTGATTTTAATCTTTAAAGGCAGGTGACATGCATTAATAATTCAATTTCCCTTCAGAATTGCTGTCATTTCCAAAAAAAAAACAAACTCATTACAGGCTATTTTCAGAACGGATTAATCCACATTTGTGCTCTAATCAGCATCTTTGACAGTCCAAGTGGGAATGCGTCAAAATAAATTACAGTCTCTTTGTTCCTCATATTGAAATATCATACCAAGTAGTGCAAGGGTGTGAGGCATTGATGTATATTTAAAAGTTTTTTGGACAACAACTGAGCTCTATTCCACTAAGGAAAAAGATCAGACATGTCAAATTAAGTCATGAGGGTTTTTCAGAAACTTTGTATTCCTACCACCTACCTCACTACCCAAAAACAAACCATTAAATTCAAAGTCTTTTCAAAGTCAGTTCAGTCCTTTCTGCTGGATGTGCAAGAGTAAAAATCAGTGCTTGACATTACTCAGTGGTAAGCAGTTATAAAACCGATGCCTCTGTTCACAAAAAGCAAAAAGAGCTTGTCTCTCCAAAAGAAACCTCTCAGACAGTACTCCTAAATGCACTTTGCACGAACACACTCAGTCAGCGCTTGCAGGCACCATGAGTCCATCAGTTTAATTGCTATGCTCACAACATAACCCTGCAGGCTAGTGGATATTTTCACATGAGGCACTATCATGGCAAAGAAAACCAAACTTAACAGCTGAAAACACAAGAAAAAGTTTGATATGTCATACATTTGGGAGGATGACTTGTAAATGTAGAGTGGAACTGTGTTACCTGATAATGGCACTCTGAAGTCTTCCTGAGCCTGCATGGTAAAATCCTTCACAGAGTGATGCAGTGCTGCCTGACAGGTTAAAGGGCCCAGGCATTCAGTGATGGTTTTGGGCCTTGCGCTTACATGCAGAGATTTCTCCAGATTCCCCAAACCTTTGATAATATTATGGACTGTAGATGATGAAAGGCATAAGGAGTTAAACACTATTACAGCACAGGTGGCACTGTTTATATACTGTGAATCAATATTGGAAACACTTTTTGCTGATGATGTGATGAAATCAATATATGCCAATATAGACTGCAGATGTGAGCTGAAAGTTACAGTGCTGTCAATGATGGTTAGTGACAGAGGAGGAGGATTTTGTGAGTGAGATGGTGGACCACAAGGAGAACTAGAAAGGCTAAAAACAGAAAGAGACCATCTTGGCAGAGCACTATGATACTGAGAGAAGCAGAGTGCAGGGTGATGGTGAATCAACCTGTTGAAGGTCCGGTATGAGTACTGGACAACATAGTAAATCTTGGAATTGTACAGTGAGCAGTTAGCACAAACAACAGTGTACTGAAGTCGTTGGGTTGTGAGTGTTGACTTTTTTTTGCACCTCTAAAGTTGTGCAAAAGTTTCTGTTTTTGGAGTATTTCTTATAGAAATCCGGACTGCATTTTTAATAACTGCATCATTGTTTGAAGCTTGATGTTAAAACCCGTTAAGCCCTGAGCCTATTTTAGGGAAAAAAACGCCTAAAAGACATACCCGAAGTAAATGAGGAATTACTACACTTTACTAAAGGTTATATGCATGTTCTTGGTGTCCTTGGACATCTAGAGACTTCAGAGAATGTGTTCCAAGTGTCAGAAGTGTTGTATCTGTCATTATGCCTGAATAAAGTGGAATAAATCAGAGGAAAAGTGACGTTTTTACCCTCGCCAAAATGTTTTCTTTTTTTGACAGAGGAAAACACAATGCTGGCAATGATTCCAGGCCCCCAGATGCCATTGATTAGCTTCACCCACTCCTTGACCACAAATGTACCAAGTTTGATAGCATTTGGGCAAACAGTAAAGCCTACATGAAGGTTTTTGTAAGGATACACCCTGGCGTGGACTCAGTTTGGCACACTTTGTGCCAAATGGTTTATTTTCTACCTCTGATGAAAACTGGCTCCAAATTACAATTAATTTCCATTAGACTAGACTCCTAGTAACTATTGAAGCTTTTGGATATGAAATTTACCTAGTGACTCATCAATTTCTACCATTGTACACAATATATATGTTCATATGCGATAAAGAATAATGAAAAATAACAGGAAATTCTACTTTTTAGGGCTCCACAGGGAGTATTTTTATTTAAAGTAAAGTGCAAAAAGAGAAACAAACAATCACTAAGTGCAAACAATGTAAAATAAATAGTAAAATTGCAAGAAATATAAAATAAAAAACAATAGATAACAATATAAAACACAGCAAACATAATTAGTGCAAACAAAATGTAAGTAAAAGGTGCAACAAAACTATTTACAATGAGCAATAAGGGGATGGAATGGCTTTCCAGCTGCAGTTCAATAAATAAATATAAAGTGATCAATGTAAATGTGAAGGAATGGAATGTGCAGGTAAACAAAAAACACAGCAAAACACAATAAACAATATTACAGTATGTAAAAATGTGCAAAAAATCAAACTATTTACAAGGGATGAATGTGGTACTCGAAAACCCAATATTTACCCAGTATTTTTGTGATACTCCACAAAGCAGTTTCTTCCGGGTACAAGGCAAAGTGACACATTGCACCTTGAACAGAAAACCGGTGTCTTCATGTCCTTTGCCTTGTAGCCCTGAATCTGCTTGGCCTTTTCTCTCTCCTTGGCCGCACAGACCACACATTTCCTGCGCTGCTGAGTGCTAGCCCCCCTAAACACAGGCATGCAGGTGGTGGTACTGCTCGGGCCAGGGCTGGCTTCAGCAGTAACAGGTTTAGCCTGCTCCACCATTTACTGCATCAAAACTTCCCTGAATCGTTTGAGGGACATAGGGGTCTGGTTTTGGCAGGTGGCCACTGCTTTGTGGAGTATGAAGCTGTTCACCACAGCAATATCCATGAAGTGGTAAAAAAAGGTTTTATACCACCTCATGGTTTTGCTGTGGACGGTGTAATACTGGATAAGCGCATCAGAGAGGTCCACACCACCCATGTTTATATTATAGTCCCTGCATGCATCTGGCACTGGCACAGGACCCCTGTGCCAGTGTCCATCTGGTCCCTTTACCCTCCTCTGTACAGTGGCCCCGCTGTATGCCTTGTGGAAGGTGCTGCACATGTTTACAATTTTGGTGTCCATCCACCGTGCGAACAGAAGGTTGCCCTTTCTGATCCACCTCATGTCTCCCCTCTCAGGTTTCTTTGGGAGGTCGTTTATGACGGTTTTTGGAAATCCCTCCCTATTTGACCGAATGGTGCCACAAGCAACAGTGTGATGTTGCAGTAATTTAGAGAAAAGCCGTGGACTGGTATAAAAGTTATCAACGTAAAGATGATAGCCTTTCCCAAGGAGGTCAAACTTCATCAGGTCCATGACGGATGTGACGCTAAGGCCATCCTCCGTCTGTCCCCTCTGTTTGACCTTGGTATCATCTTTACCTTGATAAACGAAAAAATTTGAGGTAAAGCCTGATTTGGAGTCTGCCAATACAAATAATTTATAGCCGAATTTTGTTGGCTTATCTCTCATGTACTGCCTAAATCCAATGCGTGCTTTGCTGGCCACCATCCGCTCATCAATAGTTATGTTCTGGTATGGCTGGTACAGGGAGTTACAGGCATTCACAATCTCACCATAGAGTGGCTTGATTTTGAATAGCCTGTCAAATTGAGGTGTTCCCCTTTTTCTTTCATTCTCTTCATCCTCTGTAACATCAGAAAGATGAAGAGACCAAAAGATGGCCTCAAATTTGTCCCTTGACATGCTACTCTTAGGAAAGACAAATTGGTACGGCCAGTCCTTCTGCCAATAGTCCGTCCTGGAGTGCACACGTACCAAGCCAAAGAACAAGACTATTGATAGGAAAAGATGGAAAGAGTCACCTGAGAGGGGAGACCACTTGTACTTAGCACCTTGTGCCAACCTTCGTGCAGCATTGGCATTTGTGTTATTGATGATGGTGTTTACGATGCTGCTGCTAAAGAATAACCTGAAGAGGCTGAGCGGGGACCACTGTGCAGTGGTGTCGATCCTGGGACCAGGTGGACACTTTGGCTCAAACCGTGGTGTTGGAGGCTCAACATCTGGCTCCTCTTTTGTGTGCCATCCCTCATGCTGAGCCTCCAGGTGCACAGGAGCCGGTCTAGGCAAGTTGCTGGCTTGCCCTCCACGGCCACGGCCACGGCCACGGCCACGTGCTCTCTTTGGGTCAGGGGAAGAGGGCCCAGAACTTGTGGATGAAGAGGTGGTGCGCTGTGGTGGCAAATATTCTTGGCATTCTTCTTCCTCCTCACTGTTGCATGAAAAAAGGAGTACAGATGTTGAAAGAAACATATTTAGAAGACTGATGATTCACATCAATTTCTACAAACAATAAGACATATAAATACATAATTGAAGCAGTAAAGAGTGCATTATTTCTTTTAGAGACCCAAACTACACAAATGATCAGGACACAAACCTTCTCTCTCCTCACTGTTGCATGAAAAAAGGAGTACAGATGTTGAAAGAAACACATTTAGAAGACTGATGATTCACATCAATTTCTACAAACAATAAGACATATAAATACATAACTGAAGCAGTAAAGAGTGCATTATTTCTTTTAGAGACCCAAACTGGCTAAGAGGCTGCAGGTTTTCTTTCCAACCCTAAACTCCACCAGGTGATTTCACTGATTACCTTACCTCTAAGCAGAGCGCAGGGACTAATCAGTGAAATCACCTGGTGGAGGTTTAGGTTGGAAAGAAAACCTGCAGCCTCTCAGCCCTCCATGGCAGATGATTGCCCACCCCTGCCCTTAGCCCTCCCCTGAGCACATCCATAAACAAATTATAGGAGTTTAAGATACCATATGCAAAATAGAACACAAAACTCATCACTAAATAGGACATTTCAATATAGACAAAATGGCACTAATAACCCTCCATACAGCTTTGACCTTAATCATTAACAACACAATAAATCAGACAAAAATACCACAAATGAACTATAATGATGTGGTCTGGCGGTCACATGACCCCCAATAGCGCCACCTTGTGCTAGGTACTGTGGGACCAGGAAGTGCCTCGGTCGTCGAGTGTGCCCCCTCAAATGTCTACAGCGGGGGAATCGGTTGGTTGGAGTGCAGGGCCGTGGGATTCAGGTGCAGGGCAAACAATTTAATTGAGCTTGGCTCCGCGGGAAACACGTGCGCTCCCAGCACTGGCGCTCTTGGGCAAGAGAGAGAGACCCGCACAAGTCACGGAATGACGGGCCATTTTGCTGCGCTCCGTCACAGTGTGCATAGTGTTCTCTAAAAAGCCGATCTTTAGCCGTCTAGAGAGGGACTCTGTGGATCAAACAGAGTTGGATAACTAATTCCACAGTTTAGGGACAACAGAGGAGAAGAGTTGGGCTTGTGACGTATGGGGCTTGATGTACTGGAAGCACCACGCGCCTTTCTGAAGTTGAGCTGAATGAGTGAGAAAAGGTGTAGACCTGGATGAGAGGTTCCGGGTAAGTAGGAGCAGATTTGGTTACTACTTTTTAAGCAATGATTAGAGATTTTAATATAAAGCATGTTGCAACAGGAAGCCATCCGGGATGTCTTGGGCTGGTTGAAGACCAGATGTGCTGCTGTGTTCTGGATTATTTGTAGAGGATTAACTTTGCAGGCAGTAAGGCTTGCCAGTTAGGAGTTGCAGTAGTCAATGTGTGATATTATAAGAGCCTGTAGCAGGAGCTGTGTTGCAATTTCTGTCCAGTAGGGTCTGATCCTCTTGACGTCATGGAGGGCTTATCGGCAATTGAGGCAAAATGAAACTTGAAGGTTAGCTGGTCATCAATCATGACACCCAGATTTCTGGCAGACTTAGTAGGTATGAGTTTATTTGATGCCAGTTGGATATTGATCTGTGGTTCCACAGTGGGACTGGCTGAATGTTAATAAGCTCAGTCTTGGACAGGTTGAGCTGAAGGTGGCATTCCCTAATCCATTTAGAGATATCAGCAAGGCAGGATGAGATCCAAGCTGAGACAGTAGTTTTGTGTGTCATCTGCATAGCAGTGATAGGAAAAGCTGTGGGAGCGGATGGCAGCCCCAAGTGATTTGGTGTATATTGAGAAAAAGAGAGGACAAAGCAATAACCCTTGAGACACTCCTGTTGATAAGCTATGCATATTGGATACTTGTCTCTTCCATGATACTCCGTAACAGTAATAACAACAAAAGTAAACTACATATCACTGTAAACATTTTACTGATTACCATTGTTCAACAGAAAACTAACTCCCTTTATTCCACTCATGAATAGAAAGGTGGATAAGCCAACTTGTATTAAGTAATGATCAACCCCACACCTGTCATTTCACAGAAAAGGGGCACTGACTCATTGAAGGTTTAATACTGGGATGAATAAAACAAAGAAAGCTGATTTGTTAACCCTAAATTAAGAACTGTCTCAACATGTCCTCTCTCCCCTTCTCTGCTTATTTGTCACAGCTTTGCATAAAAACTCACATCCCTTCAGTAATCAGTTTGTTGGCCTGAAAAACACACATGGAAAGTTGGCTCAGATCTGTGGTTGAGCTGCAAAGTAATGTCTGCTAAATGATCATGCACTTCATCATCATCTTATCATCATCAAGTGAACAGAGCATGGGTGCTCTGAGCAATGTGTTTGGATATAAAAGGACCCAGAACGTTGCATGAAAAATTCATGGGCCCTTAGACGTGGTTTGTAATCTTGAAATATCATGTCCCGCTGTGCTCAATATTTTGTTTTCTCACCCGACTCAATTTTTCCTGCTGCTCTCTGCAAAGTTTTAAGGGTAACTCCGGCTCTTAACTTCTGTTTTTCTTACTTGTTATCATTTGTATCCTGACAACACTTTATATGCAGGCACGGTTGAACTGAACTTAAATAGACCAGGAAACAAAAAGAACTTGAAAAAGTTGGAGAAAAGCAATGATTTCTGAGTAATATCACATTTAACATTTGACGTTCCCAGTTTCCCTGTTGAGTAAAAGTTTACCTCTACTGTGGGATTATACCACAACACAACAACAGTGGTAAAAAGTGTAGTGGTATTGATGACAAAAAGCGTGTACCTCCTTGAGTTAGTAATCTTTCCTATCACCTAGGGCTGGGTGATAAACCAAAAATTTACTGACGCCGAAATTTATGACTATAACTGATGTCAGTATCTCCATGTCAATATATTCGGTGTCAAAAAAATAAATAAATAAAAGTTGGTTTTGTATGTGGGATAAAGAAAAGTTATACAACGCAGGAAATAACTGAAATGCACAACAAAACAAGTTACCAAAATAAAAGCATGACAAACATTTGTTCAACAAGGAAATGTCACCTCCAAAGAAGATTTGATCACAGGCCTGTTGATGTTGAAAATCGTGAATATTGAAATCATCAGACATAGATAATGCCACATTAGTTAAATGCTTTTATTTAAGTTTAAGGTGATGTGTTGCTCCATTCTTGTCTTGCCTTTCCTCAATTTGACTGACTTTCTTTTTTCTCATTTCACAAATATTGCAATAATTTTGTTATAATATTTAATGGCCACAACAAATTTGTTTATCAATATTATTTCTCACTTATTTCTCCAGGAATGTGTATCATAGCAACTGTGATATATGGTTTTAACTAATTTTAATCACCAACTGTTTAATCAAGTACACTTGGACAGGTATCAGCTTCTGTCTCTCTATGTCTTGGCTGTGAACCGTTTAAGGGGACAAAAAGTTTGATGAATTTATTATTCAATTTTTTGCACTTCAAGCAGCAATAGACACTTTTTGCATTTATCTCAACTTGTAAACATGTTTGTGGCTTTCTAACTCACTTCACTCAGTGTGCAGGTACCTCACCTGCTATCCCTTGAATTTTCCCTCATTACTGCAGCTCCCCACTGCCCTTTTTTTAAAGACCTGAGTGGGTGCAGTTTCACAGCAGCCTTACAGATTCCTGCTGTAGCAACCACACTCTACGTAGATTAAAAAGTAGGTCCACATATTATGTAACTTCTACACACATGTAAGGCCATAACGCACTTATGTACATGAATATTAATACTACACTATATCTGACATCATCAGTCCATTCAAGCTCACTGGTTTCTCTGACCCTGTTCTTTACTCACCAAAGAGGGTAAAAAAAAAAAGGAATTCCACTTTTCTCTCTGAGTTGTCAGTCCTGCTGCAGAGCTGAAAAAAAATATATATATATCTGTATGATTTCAGAACTCCATGGTAGTGAAGTACCTTCAACTTGTTTTTTTTTTCTTTTGTTTTGTTTTTGAGACATGTAGAATATGAACTGTCATATCAAATCACCCAAACTGGCAAGCTGTAACTTATACCAAATTAATAACAGTGAACAAAAAATAACTTCAATGCATTTTTTTTAAAGACTGCTTAGGAACTTATAGTTGTGTCAATGCTGGAGCCTCTCTGTGAAACATGTTCATCATATCACTTTTATTTTAAGTTTGTATTTTCTGTCAAACTTTCTAATCCTGCTGTTATTTACAGTCAAATGTGATCGTAATTTTGAATACTTGCTGCTGAAAATGTAAAGAGGGGGTTTGTCATTCATTTTTTGTTGTGCTCTTTCAAACAAATTGAGAGTTTGGATTATTAGCAAATCGTCAAATGTTTTTTTTTGAGCACTTTACTTGATGTCCTAGCTTTTATGAAATTAGGTCGTATATTCAAGCTAGTCTTCTTTTGTTCACCTATAGTCGAATTATACTTGTACTGCCACGGTCACTGCCTCTCAGGGAGTTGGCTTATTATTTCAGTTAAGGGCTTTTGTGGATTTTCTACCATTATTATTCAAATCAAAGGCCTGTTGAGGATGATGCTCTTTGCACAGATGGCACGTCCCATGAACTGACTTAGGTTAAGACAAATCTCAGTACACAGAAGGACACACCACTTCCTGTCGTAGGGCTGCACATTAATGACCTCTGGGGCCCGTTTGATTGAATGCAAGATTGTCGACCATAATTGCTCTCAGCTCTTCTTCACGCAGCCTGACCTTTGACAAATGAGATATTTGTGTGGAATCGGTATCTTGTGAAAAAGCCTTGTTGCTCGAACGTAGATCTTATCACCAATGATTGAGGCAAACACTATCAGTGATGAGCAAAACCAGTCTGGCTACAATGCAAAGTCAGTCACACATGAATGAAAACATCTCATCAAACATTTATGCCATCAGCTCTGCAGCAAATCCATTTGAATATGCAGAGCCCCAGGTATAATTACAACCCATGATGATAAATAATCTCTTCAGCAAAGTTAGAGGGACACATTCAGGCATTATGTTTCCCCCAGCCGTTGCTTGTGATGAGGTAATTAATAGCAGCATGAAAATCATGACACAATTTCTTAGTTAATGCTAATTACCTGCCTCACCATGGTGGATTTCAGCAAGCCCACTTTATTTTTGACAGTAAATTGCTATAAACCCAAAGCCTTCGCCCTGTGTGTGCTTAATGAAATAATGTAGTGGAAGGGAGGATGTCAAGAAGTTAAAAGCACTTTTTAACCCACTGAGAAAGAAAAAAAAGTTGACAGACAAATTGTGTGGAAAAATTAAGTTGCAAACAATGACTCAGTGATATATATAGGAATAAAAATCTAAGTGCATGGATAATTTTTTACGCAAACAACTTTTTTGAGTGCAATGCGGCTATCTTATCCTGCTGATTTTGAAATGCAAAGGTTAATGAGTTTTTAACTTTATAACAGGTCATCAAGTCTGCTCAAATAGCTGCCAGCCAGTCATAAAAGCAACAGGTTTCTCATCATTGAATGCCAACAGCGGAATATAGGTTTTAATGAGGATCTTTGATTCTTCATGAAGTTTTTCGTATCATGTCGTAAATGTCAAGTAATGGAAAATGAATTTTGGCCTAGAGGCTATGCAGAACCTTGACATAAGGTCAGAGGTCGCACATTGCAATCAAGGTATCTCTTGTTCAGTGCCTGTGCGCCTGGTACTCACATGTTGCTGTATGTATGATACTGCCAGTATCCTTATTTCCTTCCTCCCTTCAATACTCCCTTCCTCCCTAACTAAGCCCAACATTGATGGTCTTAATATGCATCAATACTCACCAACCTTATCAGGCCTAGTAAATATATATATATTCTATTGGTTTCAATATCACTGGCTCAACAGTGTCCACCAGACCTACTAAAATACAGTTTTATCATTGTGTTCAATGTATGTGCAAGACTTTTTTTGTAACAAGTTCGCAGTCTGTGCATAATAACATGGGCTAGAATGGTTCAACTTTTTAACATTATTGACAAAAGTAAAAAAAGATTGTCCAGTTAAACACAAATGTGAAAATGTATAGGACACTGCATGTCTATAGAAGAGCCATCATTTTCAGAGTCTTTCACATTAATAAAATAACCCCATGCTTTGCTCTGTAAGTTCTTGTATTAATGGCACACTAGTATCATGATAACTATAGGAATAAACCTTATAATATTGGAACTTGAGGGTTGGGATGTAACAATTTTAGTTTGACTTCCCTCACTTTAGAGATGAAATTCAACTAAAAATGTCGACAAACGTTGGATGCAGAAAGTGTCCCTGTCTACAAACTAGAAGACATGCAGAGAGACATTTTTTTTAAAAATCCTCCATTAACAGCACAACTCTGCTGTCCTGGTTTGGAATTCCACTTATGTCATTTACACTGACCCTTGCTCAGTGCAGAAACCACATCAATTCAACAGCTTCAGGCCTAAATAAGGCGGCAAGGTCATTGATTACATTAATGAAATAAAATAATTAAGCTTTATAAAAAAAAGATAAACAAATAAATAAAAACTAAATATGTGGCTTTCATTTTTTGTTTATAGTTATTTTACTTTCAACATCAAAGTCATACAAATACACAGTAAAATAACATTTTTGTAGACTTTTGATTTCTTCCTATAATGTTTTGGTTGCTAAAATTTAAAATAAGCTTATGTTTTTTTTTTATAATGTATTTCTTGGCACTGTATTTCCAGATTAATGTAAGGCATAGTTAACTAGCAAACCACCTGAATCCCTTTCATCAACATTATTGCAAGGAAGGTTGTAAATCACAGTGCCTTGCAAAGTACAATCCCCTCGAAAAGAGTTTGTTTTCTACTTGTTACTGATTCTCAAATTGGTGAATTGGAGGGATTGACACTTTAGATCAGGAAAACAAAAACTGTTCCATCACTTTGTCTTCAGAGGATGGTGATATGCGAGTCTCTTTTTGTTCTCACTGAGCTGAGATCTCATTAGACTTGGCCCGTATTTGCATCATTGTTTTACTTTCTTACTTACATTCAGTGATGCCAAGGATTTTAATTAATGAACCGATAAGTAAATGTGTTTGGAGTAGCCAAAGTTACTCTGTTGTAACTCTGCTCCAGGTTTTTCCTCCATCGGGCCAGGCAGGCTAACAGGGTAGGGAACCAAATTCTAGTGATAGACAGACAAACACGAGGCTGGGCCTGTGTGAGTCCAGAGGGTGACAGGCAGTCCTCCTGCATCATTAACCCACTTTGTTGTGAGGACCTGCTGCCATTGTGAGGTTGTGTTTTTGGCACGGCGTCTTATCAGTAGTGATGGGGAGACTGATTGCAGCTACACAAGGGGGAGGAAATTTCCACAGCCCATCTATCACGGCTTCAGATAAACAGATGGAGGACTGTCGGCACTAAAGGCTGAGCACGCTGCCTCCCCTGCTGTCCATTAAAGCCAAGGATTGGTGGATCTGGGAAAAAAAAAGTTAAAGATGCTCTGCAGGGAAGATTGTCTTTAATGTAAAAGGAGACTTCATCTGTCCAAATAAAGGACAATCCCCCACATTACTAACCTAGATTTCACAGATTTATAATATCCCATCATATTGAAACATCATTGCGCAAAAAACACTTGTTTAAGCACTGTAATAAAGGTTAGCCTGAACAATGACTAGTCTTACTACATTTATTAAAATCTGCAACATTCTTTAAAAAAGCTGTGTAGAGCTGTATTTAGAATCAGGCACTTTCAGTGGATATGGTTATATGATGCGCAATTACCCGGACAAGCTATGTTTTGGCTTGTTTCATGGCTGCTGGCTGCTCCGTTCTCCACCAGTACTGGACCAATTTAAGAAATTGTTTTCCCTATTAGTCAAGCGCACACAAAAACATGGAAAAATAGGGCCCAGGGTGATAAATACCAATGTTCACCTTTAACCCCAGCCATAGGAGACTAATGATCTATTATATATGGAAGTTTAACTTCCTGCAGCCACAGGGCTCACCGTCACCAGGAACTCTAAATAACTGAGGAGCACAAGTCATCACATGTTAATTCGGCAGATGAAAACAACACAGCAACAGCTGCTTTACAAAGCAACTCAGCATACACCGTATTTTAATCACAGACTGTAGAATAACTGGATGTTGCATATGTGATGCCACTCGTTTGTTCGTGAAGTGGAGTTTTGAAGGCGATCATCAACAGTTACTGGTGACACTGACTTTTAGTCAACCCAACAGAGGACTATAAGTCTTCTTACAAAGAGTTACAGGGTGCCTGCCTGTCAATAAAGTCAGCCAAGCTTATGATCCTCTAGTGTTATAACCTCAATACCTTCAAAATGAACAAAAGATATTCAGTCCCTGTTCAGTGAGTGTCATGGGAGCCGTGAGCTATTCAGGCCCCAACTGTTTTTTAATCAGACTGTAAATGGGTCTATTTTCCTATAAAAACTGACCTTTTTTGTCGTAGTGTGTGTAAGTGTGTGTTTTCCAGCCTCAAGTGGGCATTTAAGGGACTGCAGTAGTTAGCACTTCCACAACAGCTTCTTCTCTTAAGGTTGAAGGTTGTCATCAAGATCATTTTTGGATCCAGTTTAATTATAGAAAAATGATGAATTGTGATACTGTGTTGATATATCTTAATTGGTTGCTTGGAGAATCCCCAAGTGACCTGGGTGTACATAAATAAAAAAATAAAATTTACATAATTTCAATTAAATTTTTAAGTTTTTAATTAAAAATTTTATCAGATGCTTGAACAGAGGGAAGAATAGAGCGAGAGATCGACAGGCTGATAGGTGCAGTGTCAGCAGTGATGGGGACGCTACACAGGTCTGCGGTGGTAAGGAGGGAGCTGGGCCAAGGTTGATTTGCGTTTCCACCTGCACTTATTGTCACGAGCTGTGGGTGGCAACCAAAAAGGACAATATCGTACAAGCAGCTGAAATGAGTTTCCTTCACAGGATGGCTGGGATCTCCCTTAAAGATAGGGTGAAAAGGTCTACAATCCAGGATAGAGCTGCTGCTCTTCAGTGATGACTGAAGTCAGATGAGGTGCTTCCAGCATCTCCAGGATGCCTCACTGGTGAGGGATCTCTCTGGAGACCGTGGGTAAAAACCAGGATATGCGGGAAAGACTGCGACTCTCAGCTGGCCTGGGAACAACTCGGGGTCCCCCGGGAAGAGCTGCACAAAGTGGATGGGGAGAGGGAAGTCTGGGTTTCCCTGCTTAGGCTGCTTCCCCAGTGACCAGACTCAGATAAGCAGTAGAAGATGGATACAGGCTCAGAAAAAGGGATAGGCAGTGATTTATCAAAAAAGAGTTAAGTAATATCATCAATATCCCAAAATTAGTAATTCCACTCCATGTCAAACTTTGATGCTTTTTCAATCAGTAATTTCCAGTGCAGTGTGAAACTTGTCGTATTTTAATGCTGTGGTGTGACTGCTTTTAGTCTGCTTCAAGACCGCTGTAATTATACCACTGTACCTATTAGAGTCAAAATAGTGTCCACTCTTCTCACAAAGAGCTATACTTGCATGCATGAATAAGTACATATTTAATCTGGGGGGGGGGGGGGGGGGATTCCTCCTGACTTCCTCAGCTACATGTTTATTAGTTTTATTTATTTATTTATTTTGTATCCTGTCATTTCTGCTCATATGCTCATGGGTATCATTTCTCATTGACAGCTGCATTTTCAGCCATCCTGTGATAAAGCAGTCACAGTAAGATAATTTTCTTTGTTCTTATGGAGGATTATTTTGAGAGCTCTTCATTAACTTGATTTCAGTGACGTGCGGTGAGGTTCATAGCTGGTGAGGCACTGACGTCATCAGAATCAGATTTGCAAATAGATGCATAGATTGACAGCAGTTTACAGGTTATGTTTCACTTCTGCATCCTTACACATACAAACTGTAGCTCACAAAACACACATTTCCTTAAAAAACAAAACAAAATAAATGTTATTACTGTCTTACCTTTACGTATAAATGAAGTCAATGCGTCGCTCCTTCTGCACAAAAACATCTGTCACTTTGCGATAGAAGTCCTCCTTATCTTCCTTCAGTTTTAAAAGTCTCTCTGTCTCAATGGAGATCACTGCCAGGGAAGAAAGCCTTCCTTGATCCGTCCTGTTCCTGCTGTATGTTTTCAGTCTCTTCAGGGCTGAGAATGACCGCTCCACTGACGCTGTAGTAGCTGGCACCGTGAGCACGAGCTGGAGCAACTTTGTCGCCTCAGGAACAGTTACAACAAGATCCTTCTCGGCCAAAAAGTTGAGAAGCTGTCCAGGAGATTTCCACTTGAGAAAACTTTTTTAGTGTTGTAATGTAGTCATCCATGTCGAAAGTCGGGATAAGCGAGAGGAAAAAAATCACTATCTCTATTATAATCTATCGCTGCACTTGACTTGCTTCCCGAATCGTTTAGCCTAGCTCGCTGTCACTTACTCGGCAGTTGAGGAGTAAACAAGACGAACGTCTGGGATCTTGAGCACCCCCTGCCATGAGGCAAGAGAACTGCCTGCCTCACCTCGAACCTGTTCTCTGCCGTTTATAATCGCTCATTACACGAAACACGTTACACAAACACAGTTGGTGACAAAAAGCACTGTACATTATAGTGCTGGGCGATTGGACGATATATATCGTTGGCACGATAGAAAATGTCTATCGTGCCATTTTTATTCTTATCGTTTCGGGCGATAGGTTGTATTTAATCCATAGAGCTTGTGCCATCAGATGATTCATAGTAACAACAACAATAATTGCACATTCAGTAAGTGTATTTGGTGTCGAACGGGAAAGAAAACAATATTTTCTTACAAAGAAAAGGATGCGTTGACATGTAGGCTTGCATTTCTCTTTCGATTTTGCGACATGACGCCGCTTTACGTGCCCTCTTTATGTCCAGCGCCTCCCGCCGTTGCGGGTTACCTGGGTTACACACGTGAGGGGATCATTGTAAGCAGTGCTTAATTTGTGCCGGAGCAAGTCGGAGCCCGATCCGGGACCTCTTTTGATCGGATCTGGGACCTATTTCAGCCGCTCCGGCACCTGTTTCATCTGCTCCGGGACCTTCCCTGTGGAGGATGACTTTTTTCGGGAATTCCCGTGGGTCACGTGATTCCCGCGGGATGGGAGTCATTTTTTTTATTAATCTCTTGATCGGGACGGGACGGGAAAAAAAGCAACGGGAGTGGGCAGGAGCGGGAACAACATGAAAAGATGATCTTTTTCAGCCGTGTTTAACAACCAGATGAACAGGTGCGTCCATTTTTGTAGTCATCTCTCAGTGAGAGTAAACACTCTTGACCGCGCTAGCAACACAAAAGAACTACAACAGCGGTTTGACTTCCTGTCAGCTGGGAGCGCGGCTGCGCATTTGTACCCTTCAAGCCAGCAGCGAGGAAACGTAATTTTGTGACATTCTGTAGTTTTTCAATCATTTCTGGAGTCGTGGCGAATCAAATCACCTTACCTGTCTGCCCCTGATAGGCGAATAAAGCGCTCGGATTCATGCTCGGGTCTTGCTACGTGCTTCAAGAGTAAAGTAAACAATGATGGAGGCAGAGAGCAGCTTTGGAGGAGAAACATCTAGCAGTGTGAACAACCTCTTCAAAAGAGCCCTAAAGACCTACCTTTTTAATAAAGCCTTTGGTTAGTTTTCCTCTATGCTTTATGCTTTTACTACCTTGCCTCTTACATTGCAACTCTATATATTTTATTTTTTTAAAATTCTTTTTTATGCTAATCTGTGACTGTCATTCTATTGCTTTTTTTATTGTTGCTGCTCTTTTTTTACTGTGTACTGTAGCACTTTGAGATTTTTTTGTAAATGTAAAGTGCATTACAAATTAAATTTATTATTATTATTATTATTATTATTATTATGGAGTGCTTCGGCTCACACTATCAGCGTTTTCTGTAAGTGTTACATAACTTTGGGTGAGCACAGACATGAACGCACTTCAGCCACGTATTTGTTTATTCATTTTTCTAGTTTTAAGTGCTGGTCTTGTACTGGTACTGTACTAGTGCAGCTGTATACACTTAAATTTTTCATAGAACTGAAAGCATACCATAGCTATATTGTGATATATATCGTTATCGTGATATAAAATGATCCATATCGTGATATACATTTTTTTCCATATCGCCCAGCGCTAGTACATTATATACATAAGCTAAATTATTGGAAATAAGTTCACATATTAAATTTGTTTAAACCATTTTATTGACGCCGTACAGCAACATGCTCTCTCCGCTTAGCAGCCAGCGCAGAGCCAGGGGTTGCGCAATCCAAGGTGAGGCAGCGCTCGCTGCTGCCTCACCGGCATCGCTTCCAAGCATTTGAATGGGAAAATAAGAAAATTCAGCGATTTTAAACAAATAAAAATCGAAATTGGTGAAGCTACATGAAAAATAAATATTTTTTAGTACAAACCACCGGATGAATATAACAATTTAAATTACTTTATGATTATATATTTTCTTTCTTTCCATGATGGCTGGTGAGGCACTGCCTCACCTGCCTCCCCTGACCGCACGTCACTGCTTGATTTAAAGGCAAAAAGATTTTTGGTTAAAGGATTTCTTTGGGCTTCAGTTCCCGGGCATGTCTGGCTGAGAATGGCTTGATTTTCAACTCAGCATTCATGTTAACAGACTGTTCACACTGCTAGCAAAACAGCTCATCTAAAGCATCAAAAGTCTAAAGAGTAGGTAACTCAATGCAATTTTTAGATCTGGGATTTGTACAAAACACACTGCTCAAAAAGAAAGTTCCCTCATCAGGAGTGGTAGTGTGAGGCAGTATCTACAGTCCACACGAGCTGTTCAGCTAGCGCAGCGTCTTCAGGATGGCATCCAAACAAACTGGTCAGAGCATTTGCTGTGTCTCCAAGTGCAATGTCAAGAGCATGGAGGAGACACCAGGAGATGGGCCAGTACACCAGGAGAGATAAAGGGGGCTGTAGGACCCAGCAGGAGGACCACTATTTGCTCCAGGGAACAGCAGATCCCAGCAAAATAACCTCATGAAGGTCGATCGAGCCTGTCAGAAGCAGAGTCCATGAGGGTGTCCATGTCTATGAGTGGGGCCTGTGCACCGTACAGCCTCATCTCTTGATGCAGAGAGCAGGTGACCACACATTGTAGATGTGAGAGAGTCTGGAGATGCTGTGGAGAACGTTCTGCTGCCTGAAACATCCTTTAGCATGACAGGTTGGCTATAGTTCAGGGATGGTCTGTTGAGGCATATCCTTTGAGACTAACACAGACCTCCATGTGCGAATCTGAGGGACCCTGACTGCTGTGAGGTGACAGGATTAGATCCTCAGACCCATTGTCAGGTCATTTACTGGTGCAGCTGGCCCTGGAGTTTCTCTTGGCGTATGACCTCATGTGGATGGAGTGTGTCAGCACTTCCTGGATGATGAAGGCATTGACGGTATCGAAAGGCCCGCCCTTTACCGAGACCTGAATACTATTAAACACTTCTGGGATAACATGTATAGATGCAACCACCCCCATCAGGTCACACAGAGACCATGGGCTCTATTTTCCTTCTTCGCCGGAAACGTGGAGCAGGCGTGGCGTAAGTCAGGTCCGCCGCGCCGACAAGGCGTGTCCAAGCACATTCTGGTATTTTGGTGCGCGGCGCAGCCTGGCGTAAGTATCCCCCCTCCCTAACTAGGCTCCTCCCAGCGGCGTAAGTCGTAGACGGGGAGGAGAGAAGGCGTGGAGTGAGTTTAACACAGCCGAGTCCAATTTGCACCAATCAAATAACCTCCTCTCCTCACCTTTAAATCTGCCGTCGGTGAGGTGTATTGGCATTTTCATGAAGCAGACTAGCAGATGGTGGAAGAGACGAGTGCAAGACAGCCAAACTTCTCCCAGGAGGAAACTGATGTTCTGGTCCGGGAGGTCCAGTCTCGCAGTGGCCGGATATACGGTCACGTGAACAGACCACCACGGGCCGATGATGCAAAAGCAGCCTGGCAGGAGGTAAGTACTGCTGTCAACCAAGTTTGCCTGGACGTGCTGAGAACTGCTGCGCAATGCAAAAAGCAGTTCAATGATGTTAGACGGCGGGCTAAACTAAAATTATCTCAACATCGTCGCCAGATGGCAATGACCGGAGGCGGCCCCTCATCGATGCCCTGCCAAGGACGTGGTGTCCTCCACACTCCCCCAAATCAGTATTGAGGGGTTTGGTGTCTCTGAGGTTGGACTCTAGGGTAAGACAAACATTCTTTCCCACAAATAAAGACACGTGTTACAAAGGTGTGTTGTGTGCACAGGTGATCAGAAAAAATGCCATGTGTAACGAGATTGAAATCAGAACCACCTGTGCGTCAAGGACGGTTCAAACAAAGCCTGATTGTATTTTCTCTCCCTTTCCGCTAATGTTTGCATGTGAAATGAACTTGGCTCACACAATTTATAACTTCTTTATTCTAAATGAAAGTATTGTGTTAACATTTAAAAAAATACTTCACTAAAATAAAATTTCTGGTCAGCCTCGGCAGAATTGCCACTGTTGCGGCAGCAGCACCACACCAGAGAGGAGCAACAGCAGGAGGTCAGGGAGGAGGAGGAGGAGGAGGGGAAGGAGGATGAAAACGACGACGAGGAGGACCAGGGGGAGGCGGTGCCGGAGACGCAGGAGGGGGCAGGACACAGACCCGAGCCGGCAACACAGGGTCGGAGATGCATCCGGGTTCAGCGGGAGGACCGGCCCTTCCTGGAGACCCAGCGGGCTGGGTTTCACATGTTGGAGAGGGAGCTGGGGTCGATGGGGGCGCGGCTTAGGTCGCTGGAGGCCCAATTGAAGTCGCTACAGGAGGTCCTCCAGGCCAGCCTGCTCCCCCTAGCCCCTGGTGTTGCCACACTCGATCGACTAGTCCAGGTAGCAGAAAGGCTGCTGCCATCCGCACAATCATCCGCCCACGCCTGTCCCAGGTGGCCACTGAGGCCACACACAAGAGGGGGGCGAAATAAAATCTTTCAATCTGGCTCACAAAACTGAATATTTTAATATCCATATGTAGGCTTAAAGTAAATAACTCATCTGATCACTGAAACAAATCATCTGTTCAACCGCCACAGCAGCAGCTGCAGCAGGGCGGAGAGAGGACATGGAGACGTGTCCAGGTCGAGCTGCGCAAGAAATAAGAGGAAGAGGAAGAAAGAAAAGGAGGGAGACGAATTACATATCTTGTTCACTTCATCATGTGTGTCTATTTACTAGATATTTAATTTAATTTAATGCGGTTTCAGCTGTGTTCATTCAGTCAGGTTGTGTGTCCAAATGCGTGCCAAACACGCTCATCAGATCAGATATAGATCAAAATATATTTATATAGATCTAAATGTATGGGCTGACTCAGATTATTAGTTGTTGTTGATTAGTTATTGCACTGAAATGTGCCTGACACTGTGGAAACCTGCCTGTGAGGCATCGGTGATGTATGCCGATACGCCGCTGGTCTACCAAAATACTACAAGACCAGCTGCGCTCAGCCTGCGCTGAAAGCTGACCAGGTTTAAATCTGCGAGCTTTCAGCGCACTTTACATGCCACAGGCGAGAACGAAAATGTCACTGTGCCCGCTGATTCTGTCGACACCTCCCCATGCCACCACGCCCAGCTTGGCGGATCTTGGTGCGCCTCAGTCCACGAAAAAAACAAACTGGCTGTGCGCCAGGCTCCGCCAGATGAAAATACCACTGCGCAGGGTCCGTCACCCTCCGCTGCCTCACCGGTGTACACGAAAATAGAGCCCCATGTGTCAACTAATCAGAAGCATGCTCAGATGTTGTAGGGAGTGCATACAGGAGGCCATACACACCACTGAGCCACATTACGAGCTATCTAAAGAAAATCCACATAAGTTGATTTAAATAGTCTTTAAATAGTCTAAAGTTCTCCCAAACTTCGGAAGTTTTTAAGAGCATACTCATAGATGCTGTATGGGACGCCGGTGCTGCCATGTTTGAATACCCTACCACTCAGCGGAGACGCTATTGGGCATGTGTGACTCTAGGCAGAGATCATAATGAAGTAAGATGCCTCAGTCCACTGGAGAGAAAAAAACACGTCTTGGTACAATGGTCAACAATGAAATTCATTGTCGACTTTTTTCATCATCGATTTTTGTCAGCAACAGCGACAAATCCTTGCCGCCCTAGTTCTCAACAAAGTTTACTATGGAATCAATAAAGATTTTTACCTGGAATATTTCATTCAATGAGATTTGGGACGTGTGATTCAAGTTCCCTCTTTATTTTCAGAGCAGTGTATCAGTTTGGTAGTTCAAGCTATACATTGCAGCAGTTATGTATGAATTACACTCATAAGCTTATCCAGTAGACCACTTTACTGAATATCCTGTCAGTTAACATTATTATCGTCAGGTCTGTGACAGATCCCTTGAGCGGCTCTAAAAAAAAAAGGTTGCAAATAAGAAAGTTTCATTTAAAAACTATTTCCTTCTCTGAGAGAAGAAAGAAGCAGTCAGTCCTTAAGACTGAAAAGCACACACCTACACACACTGACACAGTGCAAGATGTTCTCAGCCACAGTCTAAGTGATTGTCACAGTGGCCATGGTAGTTATGTCCTCCAAGTTGCAGACAGGGACCTCGCTCTCTGATTGAATGCTGGCAAAACTAAAGGGAGGGCAGTCTGGCATGATGGCACAATCATAAGCACACATAGTACAGTGACAACAATCAACCAAGAATGGAGCTACAATATTCAAGGTTGATGAATGCATACTGGTGTTTATGCTCTGTGTGGGCTAACAGACCTCTTTCACGACACTGACAGTGACTCACCTTAAAACAGAATAGGATAATGACAGAAAATTCCAGTTAAGAAAATAAAAACTCTCCAAGCTGTAGATTACACTAGACATTCCACTGCTGTTAATTTCTCCATGCTGCAATTACTCCAAGTTACTTTCTTATCGAAGTCATCTGCAGCCCTTCTGCCCCTTTGCCATGCTTCTCAGGTGCTTTGTTTCATTAAAGCTGGAGCCTTACCTTTGGCACTCGGAGACTGACTTGAAAGAATTTTGTGCATTTAAAAGGAAAGGAGATGAAGTGTCAAACTCAGCCGTGAAAAGGTTAACTGCAGCACTTAGCATTCTGGGAGGATCTGGCTTCAACCTGAGAGTCAATCTGTCATTAAATCACCAGCAGCACCGTCTCTGCTGCACGCAACGTGAGGACATCAATAAGCCATCTCCAGCAGAATCAGGTTAGGCTGCTGAATTGATCATTGTTATCCTGATGGCCATGTGCCATTGGCACTACAAGGCTGGATCCATGGGAGGGAAGTTGTTTTTAGATAAGGCAGGCCCGAGATCTCTCCTTCTTTAGACTGTGGCAAATGTGGAGGTATGTGCCACTGTGTCCTAACGTTTGAGGTCAATCCTTACTTAGGACTTGTATCTCCCTTTAACAATAACCCAAGGCTTTATTATCTTACCTCTAACAAGGATGACACGTCTGACCATCCAGCTGTGACATCTGTGTCCAGAGTTATCTCAGATACCAAAGAATAATACTTGACTTATCTAAACCTGAGTGCTGCTTCACTGAAATTCCAACAAAGTGGCAATTTTATGACAAATGAAGCTGAGACATTGTGTAAAACTTGAATAAAAACAATACACAATAATTTGACCGTTTTTTGTTCAATACACTACAGAGATAGTTAACCCTTAGAACTCACAGCTGTATTTTTCTATTTTTGGTCCGTCTGTTTTGTTTTTGTTTTTTTAAATCTATGTAACAACTCTATCCTTTCAAGTACAGCAAATATATACGCATCCTTTTATTTAGCGATAGTGATAGCAATCTTTTTTTTATCACAACAATATGATTAATAATTATGTATTCACCGGTAAATCACTGCAGGTTTACCATCAAACATCTTTGATCAAACACCTATTTTGTGGCTGGATTGTAAAACCTTGTGGGAGGTGTAGAAATGCCTGAAATCCCTCGATAGATCGCCAAAAGGGTCAACTTTTGAACACTTTTCATCCCATAGAGATACACATTATAGTTCCCGAGAAACTGTAAATAATATAATGCTGTCATGTGGAAACGCTGGCTATCCAGCGGAGTTCTAAGTTTCAAATGTTCAAACTAATAAACTTTATTGTTTTCAGCAAAATTTTAGCAAAACACATTCCCAACACATTCCTGCTTATTTCAGCAAGACAACAAGACACATTCTTCTTACAACAGCGTGGCTTGGTAGTATAAGAGTACAGGTACTAGACTGGCCTGTCTGCAGTCCAGACCTGTTCCCCCTTGAAAATGTGTTGAGCATTATAAAGCTCAAACTACCACAACGGACTCTTGAGCAACTGAAGTCTTGCATCAAGCAAGAATAGGAATAAAATCCACCTTCAAAGCTTCAACAATTAGCGTCCTCAGTTCACAAATGCTTATTGAGTGTTGTTCAAAAGGAAAAGTGATGTAACACAGTGGTAAACATGCCCCTGTTCCTGCTTTTTTTGCTGCAGACAAGATGAGTGAATATTTGAAAAGGGAAACATAAAAGTTTATCAGTTTTAACTTTAAATATAATGTAAATATTAACCTTTTACACAAAGTCCCAGGTTCACTGGAATTGGGGTTTATACACAGTTGGCAGATGTAAACAGAAAAACATGTTTATTTATTTATTTATTTATTTTCTGTGCGAAACACAAACATTGTATGGACCCTTTTTTGAAAAGTTAGTCAAAGTCAGGGTGCTGCTGTTCACCACGAGTTTAACCAGGTTCCTTAAAATCTTGACAAAATGTCCTGATTCTTATTCTGACTGTAATTAGATAAATAATCACCTGACAGGTTGGTTGCAGGTGTAAAAAATAGACAAAATAAAAAATAACCTAAACATGTCAGATATTACAAACACTGAAAAAAAAGATTGCATTGCATTACAGCAAGTTTTATGGACAAGGGAACAACTAAAATGAACCTTATGTCTTTATTTGTTGTGCCTAAACTGCCTGATGCTGTAAAAGTTTCAAAGATAATTTTATACAGTTTGTTGAAAATTCTTATGCTAAAGTTTGTGCTAAGATTTTTCACCAACTGATCTTGAGAAATGAAGCCATTGCAGAGGTGTCGGAAACTGCAGTGCCTGCCTGAGGCTGCTGAAGCACAAAAAAAAACAAAAAACACACAAGCCAAAAATAACATCCAACCACATCCACGGTATGGGTGAATTTCTCTGTAATAGGCTTGTTTCGGGAAAGCATCTTGCTTTTTCCTTTATCTCAGACATGTTATCTTCTTCACCTACCTTGACATGTTTCGGCGGAAACTTGCCTTTCTCTGAAGTGTCACTTGGTGGTAGGTGTGACATGTCATATCAGCTGGAGGCGTGACCCTCCTGTCAATTTTTTTGACAGGATGGTCACACCTTCCGCTGTTTCATGCCTGTGCAGGATGCTGCTCCAGGTGTGTGAGAGCATGTTTGCCCCCTCATCGCTGTTTATCGTCCAGCGCTTGTGCTTATTGTCTTCAGTGCGGATGACTCTGGCCTTATCCCAGTCCATGAGATGATTTTCCCTTCTACAATGGTCTGTTATGGCAGATGTATAGTTTTACTATTGTGCTTTTTTTTCTTTAACTGATCTTGTTTGTCTTGTTTCTGTCTCTTTCTCACACTCTTTTTGATGTTCTATCTTCCCTGTGCTGAAGCTCCTCCCCGTCTCCCCAATGTATGTTTCATTGCATGTTTGACAAGGTATCTCGTATATGACGTTGCATTTTTGTTTTGTTTGATTTCGTCCTTTGGGTTTACTACCATTTGCCTTAGTTTGGTGTGTGGTTTGACCAGTGTGTTAATGTTGTATTTCCTCATGGCTCTCTGGATGCGCATTTGTTTCAGGTCACTTAGACTAGTGTGATGATCCCCAACATATTAGAAATATTTGCTGGATACCTTATGGACAACCAGCATCCTTTGCTGCATTATACAGCACAAAATAGGATGCTTGCAAGCCGTGAGGACAGAAGCTTCACTTGTAAAACTTTACCTGAATTGAAAGCTACTGTGGCACTCTGTTTTTTATGCTAAAGCATGAGATCCATGTTTCAAAAAGGATTCTGTGTGTGTTTTTAAACTGCTGCTTGGGGACTTTGTTGGTCCAGGGGGTGCTTCAAATCCCTGACCCTGAGTGTGTTTGGATTGTTCTCAGACTGCTGATTAAAAGCTGCACAAAAGCTTTTGAACACTTCTGTTGTAACAATAAATAAATTTATTCTCTTTTTAATTCCATGCACACTGAGCACCTTGGACTGGATTTCATCCATGAAAGGTATCACTGGTTTCTTTCTCCCTGGACAAATGCACGAAAAAGAGTTTTAGAAATGTTGTTTGTTTTATCTGAATAGATTATGTAATTTGGAGTTTTACTGGAAAATGTTGAAACAATTATATAAAAATGGGTGGTGGGCCAGCCTTTGCCTTGTCTAAATATAACTTAAATAGTGTAATGAAGGTCAAATGATGCTGTTCATTAACTTATTCAGCCTTTTTTAATTCTAAAGTGATTAAAACCCTGACAAAAAGATGCACAGTGTACCCTTTAGCATCTTCATGAGACATCAGGCTCTTTACTCTGATGTAAACCTATTTATTAACAGCATAATTGACCCTCTGAAGTGGAAGTAGAGAGTAATGTAATGTAAAAAGACAGGGTTTTATCTTTGGGTCAAATATATCAGGACTTAAATTCAGGAGACATCAGTCAAATAAAGATTTCCATTGTTATCATGCTCATAGAAAAAGGAAGCAGTATTTTAAATCTAGTTTTTTTTGTGAACACAATGTCTGCCAAAGTTTCAAATTCCTTCTTTTACCTAAACCTGAACAAAGAGAAGAGGATAAGGAGTGTTTGATAGATTTTATTGTTAAGTGCAGCTGTTGGCTCAATTTTAAACATTTGAAACCAAGTATTTCATTTGAAACGGGTCCATTTTTTTTTTTTTAAATTAAGTGGGATAAGCTTTTTAAGGGTTACACATCATGTGTTTGTGACAGCCAAACTAAAAGGGGTTGAAGAAACACAGACATTATCTGGAAAATCAATCAAGTGTGTAAACTCAGTTCATTCACCACATCTCCATTTATCTCCATCCACTTATTTTCTTTCTGGGTTCTGGTAACAGTGGCAGCAGGCCAAGAAAGTCAACCCAGAAGTTTCCCCTCCCTGGCAATGCTTTCCAGCTCCTTCTGTGGGATTAAAATGTGTGTTTCAAAGGTGTTCCCAGGCCAGATGGGATGAGTAATCCTTCCTAGGAGCTCTGGATCCACCCTGGGGCCCCCTTCCAGTTTGCTTCTCAATCAAATGTCTGCAGCATCTTAGCTGGCTCCTTTAGGTGTAAAGGAGTAACAGCCCCACTCTTTGCTCCCTTCACCAGATCTGGATGTTGAATACTGAAGGGTAGTTTTAGAAGTTTTTGCAAAGCTGGTGCTCCAGCATTGCACTTCACACTAAGCTAAGACCTTGATGACTCTAACACAACTTATGCAAACTTATGACTAAATCATAAAAAATATATATAACAGAAAAAAAAAACCGACGAAAAAATGATGTCAGATCAGTTAATCATTCTTCTACCAACTACTATTGGTTTTCAAAGAGCAGCCTTTTGCTAAACTCAGGCTACTTAAGTATAACCAAATCTATCAATCTGCTACCTGCTCAGTAAAACGTAGAAACAGATAAAATAATAATCAGACTTCCCAAAATTTAGTGTGTCCTAGAGTTTGACAAATGCGGTCATGTCTTGACCATGTCACAACCTCCTGACAGAAAGTCCAGCATGTTTAATTTTTTCTCTTTGCTAAAATTTGTTCAGTTTTGTCAGTCACTCTGCACATGCAGAAGTCATAAGCATACACAGAAATACAAAGTGAAAGAAGAGGGATAAGGATGGTGCTGTGAGAAGAAGTGTTTCAAGCTTTGGATAATGACATCCCTGCCTTTACCAAGCAGCAAGCGCAATGAACACAAGTGCAAAAAAATGCAGTTCCCTGAGTGTCCACACGAGGCTGCCTACAGAAAAATCAGAGCCAACAGAGTTAATTTTTAGAACAACAATAAACAAGTTGACAAACTGGTTTAAAAAACAGCGTTGGTCTAATAAGCTCAGGTGATCCAAAAAAAACACGATATAAGTGATTTTTTTTTTTTATGAAGTGTTTATTTTGAAGTTATTCAGGCTACAAAATCAGTGAATCAGGGGCACACAGTTTTTTTGTGCGAGGTAGCTAAAGACCTGTCTCTGGAAGGTTGACTGAATGTTAGGTTGAGTCAGCATTTCCAATATGGCGACCAAAGTTGTTTGGCATCAGAGACAGATGGGATCATAGTTGCTACATCCAGTAAATATGGTCAAAGCACACCTTAGCTGCTGTCATGAGCATCTCTCAGCCTCTCTTCCCATCATTGTCATCACACCAGTCATGAAGATTGTCTATTAGTCGGGTCGAGCCATCTTTGATCACCCAATCCACCACGGTGAGCATTGCAACTGACAAAAAGCATGTAGTCTAGCATCGCTGTGAAATCTGGTAAATTACAAACAGTGTTTTTTTTAGAGGACAGAGCTTGGAGAGCAGTCTGGTTTACAGTCAAGCTTCGAGTTGAGCTACATTTTCCATCATATACTCTGGTCTACGATGTTATATAATGCAGAAGACTTGCAGAGAAGTCCTGAATAGAAGAGTCCACCCCTCCAGGCTCTCAAATATCACTGCTTAATTTTAACAGAATAATTCCATCATATTTTAATTGGCCAAAAATAATTACATCCCAATTTTATGCTGCAGTAACATTTGCAGATCCAGCCCCATTAAACCCTGTGCTACTTCATTTCTGCAAGGTGAAACCTTGAACAATTAATGGCTTTAGCCTATGCTGAGGTGCAACCATAAAGCATTTTTTCACTTAATGTAATCATAAAATGTGTCAAAAATCTGTTCCCTGCTTTATTAGCCTGTGAAGAGGGATTTTCTGAGTACATCCAATTATGTTGGGACGCACCACCAAATGTCATTGAGTGCTGTGCAGGACCACACATTCATATTAATGCTTCAATGAGTCTTTGCCACCTACTATGATTACACTGATGGAAAGCATGAGTGGTGAATTATGAGGACGCAGGTGTGAGTGTGTGTGCTCATGTGTGTGTGTGTTGGTGTGTTTCACTCTGATGATCCCTAATGAGGAGTAAATGAAGCACTTGTAATGTTGCATGAAGGAGTGAATACCTTGTTACTACAGGTAGATTTAAATACCAACACAAAACAAAACATGATTACATGTAGTGTGCACACAAGGAAGCTTTTTCTTTTTTCTTTTGGAATCTTTAATCATTTGTTTTTTTAATGGGTTTTCATTTCAGGCCCCAGGGAATAAATCACCAGATCTAAATGACTGTGCTGTTTTGATATTCACAGGGTGCTATTTGTTTAAGCTGTAACTGAATTTTTGTGATACAAAAGTAATTGCCTTCAATAGATGTGATACCGAGAAATCAGAAAACTAATGGGTGGAAAATGTTCATTATCTGAAGAAGGAAACCTGGCTCTCAGGTTACTGACTATTAGCATCTCGTGTCCTGGGTTTAATAAGATGCTGGAAAGTTTTCACAGAAACTGGTCCTTGTTTTACTTTTTGGCTGTTTAATGAAGAAGACAAAGGTCTATCAGGCTCTACCTCTATTATTAATGATGGTAATCAGTGTGAACATGTTCAGGGTGTCAGCAGGTACCTCAAGATGGCAAATCAACAAAGTTTCTTAAGCTTGTCTCGATCCTCTGCGAGCACAAATTACAAGACATGTGGTGTCATGATGGGGTCATGGATATATTAGAGCTGTTCTGTTGTGACTATTCTACTTTTAAAATGATCTCCTTGGCAAACCTGAGACCTATTTGGATTGCCTTTCCTATTTTCTCCCTATTAGCCTTCCTTTTAGTGACGCTTGTGTAGCGTGCTGTGTGTTTTGAGGACCCAGAAGCAGACACAGAGGCAGATATCAACTTAAGATGTAATTTTAATGTCCAAACTCAGGTAGAAGGAAAAAGAGGAAGTCCGGTAGGCTAGCTGGCTGTTGTGTGGGCTGGAGACATTGCGGGGAAAACAGAGGAGAGGGAAGTGAGTAGACATACAACGAATCACGAGGAGCAAAGTTACAAGAACTTATTCGAATGGGAGGCCAAGAGATGCATCTGTACCACTCAGGAGTGAAGACAATACTCAGGCTCTGAGACTGAGGGCTGCTGGCTTCTTAAAGTGCCTTGATTGCAGATGTAGAGCAGGTGTGGAGTCTCACTCAGCCTCAGCGACCGGGGGAGGGGAGGGAGCTCTGGAAAAGAGTCAAGCCAAACCAGGAAAACGAAAAAAAAAAACAGGAAGTCCAACCAAAATAAAACAAAAGGAGGAGGCGTCTCACCTCAGTTTGAGAGTATGATACCCCATGGCTCACTACAGGACTCCAAACCCTTCTTCATTTCAATACTGAATGTTCAATAAAAATCTTTGTTTCTTTGCCAAAGACAAGACACAAGAAAAGAAGAAAAAAAAATCATTCATACCTAAAACTCTGACAAAAATAGACAATGATGAGATGAAAATATTAATAATATAATTAAACCACTAGGTATTTTGAATTCATCATATTTACCAAAAGCATTTCTAATCTGTCACTCAAATTACAATCATTCATTCTGGATTAGTTGAGGGGGGCAAAGTTAACATTGTCACTTATTTGTGATAGATGCACCACTGGTATAAATCCTATTTTCTTCCATGTTTTTTTTCACATTTCCATTTCTCAACTTTTCTTGTCAGTGATAGCCACCACCAGCTTCTGGTCAGTTTAATATTTCACATTTGCCATTTATTTTTGCCCTGCTAATATTAACTGTTTTGTGTCTAAACCATGTTTTATTCTAGTTTAGAGACAAGTTAGTTATTATAACTAAGAGAACATTTCATAGTTCAATCCTGCTGCATCTGCCTTCATTTTATTCAGTTGAGTGTTTTGTGTGCAAAAACTTAATAGCGCACGCAAACCTGATCTACTAACCGGGTGCACTAAGGATTGCATCTGTCAGATGAGCAAAACTTGTGATTTATTCATTTTTCTAGTAAATGATGAATTTCATAAATAATAAGGTCAAACACAGAACAGACAAAAAACAATATCTGTTTGCCTTACTGATTTTAAATCGTTTTAATCCCTTTTTTGATTTATATATGACGATATGTGCAACTCCATGGCTTCAAACACACTCTAGCACTCTAACAAACACTCCATGGTGACGGTCGATCCTTTAAAGAGGGCGGTCCACACCACTTTTGCACCTGTTATCAACTGCACACGCAATGATTGTAGATCACCCGCAACACGCCCACTAATAGCAATTTTTTAGTTTGCACACACAACTTAGTGCTCGCTATTTGGGATCTTAATAGATCAGGCCCTTAGAACCAGTGCCCCCGCTTGGTGACGCAGGAGGGGATTGTAAGAGACTTAAAGAGACAAAACAACTGAAATGTGACTAAAACTTGAAGGCATTTTAGTCAAAGATTAAATCTAAAATAGCAGCCAAAAAAAAAAAAAATAAGTGGAACTGGTCTCAGCCCAACTCTCAATCCACCAGCAAGATGCAAATAGATGGAGTTGAGGCAGGACTTTATCCTTCCTGCTAGCAGCTTAAGTGTGCCCACCTGTCAGTGAAGTCAGCTCTGCCCCTTTATTTCTTCAAAACTTAAGAATACAGTTCAGGCCTTAAAGTCAGGCTCAGTCAGTACATCAGCTGATCTAAACTTTGACACATACTAGCTGACAGCCCAGCCCATGACCTTTAACTACAGCAGCTAACAAGGGCAAGGGACCTGTAGTGCCCTAAAAGATTTGTAAGGGAAATTCACTGCCAATGCAGAAATGACGCAATTCCAAATGTATGCAACAGCATTAGGAAAACACTTGGATAACTTAATGAATGAATGAATACATAAGTAAACATGATTCCAAATGCCAAAACAACTGCAAAAATCATACAACACAAAAAAATACCAAGATAGAGTGCAGCCACGATTAAAGGTGTGACTTTCATCTTTATACTGTGTCTGACTTGCACATTGTTTTGTCACTGATGCCTGCTCTGTCATAACACCAAGTGTTAGTTATTCCATGGAAATAACTCATTCTCTTTAATGAAATTGGTCCTGACTTAACTAATAAGTTATGACAAATGAGAAATAAGTGATTCAGAAAACCATCTTTGGTACACAGATATAAACATGCTTATTTTTGGCTTTATACTAAAGCTGGTGGTTTCTGCTTTCACAGGACCTTTGCTTCTTCTTCTTTTTTTTTCTCATATAAATCATTGTACAGAAACTAAAGCCAGGGAGGTCCTGAGCTGTTACCTTATATAGATAAACAGCAGATATTTAATGCAGTTCAGCTCTGCAAAAATAAGCACCCACATTTAAACTTTAAATTCTCACTCTTCCCTAACAAACCTGTCGTTAACCTTCGCTCAAGGGTGTGCACAAAAACAAAAGAGTTTTGCATGTTTTATAAATCCTTCATCTTTTTTTTGTCCTCTGGCACTTTTTCTTAACTAAAGCCGGTCAACAAGGCCAATTACTTTTTTATGCTCTCATATTCTTTTCTTCAAGGGTTTGTTAAGTATTAGATATGGTTCCAAACCAAAATCTCAAGGCTAGGACCAGAACTAATCGGATTTCCACCTTATTTGTTTTTGTTACAGGAGTTAACATCTATTCATAAGTAGCCCTCAAGCACTTGAAAACAACAAATCATTATTCTTTCTTGTTTTATTTTTTCTCTTCTTGACTAGATAAAAGTCAGTCTTTGAAGGAGAAAAAAGGTTTGGAAATATCTCATGTTTTATGTGTCACCTTGAATATCTCTGGATTTTAAATATTTCCAAACTATCATGCAATAAACCAATCTGATTTCCATTTGCAAATCTCCCTGTTACATTTCTGTGGTAAATGGCAGTCAGGATTTTTACCAAAATGCTATTCAAATTAGAAGTTAACCTGTTTAATAATTTACACAGGACAGAGCTAGGTGAGCAAGCAGCAGCAAAGCTAAACACAGGTGTCACCATGCTCTTCCCCTGTTAGAAAAGTTTCACAGAAAAAATAAATAAATAAATAAAACAGTTTTTTTTCATCTACAGTAGATGAACTTGTATCATTCCCACAGCAAGTTCAAACTACTGCCTCTTATATTGAAGTTGTGTTGAATGTTAAATGTGTTGATGTTTAGAGAACTACAAGTCAAAGCAAAAATCTCTTGAGAACACACACATTTCATTCTGATTTAGTTTGATTTATTTCATATGTCAAGAAACGTTTAAACAAACTGAGTGCAATGAAACAAAGAGGCATGAAAAGGACACCCCAGATAAGCTTCCAGAAGCTTTTGGAGAGAAGCCCAGATATAGAACAAATAACAACAAGCATATCAGATCACACAACACACAACAGATGCAACAACTGGCAACACAGTAGTCCCTAAACACTGATTAAGCTCAACCTCAATTTAATAGTAAAGAGTTGTTATGTTATGTTTTGTTTCATTGATTTTTATCTTGGAATATCATGTAATGCATGTCAGACTTATTTTTCTTGCAATGACTTTTTCTTTTTAAAGAAAATGATAAAACAAATACTGAAAAACTTTGTATGCTCAAAAGAAAAAAGGGAGACATCTTCAGCTGATAATGTTTATTTACAACCTGACTGGGTATAAGATGATGATTCAGATGGACACTCTCTCAGAATTAAGAGTGACAAGACATCCACTACTCAGGGGGAAAAAAAAACAAAAAAACAATAAAATATTTTTAAATAATGTTCCTCAGTGTTTAACAAAATGTAACACTGTCAAAAAGTTCAGAATGTATAATATTCATCAGGCCAAACCTGAATGGCTGTGATCTCCAGGACCTCTGCAACCAAAAATAGATTTGACTTGGAAATTTGAGTTGAAATAACTGCATGTGATCAGATAATGTCTAAAAATCATTGGATCATTGCCTGTAAACACAGTTTGTGGTTGGATCCACAGATGCAGGTAAAAATGAACAATGCAAAAAGGAAACCATGTATTCACAAGATCCAGAAACATAGATGACTTTGGAACCACCTGGCTTGACACAGTTCTCGAGAAAGCAGCCATGATAGTTTGGGGCTGCCTAATTGCCTATTGCATGGGTAGCTCACACACCTAGAAGGGCGCCAGGACAGCTTAATAGTATAGGGTTTCAAGCAACATATGCTGCCATTCAGACCATCAATTTTTCAGGAAGACCTCTCATATTTTACATTTCACTTTAAAAACTCTAGAAATTCCCAAAGTAAATAGATTAAGGAAAAAGTGGCGCAACACAATGTTAAATGTGTCTAGGTTGCAATTCTAAATTGATACAAATGAAGTTAATATTTTTTTTTTATTTTATATTCACTTTCTTCTGTTTTTGAGGGTTAATATTTTGTCTCTTAAAAATTTTCAACTAGTCAAATCTGCTTTTACTGGTTTGCCACAGCCAATGTTTTCTTTGGATTAGGGGTGTAGGGTCTGTAAATAGATTATTATTATTATTATTATTATTATTATTATTATTATTATTATTATTATTATTATTAATGTCTTTTATTATTATTTAGTTTTATTATTTATTTTTATGGATAATCCCAGGACTTTTAATTATACCTTTCAACTTAATTTATTTTCCTATTGATATGACTGACAAATGCATGGTTCAAGCAAATATCATTGCATAATTACCTGAAATATAGAGAACATGAAACAAGTGTAAAATATACCAACAAGAACACACAAAAACAGACGTTGATAATGATTTAGATCCCAAGTTTTCACTTTCACAGATATAAGTACTTTTGGCAGTGAGCCCTCCCTCCCCCCTGTCTTTGCCATGAGTGTTTGTTTCCACATTAACTGTCTGTAGAGTCAGCAAAACCTGAGTTAATAATAAAACCATGAAGTAAGGGGACGCATTAGTCTTAGTGTAATGGCTTAATTAGATTATTTTCTTTGGAGAATGTGATCAAGTACAGCATTTACAGAGTAACACTGACCATCGCAGCCTAAGGAACCAACTTGGCATTAGAGAGAAAATATGTTTCTACATCGTTGCTCCTAACTCTGGCATGATAGGCCCCCAGCCGTCCACCCCCGCCCACCTCCTCCCTCTGATCTCCCCCTATCTCTCCCACTGCTGGGCACTTTACAGCCAGCCATAAACAATAAGCAGAGAGCCTGTCAGCGTGCCCACCAATGCAGCACTAGCCGTCTCCGGGGGTCATCTAATTAATGCTGGGGATTATTGCCGGGTCCCTGGGCCGAGGCTGGGCCCCGCTGTCTCTGAATAGGATCATTATGGGAGGTAATGAACAGGGTGAGCAATGAGTTTTGGGCCCACTTGGCAAGAGGCTGCCTCAAATGTCAAAGCCACAATGTAATCATCAGTTTGTTCGAGGCACTGGGGATGCACTTTATTTGTTTGTATGTGGCCAGTAGTGTGGAAACTGCATAGATGAAGTCATGAATGGACTCAGCTGGATGGTTGAGGGAGTTTGGTTTCTGGTGAAATCTCTCCTCATTGACAAAGCTGATGCTAAAAGGGCCAAGGGAAAGTAGAGGCTGGGTTTGTTTGTTACCATCATTTCATTGCATTTTACCTCAGAAATGTCAGATTTATGTTAAAATACAGAGCAGGGATGGCAGATGGGAGCATTAAAGCCATTTGAAGTCTCAAGCTAATTTAAGCTATTTTAACATGTGGTCCCCTCCTATAAAAAGTCATGTATAATCCAGCCAAGGGTATTGCACAACCATGCGATATTGACCTTTTTTGAGATCAACCATGGAGTCTATCTCCCAAAGATTTAACCCTAAATAATTTAATAGCATTAATACAAAAGGAAAATACTTTCACAAATGTACTGCGAATAAAAAGTAACTTTAACAACATGAATGATGGCATTTGGCTGCATAAATGTCTTTTTATTTGTCCTGTTGATCAGGTGGAGGTGAAAAAACTTTGTACATATCACAGATTTTTTAAGAACTTGTTATGTTTAAGAAAATATAAAGTTTTCTTTTTGTATTTTTTATTTTGTAATACTGAAAAATTGTTAGTTTTGCCATTTCTTCATGGAAATGCAATCAGACCGAGACGCTAAGGCAAAAAAACTACCGCGTCTGCAATGCAAAATGATTTGATAAAGTAATCATTATAAATGTTCTTCCATGAGCTGCGTCCCCCCTGCAGAAGTCAATGATGGACTACTCCGAGGTCTGGCTACAAACAACTGGCTGCTGGAAGAGAGTGGGTAAGTTGTGTTTAGTCTCTTTGCTAAAGGAATTAGGCAGTGCTATGGCTGGGACCCTATATATACTGTTGATGAAGTTAGGTGCTGCTCTGAGCATTATTTGTGGCTATGGAGTGGCTTTTTGGTTGAGGTTTGTGTGTGGCTCCTCAGACTGCTGTGTATTGCTATCATGGGGTTGTTACTAAAGTTGGTATAACTTTAAGGGACCAGATTTGGTCAGTATCTAATAACACAAAAATCTTCCCTGTTGAACAGAGAAGCCTTTATTTTCGGAGAAAAATACAGGCATCATCAGCAGAAAGCTGCAGTTCTCACAGAGCGAGTGGATTTTACAATTAATAATATATTGCACTTGTAGGAAGGATATTGAAAATAAACTATTTTTATTATTAATTATAAATAACTGCATAGACCCCCTGAGCCTACCTACAGATAAGTAAAACTATGCAGGACTAAAAGAGCCTATTAGGCCTGTTTCCCACCAAACAAAACCTACCTGGGGCCATCTGTTGTCTGCTCCTCAACTTCACTTTACAACTTTATCCTTATCAGGACTGTATGACATCACTTCGATCATTACACAGGATTTTGTTTGCTTTTCATGTAGTTCATGCAAGAAAATCCTGCCCGCATAAGTATGTGGATTTAAGATTGACAGGACTCCAAATGCATACTTTTTCATGTTTATGTAAGTGTAGGGAATGTCATTCCATGTTAGTAACACAAGTTTGTCAGGTTTAGGGAGGTTTTCAATATCACTCCATTTGTGCTTCTGAGCAAAAATGGCCTTCTGACTAGCAACAGCTTCAAGATCAGCTACCAAGCTTCTTAACATACACTCCCATACGTCTTTGTCAGCTATGTCTTCCAGTTTAATCTCAAGACCAGGTTAACTCAGAGCTGTAAAATTGGACACGGCAGTCCAATTCAACAGCGATAGATTGATGTTTAGGGAGTGATGGGGAGGGATAATGTTTTTATTTTTTATTTTTTCCTTTTTTGAACTTGCAGAATCTTTCCTCAAATGCAGTCTGCATCACGGTGATTGCATGCTGTAACCACTTATAATTCAGATGATTGTGTGCTTCTTTGAACCCTCTCAAAGCGGGGCCATGATGCATTGTACTTTTATACATCTCTGGCAATCACTGTCATCTTGTGCTCAAAGTTAAAATAAGTCACTTGACCGGGATATCAACCCAGTCTCCAAAATAATAACTATTACACAGGAAAACAATCTATTTGAATGAAAAGGTCATCATTTATTTACTTCTTTTTTCCAAATTGAGCTCACTCTGTCTCAACCACAGGAGCCACAGCAGAAAGATGAAAAAGCCTGCTGTGGGTTGCTGACCCCCTTTATATGCTAACCCGGCTTTGTGTGTGTCTTTCAAGGAACCGTTGTACTCAGTTTCATTCTTGTTTGTAGGTTGTTGTTCTTTTTTTTTCTTGGCTATTTAAGTTTACTCTTTGCTCTTAAATCACCATTTTTTTCCTAATATCTAAGCATTTTTATCATTATTATTATTAATGTTTAGAACTCAGAAATGTAGTTAGTTGTCTGTATTGTCCAATTGATTATCCAATGACTTGTGGTTATCTATCCAGGACACCTTTATTATATTTGCAAATTATTACAAGAAAGAAAAAAAAAGGTGCTACTTTTTTTTAGCTTGTTTCATGAAAGGCACTTTATTAGTTAACCCTTACATACTGTTCTGGTAAAATTTGACCTGTTTTGACTTTTAACAGCAGTAAAAATACCCAAAACGTCATTCTTTAAGCCTGAAACTTGATGACTTTTCCTGAAATGGCCCAAAATACATGAAATTAATTTTAAAATATTAATATGTATTTTTGTATATGTGCTACACATTTTTCCCCTCTGAGGCTGTTATGGGTCAAATTTGACCCGTATCTATTTAGATGGATTTTAAGATCTACTAGTGTGGGACAAGTGACAAGCAGTAACAACAGTGTTCAATATAAGGCATGTTGTTCAAAAAAATAAATTCAAATCATTATGAAACTATTATTACCTTGACACACACAGCTGCTGCTTTTCAATTGCCCCTAGGGGATGAATAAAACTATATTGAATTGAATCGAATTATCCTGTGTAATAGATATTTTTCACCAAAAAATGAGTGGTCTTAAAACTGAAAAAATACACTTTCCCTGCTCTTTGAAACATTTAGGAAAGACTAATCAATAATTTTTTGAAGTAGCATTGGTCATTTAAACATTATAAATAGGTTTGGGGTTAGAACTTTGGTGAAACTATTTGCTACATGGGCAACTCTTGGGCTGGGTCAATTTTGACCCGGAACATACTGTGAAGGTACAGGTTTTGAACAGTATGTGAGGGTTAAAGCCATAGAATGGACACCGTCTGCCTCTTAGCTGGGTGAAGCCACTGTGAGAACAGCACCCTCTGGAGACAGGCTGCAGTATAGGTCATAAATCCCGCCTCAGCCCGCAATCCCTATGGAGTTGTTCATGTTTTCTATGATTGACACTTGATACAGCCTATGAGTGTACAAAGATTGTGTAGCTCACCAGAGGGATACACTGTTTGAGTCAAGCGTCATCCCAGCAACTCTAGGCGTCTCTCCAGCCGAATGCATACAATGCTACTGTGCAAGTGGTGGTTCCAGGAAGTGGAGAAAATCCTGGATATACAAAGAGCAATTCCACTTCAAATTCGTACAATGGCGGAAGGCACAACCTAGTTGTGCATAGTATATACAGTCTATGGTTAAAGCCCTTGGGCTCTATTTTCATGCTTCGCCGGAGACATGCGGCAGGCGCAGTGTAAGTCACGTCCGCCGCGCCGACAAGGCGTTCCCAAGCACAATTTGGTATTTTGGTGAGCGGCGCAGCCCTGCGTAAGTATCCCCCCTCCCTAACTCAGCTCCTCCCAGTCGTAAGTCGTAGCGAGGAAGGAGAGAGGGCGTGGAGTGAATTTAACACAGTCGAGACCTGTTTTGACCAATATCATCAGCTCCTCTCCTTGCCTTAAATCCGCCACCGGCGAGGCGTATTACAATTTTCGTGAAGTAGTCAAAGAGATCAAGACATGGCTGAAGACAGCAATGCCACATGATGGGGACAGAAGGCAGCCCATCAAGTGTCACTGTAAGCGCTGCATTGGGCGTCCTCCACACTCTCTCATATAAGCACAGATGGATTTGGTGTGTGTAATGTTGGACCCACTGGTAAGACAAACATCCTTTTCCACAAATAAAGACACTCACATAAAGTTGCATATATTCAAACCTCACGTGACAAAGGTGGGTTTAGCGCACAGATCACATCATAAATTCCAATAATGGCATTAAAACTGGAACCATCTGTGCGTAATGACACATTGCACTCCGTGGCCTGGCTCTTTCTTTCATAGATGTTGGCAAAAAATAAAATAAAATTGGCTCACAAAACTGAATATTATAATATTCGTATGTAGGCTTAAAGTAAATAACTCATCTGAGCACTGAAACAAATCATCTGTTAAGCTGCCGCAGCAGCAGCAGGACGGGGAGAGGACACGGAGACATGTCCAGGTCGAGCTGCGCGAGACATATGAGGAAGAGGAAGATAGAAAAGGAGGGAGACAAATTTACATATCTTGTTAACTTCATCATGTGTGTTTATTTACTAGATATTTAATTTAATTGAATGCGGTTTCAGCTGTGTTGATTTGGTCAGATTGTGAGTCCAAACGCGTGCCAAATGTGCTCATCAGATCAGATAAAGATCAGAATATATCTATATAGATCTAAATGAATGTGCTGACTCAGAGTATTGTTGTTGATTACTTATTGCACTGAAATGTTCCTGACACTGTGGAAACCTGCCGGTGAGGCATCAGTGACGTATGCCGATACACTGCAGGTCTACCAAAATACCACTAGACCAGCTGTGCTCCGCCTGCGCTGAAAGCTGACCAAGTTTGAATTGGCGAGCTTTCAGTGCACTTAACACGCCACCGGCGAGCACGAAAATGTCATTGCGCCAGCTGATTCTCTCGACACCCCCCCCAGCCACACCACCACGCCCAGCTTGGCAGACCTCGGTGCACCTCAGTCCACGATAATACCAAACTGGCTGTACGCCAGGCTCCGCCAGACAAAAATACCACTGCGCGGGGTCCGCCACCCTCTGCCGCATCCCCGGCGGACACGAAAATAGAGCCCCTTATGTCTTTAGTAGTAATTATATACCAGCAGAAGTATCCTTTATACTTGAACACTGATTTGCTCCTGACGTAGTTGGGGTTTCCTCCACCTGTGATTGTACATTTCACATATCACCTTCATATGAGTTCTGGTCTGACTGCCTCTGACAGAAGACCCACAGTTAGTGTCACAAGCCAGATGTTGCTGCAAAGCATGAAAGTCACACAGAAACAGTCCCCTCCAGGATTTCCCCGTTTGTTTCTCAGTCTTCTGAAGTTGCTCTTAAGTTTCTGTGGGATCACCTGTGGGAATAAGTGACTGCACAGATAAAGGGCTCTATTTTCGTTCGCGCCGGTGAGGCGGCGGAGGGCAGCGAGCCCCGCGCAGTTGTATTTTCGTCTGGCGGAGCCCGGCGTAAGGCGAGTTTGGTATTTTCGTGGCATGAGCCGCACGGAGGCGAGCCGAGATCCGCCAAGCTGGGCGTGGTGGCGTGGCAGGGGGAGGTGTCGACAGAATCAGCTGGCGCAGTGACATTTTCGTGCTCGCCAACGGCGTGTAAAGTGCGCTGAAAGCTCGCCGATTCAAACCTGGTCAGCTTTCAGCGCAAGGCGGAACGCAGCTGGTCTTGTAGTATTTTGGTAGACCGGCGGCGTATCGACATACGTCACTGATGCCTCACCGGCAGGTTTCCACAGTGTCAGGCACATTTCAGTGCAATAAATAATCATCATCAACTATTAATCTGAGTCAGCACATACATTTAGATCTATATCGATATATTCTGATCTATATCTGATCTGATGAGCGTGTTTGGCACGCGTTTGGACACACAACCTGACCGAATCAACACAGCTGAAACCGCATCAAATTAAATTAAATATCTAGTAAATATACACACATGATGAAGTTAACAAGATATGTAATTCGTCTCCCTCCTTTTCTTTCTTCCTCTTATTTCTCGCACAGCTCGACCTGGACACGTCCCTGTGTCCTCTGTCCGTCTTGCTGCTGCTGCAGCTAAACAGATGATTTGTTTCAGTGCTCAGATGCGTTATCTACTTTAAGCCGACATACGGATATTATAATATTCAGTTTTGTGAGCCAAATTTATTTTATATGCCAACATCTATGAAAGAAAGAGCCAGGCCACGGAGCGCGATGCGTCATTTACGCACAGATGGTTCCGATTTTAATGCCATTTTTGGAGTTTATGTTGTGATCCGTGCGCTCAACCCACCTTTGTCACGTGAGGTTTGAATATGAGCAACTTTATGTGAGTTTCTTTATTTGTGGAAACGGGTGTTTGTCTGTTTGATCTTCCATGGTTTAAAATGGGTTAAGATCTTGAAGTCCTTGTGTAAGTGGCCAACCAAACACTTCCTCATATCTCAATCCACAGATGATAAACTGACCTACAGGCAAATCACATGTAGGCAACACAAAAAGCCTCAAAGCAAGGAACCTCTGTCCCAGTGTTGAGTTTTCGCTGCTAATAGAACAAACAAGTTTACAGTTAATGCCAGTTGGTGGACAAGAAGACTTGCAGCATGCTTATTAAACAGCCTTTGTAACATTTGTCTTTTTGTTTCCCACAGCAAACGTGTCTTTGGGATAGACACATTTGCTCTCACTACACTCATGTTTTACTGACCTGAACTAGAACACCTCATGATGTAATTGTATTACAACTTGACTTCCTAACTTGTTGGCTTCGAGGGAATTCTATTATTGGTAGAAAACCACCCAAAAGTGGATTTTTCATAATAGGGGACCTTTAAATCATTTTTTTAGACACAAATCAGACTGGAAACTCAGCCTGAGCAGGGAGATGCTCTACAAGATGCATCCATTACGTGTCAAATTACAGGCCCCAGTCTCAGGCCCCAGACTTTACTGCTATCTGTTGAACTACGTTTTATTACCATTACTTTATTACATTTCCCCAAGCAGGAAAATAAAGAGAACTTGAAGAAAAAATCTGATCCCAGACCAAACTTTGTTTGTGTTAGTGGGCTCATTGTCCTGAGGGTTGCAGCACCAAAACAAAACAGTGGCCTATAAATGTTTTGATGCATCAAGGTGGAATGAATTTAGAAGTCCCCGTACTCAGACTGTGTGACACAGAACCAGATTTAGGGATTTACGTGATGTTGATGTCAGTGCAGATGTGGTGCGGTAGCTTCAGAGTTAAACCTTGCACTAAAACTCTGACAGTATTTATCCTCTTCTGAACTACTGCAGTCATTAAAATTGGAGCATCTTCAAACGTCTGTCGTGTTTGTATCATTAAAGAAAGTTGATGAAAAGCTTTTTACTCTCTCATTCAAAAGCCTTATGTGTCTCCTGCTATCATCTGGAAAAGCTGCACAGCCTCCCAAATGTTTAGACAGCTCACATTTCCTCTCCTCTGCTTTAAGTGTGAGACGTTTTTAACATTCAACACCAAAGGGCTCTGACTGAAGTGTGGGATCATGTTCTCATGACTTCTCCTGTGCCTCCAACTGGTCGGTCAGGCACCTTTGCTCAATAATAATGGCCTCCTTGATGCTCCTTGCTGGTAGGTGAAATGAAGCAGATGGTGGCTCATTGTGCATTGGAGGAAGCACATGCCTGTCTGCAATCTCTGCTGCATGAGAGGGAGCTGGCAGCAATAAAACTGCAAAATGGGGGGTGCTATAGTGCCAGAATAGAGGGCAAAATCCACTCCAGATTCCTTATACTACATTGGATTTGTCTGACATAATACTATAATCTCATTAATCACTCAAAAACAAGTGCATCCACTCGAGGCAGTGAATGGCCTGGAATAAAATTTGTGATATGCATGGATTTGACCCTTTTTTGCACTCTCTGTTTTAGAGATAAGAATCGATAACCAGTTCTTTTTTAAAACAGGTTCCCAGTGATTTGATTCCTAAGAATTGTTTGTCTGCCTCCTCGACAATTCTGCTTATTGGTTCCTCTTAAGTCTCTATGTGTGATGACGTAATACGCGAGAAGTGTGTTTTGGTTCAGAGCTTTCCAGCATGGTGTTGTAGCAAAAGCACTCCAGAGTTTGTGGGATTTCATGCGAAAAGATGATACCGGGACTACTTGCAACACTTGCAAAGCTTTAATTCCATCGCAGGGGGGGAAATACTTCCGATATGCAGAAACATTTGTCCACCCAGCATGCAATTAATATGCAGAAGTGTAATGTGTTTGATGCGCAATTTAGCAAAGGTAAGACTGGTAGGCTACAGGCAAAAGCAGGTGCAGAGCAAATTATTAGTGCATGGATATGACACATCATCTGTCCAAAGGTGACAATATTAAGGAGTTAACGAGAACAAATCCATTTGTTTGTCTTATTTCTCACTCAATGAGAATCGATTAGAGAAATCATAAGGAATTGTATCGATAAGCAGTGTCGATAACGGAATCACTAAATTCTTAACAATTCCCATCCCTACTCTGTTGTTCACTTTATACTTTAACAACCATGTCCTCCCAGTGCATCTCTGTGAATACATCTTTATTTTCAATCAGAGGTATCCCAAAGTCCAAAAACTGGTCAGCAGGTCAGTTGGCCAATGTCGGTTGGGACAGGCTCCAGTACAGTGGCCAACAATGGCGCTGAGCGATTGTTATTAGGGGAAAAGCACAGGAAATGCAGAAAAGACACAACTTTAAAAACACATGCGACGGTACAAACTACACCCAACAGTAGAAACACTGCAAACAAAAAAATATGCAGCAAAAAGCAAAAATAACTGCATGAATAGCAAATACACACAAAAATAAAAGTTGATAAAGGCAGGGAATAAGTCAGACCTTTTATTGGAAGTGCTCCAGGCTTGTTGGTACACTGAGTGACACAGCTGCGCTTCCCCCTACAAACCTGTGCACAGCTTCAGATCCTCAGGCAGAAACCCCCTTAATCTGTGCAGCTCAAACTTAAAAACATAAGGAGACAGAGAATCCCTGACAAGCTACATCAGTGTCTTCTTTATAATCACTTCTGGAAAAAAGTTTTATCGAGAGCCCATCTTAGTTTTATTAATGGTGCATTATTTATTTAGTAGATTTGTTTCTTTTGTTTCTCTATCCAACAACTTTTTAAATTGTTTTTACAACATCATTTTATTTTATAATTTTATGCAGCCTTCTTTTTGTTGTCTTCTTTTTTTATTACACTATGGTTTGCTATTTTATGTCCCTTTTCCATTAAAAAAATGACTGCAATCCGAAGATTTAAAACTGGAATCCGATACCGGTAATGTTGACATCAAGCTGCAGAAGTCAGGAATAATATTTTCTTCACCTCTTGAGACCTGAGTGGGATTCTCCATGGCTGCTTAGGGATGCCTGGAACTAAAGCTAATGACTAATGGCTAGCAGAGCTTCATTGCTAACATGCCTGTATTTCCCAAGTCTCATACCAGGCAGAGTCAGCTAATTTTACCACCAGCTTGACTAACCGGGGTCCAAGAATGGAAAACACTGCACTGAGGAGCTCAGCGGAACTTCTGCAGGACTTAACTTCAAGCATCCAACAGTCAGTCAGGCTTAGTTCACTTCCCATCACTAAAGAACGGTCAACCTGCTCATGTTGGGCTCAAACAGCGGTCAACTCAGCAAGGCTTTGCTGTCCAAACACTAAAGTTAAGCAGGTTTTATTTACATATAAATACAGTCGTGTTTTGGCAGAGCAGACATCTGTACCAGTTTGTTTATTGCTCACAGTTAAATGCAGTGTTGGGTCTTCTTTTCCTGTCATTCATAAATCTGTGTCATTATGTGTCCCTGAAGGCCTGGAGCACCTCTGTCAAAGTGTCACTTAACCAAAAGTCTGCAGACTTTACGAAAACATGTGCAAACTTAAGAGCACCTGCAAACAAATGTGCAAGCAAGCAGCTTTCAGTGTGGCTTGCATCTTTCAAATGTGCAGGATAACACCAGCTGTCCATTTCACACGTTTGCCTTGATGAATATGCAATAGGGGGTTATTTCTACCATAATGTGCAAAATGCTGGGAATGCGAAGTTAATTCAGCACAAGCTTTGTGATTACCTAAGGCTGAAGACAGTTTCTATTACTTTTACTGCATGCAAATATTACACCTTTGTAAAAATGTGCAAATCCAGGTGTCCAGTGTGCGCACAGATAGCTGCTGTTAATGTGGCAAGGCAGAGACAGAATTATGATTACATATCATTATTTTAAAGGTTCTTTCTCATGAACTGTTTAGGTGATTTATTTTATTACTTTTTATCTCCATTCAATCATCTGTAATGGGGTAAAACACAATGATCAGACATGCATATATCCTGGCCTATATGTGTGGCCCATTCACAGCCACTGCAGTCTATTGAAAATTAAAATGAACTTCATGTTTTTACTTTTGTCGGTTCACCAATATCAACTTTCTAACTGCGTCCCTCCCCTGCATGTGCTCATAAAGCAAAAACCAGAGGTGTTATTATAAAACAATATTCTTTGTATTTTTATTTTATCTTTATATGGTAATTACTTTCTCCCCCATATCGTGTTCCTCTTGGTAAAATTCAGATATCTTTGTTAACAAATATTTTTCTGCTTCGACCAATACCTGTAATTGGGCTGAATTTCATTTTGCACCTGCTGTCAGTCTGTTTAACTTCTCAAAGCCTTGGAGAGTTTGGACTGAACACACAAAAAACACATTCAAATACCACCACAATGCAGCTTTAGTTGATCACTCGCAAAACGACACCAACGAAACATGTTCTAATGAACATGCAATTAAGCGCTTGTTATGTGGTCTCATAGTAAACCAGGCCCAAAGTGTCAGGCACAGAGGAAGGACTCTGACTGCAGAGACAGTGGCTGTTTGAAATTGTAGTCTTTAATCCAAAATGTAAGTTTGGTACACAGGTGATCAATCAGTAGAAGCAAAGGTACAAGTCTGTGAGGCAAGAATTAAAAATGAGAAAAGGCAGAAATCGGGCTCCGCTTATATGTACCCGGTTATTTTAAAAAACAGAGACATTAACCATTATTTGCACCTTTCTTTTAGACGCAAACAGAGAATTCACCCCTAAAAACAATGTTTCTTAAAAAACTCTGTTACTATGTCTTCATGTAAACAGAGAAATAAGGAGAAAAAAGTCGGAAAGAGGGAAGTGACGTTGTTGTTGTTGCTGCTATGCAGGATTCTGACTGGCTAATGTGGGCTTAAGTTTCTCGCTCCACTGCCACCTACAGGTTTGGCATGCTCTTGACGACATAAATACACAGATTAGTGTAAACAAAAAACTTTTCTAAAAACGTAGTTGTGACCGCGCAGTTTTTTTGCTTAGCTTTAGCTTATTTCCAAAAAGTGTTACAGTGATTAATGTAAAATTCAGATAAATCACTTTGAAGAACAGTCAGTGATGGCACTGACTGCTGCTTCAAAAATATTCATGTTCATCAATGTGCCTCCTGTATGTAACCAAGGTTTTCAAATGTGAAACTATAGTTTCTAGTTTCCTACGTTAATTTGCATTTATTTTAAGTTTGACTTTGTGAGACCTATAGCAAGAACTTACTAGATTTGCGAACCAAGAATTTGCAAATATAGTACCCAATAAAGACTTCTGTGTACTATAAAAGGTGAAAGTAGTCAAGGAAACAAAGAAAAACAAAGACCGCAATATGAATTTGCAGTTTCATTATTAAAAAAACCTATTGAAAACCATTATAATGAAACAAAACCTTGATATCAAGTGATCCTAAAATGTCCTTTACACTATCTATGGAGTGTATGAGCTTCTGGCTGCTTTTGCGCAAAGCAATACCTATTTTTGCAGACATTCCATCAACATCCATTTTTTGAGCCCATACACAGTCTTCAACTATCAGAGGCTGAAAAAAGTCTTTTAATGTTGCTGATAACATCTGACCTGCTTAAATGTCCTGGTCTTTCAAGATGGCTCTGCTGAAAATGGAGTTAGATAGCCCTGCTATGAGAGCTTGTTTGTCAGCACCCTTAAGCCGAAAACATACAGGATCTGTATTGAGCGTGCGTGTTCGTTATCTGCTCTGTAGAGCAGCGCTGGGTATTGCATACAGGATGCGTAGTTGGAGCGTGGCAGCAGCGTAATGCAGCCCCGGTCAGCTGGGCTCAGTTTAGAGGAAACAACATGCCTTTTGCTGCATCGATTAGAATGGCAACCTATTTGCTGCGTGATACGCCATGCTGACGATACATGCTCAGTACGGATGTTTTAGCCTTTACTCTTCCATGATCCATGATCACAGCACACTTTTTCAACAGTTAAAATATTTTCTTTCTTCGCAACATAATGTTTTATTTAAATAAGGATCACATTTTATCTCTGCTTTTTATTTGAATGAAATCTTATGAAATATGACCTTCCCTGCATGTTTTATGGCTTTAAAGCTGTGAAACTGAAAACAAGGGCTTGACATTGTCCTTTTGCAACACACATGTTACCATATTCTCATTCTAAACAAACCATACTTAGATTGTGACTGCTACAGCAAATGCCTTGAAACTGTTTGCAGCTTTGCAGTCTGGGGATTAGGAATAAATCAGCCTCTTGAATGCCTAAATTGGTTTTATTGGCAAACAATCTGACCAACATTACATCTGAATCCTCTGTCTTTGATTGAGAAAGCTTGCATAATGGCAGCTGAACGTTCCAAGGTCTCTACTTAAACAGCGGTGCAAAGTGTCAGCAGCAGATGAAGAAAAACACTGCAGTGCCCAGAGAGATAAGAACATTTTCAACTCGGTTTCTATCGAACAACACACATTTTCCTATACACCCTGCATATAAATCACCACCTATGCACACCGAGGTTAAGTGTCTGTCATAATTTATCCATGAACTACATTCTAACCACACTCAAAGCAGCAACAGCATCAACATGTTCCTACCACTAGCATTTCTGAGTGTCTCTTGAATAATAAGCAAGTTCTTTTTAATCAGATGAGAGATGTAATCCTTCTAGCGTATCCTTGGTTTGCCCTGAGGTCAGCTCGTCATGCCCTGAGCACCTCTACACTGAGACACCCATGGGAACCTTAAGCAGGTGTCTGCATTGCCTTAAGCAGAAAAAACACATATGCAACTACAAGAGGTGAATTATTTCTTTTTCAAAGTACTTCCCTTTTTTGTTAAAAAGTTGTTTTTCAGTGACAGCTGTGTTGTCGGCAGTTTGAGTCATCTTCAGCCAATCATGTCTCTTCAACTAGCTCAACCACCCCTATCATATTCAAACAGTGAGCACCTGTTAGCACAATGCCCAGGCCTATGCTAATTGCTGTTGCAAAGGGAGCCATTCTGGTGTACAGTAAGGTGCATTTATCTGTGTCAGGAAACCTCCCAGCCAGTTGGCCTACTGCATCCAGGGCCCGGGGAATGGATCTCATAAAATGCAGATTGCCAGATTGACGATGACTGTCTTAGCGCTGGATGAGATGACACATTATGTAAATGATCCGATCTGTTTTACTAAGGCGCGTGTGTGTGTCAGGGAGGACAGACATGAGTAATGTAAACAACATCTGCAGATGCTAAACGTTGGACAGCTGACAAGACGGAGTGACACATTCAAGATTTTATATTTACCATAGAGAAATGAGTTTCCCCCCTTTCCACTATTGGACCTTAATGGTATCGTAAACAGGAGAGTTTAAGTGGGCGTATGTATGCTCACAGTCAGGTTAGTTGTGTTGGCTGAATATAAAGCCTTTAACTCTTTAAAAATTGAAATAACATACAAACACTTAAAACATATAAACACTATCTCTCACTGCAGAAAATGCAGTTTTATGAATGCCTTACACAATTCAAGCAGCATTAGGGCCGGTGTCCTCATTACTCAACTTGAGCAACATAGAGGCCTGTATCCACCCTACAGGACTTGAGCAGGAAGAGGACCTGTGTTCACCTTCGCCAACTTGAGCAGGGTAGGGGCCTGTGTCCACCATACACAACTTACGCAGGACAAAGGCCTGTTTCCACCTTTGAGAGCTTGAGCAGCTCAGGGGCCTGTGTCCAGCTTAGACATCTACAGTAGCTAAGGGGCCTGTGTCCACTATACACAATTTAAGCAGCTCAGGGGCCTGTGTCCATCTGAGACAACTTAAGCAGTGTAGGGACCCCTGTCCGCCAACAGCATTTTCATACAGGCAGCACCTATGACCTCAATGTCAGAGCACTTCTTACTTGCATAAATGCTAGGTTTGCCAGAGATGACCCCTGTCACTTTTCTTCCCCATGCATTGATATTGTGTTTGATAATGCTATCCATACCATTGTTTTGCATTTACCTAACAGAATTTTTTGAAGACAATGTAAGTATAACCTAAAAAGTAAGCTAGCCTGTTATGCGGTTAGCAGGACCTGGAAATAGTTCCCGGGAAGTATGTTTAGTTTTCTATTCATTTGGACTTCTGCCAATCCTGTTGACAAAAGTCAAGTCAACCATGCATTTATATGATTGGTTGGTACCAGAAAAGTTGGAAAAACTAGCACATTTGCACTCCAATAGTTGACCTATTGTCAACAGGGCACAATGTCAAAAAAGCATTGTAGGCCCCAAGGAGGGTTTGGGAAAACGATATAGAGCCAAAATATAACTGAGTATGTGTCAAAAATTGCCACTGTCAGGCCCTAATGCATTTTTTTTTTCATCATCATTTTTATGCCTGTCTAGGTTTTGATTCTATGCTAATAATGAATGTGCAATTATGAAAACTAACTCATTTTGAATGTATTTTATCCAAAATACACTCACTTGGAATTGAGTTAGTTTTCATATATGCACAGTCAACTGAATAAAAATGACACTCCTAAACAATTTAATGTAAAATGCATTCAAGAATGTTAAAGTTCCTGGTAAACTTTTTGGTCTATGCTGCTTTATTTGTGTATTCCTTGACAAAATTCTCACCCTGCTCTCTTTACTATGAAATAATCTCTCATTAAGTAACAAAATGCAATAAGTAGTTCTTGATGATTTTGTTTGCTTTTTTAGGTAATTGGAAAGACATTTGTATTAATTTCTTGTCTTTTCATAGCCAGAAATGAACTCCTTACAGGAGTGCTTAAGCATTGAAAGCATAACCTATATTTGATTTTTAGTTATAAAAATCTGTTTTCTCTAACAGGTGTACTTCAGGATGCCTGGTGATTGCTCATACAAATGCGTTTTGCTGCTAAAAAATGACAGAAATGCAAACACATCATTGACAACAATGTGTACTTAACAGCTACAATATTGTTGCTGTGAGCATGACCCTATTTACTGATGCTGTTGAAATCTATCTGTTGAATGACAGCTCAACTTGCATGATTATACAAAGCACTAAAGCAAACACTTGCTCCTGGAAAAGGACTGATTTATAACAATGAGCCTGGCAGGAACACAGTGAAGAGTGTTACTAATGTGTTTTTCAAGTATTATTGTGGCAATTGTAAGGACAATCCTGCAGCGTGAGCACTCAAATATTACAATGTTGAGTTTAAGATTGTTCTGCTCATATTCCGCGTCTTGTTCTAGATCAGCGAATGCTTATTGTTTGATGTGATGGTGCACTTTATCAATAGGCAATAATTTGTTTGAAGGCGGCAGTGGATATCTTGCTTTTTTCTGTTTTGCCTAAATAAAAAAATAAACAATAGCCTCACTGAGGACTTTTGTGAATGGCTACTTGCAATGCACACACGCACGCACACACACACACAAACAAAAAATGATGCAAAAAATTTGTATCTGTCTTGAGTGTCTGAGTTTGCCAGTTTTCTGTCAACAAAGTGGGGCTTTTAACCAATGTGATAATTTATAATGTAGTAATACATTATAAATTACCTTTCATCTTTCATCGTGTTTCTCTTTCTCTTGTTTCAGTCAATTGTTAAAAAAATAAAATAAATAAAACAAAACCTATCCCATGTTGCTCTTGTTTTTAACTCAGATTGTTATTTTTTTGAGTCCAAACCTGTTTTGTTTAACCTTGACTCTTCATGCCACGAGCAGTTACCTCCTCAGACGCTAAATTCTTGCATTTCAGTCAAGAGGTGCACTTGAACCGCTGACTTCTGTCTAGCATCTTAAAAAACATATATCTTTCAAGGAACAGTTAACACTCCACTACAGGAGAAAAAAAAAAAAAAAGCTGAATCAAAAGGGATTTCACCAAACGGCTATGGCACTGCATTACAGCAGTCTTTCTTTAAGTCAGCATTGTAAAGAACAGTTTCCTTATTCTAATTCACAGCTGCTGTTCAAGACTACCATGACAGCACTTTATTTCCATACTGTTTGTGTAAGGCCACTGATAAGTTATACCATCTAGAAGCTTGTGTGAGTGCACCTTGATTGTGCCTCCTCTGGCTGTATGTCCATCAGAAAAAGGCCATTACAATCTTACGGCTGTTGTTTGTTACAGCTACCTTTCAAGCCGCTTTGAGTGTTTGACTCTCATACAAGACGGAGAATCACTTAAGTCAGAAGCATGCACACCCTCCTTGTTATGATGCTTCTCAACCAGGACTCTCCAAACAGCATAATACTCACAAGTTCTGAGAGTGCTTGACTGTCAGTGTGGTTTCAACCAAGGATATGTATCGACTCTGCGCGAGTCAAGGCAGGAGAGATGAGAATGATAAACATCTGTCAACACCTGCTATGTGGGCTCACTTGTGTTTTCAAGCATCACACTATGGTGTGTACCCAAGATCCCTAAACACAACCTGGAGTACAGAGCCACATCATGCCTCTACAACTGCCTCTTTACATCACCCATCACATCAAAAGCAGAAGTGTCTCCAAACCACCACCCTGCATGTCAGAAACACACTGGGAGGCCTGATCTGCATTGATGCATTGCCTCACTCACTTATAGTGTAAAACAAAAGTTTCTGTGAGCTTTTTTTGTCCACACTGCAGGGGACCTTCTTGTATATATAATCCTTTCAGAAAAGTGCCAGACTTGTGAAATAGGCACCAGTAAAAGATAAAAGACAAATCCCCACCATGCCAAACCGAGACAGTTTCAGATGTTTCTTTTTACTGAGAGATGTCACCAGATCAACCTGGCAACAGTGAAGATTGACATTCAGTCATTTTCTCATCCCCAGAACAGAGCTGTCACAATAACCATCCTCAGAGTAAATAAATTATTGATATTGTGCCTTAAAAAAAAACATATCAAAACACTGCACTAGTAATGAGAAGAACAGTTCTTTTGACTGTACTGAATCTTTGGAATCCGTTCATTAAAATGATTCGTTCAAAAGATTCGTTCACTGAATCAATCAGTGCTTAGGAGCCCCGTCCTACTGGGTGTAGTACACGAGTGAGTGACACAGCGGTACTGATCTAGACTTCGTTTATTGAACAAGCCCCTCCCCTCCCCTGCTGCTCAAGTCACAGCGTCGTTCACTGGGTGACACATGTCGTTCATTCGCCAAGTCGTGAAGGAAGAATCACTATCCTGCCCTGAAAAACTCACCTCTCTGTGTACTGATGTTCGCATCACGATGTGAGTGAAACAAAACTGCAGAAAGCATCACGCCCATTAAACAAGTGCGAGTCATCTTTCTTTTATATCGCAGAAAAGTGGAGAGATTGAAAATAAACAAACATTGCAGCTGTAGCGGGGATTCTGCTACTTTTAAAGATATCAAATAGTGTATTGCTCTAAATTGGCTGGAATTAAATCCTCCTTACAGGAAAGTTTATACACGTGTATTAATGTAAAGGCACTATAATGCACTATTTTATCTTAGCCTCAGTGAATAAACCGGTGCTCGCAGTTCGTGAACAACGCTACGCCTCTCCCTCCTCTACCTGCCTCACATCGTTAGGAAGTCGTTCGTTTCATTCACAGTCTGACTGATACATATCATTCATTTGCTGTGAGCAAAATCATGAGATTCTGCCCACCTGCTCGCTGGCTGGCTGGCTGTGCGTCATTTGCCAAAGAGTCAAAGGTGGCAGTTCCACTCCCGACCAGCACGCCACGCTCACAGCTGAGCTCAACTAAACTGAGAAAGGAACGAATCAGGTCTTGGAGTGATTCCATTAACGTCGTTCACTCAGCAGTTCCGTTCTTTTGAACGAAATGATCATGAACGACACAACACTATAAAGCACTTTTTGTATTTTTCCTCCAGTTCTCTTGAATTATGATCTACTTCAAGTAGAGTGCATAACATTTCCAAATAAAGGCACATTTATTTGGATACAGAATGCAAGAAAATAAGGTCTTTCTGTCTTTCTCTCTTTCTTCTTCTTTTCCTTCCACTCACATAGAATAGATTAATTCCCCAAATGGAGCTAAAACTGATACCATCAACAGCGATAAATGTTTACACATTTTTTACACAGGTCAAGTCTGAACAAGTTTAGACACTCATCATATTGAAATTCAAATGTTTAAGTTGTAGCATCTTACTCAGAGTAGTCTTACACACCAGTCAATGCTAAAATTAGAGGTTTAGTATGAGACCCATCGATTTCAGCAACATGTTGCCAATGAGGTCTTTTAAATGCAAATTTTTTAGTGACTCAAGGGAAATTTCCGTCACCTCTGTTGCATTGGAGTTGAATGGGCAGAAATTTCAGAAACTAAAAATCCACACTCAAAGGAGGCCAGGTACCAGAGGAAGAGAAATATATCTCTTTGCTTCAGGTGAACTGACTCATTATTGTGCAGCGAAGTGATGTACGTCAGGCAAACCCCTGGTTTTACCTGGTGGTACCTACACATGACTGAGGTCCACTCTGACCCTGCTGTTTTCAAAGGACTCAAAGAGGATGGGAACAGTCAAACTACCGCTGACAGCTCTGCCGCAAAGGTAGATCCGTGGGCTCAGTCATTTATTCTCAGCCGTATATGTTTAAGGACTCTTAAAGATGGCAGAGGAGAAATGTTATTTGTGTGAGGATTTAGCCTCTCTCTCCTGCCTGAGTCTTTGTGAGAGTCTCTTGAGGATGCAGTGAATAACATGTAGGAGGATGAGGCAGCAAGAGCTCCAGCGCAGGCACTCAAACATGTAACATAACTGCAGCTGAAGTTTAATGAAGCTTCCAGGCGGCCTTTACTGATCCCTCTGGATATTAATTTGAGACGCCATGCATCACTAGCAGCTTGCCTCTTAGCACCATTCGAATATGATAGGCTCAGGGTGGATTTGATGTCAGAGTTTAGTCATGTCATATTGCATCAACATCCTCAGGTGATTAGGCCTGCTGCGAATGAAGCGGTCAGTGTTCATTCAAGGGCATGAAAGCATGCTGCAGTGTGTAATCTGTTTCAACAACCACATTTCAATAAGAGTTAGGATACGAATCCGATGGGTGCAAATCATTAAATAAAGCTTATATTTGATTAAAATGGTGCAAAGATGACTTTGAATACTGAAACCGAAAAAAGTTATTGTGTTAAAAATGCAAATGACAGATAAATGCCACCAACACACATCAAAACAGTTGGAACAGGGGCATGTTTACCATCATGTTGTATCATCTTTTCTATAAAAAACACTTTTTAAATGTTTGGGAACTGAGGAGGCCAGTTTATGGAGATCTGAAAGTGGAAGGATTCCACCATTCTTGCCTGATGTAGGAATTTAGCTGCTCCACAGTTCAGTATTTGTAGTGATAATGTCGATTGTTTCAGTGCAAACAGGCTTCTTCTACTATAGAGCCATTATGTTGCAATACATGAAAATGTAATTTGGCATCAATCAAATTTCCCCTCTGGGATAAATAAAGTTCTTATCTCATCTTAGGACGCATTCACACAAAGCTGTTTGGTTCGTTCTTAAAGGACCATCGTCCCCTTCCTCCTTTGGTCCAAGTAGTGGTATGAATGCGCAAGCGAACCACGGTCCAGATCAAACAAACATGGTCCTCTTGAAAATGCTGACCTCGGTCCCCTTCCAAACATGGTCCGGTTGGGGTGGGTGTAAATGCAGCACCAATGCACCTGGACTTTTTATATATCAGTATAAACCAATCACACATACACTGCCCCAAATGAGCAGGTGACAGACAGTGATTTTCCCTCAAAATCTTCCCTCATTTTTAACCGTTTGATTGGCTTAGCAGGTTCGATGTGAATGCTAACTGGACCAAATGCAAAATGCAACAATGTAAATATTTGGTCCCTGATCTGAACCTTCTAAGCAGACCTTGGGTGAAAAAGACCCCTTAAAAGTTTTGAATTCTGAATGACAGAATTGGTTGCTCTTAACCTGTATTTATTGACCATCAATGGCATTTTCCCTCATGTTTAAATTAGCCATGCAAGGGCACTTCTGCTTCCCCATACCACCATGTCAGTTCATAAATTATCATAACTTTCTACTTTGACTACTGAGAGAAATAATCATATAAAATATCTTGATCATGTTTTCACATGTTTTCCTAATTGCATAGTTCAGTGTTTTTTTAATGTAATTATCAGCCCATACATAAAGTCACTCCCACTACAGAGTCATATCTGATTTGACTGCAGTGCTGCCTGAGAAATGTCTCTTTATTCTCTCTTCTTTAATGATACTGTGTTTGTGGTTTATGCAGTCCTAGAATTTCTTTTAGTTTTACTCTCAGCAACATTATTCTGGAATTGTTGTTAAACTATTTGCTCATGCAGTCTCTCACGGAAGAATGAACCTCCTCCTATCTTTACTCCTGAGAGACTCAGCCTCTCTGGAATCCATGTTTTATACTCAGCTAAGCTACTAACCTGTTGCAAATAATGTAGCCAGCCAGGAGATGTTCTTGTTGTACCTGTATTTACTGTTTTGAAACTTGTTGCTACCAGTAAAAACTTTGAAACAAACTTTTATTTTTTAGGATAAAAAAAAAAAAAAAATTAGCCTCAATGTTGTCTTTGCATAATTTTCTTTAAAATATAGGCTTTAAATGATCAACATTTCACTCAGCACCCACAGTAACTATCATATGCAGCTGCTGACAGAAATACACACACGCTCTGCAATGCACTGGTGAGGCAAATAACAGTGATTCAGCCGGGGGGATAAAGGGGGTTAAAAGGAGAGTGTGAGAGTGTATCATCTGTGAAGCACAACAACATGCTTTCCGCTGCTGTGTTTAAAACAAGACTGCAGGCATTTATTGGTTTTATGAAATGGCGTCATGTGGAGAACAATACAGGCCACACACAATTAGATCAGAAGCATTTGGGATGTTGTAAAATGGAGTAAAAAAAAGGAGTATAGAGGGTAATATACTGGATGTAATCTTATTTTTATGACACTTGGTGATGCCAACACAAACACTTGTGTGAGCAGAAGTGTGACCCATCCAGGGCTGAGGGGATTTTCATTTAAGACAAAAAAAGGGCTGACTACTCAACATTTTACAGCATTTAAGTGTTGAGCTAAAACTTTTGAATGACTGGTTATAAACATAGTTTTATGACAAACTAAAAGTGAACAGACAGCAGTATGTAAAAATGTTCTTGTGCGCTTTTATTTTGGTATCCTCCATATGTTTACCGACCTAAATTCAGCAGAGAGCAGAGCAGAGTGTTGTGGACATTTCACAGCATGCAGCATGGCTCCAGATGTACTTAGCAGTGTTGTTATAAAACATGGCTTCCCCTTGGGCTGAGCTGAGTTTGAGGTCATTCAATAGAAGGTTGGACTTTCCATCTTGGTGAAGTTTGTGTATGTTATGCACAGGAAAGTGAAAAAAATTACTGAATGCAGGATGTTTTGACATGAATAATTTGTTGGTGAATTAGCAATTAAGTGTCACATTTGATACCTACAAGCTGTAATGAGCATACTTTTTTTCTCAAGTCCTTTCATATTGTTTAATTTAATTTAATTTAATTTAATCTAATCTAATTTAATCTAATTTAATTTAATTTAACACTTTTTAGTCTCCTACAGATTGAAGAACTAGAGTGGAGTGATAGACCGCCAGGTTTTAGCTTGCAGCCCTCATCAGGGTTGTAAGGCATAACACAAAAATGTTACTAAATCAGGGTAAATCAAAAGAATTAAAAACAGCCAATCCCATACAGCCGTCTTTGTATCAGCCAACGAGATCACTACAACGTAGGCTGAGCATGGATTCAACTTAATCACTGTTCATGTACATTTTTTTCTTTTTTCTGTTACTTCAGTGGACATTTTATCATCAGGCCCATTATTAGGCCCCTCTTTATTTTCTATGTTTTTCAGTAAATTTTGAAATAATTTACAGTTAAAGTTTTATTTTACAGCAATATTCAAAAGTCTTCATATTTTTTTGCTTGTTTCGTGATCCCAGAGAATTGGAAAAACAATTAGTCTGAAGAACAAACAAACAAAAAATAAGTCCGTAAGACAGAAAAGAAAAAGAAATACTCAGAAAAAAAGAAAAAAAATAGTTTGAAGAACAGAACAGAAAAAAAATTACTCAGACAAACAGAGGTTTTTATTTATTTTATGAATGCATTAGGCCTCATTAAAAATCGACCCAAAACCAAATTATTATTTGTTTTTTTGTGAGAAGATGTGATTTAAACTCAACAACACAAACACTTGAATAAATGATCACTCTTTAATTTAATAATTAATACACATAAGGCTTCAACAAAAACAGGACAGACCCAGGAAAGATCTCTTTGGGGCTCCAAAACTGACATAAACCAAAATTCCCTCACAGGAGCTTTAACCATCTCAATAAACTTTTTACTTACAACTCTAATAACAAAAAGAATATAATAAAATAAAAAAATACGAAACTGTGAAAATATTAATAAAGACAGAATTTAAGCGGTTGGACATTACTTTTCTTACCTCATTTTGTAAACAGGTACAGGTGGACAACACAGCCCAGTGAGATCAAACACAGTTGGTCCTTTTGTACATTCCTGTATCAGAATGGTGCAGTCAGTTCACACAGTGGTGGCTCATTCATTTCTTAATGTTACATACACAATCCATTTTCCATAACTTAATTATAGACATAATATCTGGCCAATCAGTCTCCATTGGAGGATTAGGCTGCAACCATTTCTCTTTATAGCCTGGGAATGTTTGTGCACTCCCAAAATACGTGAAAACAGTCTGCCAGTGGTTCTCCCTGTTTCCTCCGACACAGACTCCCTCCAACCTCAGTTTGTACACATTTCATTTTTGGGGGTTATGAAATCTCAAAACAAAAATCCCTCCAGAGGCCTGGGCTCTGAAAAATCGAAACCCGACTCTTTCTACCTCTTTAATCTAACCTTGTTTGTCAAGTGTGTCTTCATGGACTGAGTTCTTTAATATAAAACTGAATCTAGCTTCTTTGTGTCCTTGCCTTTGTACATATCAGCAAAGATGTCAACAAGGTCAGTATCAGTTTTCTCTGAAGGTTTAATCTCTTTATTATAATGTGCACTAATGTGCAAGTACCTGCAGTGAAGAACTTCATTTTTCTTAGACCACATACTGTATATCAAATATTTTCCTCAAAGCTGTCCAGTTGTCCTTTGGAGGATATTGAGCAACACAAAGTGATACCTGCGTTATACCAGTGCTCGAACCTCCCATCAGTCCTTGCTGGCTTAGATTCTGGATCTCTGCAGTAATAATGATCTGCATTCAGTAAACCAGGTTCTGAGAGACACGTCTATATGCAGATTCACAGACTGGTCTTGTCTTTACAGCAATGCATCTGTGTTTAATCCACCCCAGAACACCTTATGAAGGATTGAAACTCACAGATTGGTTTTAATCTAAGTCGAGTCACAGCCTGAAGCTGCTCAGACCTCCTACTAATAGTATCCAGGTTTAGTTCTTCAGCAGTTTCACCTCTCATCACATCCTGCATCCAGTCCTCACCATCACTACTCGCAGTGTCTGGGGGCCCCATCTTACCTATCCTGCAGTCAGCCTTAGCATCTTTTGGAGGATATGAACACTTTGTATAGAGGTCCAGCTGCCAAAGACATGGCACATTTGATAACCCTTTCTGAATCTTTATTAACCCTAGAACACTATCACCGGGTGATTTTCACCTGACCAAACATGTTTGCGTGATTTTCATTATGTTGCATTTGTATAAGGGTCATGGGTCTCTGGGTAGCTTCAGCATTGCCTTTGACATCTTTGAAGACATGCTTGTTTCCCTGATCCAAAACCTGCTTTTTCCTACAGGCACATGTTCGGGTGATTTTCACTCGGCAATAGTGATAGAGGGTAAGTAGGTTTGGGTGGAGTTGATAGCTGCATGTAGGCGATAAAGGTCAGTATAAATGGTCCTGGTATTTGCCAGCTATCTTTATTTAGTGCAGTGGTTATGAATAACCAACATAGAGAAGTGATTTTCGAGGGAATTCATATAGTGATAAGAAATATTTTAGTCAGCTGGTCATTTTTTCTCACTCAAAATATGCCATATTTTGGTTTTCTCTGCTGCAGCTGTTATTGTGCCAAGGACCCTGAGTCTTCAACAGGGAAGACTCACATGCCCCAGGAACGGGTGGAAAAGAAACTAAGTTTACAGTTTCTATAATTTTTTTAAGGATTTTTTGTTCAGGAATGCCTAATTTCATATGGTCCCCTCAAGGCACTTTTCCCCCTCCCTTTGGACATTGCACAATTAAAAATAAAAGAAAATTACTTTAATTTGTCATGTATTGTTCTATTTTGATATATTTTGATGACAAGTAGTTTTTCTTCAGTATATTTTTTAGGTAAAAATCAACCGGCGATAGTGATGGTGTTACAAATTTTAGCAATAGTGTTCTAGGGTTAATGATTGAAATCTCCTAATACCTAAACCAGTGTATATTCATACCGTATGATCATAGTTTGAGTTTAGTTTTTATTAGTTTGGGTATTTGATTTAGTTTTTTGCAACATGGACATTGTGTAGCGAAAAGATTAAAACATCATCTTATTTGGCTATTTGCCTGGTCAGAGGCAGGACACGTGAAAAAAATTACTACATGCCTGATAGTAAAAGACAGATACAATAATAAGTGTTATTCATTGTTGTTTGGGCTTCCATACCTTATGCCACCCTTGCAGTTTCAGTGCTGAGGCCACCCAAGTTAAAAAAGTCTAGGTACATCCCTGCTTGTTAGCACATACAGTCCTGCTCACCATTATGGCACCCCTTTATTTTTTTTGCATAATCTCTACAATATCTTCGGAAATAAATGGAAATGTACCAAATTTATATCATCGGGATCTTTTAATTGGAGGCCCAAAATAATTTAACAAAGGAAATTGTTATTTTAACTAACACATTGTAATTTCAAAGAAGAAACAGAAAACACAGCTTGTGCAGCAACTAGCCATCCCTCTTCAATATTTGGTTGCACACCCTTTGGCAAAGATGACAGCTTCCAAACGTTTCTTGTACCCATTTAAAAGCTTCTTGCACTTCTCAGCTAGTATTTTCTCTTACTCTTTCTTTGCAAATTGTTCAAGCTCTTAAATGTTTGCAGGTTTCTTTTCCCCAATGATAGATTTGAGCTTGTACCAAAGATTTTCAATGGGATTGAGATCAAGACTGATTGCTGGCCATTTTAAACAGTCCATTTTTTTTCCCTTTTCAACCATTCCTGCGTACTTTTGGATGTGTGCTTTGGGTCTTTGTCTTGCTGGAGGACCCATGATCTTCGACTCAAACCAAGTTTTCTAACACTGGGTAGGACATGTCGCCCTAGAATGTCTTGATAATTCTCTGATTTCATGATTCCTGTGATACTATCAAGGCCTCCAGTACCAGATGCAGCAAAGCAGCCCCACAGCATTATGGATCCTCCACCACGCTTAACTGTTGGGAGGGTGTTCTTTTCCTTGTAGGCTACATTGCGCCGTCTGTAAACAAACTGTTGGTGTGCATTGCCAAAAAGCTCTATTTTTGTTTCTTCTGTCCACAGAACATTTTCCCATAAGGATTGTGGTTTGTCCAGCTACTCCTTGGCAGAGATTAGTCGTTCCTTTCTATGTCTTTGCCTCAGGAATGGTGTCTTTCTTGGCCTTCGCCCATAAAGCCCTGTTTGGTTTAGTGTGCAGCATATGATACTTGTTGAAACCATGACCCCAGACTGTTCCAGGTTGGCTTCCAGGTCTTTGGATGTTTGATGTGGTGTTTTTTCCACCAGTCGCACCAACCTTCGAGGACTTCTGTCATCAATTTTTCTCTTCCTGCCACGTCCAGGGATCTTCTTGACAGTTCCATGCTTGTGATTAAGGGATACCATGGTCTTTGGAGATGGCCTTATACCCTTTGGAGGTCTTGTGTTTGCGAATTATCGAACTTCTGATGTCCTCAGACAGCTCCTTTGTCCTCACCATTGTGACAAAGGAACAGGAGATAACAGGTGGCTTTCCAAAACACCAAAGTCATCATTCATTGGTTAATTCATGTCACATGAGCACAGACAATTTATCACAGGTGATTCTCATATGTGATTTACCAAAGGTGAGTCACAATGTGTTCCCATGCTAGTTTACAGGAGAGGGTGCCAATAGCAGTGACACAACACGCTTTAAGTTTTTCTATTTTTTCCTCCCATTGTTTCTTGTTTTAAATTGTTGTTTATCATTTGGTCTTTTGTATCAAACAAAAGTTCTCAACAGAAAAAAAAAAATGATTCACTTTTTTTTCAGAAGATAGTCCACATTATGTACTTAAACTTCATGGGTGCCAATAATGGTGAGCAGGACTGTATCTTGGTATTTCAGCTCAGGAACACACAGAGGGTTCTGTTGATCGATCAGACGTGTTTTTCCCCTCACCGTTACTCACGAAATATGATGAGCAGGTTAATATTTTAGAGTAGCATCATGCTGAACACACACACATCAATAAGTATTAGCTGTTGGCAGGTGAACAAAAAAGTGTCCCAGTATCGTAACAGTCTCTGAAAAAGACCTCAAGCAAGCTCTTTGAAAGTAAAATATCTAATATTAATAATAAAATGGTACAAACATCTGCTGTTTAGATATCTTACCCAAATATAAACTTCTGGCATTTCTTTATGAGTGTGTTTCTGTGTGTGAATGTTGAAAACAAAAGGTATTTTTCATGTAACATCATTTTCAAACTGAAATACACAGTAAATTAACAGTTTAGTTAGTTATCAGGGTTTATATTCTCGATTTCTTGCAGTCTTCTTGTAGTCTTGTTTATAATCCTGTAAATGAAAATGTTTTTGATGTTCTCCTTTTTATGGTTTTGTTAGTTTTCATTTTCAATAATAGATACACTTTTATCAAGAACTGTCTGTCAGGCTCACAAACAGTAATACTGGAACACACAGGGTGACGGTGAGCAGGGTTTAAGCTGAAACTGTGACCAGGTTTTTAGTGCACAGACAGTTACTGTGGGTTTAAAGAGTGCCAGCTTTGTGACTTTGTAAACTCTGCCTTTGCTCTCGACGTGCTTTGCTTACCTGTTCATTTCTTTTACAGTATTCCCCTCACACCCATGCCTGAGGAAGAGAGCAAACTTCCATTAAGAGTAGGAAATGTGCCCCAAACAGAAATAAATGACCACTTGTGTGTCAGAAGCAGAGGTTTCCAGACAGCTTGGCATGTCAAAGTAAAACTGTCAGTCATGTGATTATTTTTAGTCTTTCTTTTTTAATGAAAAAGTCACTTCTGAGACTTCACTGACAAAAAGGAAAAAGTGTTGATTTAGTTGTTCGACAAAACCACGAAATCCTCCGAAAGTTCAAAGACAGAAAAAAATGCAGCTTCTCCATCTTTAATGTTCTGTCTCGAATTCTCTATGTGGGGCTTTCATTTCCTTTTTTTTTCTTTCATAAACTTTTTTTCAAGTGTTTCCATGGTGGTCTGTACAAACAATCAACAACAAACACCTTTGATGTAAAAGCCTGCGCTCACTCTATCAAAACCAACGCCGGGAGAAGAGTAGCTTAATTAACTACAACTAAAAATAGGAGGGAGAAAACAGACACCTCTTACTCTGCGGCTGGCTGTTGGATATCAAATTCTTTTTATCAACGTGTTCTTGTGAAGAACATGAACAAACAAGAGATATGTACTGTAGGTCAGACCTTCTGAAGGAGAAAGGACTCTCAAGGACACTGTGAAGTCAGCCAGGGGATGAAATGAGACCCTCTTGAGTCCTGTCTGAGCCGTTGCCCCCCTTGTGTCACTTTTTTCTATCAAATAAAGGTAGACGAGTTTCATCCTTCAAAGATGGATGACTGCGATGAACCAAACTTTGACCGCACACTGAGGCTCCTGCAGCGGCTGACCTGTGGACTACTGTCTTAAAAGATTTTCACAGGAGCAGAGAAAACCTGAGGGAAAAGGGAAGGTGAAAGGGGACAGAAAGAAAGGAACTTGATGAAGGGATAGAGGGGCGTAGAATAAAGGTGGTGGGAAGTGGAGAAGGTGAGATGGGCAGAAGGATAGGCCTGTGTTGTGTTTGAAGGTGGGGCAGTCTGAGGGTTGAGCAGCAGCCATAGTCAGCTCTGAATGACCTGTTGGGGGACAAACTCTTAAAATAATGATAGACACAACTTAAGATCCAGTCATAACTCACCATCACAAAGTCTGTGTCAAAATGTTTTTACTCTGTTAGCATCCCTCATTTTTCTATACTACGAGTGTTTAAGGTGCCTGTGCAGCCAGCTTCTATAGCCAGCATCTGGAACTGCAGTTTTTAGCACATCAGCCTCTTTCCTCAAGTCTGGAGGTTGCTCCTTGTCTATGATAATATTCAACAAAATGCATAATGTATGAAGAAAAAGCAAAACTCTAATAAACAGTAGATGTCCCCTCTTGTGAACAACTGCAAGTCAGTCCTGGTTGGGTGCCTCTGCCTATGACCAAGGAACTAGCGCCTAGGCTAGCTAAAGCATTTGAAGACATATTTTGAGTTTTACCACTTAAAGCTTTGACTGATCTTTAAAAATAATATGAATAATAGTAACTAGGAAACCAAAATGATTTAGAAAATAATTAAAAAAAACAAGGATAAATATGAAATCTCAGTTTGACATTTAAAAATTAGCGATGCCCGCGCTAATCCCACATAACTCACGTCACTTCCCCAAAAGCTAACAGCTGATATAAGTTTTTCCTTTTCTAGTTATGACAGAAATCATATTCTCGTATACATGGAGATGATAATCTAAAACAGTTTTACAAATAAGATCTCAAATTCAATTTGCTTCTACAAAGACCATAATGTGTTTTAATTAATGTGGTTTTGATTTCAGATTCTTTTCCAACAAGTTTTATATTTAGGGTATTAACTTTGAGAAAAAATAAATAAATAAATTCTGGCGATTATCTGACCTTGGATCGTTCTGTTTCTGGAGCCTCCAGTAGCCATGAGAGCCACGTTTCCCGGATTATCTGGAGTTGCCAAGTTTACAATTTTCCCACCAAACTTATCATTTTGAGTTTAATTTGAGTTTTTTTTTTTTTTTTTTTCCATCGCACTGAACCAGATTTGACAGGGGGGCATCAGCTGCTTCAGAAAAAGCACATTCCAAATGTTCTGGGAGGCAGACAGTATTGACACTGCAGTTAAATATTTGGCAATTGGAGCCAAGAGCCAGCAGTCTCGCTGCACTGGCAGAGTATTATAGAGCTGTTACTGGCTACAACTCCATGTTTGATAAAGTCAGTCCAACTCAAAACTTTAATGGAAAAGTGAAGGACACATAGTCCTTATGAGAGAAACATGCTAGAGTGATGAATTAGTTTTAGAAATGAATGTAATAAGAAGCCGGACAATTATTAATTCATTCATATCCTTCAACACACCCAACTTCTCTCCTATCGCCTTTCCTCTGCTCTTGTTACTTATAAAGGGACATTAAGGTAACTGACATTGTCTGCACAGGAAAGACTCACAATCGGTGTAATTTCTGTAGCATCACTGTGTCTGGGTCAAGCAGTAACTTCTCGTCTTCAGACATGGAGTCTGTGCAGTAATGAAGACGCTGCAGTTTCTCTAGTGTCTGAATAGTTCTGTTAGCTCTTCAGTTAGGATATGTGAGGGGTGAACTTACTAAGAATTATTTATTCATTCAAAATTATTCATTATAAAGGTATCAAGATCATGAGTTATGCATGATTCAGACTTGGCTGGCTAGGCTGACAGGTATTGTGCAAGGTCACTAAACAGTCGAGCCTCAACTCCATCTATGGTTCTCATTAGATCAACTGAAATAGACAGCGTTTCGGATATGGCCACCTAATCGGACAGCCTTACTATCGTTGTTTGCGATTTTGAGGCTAATATTACAGTGTTGTCAGCCTATGTGTGATTTTAAAGGGAAATATCAGATTGGCGGCCAGCTTTCCAGCAGCCATCTAAGAATGCAAAGTCTGTCAGTACCATCAGTATCATAGTTTTAAGAGTCCATCGTGCAAGAATCTGAATTTCAATTTCACAAGATTACCTTTAGGTTACATAGATTAGGCATGGCTTGAAATAACTTTACTCTTATTAATTTACTACATAAAACACAGAAATTTACGACTTTTATGTCTTCATGTTATGTATTTATTTAACCAAACCCCTCACCAAAGCTGTGGATTGTAACAACATTAAAAGGAACAATCAAACAGGACTGACTCTTTATACTGAGGTGTGTCTCTTTGCTTAGCCTGCATTACAGGCACAGTAATCATAAGGACCATCCCATCATGCTGCTCTGTGACCGGACTGTGTTAACAAAACATATGGCCATTTAAATGTTTAGGGAGCGTAGCTAGCTAGATAAACACTCTAACGCTCTATTTTCATGCCTCTCAAGTCAGGTCCACCGCGCCGACAAGGCGTTCCCAAGCACAATTTGGTATTTTGGTGAGCGGCGCAGCCCGGCGTAAGTATTTCCCCTCCCTAACTCAGTTCTTCCCGAACTCAGCTCCTACCAGAGGGAGGGTTTTAACGCAGCCGAGACCTGTATTGACCAATAACACAAGCTCCTCTCCTCGCCTTTAAATCCGCCACCGGCGCGGCGTATTACAATTTTCGTGAAGTAGTCAAAGAGATCAAGAGATGTCTGAAGACAGCAATGCTACACGATGGCGACAGAAGGCAGCCCCTCAACAAGTGTCGCTGTAAGCGCTGCAGAGGGCGTCCTCCACACTCTCTCATATGAGCACAGATGGATTTGGTGTGTCTTGGACCCACTGGTAAGACAAACACCCTTTTCCACAAATAAAGACACTCACATAAAGTTGCATTTAATTTTTGTATTTAAACCCAACATGACAAAGGTGGGTTGTGCGCACAGATCACAACATAAATTCCAATAATGGCTTTAAAATCTGAACCATCTGTGCGTAAAGGATGCATCACGCTTCGTGGCCTGGATCTTTCTTTCATTGATGTTGGCATATAAAATAAATTTGGCTCACAAAACTGAATATTATAATATTCGTATGTGGGCCTGACTCAGGATTGAATATTTACAGAATCTTAATGAAGTGAGGAAATCAGATAAACAGGTAATTTTAAGTGAAAGGTTCTTTTATTTTATTTTTTATTTTTTTGTTCAAATTTCAAAGTAAATAACTCATCTGATAACTAAAATAAATCATCTGGTCAGCCGTGCCACCGCTGCAGCAGCAGGACAGAGAGAGGACACAGATACATGTCAGGTGTTTTGCCATTGAATGCACCCCTGCCGTAGAAGGCACCCCCTTCTGTAAACGGGGACTGGGGACAAGGCAGAAGGAAAAGACACATTTTTTAAATTCCACTTTAGAGGAATTCTTAAAAGTTCACTTTGAGATTATACACCAGTAAAGCTGGATATTTTACTTATTTAAAATGGGGTCGGTTTTTGTCAGGATACAGATAAGTATTTATATCTGATCAGCAATTTTCCCCACTGGAACCAGCCGTTTACTTTACGGGCTAGCTAATGGCACTACGCTCCTATGACGGTAGCAACAACAAAAGGTAGCATGACTGAAACTCATAGATAGGCCTCAAAACTCTTCTTGTAACATCATTCAGACTACATCCATATTTTATACCCACTGCAATCTGAACATGTTGGAAACTTTCAGAGCATCAACATTAGTTTAGAGGTTTTTACTTTAGCTTGAGGTTTTTCCCTGCCCAAGTCAAAGATCCATCCAACCACTTTGGTGTGTAGACTAATGAGGTTTGGAAATTATGTAAAAAAAAAAAATGCATATAAGATTTTGGGAGACAAAATAGACAAACTACTGGAGTAAGTTACTACAAATGATTGTTGTTAAACTATGAGGTGGCCATCTTTATTTATTAGACTGTAACTTAGAGTGGGATTGTGAAGGATAGGATCTGTTCTGTCAGTGGTCTCTGTGAAATGAACTAAGTTAACTTTGTAAGATGGTGTTATTTTATATGCTGTACGTTTAATATCCCCACAAACCGTAGACTTATTATGAGACAATGTACCTCAAAGACATGTTCAGTTATAAATGCAGCATCTGTTATCCCATTGAATATTGACCAAACACTTGTAGTTTTAAAAATAAGCTTTAGAAGATGATGTATGAGGGCTTTGGTGTGCAGGTTGGTGAGGGCTGTGAGATATTATACTGTGATCATACATTGGTCATGAATGTTATCGGATGAATTTCCGTGTTTAAAAAAAATATATATAGTGAGGAGGTAGGGCAAGTAATCGAATCATTGTTTGCATGGACGAGCTGAAAGAAGGAATGAGTCTGCTTCTATTTCCCTGTGGGTTGATTGGAGACTCAAGTGACTCATTTCACAAACAAGTGGGCCTATGTTAAATTGGAAATATTGATTAGGGGCCCTTTAATATTACACTGTTGGGCTTCCCTATGATAAAATTTGGATTCGGCAGAACAAATTGTTTTTTGATATCTTAAGTTGTGCTCTGGCCTGTGCTTCTTGGATCGAAAAGCAGCAGGAGAAGACTCTGCTTTTGCAGCTTGATTTCTTTCTGAAATTACCAATAATGTGAATGTAAATCCTGAGTCCTTAAAGATACATTTTGGGGATTTGCAATGTCTGCCTCACATACAAAAAACACAAGTACACAAAGTAATTAAAGCTTGAACATGGAGAGGATTGATTCAGAATGACTTGCAGTCTAAGAATGTGCAACAGTGCAGGAGCATATGTCCTGATAGTGCTGAGCTTCAGTGACGCATCAAGGCCATCCTCTATCATCAGCACAAATAGTGTAAAGTGCACAATACAACTACTTTCATTTTCGGATCAGAGCACATGTGAATAAACTGCATGTTCATTATATGAAAGATGGAACATGCAACAGCACTGACTAAGGGGTGGAAATCTGTTTTCATCTGTCAGGTATTTTTCTCAATTTCGTCCCACAATTCCTCCTGTTTCTGTCTCTCAGTCCAATCTCAGTGGGTCCATCATCAAAGCGATGATCTGTTTGGGTTTTTTCAAACACCCTGGCCCTGTTAATTTCCCTGCATTTTCAGCATTCTCAGCATGTTTGTCCGTATGGGAGAGATGAGCTGGGCAGCCTGATGACAATGGAGAATGGGAGGCAGGGAAACTCCGTCTGGCTCTGCAGGCAATGAGCTATTGGAGCCCTGCAGAGTTCAATCAATAGCATGTGTACGGCAATCTGTTCACAGTGTTTGTGCCCAAATACTGCTTCTCTCTCTGCAGACTGACTTGTATTGTAATGTCAAGCTTGCAGCCTTTTGAAGAGTTTTTCTAAACAAAATTTCTGATGTTTGACAAGATTGCTTGCATCTGTGCACACACCTCAGTGGATGCATTTGGGAAATCAAGACTTGGTTCTGAATTTATGTGCTTTTAGACTAATTAATTCACTGACAATTTTCCTAGTTGGCAAGCACTCAAAAGGAGAAGCACATCCCAGCTCCAGAGCGCTTTACAACCTTATTTGCAATCCATAAAAGTCTCAAGAACAGTCCTCTCAAAGTGCTAACATGCTTTGTTAATTTATTTTCAATTAACATAGTGTAATTAGCACTTGATATTTTAGTGCAATGACTCATCTAAAAGACCTGCAGTTGCCGCAGAATGAAAAGCCATTTACACATGATCACATGTGTAAGCGGTCTTTTTTTATTCCTGCTCTTAAAATAAATTTGTCTGGACATCCTGCCTTTTTTTTGACAGATTGTCTGGACCCACAGCGTTCTGGCCAGTCTTATTTTAAGCTCCTCCCTGGGGAATCCCAAAAGGCCAGATGGAAAAATGAAAGCCAGCAAGATATTGTACTGAGACTATTAGCTCTTCTTATTCGAAATCATTTAATTTCTATTTTCCAGTCAAGGAAGAAGTTGGATTGTTACCAGAAAAAATACTGATTTTTAAAATGAACTTTAATTTCACTGTTTGCAGCCACATCATAGATGCTCTATTGATCTCTAAGGTAAAAGCATAAATGTGTCTGAGACTTTATGATGGGTATATCCATGGTTTAATGATATTAAAACCAGCAAATAATTTCAGTTTGCATTTATGTTCAAACTTGCCCCAGCATACCTCTTCTGAAACCAGCTTGGAAATACAGTGTTTTCTGCAGAGAATGAAGCCAATTTAGACCTGGGTTATACTTGCTGTTAACTACACATTTTGAAATGCATAATGGCTGTAGGGCTGCGCAAGTAATAGGGTTTTAAATTGATTACTATTAAGGCACCACACAGTCATAAAAATATGATAGTCAATACTGAGTGATATTGTGCTGCCTGCTGTCTCTCACTCGTTTCATCCTTACAGGAAATGCACCTTTCCTTCCCTCCTTAAAACCAGAGCATGTCCTCTGTTCCTCCCCTAAAACAGCTCACGCTTTAACTTGACACTTTCATATCATTCTGAGCGTGAGGAAGTTACTAATTTAATTATGAATTGCTGTATTTTCAACATGCAGTACATACTGTCATGCAGTTACAGAGAGAGGAGAGCAGGGAGAGGAGCAAGAGAGAGCAACAGTATCTGTGCAACTGTGTGTGTCTGAAAAGCTATGGGACCATGTAACCATGACAGCAGATCATGAGACTGAGTGAGCGTTAACAAGCAACATTTACAAGTTTACACAGTGAAATTTGTTTGTGTCATGATACTTATTCTTGGCTTTGTAAAAACACATTTTATCACAGGCTGAATGATGTGTCGTATTTGCAGTTTGTGATAAAATGTAAGAGGTGGATGAGCTCAGATCCAATAGTTTTAAAAAACACAGAATAAAATTTCTTCTTTACTACAAGTGACAGTTTGACATTTAGTTTTGTGATAATATTTATCATGTTTGGTTAGAGCTTTTAAAATTAAGAATTGGAGCATAGTCCCTTTCAGCACTTTGACATATGTCGTGTTGAAAAGCACTTAGATTCTTTAAGTTTTACAGAGTTTTAAAGTTCTATCAAAGCATTCATGAGTATTGGTGTTTAACAATTGTGATCCCAATGTCACAAACAAGCACCCTGGTTTTGATCTGCTTATGTGTCCCCCAGCATTGTTTTGGTGTGTCAGCTGTGCACAAACTCAAAGATATCTGTGACCCAGAGGTCCAAATTTGCACTGTGAAGAGAAAAGGAGTTGTTAAGAAGTTAGCAATGATGCAAGGACAACACCAAAAGTTTTCAAGAAATACTGATGTACCAAGGCAGTAAGCACCCACGTCTGTTCGATGTGTCATCACAGCAGCACAGCAACAAATATGCTGGCCAAAATTACTGGCAAGAGATAAGTGCAATGATAATTTGTAGATGTGAAAGCTAAAGCGGAGCACACACTACAAGATAATTGTGCCAATTTTAGGCCCAGTTCCTCCCTTCCAACAAAAGTCAGCAAAGGCCCGATTATCAGATGGTTCTTAAGATTATCTGCCTAAATTACCCTGTGGAAATATTAAACATGTTCAGTCGTTATGATTTTAAGTCCTTAAACATTAAGTTAAATGGATGTCAGAATTGTTGAAGCCTCCCATGATAATGTGGTGACAGCAAGGGTGTTTACACAGCATTGTTATAGACAAGGATTCAGATACAGACCACAAATTTACTGGTTAACCAGGGGCTGTTAGGAGAACATGTGACCAGATGAGAGTAGGGGACTATATAAGGAGTCTCAGCTGGCCTGCTGGGTGTTTGCTTCTCAGGAGGTCAAAACCTTCGCTTGGCTTCCTCGATTTTTTGCTGCATGAATATTTTATTTTGAACTGCAAGGTATTTTGTGTCACTTCAGTGCTTGTCCAGCAATCATACATTTTCTCCCTTATCCTTGACTCCTTTCTTCTGAATGTTTTTAAAAGTCCAAACTTTCATGTGTCTATCTTTTCAAGGAATTTGTGATAAAGTTTTTCCACCGGCACCTTTTAGAAATGATAAGCACTCATTGTGTTTTATCTTTTATTTCACAAATGTAGTTGTGTCAGTTTACCAACCTTTAAATTCGTCCTTCAGGTTTTGTTTCTGGGGAAACTTAACAAACATGTTTGGTAAAACATACCATTACTTACATGAAAAAGGAAGGCATCAAAAAGAAACTGCCACGATTAGCTGAGCCTGATGGAAAATAGAAAACAGAGTGTACATAAACCAAGAATAGTGCTTTGATTGAAGGTTGGTATACTGGGATGGTTCCCATATAATCACCTCAACTGACTCCTTTCAACTCAAGGATACAGGATCTTCCCTGACGCCTTAGCTCTTTAATCTGTCTTTAGGGGTTTGCTGAGCCCCCCTGCAAAGAATCCATTTCCGTCCCTTGCATATCAAGTCTCATTCCAGAATCACCAGCTGGTGATTCCCTTCAGGTCACGACATTCACCGAGGGTTTTGACAGGCATCATTTAGCATTCAAGTTCTTCCCTAATGCCAAACCAGTCCACTTGGTGAACTCCATAATATAATACCACTCTTAGACCATTTTCATTCCTCTCTTGACCAATCCATTGAGTATACACACCTTAGGAAGACAGGAAAATAACACAATAAGGGTTTATCATAGTTTTTTTTTTTTTTGCCACCAGTTGGTCTGTTAAAGTGTTTCTTGTGACACAAGAGCAAAATAACCTCTCAGCTGTGGCTGGATTCATGACATAGATAAAGCTGTAATAAACATGCCGTTTATTATCTTACTGGGCCATTATTAAACGGGAGAAGATGAAGCACTCACAGTGTGTGCCAGAAAATTAATACAGCTCACACTAGCCAGGAGCTTAAAAATGTGGAAGAAATGGCCATTAAACTAGTGAAATGACGAATTGTCATGTTTTGAAAGTGGAATGAAGAATTTAACCCAATCCCAAATTAAACTTTAGTTTAAATTTATAAGCAGCTGTAGTCCTCGTTTACTTCTACCAGCGTGATTGAGCTGTAATTCAGATTTTAAAGGAAGTTATCAGGCACAAGAGGTCACTTCATTGCATTTTAGGACAGCCCACCAGCAGTTTCCTTTTTTGTACTTATTAACTGAAAAGTTTTACTATTCAATAACAAACTGCAATAAATCCCTGTGGTGTCTCGGAAAACATCAGAAAAACTGGGACATGCTGGATGGCTCTGATCCAGCGAGAGCTAAAGCTGTGTGGCAGGATGTTTTCTCAAAGAACCGTGCTGGTTGACAGAAGGAAGGCAAACATGACTGGCTGTTGACCAGGGATGGAGGCAGACATGTGGACCAGCAGAAGATTCTTTTAGAAAAATATACCGCACCATAAACGGAGAAAAATAGTTGTTTACTGCCAGAAATGCAAAAGTGACATAACAGCTCATCAGATGTTTGTTCTTTTCAAGTATACGTAAATCTATGTTGAAAATGCTTCATTCTCATAAAAAGCAGCCCCTGAACTAGATATCCTTCCATATAGAGTGTATGAGAAAATATGTCCATTATGGACCGAAGTAAAAGTGCATTAATAATTGACTAACATCAGCCTTTAGAGCTTAACGCATCTAGTTTTTAGAGTAAATGCTCAAACTCAGCCATTACTCATATTTTTTTTTATCCATTTCTGTAGCTGTATCCCTGGAGGTTTATCCATCAACTATGAGAGCAACCCAGACACTGGATAATTCTTCGACGGCTGCAGTTTGTGCGTGCCAATAAAGGATAGCACTTGCCTCCCTGACCACTTTAGTTTGTGCTTGTCTTTGCATGGGAGGGACAATAGACTGACTAATGCAAACTCTGACAGGACTCAGGCCTTGTAATAAAGACATGAAAGAATTAGTCATAGTACAGTACATACAGACAACCTGTTAGCAAACATCAGAACATAGCTAACTTTAGCATTCAGCCATTTCCTGTTCAACATAAATATTTGAAATATACAAGTAAAGACTATTTTTGGTCCTCTTCACATAATAGTCTGGGGGACCTGGATGAAATAGCAACATTTCACTCTTATGAAGTTTGGTTTGTTTTTCACACTGCACTCGGTGAGACCAACCAAACCATCAGAACAACTTTGTGTTGTCATGACAGCTGCTCATTGGTGGTGGTATTGTTCCGAACAAAAATATGTGATAAAGAAGATAAAAAAGAAAACATCTCATTAACTGGTCAAAATGGGAAAGATGTCCATCCCATTCCGCCGACTTATTCCCCGCAGTAACATTAGAGAAACACTGAATGTCTGCAGTCTTGTCATTTCTGCCATCCCTTTGGTGTTCGTGAAACAAACGCATCTGACAAGAGGGCGCCCAGGAGCAGCGGGCGAGGCAGCAAACTGTCCAGCATGTTGTCTATACACATAATGTCAGGAGACAGATGAATCAGCATTGAAGCTGTGATGGAAGCAAGGGTCTACAATGTGTTGCTATGGTTACACAGATGTTGTTTGAGGTACTAACACATAGTCACATTGTGTATTATTCTGCACCAAAGTTTCAGTACCTTGCATGAACTGCACCAGAGTTCACTTAGAGGCGAAAAGAGACCCTTGTTTTCAAGCAGACCGGGGATCACTGTTTGGTCTGCACCAAAGTTTGTTTGAGCTTTCCCAACACTCCAAATGAACGACTATCCAGGAAAAGGGACCTGGGCTTGTTTAAAGGGGGGGGGATATCATGCATTTTTTTTCAGACTCTATATTTCCTTTCTGGTCCCACTTTAATACCTTTACATGATTTTCAGATTTTAAAAAAATGATATTGTTTTTTCAGCCTCCATCTAAAACCTTTCTTTTTAGCTGCTGTCTCTTTAAGGCCCCCCCTCCGCGAGCCTACTTTCTTCTGATTGGCCTGAACGATTAAAGCGCCAGCACAGTGCCATGCCACAGTAGAGAGGAAGAGGACTTTCTGCCACACCTAATAAAGTGTCTCAAAGGCACAAATTATACATTAGCATGACTATTTGATGTTATGAATGCCACTTTGAGCATGTCAACATACTTTATCGAGTTTTTGAGCAGCAAACAGTCATAAAAGATAATCATAAATAAATAAGAATAAAGGCTAGTTAGCTAACTAATTAGGGTGACCAGTGCTGGGTGAAAGTAAATAATACTATCTCCAAAAAAAGAAAAAATAGTTTTGCCAAAAATCTGCATAAATAAAATAGTTTGAAGAAGAAAGCAATGATAGAAAAGACTCAACAGTGCAACGGATGAGGACTCGGATCATTAAGGGGTCTTGATAATAGTGTCAGTGTTGATTCCCATCCCTCGCTGCAGTCAAAATACAGCTGAGCTCGCGTTTGCATTTATATTGCGAAAAGCAAATGAAGTCTTCAAATTTTCAAATGCATTTTTGTAAGATGTGAGTTCAGAGCAACCCTCCACACTCTACCTAGAGACACCATAGTGCAGAAACTCTGTGCACAATGAGCGAAGTGAGAGTAGAAGAGCATCACCATGATGTGACAAGATTTTGGGTGAAGATGTGGCGTGACTGGTGAGTTGTGAGGACCCAGAAGCAGACACAGAGACAGAGATCAACTTAAGGTGTAATTTTAATGTCCAACTCAGGTTTTAAAGGCAAAAAGAGGAAGTCCGGTAGGCTGGTTGGCTGGCTGTCGTGTGGGCTGGAGACACTGCAGGAAGAAACAGAGGAGAGAGAAGTGAGTAGACATGCAAAGGAGCACAAGGAGCAGAGTTACAAGTACTTATACAACAAGGAAGGCCAGGAGACGCCTCTGTACCACTTGGAAGGGTAGACAATACTCAGGTGCTGAGACTGAGGGCTGCTGGCTTCTTGAAGTGCCTTGATTGCAGATGTAGAGCAGGTGTGTAGTCTCACTCAGCCTCAGCGACTGGGGGAGGGGAGGGAGCTCTGGAAGAAAGTCAAGCCAACCAGACAAGCAAGGAAACACAGGAAGTCCAGCCAAAATAAAACAGAAGGAGGAGGCGTCTCACCACAGAAGAGTTACACCTCCTTTGCCTCTGTTGAGTCCCCAGCGTTTAGGTCCGCAAAATGCATTATGTATGTTAATATGTTACATTCCTCAATGTTATCGCACTATTTTCTACTATTAATTTCTGTATTTGTAGTTTGTAATTTTTCTTGTTTGACCTAATTTTATATTTTTTATTTTATTTTTTAAAGAAAGGGAAATGGCCAAGAAAGGCAGGTGTGTTTTATAATAATTTTGATAGAAACATGTCTTGTCATGTGTCTACTCCTCACCGATAAAGTGTAATTTTAACAACCTTTATTTAGAGGAACATAGTTGTAGAAAACCACGTAACTAACCAAAAGATCTAAACCAACAAGACGACACTGCAGAATTAAAACAGGTACAGACATCTGAACTTATTAAGCAATGGTTCAAATTCACATTTAACATGAGAGATCTAAAAGCACTCTGTGCTGACAAGCACTGAGTTACAAGTACATCCCTCTATAAATGTACTGTCTGTCTCTGTCAGTGAACAGGAGCAGGAGGAGCAGATCAAGCAGACAGCAGCACTTCGTGTCATATCTCTTAAATAAGGAAATCAATAAGGCTAACATGAGTCACCAAATACTTGGTAGTGACGTCCAAGTAAAATCTATAAGTGACAAACAATGGATGTGTTTTTCATTTGACGCATTTCTAACATTTTAGACATCAGCCAGACTAGCAGACAGCCTCTTTCAACCACTACCAAAAACACGGGGTCCCTCATGCATGATCAGGTTCTACCCATTGCATGTTCAGAGAAATCACCCGTACAAAAAAATTAAATAAAATAAAAAAATATACAAACAATATAACTCTCTAACTATTCATCGGCTTAAATGATTTATCTGGTGAAAATGGGAAAATATTGTGTTGAAAACTCAAAAAATAAAATAAACTGTCTTCCCAGTTCACAAATGCTTACAGCATTGTTGAAGCGGTAACACATATTCTTCACATTTTTGTTCCTTACCTTAAATGTAATCTGAGCATATATTTTTCATAAATCCCTCAAAATTCACATTTAAATTGTACTTGTGATGCAATATTTCATTTAAATGTTGAGTTTCAATGATTTAAAGCTATCAGAATTGTTATTTATCTTATTTTATCATTATTCTAGAAACTTATTTGGCATTTGGGTTGACTTATAGTTGGCATTCAAGAACAACCAGTACTTACTCTGGAGACTGTGCTCATGAGACGTTGGCCCGCATTTCGCTTTGCCTGCCCATGTACCACTTAAGGCCATTGTTTAACTGGCTTGCCTAGAAATGCAGGCAATCTGAGGCCCTCATTAGGCCTTATAGAGCCAATTTCTTGGTAATTGTTTGGTTCTGAATGCCTTTTGAACTAAGAGTGCATGTACAGAACGTCTCGCTTTTACCTGATGGGGTTGAATGCATGAACCATGATTAATCTGATAGTTATGACCATGGACCAACAGAGTGAAGAGTGCCTCTTCAACCAAGACACCGATTAAAAAAGAGGTCAAAAACTAGAATAAAAACTCAACACTCGTGTCAGTGAGCATAAGAGATCTATCAACCTTTTTCAACTACAAAGAGAAAGCCGAGTGCTTGTTGATGACTTTTCTACAGATTTATTTCTGTATTACAATTCCACATCAATACTTGTTGTTGCAACTAAACATAAAGAAGGAATATTCATTGGCTATTTCATGAAGTAGCATGCAGTGTGCATAAAGTTGAAGTCCATGAACAAATTTGGCAGGGACATGATTTCTTTGTTGGAGACAAGTCTTGCAAATTGCACTGCAGTATCTGTGAATTATGAATATTGGAATATCCACATCCCTGTTTGGGCTTGGCTAAGCATGACTGCAAAAATTCCAAATCCATGTCATTACAGAGGCTGCATGAAATTATTCCTCAAGAGTCAGTCAAGAGTGCATTGTAAATAGAGGAGAGGGGGTTAAGAAAAGGGGGAGAAAAAGAGAGAGAGAGAAAGAGAGAGAGAGAGAGGGCGGGAGGGAGTGGCTGACACACAATTTTCAAGGACATTCCTGAACAATTAACTTGCGGTTTTTGCTATCTACCCCATTAGTCTTGGGGGTTTGGAAACAGCCATTGATTTTGGATGTCAGCCACTCTCATTTTATGGAAATTGCACTAAATGGCAGGGAAACAAAAACAAATTGAATTTTCTCTGCTGTTACTTGTAATGTGAAATTAGATATGTGGCCATGTGTGACTGAACAAGCCAGCCAGAAAGACAGAAAGAGCAATGGTGCAGTATGGGTAGGCCATGCGCCATATACATTTTGCTAAGTGCTATTGCACAGAGGAGAATGCATATGTAGGAAAGATAAGAGTTGAGTGCTGCTACACAATCTAGTCTCCAGATTTCAATACTAGAAGCAAAATGCATTCTTTGTATTTGGGGCAGACATATTGTGTAGACTTCTGTGATTTTGTGTCTTTAATATTTGATTATTTTTTAAGCTGAACAATTCCAAGTGATCTGTATGTTTGATGTGCTGTTGCTTGCACTGAAAGCTTTGCTGTTGATGTCTCCTCAGCACTTTCTGCCAGTTCAGGGCAAAAGTGAAAGAGCTAAAGCTTTTCTGAGGCAGTGCCAACGCAAGGTTTATTGATTTATTCTTTCGAGGTGGAAATTTGCTTTTCATTCAGAGACGGTCTATGAAAAGAGACTATGTAGACAGGAAATCAGAAAAAAATGTTCACTAGATAGTACGTTTTCATACACACAGAGTTCATCTAAAACAAAGAGATTCAGAGTGACCAGATGCACTGTTTCATGCCAGACAGCATGATACATCCTGCAAATGGAGGTGATGCCCCTCTTTTATGAAAACAAAAACCAGACTGGTGCAGCAGCTGTGTAGAGAGCTAATAGAGGGCTAAAACCATTACTTATGTCAGATGTCAATTATTTAGCAGAGACAAGGGGTCAAAGGATCACCAGCAGTCAACATCCTCACTGCTGCACTGACCCCAAACAAAAGCCAGAGCTTCCGCATCTATAACAATCTATTTAAAAATATATAAATATTGTTATCATGCAAAAAAAGTAAGTATACAGTGAAACTGTAACTTGATGGTAGTGGCCCTTTGTGATAGCTGTTCAAGAGGAAAAGATGAAGAAGTAGCAGACTGCTTATAAAGCAGCCCTCTGAGATGATTCAACATTTTTAAAACTGATGAAGATTTATAGAGAATCCAAAAACAATGTTGTATCCTGTGCCTCTCTGGGTTATTAATCAAGGGGACATTTATACTTTCTAACTCCTCTTTTCACTGTTTCTATAAAATTGAAATTGAAAAATGAAAAAAATTAACCTCAACGCAAAGCAGAAAAAAAAAAAAAATCACAAAATAAAAACAAACCATTGTTGACAGAGGCAATGTGTTCAAAGGTGTTTCTGTCACAGGGTTGGTAATGAATCATAAATTTGCATCACGGTCTCCCACACATAAACTCTAACTGTTGCATATTTGGCTTGTTGGCATATGGTCACTTCGGTAGAAATAGAATAGATAGAAGAACTCCAACTACAAGAAACTTCAAATTTTCAAATTCATGGTTTGTCTGACATGTTTTCACAGTCTGCATTCCTCCTGTGCATGATATTTCTGGCATCTCTCTCTCTCTCTCTCTCTCTCTCTCTCCCAGTCTGTGTGTGTGTGTGTGTGTGTGTGTGCGTGCGCATTCCTATCCTATCTCTTTCCTAGATTCCCCTCACCTGTCTCCTATCAGCTCATCACCTCCTCAGCAAACTCACCTGTCAACCACCAGCTCTTCACCACTCCAGTAAATCAACTTGACTTTCCTCCCCCTCATCACTACTATGGTCTTTTAGCTGTTGTGTTAGCTGTACACTCTGGCCCGCGATCATCTGATAGTCTTTTGTGAGTTTGGTGGTAATCTCTATTGTAAAGCCTCAACATATCTCTCTATACACAAGGATCTGTGTCTCCAACGTAGGAAATGTTCTGGTTTGTATTTGCTGTTGTAATTGTATTTTCTGATCAAGTCTAAATTAGGCTTTTTTCTTTTGCTTCACCCATGTCCCTCTTGAGATGGTCAAAGCAAGGCAAGTTATGAATGAATTGCATAAATATCAGCTGGAAGGTCAAAGGTTATCATGACTGAGAGGGAGATGGTGAAATTAAAGTTAGTGACACAGTCATTCAAGTATTCTTGAATTAAGTAGCGGTCCAAAGGACCGAATTGTTTTCTTTTCTTTACAGCAAGAGTGTCACAGAAAGTTTATATAGAAATGTAAGTGACACCACACATCAGCAGAACTCATGTATTGTTGAGTAGTGCCAGCACATCCACCATTTATTACTAAGTGTCAAATAATATATATATATATATTCTATAATATATAGAATATATATTCTCTCACTGTGCTCATGTCAGTCAGTCTTATCTGATTTAAGTCTTTTCCATGAGTCTGAGTTTTAATGTGTTGATTGTTATCATGTCCAGCCTGGCCTGTGTTTTGACTGATTGTCAGGAAATGGGCTCCTAATTGTGTGAGAGCTGCCTGTAGCTAACTTTCACACTTTCCCAGTTAACGTCATGAATACCTACAGGTGTTAAAGAGGTGACAAGAGTGTTGATTTACTGTAAAAATTGTACCCCAGTGACACTGTACAGTATTAGAGAATTATGTAAAAAAAAAAACAAAAAAAAAAAAACGCTCGCTGAGCAGTGAAGCTGTTAAATGTTAGTTTATTGTTGTCACTTCACACTCAAAGTTAGAACACAGAGTAACTTTAGCAATAGTAAAGAAGTATTTAATAATACTAGTAATACAGTATTATTTTGAAAAGAAGCAGTATATAATCTGACTCCAGTTCACCCACTCACTGTCAGAGTTTGCACACCTGTGCACACATTGTGTGGCCACATTTTTTTTTTTTTATAGATTAAAACTTGTGAAAAGTGGTGTATGCCCTTTTTAGACTTGTTTTGTGTTAGTTCAGTGTTAATAAATGAAACCCTGGTATTATTTATTCAGTTTGTTTGTATTCATCCTCCCTGTTTTTTTTTGTTTGTTTGTTTGTTTGTTTTTTCCACCTTCCCACCAAACACCCAACATCATTTAGACATCTTTTTTTCAGGCTAAATCACGTCAACCCATCATGGCCGTAATTTAGCCCCAGAAAGGAGATTTAAAACTGGGCTTTATTTAGACTGTCCGGATCCAAACATTGTTTAGATGTATGGTAACAACATCTTTTCAACCCCTTTTTGGTAGTTGGGTTATTTCTATTTTGTCTTTGACATTGTTGCTGCTGTCTGAACCTGCCTCATGGCCTTTAGTTTGCACCTCTAAAAAGTTAACCTAACGTACCTTGACATCACAATATCATAAAATACTTTAAAGCTTTTGTGAGGAACCATCGGTTTGTGTCATTTGTTGCAACCCAATACAAAACAGATTCTCTCATGGTGCCCTCTACATGCTCCAGTAAGGATTAATAAAACTAAGTCATCCTGCTAAATTTGATTGGTCAAATTGTATCATTTATTCATTTATTTATTTATTTTCTGGCACTTGAAATAAAGATGAAAATGATGAAAAAGATTAAATGAAAAGGCATAAACATGAATTTCAGTCTATTTTATAGGCATTAAAAAACTCCCTGTAAGTGCTTTATTTCACACAGTGTGCATCTCTGGTGTAAAAAAGAGGCTTAAATATTTGCTCAGAAGAGGCACAATCGAAAGCTCCTCTCAACAACTTTAGAGATATGCAAAAAAATGGTTGTATTGTTGTTTACAATAAACAATTTAGGACTGTATTCAAAAATAAAACCCTCAGTTTCCCTTCCAAACTTTTATTTCAAATCCCTCTGATGGTTTTATTAGTTTTCTTGCCTGACTTCTTTATAAGCAGACTGCCCTCATCCTTCCTTTTTTTACGGGAAGTACAACAACTTTTAAAAAAGGTAGTGAATAGAGCAATCATGGCATCCAAGGAGAATAAAACCAGAAATTGTTAATGAATACCAAAAACATTCTAGTTTAAAAAAATTGCAGCTATTATAAAATTGTTATTGTCTGTTTTACTGCAGTTTTTTTTTTTTTTTTTACCTCTAATAATGAGTAACTGAAGGTAATGGCTCAGACTGGCACGTGTTTCAAAGTGGACGCGGATGTAAAATTTACATGGTGCCAGACATTATGAAGCTGAGATGGTGATGTCAGTATTTGCCAAGGGGCCTCCAGTCCCTCCTCAGACAGTCAGCAGCACTCTGACAGAGGCTGTGGGGAGCTCTGCCACTCACTGGCCTAATTCTGTCTCTCCATCTTTCTTTTCTCCTCTCGGCTGCCAGAATCTGCAACGCACGGATGAATATGCATAACTCAGTGCGTACTCACATTTATGAAGACAGAGCTGTAACATAGGAGTGCGAGTGTGAGCTGTGCTAATTATAATAGATATAAAACTCTGACGGAAGATTTGACAGAACACATACAACTGTGATTCAAAAAAGGTGCGATGCTGTTAAAATATTTCTAAAAACAGATTTGGATGGTTTGTTTAAAGCCAAAAAATACTTTGGGAACAAACAGTTGGTTACACTTTACAGTCCAGGTAGGATAATTATCACAAAATCATGCATAAATTTCCTCTGATACCACCTGCCACTAAGCGAGAGTGGAGCTTCATTTTTCTTGAAAAAAATATAATATATATTTTTTTAACAATATTAAACCATTTGGGACGCCTCTGACAGTGGTACAAAAGAGTCCAGGAGCAAAAAAAAATTTGGGGAAAATCTCAAAAGTAGGGGGAAAAAGTGGATGCAACAGTCAGCATAAAGTGGGTAGCCCTGCTCAGAGGAAGAAGGAAAGGCTGAGTATGATAATGATGGCGTTGTTGATATGTAGTAAATGTCAGTCACTAATGTTAAAGTAAAGGGGTTTGCCACGAAATTCTAAGTAAGTAGTAATGCTAGCAGGTACATGCTAGGATAGCTGCGTGACCAGGGTATAATGCTGGTGCATTATCATTACACAAGCTTGCTAGATTTACTGCATTCATCAGCAGTTAACATCTGAACAAAAGTCACTTTCTGTTGTTTCTTCCTGTCATATCATCCATCCACATCTCCTTGTAATACAGCCTCCTCAAGCCACCTTGAATCATAGCAAGAGAATGTGTGAAGAATGTATCAAAAAGTTAGTCTTTGATCAGTTTCCCGCAGCCAAATTTGAATCTCGGGTTTCCTAAAACTTTGAAGAAGTTTTTTGAAGCTTTTAGGGATGAAGTTAAATGTGAGTTGATGAAAATGATTTTGTGCTTTTTCTTGTTCTGAAGTAAAATCCCCTTAACCAATCCATCTGCAGATGACCTACAAGATTTTTGTGGAGATGGTAAACAGTCATGGCTTCAGGTTTGGGGTAGATTGTAATACTGTCCTTTGTGAGCAGGAGCCTACAGCTTTGGCAGTTCTTAACCCTCACATAGGCATACTGTTCAAATCCTGTACCCTCATAGTATGTTCCGGGTCAAAAAGTTATATACCAGAACTGTGAAACATTCCAGTTAGTTATGACTCCTATAAGACTTTTTAAAAAAGTAGCACGGCCATATTTTGACTATTGAAGGAATTGGAGAAGTTCTTCAGACCAAACAGGGTTATTTATAACAGGAAAGCAAAAAAATGTGGGTATTTCATCTTTGACATTAAAGAAAAAAGTTGTGTGAAAATATTCTGAGAATCCAAAGACATCTACAACAAAGGGACAAGGCCAAATACCAGTACTGGGTGTCTGTGATCTTCAGGCCCTCAAACAGCACTGAGTTTAAAACAGACATGACCCTGAGGAGGAAATCTCCAGATGGGCTCTAAATCACTTTCGGAAACAGTTTGTCATTGCATCCACAAAAGCAGGTTAAAACTGCCCAGTGTAGAAAGGGAAACATCTATAAATACAATCCCGAAACACCGGCAACTTCTCTGGGCCCATGCCTGTTCAAGATGGACCGAGGCAAAGGGGAAAACTGCCATGTGGTCGATACCTGTCATTTATTTTAGAAAGTGTATTTACAGGTTTACAGGAGTAACATATGCTTTCCATTCAGATAACAGGCTGTAAAATAAGGTAAAAAAAATGCAAAAAATTAAAAATAAAAATATCAAAGTAATTAAAAACTGTGCAAAACAATTGCAATCCTTTATAAAAGTGTGCGAGCCATGTTTTAGAAAATTCAGCTGCCAGTTGTGAAAGAAAATCTAAGTTTCAGAGTGGAGAGGTCTTATTTGGACCATTTAACAGTTTTGATTCCTGTGAGGAGTTTCCTGTTTATGTTAGTTTTGGGGAATAAAGAGAAACCTTAAATGTCTTAGCTGATTCTGTCTTGTGCATGTGTAAGAAGTGTGTTTTCACAAAAAGTCTCACCTTTCTTTCTTTTTACAGTCACGCATATCACCCGCTGTCAATATTTGCTGCAGAAAAGATAACAAAGACTTATTGTTCACTGTGCTGTCAGTTTTTGTCAAAGTACAAAAAATATATAAATAAACGAGAGAGCAAATTAAAACAGTATTATAAACACGTACCAAACATTAATTTTAGTTTTTGCTCAGCTGGTCACCTCAACATTTCAAGGTTTGAATTGTGGAGGCTGTTAAGTTATTTCCTTTTATTAATTAATTATTATTTTTTTACAAAATCACCAACAGTAAGTTCATTGAGGGTTTCTTAGCCTGTTATATAGTTTAGTTTAAGTTTATTCAAAGAAAAGTGACCATTTATCCATAACTGGGCTGTAACAACGCTCAACAAGTGTTTAGGAACTGAGGGCACCGATTGTTGAAGCTTCAGTGTCTCAACAGTCTGGGGTCTGCATTGTGGTATTTTGTGCTTTATAATCTGCCATCAGGCCAGTCCAGTACCTGAACTCTTTAATATGAAGCCATGCTGTTGCAGAATGTGTCCGCGTGTTGTAACATCCCTAAAAAATACTTGGCTTAGGTGTTGCATATGTTGCGCCTAAACCTGTGTGAACCTTCTAGCATCAATGGAGCACTAACAGGTGTGACAGTTACCCATAAGCACTAACACACCCCCATACCATCATAGCTGTTAGCTTTGAACTTGACCTTATGACTAGTGTTGTAGTACTAGAAATCGGTCTTGGTCTCGAGACCATTTTTTGAGGGTCTTGGTGTCGTCTCGGATTCGAAGGCATTTTTACCCTGTCTTGTCTCGGTCTCGGACTCGAGATTTTGAACGAGACCAGTTGAGCTAATAACTTCACATCATTGGTAGTAATGATTCTCCCCCAGCTGCAGCTGCTAAGTTACCTGCCCAATGTCACACAGTCTGAGTGATTGACACACCCCCTCCATACAGAGAGAGGTTGGTTTCCTAAACCACAAGGAGTTTATTAGTGAAATGACATGCAAGCGAAAACATTCGGCAGTGTGCAAATTCTGCAGTGCACAACTCACAGAAACAGCTGGTACGACTTCAAACTTTTTCCGTCACCTTGAGAGGAAGCATAAAGACAGGTAAGCTAACGGTTACCATACAGTAGTGTTGTGGTACTCAAGATCGGTCTTGGTCTCGAGAGCTGGTTCCAGCCTCAGAGACCACCAGGGGTCCAGGTAGAGACACTTTCCCCCCAGAGTCCAAAAGACCTTTTTCTTTTGTTTTTTTGCCACTGACAGTCAGAACTATCTGCAGCAACACGGACACACATGAAATAACCACCTTAGAAGATGTAAAGAATGACAAACAGCCTGCTTAGAGTCAGACCTCTCTATGATGACATCCTCAATGCCTGCCAGGCTTATTACCACCCGAGGAGGGAGCTGCAGTGGATGAAAGGATGGTGGCAACCAAGGCAAAAACTGGCATGACTCAATACATGAAGGACAAGCCTACTAAATGGGGGATGACATTTTTTTGTCTTGGCTGAGTCAAGCAGTGGCTACACCATCAGCTTCAGCATTTATAAAGGAAAGACTCAAACTGCAAGCCTGGGCTGTCTTATGATGTTGTCACGGACCTCATTCAACCATCCTATCTTGGCACTGGGTACCATATTTTTATGGACAATTTTTACACCAGCCCTACACTGTTCATGGACCTGGCCAGGATGAAGTTTGGAGCATGTGGCACCTTACAGGGAGACCAGGGAAGGATGCCCTAAAAGGAGGGAAAATCCTCTCACCAAAAAAAGTGAAAGACGATCAGTGAGATGGATCAGAGAGGGCTCACTGTTTTTTGTGAAGTGGATGGACACATGGGAGGTGTCATTGTGCTCCACCATCCATCCTGCATTTTCAGGTGAGACAGTGCAGAGAAGAGTGAAGGGTGGAGATGGATACTGGGCTGTGAGAGACATCCCTATTCCCACACCAATTAAAGCCTATAACAAAAATATGGGTGGAGACGATCTGTCAGACCAGCTCATTCAGTACGACTCCACCCACAGAAAAACTGCTCGCTGGTACAGGACTGTGTTGCTGCACTTCTTGGACATTGCCACAACAAACGCCTATATCATGCACTGTGAGATGGTCAAAACTAAGCAGGTACAGCCCATGACACACAAAGACTTCATGGTGGAGCTTGGGTGTCTACTTTGTGGCATGGACAAAACAGGGCTGTGTCCAAAATGGCATACTGCCAACTGTCTACTTACCTACTGAATCAGTACATACTGCATACTGAATACTCAAAGATGATTTGAGATCAATCATCTCCATCCATCTTTCTTCTCTTGCTCTACTCTCCTTCTCCCTTTCCTTTCTTCCATTGCTCTTCTATCCATCCACTTTCTCCTCTCCTGCTCTCTTCTGTCTGCATTCCTTCTTTCTTTCTTCTCCACTCTCGCTCTCTTCTTGCCCATCTTTCCTCCATCTCTCTCTTTTCCTGCCTCTCTCTCTCCTCTGCCCGACGTTCCCGTTCCTCTGTTTGCTGCAACCTTTCATCCTCCCTCTCCTCAAAGTCTTTCATCCATTCCTGGAGCCACTCTCTGCTCCTTGATTCATTTGTTCTCCTCCCTCTCACAGGAGGAGACTCAGAATTTGGATTTGGAGGAGAGGCCACTGCTGCTGGTGTCATGGATGAGGTGATGAGGTTGAGCGGTGATATGGTGGGACGGTCCCTCATCACCTCATCCATGATGTTAAACTTTTTCAAGTTTGCAGCAGTGGCCTCTCCTCCCTCTGTGCTGACCCCTGTTGATGGTGCCTTGATTTCCTGGCAAATGACACACACACAAAGATAATCTGATAACATGGGTCCCTTTCACACTGACTGTTTGAGCTCTGACATAATCAGATTTTATCGTAAAAATAAGCATTCACTATATTGGTGCCAAACCTTAATACTGAAGTGTTTGTCATACCTCCACCTACCTTATATTTCTGTTTGAGGTTTTCCCGTTTTTTTTTTTTTTTTTTTTTGTAAAACCTGGCTCCACCTGGCCCTCCAGCCCATGCTCCTTGATGAGAGCCCTAAACAAGATGACGAACAAGGGGCAATCAAAAGGGCATATGAACGCGGCAAGTGCCTACAAGCCACTGTCAGAACAATGTTCACATTTACCTTTGACATACAGTTACCATAATGTGTCCTCAAGTTCTCCATATTCATATTATTTCTGTGTTAGGCAGTGGCTTTTTTCCCCATCTTGTAATCAACCCATAGTAACTCTCGTATTATTTTCTGTCGAGTGGTGGGGGGCGTTTGCAGCTCGTAGAATGCTGCTCTGATAACAACAAAGCTAGAGGCCGACCTGGCCAATGTTTGTGTTGAGTGCATGAACACAAATTTCTTACTCAAAAACTTTTATGGCGGTATTCCTTTTGCCCGTGAACAGGGCCTTGTTCCGTCCCCACCACCGGATTAGCCGCTTGGTGTCCTCATCTGTCCCTGAAGGAAAACACAGCAGTATTTATAATGTGCTAACCATATGGTAGGCTGACTGGTCGTTGAGCAGCGCATAAACTCACACGTCAATACAACTATTATCTGCGCGGTTATGTGCCACAATTTAAAGGTAAATAACTAACATTTATAAGCGCTTTGTTGCTGGCGCTGGAAGCTGCTGCTGGCTGTCTCCATTTTGTATCTCGTCTTCTCACGTCAGAAGTCTGCAATGCAGTATGTGAAGCAAGCTCCACTCCATACTCAGAAATTGAAAACGATTGAGTTTACATCCGGGCATTTCTCGTATACACAAAATTTGCATACTGTACAGTGTGAACGCACTGCCTACTCAATTCAGAGGCGGGGTTAGTATGAGTAGTACGAGTAGTATGCCATTTCAGACACAGCCCAGGAGTTCCCCAGAGCAGGAGGGCAGATCACGTTCCTGTGCCCATCATTACAGCCACAGAGGCAGGTGAATTAAACAAAGCAGGAGGGCAGATCACGTTCCTGTGCCCATCATTACAGCCACAGAGGCAGGTGAATTAAACAAAGGCAGAAAAAGGTGGCAGCGCTGCCTCCAAGTAGACAAAAAGAGGAATGACACACCGTGGATGTGTATGGCCTGTGGTGTGCCCCTTTGTGTCTTGGTGGACAGGAACTGTTTTTTTGCCCTTTATGACATCATAAGCTTTTTTGTTAACCCTTTGATGCACAACATAGCCACACCCCCTCTAATGCGCAACATGGGTCTAAAAAGACCCGCATTCATTTCCAATGGTATTTCATGCTGGCTGAGTTTTTCTTTGTTCTATCTTTTGAAATCAGTTTATTTTCTGATTGAATATTCCAAGTATTCTTTAAATATCTTGTTTTTGATCACCACTGATCATTATTTCTATTTTTCTTTTCATACTTTATGAAATAATATAGTTTCTATATTATTACATCAAGTTTACACACATGGGTCAAAAACGACCCATTCATCCAAGTGTGATTTAATATTGAATTACCTAACACTATAATAATAATTTGTAATGAAGTAATGAAATTAGCAGTGAGTGGGGCCAAACCATAGACTGTATATACCATGGACAACTTGGTTCCGCCTACAGCCTATATACGGATTTGGAGCCAAAAAGCTCTCGGTATTTCCGGGACTTTTCTACATTTCTGAAACCAGAGCTGCGCAGTTGCGATGCGTGCATTTGGCCGCGCAGTCGCTGAGAGTCACTGTGATGACGCTCGGCTCAAACAGCGTTTCCCCCCGGGAGAGCTACGCAGTCCCTGAACGCCCATAGGCTGTATCCATAGACTGTATATACTATGGACAACTTTGTTCCGCCTACTGCCTGTATACAGATTTGAAGCCAAATAGCTCTCGATATTTCCAGGATTTTTCTTCATTTCCTGAAACCAGCGCTGCGCAGTAGCAATGTGCGCATTTGGCCGCACAGTTGAAGAGAGTCACTGTGATGACACTCGGCTCAAACAGCATATCCCCTGGGAGAGCTACTCAATCCCTGAACGCCCATAGGCTGTATCAGGTGTCAATCATAGCAAACATGAACCCCTAATAACTTTTAAAAATGGAGCTTCACAGAAAAAAAGAGGACTTGAGCACAAACTAGTCTGACAATAACTACATGTCAACATCACAATCAGGAGGGATAAAAATTTATGTTCTGTGTAATAAAATTTTTAAGTTTGTCTACAGCTCCATAATCTTTGCTGGCGGAGGCGGGATTTATGACCTATACTGCAGCCAATCAACAGAGGGTGCTGTTCTCGGAGTGGCTTCACCCAGCGAGGAGGCAGACGGCGTCCATTCTATATACAGTCTATGGCAGGTGTCAATCATAGAAAACATGAACCCCCTAATAACTTTTAAAAACAGAGCTGTACAGAAAAAAGAGGACTTGAGCAAAAACCAGTCTTTCAATAACTACATGTCAACATCACAAGCGGGGGGGGGGATTTATGTTCTGTGTAATAAATTTCTAAAGTTTGTCCACAGCTCCATAAGGTTTGCTGGCGGAGGCGGGATTTATGACCTGTACTGCAGCCTCTAAACAGGGGGTGCTGTTCTCGGCTTCACCAAGCAAGGAGGCAGACGCTGTCCATTCTTTATACAGTCTATGGGCCAAACACTTTTGTATTTTGTATCAGCAACATGTTTATTTGTCATTTTGTCACATACACATGCGTCTGATTATAGCTAGCTGAAATAACGCTAGCTGTTTTACCTGTAACTGTGTAACTTTCCAACATGTAATGTCCTCACTCTCAAGGTAACCTAAACCTAATCAAATCAAATCTATGTACAATTATATTTCACAATTGTCATCCAATAATTTCTAAGATAATGTCAGAACAATTGAAAAACCATACTTACATGTATTAGACGGTCTTTTCATGCTAAATGCTACAGTCACTGTACGTGGGTTGTTTCTGACCCATGTATGTAAACTTGATGTAGAAATACAAAATCTGTGCTTCCTCATAACGTAAGAAAGGAAAAATAAAAATGATTATTTGTGCTCAACTAAAACAAGATCTTTACTGCATACTTGGAATAGTGAATGATAAAATTAATTTATTTCAAAGATATACCATAGAAACACTCAGCCATACATGAAATAACATTGAAAATGGATACGGGTCATTTTAGACCCATGTTGTGCATTAGAGGGGTAGTGATACAAAAACGGTTTTTATTCTAAAAGTAAAAAAAGAAAAATTAACATAAGGATGTAGGGTCGTCAAAAACAAGTTAATTGAGGAATTCCTTGAGGACCGACTGATGGAATTAATTTTTTGAGAAGATATATAAAATTTAAACTCAGCCGGGTCTTTTTTGACCCATGTTGCGCATCAAAGGGTTAATAGTTGTACAAAAAAAAGCCTGAAGTATTGCCTGCATTTAATGTAAATAGAGGCAAATTACTGTCATTTTTAAAAATTGCATATATGTCTTAAAGTTTTCAATTCATATTTGCATTCAAAGTTGTGAAAATGGTTTGGACTGTGTTGCTGCACTTTAGTTTCACATTTATATTTGTATTCAGGGTTATGAAAATGGTTTGGACTGTGTTGCTGCACAGATCACATCCTGTGCCCATCATCACAGCCACAGATGCAGGCAAAACAAACAAAAGCAGAAATATTCACAAAAAATAGCCTGAGGCATTGCCTGCATTTTAATGTAAATAGAAGTAAATAACTTTGTTAAAATTTTACATATGTTTTTAAGTTTACAATTAATATTTGCATTTACAGTTATGATAATGGTCTGTTAAACATATTTGTGGTTTTCACAGTAAAAAATGTTACTTTTTTCCACTCGTATTTTGTGTTTTATGTGTGAATTTAGGTCCTCTGTGTCAATACAGTATGTCAAAATGATATAATAACTATAAATTCTCACAGGTGAGGTTGTGCTAAAAAATGATACCAAGCAAGGCAAGGTAAACAGTTTTTAAGGGAAGATATAAAGGTAAAGTTCAAAGTAGTCAAAGCAGCCAATTATACCCTAGACTCCAGAGGGTTATGACACTCAGCGGTTTCCAATAAACCTGTTCATTCAACAGGTGTGCTTGGAGTATATCTCTGTTTTTTTAGTCTTTTGTTGACCCTGTCTAAGCTTTTTCGGAACATGTTGCAGGAATCAAATTAAAAATGGATAAATATTTGCAAAATAAAATTATATTTATCAGTTTAAATATCAAATCTTGTCTTTGTAGTGTAATTAATTGAACATAGGTTGAAAAGGATTTGCAGATCATTGTTTTTTTTGTTTTTGCTCACATTTGTGTCACACAACATCCCAACCTTCTATGAATTGGGGTTGGTATCACACAGGGATACATCAGCATTTGTATTCACACACAGGTTAAGATCAAGTACAGATTTAAAAAACAAACATGACCTTCAGTGTTTTCATCTCGTCAATCTTGTCGACAAGATAAACAGGGAAAAAAAAATATAAGTAAACATTGACATCGTGGAAAAGGATGAAGTCAATGTCATGCTGCTACTCATCAGCTCATTGTTGATAGTTGGAAACTGAAAGTTCCAACACAATCTCAAATGCATCAGTGAACATCAACAAATGTCAGGGACAACCACAGAACAGCCTGTAGAGCAGACTTCCTCTATCCAAAGTTTAAATAAAGGATTCATAAACCATGACAGGAGTATTATGCTTTCATAGAGCTGCAGGAGATAAAAAAGAGCAAGTTCAGTTCTCTGAAGTCAAGAGTTATCTCCCATCAGAGGGACAGACTTCTGAAGCTGAATGAAGTCAGCTAAATACTGCACCCATGTAATTACCATAATTTCAGCCTGCTTTTAAGTGAAAACTCATCAAGTTTTCTTCTTTCATCAAACTCTGAATATTGGTCTTTATCCTGCCTTTATAGAGGATATCTACATGTAGTGTAGATTGAAAAGGTAAAAGCCTGGATCATCACAAAGAGCTCTGTGGTTAAGTCCGCAGAGTCTAAAAAGAAGAGGTGGTCCTGGATTTAATAAAAAAACTGTGTAAAGAAAAAAAAAACTTCTGTTTGTGTGGTAAAAGTGATTGACATCTGTTAAATAATTATGATCTAGGATTGAAATAAACGAGAAACAACATCAAAATGATCCCTTATCTGTGGGAATTAACACAATATAGTTTTCAACTTCATCTTCTCCTTTCTTTTTAACTCCTCTTATCCCCACCTTTTTTCATCATTCATCCTACTTTTATTTGACTCCTCCCCCTCCTTACTTTATCTTTTCTTTCTTGTCCCTCTATCCATCCCTTTACCCTGGTTTCCTATTGTGTCCTCATTCTTCTCTTTTTCTTCCTCTCGTCATCATTTATCCCTATCTCCTCTTCTTCTCCTCATGCTGTACCGCTTATGGTCTCTCACTTTTCCTCTCATCTTCCTCCTCCTCCTCTTTCATCCCTTTTCTTCTACCCTCATCCTTAAGTTCTCCTCCCCTCTTCCCTCATCATTCATCCTTGTCTCCCCTTTCTTTTCCTCTTTATTATCTCATCCTCTCTCCTAACTTAACCTTTTTGTCCTCATTCCCCTCCTCTTTCTTCTCCTCAATCACTCTATCTTTACATATTTATCCTCCTCTTTCTCTTCCACTGCTATCCTTTCTCTCACTATTTACCCTTTTCTCCTCTTGTTCCAATCCTTTTCTCATTCCTTTCTTTCTTGTCCTTTTCCTTTCTTCTGCTTTGCTTATCCTTCCTTCATCCTTTTATTTCTTTTCTTCCTCTGTTCCTCTTTTCATCATCTTCCTCTCCCACCTTCCATTTTCTCCTTCTTTAACTTATTTACCTCCCCATCATTTATCTCCCCCTTGTGTCACTTGGCCTCCTTCTCCTTTTGCTTACCCATGTTTTTTCTTCCTCCTTTCATTCCTCATTCTTGCCCCAGATTTTGGAAAATGTCCTTTCATTTACCTGAAAAAGTAAAGAATCAAAGAAAATAATCAAAGAATAGCTTTTTTTAATTAGTGCGAACAAACGGTAAGTGAACGTCTTCCTCCTTTAGATCCTATGAGGCCTAAAAGCCTGAGGGTTTTTCCAGTCAAAAGGTCTACCTATAAGAACTGTCGAGGGTGCAGTAAGCATTTATTTCCTTAAGGGGCTGAAAACTTCAGATGAAATCTTTCTTTTACCGTCGCTCAAAAAGTACAACTCCAGGCTGATACTTTGTCAGTGTTCAGGAAATCAGTCTGGCATCTGGTAAAATATGTCAATCACTGTCAGATCTGTAGACAGACGGATGTATCAGCAGAGCCATCCACATGGTACACCATCCTGACACTGAGGCAAGTCATGTGATCACATTCATACATACAGCACACATTTATGAGATAAATATCAAAGGGTTTCAGCAATAATAGCTTTACTATTTATACAGGGGACCAACTGAAATCCATGCAGACACACACAGAGACGAGTAAAGAGAGAAAATCTGAATGCCTGCAATCAATCTTGCCCTTTATGGAGGAAAAAGCTTAGAGGAGAGTGTGTCAGCTTCAGTAACAGGGGCGGTGGGGTGTCCATACATCAGAGGCAGCTGTCAGCCACCGTGTCAGTCAGTCGCTGTGTTCAAAATGATCCATCCATATGCAACCTTTCTTTGCCAGTGGTTGACACGTCGGTCCAGCCTGGTGAGGCTTTGTCAGTGCTGACACTATGATGAAAGCCTGAAGTAACCTCTGTTCAAACCAAAAGGCGGACTTTTGAAATATTAAACACAGAGGGGGAAAAAAAAACTTCACAAGGAACATCAGCGTCAGGAAGTGGATTAACATATATCATTCGTTTTAGGAGACGGTTGTGAAGTTTGTGGAGACCTCGATGCAGCATATAAAGATTAAAATAGAATACATTTTCCAGATTTGCTTTTTCGTACATGAAATTCCCAGAAAAAGGCTAAGAACATGAACAGATCTTTTTTTTACTATTTACATTGATAAATTTAAGTTTGTTGAGTCACAAAACTTGTAGTCGCAGTTCCAGGTCTCAAGTCATCCACTGTTAATTCGAGCTAAAGCCATAGCTTAGTATGCAACTTAACTAGACTTCTGTCTGTGTCCCAGTTTACATGTACCAGGCATGATTAGACGAAGGCATGTCAGTTGTGGCAAATCCCTCTTTCAATGTGTTACTGTCGGGTCATCTCCCAGGTGATGCGCTACATATCAAAACAGCAAAACAATTAGCAAGAGGCTAATGGGCTATCCCTTTAACAACTCTGTGCCATTTGTTAGGAAAGTTTGTTGATGTTTTGTTTACTTTCTGGCTCTCTATCAACACATCCATGCTATTGAACCACCCGTTTCAATAGCCCGGCATGCAAACATTGGGGCATGTGCAGAATGCTCATGCAAGTTTTAGCTTGATTAAGCCATATCCATGTAAGAGAACATGGATATACAACTGTATTTTCCAGGAAAGTTAGTCAGATTAGTGTGATTTCAGTCAAACTAACATATTGACATGCATTTTGACATGCAATGCAATTAAGACACTGGCACAGAATCAGAACCAAGTCCCTACTATCTTAATCAGAGTACCCATTTTCCACTAATTTAATAGAGAAGACCCTACAGCGTCAACCAAAATAAACTACAATAATATAGGATGATTGGATGACATGAATTCACAACAACTCTCTTCATCAAATGTTCATGAAACTCGAGTTCTCCATGTAATCAAGTCACAATTGATTCACACTATTGTAGCATTCTTTGACAAGATAGCAGAACTCAACATAATACTTCTAAGCAATCCAGGTGATGCATCAACTGAATGTTAACTTTAACAGAGCTGAGTTACCTTTTGGCAAACATCGACCAGCTTTGTCTAAAATAAGATTTTTTTTTGGTGTCTTCAGCCTCTTTTACAGAACCCAAGAAATAAGAGGTCCTGTTAAGAACTTGTGATTTTTCTGAACGTTGGCAAACCCTGTGGAGCAAGCAGTGTCAGCTAGTGATGGGAAGAACAGTTCTTTTACTGAATCTTTAGAATCTGTTCATTAAAAGGATTCGTTCAAAAGACTCGTTCACTGAATCAGTCAGTGCTTTGGAGCCCCGTTCTGCAGGTGCAGTACACGAGTGAGTGAAACAGGCATGAGTTCGTTCAATGAACGAGCCCCTCCCCTCCCGCTATAGTCACTAGTCAACACTAGTGTCTGCTTATTTCATCCTCAATGTGCTCAAACAACGTCTTTTGAGAAAAAAATAAAAATTAAAATTACTGCTGCATTGAGACAAAGGTTTCAGTCTAGAGAATATTTATGCAGAAATTGTAAAAACAGGGGTGTTTCTCTAGCTGCTTGGCAGGCACCTATCCCTCATGCCACTTCCAGGCATTAAATATTAGGTCAGTATTGTATTGTATGCATTTTTATATCAAATAGTCTGAAGTACGTATCATTCAAAAATCAGATTACAAGACAAAATACGTGCAATAAACATACCAACATGTGTAAGTACAGAGAAAATAAAAAATACATCAAGAAAAAACACCCCAGTCCCATGAATCCCCATGTGCATTAAATATTGAAGTCCTAGTATCAAAAAGATGTTTACCACTGAGTTTACACAAGAGTCACTGAACTGAAAATTGCACAAGACAAGCCATCAAACATCACTCAGATGTGCTGCTGTCGAGCTCGGAGGCTGTGAGGGACTGAGCTGGTGTTTAACCTGTAGATCCAGTCTGCCTCCTCCTGAATAACAAAGAATCTAAATCTGTTTCTCTTGTGTTCTTGAATTCTCTCTGTTCAGGCTGGTGATAACTCCTGACTCAGATGATGCTGGTAAACATCTTCCTGATAACAACTACTGAATATTTTATGAATGTGGGGATTTATGCGAGTGAGATTAAGTGGGACGAGTTAAAATTTATTCTCAACATTATTTTTTCTTCTATTATTTATTTATGTATACATGCCCCTGCGTTCTTCTTTGCCTATGTTTCATCCCGCCAAGTTTCTCCTAATTTATCTCTTACTACATTTTAATTTGGAAGGCAGCCCACAGGATACTGAAAACTGATAAGATTTGGGACAGATCCATGCCTTCTGATCATTTTGATGAGGTGTCTCCGATGGTTTTGAACCAGGTATGTGCAGGTATAAAATCTACACGTAATTAATCATTTAAATGGTATCACATATTACCACAAAAATCCCATATCAGTGAACAGAGATTCATCTGAGGACTGTGAAGGGAGTGTGCTTAGCCTGTTAAAGACCCTCTCCACTGAAAATCATGTTTTTTTTTTTGTTTTTTTTTGGTGTCTATGTTCATATGGCAGTTTTTCTGATGCTACAGGACATATGAGAAAACTAAGAGCAAAATTGCATTTCATGCTCTGGCAGAGCAAAACAGCAGTTTCAGATACAGGGAGATTTCCTACGTAGCAAATCAGAGCTCTGCCCCTGCAGTCCCGCTATGGCGGCCAGACTCAGAGAAGTACAAATGACAATCACGGAACAAGCGTGTGCATTAGCAGTTTGCAATGCTTTTAAGAAAGCGAATAATGATATTTACTTTATTCATGCCCTTTGCCCTCAAAGATATTAGTGCCTGAGAGCTGAATAGTTCCTATTTTACCTGCTACTTCTATTACACCAGCAATGTTAGGCTGCAAGCCAACATGAAGAGGAGTGTGTAGAGCAGCGCTGTATCCGCCCACAACTCAGAGGCGAATCGCTAATGAGTTACTGGAGCTCTGCAGAAGAAATGTCCTTGAAAATGACACAGGTGTGGTGTGGCTGGTGAGTTGTCAGGACCCAGAAGCAGACACGGAGACAGAGATCAATTTAAGGTGTAATTTAATTTCCAAACAAGGGTTGTAAATGCAAAAAGAGGAAGTCTGGTAGGCTGGTTGGCTGGCTGTCGTGTGGGCTGGAGACACTGCAGGAAAAAACCTGAGGAGAGGGAGGTAAGTAAACATACAATGGATCAGGATCAGAGTTACGATTTTAAATTCAAAGAAAGGAGGCCAGGAGACGCGTCTATACCACATGGAAGTGAAGACAATACTCAGGCGCTGAGACTGAGGGCTGCAGGCTTCTTAAAGTGCCTTGATTGGAGATGTGGAGCAGGTGTGTAGTCTCACTCAGCCTCAGCGACCGGGGGGGGCAGTAAAGCCGGACCAGGCAAACAAGGAAACACAGGAAGTCCAGCAAAAATAAAACAAGAGGAGGAGGCGTCTCACCACAACAGGTAACAGGATTTTGGCTAAAAACTTTATAATCACAACTAAAAGACCACTGATAACACTTTAAATAGTTAAAAAAAAAACAAAAAAAAAAAAACATTGGAGTGGGACTTATGGCTGTCATTTTTTTATCTTAAGAGCCAGCATTGGTCACAAAATCAGCATTTTTTCTGTGGCTAATATTATTTAGTAAGATCCCAACTCCCAAACGTAAGGCAGTGCAAGTCAAAGACATTGTGCAGAAGCCCATGTGATTGAACTAAGTAGCCTAGTCGAACAAATAGCTGTGCAAAAACGTGGGTCATAATTTTAAAGTGTGACAGTATTCCATGGAGATGCTAAGCCCTGCAGTCTTTGAGTTTGTGTTTTTGGCTAGCTGCAGCAAATTTATGTCAAAATAACCCTATAATGTGGCAGTTTGACGAAATGAAGCAGTGATAATTAACTCAAAGAGAGCAAGGTGAACAGCGAGCGTCATCAACCAGACATGGCCCAAGATCATTGAGCCAACTTAGCCATCCTGAGTCGAGCTTGTTCACCATGACTCGATTTATACTCTTAGAAAACTAAAGAAAGCTATTTTTTATGGAGCAAAGCATATCAAACAAATGATAGTCAGCACACAGCAACAGTTTGCTTCATTTATTTATTTTTAAGAAAATTTCCTTGAATTTTTACTCTGACTGGACTCAAGCTGGGGTTTCCAGAACTTGTCATTCAACTTGGACTCCCGCACTGATGACTCAGACTCATACACAGGAATTAATTGTATTGGGACTCTGAAAAAGAAGAACCTGACTCAGACTTCATAATTGTGAGACTGAGATGGTTTGGCAGTTTTTTTGATAAAAGGTTCTTAAAATGTACTACTGTAATGGCGGTCAATCATCACAGTACAGGGTCAGGTGTTTGTGTTTCTTGGGCTCAGTTTCCCTGTGCTCACCTCCCCAGGTAGTGAGAGGACGTTTCCATGTGCTGTCTTCACTGTGTTGTCTGCAGAAGCATGACAAACATTTCCCATGTCATTAACTCTCGATTTCCAGGCAGTAAAAGTTAATGGTTTTACTGAGTGGTAGAGCAGGTCCTTTTTAGGTCTTCATTTAAAATCTCCTTTGTAGCCGCTGAGTTTTCATTCACATGTATTTTCTGGGTCTCCTTGATAACTTGGTTCCCAGTCAGTTGCTCAGCAGCGGTGGTTTAGTTTCCCTTTATCTTTGAAATCCTTTGTTCACCCGAGGAGCCTTGTTTGTGTCGGCTGTCTGTGTTTGGTTTGTGTCTCTCCCCTTTGATTGCTTGTTATTTCTGTGGTGATTTTAAATTGTTGTTCCTGACTCATTGTGCAGTACCCATTTTGACAATAGGAAGTACAAGTTTATTGCTACACCGTGTTCTTAATAGAAATTTACGAAGTCGTCATTGCATTCCTTTGGATTGTGTTGATCTCCACATGAATATATTACACACACAGAACAAATACTTTGGAAACTTTTCATTTTTCACTCAAATTATTGGGGAAGTTTTGTGAGGAAGATGGGAAAATAAGTTCCTTGACCAAGTTGTTTTTCTTCAGCAATGCCACTGTCAATATTATTCTCAGACCAAAAAATGCGACCCACGCCTGAGTTTGCTTATGAAAGAGTTCATTCCAGTAACTATTCAACCCCACTGCCAAACATATTCCTGGCCTCCTGCCCTTTTCCTTACCCTGGGTTCATTTTATTCCCTTTAACTCGCCATGGAACCCATCTTTAGTACTGGATGTGAGCTCCTAGCCAGTTGTGACACTTGCCTAGACTACGAGAATACATCATTTACACCATCTTCAAAGCCCTTGACCTCTTTACTCAAGCCAGAATTGTCACACACAACCAGTGTTTTCCACTTGTTGGTTTAAGGTTTTTGTAAAATTACATTAACCATTTTCCCACCCCTGTCCCAAAACCTCTGGCAGAAGTCAGTTTCAGAAAAGTAACAGCAATTTATTACATTAAATACTGTGCAATTTGGCAGAAAATAAAGTACCTGTCAGAGTATGTCAAAACACGCAAATGTGATCAAACAGGTGGATAATGATCTATTTTCAATACATGCTTGCATTATATACCTGGTTTCTTTTACAAAACCTTTAGTACTTGAGCCAAGAACCAAAATTTCACATATCGGTACCACCTGGGTGGGCAAATTCTAGTTGTGATTTTTTTATTGCTATACATCCCTACAATAAGTTTTTATATGATAGACTTTGGTAACTGGTAGCTTTATTGTAGTTATCACTCATTAAAGTAATAGAGTGCAGCTGTTCAAAAATGAAAAATCGCCTTCCTTCAAAATTAGCTTTCTTTCATTTTAACCTCTCATTTAGGTGTGTTTGAACTATTGGCTAGCCATAGAGACTTGTAATAACCCCCTAAGTAGTATTTCAAGTATTTTATCTAATACATGTAGTAGTCCTCATTATCGCTATACTCATCATCGTCAATATCATCGTCTTCATCCTCACGACATCTTTTGCTCGATTTGCCAGGCGATGGGACATAAAAATTGTAGTAGTCCTCATTATCAGTATAATCATTACTACTATAATCATCATCCTCAATATCATCCCTCTCTAATACTGGGAGTGGGGTGACTTGATCCACACCCTGGTCTTCCTCAATGGCGTCCTCATGGTCATAATTCTCTGAGTCAGAGTCTTGAAAAATGAAATTAAGCTGCCACTGATCAAGCGGTTGTAAAAAAACAGAAAAATCTGGGTGGTCACCATTTTCACCAACAATACTAATCACTGCAAAATCCTCAAAACCATCTTGATGGTCGCCTGTCGCGTTGACGTTATGTGCCATTTTCTCAGTGGAAGATTGAAAAACACGGCAATGTCTCAAAGTAAACAGAGCTTGCATGAACAGTGAGTGAGTATGAGAGTATGATTAAACTTCAGGGTTATAACCCTCTCTCTAGCCTTCTAAAACTGTGATGTCACATGTGTGCCACGCCCAGATTTCAAAATGTTCTAGAATCTTAGAGGGATTTCTGTTTAGGTTTAAATTTTTCTGTTGGGTTACCACACTGCTTACTGGGGTTAGAAGTGAGGCTCGCACATTTGAAATGGTTGGTTGAAAAATTTACTCACAAATAAATTTTTTATTTGGGTAAAGCCTGTAGAATAAAGTGGCTCATTGCATCAGCTTTATGTAAATTGTGCCCATAGACAGTATATACTATGGACAACTTGTTTCCGCCTTCCGCCTGTATACGGATTTGAAGCCAAAAAGCTCTAGGTAATTCTGCGTTTTCTCTTCATTTCCTGATACTAACATTGCGCAGTAGTATTGCACGCACTCCACCACTTGCGTTGGTGCGCATTCAGCGGGAGAGTCACCGAGAGTCACTGTGATGACGCTCAGCTCAAACAGCATATCCCCTGGGTGAGCTACGCAACCCTTATACACCCAAAGACTGTATCAAGTGTCAGTCATAGAAAACATTAACCCCCTAATAACTTTGAAAAAATGGAGCTGTACAGAAAATAAAGAGGACTTGAGCACAAACCAGCCTTACAGTAACTACATGTCAATATCGCAAGCGGGGTGGGGGGGGTGGGGGGGGATTATGTTCTGTGTAAAACATGTCAAAGCATAATAAACTGGTGATAATTAATCTACAGCTAGTACAAAATAACACTGGCAACATTGAGGCATGACATCAGCCCTGACATACACTGATCCAACAGTACTCTTGTATTGTGCAGAGTTAATTAACCCACTCTATGAAAACAAATACAGGAGTATAGATTAAAGTCATCTGTTATTTCTATTAGTACTTGAGCCAAGAACCAAAATTTCACATATCGGTACCACCTGGGTCGGCAAATTCTAGTTGTGATTTTTTTATCGCTATACATCCCTACAGTAAGTTTTTATATGATAGACCTTGGTAACTGGTAGCTTTATTGTAGTTATCACTCATTAAAGTAATAGAGTGCAGCTGTTAAAAAATGAAAAATCGCCTTCCTTCAAAATTAGCTTTCTTTCATTTTAACCTCTCATTTAGGTGTGTTTGAACTATTGGCTAGCCATAGAGACTTGTAATAACCCCCTAAGTAGTATTTCAAGTAATTTATCTAATATAGGTGTGTATATATAAGCTTCAATTAGCCAACTGTCAGGTCTAAATCAAGGTCTAAATTAAGGATATTTTTTTGACTTAGAAGTAGAAGTAAAATAAATGCAGACTAATAGCATCATAATACAACTTTAATATGACACTGACATATTTTAAATGCATGAACTCAATATACAATCATCCTGGCTGGTGCAGGGCAAGAAGACATTAGCAACAAAATAAGATCTACTGATGTATACGCTCTATACAATCATCTGAGAAAAACTCAAATTCCTATTCAAAGTCCTATTCTTTCCATAAGGAACAGTGACAGCAAATATGACAAGTTTTGGCTTAGTACATAATACTGTCACTGAGTCACAGTGGGTCTGTTAACATAGCTCCTTTTGGTCATCACTTATTAATCAACATCAGTAATCGACATCAGTATCTGTATCTTCTTCGACATCTGAGTCTGCCAGGTGTGCAAGGGGCCCTTCCTCACTGTACTGGTTGGCACAAGTTTGTAATTTGCACAGGTTTGTGCACTTCAGCCTATTGCTGAGACAGGTGCAGTCTGGTGGTTTGCATGTCCTCACACACTTGCAGGATAGCAACTGCAAGACCCCATCTGGTGCTGGGGAACCACGCATCCACTGTATTTCCAGCTGCCCTTCATCATTTATGGTCCACCCATGGTCCTTGGGGCTTGGTACAGATGGCTTGGTATGAAGAGACCGTCTCCAGAAAGCAGCCTGGTAATTGTCATGAATGTCTTCTTGCCCTGCACCAGCCAGGATGATTGTATAATGAGTGCCTGCATTTAAAATATGTCAGTGTCATATTAAAGTTGTGTTATTATAATGCTATTAGTCTGCATTTACTTTACTTCTACTTCTAAGTCAAAAAATATCCTTAATTTAGACCTTGATTTAGACCTGACAATTGGCTAATTGAAGCTTATATATACACACCTGTATTAGATAAATTACTTGAAATACTACTTAGGGGGTTATTACAAGTCTCTATGGCTAGCCAATAGTTCAAACACACCTAAATGAGAGGTTAAAATGAAAGAAAGCTAATTTTGAAGGAAGGCGATTTTTCGTTTTTGAACAGCTGCACTCCATTACTTTAATGAGTGATAACTACAATAAAGCTACCAGTTACCAAGGTCTATCATATAAAAACCCCCCAAAAAAACCTAAACTTAAAAAGTACTATGATACCGGAAAGAACTGCTCCACCATCAAATTGGGCCACACCCACTTCATCAACTCATTTAATTAGACACAGGTTTGATTCATTTATAGAAAAGAGCAGTGTGACCCAAAAAGAGTATGACTTTTAGTGTGCTTTTGACTTTCTGTGTTGCTTTTGGAGTTAACAAAAATTCGCCTATTGAGGAAAATAACAAAATGAGAAAAAAATATAAAAAGCTACCCCTATGAAAAGTCTATCATATTTTAATTTACTTATATTGACCCTAAAAACAATTTAGTATATGTAAGGTTTTGCCCACCCAAGTGGTACCGACATGTGGTCTGGCTCAAGGACTACTTTGGAACTTATGGCCTCTTACCATAAAAGTACACAATAAGCTCTTTTTCTGTGCCTTGCCGGTGGCGTGGCACAGGTGCAGTTTCCAAGCACATTTTGGTATTTTGGTGAGCGGTGCAGCCAGGCGTAAGTATCCCTCCCTAACTCAGGTCCTCCCAGCGGCGTAAGTTGTAGAGAGGGAGGAGAGAAGGTGCTGAGTGGGTTTAACACAGCCAAGACCTGTTTTAGCCAATCAAATCAGCTCCTCTCCTCACCTTTGAATCCAACACCGGTGAGGCGTATTCCCATTTTTGTGAAGTAGTCAAAGAGATCAAGAGATGTCTGAAGACAGCAATGCCACATGATGGCGACAGATGGCAGCCCCTCAACGAGTGTCGCTGTAAGCGCTGCAGAGGGCGTTGTCCACACTCTCTCATATGAGCACAGATGGATTTGGTGTGTGTAATGTTGGACCCACTGGTAAGACAAACACCCTTGTCCACAAATAAAGACACTCACATAAAGTTGCATAAATTTAAACCTCATGTGATGAAGGTGGGTTGTTCGCACAGATCACAACATAAATTCCAATCATGGCATTAAAACTGGAACCACCAGTGGGTAAATGACGCATTGCGCTCCGTGGCCTGGCTCTTTCTTTCATTGATGTTGGCATATACAATAAATTTGGCTAACGCAACTGAATACTATAATATTCGTATGTGGGCTTAAAGTGAATAACTCATCTGATCACAAAAATAAATCATCTGGTCAGCCTTGCTGCTGCAGCTGCAGCAGGACGGAGAGAGGACACAGACACAATTTCAGTCTATTAACTAGATATTTAAATCAATTAAATGTGGTTTCAGCTGTCTTAATTTGGTCAGGTTGAGTGTCCAAATACGTGCCAAACACGCTCATCAAATCAGTTATAGATAAGAATATATCTATATTGATCTAAATGTATTTGCTGACTCAGAATATTGGTTGTTACTGATTATTTTTTGCACTGAAATGTGCCTGACACTGTGGAAACCTGCCAGTGAGCCATCGGTGACGTATGCACACTATGCCGCTGGCTACCAATATACCAGTAGACCAGCTGTGCTCCACTGCCACCGGGTATGAAAATAGAGCCCAATGTGTTGACAGAGCCGAGTCAGTGTGAGCAGATTGTCCAATTTGTTGTAGTCATAAAACTCTGAGGACACTCAGGAAGACAGCAGTTCCAAAAATCTCCTCATCAAATTTGATTTTGCACAAGTTTTTTTTCTTTTTTTTCTTTATTTTGGCAAAAGCATGCCACTTTGAGATCAGCCAACGTGATCTCTCCACTGCCGGATTTAAGGTCGTCATCAACTCTGCTGTCTGTGAGAGGGACAAGCAACAAAAGCAGAAAATATAGAGCTTTTAGTCTGAAGAATGCAGGCTAGCTTTTTACAGAACCACAATGCATAGGAATCCATTCAGGGAGATTATGCAATACATGTGCTTTGACAACAAGTACAACAGGCATGCTAGTCTGTGCAGTGACAAGTTTGAGAGGGGAAGAGTTTCAAAAGACCAAGGGCGGACGTCAATGTGACAGAGCAGCAGATTCCTACAAATGTGCAGCGTTGCTTCTCACAATAAAATCAGACAAATATGATTTTAAATTCTGGTCAGCAGAAGATGTGCAAACAAAATATTTTGTTGAGTGGAGTCCCATATTTTGACAGAGATGCCATGACACCAGCATCTGAAAAAAAAAAAAAAAGTGCTTTGAAGAAGCTGCTGTTTGTCACATCCTTCACCCTGGGCGAGAACCTGGTGCAGGAAAACATCAGCCTAACTGCCTCAATGATTAAAGTTAGACAGAGGCTTTCAATCCAACTGCTGAGAAGGGAGCTGATCTCACAGTGCACCATGGGAGGCCAAGAGAGAGTATGGCACTCCCAATCAGGCCAGAGACCCACACCTCCTTCAAAGTCACTTATGAGAGCTGGTGGCTTTATATATTCATACTGTATATATAGCTACAGAGAGAGTGAGAAAGAGAGAGAGAGAGAGAGAGACAATCATAAACTGCCTTGTTTACAATGGTTCGTGATTTAATTATAACTCTGCCAATTCTTATTGCCGTAAGTGAGAACTGACATGTCAAACCTGATGGTGTATCAATAGACAGTAAATGACATCATAAAGGTACTCTGTCACTGTGTTGTATGTTCTGGATATGGTGTCTTAGCCAGGAAATGCACCGTGACAGTTGTCATTGGGAAACAGTGGGAGGACGACATGCGGGTCATGGAGTGTTTTTTCTTTTTTTTTGGTCTGCCAATTTATGTGACCACCTCCCTCTGTTCAATCACTTGTTCGATAGCATGCGGGAGAACATGTGTAAATTATGCTTTTGTGTCTGTGTGTGTCTGTGTTTATGGGAAGAAAAGCCTGTGCAAACAAAGTAAGAAATAATTCTCCATTAGTTGGTATAGTCCAGTGTTTTCTGCAGTGCTTTTTAATACATACATACATTTTTTTTCTGTCTGTCTGTCTGTCTTTCTGCCTTTCTTTCTGTTGTGTATCTCTAACTTTAACAACAAAAAAACTTTGAATTCATGGGTTTCAGTAAAGTGACCTTTTTTTGTTGTGGTCTTCATCTTTAGGACCCTAGTGCCATCAGCCAGCTCATACAGTCAACTCTTTTTCAAGTTTAACTTTACAAGATGCTCCCGATGTTTGTTCAGGAGGCTGTCTTTCTATTTACAATAACATACAAGATAATTGCTAAGTGATCCACTTTTTTCCTCATAGTTTATTAGTTTATTGAGGTAATTTTCTTAATTTAAAATAAGGTTGGTCTGAAAAATTCACACTGTGCTTTGCTTTTATTGCAAAGTGGTCTGACATGCTCTAACTTCCAGTGTGTCATGGGCTTTAGACGGTGCATTTTGAACTGTTTATAGAGTCTCCAGAGGGTAAACCATCACCAAGTTTGGACTCTGTGTAAAAACCTTTACAGTTACCACATTGTCTGGAAAGGAAATCCATAAGGGTGAGGTAAGACCCATCCTCTTCATGTGGTCTTGCATTAAACTACTGGGGCTCTATTACTCAAACAACCCGCTCCAGCACCTTCCTCTCTTTTGTTCTGACGGGTGATAGTAATGAGAGAGGAGCACTCAGCTTCAGCTTCAAAATGGACTAACCTGTTATCTGTTCCATGTCAATGTCAAAGCGCTCTGAGGGACTTCCATTAAAATGGCAAAGTTATCAGATCTCTTTCCAACAAGTCATTTTTACCTAATCACCCTTTTACTCCATCCAGTCTGAACTGCAGTACGGTTAGATAGCAGCAGCAGGGCACCCATTTTCCAGAGTCAGCCCTTCAGATTTCAATAGCAAAAATGTTTCTCGAGCAAACTGCCAAGGTGGACACGGGGCTGCTTTTATTTGAAACTCACTCTAATAAAAGACTTTTTTTTTTTTCTCTTTTCCTTTGTCTGCTGCTGCTCTAAGGCAGGTCAGAAAAGTCACGAATTTAACAAACCCCTAACATATTTTGCAAACTTTACTGAAGTGCTGCAGATAATTACCACTTCTTCAGTTCATGACCTCAAAAAATGGATCAATCAAACAGCAACTGAAACAGAGACTACTTAAAAAAAATCAACTTTCCATGGTAACTGGTGTGTGAATGTGAGTGTCGTGTGGTGGTGGTCAGAGAGGCCGTAGGCGCAAACTGGCAACCACATTTCCGTCAGTCTGCCCTAGGGCAGCTGTGACTACTAAGGTAATGAACCACCACCAGGGTGTGACTGTGTGGGCGAATGAATGATGTGTCCAATGTAAAGCACCTTCAGGTCACTGACAAAAAGCGCTACAAAAATCTGTAATTATTATTATTATTATTATTGTTGTTATTAACTTTTTTTTTTTTTCCTGACATAGTGGGATCACAATGAAACAGTTCTATACATTCTCACAAAGAAAAAAGAGAGAGATGACCCAAAACACGCTATTAAGATGCATTGTTAAAGAGAAGCGTGAGGTCTCATGTTTTTAACTTCTGCCTCCACATGATTAAAATGGGTCTCTCACACCTTACATATTACACTCATTACTTACGGCTGTTGTTGCAAGGATGCAGAGAACTCAACAGGATGACCCTGCATACCTATAAGGACTCCACTGGGTGCTGGCAAAGATCAGCCCCAGGATGCACAATGTTTCCTATCCCCTGTGTCAGTGAGAAAACCCGCATAACAACCCTCTAGGTGAGAAGAAACTTCACAGCCTTAAAGATTTTCTCCCTGGCTTTTGCTGTCCTCTCACCCTCGCTTGAGTAGCTCATTTTAGCCAGGCGGTTTGTATGGCTACAACTGAGCAACATATCCCAATGGATTATATACCCTGAGATACACCAGAAACTTAAAATAAGCCAGCTCAAATGTTAAGATGTTAAGAATGTAAGTTGGAAATCTTGTTTAGACAAGTGTAAAAAAGTGAATTTGCACCTTAAACTCTTAAGCTTAATAATATTTGTGTCATCACCAGCCAACTCAGTCTCTTTATTAAGAAACTGTCCAGAGAACTGAAAGAGGAGCTAGGCCACCAACGCTATAGATGAAGGCAACTCCAGCAATCTTAACAAACTCCATTCAAAGCACTATTTTCAGTGTAAGTGATCACTCGATTAAGAAGTTTTAGAGATTTGCTTTCAGAGAGGCCAGCTGGTTTTGCACCAAACACGACATATACATATCGGCCTGCAGTGCATTATCAGCTATCTGTGGCCTCAACAGACAAGATTTCAGTCAAACAAGAAAAAAATAGTGATTGACAGTAACAATGCATTTTACTCTGGACATGCAGACACCTGTATGAACCAGAGTTTACAGAGACAGAATGAGACTCAACAGACCAAAAGAAGAGCAGCTGTGATCCTTTGTGATCCCTCACTGTCTTAAATAGGACTTGGTAAAAAAGGGGGAGGTCTTTCTAAATTGAATGCGGCATACAGCTACAGTCTGCATAGCTCACCAACTTGAGATACCCACCGAGGGATACCCAGGGATGTGAAAACCCTCATTTAAGAACTATTCAGCCACAGCATGAAATGGTTTATTTTGGCTGCTTTTCTAATAGTATAAAGTTTAGGCAATGTTTTCAGAATCAGAATTTCTTAAATGTCCCAAAAGGAAAATGATTGTTGCAGCAGGAGCACACAAAGACAGGGTACACAGTGACAATAAAGTAAGAATAGTCTAAAAGACAAACATGTTTAAAAAAACACACACAAAAAAAACATACATGTACACAAGATTACTAAAAAAATTGAAAAATTTAGGTGTACCTACTTAGACAGCTTTTTAAGCATTAATTAACCAAGAGTTATGTCTGTACAGAAAACATCCAAGGCTAGCACTAACTCTAGCTTTCTATTATACATCAGCTATAGTTACAGTATGTGCGTCAAAAGTGCTTGAAGTTACAAACCTTTATGAAGAGTCTCCATAGATGGAACAGCCCCAGGTTTCAGTAATAGTTAAGACACAAATCCAGCTTAAACTGGCTTTTCGTTACGAAAGAGTAATCGGTTAAGTGGTGAGCACAAACAGATGTTATTCTGAACACATAAAAACGCTCCCCTGTTTTCTGGTGTCCTTTTCTTTGCAAGAGATGATGGTTTTCCCTCTGAACCGAAATGACATTTACGGGCAACACTGAAACAGAGCAAACCAAATCAACAAAGTGCAGAGCAAAGGAAAAACTCCACAGTGAATGTTCTTTCCAAGCAGATAAAACTTGGAAAGAGCTTCCAATTCGTTGTTTGTCTTTCAACACTGCCCAAATAGGACAACCTGACACCAGGTTTAAGGCCAAGCAGAATTATAGAAAACAAGCCTTTAAGATAAGCTGGGAAGCATGTCATCAGTAAATGTGTGCATACAAACATGGATCAGTAAATTAGGGGCCTTTTCAAGAAATTAAATAATTCTATTTGCTTTATTTATCTATCATCATCATGTCATGTAAAATTTATTTGGCAGCTTGATCCCTGATCATATTCACTTTGCTGATAACTTGTTTCCTCTCTGTTACTGTCCCACAGATGGCATAATTCAATGTATAATGTAGTTGTCTATGAAATGATTAATGAACTTGTCACTGTGTGGACAGCTAGCCTGCTGCTAAGGCGTTGGCTTGAACCTTTATATTTTCAGACAACTCAAGTGAGTGAGCTCTGCAAAAAGTGCACAAATCATATCAATTAAATAATTGTATTCAATTTAATTAAACTTTCTTTTGTCTGTTCTGTATTTTGATTTATACTGTTATACTGAAACAGAAAGTAGAGCCCTTGTCACCAGCCTGTTTTGTAACAATATTCATCACCTTTTTCTCAGTATCGCCTACCTTTGTGTTGCGTCCTTGTCTACTTGCAACCAACTCCTTCAGACTCGACCTTGGTTCTAACCACCCTGCGTATGACTGCTTTGCAGAAATAGCACGTTGTGAAGACAGCATGTGAGGAAAGCAGCTCAGATATACTTAGATATACTGAGTGGAATGGTAAAGCTGTGGGGCCTCAGTCACCCTAGGGATGTTGCGAGTTGAAGTTGTTGCCATTAGTTCATTCAGGAAGAAAAGGAACTTGTCAGAGTTTGCATGTCGTTATAAATGCAGTCTCAGAGTCTTGATACCTGGTGGCCATATGACTGCTGTATAAGGCCCATGAGAAAAGAAATGTATCTCATGAATAAAATATTCGTCCATGTACACTTCAGCATTGCACTATGTCAACAGAAGTGCTCCATGCCAGGAGCACGAACATTGTCCATATTTAAAGCAAGAGAGGACTGCACTTTTATAATAGGTGATACAACAGTGCAATACATAGATGTCTTATTAATACTGAGGTGATTCTGAGTAGAGAAGATAGGACCTCCATAAATTGCAGACTTTCCGGTGATTCTACCTTGGGGAGTTGAAACTTAACAAGACTGGCTGAGAACATGGAGTAAGAACATCCAAGTCTTCGAGCAGGATTTTACTGGGAAGAATATTTGAAAGTGAAGTCAGTGAGAATGGCCAGTGATTTGCTCTCTATGTGTGGATTTAAACTCCTGCAATAAAATTACTGTAAGGGATCTTTGTTGTACTGAAGTTGATGTCTCCCTGCCAAAGCTACTGTATGTTGATAAGTTACATGAATCAGGACCTCCCACAGCAGAAGTTTTGGGTAAAACACTAGATTGTGAATTGGATACAGCGTGATCAGGCTGGTTTTATTTGGTTCACCCATAAAGAAGGTAGAGTTTCTGCTATTTGTTATTCCTAAAAAAGACAAGGAAGGAAAACAGATAGCCAGGCCACTTTTTTCCAACTCTTCATTGTTTTGTTGCCCTCATGTACCATCAACAAGTAGAACGATAGCTCATATTGACCTCCACAAGTTGTTGTGTGCTCCCCACAGGGCTGTCATTTTTTTTTTGTTTGTTTGTTTTTAATCCAAATTCAACGTTTATTCAAACTCAAGAGTGAAAGTTCATGTCCAAACTGTAATGATCCATTCAGACTCATACTAATAGTCCAAGTGGACAACCAGTACACCCATACATCTAAAGCTCATTTATGCTTAATACTACATACAGATATGGATATGGATATAGAGGAAGCTCTCCGTCTGTGCTTCGCATTCTCAACAACAACAACAAAGGCCATACCTATAATAACCCAAAATGTATCCGAACATTTGCACATCATGTTTGTCATCATCATTTGCGCAAAGTTGATTTCTTTGAAAAATTGCCTGATCTATCTCCTTTCTGCTGCGCTCAACACGCACTTGTGTCATGTTGTATTTCTGAGAATACTGACAAAACTTTTAATGAGACCACTATGTGTTCATACACACAGCTAAAATATTACTGCGTATTCTGACTGAAAGAAATATATTAGTTAGCCTTTGTCTTGTTTTGCTTAGTCAAAATCAATCAAAAGCGATTACAATTAAAAATTACTTGTCAATATTCTAATCGACAAAAGAGATATGGTAAATATATATATATATATGTATATATATATATATATATATATATATATATACGTATATGGTGCCATGACTCAACTCTCTTGTGTGTTTAACCCATTTATCACAAACTGTCACCTCAAGCAAATGTCATGTTATGTTACCAGACTAAAGAACTAAATCAAAACCATAGGCATTGTCTGCTGAGAGACAGCCTCCAAAAATAAGGTCTTAGGTGAGGCACTTTTAGCTTAAAAAAGGTGAGGCCTTGTTGTGGCATTTGTGTCTTAAGACCTGTGAAAGATGGGAGGTTTTATTCACATACTTTGCATTAAATAAGCTTGAGTACATGTGATTTTGTTTCTAGTATTTATGCTCACTTTATTTAATTTGTTATGAGTAAATGGCTTGAGGTGACAATATTAAGCATTAAATATCTTGAAAAACGGTGAGCTAAATATGATCTTGTCCATAAAAAAACAGGTCAAACTCAAATACAGTTTGAATTGAATTACATATTTTAGGAAATGACTTTCATTTCATGACTGCACATCACAGACGGGAGCAGAGATTCTTGAGATGTTCCGGGTCAGTAGGAAAATTAAATATTCACTAAATCTATGGGCAGTCATGTCCTTTGGACAGATCCCGAGGGCACAGGAATTTAATCAACTGAAAGGAGAGGCCCTAATGGTCCATCCCATCTGAACACTGGTGTATGACATTATGTATTAGAATCAGCCATTAATCTCACTCAGCACAGAGCACAATTTGCTGTGCATTTAGTCGTACATTAGTTGAATGATACATATCAGGGGAAAGTGGGAGGATTTAATGTACAGGAAAGGGACACACAAGAACCACTTTAAGAAATTCAGTGCACCTTTATCAAATGTGCTGAGGTGAACTCACAAATCCAAAGAAAAAGCCTTGATGTTAATTGAAGCTCGATAAAGTAGTCACACCAGCTTTTTATAAGTAATCATTAATCCTTAAAAAATGCTAAGAATCAATGAGGTGACAGACATGATACAAATAATTTCAAGCTTGAAATTGTTACGACCCAGCCCAGGGGTATGCTGAATGTAACATAAAGTGCTCCCTCCTTTGTCCCAAATCCCCAAGAAAACCAACAACCAACCAGAAAATGCAGTCTTAAATGGGTTTATTTTTCCAACATAAATGGTAGTCGACTTCAGGGTGGACACAGGCCAAAATAACAAACAAAACCTCTTTTTAGTAAAGCTATCTTTGCTAATAAAAAGAAATAGTATCAAATAAAATACAGGGGGTCTTACCTACCTCTCTAACCCAAAACACGAGAATAGGTTGTAAAATAAAATAGCTGCCCACCCCTACCTACCAGACTGCTCTTAAGGTAAACTAAAGCTATTTGTCTTAAAAGACAAATCAAAATTCACTAAGTCTTTAATATCCTACAACAAGATGAGCCTCCACAAAACACAGGTCTGGCTGGGAGTCGAGACAAAGGAATGAGAGAGAAAGCTCCCCTCTTCAGCTGCTGTCCAATCAGGCCACAGTCCTCTCCTGGAAAACAGAAGAGACAGAGGAACAGCACCTACCACAGGTAGGGAGGGTTAACCACAAAAAAAAAAAAATGTGCTGATGTAAAAAACAACAGGAAACATATAACCCCTGGTCATAGCAACCCCCTACCTAAGATCAAACATTTATTCTCACTAAATAAAGGTTTGAATCCCCGAAACTTCAAAATTACAACAGCACCCTAAACACAACACGAGCCACACCTCAACAACCTACCCGAGACAATGCATCAGCCACTAGATTATCTGCCCCTTTAATGTGGCGGATCTCAATATTGTAGTCCTGTAACAGTAAGGACCAACGCATAAGGCGCTGGTTGTGGTTGCGCATGCCAGACAAACACACAAGGGTGTTATGGCCAGAATAAACGATAACCGGAACTGGACTGGAACCAACATAAACTTCAAAATGCTGTAAAGCAAACAGTAAGGCGAGGGATTCCTTTTCTATGGTGCTGTACTTAAGCTGATGTTTATTGAATGTCTTAGAGAAGTAGCACACAGGATGATTGATGCCTTGATCATCTTCCTGCAAAAGGACCGCGCCTGCACCATAAGCACTGGCATCTACCTCTGGCACTGGCACATGTCAGTCCACTCGAACTTCACAGCAGGGCTAACTAAGCTTGTGAGGGGTGCAACAATACTGGCAAAGTTCCTACAGAAGTCTCTGTAGTATCCACACATGCCCAGAAACCGCCGTAGTTGCCAACGTGTTTCTGGCACAGGAAAGTCTAAGATGGCCTGGACTTTGGCTGACAGGGGGCGCACTTTTCCCTGTACTACCTGCTTACCCAAGTAGGTGACCACAGCTTTTCCAAATTCACACTTGGCTAAGTTCAATGTGAGTGAGGCAGTTTCTAACCTTCTGAACACTTCTCCTAGGATGTTAACATGCTTGGGCCAGGTGGAGGAGTAACAGACAATATCAACTATATTGATATTTCTCAACTCAAAAGGCATCACCTTGTACTGCAGAAAGTGATCAGGGGTGACAAAAGCAGAGATGTCGGATGCACGTTCTGTAAAGGGCACCTGCCAATACCCTTTAAGAAGGTCTAAATTCATTACATACTTAGCTGACCCCGCACGATCCACACAGTCATCCATACGGGGCAAGGGAAAGGAATCGGGCTGGGTGATGGCATTCACTTTACGGTAATCTGTACAGAACTGTGGAGTTTGGTTGGATTTGGGGACCAGTAAAGAGGGGGAGCTCCACGGACTACAGCTGGGCACAGCAAAACCAAGAAATTCAATAACGCCTTCGGGTGGGGCTTAACAAATGACCCACTGACCCACTAACTTTTGCGGATGACCACCTTTATGAAAGGTACCGGTGTTCCAGGAAGGGGTTGGTGTACATCTGCCAGCTTTTAGAGCCATACGTGGCTCGCGACACTCGTAGAAGCTGTGCGCTAACGGTCCCGCAGAGTGTGTGTATCGCCCTTCACTTTTGTGCGTCAGGTACATATCTATATACAGTTGGCGACACAGAAAATTTAAGCAAAGCTACGGTGTGTGGCGCCATCCAGAGGGTGTCCGCAGCCCTCACCGAGCTCCTGGATAGGTTTGTGGAATTCCCAGTCCACTTGCCCATCCAGGAAATCAAAGAAGGCTTTTACACCATTGCAGGTAAGTCTGATCAATGGAACTATAAATTTAATCCAATAATGGATTACAGTGAAGTGTTAAAACAGGGCAAGCACATGTTTCGCATGTTGCCTCATCAGATTCAGTTTTATAAATAATGGATCACAATCATATATTGCTGCTCACTCAAAGCGCTTCACCACAGTGCATCCATTCATACATTGCGAGATACTCTCTGTGGCATGTACACTGTTGTATTAAATGAAGTCAGCTCCTGTCACAGGATTCCCAAGGGTCATAGGTGCCATCGACTGCACTCACATGCGCATCACTGGGCCTTTGCGGCAAAATGAGGGCAACTATATCAATCGCAGGTCATACCAAAACCCTTAACATTCAAGTAACTTGCATATGATATACATGCCATCTGCACATTGAGACACACACACACATGCAGAATCCCCAAAAATCTCCCCTGTGCCTGTGAGGTTTGCACCGATTGATATTTTAAGACTCATTGTTCAGTCACACCAGCTAAGTGTCTGCATGGACACTAACTACTGAAATGTCTTTTGCATCGCTACTCACAGGAAAGAGAGTGTCAAAGCTTTATCAAGGGAAGGCAAAAGCACATTGCTGCCTTTCATCTGCTGCTGTCATATTATAGTTCTTTTTGCTGTTGCAGATGACCTGCGATCAAAACTGTGTGATCACCAGCCTGGATGCAAAGTGGCCCGGCTCGGTTCATGACTCTTGGATCTTCTGGGAGTCAAGGCTCTGCCGAACATTGGAGCGGGGTGTGGCTCTTGCGCTATGCACATCGTGTTTTGATGTACATCAGACTCCCTGTGACACTGACCATGACATCTCCCTTCATTCACAGGAATTCTCCATGGAGTGCTGCTTGGGGACCGAGGCTATCCCTCCCTGCCCTACCTCATGACCCCCCTATCCTGACCCTGGTGCAGGGCCACAAACACAATTCAATGTGGCTCTCTCCCGCACCACGGTCAGGATAGAGATGACCTTTGGCATCCTGAAGGCTCGCTTCAGCTGCCCGCACGACCTGAGGGTGACCCCACGCCAGGCCTGCAGGATTACATCCTGTGCTGTACAACATCGCCGCCATTCGGAAAGAGAGGGTCCCACCTGCTGTCCCACTCCCCCCAGATGTCGTATCACCTTAGACCGTCCCACTGGCAGGGCTGTGCGGTGGGCTTTAACAGAACAATCTTTCACATGATTTGGTACTTTTGGTTGAGAAAGAGAGGAGACAGAGACCTTTGACTTCCTTTTTTTTTTGTATTAATGACATTTGTTGACATTCTTAATTAATCATTCAGGCCCCTTCTGTCTCGTTCATGGAATGGAGAGGAAAATTTTCGTTGGAGTACATTTCAAGTTGTGATGTGGCAGCTCTCCACCAAATATTACCTTCTTTTCTTCGAGCAGTTTCTCCACCTCAAGCTTGGTCTTCTTGATGAGCAGCTGCTTTAACTCAATATCCAGCTTGAGGTGTCTTTTGTAAAGTGGCCTTACGTCGTCTGTTCCAGGCTGGGGACAAATAACGCGTCTTCAGTGTGGTTACACCCTAAGTGTGTTAAGGTTAAATAATAAACATAGTTTGAGTTTCACCTCTGTTTCATTTTGTATCTGCATTAACCATAGGTCACTTAGATATTTTACTTCAAGGTCATGCATGTGGGAGTACACATTGGGTCTTATTATTCACTGCAGTGTACCATTTGTGGCCTTGTGGAGCACACAAGACTGACTGCGTCTGACTGCGTCACGGGTGCCATCAAGAAATGTCCTATTCTGACATTTTATATATAAATATATGAGTGACGACATATATACATTATTTTTACATATATGTAACAACAAATAAATAAGTTGAATAATTTTAATAAAAACTGATCATCAAAAATCTGTCTCAAGTGCCCATTGTCAATATTGTGTCACAACAGGTCAGCACAAGGTATGACTAAGGAGCACATCCTTTTACCATCATTTAACTGCCAAAATACATTTGATTTCACAAAGAGCAAGGAACAAGCAACAGTATCATGGATTATTTTCTAAAAACAAAAGCCCCACATGAACCGAACACCATTGATTGTGAAACGGAGCCTCAGCCTACTACTTGTGCAAGCCTTCGTCCACCAGCTGAGTCTGCACTAAAGGCTGCAAAGGTAGATGCTAGATGGTAGTAGATGCTCAATGCATGTAGGTCTATCTCTCTTCCTCTCTCATTGTGAGGGGAGAGGTGTCGTGCTGGTGTGGGTGTGTGTGCATGCGCGTATGTGTAGGGCAGGTTACAGTGGCACAGATAGAAAGCAGCTCTATAGATGGACGGAAACATTCCTGCTTATCTCTTATACATTTTCACTTTGTATCATGCTCTGTTCATTAAAACTGCCCTGCCAAAATAAATAGGACATATTACATTTAGGCTATGCTGTGTTGTTTTTAATTATATTTTAAACTAGTGTGCCCTGAGATTTAATGCACTTTTGAAAGGTGCCGTGACTGAAATAAGTTTGAGAAACGCTGCTCTAGCAGGTTTCCCTACCTCTTGGAAGGAGAGAGTGCAGTTTGAGCAGGTGCAGGAGTGCTGGAAATGACCATCTCTGTGCTGTACATATCCCCATTAAGATATCCTTGTCTTCTGCACTGCCTAAGTGGCGGCTCCTGTGTTGGACCTCACCAGGGGCCTTATTTATCAACCGTGCATAGAAAAGGTCTGAATGAAATTTAGAATGTGGGTGAGTACAAAAAAATCTGTATTTATCAAACATGCGGACACCGGTTGTACGCACACATGTAAGTGTTTTCAGATGGCACCATGTTTAAGCTGCCATTACACAAAAAATGGACACTTTTCAGTATAAACTGTCCATTAAAGAAAATCTCAGTAAACATACATTAGTGCAATGAACTGTCAATCTGTGAACCTGTACAACAATAACAACATTAAGGTGCTGAAATGGCAACATGTGTTTGCTTGTATATCACCTACAAACTATGGTATGTATTGTAAGAGCAGGGATTTTCAGGTGAAGAGGGAGAGGGAGGCTGTTGCTGCTGCTGGTGATGGTAGGAGGTAGGAGGAGGCTGCTGCTGCTGGTATGAAGTAGTTGGTTGATGGTGGTACACCAGAGGCTGCTGCTCTTGGAGGTAGGGAATGGATACTGCAGGTGGTTGCTGGGGGAAAGGGAGCCGAGCTTCAGCCAACACTTCTAGAGAACGAGCATGGCGCTCTGCCGCCGCTGTAGCTCTCTCAAAACAGTTAACTACTCGATTCAGCACATCAGTGATCGCAGTTAGGCTGGCCTGATCTTGTTCTGCTTGCTCCCTGATCATGCTCATGTGCACAGATGAAGTTGAAGCTCTGCGCTTCTTTGGCCGTCTCCATGCCTCTTGAGGTGCAATCGGGGGTTGAGCTTGAGATGACTCTCCCACCTCTGGAACATCAGGCACTTCAGAGCCATCGGACGACATGGGCAAGACATCAAATGATGCTATAGTAACAGGAAGAAGGAATAATATACTTTATATTAAGATAATATATCCACAGTACTGTGCAAAAGTCTTAAGAGTTTTTACATCAGTTGTCTTGGATGTTTATTCAGTTTTGTAGCAAACAAGTAGTTACAATTATTAACTGTCAACATTTGGTTTCTGTCAAATTTCTTTTTAGATCGAACACTAATTTCATCAGTCAGCCAAACAGTAATGTGTGACTTTAAAAGATATCAAATTCTTGACCTACCCTCCGAGTCTGTGGAAGTCTCCCGAATCGGTTCCTCCGTGTCGGCATTCGCCTCGGCATCTAATAATACATAATGGAATACATAAGTAAATATGTAGTACTACAACATCATCCAAATTAGGCCAACAATAGACTAGTTGCACAGCTCCACTACTTCCTGAAATTTGGCCAAATTTCAGGAAGTAGTGGAGCTGTAACTAGATTGTGATGAGTAGCCCTATTGTATGTATACATAAGTATGTGTACATAAATATACTTATGTATGCTTATTTTAGTATAATAATACCTACACACACACACACACACACACACACACACACACACACACACACACACACTTTGTATGTGCAAAAAGACATACCATAACATGACATGTTACATGAGCATTACATTCTTTGCTCCCAAGCACTTAAGCACTCAAGCATTTTGGCACTTATCAACTAAAATCAGATGTTATCCTAATTCTTGGTCTGCTTTCTGCATTATTGTTTTGTTTTTTGTAGTATTTTGGAGAACTCCGGAGAAGGTCCGTATAGACCCAGTTCCCAGACCCAACTTTGAAAATAGATTAACGGCGAAAGATAAGGTATCATAACCCCAAGTAAACCTAGCGTTAGCACATACGCTTATTTTAGCACGTTTGCTAACTTTGTCATGCCGTATAAAAACGTTGGGACTTACCCATGCTGTTTATGACTGACGACATTGCTTGCACGATGGGTCGATGACCCAAAATGCTGTCCATGGCATCGAAGAATTTGAACTTTATTGTAATCTTCCCCCCGGCTCCACTTTTGCTCTGGATCCGTCTTTCAGCCAGGTAGCGTTGTTTCAGCATTTTCCACTTGCTGCGGAGGATTTGCCACGGCTTTTCAAAGCCCTTCTCCCTCATTTCCCCTTCTAGCTCCTTGTACAACTCTGCATTTTGCTGTTGTTTGCTATCAAGGATAGCGGTTATATTTTTCTCTTTTATTATGTTTAGAAATAACTGCGTCTCCTCCTCCGTCCACACATACTGCGCCATCCTTGCTTAAAATGAACTGGTCACATGACGCGCTACGTCACGTCTGGTGAAGTAGAATTGCGATATACTTCTATATCGACACGTCTAAAAAACCACCTCATGAGAGCGTAAAAACTTTTCAGCAATATTTGGGAGGTTTTCCGAAATGTAGGTGTTTCCATTACCAGTTTTCTATTGCGATATTTAGGTTTTGCGCGAATCTATGGGTAACGGAAACGCAGCTATAGAGTTATGAGCCTCCTGATTGTCTCATTCTCTTCTGCTGATTTCTGCATTTGATCTACCATCAACTAGGATGCGGGCCAAACAGAGCGTCAGGGCTTATCAGGCTGTCTAAGACCACCTTGATCACATGCGATCAAAGAGGCGTGGTTCAATCACATATACCTGTTTTCAGCTGACATATTGGCATTCAAGTTTTGGTCTGTCTTGCTCAGTTTTCTGAGTCTTCTCGTGCTGCATCAAAACATTCGAGAAAAAAATGGGAGCCGATTATACGGTCTCCTAGAGATCTATTGGCAGGATGAGACTGAGTCAGGCCCATCACACAGGTGGGCATGGACTTAAGTTATTAGTGTTAGCCTTCGAGGGCAAAGCCTATATTAAATATAACAACACAGAAGATCACAAGGCATGTTACAACACCTCAGAAGCTGAGTAGTAAAAGCATCGACCAACTTGAAGAAAACAAAGCCACCACAGACCATGACCTCCTATGAGCTTTGACGGTGTTACAAGGCTGTTCGAGAAAAAGAAAAATGCCAACAGGAAAGTTGTGAGGAAGAGGACCATATACAGGTGCTGATGTTGTTTACTGTATCTGTGAAGAATGTCGATATCAAAGCATAAATGTGAAGACTTTGCTGTGAATGAAAGTGTCGGGTTAAATGTCAAATTGGCAAAGCACCAGAAGCTCATGACTCAAATTACATAGGGATGTATAAGTGATTCTGATTGCTGTAGACGTAAAAAAGCTATGAGTTACCAGTGTGAGATCAGAGCAGCAGAAATAGATATGGGGGTACACCTCTCTCTTTTAACACGGGACTTATTTTCTTTTTGGAGCACATGCACTCACACATACAGTACACATGACCATAAGAGGGATGGACTTTTACTCGTTAGTGTGTTTGGAGGCCCCAAAATATCAGGGTGGAGAACAATGAGTCCAAAAATCTCAATGATCAATCAGAAATATGATTGTAATCTCATAAGAATTGGGTCTGCACACTTAAGTTTTCAAAGGCAAAAATAAAACTGCTTGGATGAATAATGCAGTACTCCTAAAATAAGTGGTCCACCTGTTAATTCTCTATTGAAACCCAATAAGGGGAGCAGTTCAGTCAGGGGAAGCAAATTTTGAAATAAGTACCACCAATATGAAAGTAATAATTCATCTGTTGGAAAGCAATTTTTCATATAAATGTTCAGTCTAGGAAACAGCCGACTGTGAACTGGTATGTAATTACTGAACAGGGAAGCAGTCTAAAGTGCTTTTATTTTGGTAGAGGACACATATTAGCTGGATGCTATATTAAATCCAATATGAAGCAGTTGTTCTGAAGAGGAGAAAAAAACCTTTAAAAACTAATTTAATTGAGGGTCAAAAATAACAGACGGACTAATCGTTTTACCTATTGCGGTGAAAAGGGTAAATATGCAAGTCCAGGTCTTCAGATATTGTTTTTTGTTTTGGGTTTCTGGAGTCTGTTAGTATATGTTGTAGTACATCTATAGTGTTGCATGTTCACCTGTGTGAGAGTATCTCTTATTTAATTTAAATAACAAATGTCTGGTACCTCACATGATATTTAAGTGCTGTCATGATTTCCTAATGAAACAAAAAAATAAATAAAACAAAAACTGATGTGTATTTAGATTTTTCCAGTTTGACCCACGTTTCATTTGTTATCGCAAATGACACAGCTTTAAGACTTAAACGGCATTAGGGGTAACTCCAGTAATCATAACTTTACATAGCTGTTGTTCTCTTCATTTATGTAAACAGAGTCAGTGTTGGAAATTTAATCTGTCAATTTTTGGGGAAAAACAAACAAACAAACAAACAAACAAACAACCACAAAGAAAATAGTGGAGCAGTGTCTTACTTTTTTATCCTGTTCAATTTTGTAGGAAGGATTGCCATTTTAGTAATTTAATGAATGTCAACTGTTGAACAAAAACGCTTCATTAGATAAACATGAATGTTAGTGTTTTTTACTCAGAAAAACCAAAAGTTTGTTCATGCGGCATACCTTTCCTTCCCAAAATGGCAAACAAACAAATATATTGCAGCATAAGCCTGCAGCACCTTTGTGTGTCTGTTTATCGCTGTAGAACCTCAAAACTGGGGTTGCAGCAAGGAAAAGGTAGTCTTGGTTTAAAGAATCCTTGTCATAAAGAGGCTTTTTGTACAACAACCCAAAAAGTGGCTAGTGTTCTTAAAGGCTATCTGTTTTATTAAGAAGGTAGCTTATTAGTTTCTAGTTTCGGTTTCAAATTGTGGGACCAAGGGAAAAAAAGAGGAAGCACATAGCAAGCTATCTACTTTTTCTTTCTGGTTTCCAAATTTAATAGGCTACATAGTAAATGAAATCTAAAGCTGAAAAACCCAGAGGATGTGTGTTGCATGCATTCTGTCAGCGTCGCATCCCAGCTCCATTTGACATAGTGCGTCATTTCTTACTGGAAATGCGTTTGGAGTGTAAAAGCAGCTTAGCACAACCCCAGGCATCTGGACTCAGTATACAGAAAACAACATACAACAGGTGGTTTTGTCTTTCTGATTGTTGAGCTTCTTCTGTTTGTGAACAAGCAATATGGTTTTAAAGTTTCAGGTTTTGCAGGTTTACTTGTGTTTAATAAAGTAAACTATATTCCTTTATGTTGTGTTGTTACCTTCAGACACTTGGCAGCTCAAAGTCCTGTTGGGGTTCACATGAATCAGGGATTGGCTGTTCTGTGTTAATATTAAATCCACAACCAGGAGGTATTTCTCATGCACATGTCATGATCTGATAAACAGTCGGGAGCCTGCATATGGTGTGTGTTTAGAATTTTCCGAAAGTCTCTCCATGCCATCAGTATTATCACATCCTCTCCTGGGCTCCCATGTGGACAGCATTCTTCCAGTTGTCTAGGACCAGATCACACTTCACTCACTCAGGCTCCTGAAACACCCACCTAGTCATTACCTGCCTGACTCCCTCATCCATTTGAAGGGAGCTGACTTGGACAAACAGAGTGGCTGCCTACGATACCAACAAGGAGATCCACCTGATCCTGGCGTCTCAATGTGTCTTTACTTTTCCATCATCCTGCACTCCAAAGATATTCGAGTGGCTGTTGAATTATTGAGCCCACCAGCTAAGCCCGCCATGGAAACCCTTCAGACTTTCATACATAATCAATAGTAAATTACCATAAACCTGTTTCAGTTGTATGTTTGATGTAGAGATTAGGGTTTAATCAGACGTTCACTATGGAATAACATACTGATTTCTGTCAGACAAGCACTGGGGCTGTGATTGCTTTCTCTCCTATCTTCTCGTTATAGATAGTGATGTCTCTAATTGCCACGTATACAGTGATTGATGTTGTTCACATTTAGACCAGACATTTAATAAAAACATCACCAAAAACAAATAGATTGTTAATTTAATGTGTCAATTCATAATGTCAGTTTGTTCTAAATCCGTAAATTACCCAGTGGACACTGCGTGACATTTATCTGAAAATTGATTTATACCCACAATACCCTTGTGTTGTAGCTCCAAACGTAGTAGTTAGGTCATCTATCCTTTAGATGGTCCAACACTTTGGCTCAGAGTGAAATATCCACCGGTGATGATGTGCTATTAGGCACAGAAATTTATGGTTCTCAGAGGAAACATTCTACAAAGCTTTATCGATCTCAGGATTTCATGTAGGACCAGTAAGTTACAGTAAGTCTAGTGGTGTGAAGAGTGTAAAATTCAGGCCTCTGCCAGCCCACAAAGCTTCAAGCATTTAAGGAGCTTTAAAGAGTTATATGTATGAAACTGACTTTTCAGGGAGAAACATGTTAGGTAATTGTAGCGTGAGTTACCCTGTTATCATGACAATGCCATAACAAAAAAACTCACTGCTTACATTTTGATGACACTAATATGACCCTGGTTCAAGACCCAATCCTGCCATGCCATGTTTGAAATAAAGGAGGATGTAAAGAGGAAGTTACCTTGTAAAACAGGATTTTTATGGTTTTAGGGCCGAGCTCTGATGGAGTAAGATGAGTAAAAAGGCTGTGGAAAGTAGGTAAACTTACATTCAACAAAAAAATAAATAAACAAAATATGTATACTTATATAAAAAGTAAAGATGCCATTTTCATTACAGAGGTCACTCTTCATCCCAAATTACAATTATATAATAATAATCATATGCTAATAATGTCATATGTTGCGCCAAGTGTCGCACCTCCTGAATTGTTTGTCTGTTTTAACTGTGATTGACGGGGACATGTGCTGCCCTATTGTTCCATACAGGTTCAGGTGTCAGCAGATAGTTAAAGTCAGTGGTGATTGAGGTTGCATCATAAATGTGTTTAACAAAAAATGCAGAAATGTTTTGTTTGTTAGCCAGAGTATTGCTTAACATGGTTTATGAACACGATATTATACTGTAGAACTATTATTATACTGTGCAATATCCTACAGCTCCATGCTGCAAACTGGTCTTGTGTACAGATGCCCTACTCTCTGTGCTTGTACATAGCTTATTGCTAAAATGCTGTGTGCTTTGTAAACAGCTTTATTTGTAATATTTTGCACTTTGTAATCAATATTGTAATTTCTTTTTTATTCTAGTTCCATTCCTTCCACTAAAACTTGCATTTTCAAGTGTAACGACCTAATTTTCCCCTAGGATAGATAAAGTATTCTGATTCTGATTAATGACTCTAGAGTGTGCTTCATAAAGTTTCATTATGATTTAATCAAATAACTCCATTTGTGAAACATTTAAGTATTTAATTAAGACCTAATTTCTGATATTATATAATGTTGACTTTTTAGAGATTTAAATAGTCATCATGGATACAAAGAAATTCTTTTTTTTCCCCATAGGAATAAATATTTGTGAATTTCCTAACTACAGAGTAAAATGCAATCAACTAATTTTTGATTAATTAAGTGGCACAAAGCTTTTTGGCTATTTCACTGTAAAATTTACATGTCAGGGTTGTTTTATGAAATAATAAGTCCCATCTTCAAGATTTGCAGATATTGTGCTTAATTAAATGACCCATTGTTTTTTGTGAACAGTGCTTTTAATCTAATTGTCTTGGTTATATTGTCCAGTTTAAAAAATTTTTAAAAAAATCTTTTTTATTTTATTTATTTTTGTATTCTCTCAAAGTCTTGAATTTAACAAAAGAGGATATTCCAGTTGAAATGACTTGAGTTGTCCGGATCCTCTGTTGTCTTCTCTGCCTTTTTCAAGTTCAGACCACAAATGGTACAAGCACCTAGGAACTAAACAAGTACCAAGTTTCCTAAATGACATTAACCACCACCATACTCTTTAAACTGTGTCTTTATTTCTAAAGGCATATATAAAAAGTGCAGGATAGCTTGCATTTGACTGAAAATACTGATCCAAGCTTGAATAAGACTTGCATGAAAGAGTGTGAAGACACCCATTTGGGCTTCAAAGGTTAATTTGTGTGAAATCCTTCTATCTTTTTTAAACTTATTCAAATTTTATAATGTGTGTGAATTTGCTCCAGGCTCTTCCTCCATCTGATACTGCCTGGCCCCGCTGCATCAAATGTGGCTTCCTGTGGTTTCATTTATAGATGATGAGGAGTCAAGTGGAGGTTCTGCTGAGAGCACATGATGCTTCTTGTTCCCCTTTAAAGCTAATTCTTCCAAAAAATGCATTTCTTCTGCCAGTGTGAGTCTGTGAGTCACTGCATGTTGTGTGTTAGAATGTTATGTAGCAGAGGGTCTCATGGTTTGCGTGTTTCTTTGTTGTCTGTTGCGTTTGGAAAGCATTGTGTGATCACAGCGGGATGTGAGAGGGCAAGCTGCGCACAAGGAAACAAAGCAGCCTCATTAATCCCCGCTGATAGAAGGTTAGATGCTGTATCCCTGCAACAAAGACGCCCCGGCTGTTGTGTCAGCTCACAGCACAAGGGAAGTTCACAACCTCGAAGACTCCTTTTGACGCTCTCCCTTGATTCATTCATATGAGGTTTCCGCTTTCTCCTTTATAAATTGTTACATGACAGTCATGCAGCCATACATCAGCCTACTGAGGGGTTCTGACACTCAGGTATAAATGCTTTCAGTGGAAATTCAAACAAAATGTCCTTGGAAAACGAAGAGAAAAAAATGTGAATGTGACAGCTGTAAACCCTCAGATTATTTCAGCTGTGTTTCCAAAGCTGTGGGAGACCTTCTCTCCAGCAAATGAATGAAAAGTTTCATACAAATCACAAACAAGCTGTCTGAACTGACATTTTAGTATCTATTAAAGCCTCTGGAAGGAGGTTTTGTTGAAGCTGTTGGATTATTACTTCTGTGTAAGGTCTCTAAATGTGTTTTGATTGTCTCTCTTCACAGAATTTTTTCCATCAAGAGTCTGCAGAGGCTGTAAAGCCTATCAGAGACCTCAATTTTCTTTCATCAATTCATTCATCTTGGCCAGATCACATCATTATAAAGAGAAAATACAACTGCATTTCCAAGAAGCATAACTTGTGTTTTCTTCAAAAGTGTAACCATGATATTTAGTTCACAAAAGAGACAAAAGCTGATTTTTGCTGACACAATAAGTTTTTATTTTATTTATTTATTTATTTTTTAACTCTTTCACCACCAGCATTCTATGAAAATGTAACTAGCTATCACCAGCCTTTTTGACCAAATTGAGTGAACTTTCAAGCTCTGAAAATATTATTGTCTTATAAAGGGCTCTATTTTGGTGCCTCGCCGGAGACGTGCCGCAAGCGCAGCGTCAATCAGATCCGCCGCGCTGACAAGGCGTTCCCAAGCACATTTTGGTATTTTGGTGAGCCGCGCAGCCCGGCGTAAGTATCCCCCCTCCCTAACTCAGCTCCTCCCGGCAGCATAAGTCGTAGACGGGGAGGAGAGAGGGCGTGGAGTCGGTATAACACAGCCGAGACCTGTTTTCACCAATCACATAAGCTCCTCTCCTTGCCTTTAAATCCGCCACCGGCGAGGCGTATTACTATTTTCATGAAGTAGTCAAAGAGATCAAGAGATGTCTGAAGACAGTTATGCCACACGATGGCGACAGAGGGCAGCTCCTCAACAAGTGTCCTCCACACTCTCTCATCTGGGCACAGATGGATTTGGTGTGCGTAATGTTGGACCCACTGGTAAGACAAACACCCTTTTCCACAAATAAAGACACTCACATAAAGTTGCATATATTCAAACCTCACGTGACAAAGGTGGGTTTAGCGCACAGATCACAACATAAACTCCAAAAATGGCATTAAAATCAGAACCATCTGTGCGTAAATGACGCATCGCGCTCCGTGGCCTGGCTCTTTCTTTCATAGATGTTGGCATATAAAATAAATTTGGCCCACAAAACTGAATATTATAATATCCGTATGTCGGCTTAAAGTAGATAACGCATCTGAGCACTGAAACAAATCATCTGTTCAGCCGCAGCAGCAGCAGAAAGACGGACAGAGGACACGGAGACGTGTCCAGGTCGAGCTGTGCGAGAAATTAGAGGAAGAAAGAAAAGGAGGGAGACACATTACATATCTTGTTAACTTCATCATGTGTGTTTATTTACTAGATATTTAATTTAATTTGATGCAGTTTCAGCTGTATTGATTCGGTCAGGTTGTGTGCCCAAACGCGTGCCAAACGCGTGCCAAACGCGCTCATCAGATCAGATATAGATCAGAATATATCGATATAGATCTAAATGTATGTGCTGACTCAGATTAATAGTTGATGATGATTATTTATTGCACTGAAATGTGCCTGACACTGTGGAAACCTGCCGGTGAGGCATCAGTGACGTATGTCGATACGCCGCCGGTCTACCAAAATACTACTAGACCAGCTGCGTTCCGCCTTGCGCTGAAAGCTGACCAGGTTTGAATCGGCGAGCTTTCAGCGCACGTTACACGCCAGTGGCGAGCAAGAAAATGTCACTGCGCCAGCTGATTCTGTCAACACCTCCCCCTGCCACGCCACCACGCCCAGCTTGGCGGATCTCGGCTCGCCTCCATGCGACTCAGTCCACGAAAATACCAAACTCGCCTTACACCGGGCTCCGCCAGACGAAAATACAACTGCGCGGGGCTCGCGGCCCTCCGCCGCCTCTCCGGCGCGAACGAAAATAGAGCCCATAGGGTTGGGCGATAAACTGAAAATTTACCGATACCGAAATTTATGACAAATAACCAACGTCAGTTTGCCCATGTCAATATATATTCAGTGTCAAAAACAAATAAATAAAATTTGGTTTTGGATGTGTGAAGGTAGGCTATGGTCTCATGTCCTTTTAAGATGCTGTCCTACATAGAGTTGTGACTCCACCCCATCCAGTGCGTAACAAAGAAGGAAAGACAGGTGAAGAGATGGTTCAAAAGTTGTAGTGGCTGAAGTAGACGAGGTTAATGTGGGAGGGGGTGAGCAGCTTGTGGAGTAGTTATCATCCATTTATCGTTATCAAGGTGAACTGATCAATATGTTGTGATATTAATTTGAGGCCATATCGCTCAGCCCTAGTCTGATGTATATGTTTTTAATAAAGGGGTCAACAAAAAGTGCAAGGCTTCAGTTTTCATAGGAGAGAACCCATTTGATTTGAACTTGTTCCATTTGTTTTTTTATCAGTATTTAAAAGGAGATTGTTTTCCTCAAAGTCACAACATTTCAGGCTAAAAGCTGTGAAAATATGTTATTTAAGAACATATTTTTTGTCTATTTTTTGTCATTTAGGTTGATAGGATACTATCAAACATTAACTTCATGATTATAATAACTATTTCTGTGAATTCATAGTCTGTTTGGAGCATCTCTGTCTGTGAACATAGGTTCACTGCAGGGGGTCTGTGTGTGCCTCAGATGTGTATACAGCTGTGCCGTCATGAGAATTAACATAATGGGCTCACTGTTCTCACGCTGTGTAAGTTTAATGACCTTTGTTCACTCTTCCTCTAGTCTCTGTCTGTAAACAGTCTTCATTTCTCTTTTTTCTTCTAGTTCAGGGAATTTCCAACATATTATACTTGTGTTTTAAGCACAGCTCCGTGCTGCATCTCGTCCTGTTCAGATGGAGGATGATGACGGCTCAGTTTAAGTTGTTGTATTGATAAAAAAGTATCGGTGAAGCCCTCTGCTCTGTTTTATATAAATAACTGTCAATGGGCTTTGGTGCAGTACCCATGACAACATGGTCTGAGTCTGATTTTTTGCTGAATCAGCAGTATTACCTCCTCTCCCTTTGTCTCTACCTGCACCTGTCTCCTCTCTGTTACCAGTGGAGCTTTTTCACTAGTTGACAGGGTCAGGATTGCTATACTGCTCCACAGGGTAGGTCACAGCACCACCTGTCATCTTACAGTAAAAGCAAGGATTGACAAGATAGCTCGTCAATGGCAGGGAAAAAGTTCAGAAGTGACCCTTTTGTGGTAAAGGACACAAAACATCTGAAATAGAGCAGATTTTAGGAAGAGCAGGGTGTGTTGTAAAGAATATAATCTTGGAAACACATTTTTAAGGTCAAAAAAGACATTTCTCTTTTCTTTTCAGTAACACCACTGAACTGATTCGCACTATAATTGCTGAGGATTTCCTTCAGATATTGTACTTGATGTCTGGTGAAAACAGACTTTTCAGCCAGAGGGGTTGGTCAGCACAGTGCTGCAGAGTTCAGTTTGACTTAATGTCTCACTGTTACATTTCTAATTGCTCTAGCTCCGTCCCGAATCAACATATCAGTGTAATATGCTTATGTGCTGATAAGGTCGGTCTCAGCCTAAACGTGCTACACGTACTGGTAACAGGAGGTCACTGCCTTTACACAACCACTGTCGAAACCTAACGGCTTGCACACCCTCAAAACTCTTAGTACATCGTAAGACCGTAAGACCCAGAAGGGGTGCCAAAGATTATGTTTTTTTTTTTTTTTTTGCCTTAAAAGGTTTTGCAGCAATGCAATGTAAAACCTCAATCTTTGATAAACATCTGTCCAAGACCCAGAAAAACTGTTGAGATGCTAGAGTTAGCCTACTTGGACTAAGGATTATAGAACCATTGGCGTGATAACAACAATGTTAGCAATTGCTTTGGGAGTGCTGTGAGCACATTTACACCAGGTACACAGCTGGAACTACACATCCAAAAAGATCAATTGAGTTTCATACACTGAATGATTTAGTTTGAAACAACCGCCCACCACATAATAAATAATATGAATGATGAGGACTCAAGTGTTGAGGGCTAAATTGGTTTTATTTTGGTGACTGTGACTTAGCTGGGCTTGGAGCACTGAAGACTCATGACTTGACTCCAACTCAAGATTTGGCACTTTGTCTATAACACTGACACTAAGTATTCTTTAATGACATCATTACCTGCATACACAGAGAAAACAGCTTTAAGTTTACCAGTGCACTCACTAGTTATCAACACATAAGTCACAGGATACTGATGGTCCTCCCACCACATGAGTACCACCAGCTGTACACAGTTTCTTCTATAAGATATAAGGTACATCACTAGCATTTACCTGTGGAACAGTTGGTCAAATTGACTGATGTTGGCTGTAAAACTCTACTTTTTATTTATTTATTTAAAAAAAAACAAAAAAAAACAGAATGTTTGTTGATTGTCTTTTTATAGATGTATTTGCTGTCTAAGACTAAGACTGAAATTTACTTTTTACTCAGGCAGTAGCTTAGGAGGTAAAGCAGTCGTCCAACAACTGGAACCAGTTCGATTCGCTTTTGATAAAAGCTTTTACTAAATGGCATTGTAATTTGTGATTGTAAATTGTGTTTTGACTCTTGGCACCTGCAAAGAAGCTTTTTCTGTGGTCAGTCTCCCACGCAACTTCCTCTTTGAGACTTGGCATGGCTACTCCTGCATGATGCTTTGACTACCTGGACCTGAGCCTAACATGAACACGGTCTGGAATCCCAAAGATGAGATAAGGCTGTTGTAGTGACGCTTTTCCTGGGCAGCAGTCATTACAATGCAACAGAACCACTATGTTTTCCACAATGATTTACTGCACCCGAGATATGGTATTAATTACATCAGCTATATAATACATCTCAGTTGCTTTTCTGGGCTGTTTACTCTGTGTGATTACATCAAAGCTTTGAAAGTGACTAATATCAGCTGACCACACTTATCAGGAATACATAAAAACAGTTTTTTTGCATCAAGTATTCATTGAAGTGATTTTGTCAAAATATACGATAATTGGTTTTCAGTTACAGGTCCATGTTGTCAGGCTAAAGTTGAGTAAATGTAAAAGGTTTTCAGAGATTACTGCCCTTATTGCACTGGTTGAATGATCAAAAGACCATTACCCTCTCTTTTTTTACTATATGCTCTGTCTCCCCCAAGCTTTAAACTCATGTACACATTGTTATGCAGATATGTTAACGTAACACCTGTTACTGCCGTACTCTTGTTCAGAAAGTCAACTGGTTTGTACAGATTCAGGCCTGCAGTCTGAGCCCCCTGTTAAGGTACTTTATTTGAATCCAATACTACTCTTATCCAAAGGCTTTGAAAGTCAGGCTCAGTCTCAAACAAAAAAGCCCTCAGAACCTTTTAGGCACCAGGCTTTTAATTTACACCCACATGTCTGCAGCCTCATTAAAAGCTCAGGGCAACTTTGTGTAGCAACCAAGTAATGGGGTTATTAAGTTTGCCTGGAGTGGTGGTCAGGTATGACAGAATAATCTATAACTCTGTGTGACTTAGATTGGAGTCTTATAAAGACTCAGTGGTATTTGGTTGAGCTCTGAGTTTATCTCACAACGTGATGTTTGTCCTTGAACTTTAAGTATTCTTTCGTCAGTAGTCTGGTGAACCCAGTGGTACCTGCCACGTCAGAAAAGAAGAAAACAGTTGCTTTTCTTTGTGTCTGTATGAGATGTCCCGACTTATAGTTGGTATTTAATGACAAGGAGAAGAAAAGGGGTTAGCTGAAAGCCCGGTATGTCTCATATATTCTTTAGAGGGTACTTTGTGCGTCTGTATGAGGGCATTCAGGATGGTGACAAAGTGATGGTATTTGTGAAAGCTGTGATCTAGAACATGATGCACATCCTCAGACATGTTTACTTTATGATTTATACTTACTCTGGGGAAAAGATTCACCTTACTTGTCCTGATGTTGTTGCTGTTGTTTAAAGTTCTTCCCTTCAACACAACCTGTTGTTCTACTGCAACAGATTTCCTGCACAGGTGAATAATCTTGTGCAAAGATACTAAACAATTTAAGCAATATTAAACTCTTCAGAGAGTCACCAGGAGAATTATTTTTTTTTTTCATGCTTGCAGGTGCTATATGCATCAGAATGTAACCTTGTATATAAGATGGGAATACCTCAGCAGGCTTGAGAAGGAAAAGCAAGGAGGAGGACGACAGAAATCTGAGAAAGATCCGGAGAAATGAAAGAAAAAACTCTTAATGAATTCCACAAAACCTTTCTCTCTCTCTCTCTCGCTCTCTGACTTGCCACTGCTCATGTGATGACCCCAGAGCCTCTGACAAGCAGCTACAAGATTTACCTTGATCTGAACAATCACTTCCGTACAGGAGCACCTTCTGTCTCTCGACCTCAGCTGACTTCAGCTACTGCTGCAAGATACAACTCGCTGGAGCCCATTTGCTATTCATTTTGATCTTGAAAGACACTGTTATAAATAAATACATGTGGTGAAACAGTGCATAATGCATTGCAAAAAAAGTGGGTGGCATGGAGACTGAACCCTACTCAAAGGGGTGGTTGAAGATAAGATAATAGAGCGTGCTCGGATTTGCAGGCGTCTCTGACTCTCTATCTCACTCACTCACACACACACAAATAAAACCACATACACACTGCATACTGATTTAAGCTGAGGTTCTGTGGCCTGTAGCAGCTTCACTGGCTCATGAACCAGAGGATCGGCCACATGCTGTGAGTTAGGGTCGGTCTTAAAGGATGGAGATCAAAGACACAAACACCCACACCCAAGCACACAAACTCAAACTAGCACAAATAAGAGCTGGCCTCGGATTCTTATTCCTAAAATTTAAAAAAAAATGACTTGTTTGTTTCAAAGTACACACAAGTTTTAGGGGAAAGAGTTATGACTTGTTTTGGGCAAAGTTTTATTTATTTTGTAACACAAAGTCCAAAAAAGTGAACAATGGTATAAAATGTTGATTAAAACCAAAACCCACAAAGACATGTTTTCATTCAAATAGCTAAAAGACAACATACGAGATGATAAAACCAAGAAAAAGTAAAACGATTCATTGGAAAAATTAGGTTTGGGAGTTTAAGCTGCTCAACAGTTCTGGGTTTTGTTTGCTATATCTTTTTTTTTTCTTTATAATAATGACACACATGTTTTTCAACAGGTGAGAGGTCGGTACTGCAGACTGGCCAGTTTAGAAATCTTAGAAATCAATCTCTAATCATAGAAAACATGAACCCCCTAATAATTTTTAAAAATAGAGCTGTACAGAAAAAAAGAGGACTTGAGTACAAACCTAACTAACTCCATAAGGATTGCTGGAGGAGGTGGGATTTATGACCTATACTGCAGCCTGTCACCAGAGGGTGCTGTTCTCACGGTGGCTTCACTCAGCGAGGAGGCAGACAGGGTCCATTCTATAAACAGTCTATGCAGTAAACACTATGAAGCCAAGGTTCAATTTGCATTATAGTCAGTCCTCCACAGAATCTCAAACAAGCAGAGTGCATCTTATGAGCTACGAATGAGCAGACTCAACCAGCTACCCAGAGCCGTATTAATAGCAATGTACCAAGTATTCATGTGTCCTTTTTATAGACATTACAATAAATATTGTAACATAATAGTCTGTTGTTATCAGATCCCTAGTAATTAACAAAGACAATAAACAACTTTAAGTCTATATTATGCTAGAAATGAAGTTATGCAAATAAAGGTGGTTTCTCAGATCAAAAATGGAAATATTAGTACAATTTTTTTCTACATCGGTAAGGGTTTTTTGTACTTTACCAACTTTTCCAACTAGTTCAGAGAAAAACATCTCAAATACAGGGTCAACAGTTCATTGTGCGCTTCTCAGCCAGTTCCATATTCCAGAAGCGTAATGTCATCATTATAAGTGGATACACTGCAGATCTTTCAAAACGTGCATTGCACTGAATGCCAAACATTTCAGATGCACTGACATCCACAGAGTTAATATTTGTGCACATGCCTCCGTCAAATCAAACGCACACAGCCATTTGCCTGAACAAATTGTTCTCCAGTCTTTCACGCACAAACACACACAGTTGCAGCTTAAAGCTGACATGGTGTAGCACCGGTCTATTGTTTGCCTGTGATTATCAAGCCCACTCATGTTCTATTTCTGCCATGCATTAACCTTTGAAATCATAGCGTGTCTCACACATACAGCTTTCCACTACCATCAAAAGGAGACGCAGACAACGTAGTTACCTCTTACCAATTGGCAACATATGTGGGTGATTTGTGTGTCACACACTTAACTTGTCCTTTTGCGTGCAGTGCATGCTGATTTGTTTTTAGGCTATTCTTGTTGAAGTCACACTGCAGCTTCTAAAAGTACTGCATGACAGCATGTACACAGATTATAAACAAGGACAGAAGGAGATACGATCATAGGAAGAAAAAGTAAAAGGGATGTAGGAAGGGGACACAGAATGGAGATAATAAGGAGACAGGTAAACAAGAGATTTAAAAGAACTGTCTTTCATATCTCAGAAAAAAAGGTCTGAAGGGGATCTGACAGGAAAATAAAAGCAGGGAGGTGGAAGAGACACCAGTGGCTCCTACAGGCTGTGAAAGTAACTACACCCCTCAATGTAAGAGTTTTTGAGCTGATGATGCAATCTGCCATTACAATTTTCCCTTTAGTGAGATAAAATTTCTTCTGTTAAATACTGACATGCCATCAAGAAGTTGGCACTTGAGAGAAACTCATTTGGCGTCCAAGAATTAAAGAAGGCATCCACCGAAGAGCTCCTGAGAGCTTTCTAATTTAATGATAATCTGTTCATCACATCTTAATTTTTCTGGGTGTATTAACAAAAGTGAAGAGGTCCCAAAAGAAACTGAGAGTCACCCTCTGTTGATTTTGAAAATATATGCCAAATCCACTCTCTTCATTTAAACTTGCCAAGGACCAAATGTTGTTTAGTGACAGTGTAAAAGCATGGACAGCACAACAGCCACCCCAAGTAAGGCCAAAACAATTAGAGCTCCCCCTGGTGTCTGACTGTGGTACATGTCATGAAGCCCATAATTGTGCCCGTTATTTGCTGCAAATTCAGCATAAGTTTAGCTTTAGATTAGTTATTTGATGTGGCATATTGATTGACAGCTTTGTTGACAAAATATGCTCCTGTTGTCAACTTTATGTGTCTGGAGAGCTAAATCCCGCAGTATCAGGACTGTAATTCTGGGATCCCATCTCAGTGGCTCCTACTTTAGTGCAGTTGTTATGATTAGGGTTGCTGTAAGGGTTAGGATGTTCAACATGTCAAATAGTTTATGTTACAGAACAAAAAGCCTGGTTATATACTTAAAACTGCAGTCCTTAGTGACCACCATTGGGACCTAGAAATTCAGTTCTAAAAGTGCAGGTTTTTAGTCTGCAGATAGTGTTTTTGACATGATTGTTCGATTGGGGGAAAAATGTAAAGCAGAGATGGGCACAGGTCCTATGTATGTGCAAGTCCAAGTAAAGTTTCAAGTCATTGGAAACTGCAAGTCCAAATCATTGTTAAAAAAAAAAAAAAAAAAAAAAAAAAAGATAAAAATGTCCTGATGAGGGTGAGCCATCAACTAAAAACATACTTGCCCCATTCTTTTTTAATGTTGTATAAGACAATTATATTTGGTTAGCTAACAATATTTATCATTATAAATTATATATACTTGTAACTTTAAAACTTACACAATACAGTAACCATACGAGCTAGACTTTGTAACTGAAATATTTACTGTCTTTTTTTCCCCCCAAAGTTACAATTTTGTGCTTCTAAATTAATCTACTAGTAGCTTGTTGAAACACAACTAATAGACAAAATAGTTGAATCTCACATAAATATCACCTGTCACAACACTGTTATAACAACCAAATGAGAGGCTTTATATTTAACACGAGACATTGACCAGAATCCTAGCAATAAAGGGAGAAACCTACCAAAGATGTGTCTCTCTGTTGTTTTATCATGTACAAGATGCTGTTTTTAACAATGTGAATGTACATTTGGGTGGCCCGCTCAGGCATGGTTCAGGAGTCAGACACTGCAGTGCAGGTCACCTGTACTGCACTGAAGATGCAGAAGAATACACATGACAGGAGGGGACCTACGAGCCCCACAGCTTCAGTCCCAAAGTCTCAGAAGGGCAAGACCCAGTTTAGTTTCAAGTCACATTAGTGTACAACTGAAGTGTAACTAGAGTCCCAATCTCTGATGTTGACAGAAACGAGACAATCTACCATCAAAGTCATTCATCACTCCACGACCATGATTGTGCCCTTAAATGAACAAAAGAATGTGATCTACTGTGGACTGATACCAGAGAGCTCTTTACCATTTCTTCTTTACGTTAATCATCAAAATGAACAGAATCACGTGGATCAATAATTAACATAATTAGACAAAAAATAAGTATAGTTAATTCCACTATTGCTTTGAGCAAAAATAGTTTAAATAATGCTGGTTTTGTGAAAATACAAACACGTTCTTAAAATTGAACACTCTTAAATTAAAAACAGTAACTGAATGACTTACAGTCACCTAGTACCAATCTTGCTGCTAAAATTGAGCTGACAGATTCACACTCCCGTGCCACTTTAAAACCTACTATATAACACTGACATACCCAAGAACAAGTACAACCTCAGCATTTCCTGTATGTAATGCATAGAAACATGAAGAGCTGAGCTGAACAGGTGCAGGGCATCCACTCGGGACCGAAAACAAACTTTTACCCTGGGGCTGCTAACACGGTAATCCAACCATGCAGCCGACAATTTTACAAAGCAGAGCATGATGGTAATGGTTTAGGAAAACACTGGTGTGGTCTTTTAGCATCTCAGTGACCATTACAGCTCTTGATGCTCAGTCAACCACTCAGACTCTGAGCAGTACTCACAAGCTAATGGTGCGGCACAGTCCTGGCCTAAAACCATCTGCTCAGAGAGTCTGACTGGACATGCTGGCTGTACTAACAAAATTGACAACTGATGATTGTGTTTGTGTTAGTGTACTCAAATGTTTGCTAGAGGTGTGTGCATCAAAGGTTGTCGATATGTATATCATTTTGTTTGCATCCAAAGGTGATAAAGAGGCATCAGGAGGATTGAGTCTGTTTCTCTGCAAGTTCAAAACTCATTGGTATCTTTAAGAATTGCTGTTAATATGTTAATATGACATGATTCAATCTGCTGTTGGACAACGCATGCCAGCCAACTCAAGCATCCAGAACGCAACAATGGCTCCATTTACATGGGTAGTTTTCCTCAATCTGATTGAGTGAATCTGATTCCATCTGTATACATGAACTTTAAGTAAAGATATCCACCTTCCGTCCGCGTTTTCATGGCCCCAGCTGAATCCAACAGTATTGTATTGTATCAATGGGAATTGTTAATAGGAACCATTGTTTTAGTTCCGTTTTAGAGATGCGCACGAACAAGTTTTTGTGTGACACCGCCGGAGTTACCAGACCGAGCAGAGTAAGGAACCCTATGTGTTGAAGTTTAATAAAAAGTTTTACAGCAAGAAGTGTACACTTCGTCAGTCGCACGAAACAACACACTTTAACACTCCACCGTCCAGTTTTTCTGTTTGTTCGCCATGTTTGTTTTCGTTTGGGCACGCTCTGCGTATGTAACTACGTGCCTCTTACGTACTAAGTGCCTGCGCAGACCGAACAAGCCTCTCTGTAAACCCAATCCGCTCCACTCAGCCGTATATATGGAGCATGGAGCGGATTATCAATCGGTGTAGACTACCTCCGACCCGAAATACAATCAGATCCAGGTGAATCAGATTGGCTAAGGTGTTAATATGAGACATTTTGAATCTGATTGACCTTTCAATCTGATTGTAAATAGGATTTTTGGACCCATGTAAATGGGGCCAATGAGTAAGAGATTTAAGATTTTGCAATACACCTCAAAGGTCAAAGAGGTTGTCTTTTGGCAACAGTTAGAAACATATGATCCAACTGCTCTTGATTTTTTGGGCACATGAATTCTCCAAAGTTATTCATTTAAAACAAAGAAGACTCAAATTTATGATTCACTAACAGGTCCTACACAGACGTATGCAGACATATTGGAAAACGGTCTTTTTTCCCCCTGCTTTTTGGCCTCGTGTTTGCACTATATGGAGCTTTGGCTCATGGAAAATGAAAGATTTTGATGTTTTTGTGAGGATGGCAAAAACAAATATTTGGATAACACACTCATACCTGTGCATGGCAGTCATTTATATTTACTGCACATGTGCCATAATGCAACCGATTTTTTAAAATTTGATTGCATGTTTACAGGGAAAAGGGTTCGGGGTTTTTGATGCACCTCTCACTAGCAACACAACTTAGATAACTTCTTGCACATCCGGACAATATCCTTCTATGGAGTTGGATGTGACAGACTGATCAAATATTATAGCCACCTTTCTGACTTCTAAGCCTTTATTTGTTTTGGCTTGTTTGATTGATGACACAGAGAATTCTTTTTTGTTGTTTTCATTTCCTTTTTCTTTTTTCCATATACATCTGGACGCAGCTTCAGGCAAATACAAAAGGAGGAGTGAGCAAGAGAGCGTTTCAGTGTAGAATCTGACTGTGAGATATTTAAATAAATACACTTATGTCTACACTTTCTTCTTCAGTGAACATCTTAACCCTTCTCCTGTGTTAGGGACTGCACTAACCTGGTTTTTTTTGCTTAAAAGAACCACTGAAATAAGTTTTTTGCATCAAGACTTTTTGACTTTGTCAGGAACCTCTATTTCAACTAAATAAATATTAAATTGACTAAATTATAAAATGCTCTTATTAAAATTATGGCACTTGTTGTGTTAGGGTCGCTGTTGACCCAGTTAGATTAATATCCAATAATCAGAGCAAAAAACTTAAATCATATGTGCACTGTCAGGCACCACACTGACAGTCAGATCCTCCTCCAATCATGTGAGATTTAGGAAATTCTCCTTTTGCCATGTTTTACCTGCACAAAAAACAGTGTCAGGCATGTCCAGACATGTGAGATCAGTTCAGTATAGATGTATAGAGGTATACTGACAAAAAAAGGCCTGGGGGCCCACTGCAAAAACTATTATATTTTTCATGGATAATGAAGCCTAACAAGGTAACCTAGAGATGAGAACCAAATTGGATGATAGAAATTTGTTTTTACTGTAATTTACAGCTGATTTAAGACACGGGTCAAAACCGACCCTTAACATAGTGGGTGCATAGTAAAAGCTAACACAGGAAAAAGGTTAAAAAGCAGAACAGTTGTAGGGGAATGTCTTCATACATTTAGGTTAGGAAATGTAGAGTAATTATCTTTTGGTAAGAAGCTACAAATAATCTAGGTTGGCCTGCTCCTGCAGCCCCACGACCATGAGATTGTAAGCAAGGCTGTCTTGCAGGAGCCCAAACTATCTGTCTGTTGGAACATGTAATCTCTGCCAGGGTCAAGACGAACCTAAACAAAGTGTCGTGGGGCAGACATGTCATCATGAGGGGCCTTCTGGAGAACACACACACACACACACACACACACACACACACACACACACACACACACACACACACACACACACACACACACCTAACAGCATAAAAGAGAGTAGAAGTAAAGCTAGGGAGGCTTCCTTGGGTCTTGGTCGAGACTCTGTTTGTCATCTGTACTGATTTCTACATCTGTACTATTAAAGACGCCGAGGCTGTTCTTCAGATCTCATCCTGTCTCCTGTGCACTGTTTATGCTGGACTTTCCACAACACAGTAAGAGTAGAATTCAGTTGAATAAAACCAACAAGAACATGGTCAAATATTTGAGGTATTTTACAGTTACGTAAAAACTCAAACACACACTCTTAAAACTCCTTCAACAGCCTGGACTTTCTCATGATTTAAACAACTACCCATGAGTGCCCTTGGCATCAAATGAACTCTACAAAAGATGTCAAATTATAAATCACTCCAGCTTGACAGCGTCTTTTCCAAATTACACGACCACATCTGACAACCTTCTTTTAATGCTGTCACATCAACATGCAAATCAGCCAAAAATGGGCATTTGCCCTTGTCAGATTTGAGGTCAACAAAACAACAGTAATCTTTGCTGCAGGATGGACCACTGAATAACATCAGTGCTGGAATCTGGTCATCAGCGTGTAGCTGTTCCCTTTTTTGCAGTCTAGTGTACAGACAGACATATGGTGGATGGGTAAATCCAAACGGAGCCATTTACTTAGTGATGAGGTACTTGTAATAGAGCTCATCTCTCGTCTTTGCATTTAGAAGCCGAAACAACCCTGAAAACTCAGTCTCATCCTGCTCAATTTCCCTGAAACGGTAACCAGAAATCATTACCTAAAAGGCTGCTATTGTGAGATGGTCATTTATTGGTACATTTTGTTGAGTAAATATGCTATAACAATGGAATGGCCTTCTCCATCTGCACAGCAGGTTAAATAGAACCATTGAAAAGTTATTGCATTTAATTTAGCATGGTGCTACGAATGATTTATTTAAAAGTCCCATTTTAAGAAGGGAAAAAAGGCCCCAAATTTGTAAATGGCTGACAACAGGAGTGGGAGGTTATAGGGAAATGCTCGTCCATTAGTCACCATACAAGTGTGAAAAAACGGGTATTAAATTTAGTGCAGTAATGAAACCACGGTCTCCGACTCTCAGACAAATTCATTTGGAGCTTTTAAAAGTGTAAGATAGTTGGCTGGTTTGCTGTGTGTAAATTAATTGCCTGTATCATGAGAGTTCATTAAGGTAAAGTGGGGTGTGTTATTACCATCACTCTTGGCTTGCAGTTGCCTGTCTCAGTGACAGTTTTATCTTTCATCACCCACAGATACAAAATTGGTCAGAAATAATGTTAAAATATTTCTCCTCGAAAAACCGTGACTACTCAAAACATTCAAACATCATTTAATTGATCATGTACTGAGTGACAGCGCCTCACTGCCAACCTGCTGCACTGACAGAGGTGAGAGAGGAATGTTGTTGTATGCTTTAGGTTTTGTTTTCTTCAACGCTTTTGTTTCTTCTTTAATTTTATTCTATAAAGTCAGAACAAGCAGAGCATCTTAAATCAATGCTGTGCAAATTTAAATTAACTTGATCAGCTTGTGGTGGACTGTAAAGCTAACCAGTGGTGCTGTGATTCACCCGTGCATAATCTGCTCTAGTTGATCATTAATCAGCCAGGGAGCGAATCACTTTGTACCGTCTTTGTATCAAAGTTTTAGTTTGGTTACGTCCTCTTATCGACTAAGAGTGGACAAAGATATTTTGTCCTGCAGGTCCCTCTGTTTTCTCTTTTCCTCAGTACCAAATGCTTCCCTCTGTGACAAGGGGCATTTAGGTGAAAGATATGAAGCCACTTTTTTAACGTGTTGTTAAGGATAAACATCTATGAGAATTCTTTATTTTGTGTTGTTTCCACTAGACACTTGGGCTGATGAGATCTCAATCTGCCTGACAACTGCATGTGAAACCATTCAGGATATATTGGCCCACAAGAACCTGACCTACTCTGTCATCATTGTTGGTGGAGCTGCAACTCCTGTGACTGTCTTTCATGCACAAGAAAGGTAACGATAATGCAGTCAAGTCCTTAATATGACAGACAACCATGAAGAGGACTTCAACATGCAAATATTAAATTTCATGTTTGAATATTAGATTTTTTCTGATGTTCAAATATGGAATATTCGTTGACAGCCTTAACACGCACACACACACTTTCACTAGTCTTAAGATGAGGAACCATACTTTACAGTTGTACTGTATCTGATGCAACTTCATTGGGACAGAGCAACTTTTTCACAAATCTAAATATTGATCAACAGCACAATATTGGAGTTTAAACTCACAGGATGCATTTCCTATTCGGTCATTTCCTGCAGCCAAATTGCATTTTGGCTGCAGAAAAATTCAAGGCCTGATTCAAAAAAGCATTGCAAGGCCTTTTTGCACCTGCACTTGTGCAAATGATGCTCAAAGACACTCCTTAATCATGAAGCAGAAACTGCGCTGCAAAGTAAGTTGCATCTTTGTGCCTGTGTTGTCTGCATACTTTCAAATTAGCCATTATGGATTGAATTGGTCCTAATAATTAATTAAGCAAAGAACCTCAAAAGTGAATTTACTTCATCATGAGTTGATACAGTAGTTATTGCACCATAATATTCATAGGCATGTTAGACTCAAACAATTCAGTGATCTAGAAATAATGTATCTTTACATCAAGCCTGTTAGAAACTTTTTTTAAATCTTGATTTGTTAAGGTGCTTTAAAGGCTAATCCCCACAATCAGGTCCAAAACTGGATCCAATAACAAGGGGGTACAGTAATACTCTGTGGACATTTTTACTCTTCAGTGTCACAAGAACAGTTTGCTTTGTGAATTTGGCTATGAGATTGAAGAAACAGGGCAAATAATGCACAACTGTTGCAGCTATAGACCCTTTTAGGGCTGACATCACAATGGTGTCAGGGTAGCTGAAAGTAAAAAGAAACAAAAAATGGAGGCAAATACACTGGGTAGAAAGTAACACAGATGTCTGAATATGCTGTCTAGTTATGTATTTAGTGTCAGAATTATAACAGTAGTAGAAAAGCCAATGTTGAAATGTGTCCTTACCATTAAAACTCTGTTTTCTATCAGTCAGGAGTAAATGTCACCTTTGGCAGTCCTGTTAAATCATCCATCTACTGAGTGACAGCATGCAGGTTGTCCAGCATGCTCCGTTATATCAGTGTTAACGTACTAAGTAACACCTGTGAGCTCACATATTCAGGTAAACCCACATATCTTCCACTGTTGTGCAAAAAGAAGCCTGAATTAATTGTAGGCTGTTGCTGTTTTACATGTCTAAAGGATGGTTTTGCCCCCAGATAAACCCCGCCCACTAAAAAAGTCATTGTTAAAAGGGTCCGTTAGCAGCTGCTGTCAAAAAGATCAGTAATTGCAGGATTACAAAATTCAAAAAGGTGAGACCTAGCAGGCCACCATAGCATACACTGGAGTGACCAAAGGCCACTTAAGTTTAATGATTATTAAAATTAAAGAGTGCATTACATATGATGGTAAATTTAGTAAAGCCTCAACTACACCATGAGGAACTGCTGGTCAAAAGGCCATTGGCTAATTTTCTCTGCAGCCTCAGGGCCTCCTGCTGGATATTCAAGGCATGTATGCACCCATGGTCAAGTGCTGTTTAATAAGGCTAACTGCCTTTCACGTGATTTACATGAATGTCCAAGAGTGAAGAACAAGGCTTTATTCTACAAGCAGTTTATTACATGTGAATGTCTTCAAGGAATAAAAAAAAAGAAGATCCTGGTGTATGAACTATGAATGAATGCTAAATATCACTATTGGCTTAAATTAAAAGAGGCTATATACATAAAACAGCACATTAAAGTACTGCAACATGGGATATAAACATTTTAGCTGAACAATTCAGAAATAGGATGATCTCATATTGCCGATTTCATTTTAAAAACACTGTATGTTATTTGTATATATATATATATATATATTTTTTTTTTTTTTTTCCCATTTCCTTCTTACGGTTGTATTTGTTTTTCTCTTATTTGATCAAAATGAGCTGCTTTAAGATGCTATAATATCCTATTATTGGAAAAAAAAAGACTTCAAAGCTGCTATATGAATATAAATGATATGAGCTCGAGTAGAGTATGACCTGCAGGGTGAAAAACAGGCAGCTGGGAGCTAACAGCGCTTTGATAAACGTCAGTCATTGTTCAGGTTCATTTGCGTAGGTTGATTTAGGTCTTGCTTGCAGATCAATGCTGCAGGCAAAAAGAAATAGTGGAGAAAATACATCAACGTAGTAAATTCATTCGCCAAGCTTTCAATCTCACCCCTGCACCCCTGTAGACAACCAGCCACGTCTCATCTCCATGTCAGCTGGTCGCTTTGCCTGGCTTTGTCTCATTTACCCGCTTAAATTGCTGCAGCCCGGGATGGCTTTTCATAAAACTGTGTGATGGAAAGGAAGGGTCAAGAGCCAGAAATACTCTGGGTGCCAAATCATAAGATGCTCTCCACTTTTTCTCTGAGAGAAGAAATAGATACAATACCTCTGATTCTGTCATGAGACTAAAATGGTATGTTGGCTTACATTTGTATTCATAAGTTGGCTGCCAAGCACACACATGAAACAGATACAACAGAGGACATAATGGAATATTTTGGTCCCTGTCTAGCAGATGGAGTAATAGCAAATACTGCGGGCCGAGGAGGCAGTTAAGGAGGCGGGGATTCAATAGCAGGATTTTAATATCAGAGAGAGAAATAGTAAACATGAGCAGTGCCAGTTTTCAGAGGCGGCCTCTTTATAATTCTTTAATTTGCTGTTTAAAAAGAAATCTACTTCAACAGATTTTATATGGAAAACACCAACAGCCAAACAAATGAACTAACGCAGCAAAGCTGTGCCAAAAATCGGAGCAAAGCCAGGGTTGCAGGCAATTGTTGCAGAAAAAGATAAATCCATGCTCTAATGTCATTTCTTCACATCGCTCATTTGCTTTGATGGATTAATAACTTGCACCTGCCCAGAATGTCAATACAGAGAAAAATAGACTGACTACAGAGGAATACAAAGCTGTAAAAGTTGTAGTGAAATGCACACTCAAATGGGAGCGGACACGTCTGGGGAAATGTCACTGCTCTCTATTTTTGTAGCATTTACTGGGAACATTGTTCCTCATCGTTGAGGTTCAGGGTAAGATCAACTTTATTGAACCTTGGGGGGAAAATCTGAACCACTGTGACTTTTCTAAAAGACCTTTAATCCTGTAATAGTTCAAGAAAACAAGAAGGAACTTGTACCCCAAGTGATTTCATACATGAAAGTCCAGTTTTCATTTACCGATGATGGTGTGCACTCGTCCTGGACAGGGAGCTGTGCAGATATTTTTAACCTTTAATTCTGACCTCGCTGAAGGAGCATTCGATTTTTGATCAACATATAATAAAACTGACAAAATGACACATACAACCTTGTTCCATCGGTGTTGGAAAACTTTTTTAAGTGAACCTTACTGGCTATTCTATTTAATCAGTCTCAAAAACTTATAACCTACAATTCAGGCTTTAGGATCCACTTCCTCATTCCCCTATAGCTACTGAGATAGAAAAAGTTCTTTGAATGCATCAAAACTAAAGGCATTTGTAAGAGACCCATTTAGTTGAAAGTTTAAGCTTTAATGGCATGCTCCTAAGGGGTCGGTTCCTGCAGAGCCAAATGATCAGAATATATATATATATTTTTTTACACTGAGGTTGCTCACCTGAGAAAGAAGTGGGATCAAAACTGTGCCCACACAGACTGTAGACAATTTGAGAGAGACCATGCGTCCTTTGTACAAAATAGATTGAAGCCATGAGTATAATGTTTGAATTGAATCTTTTACTTAGACTTTTGTGTAGCTCAGGGGTCAACAACCTTAAACACTCAAAGAGCCATTTGGACCAGTTTTCCACAGAAAAGAAAACACAGGGAGCCACAAAACCCCTTTGGCATCTAAAATGAAGATAACATTTGCATACATCGTTTATTTACCTTTATAAAAAACTGTAGTGAGTTACATTTATGAAATAAATGAACTGCTGCAAAGAAAAATAAATGTTATTTCTGCAGGCAAACAAAAATATTTTGAACAGTTTGAAATAACCTTAAAGACCCACTTTGATGAAAATCATGTTATTCTTGTTGTCTACATGCTCATACATCATTTTCCAGAAGCTACAGTACATATCATGAGTAATACAAGAGCGAAATCGCATTTCTGGGTATTTCTGCATTCAAATCACTGTGAATCTCTGGCAGACCCAAACGGTAGTCTCAGACGCAGGGATGCAGGCCAGACTCAGAGGAGTTGAGAGGAAGATCGCACAACAAGCATGTGCATTAAATAAAAAACACAATTTCACTGAACAATGTGGGATATTATATATTTGCTAAATACTAGCCAATTAAAATGTGAAATTTACTTGCTTAATGTGACTTTCGCTCCTGAACCTCAGCGCACGGCGTCTCCACATCCAGGCTGTGTGACATCACACTCATCTTCACACAGGTTTTCAGTTTTCCCTAGTCCGCAGTTAAGATGCATATTTTGAGCGATAAAAAAAAATTGAACATGGTTTATTTAATGTTACAAGAGCATTATAATCTTTTAATTTAGAATTACACAAAAAAACTAAAATAAAATAAAATTCAAATGAAATATTTATTATTTATTTTCCAAATCCACAGGATTTTTGGGGAGAAAGAGCCGCTTGCAGCTCCAAAACCGCGGGTTGCCAACCCCTGGTGTAGCCGAAAGAAGGTGCAAACGTGCCATTTTTAGTGTTAAAAAACTTCATGCAAATGTGCACTGTCTTACTTGTAAAAACATGTTTATGTGCTCAAATATTGCTTATAAATGTATCGAGGCAGTTTAAGGTGTGCAGGACTTCACTTGACGTTTTAAATTGGCTTATTCCTTCCAGACGTCTTTTGAAACAGAAGTTTAAAGTGTATTTTTTACAAATAGTTTTCTTTTTTTTTTTTCTTTTTAAATTCAGACATGTAATCTTTTTCATGTACCTTGACATGTTTCAGCTGGTGTTACGAAGGCGTGACCCTCCTTTTGACAGGAGGGTCATGCCTCCCACTGTCTGTTTGCCTCTGCAGGACGCTGCTCCAGGTGTGTAAGAGCATGTATGCCCCCTCATCCCTGTTCATCGTCCCTGGCAGAGCCAGCCCAAGCCTCAATGGGGCCCTAAGCAAAATTTGATTTTGGGGCCCTCTACTTTTGCCAATAATTTTGATTGTTGATCATTCACACACCTTCACCAATCTCTTTGATTAACATTCCATGACATCCAAACATACCTTTATCTTGGCGTTTTTCCTATTATTTCTCTTTCTTTTCTCTGCTCCTGAAGGATATGTCCTTTTTTGTAACATTGTTTTGCCCCACAACTACCTGCCCTTCAGTGTTGTTTTTGGCAGGCATTTTAGATTTAGTTTTAGTCTTAGTCATTTTGACGAAATGCTTCTTCGTTTTAGTCCCATTTTAGTCATTTCTATCCTTGATAGTTTTCGTCTAGTTTTAGTCCGACAAAAACTCAAAAGGTTTTAGTCTAGTTTTAGTCGAGGAAAAGGTGCGTTTTGAAGTTCGTGGTGTTCTTTCCCGACAGTATGAAGCTGCAGCATGAGGAAGCTGTGGCTCCACAACTGTCGTCTGTCTCGTCTCCCTGTCCCCGTACAAGACGTTGTGTTTTATTGTCACTTGGACTGTATCTGAAGTAGGACCATAAATCATGCCTCTTTTTTCCGCCACAGGGTACCGCTGCTGTGCCTGCCACCACGGTGTGTGTGTGTGCGCGCCTCGTCCACCTGCCGCTCTGTGTATGTGTATGAGTGTGTGCGTGCAGCTGTGCGCGAGCGAGGCTTTTGGTGCGTGTGTGATGGGGGCGTGACTGTTAGGACAAAAAAAAGCATGTTTTGAAACTTTGTTCGTCCACCTAATAACATTTTTGTCTCGTCTCGTTCTCGTCTGACGAAAATGAATACAATTTTAGTCACATTTTAGTCTTTACAGAGCTTTGGTGACGTTCGTCTTAGTCTCATTTTCGTCAAGGAAAAAAGGGGTCTGACATCGTCATTTCAGTTTTCGTCCTGCCTGACGAAAACAACACTGCTGCCCTTTGGATGCTCAGTGCATATTGCACAGCAGGAGGCACATAACGATAGTAAAAATCATAGGCCTACATCAGCAGCAGCACTAAAATGTTTTTACTTTATTTTTTTTTATTTTTACAGTAATATATATTTGAACATACAGAAAGCATCAATTATAAGTGCTATATATATTCATGAAACATTTATAACACCAGGCAAACTATAGTCTGTAAACCAACAGCAGATCAAGCTCTGTACAGTGACAATATTTTGCCAAAGTCACCCTGTCCTCGCCTTGACCTCAACTCAGCAAAACAAAGAGCAACACAACTGAGAAAATAACCGCTGCGGTTCAAACGTCTGATTAAAAATTTAGTCTGATCAAATCAGCTTTATTTATTCACAGCGCCAGCGGCTATGCATGATTGGCTGAAAACTAGCATCAAGCTGTACTTGATTAGTGATGTCTGATGAGCTTCTTCCCCCTCATTTGGGGGTTGGAGGGAAGGGTGGTTGAGGGGGGTTGCTGTTGATTTGAGTTGACGAAACTTAATCATGCTAATCAATGGGCTCCAGGGGGGTTCAGGTGGCGGTGGGGGGACCGAGTGATAAATAAAAAAGCGCCTCATTGTAGCAGGAGAGTGTTTCCTGCCAAGGCTGGGAGAATTAGCTCTATTCAAATTGTTTAGATTATGCATTGTGTTGATGGTGGGCTTGCATTTCTCTTTTATTGTTAATACAGTCTGTGTTATTCTGGGCATGAACGCTTTCATTTTTCACTGCTGAATGCTACAAACTTGCCTGAGGCTTTTGAACGCATGTCTTTGTAATAGTTTTCCTATTTTTTCCCCTTCAGCTACTAAATCCAAGATTCACATGAGGTTACGCTGTCACCCAAGCTGCCCCGTTTTCACCGAGCACTGCCCTCAATTGCATCCCTTTTAGATTTAGACACTGAATTAGTATACGCGGGATGCCCCTTCCTAGCACCCAGAGGAACTTTGTTCTTGAGGGTAAAACCATTAAAAGCTTACTGTTAAGTATTTAAAGCATGGCAGAGAAAAGAAAGTTTTTGACCCTTGGATCATTTCCTTCACTCCTACATGTTGCTGAGCTGCGTAACATACATATAATTAACTCAGCGATCAGTGCTGGTGTTTGATGTTAAGTAAATGTTGATGAAAGAGCCTGCAACACCAATGCATCCCTCTGTCATTTGCATAACCCCACTTCTCCAAATTGTGTAAGTTGATGTCTCGCCATTGGAAACACCTCCCTGTGTATTTCTTCAAAGCGTTCATTCTACCATGCCAAACATGGATTGAAAGGAACCTCCTCATGCCCCATTAGAACTTCTAAGTCTGCCAATTAGACTCAAATCTCTTGAAACAGAATATTGGGGGCTGTTATAATGAGAGGAGGGATGGTTCAACTGTCCGTGGATCATCTGAAGAGAGGAAGGAAGTTTGATAGAATGGCTGAAACTGTTCAGGAGGAGGAACTGTTTATTTGATCTTACGTGTGGCTGAATCACTCATTACATTTTCAGGAGGAATAAGTGTCAGAAATATAATGTGGAAAACAACTGGAAGAGGGTCATGAGTTTTAGAGACAAGGGAACCACACTAAACACAAGCTTGATCCAGTGGGGGCTGTTAATATGTGCACAGTAGTATTAATCAAAAATCTGTCATTAGCTCCCCGCTGCTCAAGAAGAGTTGGTTCAGTGAATTATTATGTAATGCTACAAACAGGGACAAATCTAGAGAGAGGCTGTAGTTTGATTAGAGATTCAGAAGATCAAATTTGAACTGTTGGTGAACTTTTAGCATTGTGGCAACAGATTGCTAAGATCTCTCCAAATATGAATGTGAACTGTACGGTGTTAACTGTACAGTGAGATGATTAAAGAAACCCAGAGTCAACTCATGGCTCACGGTTTTTGGGAAAGCAAAACTAAAGAGGGTAATGAGATATCTTGTAGTTGGAGCTGGGTCTCTCTCAGCTGCGGTCGTTTTAATTTGTCACTTCTATTGTGGCACAAAAAAAGGGTTGGGATTTTGCATGTTGTAGCCTCACTTCTCTATAAACCTGCCTACATCTGATGTTTATGGATCAAACAATAATGGTAATTAAACTAATGCATGACATACTCGAATACCATGTGCCTGCCTGCCTGATAGATTGCATTCCAGAGGTGTAAGGTCCCACCACTGTGCTCACACTGGAGGTAGCCACAAAAGTTTTGTTGAGGCAAGATGGGATTATTGTGAAGTGTTGGAGCAAGTAGGGCAGAAAAACTCTCTCTATGTGCATATTTGAGCTCATGCTGTGTATTCACTCCCCATGCAACAATAACATTATAATGTAATGTGAAAGCTCACAGCTCGACACCAATAGTGACACCAGTATTGCACCATTGTGATACTAAACAACACGGTGAGGCCAGAGCACTGTTACAAACGTGTTTCATTATTAAGACCAGTAGTGCTTCGGTCATTGAGTTTTCAATGGGACATTTTCAAACCAGAGGATGTTTTTACTGGTTTGTCTGGAAGTTGAATGTTTTCTGGGTAGAAACAGGGGAAAAGATAGATCCCCATCCTGCTGCTCCACCAACTGAACTTAACTGCACAGATTTTTGTTTCAAATGAAGCCATCAGCATAACACTTAATCACACATTCTGATACTCTGACTTCACTAGAGGAGTTAGAGATGTGTCAGCCATCTTTAATGGTTAAGAGTTCACAGATAAGAGAGAGCTGCTGGTTTTATTTGATTCATTTCAATTTTTTACCCCAAAGCACTGTTGTCACTCTATATGTATGTACTGTGCTGTTTGTTCATCTACTGGCATACAAGTGATTCACTGCAAAAAAAAAAAAAAATACCTGAGGGTACACCTTCACAGATTATGCATTGCTCTCTTTTCTGTCTGCCTTTCAACTCTACACACTACGGAGTGAAACAACATTAATGTAAGCATACTTCAAATAATTACACATTTATGAACCCATGTGTAACTTTTTAAATATTTCACATTTTATCAAACTTTATTTTACTGGAATTAGAAACTAGGATCATATAGAACATACTGCATGCACTAACACATATTGCAGTGATTTCTTAAATAAAGACTTCTGCTTTCAAATGATGAATTTGTTCTGTAAGCCTGTGTATTGGTTTTTCAATATTTGTTTTAGAGGTGCACCAAATTAATATTTGGACTCCTGTATTTCACAGTTTGATGTATTTTGTATTTACATTTGATCTGCTGTATATTGACATTGGTTTATTACTTTACAGTATATTTGTGCCTTGTAATTCTGTTGTTCCCTGGAGAGGAGCAGATTCAGAGAAAGCTACAGCCTTTATTCAGAGTAAATTCATTCTTTTGCAGCCTCTTTCCCAGGTTATAAAACCCATGCCAGGACTCTGCTTGTGCTTCAGGAAATTGTGAAAAGACCCAGTGCCAGCCCATTAATGGCTCCATCTTCACAAGTTTAAATAAGATGATGTTGTACAAAAAGAGGATGGTATTAAAAAAAAATATATATGATGAATTTAGTAATTTTGGCACTTCAATCTAATATAAGGAGGCTTTATCTGGTAATGAAACAGACTTAAATTACCCTTAATGCCTTTTTATGACCCAAATGAGACCATTGGAATACGATTTTTTATTTCAGTATAGTAAATCCTAAGCCTGTCACCTCTTCAACTGGCCGCAAGAGCATCTGTTCACCTTTCAGCAATGAGTGCAGGAAACCGGCTGAAGTTATTATTTCAATAAATTCAAAATAATTTTAAAAAAGTCATTTTTTCATTATTTCATTAAAAAGTAAACTTCCATATATTCTTATATAAGTTGATGTGTAAACTGAAATACACTTTGCTTTTTTCTGATGTTTTACAATCATGTAAATCAGATTTTTGGTATCATGAATTATTATAATGTTTCCCAGGATCAATCAAAATGTGATTTAAAATACAGAAATGTCCATCTTTTGAAAAGTATGTTCATTTTTACACATCTTCACGATGAATATGCGCACTTATGTGGTGTAGCCCAGGGGCAGTCTCCCTGCAGTAGGCACAATGAATGCAGCCATTGTTAAGAAAGTAAATATAAAGCATAGGTAGACATGAGTACAATTGTTGCTCTTTATTTATTAGTTGTCATTTTCTTATAAACTTGTATTACTATCATTATAAACACTCATTAATTATCATAAGGATTTATAACAATAAGCATAACATATTACATGCATGTTGAATTACCACCCGGAAAATCAATGTGTATAAATATAATGATAGCTGCTGTCATTACGATACATAACATAAAATCAGCTACTTATTAGAGTGAGCTGGCCTTGAGACCCTTTAGTGAATGAGGCCCAAGAAGTTATATGCATATTCCATGTGGTAAAGCAGCATTTGTCAAGAACCAACTCCTTGGCTTATATGAATAAAAAATGAAATATAACATGGTGTTGTTGTGGTGGAGTGAATGGCATTATTTGTGGCTGTAGAGTGGTGTTTTGGTTGAGGTTTGTTTATGGCTGCTTAGACCGCTGTGTATTGCTATCCTGCAGTTGTTACCAAAGTTGGTATAACTAGAGAAGCAAGGAGTCGGCAACATTCATCTCGAAAGGGGGGTCTAACTCTGTGATACAGTGTGTTTGACCATAACTTAATTTTACCCTGGAATATCACTTTAAGGGCCAGAAAAGCTGCTGAGAACAGGAGAGACCAGGCAAGTGTCACTAACGAAATGTGCATGTGTGAAAAAAAAAATACAGAAACATAGGGAATGGATAGATCAACTATTAATCTACAAAAAAGAACCTTCCAATAACTGCGTTCGCTCTGAGTGTATGTACATATTAGGATATTTTAATAATAAATAATGTGTTATAAAGACATAAATAAATAGGTAAAGTGCAAATTTTTATTCATATTCAATAGATATCTGAAACAAAAACAATTTTAACAGCTTTTAAATAAACTGTAAATATAATTAAATTGAGCCACAAAACCACAGGTTTGTTTTATGTACATTGAAAAAGAACAGCTTACTTTAAGATTAGAAAGAGACCCTGCATTAATTAATTTGTCCAATAAATAAACCAGGAACAACTGCATAAATAAATATTGTGCAAATTCAGAGAACCATACATAACTTTAAATAATCAATGAACCCCCTTGCAATTCTACTAGTTCAAAAGGAACTTACTTTAACAATAATTAAAGGGAATGTAACAGAGTTAACAAGCAAATCAGATAGTCAGTCACTCATTCAGACTGTCAATCTGTCAGACAGGGACAGTCAGTTAAATGTTTAATCCTGCTGCCGACTGCTTAATTTTGCAATGAGCATCATTTTAATGTTGTTTTCTGTAAGGCTCTGTCTGTACTGTGTAAGCAGCATGGCATAGTGTAAGAAAAGTCTCTCTACAGCCACTGAGGTAGTGGGGAGATGGAGGTACAATGCTGCAAGTGGGGCAAGATTGGGCATCCTGTTCTCTCTGGTGGCCCACCACTCCACAGGACTGACCTCCTCAGTGTCACTCTTGTCCATATGGATGTAGTGGTGCCATTCCTCAGCTGACACCCCTGTAAGAGCAGGAGCCACCTGGACGTTGTCCTGGATGTTTTTTCTCACACCAGCTACCTTTGCTGTGTCAAACACTGGGAGAGATTTAAAAAGCTCCATACTGGGGTGTGACACCATCACATTCTGCAACTTGTCAGAGCAGTCAGCCATGGTCTTCTGGAAGAGCTCAGTGCAGGCAGCACGGTCATCCTCATCCAGTTCCCTCAGCCTTTCTGTGGTCCCGGGATGCCAATCCTCAGCCCCTACATCGTGGCCATATTCAAACAGCATAAGGAGGTTCTCCAGTTTGGTAATGGTGGTCTTGATCTCAGTGCTGTGCTCAACAATCAAGATCACTTCTAGCAGCTCTTTCAGGTCCCGAACAGCCTTAGAGGACAGTGGTAAAGAGGATATGAAGTCACATAAAATATCCAGGTTCTCTACAAGGTACTGGACAGCTTCAATCCAGGAGCCCCATCTGGTCATCACAGCAAACACTGGCATAACAAGAGCCAAGCCCAATGCCTGCATGTAGGCCTGCAGCTCTTGGCGACGTTGAGGTGCCTTGCAGAACACTCTCTTCACAAGTGCACACACCCTGTCATCAAATGTATCTGGGAAGACCTGCAGCACCAAGTTGAGGAGATGTGCTAGACATGTGACATGTATGGAGTTGGGGAACAGGCCATGGTGTTGAAAGCTTTCTTCATGTAGCTTGCTGAGTCAGTGACAAAAGCCCATACCTCACTAAAATTGATGTTGTAACTGTTGACGTAAGAAATGTCTGCCTGGGACACAGTGTTAATGTTAACTCTGTCGATGAACACTATGGGTTCTATTTTCATGCCCGGCAGAGGGTGGTGGACCCCTCGCAGTGGTATTTTCATCTGGCAGAGCCCGGCACACGGCCATTTTGGTGGTAATGAGAAACACACATGATAAAGTTAACAAGATATTAAATTTGTCCTCCTTTCTCTCTTCCTCCTTTTTCTCGTGCAGCTCGACTCGGACATGTCCTTTCCCCGTCCTGATGCTGCGGTGGCAAGGCTGAACAGATGATTTATATTAGTGATCAGACAAATTATTTACTTCGAAAATTTGAACAAAAAAGTAAAAGAAACTTTCATTCAAAATAACCAGTTTATCTAATGTCCTCACATCCTTAAAATTCTGTGAATATTAAATCTGGAGTTAGGCGTTCATACAAATATTAAAATATTCAGTTGTGTGAGCTAAAATCATCTTATATGCCAATATCAATGAAAGATAGAGCCACGCCTTCTCTCCTCCCTTTTTACAACTTACGCTGCTGGGAGGAGCTGAGTTAGGGATGGGGGATACTTACATGGGGCTGCACTGCTTACCAAAATACCAAAGTGTGCTTGGGCATGCCTTGTCGGTGCGGCGGACCTGACTTATGCCGCACCTGCGCCACACCGCCGGCGAGGCACAGAAATAGAGCCCCAGGTCTGCTGCCAGAGGTGGCCTGCCAACAGTTTGCAGAAGTATTGCAAGGACACAGTGGCCACAGGTGTCTGTCCTCTCATCTATTAAAACATAATAATACTCAGAACAGCGCCCAACTTAACACCTAACAGTACATATAAGGTCCCAGCCATACTACTAGCCACCAAACATCTTTTTAGCTTTACTTGGTTTCTCAAGCAAAGAGACTGAACACAACTCACCCACTCTCCTCCAGCAGCTGCTTGTCTGTGGGGGAGCCCTGACGAGTCGATCACCGAGTGCCCCTTCTTTTGGGGGGTGGCTGACTCGGTGTTATGGTGTGTATGACCATAACTTAAAGTTATGCAGGAATATCCCTTTATGATCCTAAGAGGCAAACTAGAGGATCAACTGAGGCAGGGCTTGATGCTAACTTTTATCACAAGGAGCACATGTGCTCCTAAGTTAAAAAAGTAAGGAGCACACAAAGAACTTTAAAGGCAGAATGAAAATTGATCAAATAATGTGTGTCTTATTGGTCGACATAAGTACTATCATTTGAAATCAATTTTAGGTATTTTGGTCACATGACATGGAAGCTAGTGAAGAAAACGTTCAAAATTTGCTGTTAAATTAAACACAAACATTTTATGAGGACAAATTAGGGAAATAAAGAGGTGTGTCTTATTGGCCAACTTTAGTACTATTATTTCAAATTAATTTGAGGTCAAGTGGTCACATGACATGGAAGCTATTGAAGGAAAACAGCCTTTTCCTGAGAACACCAACCGGTAATTTATTAATGGTCCCTTATCCAATACCCGACGTTGACAGTGAGGGTGCCGAGTAGATTTAACGGCTGCTGTTGCCATTCCTGGTTATGGAGTGTGAGAAGACACCGGTAGATCCGCAGTGGATGTCCGTCGAATATCCAACCTAAAACTAACGTCACCGCTGTATTTACAGGAAAAAACATTTGTTGCCTTGGCTAACTTTTTTTATCCACACGTGCTCCTAAATACATTTTACAATTCGCACACATCTATTTTTAGTCGCAAATGCGAGTGAAACGGTCGCACAAACCCTGAGCTGAGGATAGATTTCCTTGTTGTATTAATATCTGAAATGGAGAAGCTTCCCCAGGGTAGGCATCATGCCAAGACTTGGTCTACAGAATAGCCTTTGTTTTGTGTGCAAGATTCACAGTGAGTGATGCATTTCACAGTTAAATGTCAGTGGGGTGACTTTTTAACACACACATTTGGGATAAATACAGTAAAGAAAAAAGAGGTAGATTTTTTTGTCCACAGGTGGTGCCAAAAGTTCCTTGCAGGAGCTTTGAATGTTAGGAAGCAGCCATGCACAGAGAATATCACGGCATGGCTGTAGCCTTCATGTGAGTTTTTATATTTATTAGATTTAGCAGTATGCCGAGTGAATCATTTGATGTTGAGGCAGTGAAAAAAACTTGTCTGAAGGATGAGTAAGCACTCAGTGAATTTCATGGTATTCTGCCTATTAGATCTTCAAATTAATGTTCTGTACTAATGGAAACTTGCCCCAAGGTGGCACCAGCAGAACCAAACACATTAGTATTCATTCCTTCTATCCCCACTTGTCAGTCACTTTTGTGTTTAGAAACTCAGATCGTTACCTCTTTTTGTATTATCCCCCTGGTCTTATCGGCCCATAGGCTACCAGCAATGTTTGCCAAATAAGACATCCAGGGATCCAGCTCATGAGAGGTTATTATGAAAATACATTACGAGACATAATTTCTATCGAGCCAAAGGGTCCATTAATTTGAGCTTAAAAGTGAATCCATTTGCAACGGCCGCCACAACAGCTCCTCTCTGTCTGAAGTCACTCACAGCCATTTGTAATTGCTTTGTGCCGTGAGTGGAATGGACGCATGCTCATGATTGAATGCACAGTAGGCATTGATCAGAGTGGGAGATATCTGGGGTTTCTTCACAGCAGAAATAATACTTCAGAGATGCCAACTGGGATAATTCCTAAAACTAAATGGTCAACAATTTAGATTACAGCTCTTAGCATTGACTTCCTGGTGTAAAACTGTCAAACAACTGCAGGCTACAAGCAGCTTGGTTTTCCTGTGGGGGGGATTTAGTGCTGTGGCAAATATTTACTTCCTAACCTCTGTTTAAGCCTTAGTTGATATTCAAAGTAGATAATTTTGGCTTTGTTAAATTTGCTCCTTAATTATGGCAGAGTTAATCCGCAACAAGTAAGTTTCGGTTTGGACTTTTGGTGGCTAAATTGTGTCTGCAGGGCACTGTCATTTCATGTGTCAACATGACTGTGTTCATCTTGGCAGCTATATTATATTTATTCCTTGTCAAGCCTTGTTCGTCCTTTATAGTTTTATGAAATTTTTGAGGACGAAAACTCTAAGACATTTTAATCTTGGTTTATTTGATAGAGTAGTTACATATGATCATTATTTGTTGTCAAACCTTTTTCCATCTTTCCAGTGAAAAGGCAAGAGTTTAGTTTACAATGGAAACATGAAATCAGCGTCACTTTTACAGCTCTGTGCTCATATGAACAGTACAACAGCGCCATCATCTTTTTGCGATCTTAGTTTGTCAAGGTTTTGTTTGCTACCGGGCTATTTAATGCACATTAACACTGTTCAACTTCTAGGTCAAAGCCAGCATTAGAACTCTAGTGCAGTCTAATTGAAGCATATACATTGAAGAGGAGAACTCAAACTGCATTATATGGGTTTGTCAGTCCAATCACAAGAAGTTTTATTTGGTGTGCTTTTAGATGGACAAACAGGTTAATCTGTATTTTTAAAGTCCAGTTTTAGTTGGGGTAAGGCAATAAATCATGTAAATGTACTGAACGTTAAACCCAGCCTGTGTGTGCCACCTGCTCATCTGTTTCTGCCGTGCTCCAGGATCAACCTCTGACACCGCTCTGCCATTTTCAGCTCTTGAAACACCAGTTCATCCACTTAGCTATTCGACCTTGCCTTTCCCTCTTTCCCTACTTGCTCTTCATCCAAGAATAACCAGATAAACCGTAGAACTGATTATTCTGTGTCTTAGTTTTACACCAGGGTCACAAGAAAAAAATAATGCTGTTCTCACTACACATATTTTTAAGTTACATGAATCTAAACAACAAATTAAAGTTAAACATCAGGCTCTGAAACAGACTACTGTCAAATTAAAAAAAAAAAAGACATAGGCTTGCAGAGTCAGCATCCCAGGAGTGAGAAATTGGCTATATTGCATTTTGAATTCACAAATCCAGTAAGTAGTCTGCACACATGAAATGACTCAGTCCAGTGCTGGATCTGGGGGGGTCCTTGTATCATTATATTCCTCTTTATATTCAGTGATATGCAGATGGCAGATGGTACAGAAAATGTGTTGATGCGTTCCCCCACATTTGAAATGTGATATATAGAAGTGTCACTTAGCAGGATATAATGTACCTCATCTACAGCAGCAGTTGCAGCTCCCCTCTGTCAGTGTCTACAGCAGAGTGTTCAGCTACATTCTGCTGTGCACCCACAACTGTTTTGACAGAGCTCACAGCCTTATACATAATTATGTGCTTATGCTCATAAGTGGATAAAAAATAGATTTGAAGCCCAAAATGTTGCTCTGGGTCACAGTTGAAATCCATCTACTAAAATAATGTTTTCATTCAAAATGGTTTTGCTTAATGTGTTTTTGGAGAAAATGTAATTGCTGCATATATTATGTTCACTTGCAGTGTTTTTGTCAGCCCACAGAGTCCCACAGTTTGCTTCGCAAAGAGGTGGCAAAGGTGGACAGGGTTGTTTGTACTGGTACAGAAAGCAGGACTTCATCTCTGTAGACCAGAGACCTGATTCAGTGACCAATGTGTGACTAAACAAAAACACCAAATGTTGGTTTTTAATAAAACTGGTTTGGCTTTTATTTGATAAAATCTCAAACAGGGGCCTTTCTGTGTTGGGTCTGCTCGGTCTCGCATGCATGAGTAGGTGCTGTTACGCCCCAGTCTAGGGGTGCCTAGGGCACAACATGAGAAGGCCTCATCTTCCCCAAGTCCCAAGTAGCCACAACAACAGAGATTCAGTTAACTTTAAAGACAATGATTTATTTGTATAAATCAGTAAATAACAAAAAGATATAGACAAAAAACTAAGGCTGAAGGACTAGGCTTCAGGGTGGACTAAGGCCAAAACAACAACCAAAAATGATCCTGTCTGTGGAGTAAGTCCTTACCTAACCAAACAAAGGAAACAAATGACAAAAGACTTACCTCCCTAACTAAAATACACCGGAGAAAATAAGGTTAACAAAACTGGCAGTCCACCCCTACTACTAAAGAAAAACAACTAAATACACAATGGTCTAACGCTGCAAAATAGGGTGGCCGGTTGGGAGAGGAGGAGGATGAGGAACGCCTGGCCTCTGCACTGCACTGCACATGGTGGCTGCCATCTTGGTTCCTCATAAAGCAGGTGTCATCCAATCACTGTCCAGGGCGTAGTCCAGCCCACCAATGACCGCATGGCTGTGGCACACACCTATTTGCATACAAGATTGAAGCACAAATACACAGAGCACACACACACAGCAGATACTCAACAAATTATGACCCCAGTCATAACATCCCCACACCCAAGAATTAAACATCTCCCTAAATGTTTAATTCCTACGGATTTGAGGAACACCGCGACAAAGCGTCTGCTATCACATTTTCTGTGAGGAGTTTCACGCACGGCAAATAACAGAAGAACGAAGCCCTCATCCCACTCTCTGTTGGACTCGAGGCAGTATTTGCGCATCATGGATTTTAACCCAGGCCAAAAGAAATTGCGCAACACACGATGATACGTCTTTTTAACACCGAGGTGGCCAGCTAAGCTGGAGTCATGTGCCAGACTCAAAATTTGCGCTCGATAGTCTGTTGGCACAACCACCTGATTAACAACGGGTATCTCCCTGGAGTCGGGACTCCACCGTCTCATCAAGACACCGTTGTCCACGAAAAACACACAAGTTTGGCTGTCGTCCGCGGCGGCTACAACAGAGGACAGACACAAATTTAGAGACGGATCAATTCTCTGAGCATTTATCAACATTTCTCGGGTTACGTTTAAACTCAGGTCTGCGTCAGCAGGAAACACATCAGGCTCAGAGACACATTTCGATACATTTTCACACACAGTAGCGGGGGACACTGAAAAGGAGGGCTCACCCTCATCTAATGTAGCCATAAACGAGTTACATAAATCCCCAGCTTTACCCCATTTACGAGCCTGTGCGCGCGTAACTGCGCACACAGGAAACACATTTGGCACAGACACAGCAGAAGAAACAGAGGTGGGGCAGCAGGCAGACGCAACCGAAATGGGATCGTTAACGACCTCTGGCAGAGGAAACACATTTCCGCCGGCCAGATCGTTACCCAAAATAAACGAAATGCCACTAATCGGAAACCGTGGGAGCACGGCAACTTTCACACGCCCCGACGCGAGCGGTGAATGCAAGTGAATCACGTGAAGTGGGGCGTTAAGTTCGCTCATTTTAATTCCCCACACTAACACATCAGAGAAACACGAAGTTTCATTTGAGAGTGGCAGAACACTAGCCAGAATGAATGAATGATAGGCGGCTGTATCTCGGAGAATAGTTACCGGTACTTTATCCGCTTCCTCGCCAGTTACAGAAACAAATCCTTGCGAAACGAACGGTTTGAAACGAGGGTCAACCTCCGCATTTACCTCGGCTTCAGGTAAAGACTCCGGGTGTGTTACAGGCGGGGACACGGTGTTAATGAAACCCACACCTGCAGGAGGTTTACCGTTTTTGTGTTGTCCTTTTTTTCTAAGAGTCGGACCTGCAGCGATCAAATGGCCTGGCTCGTGGCAATAAAAACACTCGCGGCTCTCACCCGCAGCTGGTGAGGTGCTTTTACGCATCAGCTTTGGCGATCGGTTTCTGCGCTCAGACGTGGGATGTAAAACACGAGGTGTTGGCAAAGAAAAAACGTTTTTATAAGTCAAAATGAACTCATCGGCAAGCACAGCTGCTTTCGTTACCGATTACTCTTTTTGCTCATTCAAATATACAACAATTCGGTCCGGCAAACACTTCTTAAATTCCTCGAGCAAAATGAGCTCTCTCATTTCCGCCATAGTTTTAATATTACACGCGTGGCACCATTTATCAAACAGAACGCTCTTGTCACGCACAAACTCAACATAGGTCTGGTTGGAAGTTTTCTCACTATTTCTAAATTTTTGCCGATAGGCTTCAGGGACCAGCTCGTAGGCCTGCAACACAGTCTTTTTCCAAGATTTTATAATCCAGACTATCCTCAATGGACAGACTGGCACAGACTTCTTGAGCTTTCCCCACTAATTTACACTGGAGGAGAAGGGACCAGAACTCTTTAGGCCAACTCAGGGCAGCAGCTATCCGCTCGAAAGCGCTAAAATACGAGTCCACCTCGGACTCACGAAACGGAGGGACTAAAGCAATGTGCTTACTTATGTCAAAAGCGGGAGCAGAAACAGAGCTGCGGTCAACAGGAGACACTGGGGTAGAGGCTACAAAGGCTCCTTTTTCCAGCTCGAGAACCCTTAAGCGCAGATGCAAGGCTTGTACCTCTAGCTGTTTGTTTCGGGTCTCTGCCTCCTTTATTTGGAGTGCTATGCGGAGATCCTCTGTGGTCATGGTACCCATGAGAGGATCCGTGACCGGCCCAAGCTCCGCACCAGCAGTGAGCGTGCCAGCAGCCCCCGCCGCTTTCACCTCAGCCCCTGGTGCGACACTAGCCACGTCACCCGCAGCAACCGCATCAAGCGCTGGTTTAGGTAAGACACCCTTCTCCACCAACTGTGCACACAGCAACTGCTTGAGCTCTGCTTTATTGACATTGTATGGTATTTGTACATTAAAGTAATTTGCCACAATCAACAGGTCTGCTTTCTTACATTTTTCAATTTGAGCAAAAGATGGACTGGCCATAAAATCATCCAGTGAAAAATCCATAATTCCCCCCACACACAAAAAAAAACTACCAACCAGAAAAGTACATACTCACCGAACAAAACGCGACAAGAAGACGGACGAGCCCCCAATTCATGTTACGCCCCAGTCTAGGGGTGCCTAGGGCACAACATGAGAAGGCCTCATCTTCCCCAAGTCCCAAGTAGCCACAACAACAGAGATTCAGTTAACTTTAAAGACAATGATTTATTTGTATAAATCAGTAAATAACAAAAAGATATAGACAAAAAACTAAGGCTGAAGGACTAGGCTTCAGGGTGGACTAAGGCCAAAACAACAACCAAAAATGATCCTGTCTGTGGAGTAAGTCCTTACCTAACCAAACAAAGGAAACAAATGACAAAAGACTTACCTCCCTAACTAAAATACACCGGAGAAAATAAGGTTAACAAAACTGGCAGTCCACCCCTACTACTAAAGAAAAACACAACTAAATACACAATGGTCTAACGCTGCAAAATAGGGTGGCCGGTTGGGAGAGGAGGAGGATGAGGAACGCCTGGCCTCTGCACTGCACTGCACATGGTGGCTGCCATCTTGGTTCCTCATAAAGCAGGTGTCATCCAATCACTGTCCAGGGCGTAGTCCAGCCCACCAATGACCGCGTGGCTGTGGCACACACCTATTTGCATACAAGATTGAAGCACAAATACACAGAGCACACACACACAGCAGATACTCAACAAATTATGACCCCAGTCATAACAGTGCCCTCCAGGAACTCAGGCTTCCTTCCACAGTCCAAAGACATGCTCATTAGGTTAATTGGTGACTAAATTGCCTGTAGGTGTGAATGTGATGGGTCTGGTTGTTTGCCTCTCTATCTTGGACCTGGGATGACTGAAAACAAGTACAGGGTAAACCCTACCCCTTGTTTCGCCTCAGCGTCAGCATGCTGGGCAAACTCACACTTAAGGAACTAGCTCAAAGTTGAGTTCACACAGATTTAAATGAACTAGTTCAAGTTCAGTTATTTATTTATTTATTTTTTAGCTTTTAAAATAAGTTTGTGGTCCAAAAATTGACCTAGATTAAATTCTTTATTTTGTTGCACCTATTCTTTGTCAGTAGAGCCACCTGAGTCCCTGTCCTTTACCCTCAATCACTGACACTCACTGAACTAAATTGATTTTCATATTCTACCAAAGAACCATAGACAGATATTCAAATATGAGCACCAAGTCAACAGGAGAAAAATCTACAGCTTTGAAAACTTAAACACACATTTAACCCAGCATGAATGGAAATTGAAGTTATTGTGGCAACTCAATATTGTGGATATTCAAAACTCACTTTTAAATTTAGCCAAGTCCAACACAGCAAGAGATGTTTCAATTCAAAAGACAACATTTTATTAAACTCAACTTTAATTTGTAAAATATTTAATTCAACAGAAAGCTAAAGATGTCATGCACCCAATTTAAATGAAAGTAATAATACAAGACAGCGCTGAGGCAAAGAGTGGATAAAACAGGCAGGGGCTCACAGGCACAGCACATTACAAATCACCAATACCATCACAGAGCAGAACCAATTACAGACGGCAACATGTATCACCTGCAGCTACGACACAAAACAAAAGGCTGTACCATAGAGAAGATGGTCATGTCCAATCAAATGATCCCCACACCAGGCTGCTGTCACAAGACCAGGAAACAGAAGGGAAGAGGGTAAGACACGCACCTGAGTATATTAGTGTGTACAGCATTCGAGAGCCAGTATTGTCCGCACAGTGCCATGCAGCAGCAGGGAACTATAATCTGCTGTCTGAATATTTGGCTCATGTTTGTGTCTGTGAGTTACAAATTGATCAGTTCAGTTCACTTTTTACCAATCTATGAGTGTTTAAAGAACACATTCATTTGCGATCATACAATGCTGTCCAGCCCTGTACGACCCCAAATGTAAGGGCAGACATCAGCTGTGAGAACTGAGGCCAGCTGATTTTCAAGTCATGCCTAGGTTCAGCCTGATCATGTGTTAGCCTATAAGAAAACTTACATTAAGTAGAGCAGACACAATGAGATAACTGCGCTGATTTTAGGCCCATGACCCCCTCCTACAGAAGACAGCTAAGGCGCAATTATGAGACATGTTAGGAGTCATATTTTTTCCCCATGAAGAGGATGAGAACTGCCCTGACTAAAAATCATAAAATTTAAACATGTTCAATATTTATGACCAGTCCTTGTGTTTGGGGAAACCCCGAAGGCCATCCAGCATGCAGGTTGTCCATTGTCATGTGAAACAAAATTATGGTCATTTGTGAAGCAAGCTGACTGAAAAGGGAAGCACAGCAAATGCAGCCATGGCAACAGTGGTAAACAGGAAGCAGAAACTTATCTCAATGGACATCAGAGTTATTGAACCCGTACATTGGTACCTGGTGGCATCATGAGTGTTTACACAACACTTGAAAATAAAAACTTCCACTGCACACTGCAGCATGTGTACAAGTAGGCTTAGTAGCTCGAAATGATTCGCTGCTGAAGTCTTCCATGTTTGTGTGCTGTGTTCACCCACATCATTGCACATCATGTCCAAGTAGTGTACATATATATATATATATATATATATATATATATATATATATATATATATATAAAGAAAAAATAAAAAAGTATATATAATTATTATAAATGTTGATTATTTTAATTTTAAAGTATAGGGTTATTAGTTCAGCCTTATCTACCTACCTTTACCTCTGGTGTAATAATGGGCAGTCAACTCTCACTTTCATAATTAGATAGATATACTTTATTTGTGTCAACAAAATTAGGAACCAAACCTTGTTGCGTGACAGTTTTTCTTTTTTTTTTTTTTTTTTTCCGGGCCATTTTCAAAAGGGAAGTTGATTGTATATCTGACTGATGGGGAGAACACTCTCTAAAACCTGTCTAGTTTTGAGTTTTGAAGCTTCAGAGACTAGTGGTGCTGTGATCTTCCATCTACAGAGGAAATATAACTGTGTTGTGATGAGTGGGACCTGTTGATGCCCAACATTGTTGGTGTGGATGTATCCAGGGGTTAAACCTCAGACACTGTGTGACCACGTGAGAGGACTTGTAGTGGACGCCGTTTAACAATGCGCAAATGCCCGATCAAACTATGTTGTAGCTGGTTTCGTGGCTGCTCAGCTCTGCCTCATTACTTGACCAAAGTCAGAAATAGAATAGTTCTCCTCATCAGTCAAACACACACAAACACATAGGAAAATAGGACCCAGGCCCACACCTTAGTTCCCCTCCAAGGTGTCTGCTCATATTTGATTGATATATAAAACCTGTATGATACAAATATAGTTAAAGTTGTGTACTCTGGCGTGTGGTGAAGAAAATGTGTTCATCTAGGGCTTGTGAAGGGGACATTTCAAGGACATTTTAAAGAAATAGGGTAAAACAGTGAGGCTGGCCGCAAAGAATGGCCGTTGTAGGTATCAGGGTTGGCGTTAATGAGCTCTAAATGCATGGTACTTATGTAACATTATCAGGACAGTTTCCTACATGACCTGTTTGAACAGATATCCCTGTATCCCATCTGTTAAAGTCATAGATAAGATACAGAAACATCAATGGACTCTTCAGCACTTGTGTGTGTTTTTGCAGTTTGGTAGTATAACTACACACATTCATGTCATTTGCTCTTAAAACTATAATGCAGAATACATACAGTCACCATTTGCATGCTGTCTCACAGCTTTTAATCATTTTAGTCACCGAGGTCTCTACAAAAGCATAATCTTTGGCCGTGATTTGAGAACTCTCATCTGTAATTAAATGATAAGGTGTTTATGCAAATATATCTGATTTCTGTTGGCGGCACAGCAGCAGCTGTTTGAATGAGGAGGTTGAGATAGGACCGATCATTGATTAAATAGAGAGTCTGTTAGTGTCATCCCACTTGCACGCTGTCTGTAAGACACTCACTTTCTCACCTTATCAGTTTGGCAGATTAGCTGTGAAAGTAATACTGATGCTGTGAATGCCATCAGATATATTTTAATAGGAACTGTGGCAGCTTTGCATTTACAGCCAACCTCCTCTTACACACACACACACACACACACACACACACACACACACACACACACACACACACACACAAATATGGGAAGCATATCCAGTGCTTTTGAATAGCTCTCATCAGTCATCAAATTATCTGCTCACTCCAGCAGCGGTAAATACATCAGAATGTTTGTGTCATTAAAGCAGCAGGAAGAACAGTGCCATGAAATAAAATAGCTGAATGCTTGTGTAATTACAAATGTAGGTCATCTGGAGCTCCGCATGGGCTTTGGGAATTGCAATTCCTCCCAATTTTTTGAGTTTAACATAATTTCCTTAACATTCATACTGTAAAGAGGATGTAATAAAGTCCCTGTGATGGCGGTTGCGGTTACTTGCATTCAGTCAAGCCAGGTGGTTTCCTTAGGGTTTCAAGAGGCTCATCGTGTCAGCATTCAGGAGTTTGAAGCCAGCCGTGATGAGGCCTGTCTTGGACAAGTGCTACTTCATGTTAAGGAGGAGATCTTTTTCTCAAAGATGCCAGGAGAAGCAGAGGTTGTGGTGTCACATTTGTTTTAATATCACAGGGGTAAAGGAGAGGAGAAGGGTTCACAAGAGCTAAATGGAGCCTCAAGCCCCCTGGACAGTACTGATTTCCAATCCCAAGCACACCCTCCTGACCTATCCCTGAGTTGTGAAGTGCCCCAATTTGGGTAGTGGTCCTTCAGAAGCAAAATGTAAAGTCTCAAGATAGTACGTCCCAAGCAGAGTAACATAATTGAAGATTTATAGATGTGGAGGCAACTGTGTTGACAAATGTTCGTTGTTTTATCAATATTGTGACAACAGGTTTTCTCAAATATTACGAGAGATAATGATCTCTTTATCTGCTTTGTGGGGTCTTTTTCCCCATAAATGTGGGTAAACTAGAAGGCCACATGGTTGGATCAACTTCAGGCGTTCTAACAAATCATGGCAGCCATTTTCCCGGCTGTTATGTGTGCATCCATTTGGTTTTAGAGTTTGGCCTGATATTCGCTCATTGCGGCTCCTCTAACCTCAGGGACTGAATTCAACATGAATGAACACGTGGCGTAAATCTTGAGAGACTAAGAAAAGTAAGACTAAGTAGTAAGAGCTAAGAGAAAACAAAAATGAGGGACACAGAAGGGTGTGAACAATGAAGAGAGTGAAGAGAAGAGTTACAAGAGAGTGAGCACCCCCTATACTGGTTTTATCTCCTTCACACTGGGAGTGTCTCTGGGGTGTGTGTGTGTGTGTGTGTGTGTGTGTGTGTGTGTGTGTGTGTGTGTGTGTGTGTGTGTGTGTGTGTGTGTGTGTGTGTGGAGAAAGAGGTGGGGTCATGGGGTCTCTGGCTGCAGAGGAGACCTCTTGGATCCCTGATTAATTGATCTAACTTATACTTTTGGCTGGTACAAGAGTCAGATCTGATACTCACTCACTATGATTAATGTCATTGAATGCTTGGTTTCATGATAAATAATTTGATACTAAACACATATGAATGACACGTAGAATCACATCAAACATTCTCAATACGTTTGAAGTATCACACTGAACATGCTAAATTACTCTGAAGTAAAACAGATGCTAACACATAGAAACTGAACAACAAATGAACTTCATCATGAGTAATAATGGATTCTAAATCTCACATACAGATTACTTAGTGACATTATAACCACCTTGTGGTTAAAAATACTAAATAAACAATTGAAAAATAAACCAAACATTTCTAAACTATTTTTATTACTTAGAGTAAAGTTATGAGTCATAGGCAATAAATTTAACTCTTAAAAGTTCATGAAACAGTCTGAAAAGCTGTTGGTCCAAAGAAATCAAAGAACAAGGGCTCTATTTTTGTGTACGCCGGTGAGGTGGCCGAGGGTGGCTGACCCCGCACAGTTATATTTTCGTCTGGCGGAGCCCGGCGTACAGCCAGTTTGGTATTTCCGTGGACTGAGGCACACGGAGGAGAACCGAGATACGCCAAGCTGGGCGTGGTGGCGTGGCAGGGGGAGGTGTCGACAGAATCAGCGGGCGCAGTGACATTTTTGTGCTCGCCAGTGGCGTGTAAAGTGTGCTGAAAGCTCGCCGATTCAAACCTGGTCAGCTTTCAGCGCAGGCGGAGTGCAGCTAGTCTAGTGGTATTTTGGTAGACCGGCGGCGTATCGGCATACGTCACCGATGCCTCACAGGCAAGTTTCCACAGTGTCAGGAACATTTCAGTGCAATAAATAATCATCAACAACTAATAATCTGAGTCAGCACATACATTTAGACCTACATAGATATATTCTGATCTATATTCTGATCTATATCTGATCTGATGAGCGCGTTTGGCACGCGTTTGAACACACAACCTGACCAAATCAACACAGCTGAAACCGCATTAAATTAAATTAAATAAATAATTTAAATATCTAGTAAATAAACACACATGATGAAGTTAACAAGATATTTAATTTGTCTCCCTCCTTTTCTTTCTTCCTCTTATTGCTCACGCAGCTCGACCTGGACATGTCTCCGTGTCCTCTCTCCATCCTGCTGCGGCAGGTGAACAGATGATTTGTTTCAGTGCTCAGATGAGTTATTTACTTTAAGCCTACATACGAATATTATAATATTCAGTTTTGTGAGTCAATTGTATTTTATATGCCAACATCTATGAAAGAAAGAGCCAGGCCACGGAGCGCGAGAGGGCGTCATTTACGCACAGATGGTTCCGATTTTAATGCCATTTTTGGAGTTAATGTTGTGATCTGTGTGCACAACCCACCTTTGTCATGTGAGGTTTGAATATCCCTTTCATGCATGAATTATGATATATTGAGTTAAAAAATTCTTACTATGTGTTTTTATTCAATATAAGGCATATAAATAATATTGCAGTTGGAATTTTTTTTTTACCTGTTTCTGCTAAGTTTTTAGTGACATGTCCACTAAAGCGGACAACATGCATTTGGACGACATTACAGAAAATGAATTGTATTAATACAAATAATAGAACCCCACCCCAAAAAGGAGTCAAAACAATTAGATTCACATTTTAAAACATTTAAATTCTGTTTAAATGCACATTTCAAAACATGGCTTGTGTCAAACAACAGCAACAACAACTGTCAACTGTGTCAAACGAACTGAAACCATGAGCCTAATTAGGCTTCAGGCCAGGTGCTACAACTTCAGCCAGCACACTCAAAGCAAAAACAAATGCCATATATTGGATCATTCATGAAAATAATAATTACAATAATAAAAGAAATAGTGCCTTAGTGACTATCCAAACACATTCAGTTGTCGATGCCCTGTACTACATTAGTTCACATTTGAAAAGAAGGCACACAGTGATATTGCATCGCTGGACGATGGCAGTTCCTCTACATTTCTGTACTTCCTCTGGTCCCTCTCTGTGCGTGAACCCTGCATATAATAAATAACATAATGTGAAAAATATTGCACAACCAATCAATCTTTCTTTCTATTTATCTTATATATGTATATATATTTTTTCCATTGTTTTTATAATATTTTGTGCATGCACTGTTAGTAGTGTGTGTGTGTGTGTGTGTGTGTGTGTGTGTGTGTGTGTGTGTGTGTGTGTGTGTGTGTGTGTGTGTGTGTGTGTGTGTGTGTGTGTTACAATGCGTGCACAAAATATATTTTTGCAAAAAATGTTTTATAAACATTGCAAAACTTGCACAAAGGCTGCACAAAATACAATATATACTATGCATGCACAAAATATAAAATACATGCACAACATTAATTTTTTGATACATACAATACAGGTTACCTTTTAATAACATAAAATGGTTGGTTTTAACTGAAAAGGTAAGCTTGAAATCAAGCATTTTGCAGAGATAAGGAGTTACACCATTTGCATGTATTGTAGTAGAAATAGTGTAAGTCATGCATGCTGTCCACCCTAGTGGACAAATGGAAAATTCCAATTTCCTCAGAACATAAAAGCAATGCATGGAATTTTTTGCAACTATAGTAATTATTAGATGTTACTTTATCCCAAAATATTTTTTTTACCTGCAGGGCTCTGCTTTTATAAAAGGAAGCAGTGGAAATCCCAGAGGTGGAGGGTCTGTTCTCAGCAGAGGCAGCCATCTTGAATGTTGACGTGTTTTTTCTGCAGTTGCAACACATGGCCACATGGCACCAGTGTTGGACTCATTTTCCAGGGTCTACTGTAGTGGCTAACATGCATTTGTAACATCAAACCTCTATTTTTATAATAGAAAATGACCTTTGAAGATTTGTCCACTGTAGTGACCGTTATACGTGAAAGGGTTAAATGCAACTTTATGTGAGTGTCTTTATTTGTGGAAAAGGGTGTTTGTCTTACCAGTGGGTCCAACATTACACACACCAAATCCATCTGTGCTCATATGAGAGAGTGTGGAGGACGCCCAATGCAGCGCTTACAGTGACACTTGTTGAGGGGCTGCCTTCTGTCGCCATCGTGTGGCATTGCTGTCTTCAGACATCTCTTGATCTCTTTGACTACTTCATGAAAATAGTAATACACCTCGCCGGTGGCGGATTTAAAGGCGAGGAGAGGAGCTTATGTGATTGGTGAAAACAGGTCTCGGCTGTGTTAAACCCACTCCACGCCCTCTCTCCTCCCTCGCTACGACTTACGCCACTGGGAGGAGCTGAGTTAGGGAGGGGGGATACTTACGCCGGGCTGCGCCACTCACCAAAATACCAAATTGTGCTTGGGAACGCCTTGTTGGCGCGGCGGACCTGACTTATGCCGCGCCTGTGGCACGTCTCCGGCGAGGCACGAAAATAGAGCCCTCTGTTTCTGCTCTCCAAATTGACCAATCATGAAAAGCCAGAGGTTTCGGTCAACCTCTGGTCGGGTCAGTTAGGTAACCTGAAAGGGCAAACAAGTCATGAAAGATTTATATGATCCTGTGTCCTGGGACCAGATAAAGAACCTTTCATGTGAGGAATGTATTAGTTTCACACAGTTTTCTTGGTGCTACAAGTCATCACTCTAAAAAATCCTTGTTTGCACCCCTCACTTAAACAGTTACTGTGGCCAAACCGTACTGGATATCGACATGCCGTCTACACTTTTAAAATCACAGGTCTGGTGTAAACGTTTTGCTGTGTGAATCACGCTTCTACATCAAAGTATGGCAACAGGGCAAGGTGTCAAAGTCATGCAAAATATCGATTTTTTTCTCCCCATCTCCCATCCGCTTGCATTGGGAAATTTCTGCCACTTTTTGGCTTCTAGCGTCACCATGGAAACAGTAATAATAGAGAAAAGTAAAACCAAACGTCGCATGATGGAGATGCACGTTTTGATATATGCCATGCCTGGATGCACCTTACCGTTGCTCACAAGGCTCGCAAGGCTTGCAAGGCTGGCGACTTAGCAGGCTTATAATTATCCATTACCTCTGTCAGATTATGTTAAATGTGTTTTTTCTTTGTAAATGAGGGTTTGATTTATTTGTTTAAAATACATTTTGTGTTCAATGACACATGAAAATATAAGTGATCCAAATCATGGGTCAGGTTTTTGCGTGGACTTCTAAAGACTACTCAGAATAGTGAGCATGATGGTGAGCTACCCAGACAGTGGTAATCATCCAACTGTTATGAGCTCAAACTAAACTGTCTTCCTCAATAAAAGGACTCATGAAGGAACAAAACGACTGAAATAGTTTCTTGGATGAACACATTAACATTTCCTAGTTCCTTTTGTGAACTCAAATTGACATTTAATTTGGCATTAGCACGTTGCGAGTGTTACACAAATGTCTCGTTTTGCAGCTGGTTTGGACACATTGATTTTACTTGCTTCACTGAATTTCGTAAACAATTAAACTTTCTGCCTTCTGCAGTCTGACTCCCCACTGTCCACTGATTTCAAGCTCCTTGAATATTACCACTTTAAATATTTATTTCTGATGTCTCCCTTAAGTAAAATGTCCCAAAGTACAATGTGTGCATTGAAAAAAGAAGCCTCAAAAAGCCACAACTGAAGTAAAATACTTTGTTTACAATGCATTTATCTATTCAAAAGGTCAATGGAGGAAATGAAGCAGAAATAACTTTTTAGGAGAACTGACTATGGATCATTTATTACCTTATTTGTTTTGTTTTACTTTCACTCAGTAACCACTGGGATCCGTTGCGACAGCTTTGGGTTTGAGTTGTGGTTTTTACCCTCATCAAAGACACAGATGTTGCATAACAGACTGCTTTGAGATGAGATTATAAAACACAACTGATGCTTCGCTGATTCAACACAGCAGAAAGCAGACCATAAAGCTGCAGAGTGACATCACAGAGAAGATTTATGGACTAAGTAGGCGACTGGTTCAGTCTGATACGTCACTGTAAATATAAATCAAGGCTTTCTTTTGCAAAATTACTCGTATTTTCAATGTTTGATACCTGTACTGGAAAGCATCAGGCCTCCCTGTCCACCATGTGGTGGATCTGAATTCTACTGCTGGTGCACTGGCCCTGAAGCAAAGTCCTGCATCTTCGTCACAACAGTCACTATACGAGGTGTATTACAATGAACTCAGGCATGCATGTCATCTCTGAGAGCCAGGAGTTTTTTGTGCTGTGCAAGAAAGCAAACACCTGCTGTGCTACGCTCCAGATGACCTCGAGCTGTCCTAGTCAGGCATCAGTACAGTAAGCTCAAGAAAAGCATGGGCTGCTGTGGCACTCAAAGTGGCAGAGGGAGCCAGGCTGGAGCAAAAGGAATGGCTGAGTGAAGACCTGGTCTGGGAATACAACAGCAGCTCCGAGTGGGGTGGCCCAGGGGAAGAGGTGCAAGTCCAAAGACAAAGTGAGCAGAGGAATAAACGGGGCCGGTTGAGTCTTGGGTCTGATGTTTACTTCTTTTAAAATAAGTTGAGGGGAAAGTTTGGAGAATAACTGGGACAGTGGGGGGTACAACCGCAACCTCCCAGTCAAAGCTAACAGAGCTGATGGACTGTTTTGTGGAGGATGACAGATCTTTTAAGAAGGCTGCTTGAACAGTGTTTTCCTGACAAAAAAAAAACAAAAACATTTTTTTTGTACTGGTCTTTGTAGCATTTCATTTCTCAGCAAAGAATACAAAGTAAACAAATGTGGAGTTAATCTAGACAAAACAATATTAAGTTTTTAGTTAACTTGTTTGAAAATTAATGTTGACTTTGCACAAGGAATGTAGTTTTTGAGCAATCTTCTACTTTATTCTTTTTTTTTCAAAATTTTAAATAGAATAAAAAATTCTGTATATTGAAAATTTTATAGACATGAACATATGTAGTGATCTCCTTGGCTGCACTTATCCTACTCTTCTTCATCATTGTAAATATCTGTGCTTTGGAGCCTAAACACTGTTGTTATCCACATACGGGCACACCAGAGACCCTCCCCCTCCCTCTCCGTACTCATTCTCTCTCGCCTTTCCCCTATCTTGTTGTCTCTCTCCCTCCCCCTGTCCTCTCCCCCTCTCCCCTCTTCTCTCTACATTCCTCCCCAACCCAGCAGCGGCATGGTGGCTGTCTAGCATGAGGCTGGTCCTGCCCAAGGTTTCTGCCTGTTAAAAGGAAGTTTTTCCTTGCCACTGTAACTCATGTTAGTTGAGATAGGCCAAAACCCATCTTAGGTTGGTTCTTGATCATCAAACAATGAGCGTGGTCCAGAACTGCTCTTGTTCCTTGAAAAGCGTCTTGAGATGACGACTGTTGTGAATTGGCGCTATATAAATAAAATTTGATTGATTGATTGAAAAAAAAAAAAGATGAGTTTCAAAGGGAGTTAAGCAGGGAACCAAAGTGGGTAACTTGAGTAGTCTCTATACAGATACAAGAACTAAAAATCAGACAGGGCTTTGACTTACATCTGTCTAGAATGCACTCAGAGACATAAGTGGGATGCAGAAGTTAGCATTCCTGGACTGCTGATTATGTGACTGTATCTTCATATTAAAAGAGACTCAACTTATTGGTCCAAGATGTTAGATTAGTTAAAATTCTGTTTAATAGTTGGTGGGTTGCAGGTATTTTTGACTTTATTCAAAACCTGTTGACAGGATCAGGTAAGATTCTCATGTCAATGTGTTTTCTACATACTCTTAAAGGCTCTCAACAGTCATTCCAGGTTCACACAGAGAAAAGTTCAGAGTGGTACAGCTCTTTTTCTTACCATGAATATTAATAAGGTGGATTCAACTTTGACTTTACCAGGATTTGTCTTCTGCGACTCAAACTTGACTCAAGACTCAAGTCCAACCTCAGGTGTTTCAACTACTGACAATACTTCTGTGAGACCTGTTCATTTATCATGCACAAAATTAACACTTGGAGTAAAACTGTGCATCGAGAACCTTGTTTATTAACATTTTACCAGCTTTATGTTCAACATGACTTCAGTTTCGACTCATTTGAGGTGATTATTTCACTATTTATGTCATGAAATACAGTCAAATTAAAAAAGTTACAAAGTGCCAGATTGATGCAGTCATACACATTTATCACCATTAATTTTGGAACATTTATATCATCATTGTAAATCCTCAATTAAAAACCCTCACCATCTGGCTCTGACTGCAGCTTATAGTGCTTTGTATTCATGCTACATTGCTCTGCACCATCCAGGCAACTGCATAATTTCCCAAATAAGTTTATTTCCGTTTGCTCAGATGTTGTTGACAGAACATAAACAATCATCCAAAAATAACCCATAGCAGTTGTTGTCAATGTCCTCAAATGTAACATATAAATAAATCATTAAAAAGCTGGTAAGGTTTCCCTCTAAGTGAGGGTTACTTACAGGCCTTTCTTTTTTTCAGTTTGATGTTAGTCATATCAGTCAATCAATCAGACATTTGATCAATACAGCAGGGTCTAGTCTGTGTTTGTCATACTATTGAGAGACTGGACATCAATCCAGCATGAGCAAGCACTTTGCAACATTTGGCAACAGTTGTGAGGACACATTTCTTTGAACAGGGCAAAACGAGAGGAAAGAAATGTAATGAGTATTCATTCTTCATTTTGGCATGAACACTGCTTCGTCATTTTTAGAGGCCATTACTAACTCAGTGCATTGCACATCCCTACATACTCTTGCCTGATGTACTTGTTGCATGTGTGTTTGTAGATCCAACAGTCGTAAACGGGATTCGAACAGGATGTAAACGTGAATAATATTGGTGGATTATTAACGTGTTGGAGCTGGATGACTGATAATGCTGACTGTTTTAGACACCAGAGTGAATATAAGAAAATTTTCCCTCTGTTATTTTATGTAATATCTCTGTTAAACATTGGAGACTGGTGATGAAGTTTATTACACTTAATACCAGAGTTTATATCTAATCGCTGCTGCTGCTGCTGCTGCTGCTGCTGGGGGGGGGGGGGGGGGGCTCAACTGCATTGAACAGCTTTGGGGGGACCCAGCTCGCAACAGGTTGAGAACCCCTGGTCTAGATCTTTAGTTTTCCTCTTTATCCTGGTGGCCCATTGAAAAACATTGAAAACTAGGTCATTTGGACATGTCCTTGGAAAACAGGATGTTTGGTCACCCTACCTAGGTTTTGTGTTTCATGGCAAGGTCGAACAACAGAAAATACTTTATTTCCAACTTACTGCATTTCCAAAGACAAACTAAGATAAAACAAAAATTTCACATTTTCATTGAAATAAAAACTAAACTAAAACTAACTCAGAAATTAGCTCCTTCTGCCATAATTCAACCACACTGAACACGCTGACACCGGGCTTATCTCTCTTCAACCTGTATGTCCCAAAAACAGCCACTTAGACCCACAAAAAGGAGAGCATATCCAGACTGGAAGCTGGTAGAGACAAATTAAGGCTATCAATGGGAAGCTCATACCTGGCTTAATGCTTAATAAACCTTTGTTCCAAATTAATGAGACCTTCCTATCCAAAATTATTCACCAAAAACAAGCTTTGGCTAGAAAAGTTAAGTGGTGTAAATTTGTTTCCAGGAAACCAAATAGAAAATAAAACCTTGACAAAAGAAGAAAGGACATAAAATAAGAGAAATACTGGAAGTGACGTGGCTGTCATTTGACATACAACCTGTTAGCTTTTAACAACTATACTGGTTGTTTTTGTACTTGAAGTTGTGAGCCAACCTGAGATGAACTGGGACAAAAACAGTATTCCAGTTTGATTGCATGTAAACATTTAGACTGTCAGAAGTTTGTGCCATGATTTAACCAACAGACTACAAAGTGATACCTGAACATTAATCAAAACTGTCATTATGGTGTTAGACAGAGGAGCTGGACTAGCTCTAGCAATGCTAATGGCAGGGTTGTGATCTTTTGCTGAACAGTTAACCTTATCGGTGTGCCACGGTTGTGCCTCCACAGTCATCACTGAAGCAAAGATGTTGTTACCAGAGTCCTGACTTCATCATTCCTGTTTTCTTTTCACCTTTGCTTGTGACTTTTTTACTCTCTGGTTGACATCACTGATGTAGGTAAATATGTTACAAGAGAAGACATGTCCCACATGTGACTGTGACTATTGTTAACTATGACACACAATACAGGATAAGACAAATCCACATTTTCATCCTGGACTGGTTCCAACGCCCAGTGCCTCCTGGATTGGGCTAAAACTTCCCTTAAAGCATGCAGTCTTAGCTCTGTATTAAATAATTCTTGCTACTTTCTTGCAGGTCTTTCCCAAATAGTCTGAATCCTGCAATAAAAAAGGTAACAGGCCTGATATGTGTTATACCCTTCTCTGCCCTTGGTCTCTTCATTTTTTCTTATGGATAATTCATACTAATAGCCATGATTCTGAGAGATCTGCTTAAATGCTCTCTGTGTTATAAAGTAAGTCACAGAGCCAGTCCAAAAAGTGTCAATATATGGTACTCTGTGGAGGTCATTCCAGGTCAGGAGAGAGAGAGAGAGTATTGATTGCTGTTTTAGTTTGAATGGGGCTGCATTGTTATCCATCATAGTGGCTGTTTTTTTATATTTATACTGAGACTCTGAGGGATCAAAGCTGAACAGTCAGATCCAGTTCACAGCTTGACTGGGCCTTGTTTAATCATTGTGATATCTCCTTGTACACTTTTAGACTTGTAGAACAAGACAGAACATATGTGTGAGGGGTACTCACGCTCTCAACTCATTGAGTTTGGTGAGGGAATTATCCCAGAGCAGACAGGAGTGTGTGTGTGTGTGTGTGTGTGTGTCTAATTGTTGCTGATTAAGACCAGGTGTGGAAGCTTATATATACCCTCAGGTTGCAGTGTTTAATACTGACTCGTTATCTCACCATTAGAGCTAGTCAGAGGTTCATTCGGTGGGTTCCCTTCTTGTATAGATGAGAGTGTAATTCTGCAGAAGCACCACAAGAACCTTGGAGTGAATTGCTCACCATTTTTAGATCTCTAAGCATAGTTTTTAGGTACAGGGTAGGTCTTTTCTACAATTTTGTGTTTCTCTTTAAAGTCAACCCGCACAGCAAAAGGAAACACTCCTAAACCAAAACACAATGGTCTTTCAGCAGAAGTTAAAACCTCCGCTGTGGAGAGGCTGACTAGTTTCATCTTTATCAAAGCTTTTTTCGGTAAGAGTTGCTTGTATCATTTTTCTCTCTCATTTCTTTCCCCAGTCCAATTTCTTTTAATTTTTTAACTTTTTTTTTTTGTGTTAGTTTTTTTGTGAAGATGATACAAAACTTTAATTCTGCTGCTTTGACAAATGGATGCAAAGAAATAGTTGAAAATTAACTGAATAAATCTATAAACACAGCCTTATATCTGCAGTTGTTTGATGTAAAAACAAAAGTTGAAATAGATTTAGCAGCCCATTAAACAAGCTAGAGAACAAGTAGTTTCTATTACTAATGTGAATGTATATCATTTACTTTTTTTTTTTTTAATTTTCACATTTTTTGTGTAAGACCAGCCGTAGGTGGCCAAAATAATTGGAATCAGTGTGATAAAATGGTAAAAGAACATTTGGTGTCTAAAAATATTCCATTTCATGCTGTTTCATCTTGCAGAGCAACCTGCTTTGTACATGGTTTCTGTACAGTGTCTCTTCAGGCACACCAGGTAACAAAATGGAAGAACCTAAATATAGAGATAATCCATTATTGCAAGAAGAATTTGTCTCAGGGTTTTAAAGCCTTGGCATGTAAAGAGTCAAAAACCTGAGATGTCAGCCAGCTTTCATCCATTACTGTTTTAAACACGTATTTAGTCTTTTTCTTTAAAATGATGTGTCCTTGGTTGAACTGCAAGTAGTTTCATGCCTGATACATCAGGGAGTGTCCAGAATCTACAATTGCTCAGAGAGAAGAGGATCAAGGAGAGAGGAGGGACATTTACAAGAACAGCATTTGCAGAGCCCTCATAGCAAATCTCACCAACTAATCGGATGCTTGCACTGGATCAAACTTCACTAAAAGTTTACAATGTCATTTGAGTTTAATAACAGAGAAAAAACAGACACCAAAGACTGCCTTCAAATGGGTCAGAACCATAGGCTGTGTCTCATTTCAGAGACCGCATCAGGCTGAGCGCGCTCAAGCACGCTTAGCTGAGCGTGCTGCCATTATGTGGACTTGAGTACCCTGAGTGAGATGGTCAGTTTTTTGTGAAATGGGACAGACTACCCTTCGGAGGACTTCCTGGTTGAGTCACCAAATATCCCCGCCCTCACGGAGGACAAGCTGCGGAGCGCAGCATTTATTTTTTAATTGTGCGACCTTGCACAGACACAAAACAATAAACACATACAAGCACAGATTATTCCCACAAAATCCATCCAATGATTGCATGTTTTGTATGAAGGAGTATGAGGGCCATACTGAGAATTTTTCTCAAGACTTTGAGATTTAAGACAATGACAGCAGAGCTCCAAGAAGAAAAGACCAGAAGCAAGCTTCTGAAAAAAAAAAAAAAACCCTGAAAAAAAAAAGACCCTTGTGGTTTTTCCCTCCGCCATGGCAGGGTTTTTATGCCCCTCCTCGAGCTACCACCTTACCGTGGTGGAGGAGTTTGTGTGTCCCAATGATCCCAGGAGCTATGTTGTCAGGGGCTTTATGCCTCTGAAGGGTCACCCAATGCAGACAGGTCATGGGGGAGGGACCAGACTAAGAGTAGCTCATCCAGACATAGGTGTCAGGCAAAAAAAAAAAAAAAAAAAAAACTGAAGAAAAAAACTAAAGAAAACAAACCTTAAAACGGACAAAAAACCTTTAGAACAAAAAACTCTGAAAAAAAAAACTAACAACCTAAAGTGGGTGTTTTGCACAAAAAAAATAAATAAATAGAAGAGCAATCTTTGTATTTAAAAACGATCGTTTAAATACAAACAGCATATTAAATAAGTGCTTATCAGGATTTAGGAGGAACCCTAGTACTGAGACAGCCCTTTTGAAAATTTTGAATGACATCAGGTGCAATTTAGATAATCGCAACCTCACAGTCTTGGTCCTGCTGGATCTAACCGCCACTGCCTTTGATACAGTAGACCATCACATTTTATTAGATAGACTTAAGCACCTGGTCGGCCTCTCAGGCACTGTTTTTAACTGGTTCACCTCTTATCTCACTGATCATCACTTCGTTTCAGGTCCGTTTCAGGAATGATTGTAAGGAGCAGACCATCCAGATCCTGAGAGCCGAACAGGACGCCATGCGTCTGAAAATCGCAGAGGAGATTGCTGTCCTGCAGCAGGCAGCTTTTGAAACGGAGAGGAGGCACTGGGCTGAGCTGGAGGAGCTGAAACAACAGCTCTACATCCAGACAGTCGGTATGCTGGACAACGAGGAGTTTAAAGTGGCCCAAGAAACCAGCTTTAAGACAATGACAGCAGAGCTCCAAGAAGAAAAGACCAGAAGCAAGCTTCCGCAGGAAGAACTGGAGCAGATCAAAAAAATAAACCAGGAGCTCAGAGGAAAAACAATGAATGTACTGTCACAATATTGTACTGTAAATGTTATGGGAGAAAGCCAATAAATGTGATGCTGATCAGGATGATAGCTGTGTTAGCAAATGCTAGTCAGCAAGCTAGCTAGCTAGCAAGTTGATCTGAAAGATAAACAAATGAAAACTGCTTTTTGTGTTGAATTTCCTCTCAAAGGTATTGAAAGTCACAGTTAAAATAGTTATAGAAGAATAGGACACACACACACACACACACACAAACAAACACACAGGTTGTACTAGAATGTATAGAACTTTGTAGACCTATTCACATTTTTAAAGGGGCAAACTGCATATTGCACATTTAAATTAGCAGATTAGTCTCACAACCCTTTTAAAATACATTTTAGCTCAGTGTTTCAGAAACTTGAGGGATGGCCTAGGAAAAACGTGGCTTCTAAATCCAGTGAAGGTGATGAACACAAAAAAGGTAAAGAATGTGGTATCCACTGCACTACTGACACTTCCCAACTGGTGGTACTAAGGGACTCATGAAAGACTTTGGTTAAGGCAGCAGAGATAAAGAGGACATGCCAGCCTCATAGACCTTGCAAGAACCACGCCCAATGGGGAGTGTCCTCAGGTTTGGTACCACAGAAAATGCAGGAGTTACTTCACCATGAAGAAATAGTTAGATGCGCAAGTATCAAAGTTGCAAGGTAAAGGCAGCTCAGCCAAAAGGTTGCGTGCTACACCAATCAGCTCAAGGGTGTTTGAGGAGAAATGCATCTCTTGTGAAAAAACCAGCAAATATATCAAGGGTTAGAAAACCCACGAGATCCTGGTCAAGTGCTGTGAGCTACGGGGAGACAGCAGGATACGAGAATCAGCTGTTAAGAAGCTAGATGACCGAATGTTGGAAATCACCAGCAGGGAGCTTGTTGCAGCAGAAGGGCAGTATCGCAGATCCTGTTATCGCGCATACACCCGTGAAGAGCCAGCTCTATGTAGTGGACTTGCTGACGGTGAAAAAGATGCCACTGATCTGTACGAAACTGCAGAAACACAGGCTCTCCAGGAACCTGTCATGCACATAAGGACTCAAGTTCTCCCTTGCCATGACCATGGAAACCCTCCGGAAGAAATTTAAAGAATTGATGTCATGTCATGGAGCCAATCAAGTAACCAGGTCATCCATGAACAATCTCTGTTACTATCTGAAAAAAGAACTGGCACAATCTATCCACTTCTGCCCTGATGACGATGGAAAACTTCTACTATACACCAACGGTCTCTCCAAGAGTGACCTTGTGAAGAGAACATATGCCCTGCAAATTGAGCTGGATGCTCTCAGAACTCAGGCCCCCTAATGTAGAACAGGACAAAGATGTCATCCCTCACTCAGTCACCAAGTTTCTCCAAACACTGTTGACAGGGAAGCCAGCTGATCATCAGCCATCTAAAAAGTTTGAACAACTCACCAACTTCCTAGGCAGTGATCTGGTGTTTGCCGTCACTGGTGGTAAAACCAAACCACCAAAGCACATCCTTCTGCCTTTTGCAGTGAAATCTCTGACTGGGAATACTGAACTGATACGTATCCTTCAATGACTCGGCCATGGTGTTTCCTACACACAGGTTGAAGAAATTGACACCTGCACTTTGCCTTCAGAAACAGGAGGGATCCCAGACAGGAGTGACATTGCCAAGCAACATCTACTAAGGAGTCTTCACAACCCTTGCCTGAGACAACATTGACCGATTGGAGGAGACAGTCAGTGGTGCAGGCACATCACATTGAGTAAATGGCATTGCTGTGCAGCCCAGAATCATTGGACCAATGCTTCAATGTGAAAAGATGACACTGAAAAAGTCCAAGAAAAGGAGCATCTCACCAGCACCAGTATCACTCCAGACATACAATGCTGGTCAAAAAGTTGGACCTCCAGTCACTGTTAGCCTAGACGTGAACGCAGAACAACAGGTCAAAAATTCCAGAGTCAAGAACTTGATCTGGCTGCTCACTCAGATATGTAACTCAGAAGACCAAACCATTAGCAGCTGGACTGGGTTCAACATCCTCACACGCAACAGCATGCTTGTGGTGCAGGACACTGTAAGTTACCTACCAACAATCAACACCCCAGCATATGAGATGTCAACCATTAATGAAATCCTGACTCAAACTCTGGAGATCATGCACGCCCTTGGACTAGAGAAGATAGTTTGTGTCCTTGACCCAGCACTCTATGCCAAGGCAACAGAAACCACATGGAAGCAAGTTCCAAAACATTATACTGAGAATGGGGGCGTTAAATACTATCTGCAACCTTTTATCAGTCATGGGGAAGAGGTTTCAGGGTGCTGGCCTGCGTGATTTGTGTGTAGAGTCTGGAGTGATTGCAGAACGATCCATCACTTCTGTGATGGAGGGTCGCAAGTACAACCGTGCTGTCAGGCTTCACAAGGTCATGTATGAGGCGATCATGAGGGTAGCCTGGAAGGGATTTCTCCTTTGGATCCAAATTAACCATAGAGCAGAGATTTCTCATCTGGAGAAAGCCCTTGGAATCATCTCCACTTTCCATGATGAAGTGTCACAGGCCTCCTTCTCAGCGCTCATAGATGATGCATCCTGCAATCACATCATCCAGTTGTTCCAAGAGTACATGGACTCCCTCAGGACTAGTCATCCTTTAGCAGCTTTCTGGGTGTCTTACCTTGACATGGTTGAGATCATGCTAGGCTTACTCTGTGCAACAAGAGAGGGGGGATTGGATGCTGCACCTAGCATCAGTCCGTGCAATGATACTATGGTGCTTTGCCTACGATAAGCTCAACTATGCACGTTTTCTGCCATATTACTATGCCACAATGTCATGTCTTCCTGTTGACCATCCAGAGGTGCACCAGAATTTTATGCAAGGTGGCTTCAGTGTCCAGCTTGGTAGCCATAATCATTTTGGCCGGATCCCTGTGGATCAAACAATCGAGGAACCTGTCAATTGAGATACTCAGACAGCAGGAGGGACAAAGGGCTTCAGCCTGAAACGGGCTGCTGGGGAAAGGTACTACCTGACCTCTGAGTACCGCAGCATGCTCCTCAAGAGCTGAGAACAATGGTGAGATACTGACAGAGTCATGTCAGCCACCCAGATCTGCAGATAACCAGAATTTCCAGAGATGAAACCGATGTTCAATCAATTGTGAAGCTTGTTGAAGATGACTGGACGAACCCATTCGACCCAAATGCAAGTGAGTTTGTCAGCTTGTCAACAGGCACTGTCCCCCCTCCAGATATAGCAAACGACCTTCTTGATGCCCATAAAATGGGCACAGAAGCATATGAGACATTCAAGCAGGATCGACTTGAAGGCCACAAACCAAAGACCAAGTTCCATGACAAGATGACCAAGAAGAAACTTAAGACATTCACTGACATCCAGAAGAAGCCTGCAAGCAACCCAAACATGATTGTTTTGCAGGCTGACAGAAAGCTTTTTGGCTTCATGGTCCTGGCAGCAGAGAGCCGCCATCTTCAGATGGCAGATGTCCTCTCCCGCCCTCTAGGGTCATTGCCATGGTCACTTGCTAATGGAGATGGGACACTACGGAGGACGAGCAAATTGGTTCTGGCCAGACATCTGCAGAAGCAAATCATGCCAGCAGAGACCATCCCTGCTCCATCTGCTACCGTCATTGATGGGATGTGTCTGATACAGAAAATTCAGGAGAGAGCAGACACTTTCTCACCTCGCAGGATCTGTCCTTATTCGGATATTACATGAAGGAGCAAGCAGCCAAAGAATTGATGTCGTCTTCGACGTTTATCGGGAGGACCGGCACCACAGGAGGCACACCACCACAGTTCCATAATATTGCACCAGGCCACCAGATCCAGCCATGGAGAAAGTTCCTCAGCAGCTCAGCTAACAAGGCAAACCTTATGAGATTCTTAGTGGCTGAGTTTAAGACACCCAAGATGAGAACAAAGCTGAACAACAAGGTGCTGTATGTTACCAGTGAGGAAAGCTGCTTACACATGACCGGGGATCAGTGTGTTGAAGTTGCAGGCCGGCAATCAAATCAAGAGGAGGCTGACACAAGAGTGATTTTTCATGCAGCCCATGCTGCGCAGGAAGGCTATAGTGCTGTAGTCATAACATCTGAAGACACTGATGTGCTGTTGCTCTGCCTCGCTTTTTCTACAGATATCTCCTGTCCCTTATATCAGAAATGTGGAACAAAGAACCGGGTTCGGTATCTCGATATCACAAAACTAAGCTAGGGCCTGGGAGATGACGTGTGTAATGCTCTTGTTGGTATGCATGCATTTACTCGATGTGATACTGTGAGTGCCTTCGCAGGCCGTGGGAAGCTTAGAGCTTTGAAGCTTATCACAAAATCAAAGCAGTTCCAAAAATAATAATAATAATAATACATTTTATTTAAAAGCACCTTTCTGAACACTCAAGGACACTGTCAGGGCATAAAAACACAGTTAGAAACATAATTAAAATAAATAAAAATAACATACAAGTGTGAAAGTGGACAGTTCGAGTGAATATGCGATTTGGAATAGGTGTGTTTTGAGTTTGGATTTAAAGTGGGGTAGTGAGTCCATGTTTCTGAGGTCCGGGGGGAGAGAGTTCCAGAGTTTGGGGGCAGAGCGACTGAAAGCCCTGCTCCCCATGGTGCTGAGCCGGGCAGAGGGCACAGAGAGGTGGAGCGAGGAGGAGGATCTGAGGTAGCGTGAGGGGGTGGCGATGTGGAGGAGATTGGAGAGGTAGGAGAGGGCAAGGTTATGGATGGCCTTGAAAGTGTACAGACGGATTTTGTAGTTGATTCTGGACCTGACGGGGAGCCAGTGGAGCTGCTGAAGGACAGGGGTGATGTGGTGAAAGGAGGGGGTTCTGGTGATGAAAGTGTTCCTTGAGTTGGGAAAGTCCTGGAATTTATTAACAGACCTGTTTCAGAGGCTGCAAGAATTCACATACAATCTGTACTCTGTACCCACAACAGCAAAGGACATCAACCCAGCCCGCTACCAACTTTTCTGTGCATGCCGTGGGGAGTGTGAATCGAGCCAGCTACCAGGACTGTCTCTTTCTGCATGCCATGCGTGCCAACTACCAGGCAGGCATCTGGAGAGGTAAGAGATATCTGTAACAAAGAATATCATATGTAACATATCTGTAACAAGAAGCATTGATAACTTGATCTACTGACCTGTAAACTAAGTGTTGTCTTCCCAGGAGCTGCATGCATGCACAGTACAGTTTAGCAGTTTTAGTGATTACCGGCTGCTTTAACGCTGTGACTTCAGAAAAAAAAGCACATCTCATGTCTTTTGAAATACATTTCCTTTTCTTCCTCTCTTTATTTCATTGGATCTCCCCATGTATCTCTGGTAGAAAGGATTCAGATTAAAGGAAACGACAAAAGTGAAGGATGTCAGGATGGACAGGACTTCAGGGGAACAAAAACGTATTTCAGTGGTGGGTTAGGGGTAGGGTCTGAAAAGGGACTTTGTAGCCAAACGGTGGGAGTTGCCACATTACAAACATTGACTTACTCTTTATTTTAATTAATTTTGAAATAGGAAAGTGGAATCCGGGCAGGTCTTAGATCTCCCACCCACCTGTCAGTCTATCTTGCCCTTATACAAATCCAGGAATAACTCAGGTCTTTGAGATGTGTCCAATATATTTTTTTTTTTCTTCTTAACAGTGTGCATTCAGACTAAAGCCTGTAGAGATGTTTGATTTTGATCATACTGATATCATTTTTCAACTCTGGAGGTTGTCTCTTGGGTTCCTTGTAGAACATAAAAAAGCACCTGGAAACATGAGTTCAGTCCCTGATCCGCTTTGCAGATGTAAAGCGTACCCCTAAGCCACCTTCACACTATAGTCTATAGATTTTTAAAAAAGTGCAAAATCCATTTGATCTTAGTGAATTACCTCTCAGTCTGTGCCTAATAATAACTGTAACCTCAGCCAAAGAGAATCAGCCTGTTCACTCTCATTTGCTCTCATTGTGCTGCAGAGCCAATGCCCGCCAGCTCCAATCCAATTAGCAACAGTGGCAACTCTCCCTCACTGCCCATTAATATGCTTTCTCAACTTTTTGTGGGATTAGAGAGGGGGGTAGGCTGTGTAATAAGGAAGTGCTCGCTGTGAGGTGTTGAAGGAGAGACTGACTGACTAACAGTGAGGTCGCAGCAGATATAACACCTGTCCTTGTGTGAACCAGCCAGCAGGGTTACAGAAGAAAAGTTTGCATTAATAAAAGAGAAAGTGCCAACCTGAATTTTTTCAACTGTACATATGTTTCTATCTGCTATTTCTTTTGTGGTTCTGGCCTGCAAAAAAGCATTACAAAATTAATGAATAGAATAAATTTGGAGGGAAAAAAAAATGTTCCAAGTGTATAAACCCGTGTTATCTGTGCAACGCAGCCATAAAAAGACTGACAGACTGAATATTGCAGATCCTCTTCAAAATTCTTAAGAGTGGTTACATCCACTAAAATCAATGAAAGAGTCACACAATGCATTAATTTTAGTGGGTTTCCCACAGAAAGTAGTAGAAAAGTAGTATTTTATGCCTGTAAATTCTTCTTCTGCATGTAAAGGATAGGATTAGCAGAGGTAAAAGGCATCACCTTCTCCATAAAGTGTACCTAAACTTGTACAAAAGGAAAGTTTCTCACTGAATATCATTGTCATATAGTAATTGTCATTACTACGCGGGCTGATGAGGGCTGTTTGTTCCCTCATACGACCGGTGTCAGAGCTTTTTCCGCCTAGCAGGTAGTAGGTTGGACTTGTTTCTAGTGAGGGTTGGACCCCACCAGGGCAGACTTTTGTCACTGATTGTGTTCATGACTTATATGGACAGAATTTCTGGGCTCAGCCAGGGTGTCCAAAGGGGTCAGATTTGATGGTCTGAGGTGGAGTGCCCTCTCCAGGTTGGGGGATGAGATGCTACCCCAAGTGGGGGAGCTCAAGTGTCTCGGGGGTCTTGTTCATGAGTATGGGAAAAACGAAGCAGGAGATCGATAGGCAGATTGGTGCGGCGTCAGCAGTGATGAGGATGATGCACTGATTTGCCGTTGTGAAGAGGAAGCTGGAAAGCGACCAGACTGGAGATAAGTGGTTAGATGGATGGATGGATGGATGGATGGATGGATACTATGTGACTGAGCTTAATACTTGATTCTGATTGGTCAAAACCCCTTGACCTGATTCTTATTAATACAAGGGAACAGCCACATCACAAATCAAATCAATTCTGTGGAGAAAAGATGGAGGGAGGAAAAACTTGCCGAATCCAACAAAAGATCTTAAAATGCAGTAGACACCCACTATCACAACAGCAACACATTATAAACTGTACCAGTATTTTAGGAATGGCTGAGTCAGAAGAAAATGGTCTATGTCACACTTTTGTGCTTTTGTGTTTAACTGGTTGACGCAGTGATTACAAAAGGACAATTTGATGTAAAATTATCTCAAACTAATCCTAACCAACACTGACAAAAATCTGATTTTTCATATAGACATTAAGTGCCTTGATCTGTTTCCAGTATCCCTGCAAGAATTAATATCATATGAATTTTCTAAAAAGCTGAGCACAGAGGAAAGCGTTGATGATAAGTTGTTTTTTCTCTCATAAATAAAAGGTTTTCGTCTTGTTGAAATGTTTTCACTGAGTCTGCATTAAACGTTTTATATCCCGGTACAAAACCCTCTGAGCTGCTGTAGCTATTTTATTTTGTGAAAGCAGCTCTTGATTATCATTGAGAGAAAATGAATCCTTGGAGCTAAGACTGAACATTTTCTTTTTCCTCCTGCCTAAGAATTTTATTTGTATGAATAATCCTAACACCAGAGCTCATGCCCTCTCTTGTTCTCAGCCGTGAATGAGCCTGGCTCCATCTGATCGCCAAAGTCTCTATAACTTTGCCCTGACTGTGAACATAACACTCCTGAGTGTTGCCTTGAAGAGGAAACACACAGCCACTTTGACCTGAGCTTCTCTAAGTACCTCTTCAGAAAGAGAGGACTGGCCTTTTAAAGTGTGTTAATTTTAAAAGTGAAAGATGTTGTGTATGGTATTCAAAAAGCTGCACATGCATTGTCCTGTTCTGCAGAACCAGAATTTGCTGGTTTGCAAAGAGCGGCTCTTGCAATAACTTCAACTTTTTAAAAGGTACTATACTGGACTTCAATGATCGCAGTAAAATAAAAGCCTTTGCTTTTGAACAAGGTTGTATAAGCTATTACAGCAATGAGTAATTTGAAATAAAACAGTCCTGAATTTTTTCTCTATTCTTGGACAGCCAGCATTGATGCAAAAAAATATCACGACTGTGTCTCTGAACTGCACATTTCACTTTAAAATCAGATAAAACAGTTGACAAGTCAGTCTATCTATTTAGCAGCCAATTTACAATGAATGTCATGTCAAGATAAAAACAGCTGGTCTTGACTACTCCTTGTTGTATTATCAAAGACCCTACAACAAGATAGGATAAGGTTGCGTCTTGTCCTGAAAGATAAGACCCCCTGCTATTCCCATTTTAATCCAACATGAGGGAAACACTTTCAAACTTGCTAAATACTATGCAGTAACAAAGAATAACCTTGCCCAGATTTAGTGTCAACTAACTCCCAAAAGCAGTTGGACCAAATTGCTCAATTCACCTAACTCCTCCCCTTAAGCCGTGTTTTCACCATTGTATATGTTGGGTGGTGCTGTACTGTACCTTGTTTCCTGAAGAAAAATGTGAGTGTAAATGCGAATCACAAGTATACAAACAAAGGTGATATTTATTACTGTGAGTGCTGTCTGATTATCTGTGTAGATGTAACCTGGGCTGCCTGACAAAAAATAAATTAATAAAACAGTTCATTATGTTTGTCTCTCTGCCCATCAGCAAAATATAATCTGTTATGTCATATAAGGGTTTAGCTGGATAAAATGAAAAGTGCTTTTTGTCATTATAATATAAAAGTCTTGGGTGATAATAATCACTGACTTTTGTGTTAGAAGCATCTTGAATCAGTGGCAAGAGGCATCAGGGACCTTTGAAAAAGAAATGCACAGCAACAGTGAGAACCAGCAGCCAGCACAGATTTTATTTTTCAAATGTTCTGCCTTTGTGCCCACATCTTTCACCACATTTCCAAAACCACCTATAAATCATAAGGTTAAAGAGCAAACAAACACTCAGTGAGGACAGAAAATCGTTGTTGCTCTGTTCTCTGTGGGTTTACCTCTGCAGTAACATATCTGCTCTGACACACTGACCTATACTCAATTCAAATCGGTTCTACCCGTAAGCCCGGAGATGATACAGAGCAACTGTTGGCTTGTCCTGAATAAAAGAGGGAACTTGTTACACGTCCCTGTTTCTGAGAGCAGCGCCATTAGAGGCCTGTCATCACAGAGAAACATGAGAGGAAGATTAACGCAACTTTGGGCTGACAAGTTATCACTAAAAGATGACCCCTCACCTTTTGATCCAGACAAAGAACCAGACATGAAAATGGTTGATTCTCCTGATAGGTGATAGATGATCTCAAACTGTGCCCTAATGCCTTGTTCTCATCAGTTTAATCTGCTTAAGTTTTAAAATAAGTCACGTTTTTGTTGCTTATTTAAGATTATCAGCAAAAATTATCCACTGCTCATTTATTAACTTTAAATTATCATACAACATTTTAAGCTTTTTAGAATCTAGTCCAAAAGTATGAAATACACCTGATGAGGTTTTCAGGACCAATTTATTAAAATAATGTTACTGTAAACCTTCCAGATTTCCTTTATAGCCCCCTTTCCATAGGTGAGAGCAACCAATCTGGGTACTCGGCCCTCCTAAGTCCCCCACTGGCCTGCATTCACACTTTTTGAGCCCTAACAGACACTAGCATGATTACAATGGTGGACTTTCCCTGCTGTTGGATGCGAGCCCTGAACAGCCATATATGCCAATCATCCTCCATTCACATGCAAGAATTCTTTTTCTACACTTCCTCCTGATCAGCTTTTTGGACATCACGATTCCTCACATGCTGATTTGCTCTGTTGAATCATTTATCCTCCTCCCCTCCGCCAGTGCAGATGTCACATTTTTACTGTCTTTCCTCTAATCCTTCTGAAATCAAGGGGGGAAACTTTCTTACTGTCTTCCTGAAATTGCTATTGATGTGACGTGGTGTTTGGGTAAAAGAAAAAGAAAAAAAGACAGCTGCTTCACTGTTAAGCTTGTATAGATGCATTAGGAACTGTATCGTAATCCAGTCCACCTCTTCTAATCATGCTAGGGATAAGGGAGTGTACTGTACCTGGATGTGGCTCAGAGCACTGACTGTGGCCGAATAAACTGGACTTTGGGGGGAGAAAGGCTGTAAATGGTCGTAGCTAAAATAAGAAGAGCACACAAATTAACAGCAATGGTTATTTTATGGAACAGAACATGGGTTCATTTGTTCATTCCATTTAATTTAGTGGACCATGAGCCAACCCACAAACATCAAACCTCCAGGGCAAGGCAGATGTAGGTAGTGGCAATGCTGACAATGTTCTGCAATGCACATTGAATGGTGTTGTTGGGATCCTCTGATGAATTGCACAATGTATTCAGTAAAACATATTAACATTGAAAGGTCATGGGAAGGCATTGAGGAGAAATAACAACAATGGACTAGGTAGCTAACCCTCAATTCCCACCGCATCCAGAACGGCAACAAAACGGCCGCATCCGCCAATCATAGCTGATTGTAACCATTCAAGTCAATGTGTCAATTTCCACCGGCTTCTTTCCATCCCGCTGCGGATCGCCTGACTCCGCAGCTGATCGCAAGAGCTCGATTTTTTCTGGACGCCGAAGCATGCTGGATGAATTCAGCATAGATTAACTTGTGCTGGAAAGGAAGTCAGACACAGACACAAAATAAAACTTCCGGCTCCTTTTTATAATAAAACACTCCATGTTTCTGGCGAATTGTATTCCACACCATGCAAACGGGCAGGGACAAACAAGTGAAAGGTTTATAGACAGCATTTCATCCCGATGACACCATGGATGAGAGGATGCTGGTTTTATAAGTCTAGAAGTAGATTTACTTATCTAGAAAGGACACGATATACTGTTATATGGTTAGCCTATGTGGCTAAAGACAACTTCTTATTGCCCAATTGCACGTGAATCCGCGGGTTCTTGTGAATTTTCATGATTCCTGCTGTCCATTATCCACCACGAAATTAGCCTCACAAATAGAATTGGAATTAGTGTACGGCAACAATTGTCGCCGCTCCGGATGCAGTGGAAATCCCGGGTAAGTAGCTAGCAATGGTTAGCTCCTTTAATTCACCATGTTTTTTACTCTGAAGTCTCTTTTCACAGAGGCAGATTTTGCCTGATTTCGAGTTTTAAATTAGAGCAAAAAGCAGCTCTGTTGACAGATGAAAACTTCTACAGGCTTGTTGTGATGACATTTTCCTTTCTCATGTGCTCTTCACTCTTAAGGCCCAACATGCACCGAAGAAGCAGTGCTGAGGAATTGGAGCATGAGTATTTCTGAAGGGTTGGGAAGGCCTTCAGCAACCACAAAGCCTACAGCCTCAGCTGGAGACAGAGAGCAGTCACTTTGGATCACCTTGAGTGATGTAGCCATGGGCAACAAGTTTGACTGCACTGAGCGATTCAGGAAGAGGTGAAGGATATGGTGATAAGATGCATTCAATGAGCATTATTTTGCTCTTTACTGAGACAGCATTCAAGCAAAGATGGAGCATCCACCTCTGGTGTGATGGATGTGTTTATCTATATTTACTCTCCTTCCAGTGAATACACATTGAGGCCGGTGACGGGGTGTTTCTATAACCCATGTTACTGCGGTTAAACAGCAAATATGCAGCTAAAAGTCTGTGTTATGTGGAAAACAATACATCAATCATGAATATGTGCATTTTTAAAATAACAGCCTTGGCATGAGGCATCGATATATGGCTTGTAACTGGAAAAAGGAGCCTTTATTTCTGTCTGTGTTTTGCAAAGCAGCTGGCCATTAAACCCAAAACAAAACAGCATGTTATTTTTAAATTTAGTGTAAAAATCAATGACAGCTCATGTTCTTGCTTTGCCTTTTAAAACCTCAAACACCGGCACATCCAGCTGAGCCCCGCGAGAGTGACAGCATCGTCTTCTGAGAGCATTTATATCATTAAATATTGATAAATAATAAAACTCTACCTCAAACTGAGAAACGTGCATGACAGCACTTTAGTGTTTAGTGAGTCCAGCCAAGCTGTCTCTCAGGGGGATTGAGCTGAGTCAGGCTGCTCTCAGCCACAAGATAATCCCCTTGGTATTGTTCATATCAAGGCTGAACGTGGTGTTCATCCCTGTACGAAGGAATGAGCAAGGTGGTCCTTTATGTGAGAGAGAGAAAAAGGGAGAGGGGGGATTCCCATGACAGTCATTTTATGCAGGGGAGACACCTACAGCGCGTCCATCATCGCCTGAGGATGGCTGAGGCCTTTAAAATGGAGATGGGCCATCATTGGATCCTGGACAGATAGCTCCGTTGCTTATAATCTCTCCTTTTCCCCCCTGTTTTTCTCTTCTCATCTCAACTGTGAAATGCAGAAAAGCTGAAGAAAAATAATCCCCAGAAGAAAATGTGGCCAACAAAGGAAACTCATGCATTCTTATCCAAGGTGGCTCCTGCTCCTTGTGACTTCCAAAAGGTCCAATATGATGGGGAAAAAAAGACATATTTCACCTTGCCTTGATATGTGCACCTCCAGTCGTCCTCTGGCTTAGCGACTGTGAGAATGTAGAAGAGAGAAAGTGCTGCAATGGTCCGTTAGCCCACCTGTTGGTAAAAACTAGCTTCAGCACAGTTGTTTTTCATTTAGCTTCGATAGGGACAAAATGAGGAGGGGTTTGTCAAGGCATGCAAAACTACACTGACACCTTACTTTTAATAAGATATTATCAACAGAAGTTAACAAGTGTCCAGATAAGGATTGAGTCCAAACACATTTAATCTATGAAGATCCATGGATTACTTCAAACCTGCAAAGGCTAGACCCCCATGCTCAATTTGTCTGTGATCCATCTTACCATCTTTTTGACTCAAGTAAACAAGCTCTCCAAGATGCTTCTGCTGATGAGAAATCAGGCTCTCTTCAGGGATCTAGATCATTTGGCTCAGCAGGAACCAGCTCTCTCAGTTGCAGTACCATTCTGAGCCGTTTTATAGACTAAAAACCTTCTCCACAGACCCTTACTCCCCACCTTGGTGTACATGCTTTACATTGGCCTAAATCGGATTGCCCAAAACCTTTGGCATCACATAATACACTTGGTGCACTTCTTTCAGTAATCCTGAATATTTTCCAGTTCTGTAAGTGTAAAAAGAAAAGGGTTGGTGCCACTACAGGTCTTGAAAAACTCCAGGATTTGTAGCTTGCTTTTGTTTTGTGCTTTGGTTTGAGCTACATTGACACTGAAAGAAAGCTGCAAGAGATCAAGTGGTAATTATGGTGTTGTTTGGTTCGGCTGATGTCCAGGGGTCTTACACAGTACATAAATCCACAGGAAACACATCTGACTCTGTTTTCCAAGCAGCGGCTGAGAGTGCTTGTTGTGACTGTTGCTGTAGATGTGCTGCAGGTAGAGATATGGACCTGCATGTAGTTGAGATCCAGCCTCTGTTCTCACCTTTTGTTGCACTCCTGACACATCCAGAAGTGAAACCCACGAAACCCTGAATGGAAAATAGGATTGAGCTTTGGTGTGCACATTTCCATGACCTCCTGTGCTGAGGTGGCTGCTGACCTGTTGAAGCGGGGGGCTGGTTTATTTTCAACAGCATAATTGCTCAGCTGATGTAAAAAAAAAAAAACTGACTACAATTGAAGTGTATCTGACAGAACGTGACTGTTTGCAACCAGGGATTCCATGGTACACATGTAATACTAAAAACAAACTTGAACTGTCATTGTTTCTGCAATTCTCAAGACAGACTGGGAATCACTCCGGGTTGACTTGTTTATGTTTTAGACCAGAGATGATTGACACTTGAGAGAGGCTGGTGGTGGGCATGGCTTCCCAGCTTATCCAATCCAATCCACTTTATTTATATAGCACATTTTTAAAGAAACAATCAAGCTTACTTAAGTGTGGCACAATAAAAATAAAAGAACAAACACTGCAGAAATGAAACATTACAAAACAAAACAAAACCAAAAAAAATGATAGATTAAAAAAAAAACATCAAGAGGAAATAAATAAAAGCAGTTAAATCATTTAAAATAAAATAGAATAAATGAAAAAAAAAAAAAACACATAATAAACATCAAAACACAAAAGAATAAAATAAATAAAGCTTATCCCAACACTGTAGAGCAGAGATTGCTGCTCCCCCTTCTTTGAAATACTTGGCAGTTAATTTTGTTTGTTTGTTTGTTTGATTGATTGAATTGTCTTCTTGTTTTTTTATAGTTCAAATTTGGTGGGGTGTTAAAAAACACTTTTTATTCTTACATACTGTATGAATTGACGTGTGGTTCTTCCTGGTCGAACTGAACCATAAAAAATAGATTTTTTTCCTTTCTCTTTTTGGTAGAAACACTCAAAGAACTTCAAATGTCCAGTCAGACTTAATGCATCACAGAAACTGACTCTAAGACAAGTTCTCTATTTAGGCTTCACACTGGTAACATTGCCAATGTAGAACGGTCTGATCGCAGTGTGGGTGTGATTAGACATGGATAGCGGTCAATCATCATCAAGCTCCTCTTTCAAAGCACGGAGATGGTTCATGCTAATATAGCAAAAACACGTTATTTTCATCCTGGGTGGGAGTAGGAATATTCTGCTTGTCCATCTGTCTTATCTGCTTGCAAGTGTGGCCTTGTTGAGGAAGGACTAATTAGAACAGCATTTTCAAGCCACAAAACTAATTCCTCCTCTAACTGCTCTTTAAACTTGAAGTGAGAGATTTGAAAAGTCAGTTGTCAGTTTTCACCGGTACAACACCGAGGATGTCATGACAGCTTTTTATTGACTTTCTGGCTGAACACAAGTGGGAATCTTTGAAGGACAGCATAGTTGGTGAAGAACTGCAATCAGTCAAGGATTGTTGGTGTCCCAGGTCCCACTAGTGTAGAGACAAACATTTCACTTTTTTAGTCGAGATCACTGCCAATATTAAACCTATATCCACTTTACTTCTTTAGTAGTGTGTTTGTATTAAAGACTATGAGAAGAAAAGTAAAAAGACAACACGAAGATGCTGCTTGCATCTGTTGTGCTCACTTTGAAAAAAACACCAACCACTGGAGACTAATTTTGCATTAATGGAGCACAGGGACACAAACTTGCCACCTGGGTATGAGATGCACTGTAATCATATTTGGACTTTTCCTGAGGACCGCAATGAGGACGCCACTAACGCCGTCTTGTGATCGTCTTGTGATCGTCTTGTGATCATTTATAGTCCCTTATTCAGGGACTGTAAAGCAAAGTTTGAGCCATCACGTTGTTTGTATAATAGAAGCATGATTTCAATAATTCTGCAGGGTTGGCTTTCGCTGTAGGGATGGGGCCCTGTAATATCTATTTCTATGGGGAGCAGAATTCCTAGGGACACCCCAGTCTGTGCTCTTGGTTAATGTGCAGTTATAAAAGCATTCATAAAGTACACTGTTTTCATAAAGCTTTTCCTGATTTTACTTGAAATTCTATTTCAATTGTTTTCAACAGTTTTATAAAACTTTTTATAGACGTATTTATTTTGGAGTGAAATATATAACCTTTGTAAAACAAGCTGTAACTTGGTTTTGAAAAGTGCTGTGTAAATACAATATTATTCTTATTTTACGTATAGTATGATTTTGTGAAAAGACAGTAAGTGCTACCTAAAGAGAAACAAACTTGTCCCTCTGATGACACCGTCTTGGTTTCTCACTGAGAGACGACGATAGTTTTGGTCAATTTAAACTCAGCTGTGTATAAACTATTCCATATGGGACAAGTATTTACGTCTCAAAGCACCCTGGAAGCTGCATCTGTGTCTCTGGACTTATCCATATACTCAGTGGATCCCAAACACTCTTTAGCTTTGCCTGCTACATTCACAAAAAGCATAATCCTCATTCAAAGTGGATTAGAGGGAATGCTGCTCACACACTGAAACCTATTGGATCCAGTTTAACACACTTTAGTATTACTGTCCACTTACCATTGTGAAGTATGGTAAGTGCTGATGTTAACAACGTAGAGTGAATGTGTTTCCAAAGTTAGCTTATTAAACTGGATTCTGGACTATACATATGTACTTCCCATTGAATCCAGCATGTCCTCTTCAACCCCATTACATCTCTGACTAATGTTAAGTTTGCCACGTATCTAAGCCACTGTGAGGAACTCTATTTAGTGTCAAACTCGGTGATCCATGTAGAGAAAGCTTTCCTTTTTGCTGATCATGACGTGTACAAACACAAGCATTATTTTTGGACCAATGTACATCCTGCCTTCAAACCTCCACTTTATAAAACAATGGACTTGTGGCTCACCAGCCAGCAAGTGGCTGATATACAATGTCAGTGTGATTGTTTATTTATTTTTGCATTTGACCAATTGAACATAATTGCTAAAGTTGCTTGAACTTTTTTAATGTCAGCAGAAAATAAATCAATAGAATATTTATGTATGTATATATATATATATATACAGTACAGGCCAAAAGTTTGGACACACTTTCTCATTCAATGTCTTTTCTTTTTTTTTTTATATGACTATTTACATTGTAGATTATCACTGAAGGCATTAAAACTATGAATGAACACATGTAGAATTTTGTACTTATAAAAAAAGTGTGAAATAACCGAAAACATGTTTTATATTCTAGTTTCTTTAAAATAGCCACTCTTTGCTCTTGATGACAGAAGTACCTTGTCAGGGTTACTTCGGGCACTCCTGTGAAGTAAAAACCATTTCAGGTGACTACCTCATGAAGCTCATTGAGAGAACAGCTAAAGTTTGCAGCGCTATCAAAAAAGCAAAGGGTGGCTACTTTGAGAAATCTAAAATATAATACATGTTTTCAGTTATTTCACACTTTTTTCTTAAGCACATGATTCCACATGTGTTCATTCATAGTTTTGAGAATCTACAATTTAAATAGTAATGAAAACAAAGAAAATGCATTGAATGAGAAGGTGTGTCCAAACTTTTGGCCTGTACTGTATATCTGTGTGTGTGTGTGTGTGTGTTAATCATCTCAAAAATTTGTTTCAGCATGCTTGCTTCTACTGTTTCTAGGAGGCAACATCCATGTGGTGAACATGGCTTCACCGAGGACATCCACTGTCTGGCACTGGTGTCCATTTTTGTTAACCCCAAATGTTCTCAATTGGATTTAGATCAGGCGAACACGCAGGATGGTTCAAAAGAGTGATATTATTCCTCTTGAGATATCCTTTGTCAGGCGTGCATTGTGAACTGTAACAATTTCTCAACTGCTGCTGTACAGCTTATGGATTACCCTGAGAACTGAAAACAGGACACAAGAATCGCACACGTGTTGCTGTTTCCACACAATCAACGGGATAATGTGTAGTTTTATTAAACCACCAAAAAAAACTTACTGTCTTTTCCTGTCTTTGTGTTTTTCCATTGTCTTTTCAATGTTCATCTTTTTTTGTATTCAACAATAATCAATAACATTTATTCTGTTACCATATAAACAAACTTCTTGTAACACCATTCTCATATCCATATTCATCATCCTTCCTCTCTATATCTTGTCACATCACATCACACACACATTATTTTCTCACATTAACTTCTCTCCTCGCTTTGTAGCATTACAATGTTTCTCTGATCATAGTCAGTATCATTACCGTTTGACAGTATCGCTCTGATTAAACCGCTGCACTACTACGGTACATCCAGGAAATAGACAGTACCAAAATACGGCTAACGCTAACAACAGCCGCTAACATCCCCACTCACTTTCGTGTACCCAGTAGCACGTTCAATTATAAAACAAAGTCACTTTGTAAACATCCCGACTAGATAAACTTGACACCTTTGCAAAATGAGTTAAAGTAAGTGCTGATAGAAGAGTAAACTGTAGGAGCCCACCATTACTAACCTGAAAACAGGACACAAGAATCGCACACGTGTTGCTGTTTCCACGCAATCAATGGGATAATGTGGAACAGGGTGGAGGTGACATCGCTATGCCAGCAGATTCTCAGAGCGAAACACACATGCACTGCCACCTACTGTCAGTAGTTAATTATTGTTCTTTGGTACATTCTGTTGAGTCTTGTGTCTAGATACTTCTCATTCACTTCAGTATAAACAAAACAAATTATAAAAATACACAAATGACAACTCTTTGTGGGTGTCATACGTACATATATATATATATATATATATATGTATATATGTATATATATATATAAATATATATATATATATATATATGTCACAATAAACCCATTTGTCTGCACATTTCGCATGTAATATTGATGGTATTTCAATGGCCAGTAACGTGTGAGATGGTATGATTATTTTCCTTTTTGTACCATATTTAAGATATTGTGGGGGTAGTTTTTATCTGTATGACGTAAATTTAAAAAAAAAAAAAAAAAGGTGCTGTATGCTGTACAGGTTGTAATGCAGTTATTTTTGGGTAAAAGTAGTCCAGACTTTTTATCCTTCCTATCATGCATTTTCTTTGTCCCTAGACTTTATAAAAGTCTTTTACGAAAGAGACTGCTTGATCTTTGTGAGGCTTTATGATTAAATATGGAACAAAACACAGAAGTAAGGAAAAAGCAGAGAAGTATGAAGTCTCAGAGGACAGGTTTCAAGTTCACCTGCCAGTGAAAGAAGGGCCTGTCTCGTTTCTGTGGGGGTAAGATGTAAAGAACTGTCAGATTTGAGTGCTAAGGATGTAGGCTAGCAGCTTTCAGCACATTTGAAGCCTTTTTGATGTTTTTTTTTTTTTTTTAAAGCAAGTTAAATAAGGCAGAAAACATGTTTTTCATAGAACAGTAATGACTCATATGTTAAAGGATATCCTTTGGCTTGTGAAGGCCAACTCCAGACTCATGAGGCTCATTGTCTTCACCTATCATACCAGCCCAGTTTTCAAAGTCAATTTATGAGTCCATTCAGACATGCATCTCTCTTCATGAATGTAATACCAATTCCACATGTCTGTCTGACTGAACTTCATGAGATTGAACCTTTTAACATCAGTGTTTTACTTCCAGCGCGCCGTGAGTCTGAGGTGAATCCCATCAGTTTAACACAAAGGCCACAGCAGCACAAGGTTAAATACGCAGACAGGGAGATTAAATGTAAGTTTTTCTCTCTTTTTGTGAAACTCTGAAAAAGCCAATTTAGTGTTGGCAAAGAGATTCTCCTCAGGTCAGACTAATCTACAATGGGGGAAAGACCTGGAAGAAAAACAAAGACGTCAAACTCCTACAATGACTTTGGAGGAAAGGATTGTCCCTCCTTTTATTCTACAGCTTTCAACGAAGACATTTATGCGGATGAATTAATCAGCGACCAGCAAAGCACTGGAAAGCACATGAGAAAAAAAAAGTGTAACAGATTAAGCCTTTGGTGACCCAAATGAACAGAAACTGAGTAACCATCATATGTATTTACTATCAACCATCAATTATTAAAACTGAACTTTAATCCATGTTTATTTGAGGTATTAAATGGGTGGGATTCAGAATATGGTCACCCTAGTTTCAGGATATGTTTAGTTATAAAGGTGAGTCACTTGATAGTCATGGTTATTTAATATGATAGTTTCCTAATGCTGAAATCATCTGACATGCCCACTGTCTTCCCTGGAAAATGAGCTGCTCTTGAATGACGCTAGTGATGGACGCTAATTTCCTCTCAGAATTTATGGTTGAATTTTGATAAACAACATGATTTTTACATATTGCAGGTCTTGTTTTAAGAGGACTGAAAAGATTGCCATATTGATGAACACAATGTTGAATAACTGTCATTTTATTGTTTTGTTTAAACCTCCTAAACTCGATTAAAGTCCAGTCTTACCAGTTGATTTCGGATCATCTGAACAGCTTTGTGTGCCACTTCCTTTAAAAAACAATACAAGAATCTCCCAAAAAGATAGATATTACCTAAACAATTTTTATTGCCTGTTACAGCTGCAATGGGTCTGTAAAAGAGCAACTAAAGATACTTACTGCAAGCCTTTTTTTTCCTGTTGCATTTAATGTAAGTATGAGTTTTAATGTCTGAGAATTTTAATGATATCTCTGTATATGTTGGTTTTTTAGAGAATCCTTTACTAGTTCGTTCTGCAGTTTCTTTGAATGGTTTCCCTTATGGAGCAAAATGTTCTATCTTATCTTGACCAGCTATGATTCAGCACTGCAGAGATGTAAAAATAAGACTGAATACTGTGATAAATAATAAAATTGATGAGAAAATGTAATGGGGGATTCACAAGCAAGAAGAGAGGGCAGGCTTCCCTTGCGGTTACAGTCGTCATTATGTAAGACTAACTGCAAACTAAGTTTGAAAATCCATTAGTGCTGCAAGCCTGAAAGACAACCAAGAGCTCTGTTCTACCATGATCCTTTTACTTTCACTGGCAACACTTCTCCCTCTTGCACACAGAGTGTATCCTATTGCACAACTGCTTTTGTGATGCTCCTGTCATTTCTGAATTATACTTTGAATAAATGAGACTGAGGGTCTCTGTATGGGGGTGGGGGGGAGTAATAACTTGGATGGATAAAGCAAGAAGCAAAAGCAGAAGAGAAAAGTTAACTGTAGTCTGACAAATAAAAATGTGACATTCTTTTTGGAAATCATGGAAGCAGCGTTGTTCACCTTTAAGAGGAGGAGGAGGAGTACAGTTTTAAAAGTGGGCACCCCAGATGATATGGAATATTAACAGCTCTTGGCTTGGGTAGCTGACAACCCTAGGGAGGCACCATTAAAGGGATATTCCAAGTTTAAGCCATGGTCAAACACAACGTAAAACCGAGTTAGACCCCCTCTGGAGTGATGAATTTTGCCGACCGCTTGCTTCTCTAATTATACCAACTTCAGCAATGACTGCATGAAAGTAATATAGAAATGCAAACCAACTAAGGTGCTAAGGCAGAAGAACTACTGCATCTGCAGTGTACATACAAGATACATAAGAACTCTGACTGCATTTCCATGAAGTAATAATCATGAAGTTTCTTCCTTGACCTGTGAAACTCCGCTGCACTTGGTGATCGACTCGTCAGGGCTTCCTCACAAACAAGCAGCTGCTGGAAGAGAGTGGGTGAGTTGGGTTTGGCCTCTTTGCTGAAGAGATCAGGCAAAGCTATGAAGATGGTAGGTGGCTAGTGCTATGGCTGAGACCCTATATGTCCCGTTGATGTGCTGTTCTGAGCATTATTTGTGGCTATAGAGTGGCCTTTTGGTTGACGTTTGCGCGTGGAGACATATTTCACTGTGTACTGCTATTGCTGTTGTGCAGTTGTTGCTGAAGTTGGTATAGAGAAGCAAGCAATCGGCAACATTCATCTTTCAAGGGGGTGTCTAACTCAGGGCTCTATTTTCGTGTCTCGCCGGAGACGTGCCGCAGGCGTGGCGTAAGTCAGGTCCGCCGCGCCAACAAGGCGTTCCCAAGCACAATTTGGTATTTTGGTGAGCCGCGCAGCCCGGCGTAAGTATCCCCCCTCCCTAACTCAGCTCCTCCCAGCAGTGTAAGTCGTTGCGAGGGAGGAGAGAGGGCGTGGAGTGGGTTTAACACAGCCGAGACCTGTTTTCACCAATCACATAAGCTCCTCTCCGTGCCTTTAAATCCGCCACCGGCGAGGTGTATTACTATTTTCGTGAAGTAGTCAGAGAGATCAAGAGATGTCTGAAGACAGTAATGCCACACGATGGTGACAGAAGGCAGCTCCTCAACAAGTGTCACTGTAAGCGCTGCATTGGGTGTCCTCCACACTCTCTCATATGAGCACAGATGGATTTGGTGTGTGTAATGTTGGACCCAGTGGTAAGACAAGCACCCTTTTACACAAATAAAGACACTCACATAAAGTTGCATATATTCAAACCTCACGTGACAAAGGTGGGTTGTGCGCACAGATCACAACATCACAACTCCAAAAATGGCATTAAAATTGGAACCATCTGTGCGTAATGACGCATTGCGCTCCGTGGCCTGGCTCTTTCTTTCATAGATGTTGGCATATAAAATAAATTTGGCTCACAAAACTGAATATTATAATATCTGTATGTCGGCTTACAGTGAATAACTCATCTGATCACTGAAACAAATCATCTGTTCAGTCGCGGCTGCAGCAGGTCGAGCTGCGCGAGAAATAAGAGGAAGAAAGAAAAGGAGGGAGACGAATCACATATCTTGTTAACTTCATCATGTGTGTTTATTTACTAGATATTTAATTTAATTTAAGGCGGTTTCAGCTGTGTTTCAGCTCATCAGATCACATATACATCAGAATATATCTATATAGATCTAAATGTATGTGCTGACTCAGATTAATAGTTGTTGATGATTATTTATTGCACTGAAATGTGCCTGACACTGTGGAAACCTGCCGGTGAGGCATCGGTGACGTATGCCGATACGCGGCCGGTCTACCAAAATACCACTAGACCAGCTGCACTCCACCTGCGCTGAAAGCTGACCAGGTTTGAATCGGCGAGCTTTCAGCGCACTTTACACGCCACTGGCGAGCACAAAAATGTCACTGCGCCCGCTGATTCTGTCGACACCTCCCCCTGCCATGCCACCACGCCCAGCTTGATGGACCTCGGTTTGCCTCCGTGCGCCTCAGTCCACGAAAATACCAAACTGGCTGTACGCCGGGCTCCGCCAGACGAAAATACAACTACGCGGGGTCCGCCACCCTCCGTCGCCTCACCTTCGTACACAAAAATAGAGCCCTCAGTGTTAACATGTGTTTGACCATGGCTTAAACTTATACCGGAATATCCCTTTGGTGCAGAAGAGTACAGGTTTTAGAGCAACAAATGCTGCCATTCAAGACTTTTCTGAAGGAGACAATGCAAAACAACTGTACATTCTGCACATTAAACAACATCATGGCTCAGTTAGAAGAGTCCAGTTGCAAAGCTGACATACCTGTAGTAACTACTTATCACCCAAAGTAACCGTAAAATGAACTATTGAAAACCTGTTGAAAAACTCCAAGCAACTGATCCCCTCAGTGCCTAAACAGTGTTGTAAAGAGGAGAGATGCAACACAATGGTAAACGAACCAACCTTTCTAAACATGTCACTAACATCAAACTCAATGATTATACACACTTTACATTTGGAAGTAACTTGTTTAAATTTGATATGTCATTTTTGCAACATTTCTAATAAAATTTTGAGGGTTCTAATGATTTGTAAACCCTCAAAATTGTTTGATTAACATTTTACTAAGCATGCTAATTTGGTAGTGAATTCTGTTTGTTTTCTTTGTCTCCTGTACAAGGACTCTGGGGCCAACCTTTCCTAGAAAAAAAAGGAACAAAATAGAGGCCTACTTTTCACATTTGTTGAAGATAATAAGCTTTTCTTTAATGTGCAGCAGAAGCAATCATGAACGTGCATTTATTAGGTCTGACTTGAGTTTGTATTTCTCCCTATAGGTCCTTCGGTGCCGGGCTGTTTCTTTGTTGGATTATTTGCTTGCCCAGAAGCTGTGTCTATTCAATTAAGAGTTTTGAATCTTGCGGTAAAGCATCTGTAAAAATTACCAAGCAATGTCTGTTTTGTCCTGAAATCATGTAGGAGGAGTGAAGTTGGGTAATTTCTCCATGATTGCGTTTGACTTCTATAATTGTACAATGGGGATGGCGTGTGCTGCACTGTGTTTGGAGGATATTGATTTTGTGTTATATGTGCAGAGAAACAGAATAAATGAGTTTTTCCAGTTTTTCGGCTCCCTTGTTGGATAATAAAGACCATTCAGTGTTTTCATTAAGTTCCTTTTTTTTTAAGCAGTGGTCTCAGCTGAGTGACACAGAGACAAACATACAGCCGCCACAGCAGCAGGACACTGTGTGGGAGAGTTTCAACTTTTTCAAAAGAAAAAGCAATTTATTGAACACTCTGTTGCTATATGTGGGCTAGATTTGCACTCACAGAAGCTTACAGTTAATCTCCAGAAATCAGTATCAAGTGAATTTGAATCTTCATTGAGAACAATAAGTTAATGCATAGTACATCACTATAGAGAGACTGAAGTCACTGTTAAAGTGCCTTACGGGTTCAAGTGAATTTATCACCAAGAACAATTTTGTTTGCTCGAACCTGAATCACGTTTTAGCCGTAACAGCTGCAGCGCACATGGTGTTATTTAGTCAAGTGATGAAAAAAAAAAAGCTGTAATAAACAGCATTTGAGGGATTGATGGCCTTTGCAAGAAGCTGTGGTAGCATAGAGAACTGGAGCCCCTGCCTCTTTGCTCAAAGAATGAAAAGCCTTCAAAACTCAAAATCTAAAAGCAGTAAAATAAAAGGAATAATTTTGTTGCACAGTTTTGGTTTGCTTACAATTGGTACAACCTTCAAACAATGTTATGCAATTTTTATGTATGTAAACATATTTAGAAGTGGACATTGAATCCTTCATGCAGTATAGTGTTTATGGATGATGTTTGGGTCATGTAAGTGTCTTGGAGCATTTAAATATTACAGCTGTGTCACAGATAGGCCAGGCACCTCTGATTCTGTAAGAGCTCCTCTGCAGAAACATGCACTGCATCCCTAAAACCATCCCTGCGTTTTCTCTAAAAAAGTGCGTATTTGAATGCAAATGGCCAAGTCTATATACCCCAGCGTAACTTGAATATTTTCCTGCTCATAAAACGTCTGCACAGTTGGGGTGAGTCTGTATGTGGTTGCTGAAAGTTAAAAGCTGGGTCCTTCAGCGCGAGTACGAAGGCGGGGTGATGACGCTGCTCGTACTGAGAGAAGTTTCTCTGCTCTGTTCTTGTGGTCGTCCTGTTTTAATGTACTCATGCACGTTTGACTAAAATTAGCCCAGACACAGTCACAGCTGCAGACTTCACCTCCCTCATGCTCTACCAGGTGCTTCCCTTTGCTTTAAACAAGAGTATGTAATTTTATGCGAGCTGAGAGAAGGGAAAGGTTTACTATGTGTAGCAATTTAAATTTATACTGAATTATGATAATGTTAAAATGTGACATTTATGCAGACATTGAAAGGGGCACCACCCACCTTTAAGAGAGGGAAAATAAAATAAAAACGAAAGTTTGATTTAGATTTTAAACATTAAGTCAATCCTAAATTAATCAATCTCATATCTCAAGCCGAAGTTCTCATTTCAGGGATTCCACTTCTGGAAGAACACGGACAGACAAGAACTTAAAAAAAATAATAATAATCTGTTTATTACAGGATAAATGATGGTACAACATACATGTAATTAATGAGGATATGATAATCATGATAAATAATGATGGATGAATAAAAGATTCTGGGTCAGCCTCTGACTGTTCAAGTTAATGATGGTGAGTGAATATGCTCAATCTAACATATTAACCTACATTAACTGTGGTGAAGAGGTACATTTGAGTGTGGATTTGGATGAAGTTCCCAAATTTGAACTAAGACAATATTTAAGAAAAATTAAAGAATGTGAATGACCACAGGACGCAAAACTAATAAAAAACAGACTAAGTGAGAAAAATGAGATTAGAAAAAGAGTGAGAGAATGGGCACCCCAATTTTACTGGTTATATGTTCTTCAAACTGGGAGTACCTCTGGGATGGAGGAGGGGTCGCTGGTGTCCTGCAGCAGCTTCTTGAGGAGACTGTCAATATCCCTAATTATTTGATCTAACTTTTACTTTTGGCTGGTAAAAGAGTCAGATCTGATACTCACTCACTATTAATAATGTTATTGAATAAATGATTCGATACTGAACACATATTGAGAAATGTAGAATCACATCAAACATTCTCATTATGTTTTAAGTATCACATTAAACATGATAAATGACTCTGAAATAAAACAGATAGTAACACATAGAAACTGTGAACAATGAAAGAGTAAATATGTGAATGAACTTCCTCATGAGTAATAATGGATTCTATATTCTATCGTTCAAACTATTCAGTGACATTTTAACCACCTAATGGTTAAAACACTGAATAAATGATTAAAATATAAACCAGACATTTCTAAACTACTTATGTAACATAGGGTAAAGTTATGAATCGTACTCAATCATTTTAACCCCTAAAAGTTCATGAAACAGTCGGGAAAAGTGTTTATCTAAAAAAACTTAATAATAAAGGATTTATTCTGTCAGAGTAAGATACTGTATATACTTCTGTAACACGTAGAAAAACAGGACACATCTCATTTTAACACAAAGTCCATGATTAAACAGATTAGTACAGTACTAATAGCATAAGACATCATTATCAGTCATTTGTATTCTTTCACCAAAGAAATGCAGTTTTTATCAGTATATGGTTGAGCAGCTTTTTATGACAGATGTCTGGAGGTCAGTGTCCTGCTTCTCAGACCTTTCCTTGGATTCTGTGTTCACATGTCTACATGTCTGTCAGCAGCTGTCAAAGTATCTGACTGTCTGAACTTAACTCTGGGTCTTGCTGTATAAGAGCATGTGCTGCAGTTATGGTCCTAAACCCAAGAGCTGACTGATTTTCCCCTCTCAGAGAGCAGGTACAGGTACGTGAAGTAAAAAAGAAAAAAGATGGGAGACAGCTCCTTTTACTATTCTATTTGAACATGACAACAGTTTGCCCTCCTTTGGCCCTATCTGGGCCACAGTGATGTCCCCGGTCATTTCATGTTGTGACAACTTAAAAGACACGTACAGTGCTACATGCCAGATTCCTCTTTATTTAAAAAGAAAATCCTCTCCAGAAATCTTGGGAAGGAGTCACATTTTCCAGTCCTTGCATACATTTTTAAACTCCCTAAGTGTTTCCGGGGCTAAAAAGAGGAGAGAGATGGTGGTTTTTGGGAGTGAATAAATTTGAGGCCCTGAAATATTCAGCCAGTACTCTTTATCATGACTGAAGGCTGGCTGATGGCACTTTAACTATTAATTCAGATAACTGCTGCAAGAAAGACGGATGAATACAAGTTACTGACACTCACTGGCCGCTTTATTAGATACACCTGTTTAATAGCTCCTTAACACAAATAGCTAATCAGCCCATCACGTGGCAGACATGTAGATGTGGTCAAGATGACTCCCTGAAGTCTAAGTATTTCAGAAACTGCTGATCTACTGGGATTTTCACTCACAACTATCTCTAGGGTGTACCTGAGAAAGTGACCAGTGAGTCCATATGATACACTTTGAATGCCTTGCAAAGAATGCTGAATACATAGCAGAGTAGACCAGTTTGGCAGCACAACTTCTGACCCTTTTTCTGCCCTTATTACATCATAGTTGTGCATTAAAGAAAACAGTGGTATACTGCTATGCAACCAAACATATGAGGTGTGGCTATGTTTGTAAAGACTTCTTAGACGAAAAGTGACCAGCAGAGGCGGAGCGGTATGAACTTGGTGAAGTGCTTGCAAGTAGGGGGGTCCATCGGGACTCAATGACCATATTGGTTGCTGGCAGAATTATGAAGACAGATGGTCCGTGCAAATCTGGGAATATAACTAAAGCCTCCATGCAGGAACACACTTTAAGCCCTTTTCCCTTTTTGGAAGCCTTCTTAAAACAGACTGTGTCTTATTTACCTGTGCAACCTATTTTCTGAGTTTGACAGTAATATCCCCCAACTTTATGCTTAAAGGACAGGGGTGGCTGGTTCAATACATGGCCACAACTCTTAAGTGCAAGTCTTCCCTCATCCTCTACTCCTCTCTCTCTCTCTTTTCATCTTTTCTAATAAAGGTAAAAATGCTCAAAAATCACATAGAAAAGGAAGGGTGTTTCATTCAGATAGCTCTGCTGTTTTGAACTCAAGAGTCAGATTTTAGAGTTTTTCTGGTGGCACTTGACGTGGCCGATTAGATTTCAAGGGAGCCCACGCCGCCCCTTAAGGACACACCTCTGAGGGGCGACAAAACTGGGCTTTTTTGAATTGGTAGCTAGTCTCTAGTGGGCATCCAGACAACTGCAGTGTTTGGCACCTCTGACAATCTCATTTTTGCCCCTTAGTTGTAGCACAGTTCTCACTGTTGATTTCAAACTAAGACTGTGTCTCAATTCAGAGACTGCATACGGCTGAGCATGCTCAAATGCGCTTAGCTGAGCACACTGCCGTTATGTGGACTTGAGTACCCTGGGTGTGATGGTCCGGGTTTTTGTGAATTGGGATGGTCTACCCTTTGGAGGACTTCCTGGTTGAGTCGCCAAATGTCCTCGCCCTCAGGCTTGCGTCACGACTGACTTGAAGAAAACCTGCGGAGCGCAGCATTTATTTTTTAATTGTGCGACCTTGCACAGACACAAAACAATAGATACATACAAGCACAGATCATTCCCACAAAATTCATCCAATGATTGAATGTTCTGTATGGAGTATGGGGGCCATATTGAGAATTTTTCTCAAGACTTCAAGATTTAAGTCGTGAATTTACGAGAATAAAGTCATCAATTTATGAGAACAAAGTCGTAAAGTTACCTGTTATTTCAAAGAAGAGTTGTTAAAATCAGGGCCATGAAGCATTTGAAGAAACTGTGCTTCAGTATATGTTTCACAAACAAGGAGATACTTCATCCTTTGGCACATCAGCATTATACTGTCATAAGTATAAAGACTTCAAAAAGAACATACGAGAAATGCTTCTTTTCCACTGGGAAAAAAACAAACAAACAGGTGTACTTGAAGGAAATCGCTGCTTTTGTGGAGGCAGAAATGGATATGCTGCGGATAAATCTGTCAATGCAGCCGTAAATAGCCGTTCGTTCATGATATGAATCCATATGCCATAATAAGGCGTTGGTGTCTCTGCAGGTGTAGGTTACAGTCGGTGTCAGAGACGTGGTGTTTGTCGGAGCTCGACTTCCTCTGGATCACAAATGTTGATCATCAGTTGGATTGTTTCTTGAAAAACTACAAAATCTTTCTGAATGACCTGCTGATGCATCCACAGATAACCCTGAAGTTGACCAGTTCAGCCATATACCCCTCCACAAAAGCACCTCAATGACTTTATTTACTTTATTCTTTTTTCTTTATTCATCAAAGACAAAGATGCATACGTCTTAACAAACTGGTGAAAAAGGCTGGCTCGTGGTTGGACTCAAGCTGGACTCAGTGGAGGATGTGGTGGAGAGATCTACACTGAGGAAGGTGAGAGAATTAGAGTGAGAGGATTGGTGAGATTGATGGCCAGTGAATATGCATGACAGGAAATGTCTTGTCTCAATGAGTTAGTCACAGATGTATGAAGAGTGGGCCAGGCAGAAAAAATAGCCCCTAGTTTGATGCCACCATATATTTGAACTTAACTGTAAAGATTTATTTTCCCTCCTCTGGTAAGCAATTTATCAGAGGTCAGAAAGACAAGCGGGCAGAAGGAAGAGTCACTGCTGAAAATGTCATTTCAGATTCTCCTCCGACTCCTCCAAAAGTATTATGTGTGTTACTTTATTTAATTAGTTTGTCACAGACAGAAACATTCACTGACAGCAAACACCTAGAGGGTCGTCAGTGTATTCTCAGCCAACACTTGGCTCTCAGACCACCAAACGAATCACTGCGGTTGTCCGATTATGAAGCCCCTTTAGAAGAAAACTTCATACAGTTTTTTGCCTGTATTCACATTTTCTGACCAAAATAAATTCCCTAAAAATAATATCTTTAAAACTTATGAGCTGCTTTATTCAGCAGAATCACGAAGGTTTAGCAGTTTCACTCAATGTCTTGACCAGGTTCTTTACAGACTGTATATAATATGGACAACTTGGCTTCACCTTCCGCCATTATACAAATTTGAAGCCGAACTGCTCTCTGGGATTTCCGGGATTTTCTACACTTCCTGGAACCACTACTTGCACAGTAGCGTTGTACACATTCAGCGGGAGAGAGTTGCTGTGATGAGTCGCTGTAACTGCACAGAAAAAAGAGGACTTGAGCACAAACCAGTCTTACTGTAATTACATGTCAACATCACAACCAGGAGGGAGAAAAATGTATATTCTGTGTAATACATTTGGAAAGTTTGTTTACAGCTCCATAAGGATTGCTGGAGGAGGCGGGATTTATGACCTATACTGCAGCCGGTCATCAGAGGACGCTGTTCTTGGGATGGCTTCACCCAGCGAGGAGGCAGATGGCATTGAGTCTATATACAGTCTGTAATTCTTAAGAGCTGTAACACCCGCTGAAACCAAATTTTTCAGAGTCAAGACAGGGTGACCAACTGAGGCACTACTTTGGTTCTGTCTTCTATAACTCAAGAGATGGCTTTATATGTTTTTTAATTTCCCATTAATGACCTTATTTACGCTGATTGGGTCTCATTTATGACACATGAGCAGAACAAATTTGTGTGTTTAAAAAGGGTGGGCTGCTGGACTGTGGTGGCTCTCAACTTACAGCAGAAGCTTGTCTGATCCACAGCTTCTCAAACCTTCTTAAACCTTGCTGTTTTGGACTTTGGGATATTGCAGTTCTGAGTTATTCTTTTTAGAGAACAGTTGTGGTGTACTTGCTTTTTCTTTTGTACGTCAGAAGCGTCCTAGGTTTGGCAAGCTTTCCCAATGTCACTTGTAATTCCGGTCCCTGACAGGAGTGACATATGCTGACCACACAACATGGACCAGCATTACAGTCTACATCAATAGATAGGTCACCTAGATGAATGTGTTACAGCATGTTTTCTATGTCCAAGGGGTGTGATTCTTTACACTTACGCTTGATGTGATCCACACAGTGTATCAGCTCAGAAATCTCACCTGTGCTATGTGCAATCTTATTGATGAGTTTCCAGAAAGTGTGATATGGCTCAAACAGAAGTGGGTTGTTGGCTCTATCATCATCTGCCTGCCTGGACCATGGATCCAGTTCTCTTTCAAATCTGGTCCTGTAATACAGGACAAAAACACTGTCATGGGGTCCTGACGACAGTATTTTTTTGTCATTGTTATATTTGTGTTATAATTCCCTTAACTTTCAACTTCTTAGTGCCATGGACATAAGGATATCTGAGAATATGCATGCTCATCACAACCCAGTTACTTGCTACTAACCCAGCTGTGTTAAATACTTGATTCTGATTGGTAAACACCTCTCAACAACAGTGTTAGTTCTAATTAAATAAAAAGGCAACACTAGTGATGGCCTAATAATGCAGGTCACACATTATCTGCAAAAAGGAACAATGGCACATCTAGTGTACCCGAGGTTTGAAGGGCCATGTGACCTTGCAGAAGCCTTCATGACATGACCAGTCGTGCACATTCCTCAAACAAGAAATAATACATCTGTATTCAATGATGTAGACCATACTTTGAGGGTTTAAAATAGTGTCAATGGATAGTATTTTGCACCATGGAAGCAAGACAAGCTTTAAATCGGGATGCTATGACTTCAAAAACTAAGAATCAGAACACCTATCTGCAAACTGAATCTAGCATCCTGGTTGTCAAAAGATGACAGTTGAAGATGATTAAACCTCTTCTAGATAATTATTTGATCTTTCAGTAATGCAGTTTGGGCAAATGATTGAGATGTTGACTCTCAGCAGGATCAGGGATAATAGAAATCTTCTCACTCTCAGAAACTGTATCGGCTGTTTGTTATATAGGAAAAGACTGGACTGAGTGCTGTAAAGCTATAACCAGACCAACACTGATATATCAGTAATAGCCGCAGGTGATGAAACACGTCAAAGTGAATTGATTATGAGAAGTATTGCATCCAAGAGTTGAAGCAATTTCCACCCTCTCTCCTCAGATCCTCACTTGTGAAAGGCCTCTTCCTAAACACCACTGACACTTCAAATTGAGTGTCACTCAAAGTGGAAGTGCTGTGATAAGAGCCATAAGAGGATGGGAGAGGGAATGGTGCATACTTTAGGTTGCTCTTTCATCACCTCGACAATTTCCCACTATAGGCTTAGAATCTGCTCCGTCTGACGGGACTCATCGGCTCCAACAGCACAGTTATATATATATATATATATATATATATATATATATATATATATATATATATATTTACTTTGACATTTTAAGAAACCATGTCTTTACCTCTATATATCGCAAAACATTTCAAATAATCTCTTCATTATTTTCACTAACAAAGAGGATAATATAGTGCTTTCTATTTTTGTCAGTTGTACATTCCAATTGCATAAAAAAAACCTTTGAGAAATATGAATAAAAACAGCTTTTGATGGATAGTTATGGTGCGTTCCATTTACCTCGGAAGTCGGAGCTGGGAATGACGTCACACCCGAGTTATCAGTGTATCAGTTACAAAGACGGAAAGTAGCCAATGGCCAAAAATGGAAGCGGAAATGATGAAACTACCAGGCTATGGTTAGCCGTTGTTAGCACGGCCTGCTTTGTAGTTAACATATACACATGAAAGATGTAAATTACACTAGGACAGCATTTCCATATCAACATCTGACAATAGTATTGTATACGGCTGACTTATCGTGACGACAAATAGTAAAAATTGTTAATAAAGGATTACTACAGGAGCTTCTACTTACTGTTTACAATCCACGCCGCCATATTTAAATGCCAACTTGGGGGTTGTTTGGATTGTCCAACTTTCCAAGTCAGAAATCAACGTCAGGGGTTGTTCCACTTGAAAGTTCTGACTTCTACCGCCATCTACCGAGTACAACTGGAATGCACCATTAACCATTTACATCCTGTATTTAATTAAAAAATAGTCCAAAGACAACAAATCAAGTGTTGAAATTAAAAAATGTACTTTAGGAAAAAAAAAAAATCTCATTCTAAAGTTGACACTGGCAACAAGTTTCAAAGAAGGGCACAGGGTATTGATTAACTATTTTAACTTGAAATAACTTTAAGGAGTTTGACTGTGACTGAATACATGTTACATTTAAGAAAAGGTGCAAATTCAGGCGCCAAGTGTTGCACATAGATGGCTGCTGTTATTGAGAAGAGGAAGGGATACAGATTCACATCAGTCTCATTCGTGTCAGTTTAATACCAAAAAAACAAACAAACAAACAAACAAGATGATTAAACATTGATTTGAACATGAACTGAACATTCACAGCCACTTTAGTTCAAAGAAAATTAAAAATGTCATGTTTATTTTCTTATTTCCTTTGTTTGACAATATTTTATTTTTAGTCTTCCCTGGTACAATCATGTCATCCACAGTCTACAGCATGGATGGATGGAGGGACATCACCTCTGCTTGTATCTTATTTTGACTTCTTGCTGGGCATTTATAGCCATTTATAAACCAGATACAGCTCTGACCAGCTGTCTGGTCTGCATGACAGCAGCCAGTCTACCCCCATGCCACAGTGGACACAGCTCATACCACCTGTGCAATAGATGATGATCCGTCTTTAAGAGCTGCAGAGTGCCTTTAGTATATAACTCAAACTGTCTCCACTGTGTGTCTGTTAATCTGACATGATTTGGAAAGAGGATGCACTGTTTTATTTACTGAGGCTCTATTCCTAGCAAATTTTCTTTGGTTTTCTTGTTTTCATCTGTTCTACTTGTTCTAATAATGGCTTTCTGTCTGTGTCATTAACTTCATATTGTTTTGTCCAATAAAGTCACTAATACAGTCTTTTCTGGGAGTCCTTGTGTTCCATCATGCTTTAGTTTCTTTTGGGTCACTGCTGTAGACGTTTTGCTGCAGTTGACCTGCCTGCTTTCCAGCTGCTTCAACAATGAACATTACTCTCACCTCTGTCCATCCCTCTTTCTCTGCATTTCCTTCTATCCCTTCTCTAAACCCAGAGCGGTAGTAGCAGACGTCCTGTCTAACATGAGTCTGGTTCTGCTCAAGGTTTCTGCCTGTTGAAGGAAGTTTTTCCACTGGAACTTGCTAAATGCTGCAAAGTGGTTGAAGATGGAGAGAGAATGGGTCTGATCTTACCCGATGGGGCTCAATCTTCTCTCATTTTATCTCATTTTTGAGTATGATCTAGACCAGCTTGTTTTTGTGAAGAAATATTGATTGATTAATGATTTCTGTGTTTTGGATGACAGATCTTTTTCCCTCTGTCACTGCTAACCTCTGATGGGAGTGAATTTCATCGTGTGTGTGGCTGTGCTTTTTTTTCAAACTAGTTACAGACCCACTCCAATGAAAATCACGTTTTTCTTGTTGTCTACATGTTCATATGGCATTTTTTCTGATGTTATAGGACATATCATGAGAAAACTAAGTGTGAAATTGCATTTCTGAGTATTCCTTCATTCAAATTGATGTGGATCTCTTGCAGACCAAAACAGAAGGTTCAGATACAGTGAGGTTTCCTTTGTAGCAAATCCAAGCTCTGCCCCTGGAGCTCCGCTATGCAAGCCAGGCTCAAAATAGAGAGGATGATGAGGAACAAGGGTGTGAGGTAGCGGCTCGTAAGAAAGCAAATTTTGATATTAGCTTTCATTATGTCCCTAAACACATTAGTGTCAGAGAGATGAATAATTCCTTATGTTACCTGCCACTTCTACTATACTGGCAATGTTAGGCTACAAGCTAGCGTGAAGAAGAGGGTGCAGAGCAGCGCTGTCTCCACCCATGACTCAGAGGTAATTGGTAATGAGCAACTGGAGCTCTGGAGAAGAAAGGTCCTTAAAAATGACACAGGTAATGAGATTTTGGTTAAAAACTTTGTTTTTACAACTAAAAGACCACTGAAAACACTTAAAGAAGTAAAGAAAGATGATCAGAGTGGGACTTTAAACACGCAAGACCCTAATTTAAACACCACCACCCTCACAGTCTTTACACCTGATGCCATTCATGCAGCTCTTCTTAGTTGATCACCCACAAAACGCTAATGAACAAAACATGCAATCCGAGATATGCACACAGTTTAGTACTTGATGTGTAGAATTGTAGGCCCAGTGACAGAAAGCAACTCTAACTAATATTAATAAACAAGTCTAAATTAGTAACTCCTTGCCAGAAGTTAACCTGGTGATAACTGTAGCTGACAAGAGACATTTAAATCCAGTGCCAGGACTGCTCCTGGCACTGTTCCGTGTTTTTTCGACAAATGGCTTCTTGGAAAGCAAAATGGGTTCTTGTGTTGATCAGCAGAGTGTTTCACTGAGAAAGCCTTGATTTCTCTGGGTGATGGAAATACATTCATGAGTTTATTGGTGGTTCTTCTGTTTCTGGTTCTGGGCACTTAAATCAGTCCACTAAAAGATACTTTAATCTGATCACACAGTGAGGAAATCTGGACTGCCAGTATAAGTGTTGGTGTCAAAACTGCTTTGCCAAAGACTTTCAAGCCCAACCTGGTTGGCTACAGTAAGTAATGATTTATTCAGCCCAGCCACAGGCTAGCAGGATAATGATCCAATCCTTCAGTTCGAAGAGCTGTCCCACTCTCAGTGTGTTTGCTGATGGGCTGGTTTTAAACCTATTTTAAACAGCCACATTCTCACTTCAGAAGTAAAGAGTTTACTGAGCATTTCCAAGTAGAGAAGGGAGTTCCTCCATTTGATGAAAGGCTATCAGTCATTTTCATTGAGCTTCCAGCCTCAGGGACAGCAGTTGGTTCCCTGTTTTATCTTGCATTTAATCTGTACCCAGCATGTGGTGGCGGGCAGAGGCATGGAGAGTTAAAAACAGATGGAAAACTCTGCTCATTTTCCTCTGCAGTGGAGGTCAGGAAGGGAGGCCCCAACTGTTGGGCTGTTCTTTTGAGAAGCATGATTATTATAAAAGTGTAAAATCGATTGATCTCTGTAGCTAAGGTTTCGGAAAACCAAGAAAGACGGGGAACAGGGACGTAGCTGCAAACTACCAGAGTAATTTTCTCCTGTTACTGAAGCTGGAAGCCTTTGTGAGAACCAACAGAGATGGAAGTTTGATCCTTTGACCACAAATCAGCTTTTACCAAGCGTCTATTTCCTTTTGTTTGCAGCGGAGATCAGTGACTGTTTCCTATCCGTGTGCTTTTAAATGTTGACTCGACTGGGTGTTGTTTTCACTGGCTTCATATGGAGTTTACATCTTTTGATCTGGAATAACTTGACCTGACAATGACTGAAAATTTAGCAACAAAAATATGAAGCAGTTCCTGATAAAAGACAGTTAAGGACAGGGAATAACAGCACACCAATTACAAGAAAAAATGTGTTTACTGCAGAACACTAAAATGCCAGTATCTAACAAACTGAGAGCGGCTAATTCCAGTCTTAAGAGATCCCTGTGTCACCCCACAAAAACAAAACAAAACAAACAAAAAAAAACAAACAAATTATGTTGTTTGAATGTTGCTGAGTGGCACAACTCGAGCAAGAAGCTGTGCATGTAGCTGTGGTTAAGAGCTACACTGGACCTCTGTGCAAATAAACAGTAAAATCAAGTAAGAAGTGTGAAGTGCTGGTTTAGGAAAGACCCATCAAATGAAGACTACACTATCTTTCTGACACATATTACAGGGAGTTTTTTTTTTTTTTCGCATGTACCAGTTTTGCACCACTTTTAACATTTAAATCAACCATCTCTTCTGCTTCTTACTATTTATTATTTTATTTTTGAACATGATGAAAAGTGGGTGGATGGCACCCCCCATGAGTCCCCAGCCCCAGTGCACCAGAAAGAGGGGACCTCTGACTGCAACTGAGGGATCTGAGGGATTGGTCTTTGTCAACCGGCATAATACTTTTGTTAAAGGAGGCAGAGAGTCAAATGCTTAGCAGATTTTAAATCAAAGTTTGCTCATTTTGAACAGAAATATTTTTTGTTATCAAAATTATTGTCTTTATTAGCTACTGACCAACAATAAACAGAGTTAAATCCTGATTAAAATCCCACTCCAAGCATTTTTTTGTTTTTTTTTGTTTTTGTTTTAGTGTTATCAGTGGTCTTTAAATTGTGATGTAGCCAAAATCATGTTATCTGTGTCATTTTCAAGGGCTTTTCTCCTGCAGAGCTCCAGTAGCTCATTAGCAATTCGCCTCCGAGTTGTGGGCGGAGACAGCGCTGCTCTGCACACTCCTCTTCATGCTAGCTTGTAGCTTAACATTGCCAGTGTAGTAGAAGAAACAGGTAACATAGGAGCTTTTCAGTTCTGGGGACATTAATGTCTTTGGGGACATAATGAAAGTCGATATCATAATTAGCTTTCTTACGAGCATTGCAATCTGCTAATGCACACGTTTGTTCTGCAATCGTCTCCTCTACTTTCCCCGAGTGTGGCCTGCCTGGCGGGGCGAAGCTTGGATTTGCAACGTAGGAAATGTCACTGAATCTGAGCCTGCCGCTTTGGTCTGCCAGAGATTCACAGCGATTTTACTGCAGAAAAACTCAGAAATGCAATTTCACACTTATTTTTCTCATGATATGTCATGTAGCATCGGAAAAAATGCCATATGAACATGTAGACAATGAGAAAAACATGATTTTCAATGGAGTGGGTCTTTAATGCCTGAAACCGCAAAGGGATAGGTGTAAGAAAAAGCCCTGTTCTTACACTTTCCATGTTAAATATTCACAAAAATAATGTTACATTTGACTGTCAAAAGTCAGCAGGATAAAGTTTTTTTGTCAAAAGACACTACTTAGGCATAAAGATGGGGGGTGCAAAAACTAAAACTTACCAACAGCACCTTGAACTGTGCCAACCTCGAATTGTAACTACTAAATAATTTAGAGTAACTTGCTTACTACTAAACCTATGGTGCAAAGTTTTCTTGCAGGTTAACAACTACTGCAGTTTTAGGGGCTAATTTACGTGTAATGTAAGCCCTAGCTGTGTCAAAATAAACATTATGTTATATTACTGTCAGTGATGATACATGGGTTTTGGAGCAGGGCCCAAAAAAGGGAAAGAAACTGAACCCTGTTTCACTATGTTTAGTATGCTGTCCTCTGTTCAGCTGTTGTTGGGGATTTATTTGTATGAGGATGAGAAATGCACAATCACATTCAGTGGAGTGGGCCTCTGGGCAGGATTAACAGGTTACTGTCAAAGCATGTGGCAGTACTTGTACACTGGAGATGTCTGGAAATTAATGACTCATCAGCTGAGTCCCATGGCTGGGATGCTTTTTATGGAACTCAACAAGGTTTGAGTGTGTGTGCGTGTGTGTGTGCATGTGTTACGCATTCACCCTAAGAGAATCTCATCTATTTCCATCATTCTGTGCCCTCAAAACATGCACCTGCACAGCCTGACCTGACTCCTGCTGCTGTGAACAGACCAGAGTGGCCCAACAGAGACCAGATGAAAGTGACGTTAATGAGATGAAACATCAGGTCCAGTGAGCTGCTCTGCAAATAAGTTCTCATTGAATATAACACTCAGCTCATACACAGGGGGGAAGTCCTCCCCAATACTCTCCATTCATCGTCTTTAAGCAGCTGAAATCTCTACAGAACTGTAGCAACATTAAAGCTGTGAAACTTTCACAGCTAACTTCTTTAATGTGAGCAGAGCACCTGAACATTGAATGAAGTTTTAACTGATTCATACACTAAATGGCTGATACCTTAGAAAAAAAAAAGAGCATCTCCTATTGGCGTGTCAGAAAGTTGTTTTACCATATTGGGCAGAATACAGAGACTCTGAATTATACAGTCTTTAAATTAAGATCTTATAATTGAGAAAATCCACTCTAAATCTCTCACTGAACACAAGATGGGTTGTACTCATGTCATGGAAGTGAATCAATATAAATCAACATGGTTTGGCTATGCCTTAGTTTTCAAAAGCACTACAGCTCTTGTTATTTATTTGGTATTCAACAAATGAATGACCAGCACTTTTGGTTCCAGTAAAATAGTCAACATTTATGAGTCAAAAAACATTCTATTACAATTCTGAAGCTTTTTAGTCTACTTATGGTTGCATCAACATATGTAGATGTACTGCTCAAACTAAATGCCAGTAAATGCCAGAGATCAGCACCCCTGGCTCTGCCTGCTGCCCAGATTAAATTGTAATTGACCCCAACAACTGTCCCCGATGTTGGGCCCACGCTGGACCTACATGTCTAATTTTTGGGCCTGGCCTGACAGAGCTCTTTGGCCAGCAAGTTTTTACCCTTTCTTGTGGTTCCAAGGGGGTGTCACTGATACAAGTGAGGTGGGTCTGCTCTAAGACGTCAATCAATCAATTTATAAATCTTTATTTATACAGCACCGATTTACAGCAAGTGTAATTCCTCTCTATTTCAAAAAAAAAAAAAAAAAAATGTAGAGATCTAATAAGATTGAGTCCCATCTTGTGAGATCAGACACAGAGACACAGCTCCATCCCATCTTCAACCACATCAGGAGTGAAGGACTTGGCAGCATTTAGGAAGTTACAGTGGATAGGAAAAACTTCCTTAACAGGCAGAAACCTCGAGCAGAACCAGACTCATGTTTTACAGTCATCTCCTGCTGCTGCATTGCGTTTAGAGAGGGGAAAGTGGGAGATGCCGAAACAGAGAGATGGACAGAAGTCAGACTGATGCACCTAGCGACAGCAGCTGGACACCAGACAGATTCACGGCAGCACAAGAGCTGTAGCAGCGATCCAGAGGAACCTACAGTATGATGGAGCACAGGGACTTCCAGGAAAGGCTGAGTAATAGTCTGTAGGTTTTTAAAATCAAGGTTCTGGACTTTCCCCTACTGACTGTCAGTGGTAAACCCTGTTCATTCCCCCTGACAACACAGCACACAGGCTCACAGGGACTCTCAAACCCCTCCACCACAATGAGGTACCTCAGAGTCTTGTTCAGGAGCAAGAGCAGGAAATATTGTGACCTTGATGGATGACTTTGTGCAGCACCAGTAGAGATATGGGTGAGACAGATTTCTGTCAATGCACAATTTTATTCTGATAGAGTTATCAGATTTAAAAAAAACCTCGTACGTCTGTTTTCTACAGGCTTCAAACATCACACGCAAGAACAAGAATTTGTTGCACAAATCATGCACCTGCATCTGCAACCTAACACAAACCACATTTATTGAGAAAAGCCTCTCTGTATAATCTGTCTAACCTTGCCAATAGTTAGTGTTTCGATGTCCTGTTTGTAGCCCAACAATAACAAGATCTTATTTGCAATTTTTTTCCCCACACTTTTTTCATTTCCAGTTTGCTTTTGTCATGAAGAGTTGTAATTGGCTTTTTGTTATTCTACGAGTTCAGGAACATTCTGCACACCCTCTGACACAGGGGGTTTATTTTCTTCAATTTCACAAACTGATTCAAAAGAAAATAATGGTAAATTAAACTGACTGTAATGCTGCAAAGTCCTAAAGATGTTAAAATAGACTTTCAGTCACACCATGCACAATGCACATTATGGATGAAAAATCCTCCATGAACCCTTGAAAGCTAAAAACTGGAACCTCACTCTCAATGTCGAGGTATTATTTTGACTTTAATGTCATGGATTTCAAGGCCAAAATAATGAAAACACCTTTGTCCCTGTACACACTTCAAACTGAGGAACAGTTGGTGTGCTCTGCAGAAAATAACACAGTAGTCTCACTTTTTGCAGGTCTGTTCCCCACAGAAACAAATGCGTGTGGATCTGAAAGACAAAAGTGCTCTTTATTCCACTTAAGTTTGTTTATTTATGAAAAGTAATATGAAATGAACACAGAGGGCTGCAGGGGCGGCTCTGGAAGGAGTAATGTTGAAGTGCCATTGTCACAGAGGAGCTTCAGGGCTCTGATTACCAGACGGTCCTTCTGACAGAGTTGAGTGTGTTTTCAGACTGATTGCATCTCACAGGAGGTTGCGGCGTCCTGGGAGATCATGATGCTGTGACTGACAATGCTTTGAAGGCCCTTTGTTGCAAATATCAAAGAAATGGTGCATATGGAAGAAAAAAAAAAAGGATTTCACATGGTTTTAAAATGTTTCACAATGCAGAACCTCATGTAAGAACTCAGGCAGACTGTCTCACATCCCCTATACCTCTAAAAAAGGTTTCGTTCAATCTAAATCTAGAGTTGTTCTTGATTTTGCATTAAAACTGTCAAAGTAAGGGTATTTTCAATGCTGATCACCGGGATGTATTTATCCTGATAGGGGAAAAGTGCTTGATGAGCACGTCCATTTCAAAAGACAAAAGAAAGGCAGGTAAAAATCATGAAATAAAGCAGAAGTGGTAGAGACTGCTCCATGACAGGGATGGAGGGAAAAACAAATTTGGTCCTTGTTAGAAAATATAATATTTTGTTAACAAGTAGGTTCCTTTCTGATCAGAGTTGGTGTGTATCTTTTATGTGCACTGCAGACGTTGTAATTCCTCTGCCTTAGCGTCTCAGTCTGATTGCATTTTCATGAAGTAATAATAAATCCTTCTTGAGCTGCGAAACTCCGCTGCACTCGTTGGTATAACTAGAGAAGCAAGCAGTCGGCAACATTCATTTCTTGAGTGGGTGCCTAACTCTGTGTTACAGTGTGTTTGACCAGCTTAAAGTTACACCACAATATCCCTTTAAATTGAATATAGGTTGAATATAGGTAGTGACCAGAATACAAGTGGTGAGATTTGGATTTTGGGGTTCACACTTTATGCTGATAGCAAAGGCAGCTATGCAAATTGTACACAGAATTAAGTAATCCCATTTACATGCATTCAAACATCACTCGCTATGCCACTGAGAGAAATTCAGAGTCGAGTGTTTTCCCAGGGATTGAATTGCCAACCATCTGATTGTGAGACAACCAGGTTGTTCCTTCTTTGTTTTTAAAGTGCAGGGCTTGCTGGTCCAGCTTACCCTCTGGCCTTGATTAGATTCCATTAAAAAGTCTCATTTGTATAGTTTCAGGGCATCCACATTACATATGCATAACTGAGCCAAGGAAATGTCATGGTAATTTATCTCTTTGACTTTGCGAGTGTGGTGCTACAGGAAAATGCAAACAGGGTATCTGTTGGGTCAAAAGTCTCTCAATATTTTTGTATCAATTGGAATTTATTCAGAGGAAATTTTAAAATAATTATTTCCACTGTTTTTATTCAGTTTAATTTTTAGAAATTATCCTGGAAAAATTGGTTCCTTGGCTAGAGAGAGCTTATTTTACAATTTGGGGGTTGGATTAGTAGCTGTAGAGGTCTCACAGGTGTCAAAGCGGGCTGCAGATTACTACTTCACAACTGGCAGGAGAAAATCAACAACACAGGCAGCACATCAAGGTTTGTGTCTGAGTGTGTGTTTGTGAGAAAGTGCTTGCTCACGTGTAGCATTGCTTATTAAGAACTTGAGCAAAGTGTGATAATAACCCCAAGGTATTTGGTACGGTGAGCAGAAGTGCACTGCTGAGTTCCTGCACTGCAGTTATCAGCCCTTAGCAAAAGCCTGTTGGGTATAACTCAGCGTACAAACCAAGAATGCTTTTTTCCTTTTTATAATCATAGCTACGCTCATGCAATGATTGTTTAGAAACACACACAATGCAGTCACAGTGTTATTTAATACCCAGAAGCTGTTTCCAAAGAGAAGGAAATTAGCTTTCTCTTTCTGTGGTGTGTCCTTGTTTCGGCTCAGAGGAAATCTAATGATAAATGTGTGGATGCAATACAAAATGAAATGCAAACAAGTAATTTTAATTAGGAACATGTATGCAAATTTTAAACAAAAATGCATTGCTTATGAGAGAGAAATAAAAATCACTAGATACCAGTAGGAATACTTTAAAGGGATATTCTGGCATAAATCAAAGTTATGGTCAATCACACTGTAACACCGATTTCAAGATGAATGTTGCTGACTGCTTGCTCCTCTAGTTAAACCAACTTCAGCAACATGATAGCAATACACAATAGTCTACGTCTCCATGCCCAACCTCAACCAAAGGCCACTCTATAGCCATAAATAATGCTCAGAACAGCACCTAACTTCATCAATAGTACATATAGGGTGCCAGCCACAGTACTAGCCACTTGTTTGTGGGGGAGCCCTGACAAGTCGATCACCAAGTGCAGCAGAGTTTCGCAGCTCAAGGGAGAACATTTTTGATCATTACTTCATGGAAATGCAATCAGAGATCTTGTGTATCTCGTATGTGCACTGCAGACACGGTAGTTCTTCTGCCTAAGTGTCTCGGTCCGTTTGCATTGCATTTCTATGAAGTAATAACCACAAATTTTCCGCTGCAATCTGTGATTGACTCGTCAGGGCTCCCCCACTAAGAAGCAGCTGCTGGAGGAGAGTAGGTGAGTTGTGTTTAGTCTCTTTGCTAAAGAAATCAGGCAAAGTTAAGAAGATGTTTGGTGGCTAGTGCTATGGCTCTGACCCTTTATGTACTGTTGGTGAAGTTAGGTGCTGTTCTGCGCATTATTTGTGGCTATAGAGTGGCTTTTTGGTTGAGGTTTGAGACATATACGGCTGTGTATTGCTGTTATGCAGTCACCACGAAAGTTGGTATAACTGGAGAAGCAAGCAGTCAGCAATATTGATCTCTCGAGGGGGTGTCTAACTCAGTGTTACGGTGTGTTTGACCATGGGTTAAATTTACGCCAGAATATCCCTTTAAAGCACTAAAGCCATACTGTGAAGTGATCATGTGACACAGATTGATTGTAAATCTCTGCAGACTGGATACAGGAAACAGCAACACAACTAAAAAATAAAGACAAAAATTACAAGCAAATGCAAAGATACATGCAAAAAAAGGAAACATGTTCCCCTCTTAATATTCAGAAGAGGAAGCAGCAAAATACAAGAAAAAAAAATTAAATGTGCACCAATGCAATACATCTGGGGATGTATTGCATTTCAATCTGAAAGCAGTTCTTCGCATATGCAGCTGTGAAACTTCTTATTTTAGACTAGCTGATTGACACCCTCACTTTTACATCTTTAAAAATTACACAGGCAATGTACAAACCCACTGGGTTAACAACTCATTAATCTACCAGGCACCATCCCACATCCATAGTGTTGAGAGGTTAGATTGCCCTAGATATGAATAAGATCAAAGTGAATTGAAATACACTGAGTCTTCTTCAGTGGCACCTCAGAGAAGGGGGCCCTGCTGAGGAAGCTGAAGTTCTGCAGAAATTGGGCATCTTCTATGGCTGATGAAACTCATGAAGACTGGATGTTAATGGGGAGGCGTAGGGTCGTACATGCAAAAGATGCATGAATGATTTGGAGACAGATAGAGAAAGAGAGTTAGAGTTTGCTGCAATATGATAAGTAAATAAGTGGCACACTCAAGAGGGGACCAAGAGGGTCCAAAGCCACCCCTGAAATATCACTGGCCCCTCCTGTGGCCATCCTAAATCCACTATAGTTGGTCTATGAATTGAAACTCAGACAGCAAAGTATTAGTGAATGTTACTGTGTTGTCTGAGTGTCAAAGTGTGAAAGCAGCATAAAATGATATAGCTACTGCACACCACCAAAGTTTGCTGCACTGAAGATAACAGCAGAATGAGTCCTCCTCTTATGAGCCGCATTTCTGGAGAATAGAAACCCTGTCCATAATTTTGACTAGAACAGTAATTTAGTCAATGAAAACCACTTGCAAGATCTTTCACTTTGAGTGTCAACAGAAGTGCAGCTGAAATAAAACTCCTTTGAAATCGTGTTTGCAGCAGAAAAACAACATTACACATGAAATAACACAGAGTTACAGAAAACATGTCCCTCTGCAGCTTTCTGTCTGCCCTTCCCTCTCCTCAGCTGGTGTCATGTTTAGAGTAAGCACTTGCTTTAATCCCAACCAAGATGGTTTCCTGGAAAGACCAACCCCCGCAGTTGTCAAAACCCCTACAAAAATATACATTAAAAGACCATGGTAGACTGAATGTAATTTTTACTGATCAAAAAACATAAGGCTACTAAGATATGCACCTCTACCTGTTCTTGTTTTACATTCAGGAGGCCCTTAATTGATGATCTGAGGGTTCAGGGTCAGAAAGATATTGAAGTGTGATACTATAAGAGCTTTGTTAACAAGAAGTAGTGTTTTAGTTCTGCTCTGGACGGGTAGCCAATGAAGATTTTTCAGTACAGCTGCAATATGTTGTCTTCTTTTGGTTCATGATAACACTCTGGTGGCAGCATTTTGGATTAATTGAAGTTTATATATTCACTTTTTGAGTATTCCTGTAAAAGACAGCGTCCCAGTAATCTAATTTAATACAGATTCAGACATGAAGCACTTCAGTTTGGAAATGTTTTCTCAGATGGTAGAGTGCCATTCCTGTGATTTGTTGAAAGTTTGAATCTGCTCCCATTATAACACCAATGTTACTGACATGCTCACTGTGCTAAAATTGAGGATGATAAAAAAAATATAAGAGCTGTTGTCTTCGTTTTTGCAGGCCCATGACAGAATTTCAGTTCAGTCAGGACCACTTTAGTCAAAATTTGTTATTTATTGCAAGCAAACATTTTTACATTGGTGGTATGGCTCAGTTCTGAGAGTTCCCTGTCCTTCCATGAGCTTGCATGGAATGTGACGGCCATAAGAGGGGAAAGCTCCTCCCTTCCCTTTCATGTGTATATATGAAAAGCCGAGGCAGAGAAAGCAGCAGCAAATAAATACAATTAAGATAAACAAATAAAAAAACCCCTACAGAACAGAGCAAGCATCAGTGACAATACATGTGACACTGGTAAGATCAGAAACAACATAAACAGGAGGAGCTGGGGTGGAGGTGGATGGCAGAGTAAATGCAGCAGGCGAAATAAGCAGGAGAAGCCTGAACTACCACTATGCTTCATTTTTATTTTTGCTTCTTATAGAAAATTTGGTAAAACTGAGACATAAAACTGTCCATCAGCAGCATAGGAATGGTAGGAGATATTGTATTTTTAAATAAATAAAGCAGACCGAGTACTGAACCTTGTGGCACCCAACAGCGAATGTTAAAATGTGCTGAACAACTTGTGTTCTAAAACCGAGCTGTAAAGACATGTTTTTAATATAAATGATTTTGTTCTTTAAGCACAATTTATGGGTATGGAAAACAGCCTGTTTAGTGAGGAGTAGTTAATTTGATTATTTTATTAACATAAATTGATTAAAGGCTCACACTCTTCACTACAAAAGACTGTGTTTATTGGGGGTTTAACAACAGAAATCACATGTGACCACATAGTGGAATATTGTTATATTATTATAAGCTTTAGATGGGATTGCCCCATCCGTCTGATCTGAGATAGTGCTTTGATGGATTAATAATCTCATTATCTGATTGTTACATATTTCATGAAGTTCACAAAAGGTGTAAAGTTGAAGAAACCGAAAGGGCAACCATGGCTAAAACATCAGGTGCTTGGATTTTTTTTGTCCTTGCATGTTTTTAAATTTCTCATAACATTTCAGGAAAATCGAGCTGATTCTTGGTATCACTAAGGTTGTCATTCGAGCTGCAGGTCAGGGGGCATCCACCTTCTGAGCAAGCACAGGGTAACTGTCAAGATGAACGCAAACATGAATGCATAAGAAAATACTAAATATGAGCAGAGTGGCCCCAAATTGCCAGTAAATTGCATGTTTTTGTTGTTTTTTTCTGCCCTCTTTGTGTTGAAGTGTTCTTTTGAGCACACCGCACATTATCTTGCACCTGATGCTACCGTCTGACACTTTCAACCCTTCAATTAATTTCTCTATTGCTGTGAACTTCTGAGAGCAAAGCTGAGTGATGGGTTGACCTTGAAAAGGCAACAGGCATGTCTGAACTTGCTGCTCTGAGGCCACTTTTCTCACAGCTGGTTCAAATCCCTACAGAGCCGTTCCAGTAGAGCCGGGATGTGGCTGCAGAGTTAATGACAAACTGTCTTTTTGGGAGCAATCAGGTGACACACACCTGCATGTGCAGCCATGATGGCTGTGGGACAGCTTCATTTTCAGTGTGCATGTGAGCGGATCAGAGCTTTCAGACAGCTGTTGTTAGCATCACGTCTCAGGTCTGTTTCAGTTCATGACCTGAGGGACATGACTCTCCCTATTTTTTAACAAATGTCGTTGTACAAATGGAAAAACTCTACTGTCCTTGTATATGTATATTCACATTAATGTGTGCGTAACACATTGCATGTAGGGCTTCTGCATTCAAATATGAAATATTTATATTTTGTTTGAATAAAAGGCAAATGGTGATTCTGTGTGGAGAGACAAACAAGAATCAGCAGAGTGTCTTTGAACTAGCTTAAAGCAGCTCTTTAAGAGATGATTTCAAAACTAAAATTACATTATTTCTTTGCTTTTGCCTCTTTGGGTTACTAATTAATTGCTTATGATTTGCCAGAAAAAAATGTGTCTACTTCACAATAAAGTTTAGTTTTACAAGATAGGGAGTGAAGAAACCTGTAAACACAATGGATGAAAATCAAATTAAACGCATGAAAAACATTATTATTGTTATTACTTTTAATGAGGTGGTTACTTCTTAAAACAAGTTTCAGTTACACAGCCAGTGATGTGGATAAATCTTAAATTTTAACATCATTAGAAAATAATGATATTTAAAATTAATGGACTAATCATATTCATGAACATCGACATTTGTTGCTTGACCTTTATCTTGCCTTTTCTTAATTTTACCCACTATGTTTATACATTCCAAACATACTATAAATATCATAATATTGCTGCTGTGGTGATATTTTATGGCCATAACAGTTGTGTGATGAAAATCTGATATCCCAGATGAACATTTCAGAAAGTCTTGTTCTATGTTTTCTGTGGAGAAACTTTCCACATTTTTCTGATACTTTTATTTTGAAATTTTTAGGGTGTTCTCTGGTGAATTAAAATGCTTCAGAGCTTTTATCGAAGTCTTTTTAAAAACAGTCTCATCAATCACACTAGCCTTGGGCACACTTTGTCAAAGCATAAACAACGTTTTCTTCAGTGTGTCCTTCCTCCTCTCTTTGCCCCTTCTTGAGCACAAAGTTGTCCTGATATCTGTGTATAAATTAGGCACAGTTTTAAAGTGCTCAAAAACCACAGAAAGATTAAGTAAAGGAAATACCAGTTTGGTGTTAATACTTTGCACTTAATGCATTGTGATTTAAATGTGTGTCAACATTTAAGTGTCTCCTATAAACAAAGCAGTGTATTTGTCTCTTTGCTGACCTTAACCTTAACTAACTGAAACATAAGTTAGTCAAGGTTTGCTGTGGCTGACCTAAACAAAGGCAGTAAGCTCAGTAGATGGCCTTAAATAAGTTGTCAAGAAATTCTAGCCCTGACAAAAGCCTTGGACTCATCACCATCTCTGGCACTGCTGAAAAAACTCAACCAAAGACGGCTTTGACCTGATTTCAGTTTAAATTTTCTGAGATTTTTTGTGTTTCTCTTTTTTTCTGAGCTTTTTTGTTAAGTTGTTCAGCAGTTGCTGGCGGTCTCCAGTATCAAAGTGCCTTCCAAATTCTTAACATTGTTGGCATACAGTACTTAAAAACCTCTTTGATATGGAGCTTATCTCCCTAGAATTTCTTTTCTGGCCCCCACACAACCTTTTACTTCATGTTGCTGTCAAGAGAAAGAAACATCTTAATATGTTGCCGCTGTGCCCTTTTTGACGCTCCTGATGTAAATAAAAGTTGATTAAAGGACCTCTCTGCTGCACAAAGAACAGCTGTAGAGGCTTATTAAAGAAAAGATGACCTGTAAAAATGTGCTGTCTAGATTTCCTGGTTTGTATATTATTATACAAACACTAAATCTAGTGAAGTTGGGAAGTTGTGTAAAAAGTTAGTAAAAGCAGAAAAAAAATTCTTTTTCAATTTTTATTCAATTAAACCTTAGACTGTATATACTATGGAAAACTTGGTCCCGTCCTCCTTCATTATACAAATAACAGTAACTACATGTCAACATCGCAACCATTTCGAAAGTTTGTCCACAGCTCCATAGGGACTGCTGCAGGAGGCGGGATTTATGACCTATACTGCAGCCCATAACCAGAGGGTGCTGTTCTCGTGGTGGCTTCACCCAGTGAGGAGGCAGACGGCGTCCATTCTATATACAGTCTATGAATTAAACACACAACAATGGCTAGATATATAATGTTCAACATGTTCCACAGAAGTTTGGACTTCAGCGAGTTGTTGTATTAGTGTAATACGAATACTCCCCTGAATACTGTCCAGGGTTACCAAAATAACATTTTTACCAGCCCACCCTAATTTCTGACAGGCTAAAACCGGTGTAGGTACCAGATGTGTTCGGGGTGCCAGATTGTCTCGGGGCCCAGCGCCTGTTGAAGACGTCACAATATAGCAAGTCCACTTGGAAACTACATAGCAGTCCATATAATAAGTTTAATGTGCCCGGTGAAAAGCCCCTCGTACTTTTTTTAATTTCCGTTCATTCATTCAATTGACCTCAAACTTTTCTCTCCATATAATACAGAAAATTGCAACTTACTGTTCTGTAATTTTTAGATGGCTTTAATTGTGTATGTTACAAGTAAGCAGGATGTCCCAATATCAATAGATAGTTTTTCTATTATTCCATATTTTCTATGGCAACCTAAAAAAGGCGGTAGTCTAGTCATAAGTCCCCTTTGATAAGTAGTGATAGATTGCTTCTTAGAATTTGTCCATATTTTCTTCGAAGAACAACTAATCTTGTGAAAACTGCTTCCATAATGTCCGGACAAACCACAATCTTTTACATCACTCAAACCAACTTCCAGCCAATCATATAGTGTGACATCATCAACAGGCGCCAGGCCCCGAGCTGATCTGGCAGCCTGAACACGTCTGATACCTTCACCAGTTTTGTTTTGCAACAGCTGCATAATCAGTGAATATTAAAGACTGACAAAATGGTCATCAAATGCTGCTAAAGACAGATCTGCATTACTGACAGTCTTCTGTGCACTGGTGCCCTGTGGCATACAGAACGTGCCATTATTATTTTTTTCTCCCGCTCCTCAGACAGGCTGAGTACACACTGCTGTTTCAGAGTGACAAAGGTTCAATTACAGTCAATTTGACATAACAGAATCTACCTGCAGCAGGCATGCACATTTTCATTTTCAAATTAACATCAAAATAGGAAAATAAAAGGGGGAATCTGCTCATATTTCTCGTTAAATGAGAAAACTTCTATTCATTCACAATATTGAAAATCATTTTGAGCGTTTCACAATAAAACAAGGGTCTTATTCAAAACTGATCTTTTATTTTGGCTGCAGGAGCAATATCCAGCTGAGATATGATTATGGCTCCTCAGCATCATTGTTTTATGCCTTTGTGCCGAGCCCTGTAATGAGAAAAAATGCACAAGAGAGGAGAGAGTGGGTGTGTGCTTGAGAATATAGTACGCTGCAGAGTCCTATTAATCACTGTGGATTATGTGAACATGAATTATACTCTGTTGTCTCCCCCGCTTGGCAGCAATCAAATGGCGGGAGTTTCCTTGCCACCTGCATTACTACAGTTGAATGGCAAACCTACTGTCACCATCAATAACACAATAGTTTAGCCTCAGATAAAAATGATAAATGCACTGGCATTCCTTCAGACCCTGATTCAGCCGACCATTTATTTTAATATTTCAGCAACTAGCAGGCACTATCGTTAATCACTGTTAGACTGCAGATAGGCAGGGAGGAATCTCAGAGAGCGGAGGAGCTGAGATGGGTCGAGATGGGCTGACGGACGAGGGAGGAGGAGGACGGAGGAGGCGGGGGAGGAGGAATGGGCACGGGGAATGCCACTTCTCATTGGGGAAGCTGTTGCTCATCTGTCGTGGGCTCGTTGGGGCATGGCTAAAGGCTCCCGTTCAGTCAAACTCCTCTCCTGTACGCATGACATTTCAATTACACAGCGAGCTCTCATAGCTTTCTCCACAGCCAGATAAGCCAAGACACAAAATGCCACACAGCATGAAGACACACACACACACTCTCACACACACGCGCACACACTGAAGAACGTGGCCTGCAGGGCTTGTTTGAATAGATGTCATTCTAGCTTGTGACAGGTGAGTGTATAGGCAGAAACATTCCTGGAAGCCTGACTAAAATAGATATTTGAATAATGATTCCATTATATGAATCAATTGTTATGTGGCGTATATATAAAGTGCAACATGATAAGACAGCCAAACTAATAAAAGGTAAGAAGAATGAGCGGTGTGTAACAAAGACGACGGCTTTCTGCATAATAAAGCTTTGGAAAAGACAGCAGAGGACAGATTATATTTGTGGGTTTAAACTCAGAAACAATAACAGGGAGAGAGAGGAGAGTATGACTGGGGAAGAGCCAGTTTTTCTCTTTTATAAGAGACTCATAAATCAGTGTTATGTAAGCAATAATCTACAATGAGATGTGCCGATGTAGGAAAATCATGAATGTGTAAAAAAGTGAGGTTCTCTAAAGAAAATGCAGAGAGGTAAGTGGAAGGCTAAAATAGATTACGTAACTTCAACTTTCAGGAACAGACCAGAGTTTGGTCACAGCTTCCTTTTTATATTTTGAGGATATTTCTAAGTGTATACGTGTACGTGAAGGCTGCTGTTTGTGAGAGCTGTGTGAAATTTATTTGGCCCTGAACACCTGACAAAGAAAACAGTGACGTTAATAAAACCAACTAAAGTTCAGATTGATGCCACCAACGACAAAAATGACCATTTTCATACTGTATATCTTTCATTTCATTTTGGCTTTATATGCAATAAATGATGCATCTGAATGTCAGAAGTCAAGCAGTTGAGATTGTTTTTTTTTTTATTGAATCCATGTAGCTCCTAACAGAGTAAAGAGGAAATGACCAGAGGAAACATGACCAAAGCCAACTTGGCAGCTATTCAACTTTAATTTATTGTAAATGCATGCCAACACAACAAGCTGTTTTACTGTAAATTATGTCAGGGACAGTTTTTTTTTTTACTCATTCATTCACTCAGGTCATTGTTGTCCAAGGCTTGATCCAAAGGAGCAGCTTGGAGATGCTGCACCTCTCTTCAGATGGGCTACTTCAGAAGAAACCTACAGGAGGGCAAAATATCAGTCAAAAATATATGCTTTTGTAAAACATTTGATGCAAGCACTTCTGAAGAAGAATAAACAGGGACAACAAAATGCTGAAAAAGTTGTAAAATGTTGAAAAAAAAAAACAACAACAAATAACTTTCTCACAACTAATTTGATCAGTTTCTTACAGGTGTGTAATAACTATGTGTAAAACAAGCCAATTCAGAGAGAATAAGAAAAACAGGCAAGGTCAGTGTTGGATGGCCATGATGTTTGAGGCTTTAGGAGCCAGTGCATCAAAAGTAGACATGTCTCTGTAGTGGAAATCACTGCATAGGATTAAAACCACTGTCTGTGAACACAGTTAGTCGCTGCATCCTTAAAGGCAGGTTAAAACTAATGCAAAGACGAAACCGTAAACAAACCTGTAGTTAGATCATTTAAAATCAGACATTCTTTTTGGACATCATGGATACCAAACACTCCCCTGGAAAGTAGAGAATAACCACCTGAGTTGTTTTATGCTCATAGTTCAACATCAGTAAAGGGATGCATAGGTGCCCATATCAAGGATAGCTCACACATTTTGAATGGTACCATTAAAGTGCAATCAATATATACGAGTCTTAGAGCACCCTAGCTGCCATCTAGACTGTGCCTTTTTCGGGGTGGATCTTAAATATTTTATCAAAATAATGTTAGACCACATTTTATGTGACTAACACCAGCGTGGCTCGGTAGAAGAGGAGGGATGGCAGTTTTTAGAGTCTCAAGTATATCTCCCGTTTTCTAGAGCATTATCAGAAAAAATAAGATCCCAACTGTTTGCTTAGACTGGATTTTATTTTTTCCAGGCATCATGGACGTTACATCATATTGCCATCCATATTTCAATGTTTTCCTGACATGCGGTGCTAACACAGCCCTCTTTGGATGTCAGGACAAAACATTCGCTCAGTCATCTTTAGTCCAGCTCTAGTGAAGTCATGCTGAGTGCACCATCAGCCAGTCTGTCTTCTTCATATCTTTTTTTTTTATTTTATTTTTTATCTCATATCATGGTTGTCAAAGCGATTTACCCCGGAGACAAAAATACAATGTTTCCTGTGACATTGTTGCAGGAAAAAAATCAATGTTGCCAGTGTTCAATAAACTACCAGTGGATCTTACCTTAGATCTGTAGACTCCTGCCACAGTTATCAGCCGTGTAAAGTCAAACACTCCTTCTGCTTGTAAACAAAACTATTTTCTTCTCTGACTGAGACATTCCTTCCTTTGAACCATCATGTTGTTATACTGTATGTCTGACAGAGTATTTCTTCAATCGATCAAAGAACAATAATAGCCTTCAGTTTGGATGTTGTGTAAATTACTGTTTACACTGAAAGCATTAAAAAGGCTTTGTCACAGCAGTGGAAAGCAGAAGTTTTCACTCAAATCAATTAATTCCAATTTCATTGCTGCAATGTTTGCATCTGAGGACAAAGCAAAAACTAATCCTTCCATCTCTGCAACATAAGTTGTTGTACAAGCATGGTTATACAATTAATGACAACAGAAGAAGTAAGCACTTTCAGAAAAAATGACGGTGAAATGTTTATTTTTTACAAAGTTAGACAGCTCTGCAGGAGAGCTGCTGCTAAAAGAAAAAAAAAACACTGTATTTCTCATATCCTGCTCAACCTAAACCCAATGTCCATATCCCACAAATAAAAATTCCTGTATTAGTTGGGAGTGGACAAGCTCAGACACATTTGGGACACATTTTTTTCACTTTTTACATGCTGCGAAAGTAAAGGGTGAAAAAAGAGAGGAAAGCTGCAGGTGTGGTGTGTGTGGAGGGGCAGTGGGATTGAATAACAGCCACAAGAGTCAGTACACTTACATGCTGATTATAAAAAAGATTTATTGCTATAGTGTAAATGAAATTTGACTTTTAAGATACATGTGAACAGGTTGGTGTGACTGAAACCGCACTTTATTGAACCTGTCAAACTACCATACCTAGATAAAGCTGGACTGAGTCACTCCTCCGTGTTCATGTACTCCAGCTCAGGTGGGCTGAAGCCCAAGCTTTTCGAACATGCTCCAGAGTTCGTAGGCTGAGCTTTGACCCTGAAATTGCGAATGTATAAATGCATCCCTAGAAAGCAAGGTAGTGAACAAAACCATGACTGCATTAAAAGGAGCCTGAAACTGGAGCAGACTCCTGCAAAAGTTTATCAGTGTTTGTGCATTCATATCTTCAGTTTTATTCTTTCTTTCGGTGGCCATGAATTCTGCCTTAGAAATGAAAATTTTCTCTAACTTTTAGCAATCAGTAATGAAAAAAATCATTTCAAGCACCTTCTTAGGATGTTTAATCAGAAGATACATTCAGAAAAATGAAGTGGCTGCACTTGAATTTAATATTCTCACAGCTTTGTCTGTGGGTGTTTCTGAAAAAGCACCAACAGAAACATTTCTGTAGCCTGAAGGTTAACCGGTCTATTACTTTAAACCATGTGTGGTGTCTACTTCTATGATATTTATGATTATCTTTCTGTTTCCTTATTCATAAAATTACAATTAAATATCAAACTTCCTATCGTAGCTCATATGCATTTTAAACTATGAGTCCATGCATACGACATATGTGCCTTACATACATAAAAAGCACCATGTGTGGGTTTATATCCACATAAGGTTTCATTAGAATACCATAAAGACTGTTTGGGTTTGGCCCAAACTTCTCCTTCATGCATCAGCTCCACCTGGCTTCACCTTGATTACCCTGATTACCAACAGCTGTCGTGAATCTGACACAGGATATTTAAAGCTCTGAACTTCCGTTGCTCGTCTTGTCTGTCCTTCCTGTGTGCATGGTATTTTTGAGTCCATCCTCCTGCGTGTCTATGAAGTCTTGGTGAAGAAATTGTGTTGCTCTTAAATCTGTGTATCTTAAAATGAATAATACACTTTTAGATTCTGTTCCTTAGTAGTCGATTTGAGACTTCTCCTGAAAATGTAGACAACCTAAAAGATGACTCAGATACTACTTATGCATAATATCAGGAGAAAAGCATATCGATTTATGAGGTAATGTTTTCTCTGAGTGAGTCGCAGTTACACAGCCAGTGAAATAGATAAATAAAAACTAAAAGTAGATGACATAAAGGATGGTTTTGTTTATTAGTAAAATTAATGAATTTAAAGTAAAACAGTTAATGTACCATGTTTATATATAGTGCTGTCTCTCTAGTCTTCTGACCATGTCTAGAGCCCAAACCCAGAGGTTTTTGACTGAATGCAAGATTCAAGCTTTTACTGTCAATTTCTGCCATTTGTGAGTCCATACACAGGATTTGAAAAAGACCTTTCTCTCTAGCCCACAGTGCAGAAATATAGAGAATAATTTTTAAAATATACAAAAAGTACAAAAGAGAAGAGTATGTATGATACAGTAGGAGAATGGTGTATGAATGTCCACATCTACCTTTGTTCCTACTTTGTCTTTGTATATTTACACTCATATTTGCACCCTATGCATACATACTCGAATTTAATGAACAGAAAAATGATTTCTGCTGTACATGTCTACACATGACCTGAAGTGCAGGTGGTCGTTGTAATCAGCAGTATTTTTCTGATATATTGAGCATGTTAACAGTGGGCATTCATGAAAACACTGGAAAGCTGCAGGAGTGGTTTGTGTGGAGGGTCAGTGGGGTTAAATAACAGCAATAAGAGTCAGAGCGTTAACATGCTGTTTGAAAAAAAATAACGTATTGCATTAGACCAAATGAAACTTGACTTTTGAGATCCATGTGAACAGGTTTGTGTGACTGAAAGTGCACTTAATCAAGCCTGTCGGACTAGCATACCTAGATAATAGACTGATTTACTCCTCCATGAATACAGCTCAGTTAAACTAAGCCTGTGTCCAGTGAGGGTTGAGAGAGGGTTCAGAGTCCGGTGTTTCTGGGGGCAGAGGGGGGAGGTAGCACGGAGGGGAGAGAGTCCAGCTCTTGACAGCTTGGTAGGTGAAGCTGTTTGTAAGTCTCCAGAGGCTCCGGTACCTTCTCCCAGAAAGAAGAAGGCTGAACAGGGTGTGCAAGGGGTGGCTGGAATCCCTCGTAATGCTGACTGCTTTGCGGATGAGGCAGGTATTGTAAATGTCCAGGAGGGAGGGAAGTGAGACACCAATGATCTTTGCTATAGCAATGACAGCTGGTTTAAAGACAATTTTGCACATACCGAACTCTATGTAACACTAGTCATTTTGAATTTACTCTATTGGAGTCAATAACGACTCTGTTCTTTCTTTCAGATCAAAGCCTAACCGTGTCTGTGCATTTCCTCATCCACTTGCCCTTTAACCTCACCTTTTTTCCAGCTGTCACTTACCGACAGCCTTCAGCAAGCATCCTCTTTTGTCCAACAGCCTGGATCATATTTCTTTCTGCCCTTTCCTTCAGTCACTCACATAACTCCAGTTTACTTTACTTTTTTTTTTACCTGCATTCAAGGTTGAATTTTAAAACCCTATTTCATCCCAAAGCTCGCCAGCTTTTAGGTCTTGTCCTTTCTTCGTATGCGCTCAAGTTTCCCAGCAGGCTGCCACAGGTGCACAGCACCACGTTGAATCAGGTGGTTAATATTAGTTGCACTTTAAAACTAGATGAACATCACAGTTAACAGTCCAGATGCAAAAGTGTGGCACAAACAGAAAATGCTGTTACACCTGCTGAGATGCCTCTGATTGTGCATGAAAATAGATGCTGTCCTGACTGGCCCTTGCCGGGGCTGCTGCTGCCGCGCTGCAGGGGACAAGCAGCCAGAGTGAGTAAGAAGTTGAAGCAGAAACCTTGTCCTTGTTCATGAGTTTTACCTAAATATAGACTAGGGAGGGAATATTTATCTTTATTTTATGACTTTTTTGAAGTTATCCAGAATTATTCTGTGCAAGGGAAAGTAATCAGACTTGTCTAACTGCAAACAGGGGTGTTAAGTTGTCAAAATCTTACCATATGATGATACCCTGATAACAAATCCATGGTACAATATTTATGTGGTTGAAAAAAAGACGAATGGAAATGCCATTTATCTACACTGTGGCCCCGGTGTGTTTACTAACCTTCTGAACTCTTTTGTGTTGTTAACCACAAAAAATGTCTGTAGATATTTGGCTGTATATTCAGCAATTCACATTGTGATTTCTTGGGCTCTGGCACTGTTATGAGGAATTTGTAAATGCCTCCTTTGAGGTCTTTTGGCTTGGCTTGACATTTTTTTCCCTGTCATCTTCCTTGATTCTTTTGCCAAGAGGCTTCTCACATACCCTGACATAGAGGTCTCTGCAGTCTGGCAGTGTCTGGCTGTTGTTTTTTCGGTTGTCCATGTTTCCTTTTTTCTCATTTGACATGGGGAAACTAATGCGCCCCTGCACGTCAGATTTTAAAAAGCACCAAAACAGCCACAATTTCAAAAATGTCTCTGGTTACCATTCCCATGAACTCTGGTGTCCACTACTCAGTTTTGTTTTCATTGGACACACTCATTTTGGTTAAAATGAATTGAGTGACTGATTTGGCAACAGAAAAATGGGAACGAAAGCATAGTTCAGTCTGGGGATGGTGGATAGCAGAGGTCTCTTTAGCTGCCGAGTGTAACAGAGCGCCACATGATAATACAGCCAGAGTTTGGTTAATAGCATTTGGCAATTCAGGCAATAAAGATGCAGTTACAGTTATGATGAAGCCAGCTCTTTTGAACTTTTTATAGAAGTTTTTTAAACAAATTAGGATGGATTACAAAAGACTTGTTAGTTTCGGACAGATGGAGAATAATCCACTGTCAGTTTCTTCAACCTAAAAACCACATGAATCCACCCATCCATCCATTTTCTACCTCTTTTCCGTTTGGGGGTCATGGGGGGGCTGGAGCCTATCTCAGCATCTTGAGGCAAATGCAGGGGTCACTTGAACAAGTTGCCAGTTCATCGCAGGGCTGGCATATAGAGACAAACAACCATCCACACTCACATTCACACCCACGGGCAATGTGAAAGTGGCCAATTAACCTAACCCCACTTCTGCATGTTTTTGGGATGTGGGAGGAAACCAGAGTACCTGGAGTAAACCCACACAGACATAGGGAGAACATGCAAACTCCAAACAGATACACCCTGACCCAGATTCAAACCCAGGACCTTCTTGTTGTGAGGCGACAGTGCCAACCACTACACCACTGTGCCGCCCTCACATGAATCCCAGAGCAGGGGCCTGTTCTATGAAGCAGGATTACTGCTTAGCGAGGTAACTTTGAGGATAAGTTCGGGGTTTCCTGTTCTACGACGCGGGTTCACTTCTTAGCGAGGCGAGTCTCCATAGCAATATACGCTGAACGGCTAACCTGCTCCGGGGCAGGTTAAGTTCCAGATTGAACTCAACGAGTATAAAAACCCCGCCCACTGACCAATGAGCTCTCTCGAAAAACGGCTTGTCCGTTCTTGGAGGATCCTGTAGACCTCGGTGCTCGCATTGTCCGAGGAGGAGCACTCCGGCTCGCGAGAGTTTTCAGGGAGAGTTTTCTCCGGATGACCACCTTTATCGAAGGCTCATATGGCCGACATATTACACAAAACATGTGAACACGATAGGAATGAACAAATGAATGATTCATCTTGGGAATGAATGGGCATGGGCTGCGCGATCACAGACAACATCTCGGTACTATTTAGTAGCAGCGCACGCCCCTTATAATAACCCCGTAAATACTGTTGTTCAGGACTGCTTACTTGTGCCTCCTACCCACTGTAACAACCGTTGTTCTAGCCCACATGCAACATTTTTGTTCTCATTCATGAAACGCTTAAATCAGGGACATTTTCGGGGACAGCTTTAGCCGGGGACAGATCATCCAATTCGGGGACTGTCACCTTAGTTAAAAGCGCATGTTGAACAGTGCTATTTCAGGGTGATAATGGCATCAAAGATTACTTTTCTGCCAGCATTCCCTTCGTGCTTTTGTAGCGGCGACGGTGTTGTTGCTTTTGAGGTTTATGATAGCTTTCAATTCTTCATACTTTCTCATGATCGTCTCCTGTTCCTCGTTTGTTAAGTCCGCGGTCCTTCACTCTCCGGTCTGCTCTGACGCTCCAGACTGATCCATGTTCGCGATTGGTCAGATGCGGCGGGCTCCGCCTTATATGTGTGCACGCGCTCATAGCAGAGCTGGATCCACTTATGAGGTTGATAACCAGCGTCGTAAAACCGTGTAGCGAGACCGCTGGCTACCGCGCTAAGTTGAGCGAGGTAGCTCCAAGCCTACCTCGCTAAGTTGAACCTGCTTCGTAGAACAGGCCCTGTTTCTGTGTATTTGGGTTAAAGTTAAAGTTTGGGCCTTTAGAAGATTTGGGCTGGTTAAGTAAGGAGGGGGCCCCAGATCCCTGGCGGTGCTCCCGCTGATTGGAAAACTATTATTACACCACATAAGGGCCCTTGATTAACATTCACGAGCAAAATGTATAGGCAGAAGAGAGACTAAGAGATTTATAGCTATGTCTTGGTCCCTTAAAGTTAAGCAGGAACTCCAATGAGGATGAACCAAGCAACTGACCAGAGAAAGAACCAGACTGAAAGCATTAGGTTTATGTGAGGGGAGTCTCCCCACTGTTGGCAGGTAATCAGGTTTTCATTTAAAAGAAAAGTATACCAGAGGTATTATCGTATTTAGTCATGTCAGTCAAATAGTCCACAGAAGCAATGACTCCACAGATCCTTCTCAAAGTGAATTCTGGCTGAGATCTGCATAAAGCTCTGGGTACATACAAATCAGTCTCTTGATCCCTGGATTTCACCTTCGAGGCTCAGGTGTGAGTCAGCAGCTCGACAGTGGTCACCACGGGTCTAAAGGATTCAGCAGTCAGTCTGATCAGATTGTAGGATCATAATGTAACCCTGCCTTTCACTGGAGAATTCAAAACATGTTGAGCTGTTCTGTGTTCCCCCTCCAACACTCAGAGGTGTCTGCAGGGATTTCCTCATCATCCTGATCAGTGTTGTGCCGAGCATTGTCCTCTGTTTCTGAAATGTCCTCTTTCATGGCATTGATGTTTCCACAGATCCGGTCAAGACCCCAAAAGGCTCTGAACCTTTTTGTCAACAGAGTGAAATGTGAACAGAGAATTGTGGGTACCGGCTTGTGTGCTGTGCAGACACCCTGGGGACGGATTGGATTCAAGGGTCACATGAGTGACGAAACCAGACAAAGGCATCCAAATCCCTCTGGATTTTTAACGTGACAAGGAAGCTATTAAAACAAGAGCAAAGCGGTTACATAAAAGCCCAATAAGAAGGGTGGACAAAAGTTTATCCCAGGGCTGTATTAAGGCTTAAGGAACAAAGACTTAGCCTTTTCATAGCATAAACATCTGATGCTGTAAACATGGTATGAGATCTCTTTGAGCAAAACACAATCAGACTGCCCTTGACAATAATTTCCCTCAAGTACGGCCAATACACTGTAATACCAATTACCATGGCGATTTACAGAGACGGTAGTAGGTTATTCATGTTGAACGATATGTTCATCCAAAGCCTTTTGTTTAACCTGATGGAACTATTCCACTCTATTTTAAGTCTGACTCTATAAATATAAAGACAGTTTTTTGAGGTGGATGCTTAATGTTTCTACAGCTCTGTCTTCACATTATCATTTTGAGCTCCAACAGTGGAACATATCCCATCACAACCCCTCTGTTGCCATAGTGACAAGCTAAATTGTTGTTTGGAAGTCACATTTTAGTAGTTAATTTTTGTCGTTAAATGGTTTTTAGTCTTGTTTCAGTTGACAAAGAGTCAAAGCATTTTGGTTTCATTATTTGTTTAGACCTGCTGATTCAGAGTTTATCAATACTACTTAACATCTAATAAGATTTGCTCCCTAAATTAGTCTAATTTCACAAGAACAGTATGGACGGCAGCTGGGCGTGTCTTTGTTATCAGCATACATCAGAAAAAGTTTATGAATGACAATGAGAGAAAAGCATGGAGGCAGAGCGACTAACTCTTGACTAACTCAGCCTGTTAAAGGGATGTACTACTTGTATTTAGATTAATGGATTAGATGCAGAGTGGGGAAAATTTGATTGATTTGAAATATCAGATAGTCCACCACAAACATTTTTGTTTTGTTATCAACAATGTATTTTAGCTTGGCTAAAGATTAATTTTTAATAAGTGCTCCTTGGATGCTCCTCCAGCAGATGAAATGGAAAAAAGCTTCTCTGTTGCTGCTTTTCACTATTTCAGTATAAGGTGCCCTTCTGCTAATTTGGCCTTATTTTACATAAGCCTGTAAAGTTTAAGAGCTAAATAAAGTACTCAAAGTTGTTTTGTGTTCTTTACGTTAAATTGGTTTACTCTCTCATTTGATCTAAATTCAATTACTCGAATCTTACTGGAATGTAAGCTTTATCCAGGAAGTTATATTCTTATTATTATAAGATCAACAATTGTGTTTTACTTTTACACTGTATGTCTACCTCAAAATGTTCAATACATATTCACCAGCATGCAGGAGATCAAATGTAAAATGCTCATAATCAGGGTCATCCATAAAGCATAAGTCAATTCGTGTGTAGATCTACACATAAATGTTACTGGTACTAAAAAAAGTACTCTGGATTCATGATCACTGCTGAACTCCTGGTTTGATCATAGACACATGAATAAGTTCACAATATTTCATGAATGCTAATTGATCATTAGGTGACCACACACTTCTAATTGCCACTAATCAGCATAAATCTCCTAGCCTGGCTGGGCACCAACCAGGAACAGTGAACACCTTACAAGGAGGCAAGGACATGTGCTTTCTGTGGACTGATGAGAGAAAGAAGAGAGAAGAGGAGAAAGAGAAAAGCTTATTCAGAGTATACAGGAACTGAGAACAAAAAAAAAAAAGTGTTTTTTCCTGTGAGTGATGGTGTGACACTGGCCTTCAGATCACTGTTGGTGCTCTAACAGTCTGAGCCTATATTGGGTGTCATAAAAGGCAGCTCCAGCTGTGTGTGTGGTGAGTCAGTGGAGCCAAAAGCCTCAAACCCTGTCTCCTATGGATAGGTTAGACCTCTAGATAAAACACATGTACGATTCCCTGTGGAGTTGAGAAAATAAAATAAATGACATGCAAATCTGTGAGTTTGGATAACAATCTGTGTGTACAGTGCAAACATATGAGTTTAAATCTCCACATGGCTTTTTGACTTGATCTGGTTCCTGAGGGCACTGACATTTCTGTGAATTCCTCTCTTACAAACTTTACTCGTGGTCAAAAGCAAGTGTCGGTTTTGTGGGCAGCTATGAACAAATCTGAACCACGAAAACATTGATGAAGCCAGTTGCCTGTAAATTTCATTCTGCTCACAGTTTACACACAAATTCGTTCTGCTCACATTCCATGAGCAAGACCCGATGTGAGCAAGGACAGTGCAACATGTACAATAAGTAAAAGAACCACTAAGGAGAGAAGGGGGTGACACTTACAACTAATTGATGCTCAACATACGCATTAAAATGCACGCGCCCGTTTCAAATGATGGTTCGGTCACTGCCCACAAATTTCCATGCGTTGTTTATGTTGGCATTGATGTTAACCATTACATCCACCAGGGGGCAGGCTGGAGTCAAAAGTTTCTGACAACAACAAACAAAAAGAAACATGGCGACTGTGGAGGAGCTAGTGATAATGTATATTTTGCATAGGAGACAGAAATGGAAGCAGCGTTGGAGGAGGCAGTGGTTGGTCAGGCCACTAAATGCTTCGGGGTTTTCTCTAGTAGTACCGATGAGAGAATTTGATGATAACCCTTAAAAAAAAAATGCCATTGTCTTCTTCATTTTTCTCTAGAGATGCATATTGGGTAGTGACAGCAGCAACACTGCCCCTATGGTTTCTGATGGTAGTGCTCCGTCTGGCCCGTAAACTTCCAAGAATACATGCAGAAATACTGACAAAAAGAACGCAAAGCATGGGTGAAGTGCTCCGTCTGTATCCCAATCTGTATGTTATGTTGAGCATTAATGAGCCTTTAAACTTCTATGGACATCTGCCTATGTTTTAAGAAAACTTCTAACTTTATCGATAATTTAAATTTACATGTCTCCAGTTTCCACGTGAGGACACGATAGTTTAGAATCCAATAATAATGTGTTTTTAAACTCATATTGAACCCTGGGGATATTCGACTCAACTCAGACTGAAGGTGTAGTGACTTGGCTACAGCACTGTTAATAGATATTTGTGTTAATGAGGATAGAGCCTGGTTTTCTCTTTCTTCATACATAATGTAATACAAGTGATAATAACAGAGAGCATTAACAAAGCTGTCAACAGTTTTTTTTCCCTCTAATAATTGCAAGGAAAATGGAAATATCTGGTAGCACATTGAAAAAAACTTCAGTGCCTTAAACTATTTATCTATTATGTTTGCATTTGGTTTCCTAATACCTTCAAATTATTCATTTGCAGGTGGGAAACAGGCAGTATTTCTGTTTGAATTGGCTTTTGTTATTTGCCAGGAGGTTGGTGTGTGTCGGAGTGCTGATAGGAGTCACCATCAGGGCATAAATTGCACATGGGCTGTCTGGACTTTGCTATAAACTCTCAGCATGAAGCCTCAGAGGAGAGCAGTCCGCACATAAAACTAATTGTACTCTGCTCTTTTCTGTCAGCTGATGAATTCATTTCTACCTGCTTATGCTCAGTCGCTGCTGCTGCCGCTGCTAAACACTTCAGCAGCTCATTATGTTCCCACGTGGGTCACCCTGGGGACAGAGTCATTTTGCATCCTGTCAAAATAAAGCTAATATGATAGAATAAAAGGCCGCTGTGGCTCAAGACAAAAAGGCAGGAGGAGTCTCTAACATAATATGGCGGACAGTGATTTAAATCGTACTGCATAATAAATCAACAGAAACCTAAAAAAACTGCTTAATTAGATTGTTAGTGAGAAGGGCTCAAGGTTACAAAAAGACACATGACCAACCATCTTTGAAGCAGCAGGTTGTCCAAAGAAAATAAAGCCTGTTACTTCTGACAGACAAGTAAGTGGAACTGATTTGTTACATTTTGGAATAAAATGTGAAAAAAAAAAAAAAGCTTGACTTTTGAAATCTTACCTAGGTGAACAAGCACTCCAGAGAGGCTGAGTCTTTTGGAAGAAAAGATGAAAGACGGTTCCCCACCCTGTGAAAGTCTGTGTGAGCAAATAGTTTAAACAAACTGCTCTATAGTGGGAATCACTGCATAGGCTCAAATCAGCTTTCAAAAACCATTGACTTTGAACTCAGAGCAGTTTGTTGCCATGGCACCAATTCTAATACTAACCCTAACCCCTAACCCATAAGCATGGTCAAGAAACACTGATTTCGCTTGGCTACTTCTGATTCAAGATAAGTGGGAACAAATCAAGGAGTGGCATACTTTTTGGAAATCCGGGATACCATGTCCTATGCTCTAAGGAGAGGAGTGTTTATCATCTCAAGGTTCATAAGTCAGCATCCATGGAAAACTATATATAAATGTGAACAATTTACACCTGTAACTCCTCCAGGCCAATACTCATTGAAGACAATTCAAAGTGGAAAAGTTTCCCATGGTAGGACAAAGAAGATTTGACACTCTCTCTGGAAATCTTGGATACCACGTCCTCTGATCTCAATAGAAGGAGGCATGGTTTTGGCTCAGAGTTCAGAAGCCAGCATCTATGATGGTGGGAGGATGCACATGTGGAGTATCAGGTAGTGGAGCAGCAAATGCTGCCATCCAGACGGTGCCTTTTTTTACAATGTTATTAACATAGACTGTATATAGAATAGATGCTGTCTGCCTCCTTGCTGGGTGAAGCCAACGTGAGAACAGCACCCTCTGGTGACAGGCTGTAGTATAAGTCATAAATCCTACCTCCTCAAGCAATCCATATGGAGCTGTGGACAAACGTTAGAAATTTATTACACAGAATATACATTTTTCTCCCTCCTGCTTGTGGACTGATTTGTCCTCTTTTTCTGTGCAGTTCCATTTTTAAAAGTTATTAGGGGGTTCATGTTTTCTATGATTGACACCTGATACAGCCTATGGAGGTACGAAGATTGTGTAGCTCACCAGGGGGATACGCTGTTTGAGCCAAGCGTCATCACAGCGACTCTCCCGCCGTATGCATACAGTGATACTGCGCAAGTGGTGGAGAGCGTACAATACTGATAGCAATTTGGCTTCAAATTTGTGTAATGATGGAAGGCGGAGCCAAGTTGTCTATAGCAGTGGTTCTCAAGTCCAGTCCTCGAGGCCCACTGTCCTGCATGTTTTGGATGTTTCCCTGCTCCAACACACCTGATTCAAATCAGCTCGTTATTAAGCTATTACAGAGCTTAATAACAAGCTGTGCAAGCCAATTCATCCACATTTTGAAGGTTCACAGATATTAAATTCATAACCTGAAAATGACAATATGCAGTTTCAGCTGGAGCAATGCATTTTCCTAAAATAAAAAAAAATGCCTTTCAAAAGGGGTGTATTCATCTGTTGGAGCTGTTTGTAATCCACATTTGAAACCCACAAGGACACAGTTTTCATGCGCAGAACACACTCCCCTTTTTGAATTGCTATGGTTGTGTAACAACTTAATGGTTGTCATTTCGAGGTCTGGAGTCAGGATGTCTGTTTGTTTTATTGTAAGATAATATAGAAGCCAGGGTTTTTTAGTTCATCCCACTGAATTGGAGCTCAACGATGACACATCTCGGCCACTTATTTTTACTATTCTTTTGAAATCTCTCCCTTACAAATCCTCCAAATTATATATTTAGCCCCTAAATAACCTTAAAACATAAGCTCTGAGAGAAATGACAGTATAGCCCCACAAATGGTACGTTTAAAGCTCTCTTGCTCCAAAGCTGACGTATGTTTTTGTTATTTCGAGGCTGATACAATGATGACTGTTCAGCCAGAAACTGCACCCATGGCTTTTATAGAATAAGCATCTTGTCAAATCAGCATGCATTCACTGCTAAGCATCTCTCTGTGCTCTCTGCTATGTGTCTGATATTCCCCCTGTAAAGCCCACAGCTACCACTTAGCCTGTCCAGAAAAGCAGAGTATCTATCAGAATTATAAAACCGAACCTTTGATCAAAGGATTTGGGATTATCAAGAACTTGCAATTTCGAGTTAAAAAGAGGCAGCTGATAGGTTGAACTGCTAAAACCGTTTCAGCTGACAAAGTAGATAAGGCTCAAGAGGAGTGCCGGGAAGAAATACACAATACAAATGCCACAGTGTTTGTGTGTGTGTATGCGTGTAAAAGTGTTAAGTGTGGAGGCCTTAAGCTATTTCTGCAATGAAGCAGACTTTTTCTGCTTTTGTCTTCTAGCAAACAGACAAAATTAGTAATTGCTATGAAGATTTACCCCTTCCATAATTACTAGGAAACCTTATTAAGATCCAGATGATGAGTCTTTCTGTTCGGTTAATGCTCAAACACAACCTTTCGCTGAGCTTATAAATATCCACAGAGATCAAAGTTATAAAACCTTAAAAAGACTTGATGCACACGGACAACTCTAAATGTCACGTTTTAAGGCGTGGTAATAGAGAGGATCACTACGACCTGTCACCAAAGGGCATGGGAGCATGACAGAACACTGTTTTATATTGGGGTATATTTTCAGCAAATACTCCTGCTGTCTTCCTGCGGCGACTTCACATGAAATTTTAATTTAGGGCCTGCCGGGAAAGGTCCAGGTAAAGTTGGGATGAAAATGCAAATGTGTGAGGTAGAGGTTGACTGATCATGATGCTGCAAATTTGGGCTGTTCACGGGAAAAGCTGCTTGACCATCATAGTAATGAATGGAGGAAGAAAAATTGGAAAAAGGTGGAAAAAAGGGAATAGGACAAGAATGGAGAACTCATAAGTGTACTGGCCATGAAGGATGCCAGTAACCTTGGCCTCTTTGCTAAAAAAACTGCCGGTAGAAACAAGATGATAGGTATGAGACCTGGTTTTGGCAAATGGTGCAAAAATAAATGAGCTTTCTGAATGCAAAGTTTATTGCTGAAAACTTTACCAATGTGAGATGAGTCCCTGTGTCAGAGTCTCTCAAAATAAGCTAAATCATGTGGCAGAGTTGGCCTCATCTGCCAAAAATGGGAGTATGCCTAGTGTTCGGTTTCTCCCAACAGTTTCTTATATAAGGGGCTGAGCTGACCGGCATACATTGTGGCTGGTATATGTACTAATGACATGTCTCACAAGTTATATGACCACCCTTTAAAAATACCAAAATTTTCCCTGAACCACAAAATCTTAGCTGAAATTTTCTGGAAATTTTTAGGAGCTCTGCACTTTAAAATTTCCAAAGTAGCATGTTCATCTGTGTGGTGGACTGGGCATGAGTTTCCAGCTAAGAACTTACACTCAAAAGCCAGTTTTCTCCCCCATGCTTGCAATGTTGACAGTCTGAGGTTGACACACCTCAGACTGAACCTTTTGTTAACATTTTTGCATGATGTTTCTATTGTTGTCATATTGAAAAGTCTAGCTGGATTTGGGGAAAAAGCTTTGCCTGTTAATGTGTATGCATGCAACCCAAACATTTCAGTAAAATTTTAGATGTGCATGCCTGAACATAGCTTGAGGCTAATTTTGCTTACTGTTGCCTGTTAGGCTCTCCATTGCAGCATATCATGTGCAGTTTATAATGAATACAGTGGCTGACCTAACACTAAAAACTCACCATTTATACATTCTATAAAAAAAGAAAATTGGAAATACATTTATATTTAGGCTGTGTCTGGACCCAATATTAGTTGTGTTAACCTTGCAATCATTAGCCTCAGCAAACTCATTAACAGTTTTTGTCTGCAGATTCTGTGATCCCATGCTTAGCTGTGCTAAAAAAACTTAATGTTACTCAAAAGTACTAAAGACCATCTACAGTAAGACTGACAATATTTATTTTGTAAGGTTAAATGCCTAACACTAGTGGTAAGGGATAAAGGGAGACCAAGCTACTGAGGAAATGGACATGTTTTTACAAATTTCATGAAAGATTTTTTACAATTAATTAATCATCTGAATGTCAAAATTCTGCAGAATGTGAATCTTTGGTCAGAGGACATCATTTAAGCATGCAGAGACTCCTCCATCCACAGGGGGCGCCAAAGTTGACACAAACAGCAAGTTTCCAACAGAAGCTTTAAACTAAAATAAAAAGTGGTCAAAAAGTAAATTCACATAAAAGGGAGTTTGTAAAACTCAGTTTTGAGGAAAGATTTAAAGATGTCACCGACTCTGTAACCTTTATCTCCTGAGAGTGGTCGATCCAAAGTCAAGCGACTCTGAAAGAAACACACTATTTAGATTTGAGCCTCAACTTTGTGTTTGAACTCATCCTCAAAGGACCTTCAATAGGCAAAGTTTGAAATTCAATCACAACACATGAAATTGTTGACCATATTCTGATAAATCTTCAGCTCTTTAGCTTGCTACCTGTGTTAATGCTGAATCTTGTAGACAAGGACTAAAATATGGTTCAATGAATTTCAATTACTCCCACTTTTTTCCCATATTTGGCAAGTGTTGAGATAAAAAAAACAAAAAAAACATTACTTTTACAGAAAGCTCAGTTCATGTGCTGTAGCTCCCCAAACTGAAATGTTTTCCACAATCAAAGCACAGTTGTGGGGTTGTGACTTCAGGGCCCCTCAGCTACAGCCCCTTCTTCTCATAGCCGTATCATTTTAGCTATATGAGAATATCCACTCCTTCCCTCTGCTTCCCAGCTGGAGTTGGATAATGGAGTTGAAAAATGTAATGGAGATTCTTTAAATAGATGGACACAACAATAGGAGCTGAGAGAAATACCTGGAAGTAATCATCTGCCTCCCTCTAGGATGTCTTTACAAAATGCGTTGAGGTACACTGATGATGCACAATAAACACTTTTCTTTATGAAAGCTTTCTTTGGACGTGTGTGTGATGGCGCCTGTTTCGATACGGTACCATGAATGTCTGTTGTCTTTTAGACAGACTGCTGATGATATGGATTAGCTGTCCTTCTCCTTGTGCCCAGTGTTTTCTCTCTTTACACACGCACGCACACACACACCTCTGTCTTCTGCCTGCCTTCTTCCTAGTGCATGCGGCCCCCTGGCTCAGCTCGCCGGTGTGGATTATGGCTCTCTCATGGCTATCATGATCTTACACAAACAACATTTGTCAGCTCATTTATCACTGTTCCCCCCGGTTGTCCACTCTCGTCTATTCATCTACGCTCTATTTCTGCATCCCTGCCTCCAGGGTGAAAATACATGTTACCTCCAACCACTGAAAATAACCCCCGAAAGTCCCCTCTGATATTTGCGCAAATCTGCAAATGTCAACGCTGATAATTGATGCCTGGCTAACCCGCTAACACCCCTTGTGTTTCTTCTAACCAGAAAGGACTGGAGTACCTAGTAGAGAAGCTCTGATTTCGGCCTGCAGTGTCACTTTTGCAGATGATTATCCAGCTGTGATCAACTGGGATCTGCTTTGGCAGAAGAGTTCAGCGTGAAGAGAAAGGCAGTCTGGGGTCAACAAGGTGCACGTGATACGCTGACTCTGATGAACAGCAAAGCCAGTGCAAAAATGAAAAAGCATGTGCAATACAAACCTTTAAATGTGGCTTTTCATGCAGTTTTTACAGGTAAGGTTTCTCTAGCTTTCAGGAAGCAAGTGGATACAAAGAAACTTTACTTCTATTGAAATATACTGAACACTTCATACTGCTATATAGCAAAAGAAAAACAAACTATTGAAGACAACAAAAAGAAAAAAGGAGGCCATGGGAGCAAACTCCATAAAAGCTCCAGCGGGACAAGGTTGATGAATTTTTGAAAGGAAGGAAAATCAACACAGTAAGAGGTGCTCACATTCATGTTTCAAGTAAAATGAAAGTCCAAACTTTGCTGAACTATGGAGAAAGTGAATGCAAGTACTCACAATGTTCTCTGCAGTTATAATGTGGCTATTATACCAGGTAACGTGCTGTGCCATTGGGACAATGACTGCAAGCATGGTCACCATGGTAGCGTATGGCATTCACTGTTTTCCAAATTAACAACATATTTATCGGGTTAATTCAGGTTAAAAAAAAAACAAAAAAAAAACAGTAGATTTTTTTTTTTTACTTTTAAATGAATGTAGGACAGCAGAATATCTAAAACATACTAGTCACAGAACTGCAGCATTGATTTGTGTTTTCCTAAGTTGTCAATGCATGATGTGCCACCTGACTCTATAGGTTCTGTATTATCAGTGCTAGTCGTTGAAGTTCAGGCTGCTTTTGTTTATTATTACTATTATTTTTTTAGATAGGATACTTCAAGGCAGATTGCTTTAAATAGCAGATATTCACAGTAAAATCCAGGAGCATGCCGCACTGGTTATGTTAGGCACAGACTGTTTTTTCTGGGCTCCCAAAGTTTAATAAAAAAAAAAGAAAAAGGTTCATACTGTGCTCCTGCATGGAGACTCTCATTTAGTTTGGCAGTTTCTTTGCTTTTTTAATAACCATCTCCTTTTACCACCTTGCTAGCTACCTGTGTGGTAGTTGAGCACAGCCTGTGGTAGCATTGATAGTCAGCCAGTTTGCAGAGACTTGCGCCATTCCAATCTGTTAAATTTATGAGCCTTTTCAATCAAACCAGCACCTCACAAGATTTGCTCTTATTAATATCACACCATTTTTTTTTCAAATGCATGGTTAAAACTTAATGAGGGAGTGGGCTGTTAAAAGCTGACACCACCAGATTAGTTCACTTCACACTTAACACATTGAAATGGTTGCTTGCAATTAAGCATCATCTTCCTGATGAAATACCTCTATGAATTTTCAACTATATGTATTTTATCAACCCAGCGCACTTTTAAGATCAACAAAAGGTCCAAGTAGTCAATCCCTCACAGCAAAACTTGATGGAAAACTTACTGTAGTGTCTAAAAAGTATATTTTGAAGTCGACCCCTGACTCAAGACAATAAAATTTCTTTCTCTGCATGTTATACTGGTGTTATGATTACACCTATGTACACGACGCAGCTTACTTTTTACATAACAAATAGGCATTACATGCTGTTTTTTTTACATAAAGGTGAAACTGCTCACTGCAGAGCCACTTCTTCTCACTTTCTGTACAAGCTAATATACTCCCGCACAAACATCTAATGTGCATGTAGCTTTTAAAGCTTAACAAACTCAACTGCTTACTCATGTTACTATTACAGTCAAGGTAAAAAGACAGAGCTTCAGGGATGATTCATACATAGTTTATCTCTTAAATTACTAGCGAGAATACCCCTTTGTCAACTACTATGAAGGAGGGCTGTTGCAATGCACTGATGTGAACTGCTTTTTTAAAGATATGATATATTGATATAGTGCCAAAAATAAATACAGGACTATACTATATGGCTCATAAGGGTGGTCCTTTACGCTGGTAGACACAGGTCTGAAAACAGGACAGAAGAAAGAGAAGAAGAAGAAGATTTAAGAAGATTTAATGTGAAGCAAAAATAGTATGAGAGTTTGTGCCCTCCACATATTTGACATATTTACTTTCTAACAGTTCTTTTGGCTGTTTTCTCTGTTTTATAACTAATGAGCACAAGTAGTAGACTTCAAAAATAAAAGCCAAAAGTAAAGCAACCTAAACAAAAATGTAAAAATATCACAGTCTTTCTATAGAGCATGCACACTTCCCAGTTGCAATAATAAAGAAGGTTTTTCTGCCATTATAGTAAACTGCAGCAATTGTAGTCGAGGCCAATAGGCATGAAATGAAGCACTCAGCCTAAAAAAATGAGCTAGTAAAGGATTAATAACAATCTATCTTTGAATCAAATTTACTTTGTAATTTAGAGGCTGTATTGTGGAGACAGGTTGTAACGAAAGAAAATAAAGATGGTTGATCAGTAAATTAACTTTATTGCAGCAGACACAGCCATAGAGATAATCTGCAGCACGATTTCCACAACAGCTGCAAAAATCTACACAGAATCAAAGTTTCTCACTGTAGCTTTAACATCAAAAGCTTGGACCTCACCCACTGTATTGTTAGGAGACAACTTATGAAGTCAGAATCGAAGCATGAATCTACCAGCTGTCTTGAGGTTGGACACATAGAGGAGCAGAATTCTTCTCTCACTCTTACATCAGGCTGTTTGGGCGAGAAGTGAAACTGTCTGAGACTGTTGAGAAAGTACAGGGCGAGTATGTTCAGTTATGTGAGACAGTACAGAATTATATCACAGGAAGGATGCGGAAGTACCGGTGATATGTTCTACTGAGTATAAGCTCAGCAGAGAACAAAAACCCAGTACATTTTGTCCTCTGTGAAAAAAAACTCTGTCTCAATGAAAGGAAGTGAAGGAAGTACTAATTCACCCAGACTGCTGCACTAATCCCCTGAAAGAGAGGGATAATGGATCTCCACATATCACTGTGATGGACTAGTGTATGGACACCAATGCATCTCATTTGTCCTTCCCACCTGACCCGATCAAACTGATATTACAGTTCCCTTTTCGGTACTGCTGTCCTTCACCATGAGAGCCGCTAAGATGACTGAAACGTCTTAATACCTCGATAAGAGAGATGAAACTTTATTGATTCCTGTGGGGAAATTGGATCATTGCAGCTGCTGAACAGGGAGAAGGTGCAGAATAGGAATAAGCATATCACAAGCACACAAGAAGGAGCACACACAAACATACATGCCATACTATGGGTTTTCCTTGGATTTACTGGCAACAATTAACAGCTTTCAGAAAACCAAGACATCTTAGTAATAGGTAAATTAAAGCCTTTAGAGACAGGAGGCTGACAGCAGCAACTCCTGCACTCTTAAATGGTGTCTTTTTGTGTCCTGTCAGCACATATTTCACAGGTTCAAATGATGCAACCCTCTCATGAGACCCTGGGTCACTTTATTTTGGAAGAGCATGCTGCAGCTTAAGAAAGGATGCCAATAAAAATAGGAAAATAAAAAACACTTTTGCATATGGTGAAAGTTGCGATGACTTGAGAGGTTAGTGTTGTGTATTCATGAACGTTTCTTTCAAAAGTACGGAACTGCTGAGTGAACGATGTGAACTGAATCACTCCGAGACATGATTCGTTCCTTTTTCAGTTCAGTTGAGCTCAGCCGCGAGCCTGGCATGCCGGTCGGGAGTGGAACTGCTGCCTTTGACTCTTTGACTAACGACACACAGCCAGCCACCCAGCGAGCGAGTGGGCGAATTCTCGTGATTCACTCACAGCGAATGAATGATATGTATCAGTCAGTAAATGAAACAGTCTGTGAACGACATGTATCAGTCAGTGAAAGAAAAAGACTGTGAACAACATGTATTAGTCAGTAAACGAAACAGTCTGTGAACGAAACGTCAGTCAGTGAATGACACGTATCAGTACGTGAATGGAATAATTCAGTCAGTCAGTGAACGACATGGTGAACGAAATAAATTACTTCTGAATGACTAGATACAGGCAGAGGAGGGAGGGGTTTAGCCAGCATTATCTTCCCTTAGATTGATATAGATTTGGTCTGTTTTTTAACCCCCCCACCCCCCAAGTCTTCTTTTATTTCTTTCCAGTCGACCAAGTTTAAACATCAGCCAAGTTTCTTAAATGAAGTGTATTGAACATTGAAAGTGTTCACCACATATCTGATACTAGCTCAGAGGAATTCCTCATGTGAAAAGTGTGTCTTTCTCTTGTGTGTTTAAATTGATTTTCAAATTAGTAAATAAACTAGCTTCATTAAACTCATGGCCATGCTGCCAGGGTCAAGAAACACCCGATACAGTGCACAATGCTTTGGTTGGTGTTTCACAGCGAGTGCCTTCACCACCCACCTCCTCCCACATTCAGCTCCTATATAACCCACAGAATATATGACAATGAGAGAAACCTTTTGTTCGCTGCATCTTGATTTCAGTGCCGGGTCTAATTGTTGCTGAATGTTGGAGTCATGAGGCATGTGCTGAAAGAGGCTTTATAAATAACAAGTCGTGTGCTCCAGGGTGTTGTGCCCACACAGTTCATACTTTAAAAAGCCTACAGTTAAACACTCCTTGGCATCCACCTCTGATGCTGCCCAGTTTGTTTAATTTCAGGAAACATCCTGGTTGATAAAGTGTGTGCATTAACAGTCTCAGCAGCTATCAGCCTTTGGTCTTTTGTTTAGAACCCTGCTGCTGTCCTCCAAATTGAACAATACATATAAATATTCATGAGGGGATTGCATCGAGTGTTTATGGTTAATTGTGGGAGTGTGGCGGATGGAATACAAGGCAAGACTGTCTGTTTACATTTTAGGTCAGCTGCATACAGTTGTCAAGTTTTAATTATTTGCAATTCTTTATTTTGCACAGAAATAAAGTGTATGTAAGGATCATATGTGCTTTGTTTTGGAAACTTAAAAAGTGCCTTGTGAAACAAATCGTGTATCTTGCAATTAGGTTAAATGTGGGGTGGGCAGGATTCTGTTAAAGAAGCATCTTTTTTGTGGTGTATATACAAAAAAGCTTTTGATATCAGTCAATAGCTATTAGTCATTGATGACATTTGGTAATATAATGATATCGCTGTGTTCTCTTATGTCTGTGTAGTCAATGTTTTAAAATATTTCAGCGGCCCGCTTTTTCTGACTGTAAACAAAGCCGGTTTCTGCCTCCCCCGACCTGATTGGTTGTGAGGCAGACGCTGCTCCCTCGTGTTTTAAGGCAGCTCCACGTCCTCCAATAATGTGCAAGAGCCCAAACAAAGTTAGTGTGCTACAATATCGGACAGTAGAAACTAAACAGAAAGTATGGAAAATCCTCCTTTGGCCACGACTGCCGACACAAGCAAGAAAAACAAAACGCTAACCGCTTTGACAAAGTAAGCCAAGTTTCTGTAACAGAAGCATTTTTTTGTCAAACGGGACCTGTTGCGTGTTGTAGCACTGCTAAACTGTTGACCTCGGGTCCTGGAGTATGTCACTTTATCCTAGTTGTAGAAGTCCTACAAACATTGTGTTTTCTGGTAGTCTGTTGGCATCTACAGTAACACCAATGTTTTTTACTTTCACGTTGACTGGGCCCCATTTGTAATTATCTGAAGTATTTATCTGCATTATGTCTGAATTTATTTGGAACGATACGAGCGAGCAGGAGCATCTGTTTGTGGGCGGGGCTTGCTGGAGCAGAAAGGGAAGAGGAGGAGCTGAGGGGAAAACTGGTTGGGAGGGGTAGTGTTCACATTCAAGATTTCTCCCCAGAACTGGTACTTCCTCAGATCCTGCCTACCCCACCTTTAATGTATTATAAACAACAAAAATACAGTTAAAAATAATACTTATATAATAAAGCATTAACATGAAATATGAGTTTCAAATGTGTCTGATCATCTTTTGCTGCTTTTAGTGGGATAAGGGTTTTGTTTTAAGTATTGAGCACCAATCGCCACCAGTAATTGAGGTGAGTGGTTTCCACTATTTTGCAGTTGGAAAGATACAGAGTATGTGATCTGGTGTCCCTTTTGTGTTTGACTTTAAACTGACTACCTTTTACATTTCACTTCTGTCCGTGTAACAATTTGTGCATTACATTATCTCCATGGTGATATTTCCACCACCGAACATTTCCCTTCGTGTATTTTGGTGTGTTTTTATGCCTTATTTTATCATGAAATCATCTTCATATTGTGAAGGACTCCTTTTCAACAATAAATATCTGGTCTTTCCAACATGTTTGGCAAATTTCACCTACTAGGATATTTTAAGTGCTATGACTCATTCATAATTATGTTACCGATTAAAGACCGAGAGGTTCCCTCCTTCTCCTGAGCTAGACTCTCACTTTATAGAGGATAATGATGGGTTTACTCGCTATAATTTAAGTAGGTCTTAGATTTCTTTCAATATGACCCACAGGTCTGGAATCCAGTTATTAAAAAGTTTGACCTGACTTTATCTTAATCATTTAACAGTATTATAAACTTTTTTGTCTCAGAGAATATTTATGACAGCAGCACTTGTTGTTTTTGTTCTCATCCCTTAGTATTCCTATAAATTACTCGTGCACATCAGACCTTTCTGCAAACATATTGTAACCAAGACGTGAGAGTGCCAAGGCTTATTACACTCTGACGATGCCGTTGGTCAGTTCTGCATCAGGCTTCATATGAACCAATGAGTGAACAACCTGTTACAGGTAGTGCTCATGGGAGTTGTAGTATTGAAGCATCACAGAAGCATCTTCTGCTTTCTCAGAAAACAGTGATTTAAAGGGATATTTCGGTGTAAATTCAAGATATGGTCAAAAACACTGTAATACTGAGTTAAACATCCCTTCAAGAGATGAATGTTGCCGACCGCTTGCTTCTCTAGTTATACCAACTTTGGTAAGGTTTGCACGTGGAAATGTAGACCGCTGGGTATTGCTATCATGCGGTCATTACTAAAGTGCCACTCTGTAGCCACAAATAATGCTCAGAACAGCACCTAACTCATTAGCACTACATACAGCGTCCCAGCCATAGCAATAGCCATCAAACATCTTTTTAGCTTTGCCTGGTTTCTTTAGCAACAACACCAAACATAACTCACCCACTCTCCTCCAGCAGCCGCTTGTTTGTGGGGGAGCCCTGGCAAGGTGATCATTGAGTGCAGCGACGTTTTGCAGCTGTGTATTGCTATCATGCGGTCGTTAATAAAGTTGGTATAACTTGAGAAGCAAGCAGTCAGCAACATTCATCTTTCAAGGGGGAGTCTAGCTCAGTGTTACAATGTGTTTGACCATAACTTAAATTTACCTGGAATATCCTTTTAAAGAGATTGATAAACCTCTTTGGAGTTAGTATGATATTTTTGGGTAGGCGGAGCTTGCGTGGACATGAACAGCAAGTCATGTTTTGCTTGTTTTTAACATTGGAGGAAGATAACAAAAGTCTGTCCTAATATGTGATGTCATTTAGTCTCTGGGACAGAGAGTGGTTGAATAAGTTAACTTTGACTCACAGGGTCAGACTGGCCAACTCGAACACCCTCACTCCGAGGATAAGTTATTTGACAGGAGTGCCAAATGTGAGATAGCTGGATGGACATTTACTCTTAACTGATAGGGCAAAAAAGTGTACAGAGAAGACAAATTGAGGACGAATAAGTCCAAAGATATCATTATGAAAAAAGGCCCACAACCCAAGAGTCATTTTTGACTTCAACCTTTCTTTTGACACCCAGGTGTAATGCACTTTATCCTGGCATCACAACATCCAAAGACTACAATTAATTCAAAATGCTGCTGCCAGACTTCTAACACTCAGTAAGAGCCGTGACCAGTCCTTGCTGCCCTTCACTGACTGACTCCACTGACTGAATTATTTATTCCCAGTCAATAAATCAGGAGCTAAAATATACCCATAACCTGTTGTTAACATCATTTACCAGTTTTTGTAATGGATGGGAATCCTTAAGGATGCTTTCAGACAACCCAGATTACAAGCATTTACATCAAAAATGATAGAAAATACAAAATGTGGCCACAGAGAGTCATCAGTTGTAATGTTTCTATCCTAAAATCTTCTTACTTGAAATAAATTGATGACAATTACAAATGCAATCCAGAAAAAAAAAAGAAAGAGGACCTTAAATAATGGAAATGTATAATGTGTTTGATAAAACTCAACCAAATGTTCATCAGATTTTGATATTTTCTGAGCTGTAAAATCAACAGGATTCAATCATTATCCAAAATAGTGGCAATATTCAACCACGGTTTAAAAGCTCTTTCAATTTCCAGCACTGTGATTGAAGTCAAAGGCAGATGAACCACTGTGTCAAGCTGTTCTTAATGTCACAGTCATTTCCTCTGTGTATCCACCTTCTATTTCAGTCAGCGGTGAGTGGGCGGCAGGAGTCATCCCAGCATATCCTGCTGCGCTGATATTTTCAGATTTCAGCTTTTGCAGCAAACTGTAGAATGTCAAAGGATTATTATAGGACGTCGATTGTAACAGTGTGGAGCAGTCGAATCAGTGGCCAAGCATACTGGCAGGAGAACTTGAGTTTGCAAAGCTTCCTGTCATGTTAACTAGTCACAGATGGGATTAGTTCATTTGTGCTCCAAGTTTGTAACTTTGTTCATTAAAGGGATTTCTACTGTTGGGCCGAATAAATCCATATTGTATGTTATAAAGGGACACCAAAATGAGGATGTGAAGGAATAAAGCCTGGTGCTTTAATTGCAGTTCAGTCAAGTTAAACTGATCTCACCGCAGATGTATTGTCAAGGTTTCTATTAACAACTTTCTTACAATGTAAGTCCAAAACAAACTTTACCTCTGATCAAAAAGTGTAGTTTTGTGTCACAATGGAGCAAAGCTGCTTAAATGGGAACTACAGAGACTATTATCCTTTGTCTGTATGTCTTCCTGTATCAATCAATCAATCAATCAATCAAATTCTATTTATATAGTGCCAATTCACAACAGTCGTCATCCCAAGACTGTGTGGTCTGCTTGCTGCCTTAGATCTCATCCATCAAATATGGCAGATACCATAAAGTGTTGTTAGCCTAAACTTCGAGTCAGGGGGCTTGGAGCAGAATGAGGAACAGTCTTTAATCTCTGAACAGCACGTCCTTATCAAGTCTCTCATACTGTCAACAAATAACAGCAAAATTAATCACAGGAAAATATTGGGTACATATCTATAATCTTACACTGATGATAGCATAAGAGTGCTACTGTGTGTGAGACTTGTTTTGTTCCCACCAGGTCCAGCAGGTGGGATTATATTATGAAAGGGACTTTGAGGTCCAGCGTCTGCCTCACAACCAACCAGGTTAGGGGAGGTGGAGAATGGTTTTGTTTACAGTCAGAAAGAGCGGACCACCCAAAAATTTCAAGTGTTGACTACACCAACATAACAGATTACCAAATGTCATTGATAACTAATAGCTATTGACTGATATTAAAATCTTTTTTGTATATAAACCACAAAAAAAAGATGCCTCTTTAATGGAATCCTGTCTACCCCACCTTTAACACACCCCTCATAAACATCGATGGTTGTGAATGCAGTCTGAGAAACATCAGAGGGGTGCAACTTGTGTTTTTCAGCGACAAGATTTACTCATATTATTAATGACAGTTTCCAAAAACATAGATTTTAAAGATTTTGTTTTGTTATTTTGGAGGACCAAAGTTGTCCACATGAATCAGATGAAACTTCTAAACTTGTCATTTAGAGATTTAGCAACATTATAGGAGCAGATGCACACAGATACACTTCCAGTCAAGAAACTAACATACAGCAGATGAAAAATAGTTGGTGCTGATGTTGTAATACAGCCTTAGTCCAAAGTTAGCCCATTTCTTTGTTAAACTGACCTCTAACACAAGTCTTAGTGGAGGCAGGAACATCATTACAAAAGCAATGCATGATATGAGTTTAAAAGAGGACACTGTGGTTGTTCTTTTTATTTCCAGCCAAAAGCTGCTCTTTACTTTGTAGCCCTGACACACATAGCAGCTCTCGGCTTTAGCCTGACCCTGAAGACTGTTAGAACAACAGGTCTTTAGACCTCAGGCTAGGGGCAGAAGTACTGAAGGGCAAAGGTCATTAATGTGGGACTCATCATCTGAGGAAAACCATTTCAGTGCAGGACAACAGTGTTAAATGTGTAAAGTTTTGGTCATGCTTTGCCTCCGCTATAAGGTTATGTGAATTTATAAGGCTTTAGGGCAAGTATAGAGAAGTGGGCATTGTTTTAGAGAGTTTTTGTATTTCTCTTAAACTATAAAAATAAAGACAACATGTAAAAATACAGACAACAGTGACCCCATGAAATATTGTCAACAACACAACCAAAAGAAAAAAATAAAAACAAAATACAACTACACCCAATTAACATTTTGGTCCTGAGTCTTTTCTTGTGCTGTTATAAATTTTAAAAAAAAATGCTTCTAATACCAGCATCTGATATTTGTCTGTTTTCCCTGTGTTGTCACAAATTTCCTCCAAACAGGGCAAGTATCTTGATGATGAGTGATCTACTGCTAAGCAGTAAATTACTGCTTCAGTACTTGATATGGTGGCCACCAGTTTTCAGGATGGAAGCCTATAAAAAAATAAAAATTCCCAGGAAAGGTGGTGTTCAGTTGATTTCAGAGAGTTTTAGTATCTTAATTTGTTTCAGTTGTGGCCTAGTTCTGTCATTTCATTGCAGAGTTGTATTTGAGGACACAGAGTATTTAATTCATTTTGACAGACTTACTGTACTTCGTCTCATGAAGACACTGTCGTTTGAGGCCGGATTAGAGAACCCTTCACATTAGAGCCTCATAAAAATGTAATAGCTGTCTGCCTCACAGCAAAAAAGGTGAGGCATGAGCACACTTTGTTTCAAAGCCATGATAGATTTGATGAATGACACCCTCCGATACTAAAATTCCCATCACCAACATGGGGAAATGAATATCCTGAAAACCAGAAGAGTGAATTCAGGAAAGCCGTGGTCAAGGCCATTTAGGGGGTCTGCCAAGTTTGAAGTAATGTTGAGGTGATTAGTCAAAAACATGCAAAGGGATTAATTGGATTGGTTCTACAATTCTTTTATTTAGCAGGTAATACATCTGAGAGTTAGTACAACACAAGTGAGTATGTTGACAAAAAGAAACAATAAAAAAGAAGACGCCTCAAAAAACCACTTCAAGTCTGATCAGACAAAGGTGCTTACTTAAGCGCTTCAGTCAAATTTCTTTAATTAAATCTACCACACCAGTGGAAATGAAAAGGAGCTACAATGGGAAGTCTTGTTTTTTTTTTTTTTTTCTTGTTGTTTCCAGGAATTTACCATCACAACATGAGTCTCAATCTTACAGGATAAATGACATTACTGAATAAAACATGAGTATTTACCCAGTAAGTAAGCTGGAACTGGTCCGTAAAAGGAGGTCTTGTTGTTTCCTAGATGTAACCAGGTTATTGCTGTATGACTCATTCCATATGACGTCCTTTTCTGTGTAACCATTTAAAACATGGACCTGATATGACTGATGTAATTACCAAGTAATATTTACTCAGTTGGTGAACTGAAAATGTAAAAGGAAGTCTCAGTTGTCTGACAGGTAATTCCTGGATATTACCGTATACTCTGCAATACACGTCATAATTTTACATTCTGTAGCTTATTAGTAAATACAGCATAAAAAAGAAGAATAAAGGGACACTTGCTGTAAGCCTGCCTCTGTAATGCATAATAACACATTATTTTAGAGTGAACCCAAACAATAAATTTGCGGAGATTTGCAGAGAGGCCTGTTCAAGTCAATGTTTAAAAAGACAAAGATAACCCATTTTTACATCGCATACAAAACAGTTAAAACTACACACAGAGACAAGCTCCCCTGCTGACCTGTACAGCAAGTCTCACTTTGGTGACTTGGTGCTGATGGGGGAGTGTTGGTAATAATTGCATCCATCTATCAAACCAGGTCAGTGTCACCATCCCAAATGACAACATCCTACAGAGTAGCTGCTGACTTGGCCATTGTCAGCAACGCTATCATGCTGTGCTCTTGGGCCGCTTTGTTAGAACTTGGCAAGAGGAAAGATGGAGGCCAACAGCAGAGGTCTGCAGCTTGACCCAACGCTGCCACGAAGCTAGACAGTACAAGATAGCAGCCCTGAGGTTTAAAGATAAGGCAATTTATACTGAGGGTTAGAGGCAGTGTGGGAATAAGACACTAAAGTAGCATGGGGTGCTACACATTTCCAAATGGTGTTACAGGAAAGATGGGGAAATGAAGGCCTGCAGCAAGATTTTGTATAATCAGGTCATATAACGCAGAAAACAGTGCTAAAGCCTCAGTGATAAAATATGATACATGTGGCATACTGTATCTCTGCAAAAAAACACAAAAAACAAAATAAGCTTTAGGAAAGATACTGTAGCCACTGGTATCTTCCTGATGCTGCAAATGTATATTTAATGCTAACCTCAGGCCGACACGGAAACAGACTACACTGTGCTTGCTTACAGATTTGTACTGCATTATTTTAAGTCAGTGTTAACAACCTGAATGAGATGTTTTAACAGTGATATGACATTTAGACACTGGATTAAATGAAATTTTAAGTAAAGGCAATATGTGGTGTTTTCATGCTGGGGAGATTCTTAGGTCCACTCTGAAGAAGAGGTATAAAGACTGCATCTCTCATGAGCACTGCCACCCACTCCTGTGAAGATCTTTGCTAAAGCAAATCAATACACTCCATATGATCTTCTTCTTCCTGCTTTGACAAGGAAAGGTATTGATCAGCAGCTTTTATTTATTACATGTAAAATTAAAATGACCAAACTTTGATAAGGCAGTTCTAGTAAGGAAAGGCAAGGCAAGTTGATTTTTGTAGCACATCTTGGCAGCAAGGCATTTCAAAGTGGGAGAATTAAAAAAACAAAAAAAACAAAAAACAAATTTTAAATCACTGTTAAAACAGCAAAAACATAGTTTTAGTTTTACCTCTGATGCTTGGTAGCCCAAGTCTTATTGTCATGCAGTTGTCCATTCAAAACATGAGCATATATATAAATCAGAGGGGGTTTGAGCACCTCCCTTTTGCCTTCTAAAGCCAAAATCCCCTTTGGTTATGTATTAATAATAAGTTTATGCACACAAACTGACTTGCAGTATATATTGTGTTAAAAATCCTAATGATCCCATCATTTCAGGAAATCACAGTCCATGGTTCTACAACAGCTGCAAACATACAGTACGTGCTTATTGTTCTACTGTCCCACCATGCATGTTATCAGCATGCACCTAAAAAGCCAGTATCTATGATGGTATGGGTATGAATAGTTTGCACATCTGGGAAGGAACCATTAATACTGAACAATATAAACAGGTGATGGTTCAGCATATGCTGCCATCCAGACAATGACCTTGTATATTTCATCAAGACAATGAAAAACCACATTATACACATATTACAACATTATGGCTATGTGGTAGAAGACTCAAGGTGCTTTACTGGCCAGTTTGCAGTGTCGATTCATCATCAACTAGAATTATTTACTGCATCATGACATAAGAAATCACAATAATGGCAACAAAGAAACCGAACATGGTGTTATTAGAAATAGGGCTGATGCAACATGTGTGTTGCGAGAAGCACGTTTTAAATTTGCATAAATATTCAAATAAAAATATATATTTTTAAAAAAATCAATTTTAATAATTCACTTGTTGTATTTACACTATTATCAATTAAATGTAGGGTTTGCAGACCATCAAACCATGTTATCGACTTTTTGCACAGCTGGTTGTTAATTACAAAACTGGCAATCCTTGGAAGCAATAATGCAGTAAACTACTCATTACATGACTTTACCATTATTTCACTTAAGTTTAAAACCCACTTTGACTTTTGACACCCTGCAATAGTTTGTAGAAGTTCTTGAGTTCTGCATACAGCACAGAAAGAGTCCTTTGCACTTTGATGGTTTGTAAAGGGTGCTGGTTGAATAATTCAGTGAATGTAAAACCCATGTCCTGACTCTTCTGTCAGGTCACACTGTCATCACTGTCCCTCTGGTCCATTATAAAGTCATCGGAAAAACTGGTGGCCTGATTTACACGAAGGCTTAAAGATATTCATGATCCAAGAAATTACACTTGGGAGTCCCCACGAGTGTCCTTCTGTCTCTCTCAGACCAACATACCGACTCTGAAGATGAAGTGTGTCTTCATCTTGATATTAAAATGTAGCTTTTGGATGGATTTGCATTGAGAATTAAAACTAGAAAGCATGCGCAAACCATAATACCATGACCTTATGTGTCTTCATTTATCATCTCTAACTTCTAAAACATTTCATGATACTTCATTTTAGCTTTTCAGTCTCCCGGAATTGGCATTAAACTGTAGAGAAGTTTTGGCAGTGCATCATCTACAGTAGTTCATCTCATTAAAAAGTTTTAAAAAGCAAATGAATGCTGGTTGGTCAAGATTTTGTGGCCCTCAAGTTGCACTGCATTAAAAAACAGACATGACTCTGTAGTGGATATCATTGCATTTTCAGAGAACTTGAAGAAATTCCTGTTTAAAAAGGACAAGGCCAATAAAAACCCTCCAACCAATCCAGGCTAACCATGAATTCAGGGTCATCAAGTAGCACTGCGTTAAATACAGACATGACTCTGCAGTGGAAATCACTGCATGGTCTCATTATGACTTACAAAAAAACATTACTTTCGTCACAGTTTTAGCCTGTGTTTTCACAAACACAGGCTTAAACTTAATAACACAAAAAAAGCTGCATTGAAGACAAGTCCAGGGACAATTTTTCAGCTTTAATGATGCTTTGTTTTTGCACCGTTTTACACACAACTTTTTTAGAGTTTAACTTAATAAGCCTGTTAGCTTTTATAAGACACACTACTGCATTATAATATATTAAATACTGTGGAACAATGGCAGCTAAATACCTTTCAGTCTGGCTCAGTTCCACACAAACTTCAGGGTGCTATTTTCCTCTTGGATCTGCAATTAATTATGTCATTGACTTAAAGGTTTAAGTGCTGGTTATGAATTAAATCTGTGTCATGGAGTGCTGATATCAGCCAGCTTTCAGACCTGACATGTTGGTGGTTTTTCTGTCACAGAGACAAAGCTGCTGTCTACATTCAAAGCTCTCCCAGCTACGTCCCAACTTCCAGCTTTTCTCTGCAAATTAAAAGGCATCTTTAGAATCTGACACACGAGACAAATCACCTCGGCTTGTCTCCCAATGAGCCCTTTGTGCACCAGTGCTGTGACACCAATTGTGTTCAGCTGTAGTAGGACCCTACAATAGATGAAGACAAAAATTTAACATGACAGCAAATGGTGGGTAAACTGTCAGCTCACTTGAGTAACAAAGGCAAAGGCTGAACAAAGACACAATGGCTAATAAAGTGTCTTCTTGAGAACATATCCTCTGCAGTGTATTTACACACTTAGCAATTTTATACAAACGATGTCTAATTGCTGACTATTATTGCAGAAACAGCTACATGCTCTGCACAGCCTTGCATGGATCATATTAGAGCTGAACATGTACGTGGCTACGTGGCTGATAATTTGCTCAACCATCACTCACAAAAATAGACCTCTGCAGGGAATCGTGGCTTTAAAATGTTAAGCACATATGAGTTTAACTTGTTTAATGTAAAGATGTGTATGTATGTGAGTTAGGGTAATACAAACAGCACAGTGGTCTGCATGTACTTTTCTGTTTCAGTCAGTTTGCATGGTTATATCACATATGTTTGTACTGGTTTGTAAGGAAATTAAAACCCACGCAAGTTACATAATGCATCTTAAAATGTTGGTAAACCCTGACCACAGCAGGACTGTTAATTCTTCATCTGATTAAACCGCTTGAATATGTAGTTAATTATAAAACACACTTTTAGTAATACTAGTGTTGTACCATGGCCAAATAAGCAAAATACACTATTCAAATCAAATCAAATCAAACTATTATCTGAAACAGATGATTCAACTCTCTCAAAGCTGACGTTCAAGATTTATTGTGGATTAACAGACATTACAGCTTGTGCCATTTCAGACTAGTTTTCCACCAGACATTTGTAATTTCACACTTTTATGTTTTTTTTCTCACTGATTTCATTCGATTCTGTAACTTACGACTGTCTGGAAGCAGCATAAATGAAGCAACCAATATCCCAGACAGAAAACATTTCAAAATAAAAGCATAAAAAGCAATCTTTGAACGAGTCAAGGGTTCTGTATATAGATCATGGTTTAAAAGATATATATATATATATATATATTTTTTTTTTTTAAATGAATGGTGACATTCATTGAGCATTCATTCTGGTGTCTAAAACAGTCAGCATTATCAGTCATCCAGCTCCAACAGGTTAATAATCCACCGATATTTTTCCCGTTTACATCCTGTTTGAATCCTGTTTACAACCTTACGGTCAGCGTGAAAACTAACGTTTTTAGCGCTGTTTCTGGTCAGCCGGCTCAGTCGTTTATTTCCTGGTCTTCTTTCACTGGGACACGGAACGTGCCTCAGTTCCGATGTGGTGAGTCAGTCACAGCCTGTCTGGACCTGTGGGCTGGACTTCGTACCAGGTCCACAGATGCCCCTGCTGTTGGTCTCTATCAAGACACCTGAAGCTAAAGCGAGCTAAAACTGTTTTCACACAATGCAAATTGATGAAATGCACTGACCACAAGAAAAGGGATGTTTATTAATACCGATGGATTAATAAACTGCTGGAGCTGGATGACTGATAATGCTGACTAGTTTAGACTCAAGAGTGAAGCTAAGATTTTTTTCCTGAAGGTTTGATCAGTTATGTCTTAGACAGGTGTGTAGATGAGGGAGATTCTGGTGATGAAGTTTATACAGTTAATATTGATGTTTACCTCAGATCGCTGCTCTCTGTGTGTGTGTGTGAAACGTTGTGAAGGATCCTCGGTGTGTGAGCCTCTCTCCCTGTAGAGACTGATCGTCACCGGTCGGTCGAAGCAGGATGCTTGTCCTGCTTACTTGGTTGCAAAATAGTAGGAAACTTTCATTGACACTTGCCATGCCGTGCTTTAGCTTCTGGATGAGGTAGGCTGTAAATCGGCCTCCCATCCTGTGAACTTGAACATACAGGCACCAAGCCAAGGAGCAATAAGTATTGCCACCCCTGCCTGGTGCCATTCACATTGTACCCGACCCCTTTGGCTCCCTCTATGGGTGATGAGCCCATGGTGTGGATAAAACTATTGCAATGGGAACAAATATGCAAGGTATCAAATCTGGAACTATTCACTTTTAAACTAACCTCTCAAGACTTTCTGAATTTACTAAACCTTTTAAGTGGTTCAGAATAAAATACATATCATTCCTGAAATTGTTGTGTTTTTGGTAAAAAAAACAAAAAAAAAACAAAAAACTCAAAATGACAGAAAATTGAAAAATGTTACAATCATTGCACCTCTCCTTGAGCTGCTACTTGTAATTATGGTCTTTGTCAAAGTTTCAGTCTTGTGGCCATGACAAGGAAGGTTAGAAAGTGACCTCTCTGAAAAAAAAAAAAAAAGTCCATTAACATCAGTAAATAAATAAAAAACAGCCTCACTTTCCTTGGATTTGCTTTTTTTCTTTGAATAATCCTTTTAGAAATATCAGATTTTTTTTTTTTTTTTTTTTTTTGCTTCTGCTGTAACTACAAAACTGAGTGGACACATTTGTTGTGATGGTTTCAAGCTTTTACCACAACAGCAAAACAGCTTTTGGTCATCCATCCATCAAACCCGTGTGAAGCACTTTTCAGAGCTGTAATAGGCATGTCTAAAGTGCACTGGTCCTTTTGACACTTATAGGAGCATGGAGGGGGGATAGCTGCTGGGTCCTCAGTGTAAGTACACTGTAAACAAAGCCAGTCTCTTCTGCTGGGCTGTTTTTGCTGTTTTCTTTATGCCTAGCATAAATCAAAACAACAGCACGCTGTAATCGTGTTTATGGGTGCTGCAGTGCAATGCATTATTCCACATAAGTTACTGTTTTTTATCTGAAAATGATTATTACAAATGATCATGTTAAGACTAATCATGAGCACGTATCAGTCATAAGTGCACATGAAGACAAAAATATCACATCTATAATCAGGGATAACACTCTTAACTGTAATCTTTGAGGCTGAAATCTGATTTTCTTGCAGTTTCAGAAGAAGTTGAATTTATCCATGTCCTGAAATGGAGACAAATTGATGTCAGTAATTCAATATTTTAAAGGCTTAAACATATTCAGTGTGTTTAATCATAGAGAAGTGAGTATTATAAGCAGCTTAGAACCTACTTAATGCAGAGAAGTGTGTGCACACCTAATGCAAACATCCATACACACAGCAGCTACACCATTCATAACTTATTTCCTCACCTTCTTCATGATTTATTGGGGAAAAAACACTCATCTAATCTCTCTTATAATTGCACACCCTGCTCTTTTTTTAATGCTTTGCATAAAGTGTCAGTATCACGGTGAAGATTTGTTGGGAATTAAAGGAGCAAATGACCTGTGCACTTCAGTTAAATCCAGACATGACCACATTACTGCCAGTTCAGGTAATTGCTTGATTGGAATTGTAATCTTAACAAGGTGGCTCGTGAATTTAAACTGTGCAGGATAAGAATAAAACTGAGTTATGGAGTTATAATTCATGCCTTTTTTTCCCCTCAGGGAGACCTCTAATGTTTTCATCTTCTAACCTGTAGATCAGCAGCACTCTGTCGCAGACTGCTCGCTGTTGTATTTTTGGGCTGGCATCCAGGAGGCAAAGACTTGTTGGCGTATATAAAAACAATATTTGGCAAACCTCCAAAGTTTGGCTGGCTTGGGTTTACAAAAGTCACAGGTTTGAGATTGTGGAGTAAGTAGAGGATCAAGTGATGCCATCTTTGTTACCTGTTGGATTGTGGCTTATTTTCTTGTTTCATATCCTGACAGGTCCTTTGAGTGGTCCTCTCTCTTTCTTTGTTATGGTATATGTTGTTGTGTATCTATTCCTTTATTTTGAAAGGCTTCCATGCATTCTTTAGTGTTTTGCAGTTTCTTACAGAAGTTATCTTAACAATAACAACTGAAGGAAAACAGTAGGAATATAACATTATTGGGAAGTGAGTCAGCTCTAAAATAGACATGTCAGAATCTTTTTCTTATAAGCTGCAAGAAGTATCAAGACGGTATGTATGAAGACAGATCACTGTGGAGGTTCTTGTAGTTGGACTTACATACCTGGATAATGCTGTCAGAGATCGATTTTCTCCTGCATGTAAACACAGCAGTGGGAACAAAACCGTTGTGAGCATTCTTCGCATTCTCTGCAGTTAGTGCACCATAGGCTTTGATCCGGAAGTCAAACAGCATAAATGAATTTCAGTAAGAAGAGAAGTAACAGAGGAAGATGGGATGCAGCTGTCATGTCACCCGGACTAAACGTACAGAATTTTAATCTTTTTTATTCCCAAAGGTTACGTTGAATCAGCATTTCCATTATGGTGACCACCTTCAGAGCTCAAATGGGTGACATCACCAGAGCCTTATCCATTTGTTATAAAGTCTATGGACTCCAGTACATGTGGACAAGAAGGCAAAACACAAAGAGAAAAACACATTTTCAGAAATATCTGCATTCATGTGGACAGGTCCTCAGAGTCATCTTGACATCCACAGCCCCTGTGTGGATTTTAAAAAGCGCCCACAGCAGATGAAGTAAGCCAGCAAGGCTGACAAATGAGAAGCACAGAGAAGAGGAGAGGAAAGTCCGGACTTCAGGATTTCATATCATAAAGTATACCCGTAATTGTACTCCTGACATGTCATCGTTAACTCCATGTTCACAGCCGACTCCTCCATGGAGATTTATTTAAAGACATGTCCAACCACTGCACAATGTAACCTCTGTAATAGATAGGGAGCTGTCTGCTGAGCTGGCTGTGAGCTCTCTTACATACTTCAGTGGTAGTCAATTAGCCCGCTTCTCCCTGCCAGGCTTGTCTGTGGGTGGCCTTCCAAAACGCACACACCTCCAGGAATGTTGACACGGTATAATCAGAAGTTTTTTTTTATGATATAAATACGAGTCAGCATGCTTCACCTGATGGCGAAATATGGTAAAAAAGGAAAAATCTGATAAACTTCTGAAATGTGAAAATGTAGGGGGGGTTGCATTTGTAATTGATGCATGTGATGAGACTAATAAGCTCCCCTGTGAATGCATCAAAGAACAAGGGAGAGATAATGAGACTGTTTCTGTCTTTATATAGCTCATCATCAGTGTGTCTTTTGCAGGTTTTTCCTTGTATGTCATAACCTTCAGCCTCTTTTGCAATAAGAGATCTAACAATGGTGATCAAACACGTGTTCAGGTATTATCCTTCATTTAAATATCACAAAATGACCTTCAGAGTAGATGCATGGGATCCTTTGATCGGGCTCATGACAGATTGTCTTAACAGTTGTGAAAAAAACATGAAGCGCTAATAGGGATGTATGCATAAATGACACTGCTGCAGGGTGTTTTTCACCTTTAGCCAATTATCTGTTGTTGTACAATATGTATGATGCTGATTCGGTAAAAAAAAAGATGTGACATGTGTCTCATCGTGACAAACTTTTAATCATGAGCCTTTGTGATACTGTGAAAAGACACAGCCCTTAAGTTTGCTTGTTTGGACCCTTGGGACTTGTCGGAAAATCTACACTTCATCACAAAAGTACATCTACGTATAAGTGTGTGAAAATGTTACAGCAGTGTTGATTTTGATACCAAAATTATGATAAATGTCAATGTGTTGTTTTTTTTTTTTTTTCCATGATGTAAACAAGAGACAAAAAAGCAAAAGAAAAAACAGCTGCCAGAGTGACGTCAGTTTGATATAAGTTTGCCATTTTTGCTGCCATGACTGCTAACACCTCACTGTCCAAACCTCATTTTGTCCTTGGTCAGGAATGCATTTAAGAGCCAGTTTAGTGGCCTAGCAGTTCAGGTTCAGACTACAAGAAGTAGAGATGTCAATTGCGGAACAAGTGTGTGTAGTAGCGGATTGCAATGCTCGTAAGAAAGATAATTATAATATTAACTTTCATTATGCCCCCAAAGACATTAGCGTCCAAGAGCTGAGTAGCTCCTATGTTACCTGCCACTTTAACTACACAGGCAATGTTAGGCTACAAGCTAACGTGAATAAGAGTGTGCAGAGCAGCGCTGTTTCCGCCCACAACTCAGAGGCAAATTGCTAATGATCTACTGGAGATCTGCAGAAGAAACACCTTTGAAAATAACACAGGTAATGCAAATTTGGCTAAAAACTTTATCATCACATTTTGATGACTACTGACAACAGTTTAAATCATAAAAAAAAAAAAAAAAAAAAAAAAAAAGAAGATCAGAGTAGGATTCTAACTCTGGCCTGTGCCCCCTTTTCCTGTATGTCCCACCCCTGTTTCCTGCCCAGAAAATCTGTCTCAAAAAAAGATAGTTTAGTCAGATACTTTATTGTGATTATAAATCACTGAAGAGGTTTTCAGCCGTCATCTAAGCTACATTAAAGTGTTTTTATTCATTGACTTAATTTAGATGAAAATATAATTTGACTTTCTCTTGACTATGACTGGACTAAAATATTTTAAACTCTTTGTTAAGTTAAACAAAACTTTTTTGTTGGCTGAAACTTCACTTTAATGTTTTGTGTCTTTGTTGCCTGTAACTAGACTTAAATGTTTGTGACCTTTTGTCGACTTAACTAAGACCATAATATTTTGACCCTCAGTTGACCAAAATGAGACTCAAATGTTTTTGACTTTTTGTTGACTCAAACTACACTGATACTGTGTTAAGTCTGCTTCAACAGAGAGATCATCCCAGAAGTCCACTCGTTGACAGTTTTGGATATCTGAATTCCTTTATTGGGAAACAGGCTAGAGTCACACTTATGCTGCACATGCTTAGGCTACCATCACTGTTGTCAAGATATTTTCTAAACAAACTTTCTTCTTTCAATTTTTACAAGGAAAAAAAGTCCTGTCCTTACTAGATGTGTTTCCACATGTTTTTCTGCCACCAGGGAAATTGAAGAAACTGTTAGAAAGGGACACATAAGCATGTCAGACCTATCTTTAAAATAAATAAATAAATCTGTAGATTCAAGCTTGTCCATCTGATATTTTTTATTTCTTTTGTTTCCTGAATATAAAGGGATTTTCTGATTTTCTGTTCGATAACTACTAACACATAGCCAGTTTTCATTGTGCTACCTTTGGGATGAATAAGACCTTGTTATTTGTGATGCATGAGTCAGTTTGACTCCTCTGTATCAGATCAATTTCAAGAGTTATTGTACTTTTTTCAAATGTAGTCATTACCTTTGAGAGTCTTTGGGAAATACTGATTCAGACTGAGCAGCTGCTGCTACAACATGCTGTACTCTTTTTTAAAAAGCAGCTACCGTACCTTCAGAGATGCTCCTGATGTGACTTAATGTCTCCCTTTCATATATTAAGTGGGTCAGGGTGCACACAGATTCAGGGTGAGTCTATGAGATCAGCAGTACACTTTGATCTTTCAAATCTCTTGCATACACACACACACACACACACACACACACACACAGTCTCAGAAGGTGAAGCCTCTTGAATCCATGAACCTCAGAGGACTAAACAATATTCAGGCCTGACAGGCAGCCTGAAAAGGTTACAGAGATTCAGGGAGGAGCAAGAGGAGGAGAAGCATGTATGTGCTGTATCTGTGACGCAGTTTAGGAAGATTTAAATGGAGGGGTATTGATTTTAGATTCAGCACTGTGCTTTTCAAGCTGAAAACCTTTCCAGACGATACTATCTCTACACAGTTTACAACTGAGTCTATTTTTAGATCCATATAACTTGAAGATTTTATGTTTGATTTTAGAGTTTGCTTTTACTTAGTCCATTTCATTCATGCTCTCCAGTGATTCTCTCTCTCTCTTTCTTCCTCTGGGATTCGTCTGTTGGGTTCAGGCCTTTGTAGCCTGTTAAAAATTGAACTGTTTCCAAGGCAGCACTTGGCACCCTCTGGTGAGCCACAAGTTTGCAGCAGACGAGGAATTAGGACTTCAGTATGCGTGTTGCATGCCACCAAAGGACACATCTATAAACATCATGCAGACTGATGTTGCCCAAGTTTTCTCGCTTCACTGTTTTCGAGAGGGAGGAGGGAAAAAAAAGCTGCTTCCGTAAAATCAAATGGGATTTTTTTTTTTTTTTTGTCCCACAATGAGAGGCAGGAGTCTGGGACAGCTCTCAGACAGTGATGAATATGCAGCAGAAGAGTCTTAATTCACTCAAATTCATACAGCTGTGGTGGAAAATATGACGAGTCCAAGCCAGTTGGAATGCTTCCTGATCAAGTTTTATCCTGGCCAACTGCGAGTAGGAGAAAATTACTTTTCATCCAACTTCATTTAAAGATAAATTTACACATAGTCATGTTAAAGAAGTTGATTTGAGACTCTCCTCAGTCTGCTAATTTAGATTTATTCCTAAATCTACTGACCAAAAAAATGTTGTCGTAATGTTACATGTATCCAGCCCCTTGATACACATCTTTTAGACAACCCTTTAACAGCTTTAAAGTGATCATATTTTACTCAAAGGGATGAGGAAACAACAAACAAAAGTGAACAAAAGGGGACACCATACTGATGTAACTAAACAGAGTTTTTCTTTTGGACAGACTTACTGTTTTTGCCACTCCGCAGAGTCAATCGCAGCCCATTAAGCCATCACTTTCTCCATTATTTTACCATTCAAAACAAAAGCTTCATACACAGCGCCAGCGTTTTTCACAAAGAACCTAAAACTGGGCACTCACTAAAAGATAACTGTGCAGATTTTAGGCCTGATCCCCCCTCTCAAACAAAAGCCAGTAAAGGCCAGATGATCAAATAGCTCCGATGATTATCTTGCCAGATCATCCTTTGGTGGAATGTGTGGATAGTGTTTTTTTTCTCCCTCCAATCTGAGTGGAGCCCAAGAATAAGTTCAATATTTATGACCAGAAATCCTAAGGGACCCCTCCCCCCAGGACATCAGGTGATGATTTGGTTGATAGGCAGCGTCAATGTTTGAGTATATTTAGATTATTACAGAAAAACAAACAAAAGCTGTTAAGGTCTTATAAAGTCACCTTGTTCCTTTTAGAGCTAAGCTCACCTTGTTAGTTTAAAGTGTGTTAATTGGCTCATGTTAAGTGCATGCAGAAACTTCATCGTGAGGCAGATATTGAGGAATGTTGTCTTAGTTTATCTCCCTAAGTTGTGCAGAGTTTGTACATTCACCTGTGCCTTTGGATCAAGAGCAAGATAACCTGCAAGAAGTGAGAAAAAATCACTTGGACAGGATGTCGGGATGCCCCGTAACTGATTAGAGCATGGCACATGTGGACAGATTGTATGCTGCTTTTAGTTAACCCAGCTGGACCCAGTAGTTCACCTGGACCTTTTCAACTTGAGAAACAACAAGCATGTAGCAATCTGGGATACCCAAGAATCCTCTGGACTTAATGGGACTGCAAACATGCTGGATTTTGCTCATTAAGGAGGCCCACACACTGGTAAAGCACTCTGTGGAGCTCACATCTTTATAACGGTGGGCTGCTTTTCTGGATTCCAGTTTTCTTTTGCTTAGTTTGAGTAAAGTGATCTCAATTACCAAAACAAGCCTGATTTATTTTATTCTATTATTGATGTATTTCTGTTTTACTGGCTTAGTAAAGGGATGAGAAAGTGTTTGTCTATTTTTTAAACCTTAATTTTTAATAAGAAGCTAAACTTGAACTGTTGATTTTGATTTAAGACTAAAAACTGCAGTAAGATAGTGGTTTTAGTAAAAATCTTTCACAGTATGACATAAAATTGCAACATTTGACAGCAAAGGTGAGGAAAGTTTATTTTTCTGTTAAAAACCTACAGTAAGCATCTGCTAGTTTTGTTATGCAATTATTATTATTATTATTGTTATTATCATTTCTGGACTTACTGGTTTAAAAAGCTGGCACAATTTTTCTTTTTCTTGAAATCTGCTAAGGAAGTCTTATTTTAAGGGTCACTTAAAAGCATGGCTTTAGACAACCCAGATTGATACCATGTCTAAGCATTTGACTAAGGTTTGTATGTTATTCCATGTTTGCAGCTTTAGTGCAATATTACATATTATGAGTATGCTATCCCTGTGCAATAGTACATGCAAATGTCTGTTTATGCAAATATGAAAAGGGGCAGTGTGCACTTTGCATTTTAAATCAACAAGCTTGCAGAAAAGGTTCGTTTTCCACCAGTACTTTAGCTCAAACTTCAACGTAATTTGTAGATCTGTTTTTTCTTTTTTTTTTTGAGTAAATTTTACAGCTACTCTCTGTATCGTTGTAAGTGGGTCTTTGTAAAGTAGCGTAACTCTCTTAAACGTCTATCTGTTGTGTGGTCTCTGCCTGGTTCTGCACTCTTTGAAATGTATTTTATTTGATGTACATGCTGTATATACATGATGTATTTACATGTTTACCACCAACCAGCTGGGAACTCCTAAAGGAATTCAGCATCTGGCTACTCTCTGGCACATCTTACATACCTATGTTCATTAATATGCATTGTTCCATAAATGAATAAATAAATAGATACAGAAAAATAAATAAATAAGAAGAGGAAGTAAGTATGTAAGGTTACTAAGTCCAGAGGGTCCTAGGTTCTGAATACTTTGAAACCAAAGTTAATAATATCATTCAGTTAAATAGTGTTAATCCATACAAATAAATAAAGGTAAGAACTCAGCACCTCTCACTTTGCTGAGAGTAAGTGTAACTATGCTGCGGTGTTCAAAAGTGACCAAATGCCCTAACTCCTCCATCAGTCAGCGCAGTCGAGTCATAAAGCTGGACACCTTTGACTGACTGAAAATGATTCCTCTGTACATAAAGACTACTAATATTAATCACTTGGGCATTGTCATTATTGTCATAGTCAGGGTTTTATTCAAGTGGTCACTGTCCGAGACTGAACCTCAGCACATATGACCATGCTCTTCCATGTGTGTGATGAAGCTGTGGAGTTATTATGTAGTTTTAATGGGCTGCTTTTGCTGGCTTGCTTCAGAGATTTAGCTTTTTGATACGCTATTAAATTTGCATCCATCCATCATGAGTCAGTGATACAGTACTCTGGTTTGGAATGTAGATATTTTATCAAAGACTATACAGTGCAGATCTGGTTACAGCTAATTTTGTCACTCAGAGTCTGCCTGAGTATTTACAGTTGTTTGTTACATGTGTGCAAATAAGTGGCTTTAGTGCTGAAATAAGCTACAAAATGTATGAAGTATGAATTAGTGTAGTAAACTACATGTCTACCCTTTGGTACTTCTAGGTTAAGTAAGTTGTTTGTTACAATTGTGAAATATTCCTGAGGAAGTCAGGTTTTTACTTGACAAATTTGCAAAGACAATAGTAAAATTTTTTCAAAAGATTTTTTTTCTGAACTGCATCTCTTTCCAAATAGATCTTATCGATAGAGAAATAACTTTAAGCATCATTTTGATTCATCTGTTTTTGTTTACTTTTTGTTTGTCTTTTTCATATATTTTTAAAAGTTTTGAATTTCTTAGGGTATAAAAGTGTATAAAAGTGCTTTTTCATTTTTTAAGTTTTAATGAAGCAGGGTCGAGTAAGTCAAGCACACAGTTTTGTACTTCCGAAGAGAGGTTGACATTGGTTCTTCATAATGAAGTACAGGTGAAGTGCCTGAGCAATCAATGGTATTGTCTGGGCAACTAAACTTTTACAACTATATCCCTTCGTTTAATCCTGAAATCATACCAAGGATCAGTGTACCAAATGGTATAATTTGATGTGTAGGTTGGTTAAAGCACTCTGCTAATGTTAATAACAGTCAGTAAACTAATGTGACTCTTGCAGACTACATAATCCTGGCGGCGTTAGACTCAGTTTTTTTTTTTTTTAACCTTTAGACTAGTGGATTGGTTATTCTTTAAATTTCCATTAAAATCGGGGCTTCCAAAAATTTCTAGTTCCAATACTATAAGCTTAGAAAATAACGCTGCCATCAGTTCCGACATAATGCAGTTCAGTGGTTGAAAACGAAGAGAAATGAAAACTCGTCTCCCTCTTCAAAATAAAGGACATGAAAGGTTTATCATAGATAGTCCACAAACGCTTTCAAAAAACCTTTTAGGACAGAAAAATACACAAAACATGATGCACTCATCCTCAGCCATCCTCCCTCCTCCTCTCTTCTATGTTCTCACTGCTATTCTTAGCTCCTCTCAACATCTGCAGGTCCAGTCTCGCCACTGTGCTGTCCAACAGCATCAGCAATGTGTTACCACTCTCCCACCTTTCCCAGCTGTCAACAACACAAATTGTTTGTTTTTTGTGGCTCTGATGTGTGAGACTTTTCTCATTTTCAGATGTTTCACGTCAGCATCCTGGTTGACCTACTGCATGGCATGCTTAATGTCCAGTGAGTGATCTTCACATCTCTCAGTATTATTTAAAAAGCTTGAGTTGGTGTGTGATTGTTTTAGGATGTTTATTATCAGCAGATGGAGGTTTTGAAAAAGTTTTATTTGTGCTGTAATGGCTTGGCTAAGACGGCAGAATCACAATAAGCTTATTTAACTTGATGTTAATGCTGTGGCTCATCCACAATTACAATAATTTTTGTGATTTTTCTGACATTGGACATTTAAACTTATTATGGCAGGTGTGAAAAATACCATTTAAAATGCCTGTTCCATTTAGGAGCCTCTGTATCCCACCCCTGTGAGTCAGTGTGCCCTGTGGCTCGGCCCTGAAAGAAGCAGATGCATATGGAATGCAGCCTTGTTAATGCTGTTAGTTACACCTGTGCTTTTCTGCTGCGACATGTCAAAATGTCTGCTGGGGAGGAGATATTTTCACCCTGTTCAATCATAGGGGAATGATGAAAAAGGGTTGTTTTTGTTGAGTCAGTTTCAGAGGAAGAAAACAGAACTTTGATTGAAAAACTCATTCAAAATAAGTTGGATCACAAAAAAACGGTAATGTTCACCACACAGTTGCATTTTACTCATGGTGATTTTCATGCTAATGGGGAAAAGGTGGGGGCTTTATTATATACAAACATTTTGTTTCATATTACTTTAAAAAACTTATTTAAAATTGTACGAAAGAGTGACTACGTCACGGCAGTATCTTGCAAAGTGCCCTGCAGTTTACCTGTGATACCGTCTGTTACGCCCCAGTCTAGGGGTGCCTAGGGCACAACATGAGAAGGCCTCATCATCCCCAAGTCCCAAGTAGCCACAACAACCGAGATTTCAGTTCAATTTAAAGACACAGATTTATTTACATAAATCAGTAAATAACAAAAGATAGACAAAAGAACTACGGCTGAATGACTAGGCTTCAGGGTGGACTAAGGCCAAAACAACAACCAAAAATGATCCTGTCTGTGGAGTAATGCTAACCTAACCAAACAAAGGAAACAAATGACAAAGACTTACCTCCCTAACTAAAATACACAGGAGAAAATAATGTTAACAAAACTGGCAGTCCACCCCTACTACTAAAGAAAAACACAACACAATACACCATGTTCTAAAGCTGCAAATAGGGTGGCCTGTAGGGAGAGGAGGAGGAGGAGGAGGAGGATGAGGAATGCCTGGCCTCTGCACCTGGTGGCTGCCATCTTGGTTCCTGATATAGTTGGTCTCAGCCAATCACCATCCAGGACGTAGACCAACCCACCAATGACCGCGTTGCTGTGGCACACACCTATTTGCATACAAGATTGACACAAAAAAAACACAGAGCACACACACACAGCAGACACTCAACCAATTATGACCCCAGTCATAACACCGTCCCTTTAAGAAATGTTTCCGTTTTTCTACTCAGGCATAGTTTAGTCAGCTATTGAGGGGCCTAATCCCACATGTTGTCTATTGGAGTCAGTTTGACACTCAACCTGATAGTCAGAAGCCTGTATGTTCATGAAGAATGTAAGTGGAATTGCATTATCATTTGATGGATAATTTGCATATATTTATGTTATTTGGCCTAAATTATAATTTCTCTCTTTCACCATGGCTTATGTGTGTTATACATGTTATGTATCAAATATTGGTAATTATAAATCAGTTTACAAATTCCTGACATCTCTTCCTGTTATTATTCTGTTTCAGCAACCATACATACCTACCTGTACTCTGTGCTTATCAGGACCTTGAATAAACGTCGTCAAATGCATACCTGCCTGCCGTGTCCTTACCGACACCTCACAGTACATAGTCAAATCCTTAATCCTGATCCAGCCATCTACCTCATCCTATTGACAGTCCTTCACAAAAGTGACAGCCTAACACAAACCTTCATTTACGGCTGCCATCGAACAAATATCAAAGTAATTAAAAACAATTACCAGTAATTGAGCTTACTTAAAATCTTTTGAAACCAAAAAACTTTTAATTCTTTCAAATAGTGGGAAAAAAAATTACTCATTCGACCTTTTCTCTGAACCATGTCTGTAACTGGATATAAGAATTAGAAACAGTCCTCCTCCTGCTCCTCACTCTGCTCTCCAATCTCCACCTGTGGCTGCCTGATAGTTTTTATCACTGTTGCACAAGATGGTCAAGATAAAGCGTGCCACCATTAATCTTTGCAAGAGCTGCTCCCAAACTTTATTTCACGTTGATCCGAGCTGTTTAGGAAGTGAAGTGAAAGTGAGAGGGTGTGCCTCAATCAATGTATAGTACGTAAATGGGGCAAACATGGCCAACAGCACAATACTATTTAGTCTTTGCTCAATCATTGACCCTCATTTTTTAATCTTGCATAGAACTGAGTGCAGATCTGAGTGCAGGATTCGTCGTATGATAGGACACACGCCCTTGTCAAACGCAGCGCTCCACAGTGGCACGTGTGCGTGTGTGCACAATGTTAAAACGGCCCTCCTGCTCTGTGGCAGTGTTTCTGGGCAGAGTTATCAAATAGGCTTATCCACTAAGGACATAACAAATTTATTCTATTTTATTTACATCTTAATCTTTAATGAAATCTGTCTGATTGTGCTTAATGACAGGTTTGAGGTTTGTTTATCAATTATTTTGAGACAGACATTTGCTGCACCGCAAATCTGCACTTACTGAAACTTGCGTACACAATGTGAGACCTGTCGTGAGATTTGATCGTATCGTACGCTCACGTTCCAATTAATAAATGCCAATCCTTGTGTGGTAATGGTCGTACGGACAGTTTTCAGCCGTACGCTTATTTCATAAATGAGGGCCATTATATCTCTATGATCTGATTAATTGGCCGGCTCTACCCACAATTCATTAGGCTGATCTATGAAAGGCCAAAGCACAACACTACAAGACTATAGAGGGGACCCCTGATGTATTTGACCTTTGTAGGTTACTCAAAGGTTTCAACGTTGGACGTCAGCTTCAGTTTATTACGTCAAAGTAAAGTGATTAGCTGTTATCAAAGTTAAAGTCTTAGTAGATAGACTGATTTTAAGCAGTTCAATTTTAAGGGCTAAACAAGGCAGAAATATTGACTAGCCAACCAAATTTAGAAATTTCTTGACATGGTTGTAAGATAGAAACAACTTGCATAACAACTCAGGATTTTGGTTCCAAAAGTCCCGTTGCAGCAGAACATAATACAGAACATGGTACTGAAAATAGCACACTGTCCAGCCTGAGTTGGTACCTCTCATTGAGGACAAGGACAATGTCTGGTTAAATCCAGTCAGAAAGGTGTTTGTTCCTCACACTGAAGCACCTCTTGAATTAAGCCCTTGATTAGCATTTGCATTAATACATTAGGATTCATCCATTCCCACCACATATAGGGTACACGTGTTACTGCAATACTTGTGAGGCCGACCTTATATGACACTGTTGACAAGTACAGCTCTAGAATTGGTAATCCTACTTCTGTGCTGCATCCATGAAATCTTAATGAAAAGCAAAAGTGCCTTTTCTGTGTTTGATGTGTTTCAGGTCATCAAGATTTCCTGAAGAGGGTGGCAAAGGCCAGTGTAGCCCGTGGCAAGTACACGCTGGTGAGATTGCCACTTGAGGGTAAAACCCTGCGAGCCTCGTCCTCTATCGATCCTGTAATAAGGGGCTATTTGGATGCAGAGAATCAACTGAAGTATCTTGTAGGATTCATGAAACACCTGGTACCTCGGGAGAGTGACATGACGCAGGAAATCATAAGATTCAATGTTGACTCAACACTATCCCTCTACCAGGAGGGAGAAAAGATGAACACTCAGTGGGCTCTTGTATTGAGCAGCAGGAAATGTGAAGTCAGATTATCAGCAGGAGGTTGGCTAGGGACATAATTCATATTCAAAAGTTAATTATAAAAATGTCTACGATATTTTCATCCAGTGTAAAATGCTGTGAAGTCCAGGTTATGATTACAACAGTGACGTTCAGGACAGGCAGAGGGGTTTTTTTTGGCCAGTTGACGTAAGACTGTCAGATGTCAGACATGAGACCTGCTGTGAAGTGCACAGAAAGAGAAGGAAACAAGTCTGAGCCATGCAGTGAAGCAAATGGAAATGCTAAGTACTGACGCATGCTGTGTGAGCCAAAGGAAATCTGTTCAGCATAAAGAAAGTAAGTATTGGACTTACAACTAGCTACTTTACAATAATATGAAGTCCATAAATAAATACATAAATGCTAGATAAAAATTAATTATTACAAATAATGTGATATTACATTAATGGTAATAATAGTAACAATGCAGTCCATGGCTAAAAAGAGGTATAACATCAATGAGTTAAAAGCCAGATTAAAAAAGTGGATTATTAGTTTACATCCAAAAACACAGGAAAGCATGCAGCTTTTTCATCCAGAGGTAGAGAGCTCCAGAGTTTAGAAGCATCGAAACAGAACGCTTTCTCTCTGGTCTGTGTGAGATACATGAGGAGCATTTAAAAGGGAAGCATTCGAGGACCTTAGAGACCTCACTGGAGCATGAAATGACAGAAGATCTGTAATTTATGGAGGAGCAAGGTTGTGCAAAGCTTTAAAAACAATTAAAATAACTTTAAGATCAATTCTAAAGGAAACTGGGAGCCAGTGCAGAGTTTTAAGAAGGGGGCGATGTGATCGGTTTTGTTTTTGTGTGTTAAAACTCTGGCAGCAGTGAATGAGCTGAAGTTTTCTGAGAGACTTTTTGGCTAAACCAGCATAAAAAAGATTCACATTAATCTAGATGACATGTGATAAAGGTATGAATTTAAATTTTGGCCTTTTTCAGGGATAAAAAGATCTGACTTTTGCAATGTTCCTGAGATGATAAAAAGAAGCGCTCATGACCTTGTTAAAAAGGGGAATAAAATTTAAATTTAAATCTAATAATCACTCCCAGGTTGGTAATGTTTGATTTGGTTTGCCAGTCGAAACTTCCCAGCAAAGTCTGGGGCTCTTCTCTGGCTGCTTTGGCACCTATTAAAATAATTTCTGTTTTTATCTCTGTTCAGTTTTTAAAAGTTTTTGCTCATCCTTACATAAATATCTGGAGGGCAAGCAGTGAGGGTATGCAGTGCATTTTGGACGTGTGGTAAAACAGTAATGTCATCTGCATATAAATGGGAATAAACATGATAATTAGCAATAATGTGTCATCTGTGGACGCATGCACAGTGAGAATCAAATAGATCCAAGAATACTTCCTTGAGGAACCCCATAATGAAAATATGTGTTTTTGACACACAAGAACCCAGGTATACGAAAAACTGCCTGTTAAAAAAACAAGAACTGAACCAGACTAAAGCACAATCGGAAACACCCTCAAACTTCTTAAGTTTGTTGATTGAAATCAAATGTTCGATCTAAAAGAAGAAATACTTCAACATTGTTTTCATCTCAAAATCTCATCAGAAGTCATTCAAACATCATTTATAACCTTGAGTAGGGCTGTCTCTGGTTAGTGGTTAGTTCTGAAGCCTGATTGGATGTTTCTAAAACGTTTTCAGTTAAATGAGCTCATCAATTAAAGCTTTAAAAGTGAGCCTTAAACTTTGTTTTGATAATTAAGTTGTGACTACTAACTACCTTTGCTACTTCTGTCAAATGATGAAGATGCAAGTGGGTTACAGTCTCAGGTTGGTTCTTGATAATTCATCAAACAATGAACGTGGTCTAGACCTGGGGCCTCATGTATCAACGCTTGCGGCGCAAGAAAACCTTGCGTACGCCAAAATCGGCGCACACGTCCAGATTTATCATCGCGAAACGAGCGTCGGTTCCAGCGCTAATCAACGCAAAGCCAGGAGGTGGTGTAGAAATTGGCGTTGAGCTGATATTTGCGTTGACTGTGATTCGCACTTTGGCGACGCTGTGTGGCGGTGTTTGGTGACTCACTATGTGACAAGCGTGCACCACATCCCCGTGGCCGAGCAGCACGTCGCCCCACATGACGAACCAGCAGCAGACGGAGGGATGCGAGCTGATCCCTGCCGGGCCGCCGTCCTCGCGCGGGAGAATCTCATCGCCACAGTGTGAATGGGTAAGAAGTGAATACACAGTTCAATGAGCCAAATTAATTTATTTTCTCCACCAGACGCTCGAGGACATTTACGAGCCGGTCCAGCCGCTCGTTGTTCCCGTGATCCCCCTGATGATTTCTTCCTGCGATTGCAGGACCCCCTCCGCGAGGACCCTTCCACTGCGTCCGGGTGGTCCAGCGGAAGCGCCGCGGCCGGTGGACGCTCCACCGCTTGTCGGCGCGCTGGTGCTGATGCTGGTGCTGGTGCTGGGGCCGGGGGCCGGGGTGGCCCGAATGCCGCTGGTCTTGGCCGATGACTCCGAGCCGGCGGATGGGCTGCCGCAGGCCGGGGTTCCACAAGCCGGCGACACGGCCGACACATTGATTTCTGTGACACAATAAAAATATTTGTTCATTTCAATTCCTGCTTCTGTGTATCTGTTGCATTTACATCTCTCTCCACGGTATCATAGGTAATGTAATCCAGTATTTCGAGGTCAGTTATGCACATTACAGTTGTTTATTGCATAAAAAGTTATCGAAAAATGAAGTTAAGGGCGAAGTATAAATCGTGTCTAAAAATAGACTGAATCCCGACATTGAAATGAAGTATAAACTTAGACTAGACGTCTAATATACGTCTTTTACTCAGTGGGATGACAAAGCATGTGGACATTATTGTGACACGCCACTTACCCTATAATAATAATCGCCACCACCCACTGCTCAAACGGTGTGAGGGCCTCCTCCCCCGGACCCCCACCTGTCTGGCCAGTACTCTTCCGGAGGGCAGCTGTACGCCGCTTGACCTCCACCTTGAGGTCCGACCACTTTTTTTTAATCTCCGCGGGGGTGCGTGTCTCGGAACCCACCGCATTCACCCTCTGACAAACTTTCTCCCACTCCAAGCGTTTTTGTTTTGCACTGACGCCACTGGACAGGCTGCCAAACAAAACACGCTGTCGCTCCTCCACCTCCGCCACCAGCACCTCCACCTCGCACGCCGTAAATTTAGTTTTTCTTGTCATTTTGTCTGCGTGCGAGGACAGGGAGACCCTATTTAAATAAATCTGCATATTCATAGGAGGGCGTAACGGGGACGGGCCCAGTCACTCCGACATCTGCGCTCAATTCCACGCTGATTGGGATTTATCAAGGAAACACACGTGGATTTCGGCACCCGCACACATTGATACATACAGATTTTTTTCAGAGTGACGGACCTTGCGTGCGCTCGTTTCTGGTATGAGTTCCACGCATGTGTTGATACATGAGGCCCCTGGTCTTGTTCTTTGAAAAGCATCTTGGGACGCACTGGTTTGGGGTTAACCTTTAAATCAACTCTATAAAAACTAATGAAGAACCAGTAGTAAGTTAGGATAAGTAACGTAAAATATTCCAAACTAATTGGCCAAAAAACAAGATGGACATAAGTGGAAATTGGGCCTAGTTATGTTTTAGTTTGATCGCTTTATTAGGATTTTATTTCAGTTTGTCCTCTTTGGTGTTCAGATATGTCACCAGCAGATTATTGTGAGGGGAATGAAGAGGGCTGAGGAGTGTTTGATCATAGTCGCTCCCCCACAGAGCAGATGGAAAGATTAATTTCCACATTAAAGATTAGCCTCTGTTTCCACTCACCCTCTAAAATGCCTTAATGACACTTGCTATGCTTTTGGAATATGTTATCAAGAGGAAGCATTTGCTCTCTTCAAATATTGGATCTGTTTGTTCTGAATAACTTGCATGAGTGTTTAAGTGCGTGATAGGATACTGTTTGAAAAGCCCAAGTTTGTTTCAGCAGGTTTGTAGCTCTGGAAAGGAGAGTGCTCGCTGACAAAAAGCCTTTGTTTATTTTGGCATCAGAAGGTTGAGCTGGAGTATGGCGTTCAGTTGAACATGGTGTCAGTGTTTTAGCTTTAAAGGTCAGCTTGAAAAGAGGGCATGCAGGGACAAGCAGAGAACCACTGTTATTTCTGAAACAGAACACAGTGATAGTGTGGTGATTTTTGGAGTCTGGTCTTTTAATGCTTTTTCTGTTCCTGCAAAACCCTGCTCTTGAAATCAAATGCTCTGTAATTGCTAAAAGACCAGTTACTGACACATACATGCTATCAGTGAAAGTGAGGCACTCTCCGTTGGGCAACGCCACCTGGATAACCATACGAGTGGCTGCAAAGAGCATGAAACCAAATATTCGGGAGGAGGGAGACGATAGAAGCAGGGATGAACAACTGTTTGAACAATGTGCACGATAGTTACAATTGAGTATGACATGCAATGCCTCGTGCTGTGCCCACAACCTCTGATTATAATGTGTCCATAAACACTTGTAGAAACTGACCACTGTGCAGGTTTCTGTATGTTAGGTGCATAGACTGTACACAGAATGGACACTATCTGCCTCCTTGCTAAGTGAAGCAACCCCAGAACAGCACCCTCTAGTGCCGGGCTGCAGTATGTCATAAATCCCACCTCTTCCAGCCATCCCTATGGAGCTGTGGACAAACTTTAGTAATGTATTACACAGAATATAATTTTTTTAAATGATTACACAGAGAATACATTTTTCTCCCCCCTGCTTGTAATGTTGACATGTAGTTATTGTAAGACTGGTTTGTGCTCAAGTCCTCTTTTTTTCTGTGCAGCTCCATTTTTTAAAAGTTATTAGGGGGTTCATGTTTTCTATGAGTGAAACTTGATACAGTCGATGAGTGTACAAAGATAGGGGGATACACTGTTTGAGCCGAGCGTCATCACAGCAACTCTCAGAGACTCTCCCACCGAATGCGTACGATGTTACTGCGCAAGTGGTGGTTCCAGAAAGTGGAAAAATCCTGAAAATAACAATAAGCCATTCGGCTTCAAATTCGTATGATGACCGAAGGCGTAGCAAAGTTGTCCATAGTATATACAGTTTATGGTTAGGTGACTGCAGAATGTAAACATGCACAGCACTGCTGCAATGCTGCTATCACAGACACTGAAGAATGCTTGATTAAGCATTTATGATTTATTGACATAATCCCCCACATACTGAAAACATACAGACAGGAAGGAAAGGGAGTTTACTGTTTTCATTTAAACCTGCAGTGCATGTACATTACAGCATGTGAAAATCGCATATGCAGTAAAAGACAATAAACTGTTAAATAAGGAGTTTTTCCAAGGTTAGTTACACAGATTAATCCTTAAAGTAAGTAAATTCAAGTTAGCAGTAGTGGTTTACTGGGATGGGTTTTTGCTCAGTAAAATATTGCAAAGAGAAACTTTTGAACTTCTGACTGTAAGTATTAACATTAGCTTCATGAGTGCTGATGTGATGCTGGTTTAAAATGCCAATTGGCTCGATTAATGAGCCATATCAGTCTGTCCCTAGTTAGCAGGCAATTGTTTGTTTAATGTGTCGCTCCTCCTCCTCCTCCTCCTCCTCCTCTTGTCTCTTTATTTCTCTGTGTGGGCTTCAGAGCTGCTGTCAGAAGGCAGGACACAGTGTGATATAAGTTGGATGGAAATTGAATTTGAAAATACACTAAATCATCCAAATTACAAATCGAATCATTGTATGACTGGAAATTTTCCTAGTTTCTAAGCACTTATAATATGCTGCTCTTGTCTGCTGTAGAGTCCTCTTTTTTAAATATCTCAGTGGACATACTGAGAAAAGGAAATTAATGATGGTATTGTTTAAAATCTAAATATAAGGCAAGCCCACTTTTTCTTCTGTCATAGATTTGGACTGATGTGGGTGCTACTTATTTGCACTTTGAGATTTTTGGCATCAGTTGTGTTAGATCACTGCACATGAAACTGGTGAGATGCCTGCTTTTTTAAGCTCTTGGTAACACGCCGACACATTTGAAATAACAAAATAATAACAGCCTGACATGGGAAATTGCATTTTATCTGATTAAGTTGTCTCGGATGTGCTAAAATTAACTCACTAGATTTATTTTTGCATGCATGAACATATTGAAATGCACTACTATGTATTTAATGTCATGCTATCTAATGTATTTATTAGGGGAAAGAATAGTTGATGGATACGAGTAGCCCACACAAGACAGCATACTTCATCAATGGACCAATTAGCAACCGACTGTGCGCATGTAGTGCTCATGGGAGTTGGAGTGCTCTTAGTCATTTGTTTCAGATGCTTTTGAGAAAACCACAATTAAGAAGAACATATATAAAAGTCAACCTTAAAAAAAAAAAAGAAAAGAAAAAGATTATAGAGTGCATGTGTTACCCGCCAAGCTGAAAGCTACCATATTGCAGGTTAGGGGGTGTGGGTATAATCATAAACATTTAAAGTTACAGGGAAATGAAAGCATATCAAAGCATAATTAATTTTAAAGCCCCGCTGTGTGTAAGTACAGACACACAGCTGCTAGCATTGCTGTTTAGTCTTTCTTTCATGCTGAAAAGTGTGTATTTGCCACCCAGGGCCCAGGGTGAGACATCCTCAAGCGTATATCGACATCCCATTTTCAACCTTTGGTAGTATGCTAGTGGGTGCTGGATTGAAATTAAGCTACTTAATTGTTATTTAAAAAAAAAAAATAATGTATTAATGAAGTCTTGTTTGTGTTTGTTGTTGTACATCAGTGACTGTCCTTGCCCTCTCTTCATTGTCATTTTGAAGTGAGGTTGTGTGTGGTATGATTACACTGTAATCACACTGGCGGGGAATTCATTAGGGACTTTGAGTAAACAATGGTTACTTCAGAATCCAATTAACTAAAGCAAACACAATGCATCAGTTTCCAAGACTACGCTTTCTGAGTCCACACTGTAAGAAAGAGTATCTGATCCATGATGGAAAATACTGTAAAGACCAGAGTCTGCATGCTCCAGAACCAATCACATGGGCTGGTTTCACTTTGATGTTAATGCTGCTCTTATGCAAAGCCTCCATGCAGAAGGAGGGGGGGTTAGGGATGAGTTTCTTTGGCAATTATTCAGTTTACTCATAAACAGAAATCTGTCTGATATGAATCTCACATGGCTTTCCCAGAGTTCATTGGAAATATGATTTACTTTCTGAATTTGCTGTGTAGTCTGAAAACATTTGCAAAGGTCATGCTAATGTTCTTCTTCCTGTTGTTGCTCTTCTGCCGGCAGTATACAAGGATGTTTTATTCTCTATCTGTGAGAGATACAGAGCACTGGCTATTAATGTTCACTTAAGAGGCAACTTTCAGGGGACAGAGGTGACGTGTTTCCCTAATTCTCTCTAATTAGCTGTAATCAATGCCTCTCACAGCCATTTTCTTTGCCTAATAGCTGCTTTTATAACTGTATAACTCAGTCAACATTGATTTATTGATACACATTTGCTGTTTTTGGACTCATCTCCACCATGACAACAGTAACAAATTGATTTGGTTAAAGTGTCAACGCAGCTACACTTAATTTACCACCTGTAGTGCACATCAGAAATGAAAAGATGTTGAAGTGGTTTTGGATAGTGGAGCTGTCAGTTCACAGCCCAGGATGTCCAGCCAAATCTCTGCAGTTGTGGATACCAACTAAAGGGTGTGTCAGAACACATCTTGTCCCACTGCACACAGCCTAAAATGTGTCAATTCACAGACTTGTGCTTTGAAGAAGTACTTTCTGACTTCTTGTTGCATTTTTAAAGAGATTTTTGGATATTTTCAAGAGAATTTAAGGTTGAAAACACTGTAGAAAAAGTATTCTAGCAAAACCTGTCAAAAAAAAAAGAGAAGAAAAAAGAGGATTTAAAGATGTTTATTGATTACTTAGCACTTGGTTAGGAGTCCTTTACAACAAATTTATGCGTCAGTGCCATAGACTGTATATAGAATGAACGCCATCTGCCTCCTCACTGGGTGAAGCGCCCACGAGAACAGCACCCTCTGGTGACAGGCTGCATTATAGGTCATAAACCCTGCCTCCTCCAGCAATCCCTATGGACCTGTGGACAAACTTAAGAAATTTATCACACAGAATATAATTTTTTCCCCCCCTTGCTTGTGATGTTGAGACGTAGTTATTGTATGACTGGTTTGTGCTCAAGGCCTTTTTTTTCTGTACAGCTTGTTTTTTAAAAGTTATTAGGGGGTTCATTTTTTCTATGATTGACACTTCATACAGCCCATGGGCATAAGGAGACTGCGTAACTCACCTGTGGGATACACTGTTTGAGCTGAGTGTCATCACATTGACTCTCAGCGACTCTCCAAATGTGCACAATGCCACTGCGCAATCGGTGATTTCAGGAAGTGGAGAAAATCCCGGAAATACTGAGAGCATTTCAGCTTCAAATTCGTACAATGATGGAGGGCGGAGCCATGTTGTCCATCGTATATACAGTCTTTGGTCAGGGCATGTTGTGATGGAGGTGATCAGCCGGTGTCACTGCTGAGTTGTTAGTGAAGCCCAATCAAACACAGTCATGTCACAGTCAGCAAACTATGAGGTAGTTTTGGCGCTGCGGGCAGGTGACAAGCTTTGCGGGAAAAGGTCATCTAAATCTCCTTTCAACTTGTCAGAGGATAACAGCATGAAGGTCTCTAAAATCCCCTGTGACATGGCAAAGCTGACTCTGAACTTAATAAAACACACCAGCAGATGACATGGCACCCTAGATCACCACACTGGACTTCAAACAGACTGGATTTTGTGTCTCTCTCTCCTTCTTCCTGACTGAACAACTGTGATTTCCAAATGAGATGAAACATTTACTTCATCTGAGAAGAGGACTTTGGATCACTGAGCAACAACCCAGTCATGCTTCTCTTTTGTTTGTGCTGTCTCTGGTCCAGGAGCAGCTTGGTACCTGGAATCCAACAGTTCAAGCCCCTTCCATGATGTCTGTGCAAGGTGTGTGGCGCTTGATGCACCAACCTCAATCCTCTCTGATGGTTCTCCTAACAAGCAGACAAGAGCAGTATCAAATGATGTATATTTATAAACTTTGCTGTAGTATCCACCTTGTTATCTTTGCACTGCGGTTGCATTTAAACAGTGCATACATTGTCAGTTCACAGGCCTTTTTGACTTGAGCTGTACCTCTTGTTCACTCTGAACTTTCAAAAAAAATAGGTTAAAACACTCTGCTGCATACAAATGGGACAAGCAACCCCTTTTAGAAATTTCAAAAGGTTGTAAAAGTCTACTTCTAAAATAAATTTTCGCCATACTCTCTTAATTGCACAAAGATACCATTAGCTTGTAATAATTTGCATGTACTTTGGCAGTAATTGTCTTTGATAGCATTGGTCAAACCCTGGAGAGGTTTTAGCGGCTAAGTCTGCAACAGACGAACAAAAACCAAGTGCTGAGGCAGTTAGTCATTGACTGAATCAAATAAGAGGGTTCAGAAACAAAGTAGTGAGCCGAAAGGTTGAATTAAATTGAACTGAAAGATACTTTAACTGAGTTTGATGCTCCTTATGTCTGAACTCATCACCAAAGGCTGAAAAATACCACTCTCATCCTCAAAAATTGCAATTTTGGTGTACAGAGTTTAAGAATATAAGAGGAGCTCAAAGTACTTCACACCACCTGTGGCTTTTAAAAGGTGCAATGGCTCCTTCAGAGAAGGGACCAGGTGCATTAAACTAACAATGGACTCCAGGAGTGACCCAGTTTCACTACCAAAGAATGTTTGAATGTGATGTAAGAAATGAAACTCTTCAAACCTTTCTGCACCATTATCCAAATGGATACATTTCCATTCACCTGCATGGCCCCACACTGTATGAAGCCGACTGAGAAATGTGTGTGTGAGTGAGAGTTACATGATACTGTGAACTTGATATGCATATGTTTTAAGATTAAGATTTATCTAGTTATTCAGAGTGAACCAAAGTTGTAGAATAATGCTGTGAGAAGCAAGGAAACTTCAGTGGGTGAAACTGCAAATAAATCGACATTAGCTCATTTGTTTTTGTGACTGTTTTTGCAACAGCAGGACCGATTGATTGGGTTGTAGGTTTGGCTGCTCGACTGTGGCAAAAACTATCACCAAGATTATTTTGACCGATGTTAAAATCACAAATATTTAAAAGTTTCTCGTGCATTAGTTGAGAGCTGAGACTCGGTTTTGGTGATTATACTCAGTTAATTAAAGGTCACTTGTTGCACTTACAGTCAGATATTTTTGTGCTGTGTTGTTAAAAACTGAATTTGAGCTCTTTCAACAATAAACATTTGTTCACACACTGCAGGTCCAGCCAATTATTCAGTCTTTTCAAGCTTTCTCGTAACATCCTGTGTAGCATCAAGACTTGGGCTTGTATTTTAGGATGATTTGGTCAGACATCAGCCACTTTTGCCTTCCTGGGTAAAGCTCATTAGAGCTCACGCACTATCGAGAGAGCTACATGCCGTTCTCTTTAGGAGCTGAATCTGTCCCTTGGCTTTTCAGACACACAGACAAACACACATGCCTCCTCTTAGTCCTTTCCCAGTTTTTGTTATAGAAAATATGGACGGAATTTTCCTTAACAAATTTAGCAATATTTACCCAAGTAAAACCTTGAGTAATTGCTCTTACCCACCAAAGATAAGTGGCTTAATTTTGGGTCAATTGAGGGGCTCATTATCCATTAACCATACCTGACAGCAGTGTATCTATCACTTCAGAAGTTAATAAACAGTACCAGGTTTGGACTCTGACCCATATAATCAGTGTTTTTCATGATCATTTGTCTCATCAGCATAATTTATCCTTATATAATTGTACTAATTACACTTACAGAATGTATAAAGAATAACAGGATCAAGAGGCTATTGTTTACTTTGTCCAAACCAACATGAATCATTGTTATGAATCCCCTGTTCTGCACCTCTTTCCTGAGAAAACAACAGAGCAGACAATCTAGAGTTCACTTTAATTAGATTTAACATGTGTACCGACAGAGAACAATACATCACATAGCATTTGCATGACAATGCCCTCTAATTGTGCCTTTGCTTAATTTGTTTTTAATAGCTAAAGCAGCAGTGCCTGATTATATTCAAAATGGATCACTGTCACTAAGCCCACTCCTTTCTCTCTCTCTTTCTCGGTTTCTTTCTCCCTAACTCTCTCTTTCTGAAAACTCAACCCCAAATGGCCTACATGGAGAGTTATTCACAAGTATCATTAACCCTCCTGACTCCTCATTGTGTTGTTTTCCCTCAGGGAAATGGAATCCGTACTCATTCTGATGAGGAACTGCAGCCCTCTCTTTGTTTGGGCTGCAGATGGCGGGAGGCTGATGCAGGGCTGTATGAATGTGGTTGAGCCCTGAACTCTGGAGTAAATAGAACGGGATAATGGTCACTTTTCTCCAGCTCTAAAACCGTCTTTTATCTCGCTCCACCACTAAACCTAAATAAAGAGCAACAATTTACTCTGGAGAGAGAAACTTGACCCAAACTTCATGCTTGTGGTTGAAAGACTGATCTGAACCCCCACAGCCCCATGTGGTGATAGACCCCCAGTCAGATGTTCTCAGCCCATTTTTTAGCCGTTGCTCTGGTATCTTGTGTTGGCAGATGTGCAGGTGGAGTCTGACGGGCGATTTATTACTGCAAAAATAAATAATAATGTTACAAATATGAAAGTGGACAGCCATTAATCTGCTTGGTAGCACTGTCAAAAAGATTATTTTTTTCAGCATAAAGATGGGATCTGTACTGATAATCTCACCAGCAACACAAAGACTCTCATTCTGAAAAGAGCAGCAACATTGAAGATTCAGAGCAGCATTTACATTTATACTTGTACTGTTGATCAATCATGTCATAATACACTGCAGGAAGGCCAATTCAAGACCTTGTCTCCTTCTACTCTGAGCATAGACTGTATATGGAATGGACGCCGTCTGCCTCCTTACTAAGTGAAGCCACTGCAAGAACAGCATCTTCTGGTGACGGGCTGCAGTATAGATCATAAATCCCGCCTTCTCCAGCAATCCCTATGGACCTGTGGACAAACTTTAAAAATTCATTACACAGAATGTAAATTCTTCTCCCCCCTGCTTGTGTTGTTGACATGTAGTTACTGTAATACTAGTTTGTGCTCAAGTCCTCTTTTTTTCTGTGCAACTGCATTTATTAAAGTTATCCGGGGGTTCATGTTTTCTATGACTAGCACTTGATACAGCCTATGGGCGTATGGAGACTGCGTAACTCACCTGTGGGATACGCTGTTTGAGCCGAGCGTCATCACAGCGACTCACGGTGACTCTCCCACTGAATGCGTACAATAATACTATGCAAGTGGTAGTACCAGAAAGTGGAGAAAATCCTGAAAATAACAATAAGCAATTCAGCTTCAAATTCTTATAATGACAGAAGGCGGAGCCAAGTTGTCCATAGTATATACAGTCTATGCTTCTGAGCCATACTGTTTAATATGTGCAGAATGTGGTTTGACATTGTCTTGTTGTGTAACTTGCTTATATCTGAATATATTCAAACAAGTGTAACTGAAAAGTGAATTTGTAGATTTGTTTTCACTACAGAGTAACTTGCTAAACCCACAGGATCCGGAACCGCGAGACTGGACGAGATCTCACAAGCTCTTGTGTGTTTCCCTGGGAGTCATACAATAAGATCTGCCAAACGGTGTATATAAACACCCACATCCCACAACCCTGGCCTCTCCTATTATCAAGTTAAGAACAGTTCAATGTATTGACTTTATTTTATTTTGAAAATTAACCGGATTTTTTACTCTGTAACCACTTAACACTTTCGCTGCTGCTCCTGCTGCGCTGCACTGAATTGATGCGCCGCGCTCCGGCAAAAATAGAAGCCTCTCATATCTGATCTGGCTGCTGTAGCTGATCCACAGCGGAGCCGGACGCCGGACGGATTCTGTGGAATGACTCACATTGATTATAATGCTTGCGGATTTGATCCGCTGGCCTTGCTGGAGTAGAGCTGAGCCATCCCGGACCCTGCGGGTTTTGCCCGTAAGACAGCTACTTCATATTAGGGTGTCCAACAGCTCTATCTTTGTTTTTCTATATTTTGCTATCGTCGGTGCAGAACCTGAAATACTTCTGCAAGGTGCTTCCCAGTTTACTGTTGTGAACCTCCATTCAGAATGGCTTGACTTTTACAGCTTGAGGTTACTCTTCTCTGGAGTTGTCATTCCCCACTTTTCCACATCTGCAGTCCCGCAGTGTTCTCCCGAATGCCTGTCTCTGATAGCTTTGACATTCTGATCTGAAAATACAAGAGCTCAGCGCAGATGAAGACAGGCCGAGGTTTTCAGGCATTTCATTATCAAAAAAACACCTCGACAAAACAAGGATGTCTGTGGGCTGAATATGATCACAGTGATAATGCTGATGGACTAAATCTCTTCCCTGCAGGCTTCTTAACTCTTCTCTTAGACCTGAGAAAACTGACAAAATACCTTTTTCTTCACATTTGCTCGATTGTTAGAGAAAGTCTGGTTTGCCACAAATAATTAAATGGATTGAGAATATATTTGCCCGTTCAACTTTCTTATTCATCAGAGTTTTTGAACTTGAGTGCATCAAGTCGAGCAGTCTGCTATTCGTATTTGACATTATGAATACATTGGGGATTCAGGATTCTAGCAAATCATTGACTGCACTCACATGAGAAATGTCTTTAAGGTTTCAAGTGTTTCAAGTCATTTTTGCAGAATAGCACAGTTCATGTTTGACGGAACTGGAACACAGCATTGTTGGTTAAAATTAATATATTTATTCATCCTGAGACGCTGGTGACTAAGAGCGAAGTTGCACCTGCCCTTCAGTGGAGAGTGTGATGGGATAGAGGCAGTGAACAGCTTGAGTCATCATTGATTTAAGTATTAGAGCTCCAATAGAAAAGGAACTAAAACCATTAACATGAACGCTGTTGCTCAGTGACTCCGATTAAGGTGGATAAACACAATTACTACATGTACTTAATCAGCCATAACATTGATCAAGTCTTTTCAATAGCACCTGGGAGTGGGAGGGGCATGTAAGTGAGCATCCTGTCATTTAAGTTAATGAGATGGAAGCATTAACAATAGACAAGAGTAAGGATGTGATGGGCGACCAAGGCTCGTTGATGTGTGGCTGGTCGTCAGCCACTGGAACTCAAGCTCACGCTGACAATGGTCCACCACCAAGAGCACCTACAGTGGGAACCCACTGAGCATTTTTTGGTCTGAAAGAGGTCTAATGGACGTCTAGACGTAGCCTAAAAACTAGTCTAAAATCAATGAAAGTTTTTTTAGACATCTAAATATAGACCAAGTTTAGACCAAGTCTAAATCTGGGCTATATCTACGTATACTACACTGTATATTGATTAATTGCTATCACAATCATTGTGGCTAAGTACTTGGAGATCAGTTATGTAACTCACAGTTGCTTTTTGAAACAAATAGTTATTGAATAATGGATTTAAGTGCAAAATCTAAATTCCCTCTAAAATATCAAGAATCTAGATAGTTGAAATAAGGTCTAAAGAAAAACTAGATGTCTAATAACCATCGATTTCTCAGCGGGAAAATGAGCATCAGAACTAGAAGGTTGGCTGAAGGGACAAAACATCAGCAAGTTGCAGGTGTTGACTTTGTCAACAAATCACCCAAGCTTCAGTTGAGTAGATTCAGTGGAGTAGATTGTCATGTGTTTTGGAAGGCCAACTTGGTTTGGATTCCCAGGGGAAAACCTGGATGCAGCAGGTGGTTTTAAAAGTGCTGCAGGTGGGAGTGGACAGTCAGAAAAATCTCTGTGGGTCTTGGATGTAGCATGTCCTATCTATGATTAACTAAACTAATGCTACAGAAGAGTCGTTATTTTTAACAAATTACAGAGAGATCACTAGTTCATAGTTCATGTGATCCTTCACAACTGATTGCTGCAAATCATAAAACATAAGCTAAATGAAGAAGAAGCTAGCAAGCTAGTAAAAGCAACCCAATTGTAGGCACATGTTAAAGATTTAAAGTCAATCTCAAAAAAATGTTAGAGTCTGCGCCTTGTCTGGTTATGAATTAACTGAACATCTAAAGTGTCTTGCTGGTCTTTCAACTGTTTTCATTCAAACAAAGCAACTGAAACCCAAGGTAGAAAAATATCTAAACAAAAGCAACAAACAACTGATTGATGAGGTAATATCTTCTCCCCAGAAGTAAGGGACACACAGCAGATGATAAAAAAAAAATAAAAATAAAAAAAATCATAAGAAATTGATGATGGCATGTAGGAAGATTTCATTGATTAGTGAACTTCATGAAGTAAAGAGTTACTTAACCTTGTCTTGCCTGATGACTGATTGTGTTGTTTTATTTTAAAGTTTTCTCTTAATATTGCGACAGTATTAATGCATGAAAATCTGACTCTATGACAGCCCTACTACAAAACTTGGCGAAGCTGTACACCATAAACTAGGGATCGCAAGAGGTTGCAGAATAAAGGGGCTTTTGTATCTTTAAAATGTTGTGCTACAGCAGTACAAACTGTCATGCAACCACAGATGGGAAAATAAATGATAAACAGTGCTGCTTGGATGGGGAGGAGGTGTGTGTTACTAAAGCAGAGGGACACAGTGAGCATGAGGAAAGAGGCACTGAAGCATTAGAAAAAGTTGTTGATAGTTGTCAGTAATCTTTCTTTGTTATATCCAGCAGTCCAGTGCCAAATTTTACACCAATGATTCCTGGTTTAATTTTTTTATTTGATAACTTACTAACGCCATGTAACTTTTTTTTTTCTCTGTGAGAGACTGTGGTGGAATGACCTGATTAATGGGAAACACTAACTTAGCATTAGCTCGTCTACAGTTAGCAAATAAGAAGGGTGATGAATCAAATGAAAACGACTTGCCCCCCTAATCTTTTCACAATTTGCTAACATAGCATTAGCTCTGGAGAGCTAATGGATCCAAATTAATGATTTTTGGTAGCTACTCCCATGATTACAATGAATCACTGAAGAAGAGGGAGCTCAGCTCCTGCTGGCTGTACTGACGAGGTGAGGAGGCAGAGCTGAGCTACGGAGGGCTCTGGCCCAATTTATTCTCTGCTTATCTGCATCATCAACACAACATGCTAACAGACGGTAGAGAACTTAAATTGCATGACCAGAACTGGTTGAGTAAAAGCTTAAGTGTCTAACACTGACTCTCTTGTGGCCACCACTTTTCAAACAGCCATTATTTAACATGAAAACAAGGCAGCAAATGTACTTCTTTTATCATAAACACGATTGAACGCTGGCACAAAGAAAAGTTTTAGTTTTCCAGCTGGCAAACTGAATACGGCTTTAAAGATCAACTGCAGAGGTAATGATTAGTGCAGCAGTCGTCTCTGTTTGCTCCTGACTCATTCCTCTCTAATCAGTTCTGTGAAGTTGCCGAGAAGCACGACGTGACGACGAGCGTGGCTTTCTGTTACTGCAAAATGAGTGTGTGACTAAATCACTGCTTCCTATTCTGCTCTGATAGTGGAGCTGCATTGTTTTCTCAGCCATGGTTAATGTCTTTGACTGTGAGGCAAATAATTAGAGCGTCTACCTGTTGCCTCCCAATTTCCCATCCTCTGACTCTCTGTGTGCAGGAGGAGATTGGAGGAATGAACGCTGATTATCTTCACTCCAGCAAATCCAAATCACTGAGTGAATGCAGTCGAGTCGCTCTGTCATGTTTATTCTTCCTCTGTCTCTCCCTCTGTGGACAATCAGCACTATTGTTGAAAGAGATGGAAATCTGTGCTTTGCTGTCATAGCCTTGAATACATGAATGCCTCGCGGGGTGAGAGCTAAATGTGCGAGTTTAAGAGGAAACAAAGGAATCCTGTCCGCGGTCACAGAGCCTCAAGAAACTAGAATAATGCAGATATACACACATATGTTCAGACTTATACACCCGCACACACATCCAAGGTCGAAATCAGGATTCAGTGTGTGTGCAGGACCAAATGTGACAGCTTGGGAGATAGGACACCTGTTGTTGAAGCTTCTCTGGCTCATGGTCAAGTCACAGACGAGCAGGAGAGAGAGACAGAGAAAGAAGCAAACAGAGAGAGAGAAGCGAAGGTAGGAAACTGAAAGCAATAAAAGTAATTTACGACTTTTTCTCATAAGTTTCTTCTCAATAATTCTATTAAAAACATAATCTGGTTCTTTATTACTGTGTAAATCCGTTTTCACTTTATTGATGAATACACTGCAAGAAAAGACAGTCAAAACAAACAATACCTCAGGGATGCACCTTAAAAAGGACAAACTATCTGCCAACAAAACAAATAAATTTCTCTTGCTTGTATGAGTACAGCCAGGCTTATAACACCCACATTCATCTGTTCCTAAAAGAAAAAGTGAGCTGTTGTATTTGCCAAGGAAAAATATGCTCTCAGATGTTGTTTGCTGATTTTCAAGGCGTCGCAAACACTCCTTGTGATAATGGCATCAGGGCTACAGCTGACAACTTATTTGACAGTCAACCAGTCATCAATCACGAACAATGATTTGACTAATTAACAATCACCTTTTTAACATTGCTCTGTCACGGCATAAAAATGAATAAGAGGAAAAAGGTGAGGAGTAATAATGAAGAGGATAAGTACGGATTGGGATTCAGACACGGTTCCATTAAGAATCTATTTATGCAAGAATCAGTGGTGTTTGGGTCGTCGAATCTGCCATCAAGTCTCTTGATATTTAATCATAGTTTTGGGATTGGCAATGACTTTTAGCAGGACTACAAGAAGAAGAATTCTGGTGGTCAGCTGCTTGTGACACTGACCGACCGTGCAAAGAGCTCCAAACTGCAGCCACACCTTACCAAGCAAGTCCATCAGTGTTATGCACCAAACTAAACCCAAATGCAAAACTTTTGACCGTCCATGGCTTGAAACAACTCTGTCCACTTTGGTTGCTGTAGCTGCTGGTGCCATTGGTGCTGCCATCTTCCTCCTCATCCAAAGCAGATGGGGTGGGCACAGCTGACTTTTTCAACAAGTCTCATTGATTAAAAAAACTTACCCAGTGTTGAGACCAGCAGGATAAGTTGAAACTAATTGAGTGGAATTACGTTTTCATGTTGAGATCAAATTGGCTTTTGTATGGATACAATTGTTCAACCAAAAACGATAACAACAGAACAGACTATAGCGATATCGATACGGACTTAAAAAGATAAAGGAGTCCCAATATCAGTATTAATGAATGATCCTGACCTGGTGATAAAGTAAAGATTGTCAGGTGGGGGACTGAAGCATAGACTGTATATAGAATGGACACCGTCTGCCTCCTCGCTGGGTGAAGCCACTCCGAGAACAGCACCCTCCTGTGACGGGCTGCAGTATAGGTCATAAATCCCGCCTCCTCCATGTAGTTACTGTAAAACTGTTTTGTGCTCAAGTCCTCTTTTCTGTGCAGCTCCATTTTTAAAATTTATTAGCGGGTTCATGTTTTCTATGATTGACACTTGATACAGCCTATAGGCGTACAAAGATTGCGTAGCTCACCCGGGGGGATACACTGTTTGAGTCAAGTGACTCTCGGCAACTTTAGAAAGTTGGGAGAAAATCCCAGAAATACTGAGAGCAACTCAGCTTCAAATTCCTATAATAGTGGAAGGCAGAGCCAAGGTGTCCATAGTATATACAGTACATTCTATGTGTAAATGTGGCTCTGAGTTTGGACTGTCAAGTGAAATGTCTCCTTACCTAGGCCTCAAGCACTTGAGCAGTACCATCATGCTCCTATGAAAAGCAGGTCCTGTTTACAAATCTTATAGGCAGCTCTTTTATTGGCAGCATTGTAAAGAAGAAATATCTTTTGCACAAAAATAATACATTTGCACCTGGAAGTTGGATGTTTAATGTGACTTAGGTTCAACTTTTTTGCAGTAAATGCACCAGTAAACTAGTAACTACGTTAAATCATGTCTCCCTTCTAATCTTCATTTTTAAATATAATGCCATAACTCTCAAGTGTTTCTCAAGCTGTTTGATTTTTGAGAGTGGCTTTGTATCAAAATGTCAAATAATCTTTCGTCTGAATATTTTAATAAATCACCAAAAGTATTTAGGAATGTTATATCTTTATCTATGCTGTTTAAGTGAGAGCATGTCGTGGTTATTGTGTTTTGTGTGGCTGTTAAAAAGTTAAGATCTTACAGCCATTTTTTCTCTTTTTAGAAAAACTCACACTGTCTGTCTCGCTCTCATCACACACACACACACACACACACACACTTGAAGGGTTGGTACGCAGCAACAAGCCTCAGGTGCTGCTGGAGCTGAATGCACACGAGGGAACAGCTCCAGGGTCAAGTGTGTTTGGATTTTGCCAGTAGCAGGTGATGTTTTCTCACGTCTTAGAAAAGGAAAAGTGGTAATTCAGCTGTCCAGCATTTTTGACAAGAAGGAGGATGATGGGAGATCTAGAAAGCCATGATGATCACAGATTACAGCCAGAAACAAGGTGCTGCTGTGTGAACACAGCTGGCCTCTGGCTTGTTTTTTTTTTTTTTTTGCAACTTACCTTAACCTTAATGCAAGAGTTTTTTTTTCTTTTTCTAGCCAAGTTTTCACTCAAGGAGCCAGGAAGTCTCACTGAAAGTGCTTTTTCCTAGAAATATAAGGGCCTTTTGCTGATGCAGCTATGGCTGGAAAAAAGAACAGATGCTGATGTAATCGCTGAGAGTGTTTGTTCAAGAAACAGAAAAGCATCAGCTTAGATGCAGTGTACACAGCCATATTGCAATAAGTACTACTTGTTGGCCTCTTGTGATGACTTCTGGGTGCTAAATTCAGGCTAAACATATTTCAGTCAGGATCACTTTAGTCAAAATTAATTATTTATTACAAGCCAACATTTTTACTTTGGTGGTATGGCTCTGCTCTGAGGGTTCCCTGCCCTTCCATGCGCTTGCACAGAGTGGCTCTAAAAGGGGAGAGCTCCTCCCCTCCCTTCTATGTGCATACATGAGGAGCCAGGCAGAGAAGCAGCAGCAAATGAATTTGATTAAGATAAATAAATTAAAATCCCCCAAAACACCATATAATGCCACGGCTATGAGGAGGGGTGAGCGATGGCTGGATGCTGGATAGTGCATTAAGGATGGGATTGTTGTCCACGCCCGCAGTCCTGGTGGCTGGGATTGGGCCTCGCGCTCTGCGGGTAGCGGTGGTGACGCGGCGGCTAAAGCTGGAACTGTCGTGACGCTGCGGGAACAGCTTTCTTTCTCGGCCGCTTTTCTAGAGACAGAGGAGGAAGAGAGAACTGCCAGTTGAGGCTCTATGTGGATATTTTTCATGAACAAGGTGAAAAGCTCTTGATGTGAGGCACCATCTGGAGCTGTGATGTTATTTTTAAAGGACTTCCAGGAGCCTGGACTTCATGAAGCTGGAAGAATAGACGTTTGACTTGCCAGAGGAGCGCTTGTGCGGAAGGGAACGCAGCTGACATTGCAAGGACTGGCTTCCTCCAACGACTTCACATGCTGATGCTGCGTTTCGGAAAGCAGTCAGTCTGCCATGGATCCTCGTCGTGGGCAAGGATCGACATGATGAAGAACAATCTGAGAGAGAGAGATCAGATCTGAGTGTTCTCATGAGTGAGAGCTTGCAGAGTGGATGCAGCCTTGAGGAGCAGATGCAGCCTTGCAGAGTGGTTGCAGCAGGCAGAGTAGGCAGGAGAAGCAGTTTAAATAGGGCGCCATTTTGACATTATCCAATAGGATGAGAAGAGGGTGATTACCTGAGCTGTCAGCTGACTGAGGGCTGGCTTAAGATCAGCTGACTGTAGCCTTTATCTTGACTCCTGAACTACCGCTATGCTTCATTTTCATGCAAACAATCAGTCATGCAAAGTATTGTTGAAAGTCCCACCTGTTGTGTACATACAATAATGAAGCTGTGATAGATTGGTTATGAGTTAAGCCAAAAACATACAGGATCTGTACGGATCGTGTTCTGTCGCGCTTGTTACGCTTCTGATACGATGCCGCAACAGAGGCAGAAACATGTCCCGTATGGGATGCTGCATTGATTAGAATGGCAACTGTGTGTTTGCTGCGTGATACGCGACGCTCGAGCAAACGCACTCAATACGGATCCTTTAGACTCATTGGACAATTTGAGGCTTTGTAAGTGTGTCAGAAAAGGAAAATAAATTATCATCAGTAAGAAGGGTGAACAGCATAAATGTATTGATTTGAAAAGAAAAAGGGAAAACAGACACAGTAAGCATCATGTTTCTGAAGCAGTATGTTGAATATATTCTCTTTACTTTTCTCAGTTATTAAAAAATTCTCTTTGTTGATGGAGTTTTTGATTGTGATCACAGACTCAGTTTCCTCTCCAAAAGTAAACACGTAAAAAGACTTTTTAATCCTGCACAGGTCATTTTTAACACCTCCAATCTTAAGAAAATCTCAATCATTTATTAGTTGTATTGGGTCATTTAATAGCATTTTTAAAAGAAAGTCCTCACTACAAATAATTCAAAAGACAATAAAAGGAGAAAATCAAATGAAAACACCAAAAGCAGAGAAAATAAAAAGAATGATAGAAGAAAACATGCGAAGAAAGTACTCTGCTTTAATCCACAGATAATAAACAGATGTGAAGACTTAAGAAAGCATAGAGGATCACAAAATAAGAATAAAGAGATACAGAGTGTATTAGATGGTTCCTTTTCACTGCTTTATAAGTAAATTTGTCAGAAAATGATTTTCAATAACACAGTCTCTAGGTTCCTTGCTTTTGGGACAAGGCATTACATTTGAATGATGAATCTTAAATATACACTCACCAAACACTTTATCAGATAAACCTTGCAAGCACCAGGTTGAACCTCCTTTTGCCTTAAGAACTGCCTTAATATTTCATGGTTTACTTTCACCAAGGTCTTGGGAACTCTGAGACTTTTGTACTTATTAACATGAAAGCATTGCACAAGTACTGTAGATTAGTGGGCTGCGCATCCATCATGTGAATCTCCCATTCCTCCACATCCCAAGGAATGGATTAAGAGCTGGTGACTATAGAGGCCACCAAAGTGCAGTGAACTCACGGTCATGTTCAGGAAACCAGTTTGAGATGATGCAGTCATACGACAGACGCTGTGTCTCTTTAATACAATCTGCTGTCAAACTATTTTGTAAATGTATTTGCATCAGCTCTTAAAGAGACCTCAATCTTATTTCTCATTTTTCTGTCATAGGCTTCATCTTAGGGCTACTTGATTTTGGCAAAAATATTTTGATTGATGTTGAGATTAAGATTATTAAAAGCAATAATCCACAGACTGATATCAGCATATGCAAGTGAAAAACTGTCTAGCCCACCTTTATTGTTTGCCAATGCATGTCTGTCAGTCTAACTGGATGATATCATTTTTTTTTACAAGCCATATGCACTACTACTGAAAATGCATCAATTGCATTTTTTTATAATACTCATGGCAGGTTTCTCTTGCAGTTAAGTAGTTTTACACTGTGTCCTAAACACTGAAGGATTTGAGTTCCTTACTGCTCACATTTTACTACAGGCTGCAGATCTAACTGCAACTGCACATTGTGCACACTGGTAATCACTAGTGGTGTGTCCTTTAGTCTTGAGGCTTCGGAGCATGTGTGAAGTAATCCCCGATCATTTTGGTGAAGTGCGTATAGAGGCTTATGGTGATGATGTATGTGATGAAGTTCAAGGCCTCGCAAGCTGTCCGCACCACATGACTGATTAAGGAACCAGTTTGCAGGTTTCGAAATATAAGGGGCAGCGAAACACAATGGAGTCCCCCCCTCACATCCGTAAACTTGAGACTTGTTGAAAAGTTGTTGTTTTTAAATAAAAATAAGTGAAATGTTTACACGATCTATGTTGTCCCCATAACAAAAGCACAGTCACAAACCAAGTAACACAAGCACATTCACATCACAACCATAACCATCATTTGTAACCTCCTCCCCTTTTTGACCCTGCTACTGTGTCATAAAGACGGACACCATGTTAATAATTTCATTATTGCTGTATTGCATCACAAACACATGGCATCACATCTATTTGTTTATTTAATCCAAAGCCTCAGGGTGTCTTTGGCAATCACGGCCTGTTTTATATTTATAGTCTATTTGATGGCACAGTAGAGCAGATGAAGCACAATAATGAAGCTTCGGCCCAGGAGTCGAGAAATTGGATGGAAAGCTTCAATGCTTCAAGAGACTTCATCGCACCACCACTATCCATCCATCCATCCATCCAGCCATCCATTTTCTACTGCTTATTCCCATTAGGGGTTGTGGGGGGGCATCTTCCCAGCATCTTCTGGCAAAGGCAGGGGACACCTCTCTCCCATCATGCTTTTTCTGTCCATGGACAAAAAAATGCATGCCAGACCAGTAGGAGGCAGTAACATACCAAGTGCTCCATGTCAAACACCATAGAAGAACACTGCACAGATGCTTATTGAGCATTGTTTTGCTCATGGCAGTTGGAAACTGTACTTTATACAGAGCACAGTTGTAATTATGGAGTACGATATACTGATTTGCTCCTGCACAAATAAATAATTACGTACATCTACATGTCCTTGTGAGCATGGAAACTTAGCTTTACTGACAGTACTTAGCAAAAATAGGTTGACCACTAGCCTCCCTAAGTTTCAGCTGTCCCCACAAATACACTCAAAACGGGCTTCATGAAAATAGCTTGCTTCAAAGAGGGTTTCCAAAACCTGCATTTTCTGTGACTTTAAACTATGTTTACGAGGGGAGGCCAAAATGTGTGCTTCAAAAATGATCCACATTCCTGTGGACAGGGCCTTGAATATAGGCTTACTATAACAAAATTTGCACTATAGACAAAAACTTTTTCTCTATATTGCAGCAAATCCTGAGCTCCATGCTGGAGTCAGGTTTTTGCTCTCAGCTGGCAGTGAGGCTGTGTGAGGCAGGTGGGTCGAAGCAGACTGAAGGCCTTGGCCTACTTTGATCTCAGTGACAGGCCGGAGAAAAACATTTGGCTCTGACGGAAAACACTAACTCAGGCAAAAGTGCACCTCAGCCTTCCAACTCTGGCAGAGACGTACAGTGGCTGTCTGTACATTTTAACACGGCCTGTTCCCATCGCCGGCACTCAGAAACCGCACGGTGAAGAGGCAAAAGATTTCCTGTCAGGGAAAAGAAAGTGTGTGCGTGCGTGCCAGCTTGTTTGTGGGCCTGTGTGTGTGTGCGTGCGTGCTCATAGAGGTTTTTCTCACCTCATGTCTCACTCTCACTCCACTCCAGCTTCTCAGGGATTTCTTAATGACATTCCACATTAAGCTTTCCTGTGACCCGTCAATCATCAAAGTTAAAACAAAAGCGCTGCACACTCGTCGTTTAACAGCAGGGCTCTTCAACTAATGCTTTTCCGCTTCCTGAAACACGCTCACATAAATTCCTTTTTAAACTGCGAGCAGACGCATCCTGCAGAAATCACTTATCTATCATCCTTAAATAGTTAGCCCAATCTCACATGAAGCAGTTGGCATCATTCTGCTAAACAGCCACCCAGCTCTTCCCCCCACCCCTCTCACCCCCTGTGGACCAGCAAACTGTGCAACAAATGTCTTAATGGCTACATTTGTTCACTTCTCTCCTCTACAACGTCATGAATTTTAAATGGCTCCTGTTTAATTTACCGCTGCAGAATGTCTGGCATTCCTCAGAAAAAGCTCAGGGTGCAGCAGTGTCTCTCTGCGGAAGGTGAGAGGCAGCACACGATTTGAAACTCTCTTTTATCGCTCAGGAAAAAAAGCACAAATCTCCACAATTCAACAGGTAATCAGACAGGCTGAGAAAACCCGAGGCAAGCGGGAATATCTCAGAAGCAAAGTCACCTTGGGACCTCCATCTGTTGGAGCATATGCTCAGTGTGCGACTGGCTGCATGGCTGCATTGTTATTCTTTGACTTCTTCATCCAATCTTACACTCTTTCCACTTCCACACTTCTCCTCTAGCCTCCTTGATACCTATAGAGTCTCATGATATCAAAGACATCTAGATTAAACTGTGAATGACAGTGTGACTTTGTTGGGTGTAAGCAATTCATCAGTACTATAAGGTGTGATTGTGCAAGTCACTTAGAGGACTTAGAGAATCCAGTTCAGTTACAGGCCCAGTGGAGCTCCCTCACTGCTGTGGCCATGAACATCACAACCACTGCAGCTGAATCTCCTCACAGGTCGGCAAACACCACAAAACGTGATTGGGTGAACTTATCATGTTATTATTTGGGACAGGCACCAATGAGAGACCACATCCACTGAGCAAAAGACGGCTAATAGACGCCTTTTTTTTTTTTTGACCTAATTTCAACCATCTAGATTCTGTATATTTTTAGACAGAATTTAGACATTGCACATTAACCCATTTTTCGATTACTATTTCAAATTCAAATTCAACTTTATTTGTATGGCTCTTTTTTAGACAAAAAGGTGTATTTTGCTAATAACAACAATTTAACAACAATAAAACCCGACCCTTCCACCCACACACCAACCCATGGACCCACACACACACATACAGACACACACCCACCCTCACTCATACATACACACACACAAGCGCACACAAAGAGCAAATTTAAGATATTGTTAAAGAGACATGGCCTGACACCAACACATTACGTGAGGAAAGGGCTACCTTTGGAAAACACTGGAAGTAAAAGATAAAAAAATAAAATAAAATATTAAAAAGAGAAAGACTAAAACCTGATGGACTAAAACAAGAAATTCATATTAAATGTACAGATGAGTAAGAGCTCTTTACCATGTAAAAGGGGTAAAAGGAGTAAAAAAAAAAAAACTCTATGGTGGGAATTGAGAAAAAAGACTAAAAACAATAATTAAAGAAACATTAAGAACTTTGATTAAAATGAACATTTGCAATGAGAGAAATATAAAAAGGCCATCAGTGAAAAACCTGGTTAAAAAGGTGAGTCTTGAGCCTCTATTTATTTCAAAAAGCAACTGTGAGTTGCATAACTGATCTACAAGTACTTAACCAAAACGATTATGATAGCCGTTGAGCAATATACAGTACAGTATAGTATAGCTGGCTAGTCTAAATTTGGATGTCTAAAAAACTTTAATTTTTAGACCTGTGGTAGCCTGATTTTGGAACAGTCATCTAGGCTACAACTAGACGTCTATTAGACCTCTTTTAGACTGAAAAATGCTCAGTGGGCAAGCTCATTCAAAAGTGAATATTCTTATTATCTATCTTACTGTTTATAAAGATCCTGGGGCTTGATGTACCAGCTATGCAATAACTATTTCTTCAGTTAGGGTTTAAAGTCCACGCTAAAACATACGCTGAAACTAGTTCAGTTGTACTTTTGTTTGTTTTAACCATGTGGATCATCATAATTCATCCTAATTAGTTCACCATAATGTCCTAACTAATCTAAATACTGTCCCAGATATGTTCAGTTGCCAATCAGAGCGAGCTTTTCACCTTATAAAGTCAGTACTAACTCTAGCGCTTAACTGCATGTAAACAAGCTAACAGCTGGAAATATCAGATGGTAACTTAACAAGTTGCAACTTGCATACACTACCACACACCTCTTTGGGATTACAAACGATAACACAAGGGGAATATTAATATTTCTGTGAAGCCTTACATTGTAATTTAAAGTGTTGGTTTGCGTTTAATGACTTTTTCTGTCTGCAGGAATTCTGTCTGCTCAGGAGCGCTTTTTTTTTTTTGTTTTTTTTGTTCTGTGGTATCAAATTACTTGCAGATAATCCTTTTTTTCCCCAACTGGTTTTGTTTTTGAAATGTATTCTGGCATCATGACAACCCTATGGTAAACACATCTACAAAATTCCTTTATATTCTCATGGTTAGCATGAGGAGACACAAGCACATCAGCTTCAGTGAAGAAGGAAACAGATAGATCTAATAAATCTGTTTTAAGTCTTAAATGTAATCTCGAAAACAACATATGAGTGATCTTTTATAAATGGGACATGGGGACCAGCCTTTGTGAGAAATCACCTATTTTGATCCCTCACAAAGACTCCTCTCTGTGTCTATAGAGACCTGATATAATAGTAATTGTTTTGTCATGCTGTAGTACACAGTTTGGAGGAGCAGATTGATTTTTTCGTTTTCACACTTCTAAGAGCACAACTTGCTTGTCTCCACTTTCCCTGCCTTTCATGGAGGCTGAGTACTAAAAACCTCTCTTCAACCGCACTGTCAGTTAGGCTGGGAGACAAACTTTGGAACCTGCTTACCTATTCTCCCTGCGTCTGTGGAGGTAGGTGTGATGAATGGGGCCTGAGATGTACCACCTATCTGCGTTCACCCCGCACAACAGGGGAGCATTATCACTCTGTTTCAAGCTGGTTGAACACACTCCCAGTTTGTTCCAAACATCATTTTGCCAGCTGAACACACCCTGTTCCATCACATTTTGTTGGACAATCAGATAATGGGGCTTCTGCGTGAATCAGTGGCTGGAAAATCACGGTGGCCTATCTGTGCTGCATATAGATCCACTTTGCCTTAGCCTCTAAGATGAAGTGGGAAAAGAAAGCCTGATTGGGTGGTACTTTCTTCCATCGAAGGCAGGGGACACCTGGACAAGTCGCCAGTTCATCGCAGGGCTGACATATAGAGACAAACAACCATCCACACTCACATTCACACCTATGGGCAATTTGGAAGTGGCCAATTAACCTAACCCCACTTAAGCATGTTTTTGGGATGTGGGAGGAAACCAGAGTACCCGAAGTAAACCCACGCAAACACAGGGAGAACATGCAAACTCCACACAGAAATGCCCTGACCCAGATTCGAACCCAGGACCTTCTTGCCGGGAGGCCACACATTCAGATTCAGATTCAGAAAACTTTATTGTTCCCAAAAGGGCAATTCATTTGCAGCATTTCAAGAGCAGCTCACACATACATAAAATCACGTCAGTCCATTCCAGTCACAGTGGAACCCAGATCGAACCTTTACAAATATAACACACTACGCTGCCTCCGTTAAAGGTGGGGCTGCTGGGCCACCACCCGTTTTTCTGGCATCCGCCCTCTTTCTGTTTGCTGAGTGAAAGTCTAATATTGAGTGTAGTGTGTGTTAGTTTAATATATGTACATATACATACTGAGAGTTAGTTTAATATTCCTAATCATTTAACGGAACATCATAAGAGAGTAAAATTCATTTTTGAGTGTGAAAAGAGCATTTTCTAAGGGATCAAACTGCCACTTAATACTAACTTGACAATGTAAAACATGATCAAAATGATTCAAGCAGTTTCCCTGCAACAGTCTGTCATTGTGATTGCGCGAGACTAGATTTAAAGTTACGCATTGACGCGAGCAGCGATTTCCTCCCAAGCCCTCTCCCTCTCCTTTGCAGCTGCTGCTGTATTGCACTTTCTTTTAAAAACGTGCTGTAATTCGCTGTTGGCTTGCTGCTGCCCCCTCCTTCTCCCTGTTTCCATTGGTTGATCATTGAATCTGCGCTCCACAGATGCTGGCTGTTTATGTCTGGCGTGCACGTGCTTAACTCCAGGTCAAACTACTCGGAGTTGTTAAAACCGTCTCAAATCAGGTGTTGTGAAACCGGAAACTCAGAGTTTCCTAACTCAGAGTAGATCAACTCAGAGTTAAGGATTTAACTCAGAGTTTGTTGAACCACCTACGTGAAACGGACCCCAGATGTTGTATTCAGGGACTGTTGGATGTTTTTTATTCAACGCAATCTTTCCTCAAGCATCACCAAGTGTTTAGTTAACTTATCTTAATCACATTAAGATTGGCTGCACATCAAAGAGCAACAACAATGGTATCTGGGCATGATTAGGCCTTTAACACTTGATGGGGTGAATTCAGTCAATTCATTTAAGAGTGCAGGCTTTGGATTTGACTTAAATGACTCTTGACTTGTTTTGCCAACTCTAAATACATCTATCCCTTCACAGTCAGCCTGCAGACACGGTGATTATGCTGGTATTTGCTTTGTAGCTGCACATCTTAAATAGAAGACAGCTGAGAAAAATCTTGTAATGATATTCTAAACAGCTCCTAAAAATTGAGTAAGAGCAGTGCTCTGCTTGCCCCCGTCTGCACTCAACTTGTTAACAACTCTGTAACCTTTTCTTCTACTGCTTTAAGCAACTCTTTCACAGACAGAATATTCCTTACATACTATCTATTGCATACAAATGCCAAACCAGCTGTGGCACCCTGCAACAGCCTGACTTTTCAAAAGCCACATTTGCACTTTAATTTGTCCAGCAGACAGGGAGGACTTCCGCCTGCCGACTGGATGCCAAAGGGGGGCTTCGGCACATAAAAGACCAGATGAAATATGATGAGTCTGGAACTGAAAAATTCATTGAGTATTGATGCATAATTTACGTTTGGGTTGTGCCAGGAGATCTTTAAAGTCCTGGGGGAGTTGGATGTGTCTTATGCAAAGATAAAAAAATCACATGAAAGCAAGGGCATGTAAAAACACACAAGCTGACACATGCAGTCACTAGAGAGGTAAGGTGATATATGACTTCTTATGTCAAAGAATCTGCTGGATAATTTCAAATCTCTTGAGTCTTGAGACACTGAGCACATATATACATAAGAAACATTTTGGGTTCAAAATGATGTGTGGGAAAGACTGAGTGCTTATTACTTTTGTTATCTTGCTCATTTAACTTGCAGGCAGAAGATCGCTCAGTTTTCAACATTTTTGACTAGCTATGACGGCTTGGCATCATCATTTGCTTTACCATCCAATTTGATAGCACTATTATTATAATTATTATTTAATCTAATACTGCAATGTTTTACGGTTCCTCATGCTAATATACAGTAATACAGATGTTATTAGGCTTGGGAGGTTTAGGAGCTAAACTGAGCTCCCTTTAATATTCACAGACTGGGATTATAATGGGATAGACTTTGCATCTTTCTTTTCTTTTCTAAAATTACACATAGATTATCACCTGTTATGGCGGACAAAGGAGGCTAAATACTGTGAATTGACCCATTGCTAAGCCCCGCCCCTCGGATGCAGATAAACCAATGCCAGTTTAGTATCAATCGCAACAGGACCGGAACTCGGACATCTTTCAGCTTCATAGAGAAACATTAAAAGTTGGGATTTTTCATCTGTTTTATGGCCTTAATTTTAATATAATAGAAAGAAACATGCTAAAAAAGGTGTGCATGGGGTAAGATGTAATACCGACACAAGGTATCCTAACAGGATGGGTAATGGGGTATATTTCATTCCATTTCCAAAAACAAAGAAAGATCAAAGTAAATGTCTGCTATGGATTACGTTGCCAACACAGCCAACTTAACGTCCAGATGATCAACAAGGATATCTACGTTTGTTCTAAGGTAATTACGCCAACATATCTTTAAATCTACTAATTTTACCGACAGTTATTTAATCATCATCAGCGATGTAGTAACAGAGCTTTTGCCTCTGGAAAACTAGCGAACGCTAATGTTTGCCCAGGTTAGCACACTAGCAGAGTGACTGTAACACTCAGTGCCGCTACAGATTAGTTTAAAAAAATTAAATAATTAAAGGTAAATTAATACACAAATGCGAACAGTGTTGGTCTTGGATGTTGTCATCTGCTATCGCGACGACTGTGAGATGAGGCTTCTCCCGCTTGCATTAAGATTTGTACACCCTCGCTTCCAATTTAACTGTGTTCTCACCCACCGGATCTAAATTTTGGACATATCCCTCCATGGCATAACAAAGTTCCTTTTGAAGGCTTCTCAAAGAAATCCGGTCTTTCTGTACCCAGAATTTGTCAAGACCCTCTTGGGAGGGCAGGGCTTAGCGATAGGTCAATTGTAATATAGGCCACATTTTTTAAAGGGATTTAAAACTCTGTTTACAGTAGGTTGTTTGTCCTCATGATCACAAACTCATGACCGAAGCTTGCTTGTATGAGATGAATTACTTTTGTTGAATTAAATGAAGGATTTGTATAAGGCTTGTTATCAGAAATATAATTCTGTTATTCATCCCTGATCTCCAGCAGTACATTTATCTGTGCAGCAGTGATGACGCCATTATTTAGTGTCCAAAATGTTTTTATTATACTTACTATTGAGCTTGCTATCCAGTAGATCCACCTCACTCTGTAGGGGGAAGTGAATAGAGGATGACTTTGTGGCAAAAAGACAAGTTTGTTTAAACCCAACCAAACAGTTTAATGCCTGAAATACAGAGTCAATATCCCCTCCTCTTTTTGTTCCATCTCCTCCAGCTGAAACATATTGTACAATTCAGTGTTCCTGTGACACTGTGGTGAACTCTGCCCTCTTTATTTGCTCACTTCTAACAACACAGATCTTGTTAGGACAAACATCTACAGGACTGAAAAGGAGTGATCTCAGCCTCCCTGACACTACATCACAGCACAGTCTGCCCCTTGTTTTGATAGGTGTTGGCAGCACTGACACCCTCTGTTACAGCTCCTTCACCTTGGGGACGACTTGTACAGTTACACCATGCAGTCCATGATGGGACTCACCAGTAAAAAAAAACAAAACACATTATTTATATAAAATTTATCAAGCATGGTGGTGATGTGCCAAACAATCCCAGAGGCATGCTTTATTTAACTAGCAGGTCATGTAGCTGTCATTTACAGCGCCAACAGATTCCAGTAATAGCTTTAAAGAGAACTGAACTAGCTCAAAGTACACGGAGAACACCAGAGCTGTACAAAAAATTAAATAGAAATTATATAAGCTTTTTCGTATAAAGAAATGCATAATTAGCAATCAGGATGGGTGCATGGAAAAGTGAACAATGCTGCATGCTGAAAACCAACAAGCAATACAAACTTTGCTGAGCTAGAGAGAGGAGGACTTAGGAGGCAGCTTTAAAGATTTCGCACTGATGACCTCCATGGTGCCTTGCTTTACTCTTAAGGTGAGGAGAAAACAGACCAAGCAAACCAAACTGGGCTGAGTAGGATGAGGGGAAGTCATCACAGAGGTCAAGAACTATTGGTGCACATAAAGCTAATTTAGTTCTAATGGCGGTCTTTTGTACACAGTGCCATCATGCAGCATGAAAGGGTTTCGCATCTATTCATTTATGCAATTGCTTAACCTGCAGGACAAAAAGACTAAAAAGGAGTTTCAAGCAAACCACAAAAAGGCTACACTGCATCCCTGTAAAACAAAGGCCTTCTGCTCCTCATGCTGGTTGTAAATATTCAGATATATATGGATTTTGGCACAACTTTGGTCCCTGCATACTGACTTAAGTTAAAGCCCAAATCATAAACACAATTAGCAATAACCTCTTTCAATTAAGAATGGACTCAAAAGCACCTTGGGTGATCTGTCTTTAGCTAATGTGCACCTTTGAGTGTGTCAGGTCAAGAATTTCCTGTTATTACTGAAGTGATCTGCAAATTTTAAATTCTGAAAGGGTAAGACTTTTTTTTATATCCTGCCATTGTCTGGCCTTCTGTATCCTTGCCACAGAGCAACCACCAGACACTCAAGGGTAGTCCTGAATACATCATTAAGACTGAGCAGACAGTTTGAGCAGTGAATACGGTCCTCTAAGGCAGAGGCGTAGCACCAAATTCTAGGCCCTGTACACTGTCAGTGTCAGTGGGCCCCTATCCATGCCAGTGCACAAGGCGCATGAGCATAAAAAAGGGGGTATTTAAAATAAAAAGCATAAACAGGGTTTTAAGCTACAATCAGATCAGATTATATTGATGACTAATAGCTAATTGTTCTATCTATCTATCTATCTATCTATCTATCTATCTATCTATCTATCTATGGCAAAAATCATAATCACAACTCTTTTTGATTTACATTGAGATGACAGTTGTTTTACATGTTAATCCATTGGCTTTGGTAACATCATGAATTTATTGAGCATTGACCATAGCTTTGAAGCACAGCACTGTACTACAATGCTAAGGCTTGTTACCAGACAGAAACAATAAACCACTTTATTGCTCAAACAATATATTACAGGTATGCACTTAAGCCTACAGTGGTATTGGTAGGCTATTTACATGTTGATATATGCAGCAGAAATTTTGCTAGGTGGATCGTATTTTGAGTCTCAGCACAGAGTTTCACTTTCAGCTTTGTTGTGTTAGTAGACAATAGGCTATAGCACATGCATTAAACCAAAAGGCTAACTTACTTTAAACTGAAGGTTAACAACTCACATCTAGGCAGTAGTTCTAACAGTCAGCAGCTCTCTCTCTCTCTGTCTCTCTCTTTCTCGCTACCTTCTCTCTCTCTCCTGCTACTCTCTTTTTCTCTCTCTCGCACTGCTCCTCCAGCTGCTGCAGCTGCACCAGCACCACTGTTTGTTTCTGAAAGTGGTTAATTACAACTAATTTTTAGTTGGCCCATATTTTTTTTTATACTTATACAGATATGTCTTTATACTAGCAAGCAGCCTGTTGGCAACTAGCTAAGCTTAAGACTTCACGTGTAGCATCAAGACAACCCTGTGTGTGAAACTCAAATACATTTAGATCTATAGATATATTCTGATCTGATCTGATTAGCGCGTTTGGCACATGTTTGGACACACAACCTGACAGAATCAACACATCTGAAACCGCATTAAATTAGACACCCAGTAAACAGTCACACATGATGAAGTTAACAAGATATTTAATTTGTCCCCCTTTCTCTCTTACTCCTTTTTCTCACGCAATTCGACTCGGACATGTCTCTGTGTCCTTTCCCCATCCTGATGCTGCAGCGGCAAGGCTGAACAGATGATTTATTGTAGTGATCAGATGAGTTATTTACTTTGAAAGTAAATGTACTTTATTTTACTTTGAAAATTTGAACAAAAAAGTAAAACAAACTTTCAATCAAAATAACCCGTTTATCTAATGTCCTCATATCCTTAAAATTCTAAGAATATTCATTCCGGAGTCAGGCCCACATACGAATATTATAATATTCAATTTTGTGAGCCAAATTCATTTTATATGCCAACATCTATGAAAGAAAGCCAGGCTACCGAGCGCGATGCATCCTTTATGCACAGGCGGTTCCGATTTTAATGCCATGATTGGAGTTTATGTTGTGATCTCTGCGCACAACCCACCTTTGTCATGTGGGGTTTAAATATATGCAACTTAATGTGAGTGTCTTTATTTGTGAAAACGGGTGTTTGTCTTACCAGTGGGTCCAACATTACACACACCAAATCCCTCAGTGCTTATTTGAGAAAGTGTGCAGGACGCCCTCTGCAGCGCTTACAGTGACATTTATTGAGGGGCTGCCTTCTGTCGCCATCATGTTGCGTTGCTGTCTTCAGACATCTCTTGATCTCTTCGACTACTGCACGAAAATTGTAATATGCCTCACCTGTGGCGGATTTAAAGGTGAGGAGAGGAGCTGATATGATTGGTGAAAACAGGTATCGGCTGTGTTAAACCTACTCCATGCCTTCTCTCCTCCCTCTCTATGACTTATGCTGCTGGGAGGAGCTGAGTTAGGGAGGGGTGATACTTGATGGTGATACTGCACCACTCACCAAAATACCAAAATGTGCTTGGGCAGGCCTTATCAGTGCGGCGGACTTGACTTACGCCAAAACTTCAACCTTTTGTGCACATAGCAATTCAAGACTAAGCCTTTAATAAATTTTTCTTTAATTTCACATAGTTAATTTTTAAATAGTTTTGATTGGCCACTGAGCCTCTTTTTCTGAGTCATCTGCGTGATTTCAAAGTCACCTCTGAACGCCACCCAGAGTCATCCTCTTTGCCAGAATTTTGAGTGAGACCAAAGGAGCATCCAAAAGATACATAAGACACTGGTTTTCCTTTTCGGGCCTGAGTGCTGCAACTCCTGGCCCATCTTTCGGCTGACTTCGGTTGTCTTCTGAGCTAAACCTCTCGAACTGTCGGTAGGCCCAGACCTTCGGAACCTGCTCCATCTTCTCCAAGGACCGGTCTCACTAAAGTATGCAAACCTCCAGAGCTCCAAACAGGGCTGATGCTGTCTCATACATTCATGATTGAAATAATAATTTTCTTTATAATCCTAAATTCATCCAAATCCACATCGAAATTCATCTTGACACTAAAATTAGTGTAGGTTAATATGTTAGCGCATATTCACTCACTATCATTAACTTTAGTGCTCCGAGCCTGACTCAAAGTCTTTTATTATTCACCTATTATTATTTATCCTCACTATCTGTCATCATTTTTTGCATGTATGTTGTAACATCATTTATCCTGTAACAAACAGATCATTATTTTTCTAAGTTCTTGTCTGTTAGTGTTCTTCCAGAAGTGGAGTCCCTGAAATTAGAATTTTGGCTTGAGATATGAGACTGATTAACTAAAACTGTCTTGATGTTTGATTTCTGAATTAAACTTTTTTTTTTTTTTTCTTCCCACCATTAAGTGTGGGTGGTGCCCCTTTCAATGAGTGCATAAACGTCATAATTTAAGATAAATAATCTTCAGTCATTTATTATAAATTCAAATCACTACACACATGAGCATACAGACATTAGCAGCAGCAGTCTGGAATGGACTACGTTAACTAGACTTGGCTTTTGCAGAACAAGCAAACTGGTTTCACCTTTGGGGAAAAAAGTAATCAACAGCTGCTTCCCCTTATTCAGCTGTCTTTCTTTTTCTTCCCTCCCTTTCTTCTTTTGATACTCAGATGTATGCATTTTGGGGTCCACGATGTCTTCCCCCAGGTCACAGTCTGGGCCCACTGACATTGCATTTGTTGCCGGTCGCTGTCAGGCAGACTAAATCATAATGAAAAACAGGCGAGATGCTTTCAGTGACACAGTTTAATGACTTTTATGTTTTTCATCCACAATCAAAAACCCATAATTGAAAAGCTCACAACAACATGTTGATCTGAGAAAAGTCTAGTTATAGATGTCTTTACAAACACACTGATCCAACAGAAGCAGACAGAAATATCCATCGATGACATGAATACAAATATTCAGCGAACAGAGAAAGCACAGATCATTTGATGTGTTTTGGGGAAGACTGGAAGGACTTTTGACAGTTGGATTTGGGCCAGGAAATAAGGTTGTGCTCTTTCATCTTTCTGTTATTTTGATGTCACTTTTTTTCTAAAGTCTCAGACCTTCAAAATTTACACCAACTGAAGGTGATTTGAACAAATGATCATCTTGAAGAAATTTTAAAATGTGAAATTCAAACAATCAAAGTTATCCACAATCACTGTCCTTATAACTGCGTCCAAATTAGCATCTTTAGAAAAGAATAAAAAAGCTGAAATGAAGAACTAAACCGATAGTTTCTGGTGTGACTGATCCACAAACATTTACAAACCAGAACATTTTAAGAGTTCAATGGTCACAGTTACATGCTGTTGGTCTGATTGACTCAAAATGTTCTTTATTTCAGTTCAATAAACTCAGCAGAGCCTTCATTATACCAGGGTGACAGTCCAGCATGTAGCGGCTCAGTGAATGTGGTCTTAACTCTGTGGAGGAGAGTCATGGTTTCAGAGACGCTGTAGAAGGACAGAATACCTGCTCTGTGATCCAGGTACACTCCTACTCTTGAGGACTGAGGACCTGTGATAGGAGTGATGTCTTTGTTGTGCACAAATTCATACCTGTCTTTATAACAGCACAATCTCCAAGATTTGTCGTTGTTTCCAAATACACAGTTCTCTAAGTTTCCTGCTCTTCTGATATTCTTGTATGCGACTGCTACATAAACCCCGTCCCCTCTCCAGTCCACCTCCCAGTAACAACGTCCAGTCAGACTCTCTCTACTCAGGACCTGAAAATTACCAGTGAATCTGTCTGGGTGATCAGTATAAGACTGTTTTTGTTTGGTTGATGTTGCTTTTCTGTTTCCTTTAGATAATGACAGCCGTCTGTTCGCTGTGTTTGGATCCAGTGTGATTCTTTGCGAATATCTTAGGAAACCAGCTCTGGTCTTTGGTTCTGGTTCTGGTTCTGGTGGTTCTAACAGTAAAACATCCACTTCAGTCACTGCCTGTGAGATGTTTGTCCATGTCTCTGTAAGAAGATCCTGGAGTTTCTCTCTGAGCTCTGACAAAGCTGCTGTCACCTCCTCAAAGTATCTTAGAGGACAGATGTTGATTCTGGATGAGTCTGCAGGTTGACCTGGTCCTGACAGTGAGGGGTAGCTGTACAGAAACTGGTTGTGGTCTTCTGTGAGAAAGAGCTTCTGCAGATCAGCATCTTTCCTCTTAAGCTCAGTGATCTCCTGCTCCAACTTCCCCTGAAGCTCTTTGACTCGACTCACTTCACGTTCCTGCTGGGATCTGACCTCCTGCTCCATGTCAGAGCCGCATTTCTCCATGAGACGGATCAGCTGACTGAAGATCTTCTGGCTGTGCTCCACAGCTTTATCAGCAGAGCCGTTGATAGCCTCCACCTCCTGTTGGAGCAGCTTCACATCTTCCTCTCTGTCCTGGATTCTCTGCTGGATGTTTTCTCGACTCTCCTCCAGATCTTTCTGCCTCTCAGCTCTTTCTGCTGCAGCTGAGACTGTGTCGTGGCCTTTGTGTTGTTCCACAGAGCAGAGATAACAGATAGACTGTTGATCAGTGCGGCAGAACATCTTCATCACCTCATCATGACTAGAGCAGATGTTCTCCTGGAGCTTCTTGGAGGGCTCCACCAGCTTGTGTTTCTTTAATGGAGCGACTTCAAAATGAGGCTGGAGGTGAATCTGGCAGTAAGAAGCCAGACATTGCAGACAGGACTTGACAGCTTTCAGTTTTCTCCCACTGCAGAAATCACAAGCCACATCTTCAGGTCTAGCATCAGAGAGATCATCAGGAGCCGCTTGGAGTCCGCTCTTCTTCAGTTCTTCCACTAAACCTGCTAACATGGTGTTTTTCATCAGTACAGGCCTCGGTGCAAAGGTCCGTCTGCACTGAGGACAGCTGTAGATCCTCTTCTCATCCTCAGTATCCCAGTGGGATTGAATACAGCTCATGCAGAAGCTGTGTCCACAGGTAACAGTCACCGGATCCTTCAATAGATCCAAACAGATGGAACAAGAGAAAGATTCCTGGTCCAGCTGAACCCCTTTCTGCGCCATTTCAACACTCACTGTCGACAGTGACTGACTGAGTTTCTCCTCCTGAGAAGTCAAACTAGTCTGGGCTCTGATCTCAAGTCAGCTCAGTATATGCCGGTTACACCCATCCTCAGACTGTACACCTGATCAGATGTGGGAGGGGAAATCCAGTTTTTCTACAATCCAGGTGGAGGAGCGGCATTGTGAACTCTAGACATTCAAACTTCAACAAGCAGAGGTTATTCAAGCTGCAGCTTCACTAAATGCACCAACAGTTATTTACCTCAAATAATCCTCATCACAGAAACACTTCCACTGTTTTATCCTGATATCCGAACATATTTAAATATACACCACATATAAACACTCTCTTTCTCTCTCTCTCTCTCTCTCTCTCTCTTTCTTTCTCGCTGGCTAGTTGACCTCTGAGGGAGCATTAGTTTTTCTGACTGGGGAATCCCACTGGATCTAGAATGGCTCAACGCATCAGGTGGCATGTAGAGGAAGCCTCAGAGCTGAAACTACAGCAGAGGAGATGGTGGGGAATTTTTTTTTTTTTTGGCGCTCCTATGTTTACTTTAATTGGACTTTGCAGAACAAGTAAACTGGGTTCACCTTAAGGAAAGAAAGCAGTGAACATCTGCCTCCCCTCATTCTGCCATCTTACTTATTCTTCCTTCCCTTTCTTCTTTTGATACACAGATTTATGCTTTTTGGGGAGCATGATGTCTAGCCCCCAGGTCACAGTCTGGGCTCACTGACATTACACTTGTCACCAGTCACTGTCAGGCAGACTAAACCCTAAACAAAAACACGTGAGGTGCTTTCTGTAACAGTTTGATGATTTTTATATTTTTCACCCACATTTAGAATCTCGCAACTGAAAAGCTCACAACATGTTGATCTGAAAAAACTGTCATTATAGATGTCTTAACAAACACACTGATCCAACAGAAGCAGACAGAAATATCCATTGATGACATGAATACAAATATTCAGCACACAGAGAAAGCACAGATCATTTGATGTGTTTTTGGGGCAGACTGGAAAGACTTTCGACGATTGGATTCGGGATAGGAAATAAGGTTGTGCCTTTTCATCTTTCTAGCGCTATTTTGACGTCACTTTTATTCTCAGTCTCTTCAACATCTGCACCAACTGGAGGGGATTTGAACAAATTATCATCTTGATGTTGTTGCTATCAAACTTTAGTGTAAATTTTTTGAAATGAGAAATTCAAACAATCAGTTATCCACAATCACTGTCCTTAAAGCTGCGTTCAAATTAGCATCTTTAGAAAAGAATAAAAAAGCTGAAATTAAAAACTAATCTAAGAGTTTCTGGTGTGACTGATCCACAAACATTTACAAACCAGAACATTTCAAGAGTTCAATAATCTTATTTACATGTTTTTGGTCTGATGGACTCAAAACTCTGTTTTAGTTGAATAAACTTAGCAGAGTCTCCATAACTGTAGCCTAACCCCAGTCCAACGTGTAGCGGCTCAGTGAATGTGGTCTGGACTCTGTGGAGGAGAGTCATGGTTTCAGAGACGTTGTAGAAGGACAGAATACCTGCTCTGTGATCCAGGTACACTCCTACTCTGAAAGATCGAAGACCTGTGACAGGAGTGATGACTTTGTTTTGTACAAATTCATTCTCTGTTTACCCCTCTCATAATCCTTTCTCAAATCTGTGTCTCCTCTTTGTCTGCCGTCCAGAAAGTTGATCTTCTGCAGTGTTCCCAGCTGAGCCATGTGGTCTCTCACAGATGTCAGGTCTAGATTATCCTAAACGAGAGGATTCGGGAGCTCAATCTGGTGTAATTTGAGGGTTGATAACTGATATCACCTCTGAAAATAGGGAATGTCTGCACTGTAAGAGGGACTGCAAAGGCCAACTTTAATTGGCCTTTGCATAACAAGAAAACTAGGATCACCTTTGGGAAAGAAATCAGTCAACAGCTGCCTCCCTTCATGCTGCTGTCTTTCTTTTTTTCTCCCTCTCTTTCTTCTTTTAAAACCAAGATTTATGCTTTTTGGCTAGCATGATGTCTAACCCCCCAGTCATTCAGTCTGGGCTCACTCACTGGTGTTACACTTATCGCCAGTCACTGGTGGGCGGACTAAACCATTTTGCGCCTCCAAGAGAGGGCCCCCAGAATGTCTAGTATGTTGGGAGGACTATGACATATAGTTCATTCTCTCAGTTGATGTTATTAATGTATTTGAAATAAATTATGACCCCAATATATAGTAGGGTCTGATTCATTCGAAAGGATTTTTATGGGCCCCTTCTCCCTCCTTGGGCCCTGGGTAGTCAGGTCCATTTTTCCCCTGCCACGCCCATGCTCTAAGATACTGCAGTCCATTGTTGAGGAGTTTCAGTTGAGTCGGTCCTTCTATCAAGTGGGTAGTTTGACATCTATGTGTTGTGGGAGTATTGCAGGGTTCTCGCTCAAACAATCACAATAAAGTGGAAAACACAGCAGAGTCAGACAAACGCAGGGATAGGGATGTTTATTTACAGCTGGTCCAAATAAAAAAAATAAAATAAAAAAGAAAGAAAGAAAGAGAGGCAAGAATTCTGCAAAAACTCAAGGACTATTAAAAAGCAATACAAATGTCAGTTTGTCAGTTATCTCCATAGCCCCTCCCACTGTGCATTATTAACTACATAATCTTGGGGAAAACACATTTTATTCATGTTTAAACTTTGTCAACCCCTTTAAGTCTTTAGATCTTTTACTGTAAGTTTTTACCATTTTAACAAGGTTTTTACTCAAATCAATAGAGCATAAATGTATTATGGCATTTAAGTTCTTCAAAGATGTTCAGTTATCCAAAGTTTTTATGTAAACCGTGTTTAGAAAATTTTTGCTGTTGCTTTTGTAGTTTGGGCTTTTTTTTTCATAGAGCTGGTTGCTTGTTTCTCTCAGGAGATCTGGCAACACTGCAAGGGATTATTTTCTCCTGCGTCATGTGACCACTTTTGCCCACCATACCTACCTATTTACCACACGGCAATCATGTCCTCTGTTTCCTCACTTAGAAACATGAGCCGGCATGATGGCGTGAATGGACGCACCTTGGGCGGGTAAGAAGAAGAATGACTCTCTGTGTAAATGTATATTTAAGTTAAAAGATAGCGCTCCGAGTGTGCACCCTCGGTTACACTAGTGACAATGTTTACCGGGTAATTAGAAATGCTGACGGGGGAGGAAAATGTTTGGCGCTTCTCTGTGCGCTCCCCCCGGAGTCAGTAAAGACGCCGCTCCGTCACAGGGAGCCATTGTGAAGTGTAGACAAGGAGGACATTCTCAAAAGCCCTTTTCATGTTGCAAGCTTGAGGTGCAATATTTCGCACCTGTAGAGTCATACCTTCAACATAAATGTCACTGAGGCATAAAAGTGGGACCAAGCTGTCCCGCTGTGGCACTGAATAGAAAGAAACAGAGGCAGTTCAGGGGGAGAAATAGGACCACCATGAGCTGGTATAGAAGGTAGTGGTCGAGAGAGGCACAAGTCAAAGTCACTTTTCAAGTCATTTGGAGGCAGCGGAAAGTCCGTGCTGGCACACAATTCCAACAATTATTACCATAAAAAGTATATTTATTTTGCGCTAGGGTTGTCAAATTTGGGGAATTCTCAAAGTTGGAAACTTTCCACAGGAATTAACAGGAATAAATCTGAAATTTACAAAAATTGAAGGTTGGCCCTCAACAGGGAACTTAAATATAGTTGAGGAAAATATGTTGCAGCATAATCTCGACTAAAACAACCAGATTTAATGCAGGTACACTCCTCAATCACATGCACACAGCACAATGCTTACTGCAGGGCTATTGAGGCCACAACACCTACATGCACTGTGCATTCCTCCATCACATGTACAGATGATTTCTTGAACCCTAGAGGCCACACTTCTGAGCCCAGAGCACAAGACATTTGAGTCCACAGACTATTTTAAGTCAAGTAAGTTCTGATAATATTATGGAGTAAATACATTTGATCTATAATAGTAAAAATAACAATAAGTGCTAACTGTAAGCTATTTTTTCATTTCATTGACCATCGAAGGGACTAGCTTATTATGGTGGTGGTAGCTACCTCAAATGTGATGCTGTTCCTTCTGACTCCAGCAAGACAGTTTTCTGAAACCATACAATAATTTATACATCAATTGTCAAATATTTTAAAGACCATTCCAGTTGTTTAGCCAATTATATTTCTGTTCATGCCATTGCATTAGTGATTTTACAAGCTTGTTTGTTATTTTATTCTAAAGAAAAATGTCACGTTCGCCATCTGATGTGTGTCATGTTTTTAAATTATATTATTTTGCATGGATGTCTGCTTATGACCAAAACAAAAATGTTTACATTTATGTTTGGATATGATACAGTTTGTTTAAATGACCCCCAGTTTCCAGGTAATTCCCATAAATTCCAAATTGGAAAGTTTCCAATTTGGAATATTTCCAAAATTCCAGGGCTGAACTTCCCATGAAAAAATTCTGGTAATTTTCTGCCCCTTTGCAACCCTATCTAGCACCCATTCTTTTGGCCAATGGTTTCACCCAGAGCTACTCCAGTTAGTTAAATTGTTCCACTGCTGAACTAGAGCAAGGACAGAGAGATTATGTAGCTCCCGGCTCCTCTGGATGACATAATCAGACCAACCACGTACGAACGGAGAGGAAGTAATTATTAATGTTGTGTCATACCAGCAGGACAGAGTACGCTAGTGAGAATAGATCCTTGGTGTAGTCCACCAAAGACTAATAACACCACTGGCTTTTCTTTTGTGCAGCTGTTTTGTGATGATATCCACACTACTGCATCTATAGAATCTGTTGGAGGTAATCACACTGCTTCCTTGTATTTGTCACTGTAGCTACAGGATATTTACACCAATTCCCTCTGTAGACTCTATCACAGGTTATAACAGAGACAGACTAAGTTTTGCATGCAGGCCATGGACAGACGACTCACGCTTACAACAGTGAGTTCAGCCAGAGGTCAACACTAAGTACAGTGCTCATTCATTTGTAAATGGGAGCCAAGGTTGATGCACAGTGACACCTTTGCCAGTCAAGCTCAGTGTTGATCCTCCATGGATGCTATCAGACTATAAATGACCTATGATCCATTGTTATCACTGCCACCACAACACAACGGGTGAGATGCGAAGTGAACAATCAACTGTTGTAATCATAACGATCACAGCAAACAATACATCATGGCATCTTAGTCACTTAGAAAAACAGTCTTTAAACCCATTGGCTGTTAGCATATATGACTGCTGGAAGAAGAGCTTACTCGGCTCCGAGCGTAGCCAGCCCTGTGTGACTAAGGACCTCTTTTTTTTCATTTTCTTTATGCTTTTTAAAAATTTTTATTTTTATTTTTAAATTTTAGCAGTAACCATATTTTTCACCCAATAACTGGTAGATAGATCAAATTGCAGCAAGTAGCCTAAAAGTCTTGAATATTGATACATTTCAACAAAAAAGCATAAAGTGCTTCACTCTTACAGAAAACTTCAAACGTTTTCAAAGTTGAGAGCTTAAAGAATCTAAGTAGAAATGAAATTTAAAACAAAACTTTTTGTTTTTTGTAAAATCAAAGTGCTCCTTGATGATATCAGACCATCCTTGTATAAATCAAAGTGAGTTTCCTGTTTTAAATAAACCGATTGAAAAAATGCTTCAGTAAAATTGCTCATATGATGCAAAGAATCCATTTGGGTTTTTGTTCTGCTCTAAATTTAATGCTTAATGACGCACTTTGGAGTTTTTGATGATTTTGATGACTCAGAGAGGCGCCTCACTTTAGCATCTCATGCAGAGCAGAACAGGGCTCTGACCGGGGTGAAAACAGGTCATACACTGACAGGTTGACAGGAGCTGCAGCAGCAAAATACTGTAAAAGCACCCTCTTGAACTTTTATGTTTCTTTTTAAAGTTTGTTTTGGGGCTTTTCTGCATTTTTTTTTTTTTTTTTTTTTTTTTTTTTTTTTGACAGGAGAGTATTTAAAGTAGTAAATGGGGAGACAATGAAATGAAAGAGCCACAGAGCCAAAATCAAACCTGGACCCTGTTACTTCCATTTTTATTTTTAATGATAACTGAGCTCAATGATCAGACTTGAATTAAAGCCAACAGTCTAACCATAGATTCACAGTATGTGCTACTTTTTACAGCAACACACGACTTGAGGATAAATGAAGACTTAGTTTTGTTTTACAGTAGTCTGGGTACTATGTGATCTATTATTCACAAAATAATGCTGCAGTAAAGCTCAGAAAAAAAGCAACTTCAATATATTTACTTCCAAATAACCTAATTTACTTTCATACATTCAAACATTAATGCATTCATATGACATACTGAAACACTGTGGTTTGGTTTTTTGAAGCTGATACAGTAGATTTGGGATATATGTTGACGCATCCCTCAATCTGAATGAAAAAATAGAATATCGTTTTCTCTGTCAAATAAGTGTGAATTCATATCCTCTGTACATACAATACTTCTATATGCATATATACCTGTATCTGCATGTTTGTCACTCCTCTAGGTATTCTGTTTAAGTGAGTTGGCAGGGTTGCAGTGTTGATTAATTTACTTCTGCTGAAACAATCTAAAAACAATCTAAATGTAAATGTAACCTCTCTATCTGTGTCTCCCAGACTATAATGAGAAGAGAATTTAAATGACCTGGTTGCTTTTTATCCATTTTGACGCAACACTGAAATTTACAGAGAGAAGAATTCTGTGTAAACAAAAAGAACTTATGTGTTGGAAAGGAAAAATCCTCCCAGGCTTAACAAGACTTTCACATTAGAAAGAAGTTTGTTCAGATTGATGGAATATAACGAGAGATTGAAATGGTTTGGAGGCTAATCTGCAACAAAAATATGTGTCTTTCATTGGACCTGATTTTGTTTGGAGACTTTAAAATGATGCTTGAGCAGCGTAGCAGCTGGCCTGTCTGTGTGCTCGACACTTGGGTGTGTGTTCATTCACAGCTGAGTCATAACTTTTGAAGTGAAGGCATGTTTTTACATCCCAAAATGGACCACTTTTGGTCTCTCCTTTTCACACTAACATCCTCAGTACAAACTTTACATTCAGGTCCTCCTATTTGTATGTGTTCAGACTTTCACCTTATATAATCATGGTCCCAAATTACAGCTTTGAAGGGTTTCTTCTGCACTGAAAGATCTCTAAAGTAGACTCTAGGCTGCCAGCAGAGGTAAACCTCAAAAACTGACACCTTAATTGTAAACCCACTTTTCTCACTTCTATCTGTGTGTAATTTCTGCAAAGGCATTGGTCCGGCAGATCTCATAGACCTGGTCATATGCTGAAAAAATAGCCATCAAACACCATGTAGGTAAAGACTGTAATCTGTAAACTTTCCAACCCAAGTCCAGTTTTATCAGGTGGCAGGAAACCTTTTATGGGGTCTGCTATCAAAACCTGAAATGATCGTAAAGTGGAAGTTTGGAAGAAACTGTCAGACACAAGCAAAACCAAACTACTTGACTTTTTTTAGAGGCTTCATTGTGACTTCATTTTTATTCATTTTTTTGTGAGAAAAAACTACAAAGCAGACCATGCAGTAACAAAAATAACAAAAAGAGATTGAAATCTTGGTCTGACATCAACACCCCACAAAATCCACAAATTCCATATCAGTGAGATTTAAAGAAAAGACTGGAAACACGGTTATCTGACAGTATGAGGCTAAACAAATTAAAATAACACCTAGAAATGTGTCATTTTACGAGTTTGTTTACTCAGTAAATCATTTTCAGGAAGCTGGGTCAGTCAAATATAAAGCGCTCACTGCTTCATACAAAATTCACATACAGAACTGCTTGCTGAAAGAACTAACACGCTCCTTCTCACACAGTAATTATAGATCACATTCAGATTTTGTGGGGAAAAAATAGTACAGCAGCCACACAGTGTGACAAAAATAAGATGCTCTTTTTAGAAAAAAAAATAAAAAATTCATATGTTGTTTTAAATTTTATTTAAGTTTAAATTCACTGAATAACTTCATTATTAACTGATGCAGCAGCTCAGCCACAAATGCTCAAAAAGTGGTTTGTTCGATTTAGGGGGGTCATGGCACAAAAAAGTTTGGGAACTGCTGAAATAGCTGATCTAAAAGAATATATGTATGATAATATCAATTATTAAGAGCCAACATTCAATCCATAAATTATGCATTGATCCCCCATCCCTGTTTGCTATTGTTTGTCTCCAGGTGCCTAAACTGGGGCCAGTTCTTTCAGATGAGTTCAAGCGATCAGTAAGCAAGGATCGTAGACAGATACGCAAACAATTCATTTCATACAGTTGGCCAGGATGGCATCATTCATTAAGATAGCTTATTCAAAAATATAGAGTGTCTAGTTATGAGAAATAGTAACTTTGGAGGGGGCAGCCACAAAGTTATTAAAGGTTTTAAATTAAAGGATGAAAAGTAAGACAAAAAGGGCAATTAATAGTTGGTTGTTGACTCCTCACCATATTAGTTAAAAAAATGTTATAATGTAAAATGTTAATGTTATATTACGGCACTGTCGATCTCTGTTTGAGAGAGTTGTTGTTATAATTGTTGAGAGTCGTTATAAATTTAAGACCAGTTATCCTTCAAATTTTGCAAGATGCTTGTTTTTAGTTCCAACTGGTCAACTTTTAACTTTATGCAAAAATCAAGTTTTATATGCAGTTTTGGATCAGTCAAGTGTCATTAAGTACCAATGAGTCTTCCAGCACCATCTATGCATATCTGTTGTTTGCTTTGTACAAGGTTTATGGTTTGTTGTTTTCTTTGTATAGAATTTAGACTTTTGTGCTTCTGGTTTGTATATTAAATGATTTGCCTTTAATAATCTATGTGGTCATAGTATGAGTGAGCTACTCCTGCAGAGGTCTTGGATGCAGACTGTAAAGTTCAGACTAAAGCGTGTATCTGTGTTTGTGTCATTTCCAGTCAAAGAGTTAAACTTCCTTACTGCTTCCATCTTTAGTGTGAATATGTTCAGCTTCACAGTTATGACGACAGGGATTCAGGGTGTAATCTGTCCAGATTTGCACCAACTTTGAGCCAGTATTAGCCATTACTTTATAATGGACACAAAGAGGGAAAAACTAAACCTCATTCCACTCGACTTCTTTGTTATTTTCCACTAAAGCTGAAGTTCAACTTTCTCACTTTTTACTGCCAAACCAAGCAACCATCTGTCTTTTCAGCAACCTCTGTGGAAAGAAATATTAAATTTGAACAAAGACTTTTTGATTATTTAGGCCTCTTTATTCCCCCTATGGTGGATTATGGCCTGTAAGTTTTCCTCCTGAAATGAGTCACAGATATAACTGTGATTCATGCACAGCTCTACGGACCGTTCATTTGCATTTGACTTTAAACTTTAAAAGAGAAAAACTTTCACTTTGTGTCAATTTAGGCAGCCCCTGCAGACAAAGCAGGACATTTTATTCTATGCTGATTCTGTCCACTTCATTTATATGTAATAGTCTCTGAAGAGAACTCCACTCCATTTTATTCTAGGCTGACTGCTCACTGCTGAGATGTCCCTGCATGGCCTGCCTGACACACCTCCAGCAGTGCAGTTGTGCTCCTGACAGGCCTCACAGAGCACTTCTGTGGGCCGTGTCTGGTTATCAGCTGGTAACCACCAGTCATTATTGTTTCACTACTTTAATCCCAGTTCCTCTTAGAGATGGAGCACTGGCAGAAACTCTCCTTCACCCCCCTGCTGATACACTTGGTGCTGACTCTTAACTCCTGTGCTTCTTTTTTCAGACACAACCAGAAGCTGCATTTCGATGCTTGTTCAGTCAGCCCCTGGTACAAATCTCCAGTGTCCTCCTCCTGTTTGGCAGACTGAAGGTAGGTGAGCAAACTTCTCCACACCACTTTCTCTGGTAATATAAAATCTAAATGGATGTTCTCATTCCATTTTCTGGTTTGCTTTAGAAGGATATACAGGGAATCACTTAAAATTGAGACTGTTGCAAACTAACTTAATTTACAACTCCAAAAAAATGGTGAGGGGACAAGTAACTGTGTGTAAAAACAGGTTTTGACTGTTTTTTAGTCATGTACAACTTCAAACTTTTCTTTTTTATTCAAACTAGCCACATTGTTAAGAGGAGTCTTATCAGAAGCATGTTTACCGTTGTAATACTCTATTGTTGCCCCTCAAACGGATGCTTGGCAACCAAGGACACCAATTTCCAGAATTTTGTAAAAACTTTTTTTAATTTTGATTTTAGCTGCTCAACAGTTCAAGGTCTTCTTTGTTGTGTTTTGGTTTTATGATGTGCCTCATGTTTTCAGTGGGTGACAAGTAAGGACTCCAGGCAGGTTGGTCTAAAACTCAAAGTTTTCTACTACAGAGGCCCGCTGCATATGCAGTAAGGTTGCACGATATTGGAAAAAAAAAAAAAAAACTAACATTCCATTTTTTTTCAACCATGCGATATATATTACAATATTAAAAAATAGAGGAATTTTCACCAGATGACCTGAATAGTACTTTATGCAATGCTTATCTATGAAATCTTGTGGACAATTAACCTGCACTGATCTTACCTCTTTTTGTGAATGTTAGTAGAGTGGCGTCTGTCTGTCTGTCTTAGAGATGTTTTAGCTTGTTTTTATTGTGCTGGGATGTTATTGTGGCAACAGATGAACACATAACACGTGTTTCGCCGACATCATCCTTCCTTTAACCAAAATAATTCCAGATAACTAACTTTTCTTTTCTTTTTGTCAACAAGTCTTCATTTTAAGTGTTTTTCTCTTGTTCATTTCCCATTTCGCAATTGTTGTCGTTGTTACCGGTGTCGTGCCAAGAATTGCATGCACCTCGCAAAACACGCACTGCTTATAGTACAGTGGTCCACATAAACGTACGATTTAAAACCCATACAGTTCTTATTTGTTGGGCTAAACAGTGATGAGTAATGCTTCGAAAGTAGTTCTCGGCAGACATGCCATTCTCAGCACAACACTGACAGTGCCAGTGACTCGCTCAATGTGCAGGGGCGTGGTTTCCTCCTCTCTGATTGGCAGCTGAGTAAAGAACCAATGTGATTGGTGGATCGCTGCACAGCACATGCAGTCACATGCAGTGTATCTCAGTCAGCTACCCTTGAAATTAGATGAGTTTATTCCCCTCCCACAACTCAGGGTCTGTCATGTGACTATTGCGCACAAGTACATTGCGATGATGGTACTCAAACAATATATCATGCAGCCCTATTATGCAGGATGTTGTATGCAGTTGTTTTGCTGAAATATGTGCAGTCTTTCTTGAAAAAGGCCATGTTGGATGATAGCATGAGGCTCTACAACCTGTTTGTATGTTTAGCACCCGATACTTATGCTGGCTTCTATACTGTATGTTGGTAAAAAGCTGACTGGTGATGACAGTTTGCTGTGATTTTGAGCCTTTGCAGTGATTCCCACTACAGAGTCCACCTGAGAGCCCAGAGATCACAGTCATCTAGTACTGTTTTTTTTAGCTTTGTCTCTTTCGTTGAGTTTGTTGAGATCTTGATCTTGATCTTTGCACTTTGTAGTGACACAGTTCTGTGTTTTGTTGTCTGTGCCTCAACCTTTTGGGACACTTCACTAGCATTAAAATATCATTTTTAAACCAAATTTATTTTTCAGCAAATTTCTCAGTTTGAACTTTTGATATGTTTTCTTTGCACTATTCTCAGTTGAATTTCAGCTGTAAATAGTTGGCAAAACATCAAATTTTGTCACTAAGCATTTTCCACAACATCTCAGCTTTTTACAGTTGGGGCCTTCAACACCCTTTTCAAGCCATAGCAGGCAGCACGTCTCAGTGGAAAAGCTCTGTAAAGCCCACTGTAAACTACAAAACACCAAAAAGATGACAGACTCGGTTAGTGGCTGGCATGGGAACACTGAAACATCTCCAACTTAAAAGCCCAATATTTGTTTTTCTCTGGAGTTAGTGAGGGATGAAACAGGGGTGAAATAAGAGTTATTCATTCATCTCTTCAACACAGACATAACAGAGACTGTGGATGTTACCCCGAGTGTGCTTGGGCCTTGAAATAAGCATTGCTTTGTGGTGTTTACAGTGACTGACACAGTCCTCAGGTGGATAGATCGATATATTACATTTGCGATTCTCTTTAATAAATATAATCTCGGTTTGCAGTTTTCTTACTCTGAGTCAGAGTCGATAATGTGAAAAAAGGCCTCCTCTATTTTGCTTTAGATCCAGGTTTTGGCCCTACCCGGGTAGAATAACACTGCCTTCAGAACCTACTATGAAACACTTTGGTCGGGAAAGCCACATCACTGCCTTGGCAGAGCTTCTCAGGTTGATATACAGCTGAATTTTTGCTGTATTCTTGGACTTCTTTTTCAAGATAACCAGGTGAAAAATGTGTGTCAAAATCATCCCAGAGACAGCATACTTGACATGGATTAGCTTTAAAAGAAAAAAAAAAAAAAAACTGAAACTACCAAAGGTTATCCTCATTCAGCCTCCACTGAGGCCCAGTCAATAACCATTTTCAGTAGGAAGACATCAATATGTAGTTAGAGGATGTGATGGAGTCAGCATGGGGCTGGGGACCTACTGGGTTTGGATGGAAACTCATCTGGATTTACTTGTAGTTGCACTATTCAGTGTCTGACGCAAGACACCAGACCTATTTCCTGTTACTCATCTCCATCAACTCACTTTCCCCTTGTGTTCCTTTCATGGCTTCTCTGTCTCTGCTTGTCCTTTTATTCATACTCCTCGTACACCCTTTCCTGAGTGTGTATACAATAGGGACACAAACTGGGCCCATTTTTTTCGCGAACTTGGCTATATTTCTCAGACTAGCTCAGGGTTGTTGCAGACAAAGAAAAGGTCAAGGTAAAAATAACTGTGAAGGATATTAAGTATGCCCATAGATTTCCGAGTATTTCGGACGTCTTTATATGTACAACCCAAGTGTCTCCTGGTGTAAGATTACCCTGAGGTGTTATAGGTCAATCTGCAGAGCACAAGAGTAACCTCTCTTCCCCTGACTGTGAATGCAGTCTCAGTGCTAGCTTGACACTGCTGCACTGATATCAAGAGATGGGAGTTTTTTTTTTTTTTTTTCCTTAAAGCTTCCTCACATATCTGTTTGCACAAAAAAGTTACCCAAGGCTGGAGCACAACAATGGCAGACATACTGTAGTGTCAAATATCTACTTTAAGAGTACATCCACCGGGCATACTGTAAACCATATTCAGGTTCTTATTATAATATGTACTATTTTATTTTTATTTATTTACTTATTTATTTTATAAATATATATATTTTTTCATTTGATTAGATTTTTTTATCTATTTTTGCTTTATTTTTTATCTCATGTTTATAATTTCAACATGTTTATATTGATATTATTTATACTTATATTTATATGGTGGGGGGATGGCAGGGGGAATAGGGAGGAAAAGTTTTCTCTGTTCCATGTAAAATAAATAAAAAAGCAGGCTTACTGTTTGGTCTGCTGTAATTTGCGAACAAAAACTAATAAAAAAAAAGGACAGCCACGGTTCAGCTCTATTTAGCTAATAAAGCTCCTGTGAGGAACTTGAGGTTTCTGTCAGTGTTGCTTACCTTGTCCTCTATATGATAAAACAAAGGAAAAATCAAAAGGATCACTTATTGTAAATCTTTTATGTAGAAAACATTAAAAAGTCAGTTTGTTCTGCTGCTTGACTGACATGTACCTTCTTGTATCGGTTTCATACGTTAGAATTAAGAAAACAAAAACTGTCACTCTTGTCACAGATGGTCTAGTCTTCTTCTCAACGGAATAAAAAGGCATCACTTTGAATTTTTGGCCTATTTCAAGTGGCTTTATTCAGCTTTAACTCAGGGTGACATTATGCCAGTTGTGATTTCTGCAGAAATGTACAAGTAATTAAGTAAATTTAGTTAATTTTTAACAATTCTATGACAATTTAATCTTACAGACTTAATCTCTTAACAGCATGGGAGCTTTTTAGCTTTTTAGTGGGTGTGTATGTGAGTTTCTATACTTCTATAGCCAACCTCAAGCAGACTCCTCTGGGGGTTGATCTTTCAGTCATGATAGGTGGTCTGAAAAAGAAATCCTTCTCTTCAGGTTTTCTGATTTCATAAAGGTTACTAGGGAACTAAACAGAGGCCAATTTTAAGAGATCTAAAGCAGAACTGAAAGCCAAGAACGGCAAGCTAATGTTTAAATGGTCATGTGACCAGTAATTGATTTGTTTTACTAAGACAGACACTTTAACACTGCACCTTTTATTCAGAATCCACATCTCCTCTAGATGTTTTTAAGTAAAATCCCTTTAGGCTTTGTTTTAGGGCAATTTATGTCCTACATATTCTCTTATTTGCCAGTGTACTCTGTCCATTGCATTAAAATCTCTCCCACACCGCCAGAGCACGGTGATGAGTGTCTCTTCGGTGCGTCACCGCAGGCACAGTCAGGAACCATCGTATAAGTGATACAGCCCTTTTCTTTTTAGTAGAAGTCCAAGGAAATAAATATAAACCTGGTGGCCACAGAGGAGGGTTTTGTTTCTTGACTCAGTGTTAAAAAACATTCCTTTATACTGCCACTTTTATTCGTGTTTAAATCAGCAGAACCAGCACAGCAGCAATGCATTGTGGGAGAGGCAAGATTATCCAACTAAGATAAGGAACAGTGGCGTTTTTGATGACTTGATGTAATGATCCAAACAAACTATATTTATGCAAACTGTATAGGTGAGAGAGAGGGTCACACCAGCATTAAAAGTAAGTGATGAAGATCTTGGGATCAAAACATGATCGAAACACAATGCAAAACTTGGGATGTGAAAAAAGCTGCTACATTAAAAGTCAATCCACAATGCTGCTAAAGATCATGTACTACAGTCAAACAGCAGTTTCAGCACCGCAGAAAGGTTAACAGCTCCCTCAGGGCACATACACACATGGGCCCTCATTTATCAATCTTGCGTAGAACTGAGCGCAGGATTCATCGTACAATAGGACATACATGAGATTCATGAAAGGGTTCATATCTGACCAATCCCAGCGTACGTATGATCGGGTCTTGATAAAAGTGGCAGCTGAAATCGATCGTCAATAACATGTTTACGCCCTGAAATATTTATGGTTCAGAAGCCTCGCCCACTTAGGTCAAACATGAAAGAGGAGAAATATTAGAACGTTTTCCGAGCTGAAAGTGGATATCCTCGCATCTGTGGTGGAAACTAACAAGGCTTTTCTCTTTGGAAGCATCAAAACTGGAATTAAAGCAGTCCAGAAAACTCCCGTCTGGAGCAGGATTATGGTGGCGGTGAACAGCGCCAACAGAATAGTGGACAGTGGCTGAAGTTTGAATAAATTATTATTCAATAAGTTGCTCATGAGGATAAATTAATATCTCATACATGCCTCATATTTTTTATTGACATCACATAGGGTATGTTGCTCCTGTTATTGAAAGTATTTAGTTTTAATTTGTTGCGTCTTTGTTATGTAGAGCAGACTGGAGAGTCTGACAGAGGCTGAGCAAAAAAATTATTAACGTCACTAAACGGTGTGTTGCTGCCCCAGAGGCACATTTTTATGGATTTCTATTGGATTTTTATCTCTGATTAAATAGCAAGAGCACTTTCTTAACTTATACTTTATATTTCAGAATCCATGGATAAGATCCTGTCTCCTCTGTACAGCACCTTTGTGGAGTCTCTCCTTGTTATTGTTTTCCAGGCATCGGGTCCTCACGTTGCACCGGCACAGCCAACGGCACTCCATTCTCCAGTGCACCATTGTGCAAAACTGTACTGGCCCAAATGATGTCCCACACCCTTTCAGGAGTGTACAACAACGTCCCCACTGCTGGACCAAGACAGAGCTACCTGCCTTTGAGGAGTCAAACGCAGCGCTCCACAGTGGCACGTGTGTGCATAATGTTGAAACAGCGCTCCTGCTCTGTGGCAGTGTTTCTGAGCAGAGTTATCGAATAGGCTTATCCACAAAGGACATAACAAATTTATATTATATTATTTTATTAACGTCTAAATCGTTAATGAAAACTGGCTGATTGTGCATAATGACAGGTTTGAGGTTTGTTTATCAATTATTTTGAGACAGACATTTGCTGAACCACAGATTGACTCTCACTGACTCAAACTTGCAAGCAAACTATGTAAGCTTAATAAATGAGGGCCATGGAGCTCACACATCTGCAGCAATGTCTCACCATTCAAATAAATGACATATGCAACCCAATATAAACATCATGAACTCCACGTAGAAGTCCATTAGAGTCCCTTTCCTTCTGACTACCTGTGAGTCAAACCAGTACAGCAGTCATTATTTCGTACTTAAGGATGATCACAAATTAGACTCTGATGTTTTCCAGTCTTTCTGATGGATGTTTTAGGTAATGGAGTCCAGTTGTGCCTCAAACAGAAGATACAGAAAGCAGAAAAGGACATTGTTTTATGTGCTAGCAATTAGCCAAGTTTTCCTTATGAACCTCTCCTAGTTGGATGATCTTTTTAAACTTTTTTTTTTTTTGCTAGATCAAACAGTGTTAAAAAGTCCACAGTATTCATTATGAAGTACTAGAACCTATATCAATCATTATAAGTCCCGTTTTAGCCAACACAAAGCTGGCACAACCTTCACAGTGCTCACCCTAGCGCAACTCAGATCAGCCAATGGTAACCCTTCTGGAACTCTGGACTTGCAATACTGAAGTGCACATGGACCACATGCAGAAGAGCCAGGTGGTCCAGCTCTACTATGGACCACTGAGCAAACACTTATGAGCAGTGTCAAGCACAAAGACAAATTCACTCTCTGCTATACTTCTGATTTATTTTAGATACTAAAACATTCTCCGTTTATTTGGCATTGCCGTCATATCATGAAGCTTAACAACATTATTGTGCCTGAAATACAAAAGCCTGTTGTCATCTTCTGCACTGCAGCGCCTTATGGGTTAATTATATATTTTAATTATTTTTGTAATAACAGAGCACTTACCCCTCACACTGGTTTCACTGATTAACATTTAATATATAAAGATCATTAATCTGATGGTTTGCTTTAGGCTGTCATAACAAGGCATTCAAATAAAATTGGTCTTTTTTTATAAATTTCAGAAACTCCTCATGAGCTTCAGAGTAATGACTAAAATGTATTTATTTATTTATTTTTTTCGCTAACTACACACTAAAATGTTTTAGTTTTGGTTTATTAAAACAGGGACTATAATGTGTCTAAACATGATAAACATTGTCCTGTTAAGTGTGACTGAATCTAAAAAGGCATCATTACTAAAATGTTTTCTTTTTTAAGAAAATAAAAGTTCCCTTATACAGCACTGACACTAAAGAGTGAGCCTTTTCTATATTCTAACCCATGTGATAAATAGCATTTTAGTGAAGGTTTAGTAAAGGCACCTTTGAAAGAGGTTCGTCTTGTCCATTGAAGACACCTCAGGCAGCATTTGCCTGCAGAAACCTTTTCATTGTTTATCTTTAATATAAAACTTTTTTATTGCTTTTGACAGGTGCAGTGACCCAGTTTCCCCACTAGGATCCGAGAAATTTCTTTTAACCTGAGCTTGCTGTCGTTTTCATATTTTATCAGATGTGGAATTCGCTGTCATAAATACTTTTTGTAGTTTTTGCAGGCCCTGATGAGAGGCCTCCTCCCCCTCTGACTGGGGACGTTTGACTCCAGTTTGCTGATAAATTGCAGCTGCTATTTGCTCCCCTCTCTGAGGAAAGAGACTATGAATTCACTTCATTAAAATTCCACTGGGGGAGATGACACCTTTTATTTAAGGTCTCCCATTCTCTCCCTCCCTCTCTCTCTTTTTTTCTCACTTTCTCTTTCTGTCTAGCTCCCTCTCTCTGCTCTTTTTCTTTTTTTTCACACAGGGGAGATTGATTTGAATTTTAATTTGCCATCACAATGTCACAGCGTCTGTTTGTGGAATGAGGTCAAGGAGCTCAAGTTGTTTTACAGAATCAATACGAGGGGATATAATGTGATAAAGGCAAAATGCCGGACCTTGCCAATTCTCACGGGCCTTCAAAAAGTGTCATCCGGTGGAAATATTAGCAGAGATATCCAACTGGTATAACCAAGGTCTTTTCATTATTTGCCTCTTCTGTCGATGGAAAGCCTCAAATCAAGCTCCATCTTTTATTCAGTGACTATGAAGGCAGTCTGTCTGAGTGACTGAAGTACAGACAGAGAGAGTACAGAGGGAATGAAGGGAGCCCCTACAACCTTCATATCCGGGATGAATCTGTCTGTTGTTGATTGAAACAGACATGTTCAGTTAGGCTTGAGAGAGCACCTCGCACACTGGCTTATTACTGACTTCACGAGGCTTTTAAGTCCCAGTTGACCCTCTGTAATTCACACACACTCACTAATACACAGTTGTTATGTTGTGCAATCCTCAGTGGCTTTGTCTCCCATTAAAGTGGAGCCCAGCCTACTCTTTGTCTCTCTGAATAAAACTGATGAGGTGGTGTAATTAATAGTCACTCCTCTTTTACCTCTGTGAAGTAGGTTTTTAAGTGTTTTTCCATTAAAAACACAAATGCGCATCTTTTGTGTTGAACTGCAAAAACTCACATAAAATTTTAATTATGCTTTTATGGAAAACTCTTTCATGCACAAGAAACCATAATGCACATCTCCCCATTATTCAAAATATAAGACACTAATAAAAGTTTGGATTGGCTGCCAGGGTTACACAATGAACAGTTGCACCACAAAAAAACTGAGAGCATGTTTCTTTCTTTAGAGTTTTAAGAATTTGGTCTCTAATGATCTGAAAATTCAGTAAACTCTTTGTGAGATCATTCAGAAGCCTGAATATCTCGGCTCAAGCAGATCTTGTAGTTTGTAGTTAACTGGCAGCTCATTACAGGGCAGCAGTGCTTTGAAAGAAGATGCTGTTTATAATCCTTGAGTACCATTTTTGATCACTGTTTTCTGCTGCTGTTAAGGATGTGTGATTATTTCAGTCTTATATAATTGGCTGATGAAAGACATATTCAATCATCATTTAATTTAAGACAATTTTATGCAGTAGAAACAACCAATAACAGTTGCTTTGGGTTGCTCAATAAAATGAATTCCTGTTCTAACACAGTGGGTGGCAGCATCCAATTAGCCATTTCATTACAGCCCTTATGCTTTTGGTAATATGATTACAATTTTAAAAACATGCCACGAGTTTCTAAGTCAACAACTCCTACCGTCCATCAAGTGTTATTATTACAAATGTTTTTACTATCCCTCCAAAAAAATAAAAATAAATAAAATAAAAATTGAAATTAAAAAATACAATTGTGAATTTCCAAAAAAGGCCTTTGTTTATTTGATAAGTCAAATTAAGCAGAGCGTTTTTCCTTTCCATTTAATTTTTTTGAATTTTAATATATATTTTCTCTGCCAGTGTAGGCCAAACCAATTGTAATTGTAACCTGCAGACTCTGTGGTCTTGTGTTCAGCAATGTTTCATTCCTTTTGCCCAAATTTGACTTCTTTCTTACCTTTAGACCAACATTACAGTTATATTTTGGCAAATAATTTATTTGCGACTCTCTTGGGAGTGATGTTCGCCTTGTGGCAGAATTTTTTTGTTCAAGTCCGATAAAGATGTTGCATCTGGGTAAAAAACTTGTCATGCACAATTCTGTGCCAATATCGGATCAATATTGGTATTGGTCGATATTGAAGGCTACAATACCGGTATTGTATTGGAAGTCAAAAAGTTGTATTGGGACACCCCTAATTTTAATGAATGAGTGACTGAACAATGAAATACCTGTATCCAGTTTTGCATGCACCATATAACCAGTCCGATAGTGACCAATAGCAGAATGCATAAAAAAAAAACTCTCTTGGGGTTAAAAGTATCTTTATAAAGAAGCTGTTTAAAAGTTCCCACTGATATACACACAAGACAAAAGGAAATTGCTTATTTAATAGGATTTCCAGGGGCCGTATTGTGTTTGAAACATTAAGCTCATTTTCTTCACTCCACCTCCATTTCCCTCAGTCTGCACACCACTCTATATGTGTTCCAGGTGCTTCTTTTGATGGAAAAACTTGATTATATAGTTGGGGCAACAAAGAAAGCTTTTCATCTTTAGTTCTCAGTCGAGGTACATCTCTCTCAGCTTGGATTGCAATCACTGAGTCATTGTCTGACAAAGTTATGATGTGAATACTAAGCCTTTGTTGATGCTTTTCATCATTGCTAGCTATATAAGAGATTGACCCAAAAAGAAATGACCAGGAAATATCCTGAGGGCTCTCTATAAATAACAACTAAGACCAAACGTCGTGACTTTTGCTTTAAGTCCTGTGTCCATTTGGCTTCGCTTTCAGTCCACCCATCCAGGTTTGAAATTCTGACCTAATTTGAATTGTCTTTTATCTGAGTATCTCTGTATCAGTTTGATGTTAGCTGTGTCTAAAATGCTTAAACAGATTCTGTCTGAACAAGCTTCGGCAGGTGGTAATGGGCGCCAACTGGAAAAGTGATATGATAATGGATACTCAAACAAAAAAAAGTGTACCCAAGCTATGCTCTACCAAGAAGTTAAAAGTCAGTCAACTGCAACATAAACAAGGCCTTGTACAGGATGCTTCCTTGATTTCTTGAATGGCAAAATGGGTAGATGTTCAAATAAATCACTAAAAGCAGTTTACAAGTCAATCAAATCTGTTTCGGTAAAAGTTCCATGCTGGATGAACCTTTAATTCCCAGTCCAGCTTCCTTCAAGATTTTCTAGTTTTTTAATCTTACTTTATCTTACTAAAAACAGTGTTTGGTCAGGTGGCATGTAATCTAGCTAACCTACAGTCAGCTGATTATAATGTAGCACATATTAATTGACCGCTCAGTACCATATACACATCCAACTGAATAAACTCCAAATTAGTCTCTCTGCATTATTTTCTCTGCATTAGCTTCCAGTCTCTTGTGACTGAGGCCTGCTTTGTTCTATACCTTCTGGCTTTGGCATCTCATGTACGCATGTTGAAGAGCAGGGAGCTCTCAGAGTAGAGCCATACCAGAAAATATAACGTCTTATATAAAATACTTTTATTTTCTATTGTTTTGTTTAGTCGTGGTGCAAAAAAACCCAGTTGGCCTATAATCTGAACTGCTGATTGATGAAAAACTATTTATCAAAGTGTACAATGACAAGTTGCATATTGCTTGCATACTGCAGCCCTGCTTTATACATGGCTTGAGTAACTTACCCCCCAGCTTTTACACTACTGAGAAACGTAGAGAAATCAGAAATATTAAAAGTAAACAGCGATGATTCTTGTGGAAAACAGCTGATTGATCCATTTAGAAATGAAAGTGTATCCACAAATAGTTGGCATGTGCATGGTTTCCTGTGAGCCACTCAGTAATCCCTTCATAATTCACGTGTTCAAGCATCTACTCATCCAGCTCCTGACCACTACTTCAACCGGTCAACCATTGTACCCTTCATCCTCCACTAATCAAACCATGCACTTTTGCATCCATTCATCTTCTAATCTGTGCAGCCAAGTCCTCCTAGGGTTCATCCTGTCGGCTGTGGTGTCATGAAGAGTTAACAGCGCTCCCTTTGAATGGCACTTAGCTCTTCCTGGTGTCGAGTCCATGTGAAGATTATTTGGACCCTCATTAAAAGATGGTAAAAGACCACTGGGGGGCTGACGTCTGAGGCTTTCTATTTCTCTGTTTTGCCTTTGCGGTCAGTCACACTCGTCCTTCTTTTTCTGCTTCCCGTAATCTGTGGCTGGAATTTGCTAATGGCACACGGCACCCTGCTATATTTTCATGAGGTCCAGAATGACAGCAGGAGTCTACTCATTCATAGGTAAGATGATTTATTCAGGGTCTGCGCCAGCTCCAGGTATTATCACAACTCAGACATTTTGTCATGTCTAAATGGGTTCATTAACACATTTCAATCACTGTCACTTACAGGTTGTCCAGCTTTCCATTATTTCTAATTGAGCTGACTCATACTGCAAATTAGTATTCAGGACAAAAAAAACTGTTAGGTGCTGACCTTGGCTGTGATTTCAGGGTCGTCTTGGCCGCTTTCCCAAAAGAGTCCTAATCAGTCACAGGCAGAACAGGCTCAATCATTTTCGGCCCTTATATTTCATTGCTTGTTGTTAACTAAGAAGTGATGATAATTAATTTATATTGGTTCCTTTAACAATGAATCATGAGTGGTACATTACTGAAATAGCTCAGATTAATATGCTATTCAAACTCTACAAAATTTAAGAACAATTTTCTGAAAAGGACAGTTACTAACAAGAGAAGCTGCCAGTTTTGCACACAGCATACTTCCATTGGTCTTCTGAGTCTTCGCTCCCGAGTGGTTTACATCAACACACCCCCAGAGACCCATCTAGCATTTTGATTAGTTGTATTTGATTGTTGTATGAGTCGTATTAGATTTATTGAGCTGGCAGCAGAAGCAGAGCAGCGTGGTTGGAAACCTATGGTCGGCCAAGTGGAGTTTAGTTATGGGAGTTTGGTTGGCAGATGATTTTTTCCTGCCTGTGAACTAATTTAATTAAAATGAGCAGTAGGCTGTGGCTGAATCAGGCAGTGAAAGCATGACACTGCAGCCAGTTTCAGTGCATGGCTCTGGAGAAAATTGGGTGAGCAGGCTGTTGAACCTTTTTCTGCAAACTCATGGCATAAGAATCAGAGATTTTCAGTGTATATTCAACAGGATGATGTCTTCAAAGGAGTGGCTGTTTTGTGTGTGAACAAAGAGCATATTGCTGGAAAAGGTACCCTGCAGGTATGATTTTAAGGTCTGGTGCTAATACTATGTGTTTTGGTGGTGTGTTCTTTGTAAAGTAAGTAAACATTTTTGGTCATTTTTAAAATACTCTTTTCAGAACTATTGTTAGGATGAGTTTCTTCAGCCAGTCATATTAGCCTCTAGAGTGTTGGAGCTGTGTCACTCAAATACCCCAGACACTTTGGTGTTAGATTGCTGGAGCCGGGGGCCTCCGACAACCATCCCTGATCAAGGAACCCTGTACACATTATTTACACCGTGTAGGTCCCCAAAATATGTTTGCCAGGATATTTCCTTCTTGGGACCTTCCACATGTTCATCTAAGGCTTTTGAAACATGTTGTCCTTTGTTTTGACCGTACATGGATTTCTCTTAGGGTCAGCTAAATACCAACAGTATGTTTAGAATTGTGAACCGCTATATATACACTTGAATGGTCTTGGACCACTCTTTGTTACACTTGTAGCATGCTGAAGCTGTAACCCAGATCTGCAACCAGTAAAGCTTGTCAAACTGACCATTCGTGTAGACCTTCCATTCTTTCAAGTGTAAACCTGGGCTAGGCATCCTTACAACTATGATCAATAAATTAAGTAGCTTAAAGGGACATTCTGGCACAGATTCAAGTTGGGTTCAAACACACCAAGTTAGATACCCCCTTGAGAGATAAATGTTGCTGACTGCTTGCTTCTCTAGTCATACCAACTTCAGCAACGACAACGTGATAGCAATACACAGCTATGAACATCGCCATGCGCCGACCTTAACCAACTACTAGCCACCAAACATCATTTCAGGTTTGCTTGGTTTCTTCAGCAAAGTGACCAAACACAACTCACCCACTCTCTTCCAGCAGCTGCTTGTTTGTAGGGAGCTCTGACGAGTTGATCACCAAGTGCAGCGAAAAATTCATGATTATTACTTCATGGTAATGCAATCAGACTGAGACGCTAAGGCAGAAGAACTACTGCGTCTGCAGTGTGCATACAAGATACACCAGAACTCAGATTGTCCATGTAGATTCTCATTCATCCAGGTCATGGTTATCTTGAAGACTTGAAGAAGTAAGATGAATATCTGCTCCTCACACTAGCAATTTTAGAACTGAAGAAGCTTCTTGGATAAGAGGCGAAACGTCTTCTCAACTCTACACAATCCAGTTGCCTGTTTTTTAAGTCTTCAAAAGAACTCAGATTGCATTTCCATGAAGTACTTATCTTAAATGTTCCACTTGCACTGCGAAACTCTGCTGCACTCAATGATGGACTTGTCAGGGCTCCCCCCACAAACAAGCAGCTGCTGGAGGAGAGTGTAGAATTAATGGAATTGCTTTATTACCTCTCTTGAACAATAGATCAAAAGAAGATACTGTCATGTGGTTAAGATGACAACACTGACACTGAGCTTTCGTACTGCCTGGTGTAAATAGATCTCAAGTTTTAAGGTGGATACGTTTAAATATTAAGTTAACGCTTGCTGGTTTGTTTCAAATCAAACCGTTTTCTTTATTTCATTTAAATTTGACTGAAATTCTAAAAGAGAAAGTGTTATACACAGGGTAGTTACTTAGACAGATTTAATAAGTAAAATTATGACATCCCATTAATCCAACTTTTAAAAACATTAATAAATTTGTTTCTAAACCTTGTTGCCAACCCGCTAGGAAAAGTGCCAGACTTTGAATTAAATTTGACTTGTTTGCCAGAAGGCTTAATTACAGCTCTTGGGCTGCCAGGTGATGCAAACTGGCCCAAAAAGATTTTTTCCCACATACTTACATTCTGTAAGACTTGAAAAAAGGTCATAGGAAACGTTAGCTTCCCATTAAAGATACTTAAAATGCCAATATTTTGATGAGAAATCCATTAGTTTAATTCACTTACAAACAACTGAGAAGCTATTTACCTAAACATTATGCATCAGAGTCACAGAGGTTGGGCAACAGGGTTGAAGGAAAAGCTAATGCTGTTACTCTACAGACGCTTGCATCCAAAACTTGTGCCAAATGTTTATTTAGATCTCCAATTATTTCTATCTTTGTTAGTTGTTGTCACCTTCTTTTAAGTCACCTTTGATGGTGTCTCGTGTTGAAGGCTGGTGGTGGCTGAAGATGTCTGCGTCTTTGTGATCCTGAACCTTTTGTTTCTATTTTCCATGTATGTTAGATCATGATTTTCCTTACTGGTGACCTTTTTGCAAATGCGTTTTCTGTCCGAGCAAGTAAAACTCAGGGAGCCCAAAATAACTGCCTCTGTAAAGTATGGGACTTTATGGAAATGAAGGAAAACAATGATAAAGGATTATTCAAATCAAGGTCTACTAATAACACGAAATGCAGCACTTTTGTACCCAAAATGTGGGTTAAAAAATGTCACTGTCTAAACCAACATCTTTGACTTTTTCCTTTATGTTAATTAATCTTGCATCGTGCATAAAGACCTCCAGGCGAAACTAACTTCTCCATCCGACCATCCATCTTCTACCACTTATTCAGAGTCGGGTCATGGGGGCAGCAGCCTATACAGAGAAGCCCAGACTTCCCTCTCCCCAGCTACTTCATTCAGCTCTTCCTGGGAGACCCCGAGGCGTTTCCAGGTCAGCTGTGAGTCACAGTCTCCCCAGCATGTTCTGGGTTTTCTCCGTGGTCCCAACAGGGGCATGCCCACCTCACCAGAGAGGCATCTGGGATGCATCCTGATTAGATGCCCAGACCACCTCATCTGACTCCTCTCAACACAACCTTGACTTAAGTGTTTAATATCTATACATTCAAATCTTTCACTGATCTTTTCAGGTGTATATATACAGTACTTTGTGGCACTGACTTTACCCAATCCAATCCACTTTATTTATATAGCAAATTAAAAAAATAATAATAAGTTAAGCAAAGCGCTGCACAGTGCTGTAAAATAAGTTAAAACACACAGAACATAAAACGCTGTCTGAGAATAAAATAAAGAGTCATAATAAAACCTCACAAAAACACTTAAAGATAAATAGTGAAGACATAAAATAAAAACAGTGTAACAGCAAATAAAAATCCAATAAAAGAACAGACAGAGACAGACCACACAACTCTCATGCTGGGTTGAAAGCCAAGGAGTAAAAATAAGTTTTTCAGGTGGTATTTAAAAGCTGTTTATGTTGGGGACAATCTAACATGAGGGGGCAGCTCATTCCACAGTTTGGGGACCACTGTGGAGAAGGCATGGCCACCCCTTGTTTTTAGTCTGGTCTTAGGGACCACAAGAAGCTGCTGTCCTGTAGACCTTTAAAGGAGTGTATCTTTGCAGGAGGTTGGAAATGTATTGTGGTGCCACTCCATTTACAGATCATACTATGAGTGAGATATTCTGTGCACACAGTGTTTATTTAGTAGAACTATTCCCATTATTTTAAGTTTTTGGATGAAAAGAGCACCTGCAAGCTAAACATAATTTGCTAATGGCAAGACTCTCTGAGAAGTTTAAAGATACCAGGAGTGTTTCAGCAGCAGCTTTACTATAACTCTGAATAAAGAGGACAAAAGACTGTACAAAGACGATGCTTTCCACAGTGTGCAGTGCAGAAGAACAAAACAGATCTCTTTTGTCTTAAGTGAAGTCAACATGCCGCCATAGAAAGCCACAGACATTCCAAGCCAGAGTTTGTGGGAACTGTTGTTCTGCGTAGCTTCTCTGGAGGTGTCAAACTTTGTCTCCTCTAAGATCAGAATTAAAGTTTTACATTTTAACTCACATTATAAAAACACATAACATGGTGTATATAAATGTATTTTGTCAGTAATGCATCACCTTTTGTTCCGTCAGGGCCTTGGGGGTCTAATATCATGACAGCCTTATCTTGGATCACAAATTCATGTCTTAAGTTTGTACAGAATAACTGCTGGAAACACTGAACAAAATATTTACAATTTTTGGTTAAACCTTCTGCAATCATAGACATACATTTATTTGGAGGCAATATGACAACATCTATGTGTTTATATCTATAATGCAGGTTATTAAAAAAGTAGCCGATGTAATGACTTGTTGTGCAAACTAAAAAGCTGAAGTGTCTCTTTGGATTGCTAAATGAATATTATAAACACAGTAACCTTTCCATGCAATTATGTGTTATTGTTTTTCCAGGTGATTTGAAAGGTTGCTCAGTGATTTTGTTTCAGCAAACAATAAACAATCACAGTTGGATAAATTTCATTTAATAACTCATTTATTCCTGAGCAGTTAAGACAGACAGGATCACTGTAAATCTCTTTTGGATATTAAAGGAAGCAATATCCTCATTCCTCTCAGGCATTGGCACTCAAATGGTTGATAAAAGAAAAAAAAGGCTTATCTGCTTACTCATAAATTTTTCAAAGCAGTAACATAATGAAAGCTTTATAAAGATCTTTTTTTTTTTTTAAAGATGTCACATAATATTACTTGAAATCCTTGCACATTTAGAGTACAGTGTGGTGTGGGGCAATTCAGCATCAGCAGTGTGAGTTATCAAATAGGTGAAAAGAGGCAATTTGGACTGTGGCGTCTTTGTCCTCTTTCTTTAATCGGAACAAGTGATAGTACCTGTTTCTATCTTTTTATTTATAGCCCTGCAAACATACCACGGTGCAAATATCAAAGGTGTATTATACTTTTTGTTTTGCATGTGGTAGCTGCCTGCGTCGCACTGCCTTTCAGCTGCTTTTGTGTATCCCCTGTTGTATTTGTTTTGTTACTTGGGAATACATTACATATTCACATTTCTGCGGCAAGAGAATCCTTTGAATATTAGTGAGGCAGGGAGCTGTCTGACTTGATCAAATATTGCCCTGCAGTGGTTTCTTTATACAAGCCAGGGTCTTATTTCTGATTCACTCTGTGCTTTTTCAAGACAGCGGCAGAAAGAGAATATATATACTGGATATATGTGTATGTATGTGCGAAATTTGCGTGCAAGGCATGACTGAGTGCATGTGTGTTCATGAGTCGGGTGCAAATGAAGGCGATATAAAATCTTTCATCTGAGTAATGCATAATTAATGTTCAGTTTGTTTACAGTAATTATAGAGCTATGTATCTAGAATGCCTGGAAAGTGACTATCTGTCCCCAGGTTAAGAATGTGCTGGCTCAAACATTTTACATGTTTTCCAGTATTTGATGAGGAGCAGCAAATTACGTAACGAGAACTTAATTTCCACAGTTTAACTGTTGCTTGTCACTGACGCTGCAGCAGTGCACAGCTGGTAAAAATAACATGCTAGCAAAGATCATTTGAGATTAAAATGCACTGTGGATCATTGCTGTGTATCCCTGTTTAATGTAAGGACTGGGACTCCTCGCCCAGCACTCAGATGAGCCTCTGTTTAGATTTTCAGAGCACTGAGCACCTCCTGCTGAGAACGGATCAAATCTCTCTCAAGATCATGCAAATAAATTTGATATTTGCTTGCAGAGCTGTTGAAGCAAAGAGTAAGTTAATGCTAAATCTGCTGTTTGAGGGTCCAAACCGCACTGCTTTTTTGCTCTACGAGAAAGTCAAGTGCTTTTGCTATTCAGGCTGTGGATTTACATCTGATATTTTTCCTTTAAAGTCGAACTGCAGGTCATTGAACACAAAGCTGTGTTGTGTTATTTTCTGTACGTACCTACAGTTCTATGAATTCTGGATGTCGAGAAAAACATGTTGATGTTGACATAGAAAATACAGAAGGATGCTGCAGAAACTCTGAAGAGCGTCAGAATTTGTAAGGTAACAAAGACTGGATTACTCTTGCACCATGCAGGTATCCTCCTGACATTCACATAATGTACTTCAGAAAAGCTGATTCATTGAAGCGGAGGCCAAGTTCTGCGAACACTTGAGCATGTTTTTGTTACTTAAGGTCAAAGAAGGTTGGGCTGAAGAGTCACACAAAGCTGGTTATCATCAAGATAAATAACCCAGAGTTACTGTGAGAGGGCACATACTCCCCTCCACATGCCGTTATTAAGTCAAGTAACACATAAAGATAAAGTTTTAGATGATTGTTTTTCAAACTAATAGTCACATTAAATATATTTTAAAAAGTATTGGCAGTAATAAATGATGGACAGAGTAGCAGCTATGTTTCCAGCTCTGGAGATAAAAATAATCATATCCTTCATGTCTTTGAGTGGGAAATTTGTCACGGCTTTACTCCAAAAATCAACCTCTCAGTGCTTCAGGCAGGGTTATAATGGTTTTGGATTTTTCATTTTAGTTTAGTTTTATTTTGTTTGGACTTTTTTTTCCCTCTCTCTCTAATTCAGTTAGTTTTAATTAGTTTTTAGAGTGGGTTTGTTCGTTTTTATTTTTTTCTAAATGATTAGTCTTAGTTTATTTTTTATTAGTTTTAGTTTTTCATACTTGGCAATAAGGTTATTCACTCGTGTAGCACTGGGTGATTTGTATTTTGGCTTGAGTGGAAAGCTCACACAGTCTTGTAAACATACCAGTCTCAAATATATTTGCGAGTGCATCTGTTCCTGCGCGTTTACTAACCAGCAGCTTGTTGGTCGTCGGTGGAAACAGCCCATTATAGTTGTCCCCTGCTTCCCTGTGCTATCTCTTGGCAGAGATGTTGCTTCTTTTTCAGAGGAGCTACTCAGAGAGGCCATTTTGTCGAGGTACTTGAGATTAGCGTTCTTGTGTGAGCTTCTCAAATGGACTTTCAGATTTGTGAGTTTTTTTCCCTTACAGTATTCCATATATCACAAGTTACAGGTTTGTGAGATGTGCTACATGAAAATAAAATACTGTGTAAATAAAACAAACATAAAGAAAAGCCAAATGCTAAATTAGCTAAACAGTTGAAAAAAAATGTATAAATCGCATTATATTGTATCACAATACTCACTGTATTATAAAATGATAAAAATAGCAATAATATTGTATTGTGGCTCAAGTATTGTGATAATATCGTATCATGGGGCAACTTGTGATTCCCACCCCTAATTTTTATCCATAATTTTAATACGTTTTAGTTAGTTTTATAAACACACGATACAGTTTCAGTTAGTTATCGTTTTTTTCTTCAATAGTTTTTAATTAGTTCAGTTAATGAAGATGTTTTTTTCAATTCTACTTTCCGTCATTTCGTTACTTTTAATTATGCATGTTAGATTAGATGAAGGAGTAGCACTATCGATATCAGGGGTAACATTAGAACTACTGCAGCCAGGTGAGTCTAAACAAGGGATGTGCGCGACTAGTGGTTTAATTGTTTAACCGCCAACTCATTTATTAAATGTTTAGTATTTTACTAGTCGGTTAAACGCTGTATTAAGCATCATGCATCTTGTTCTTCACGCCTCTGCCTCGGCTTCTTTGTAAACAGGCTGAGCAGCCAGGGAAAGAATTGCTCCTCCTCCCCACCCCCCGCACGCATACGTAGCAGGGGGCAGGGCCACAACGTTTGGGGAAGAAAGTTTGTGTGAAGCTGGCGGCAGTATATCCCGGGCAGTCATTTCACAGACCAGTTGTGTAATCCTAGCTGTGCGGTGAGCATCACAGCGCCTGTCTGGAACAAACGCTCTCATGCTCGTCTGCCTGGCTCCGCCGCCATGCCCGCTGGGCCCGGCCTCGCCATCTTCGCCATGCAGGTTTACATCGAGGTGTCTACTATGGATGTGGTTTCTCATCACTCCAGTAGAGTGGTTATAAGTGAGTTTCTGCTTACACAGCCGACAGACGACCTTGTTGTCATCTGCTGCATCAAAATAGTGCCAAACGGTGCTGATTTTCTTGTGCGGTAGGATGTTTGGAATTGTCATGCTGCTGCATCCGACATTGATACTGTTCTCAGTTGCATGGCATTTATTCATAATAAATGCCATGCATTTATCAGATATACCATTTGCCATGCAAGCTTTTAACTTAATATGTTTATTAAATTGCGAGTTTTCTAGCTTATAGACCAGTCGACTAGTTGCAAATAAAATTAGTGACTAGTCGGTGGGGAAATGAGTTGAAATCCCCATCCCTAGTCTAAACTGGATCCAGACATTGGTAAGAGCAAAGACAAGGTGGGGATGTCAGCCACTTGCCACCATAGTAGACAGATCATCGAAAAGGTGAGAGTTTTCATAAGCCTGTGAAGTCCTGAGGTCCGTTTCACGTAGGTGGTTCAACAAACTCTGAGTTAAATCCTTAACTCTGAGTTGATCTACTCTGTGTTAGGAAACTCTGAGTTTCCGGGTTCACAACACCTGATTTGAGACGGTTTTAACAACTCCGAGTAGTTTGACCTGGAGTTAAGCACGTGCACGCCAGACATAAACAGCCAGCATCTGTGGAGCGCAGATTCAATGATCAACCAATGGAAACAGGGAGAAGGAGGGGGCAGCAGCAAGCCAACAGCGAATTACAGCACGTTTGTAAAAGAAAGTGCAATACAGCAGCAGCTGCAAAGGAGAGGGAGAGGGCATGGGAGGAAATCGCTGCTCGCGTCAATGCGTAACTTTAAATCTAGTCTCGTGCAATCACAATGACAGACTGTTGCAGGGAAACTGCTTGAATCATTTTGATCATGTTTTACATTGTCAAGTAAGTATTAAGTGGCAGTTTGATCCCTTAGAAAATGCTCTTTTCACACTCAAAAATGAATTTTACTCTCTTATGATGTTCCGTTAAATGATTAGGAATATTAAACTAACTCTCAGTATGTATATGTACATATATTAAACTAACACACACTACACTCAATATTAGACTTTCACTCAGCAAACAGAAAGAGGGCAGATGCCAGAAAAACGGGTGGTAGCCCAGCAGCCCCACCTTTAACGGAGGCAGAGGAGCTGCCCCCCACCCCGTAGCAGCGATCGTCGGACTGGTGTGCGTGTGTGTGTGTGTGTGTGTGTGGGGGGGGGATTTGCGATCGGACCGGCCGCGATCGTCGAACGGGGGGTGGGGGGGCAGCTCCTCTGCCTCCGTTAAAGGTGGGGCTGCTGGACCACCACCCGTTTTTGTGTTAGTTTAATATTCCTAATCATTTAACGGAACATAATAAGAGAGTAAAATTCTGTTTTGAGTGTGAAAAGAGCATTTTTTAAGGGATCAAACTGCCACTTAATACTTACTTGACAATGTAAAACATGATCAAAATGAGAAAATGCCGATGTCTCACCTGAAACTCTGGGTTTACTGAGTTAAACCTGCTCCCGAGCAGGTTAGGTTCACGGAGTCTGTTACTGTGGTAACTGACCGCGAGGTTGAGTTACCTCTCTTTGTGAAACAGGTTAGAGTTACCCCTCTCTCCCTGGTTTAACTAACCCTCCTTTGTGAAATGGAAAACTCAGAGTTTCCCTGATTTCAGGGTTAACAAACTCGGAGTTTCCATTAAACCTGCTACGTGAAACGGACCCCTGGTCTGAGTGTGCTGTTTATATAGACGGCTTTAGTGTTCAAGAAACTCTGAAAATCAAGATTAGTGTATCAGTGTGGTAAATGTTGTTTTTCAGACACATTCAGAGCTTTATATGTCCAATAGTTCTTCTATGGCTGGATTTTAAATAAGCAGTAAAATATTGGCTGAAACGTGTAATCTATACATGTAGGCACTGATGAGTCTTTTGTTCATAATATGCATGTAACTATGTGGTGCTTAGAGGAGTATTCAGACTTTGTTTTTGATCGATTTTGGCAGCCTGAGTCAGCAGAGAGAAGAGTACAGAGGGTTAATTAGCTATTTCTTTGCAGCCAACATAAATAAAAAGGCTGTAAATGCTCTTGTATGGATGTGTGGGACATATACATGTTTACCTTTCCCTGTGGGAAATGTGGGCAGTGAACAACAGTCATTAATGTTTTGTTTTTACTTGGCAGAAATAAATAATGAGAATGTGTTACAGCAGGAGAAGAGGAAACTCAGGGGACTTCATTGGCCTACAGACAAAAATGAATGTAAAAGAGTTTTATCAGCACAGTTTCCTACGCTTATCAGTCAAACCGAGATGTTTGAAGCTAACTTTAATGCAACTGAAAACAGCATCAGAAATGAAATGCATCATTGGACTGTCCTTGTTGTGTATTTAACTGGAATGGTGAGGACAGATATCCCCCCAGATGCTTATTAAAGCTGGGCTGTAACACTGTCAGTTGGAGCCGTGGTGGAGAGGTTAGCCCTCTACCACGGTGACCCACCCTGAGGTGATGTATTTTGAGAGGAGGGGGCAGGGGCTCAGCTGTGGTTCACTGCCTCCACCATGTGCTGAGGTGACAGATGATTCCTACCTGGAGAGCTGACCAGCTCCATCTGTAACATGTCAGAGCTGGAGCGCTGCACATCTGAGAAACCAGGCTTTCTGGGCTCCTGCACGGACACACCATGACCACCTCTGCCCTCAGTGCTGTGTCGACACATGACAGTTTTTCCTTTCTGCTTACAGACTAATGCTTTTCTTAGCCTTATTCAGGTGTGAATTCCGGAAAGGGTTGTTCGGCTCATATTATTTGTTTTAGGCAAGTTCCAATCAGGTGCTCCCTTCTGCTTGGCTGTGTGCCCTGATTCAGTTCAGATGACCTGTCACCTTTCTTGGCTAATTATGAAAATTGCCCCATCTCTCTTCAGATTTAACATGGTTTACATGGGGGTTTAGGGCAGTTTGTTTGTCCGGTTTATGTCTGTTGTGGACTAAGGAGACTTTAAATTATAACCACTGTGGTGTGGCTGGTAAGTTGTGAGGACCCAGAAGCAGACATGGAGACAGAGATCAACTTAAGGTGTAATTTTAATGTCCAAACTCAGGTTTTAAATGCAAAAAGAGGAAGTCCGGTAGGCTGGTTGGCTGGCTGTCGTGTGGGCTGGAGACACTGCAGAAAAAACCAGAGGAGATGGAAGTAAGTGAACATGCAAAGAATCACTAGGAGCAAAGTTACTGACACTCTTACAAAGAGGAAGGCCAGGAGACATGTCTGTACCACTAGGAAGGGTAGACAATACTCAGGCACTGAGACTGAGGGCTGCTGGCTTCTTAAAGTGCCTTGATTGCAGATGTAGAGCAGGTGTGTAGTCTCACTCAGCCTCAGCGACCGGGGGAGGGGAGGAAGCTCTGAAAGAGAGTAAAGCCAGACCAGGCAAACAAGGAAACACAGGAAGTCCAGCCAAAATAAAACAAGAGGAGGCGGCGTCTCACCACAATCACAAGACTATGGGGATGTTGAGGGCCCTCAGACAAAGGACTGAGCTTCAACTGTGGGGTGTAAATGAAGTGAGTGAGAATATCTTGTGCACATTTCCCAAAACCACTTAGATTATGTTCTGCAGATGAAATCCCATAATTCTTTGTAATCAAACACTGTCACATGTTATTCAGGAACTGTTGAAGTTTTTCTCTCTCTTTCACAGAGCTGTGAACCTCTTGCCACCTCTGCTTTTGAGAGACTTAGCCTCTCCTGGATGCTCTTTTTAATGACCAGTCATTACTAACCAAATTAGTTGCGGGATGTCCCTTAAGGTTTTTTTTTTTTCTTTAAAACTCGTGAAGTTTTAACATTTCATATGTTGTTTTAGACTTTTATCAATTTAAGATAGGCCTCAAATGATATGCAAACCTTTCAAATTCAGACCTTTAACTCATTTCTTTACACAGATCTTTTTGGTTTGACGTTTCAAACATCTTCTTGCTGGTTTGTTCCTGAGCAACCAGTCATGCATGTGTACAGTCACAGTCACAAATGGAGAACCAAGAGGTTTTTAACAGCGCACCAAATATCCTTCCATTCTTCTTTCCTTGAAAATAAATCAAGGGCTTGACTGTAGGTTTCATAGCTCCGTAATGTGTGACGCAACGGGTCAGTTGATACTGTCAGTGCAATCTTAAGCAGCAGTCAGACACTCTGCAAAGACAAGACTTTGTATTCAGAGCTAACCAGCCATGAGAAGCTACTGTCTGACTGACTCTGTGTCCGTCTGAAAGTCTGCTGGAGCTTTGACAGCAACTAGAAGCACATTTAAGGCCCTTTGAGAGACTCAGTGTGTGGGTTTCTGTGCTGTAGCTCTGAAAGCAGCCCTACTACCAGAGTCTGTCAGGTATCTATGTCTTTGGGGGGCTGCCAGTACTCACGCTGAGGAGATGTCTGTCTTCTCTTATTGGGCCAAAGACTGCCAGTACTCAGGAGGTTTCTGACTTTATTTATGGAGCCGCATCTTATTAGTGTGTCTGGGTAGAAAATGTTCATAGAAGCGATCATGTTTAGTGAGCAGGTGGTTGTGAAAATTATATTTCTGACAGGTTGGGAAAGTTTATATTTAAGCAGCAATGAGCAGTTCACAAAGAAAATGATAATACTCTATGGGCCTGATCTACTAAGATCCCAAATAACGAGTGCTAAATTGCATGTGCAAACTAAAAGATTGCACGTGCTATTAGTGGGCGTGTTGCGGGTGATCTACTATCATTGTGTGCGCAATTGATAACAGGTGCAAAAGTGGTGCAGACCGCCCTCTTTAAAGGAGGATTTATCGGCCGTCACCATGGAGAGTTTGTGAGAGCAGAGTGTTTGAAGCCATGGAGTTGCAGATATTGTATTGGGGAACTGCAAAAAAGGCAAGGCAAGTTTATTTGTAGAGCACAATTCATACACAACACAATTCAAAGTGCTTTACAGATACAAGAAGATATACTATAAATCAAAAAAGGGATTAAAATGATTCATATATATATACATATATATATATATATATATATATATATATATATATATATATGTATATAACACAATAGAATATCTGAAGAGCACCTGTTGGAAGAAATCACTCTGAATTGGATTTCTCATCGTCAGACTGACATACTCGATACTGCAGTTGGGGATTGACTTTCTCTTTCATGTAGACTGCTCAATCACACTGCAACTGGCCTAAAGCCGTGTTCAGACCAAACGCGACCTTGGCGACGTGAGCAACGGCTCCCAATGCAAAGTCTTTGGACAGCTGCGACCTGACGCGACTTGGCGACCGCCGGCTGCCGGCTGCCGGCGACGTGACGTCAGTGACCTCGGCGACCAAGTGGCGCATGGTCGCCGACGTTGCGTTGCCCGAGGTCGCAGGACACCAAGTCGCATCGCTCCCAAAGTTCAAATATTTGAACTTTGGGACTCCGTGCCGCGACAGCCAATCAGGCCTCTGCTGACGTCAACAAACCGGCGAAGCAAGGGGGAGAAGAAGAAGAATCACAATGGAGGAGCAGCTTATCACTGCCGTGAGTTATCATTCGGTCCTGTACGACATGGGGTGCGTGTTCTACCGGGACCGCATCTCCAAGGAGGAGGCATGGGTGAAGGTGGCCCAGGATGTCGGGTTTTCTGGTTAGTTTGTTGGTTTATTTATTTCAGTGAGCAGACTATTTTCTGAAAACATAGTAAACTTCCCCTGCTTGCTAGGCTACATGTTTCAAAGTGTGTGTGTGTCTTTGCAGTGGATGTGTGCCGCAAGCACTGGAAGGGGCTGCGGGATGTATATATGAGGGAGAAAAGGATGGAGTAGGAAGGTGGGAGAAGCGGGTCAGCGGCGACCAGCCGCATCCTGCGACCTCTGTGACTGCAGCTTTGGACCTGGTGTGAATACACCAGGGCGCGACGCAACGGGAATACAACGACCAACGCGACTAGATCGCTTCAGGTCGCATTTGGTCTGAACGCGGCTTAAGAGTTCACCATATGCTTCAGTGTTTGCATGCCTGGCTTTGAGCCAGCAGCTGAGTAGTACAAATGCATTGTGAGAAAGCCAGGTAGTGAACAAAATCTTAACAGATAAGGAAAGATGACATTTTCCTATCGTACAAATAAACTACCTTAACTGTCAGGAAACGACCCAATGTAACAAGCTGAAAAGGTAACATGTCACCACCAACCACAGCAAAGGCGGACATGCTTCTGTCAATCATTTAGATGTTTACCTGGTGCTTGTAGGCCAGTTTAATCACTGGCTGTTAAAGGTTTCACCAACCAGAGCAAGATTTTAACGTACCCAGATAGTAAAGGATATTTCACATTGGGACACTTTTTTTTTTTTTTTTTAATGCATGCTTAGTTGTGTTTCTGCACATAAGATTTTAACAGTCCCACATTCTCTTTTGCATGCATAAGTGAATTTTAACTATGCACCCTGATTTTTTATTTCCAGTGTGTTTCTACCATTTGGAGTTGTTCTGGACCTCAATATGCATTTTTGAATTTGCTCTGTTCCTGACTTTGGAGCCTGTTCAACCTGATAAAGATTGTTCAGACAATCACTACTTAATTTCCCTTCATTTCCCCACTGTACTTAAGCCTTAAAATGTATCATTTGGTTGGTCGGGTAGGATCCCGGATGAATCCAGTGATTGCAGATAATCTGTTTCAATAGAAATAGGAAATAGAAATGGAGTAGTGTTTTAGCTGTTTCTTCTAAAGCCATTTTCCCTTGTATCCCTCTCCATTTCCTGCCTTTGTCTTTCCCATTTCTCATATGAAGACAACTTAAACACTGCTATCCTTCATAAAGGGTTCTTGTCTTGGTTGGTGGACTGTAATGTGGAGTCTTGTTAGAGTCTGACCCTGAAGGAGACTGGCACAGGTGGGAAACCATTAAGATGAGTCAGTGGTGACAACAGACACCATATAGCTGCTAGCCTGCTTTCAATTTACATCTGCTTCAGCCCAAGACCATAATGAGCACAAACAACTCAGAGGAAAATTAGATAAATGAGGACTATAATTGTGTTTGGAATTACAATTACTGTTATCGCAGGCCTTTTGTTGCTGGGACTTAGTGTTTCCAGATGTACAAATGGAGGAGACTGCCATTGTTTGAGAGGAGTGGATCAAACCTGTTCTTGGCTTGCAGTTCTGTCAACTTGTAATTACTTATTTTTATTGACCAATTACAGCTGGAGCTGACAAATAACAGGTACTCTCTGCTGTGGCAGTGTTAAGATGACTCATGTAGCTTCTAGGAAGGTTTGCTGACTCTTAGGTTTCTGACCAATAGAATTTCAAAGGAGGAGAAGGTCACGTCTGTTTTTTTTCTCCTCATAATTTCAATGATTTGCTCATGCAGCTATAAAAGTAATCAAATCTGTATATGGCATTCATTAATATACTTGTCTTTGCATGAATTTTAAGAGCACCGATTTTGCTTATTCTGCCATATGGAACTATTTGGCAGCTTTTTGTTGCTATTTTTACTCATGCAGTTCATTTTTCATCAAGCATTTTAATGACCTCTAAGGTTATAATGGCCTAAGCTGAAGGGGAGATTTTAGAGATATACAATAGTGTTGCAGTACAAGAATTGTTGACAGCACTATTTAAAAATCCAGACCCAGACTAATGACTGTTAGACTGTCTTGGTTTTAACTGCATTCATTTTCATAATTCTTTTATCTGTTTTCTATGAGCTCCTTAAGTTTATTGAACTCCAATACCAAATGTCTGCAATACTCAGCTAATGAACCAAATAAACGAGTAAAAGAACCTGATAATGGATGTTGGTTTGGCGAAAGATAAATTTTCCTCCTTAAAATAATAAGCAAACAACACAGGCCAATCTGGTGTGTGCTTATTAAAAAAATGTCTGCCATCAATCACAAACTTCCTAACACTGTTAACAAAGCATCTGTTATACTCAGCACAACATCTATGGGTAAACACTGTTTCGTAGGCAGACCAGACAAAGCATCATTGTTGTTGCTATAAGCTCTGTGGGAGAGTGGCATTGCTGTAATGTGTTTACAAAAACAACATGATTTTTGGAGAATTTTTTACTTTAAACATTCAAGCCTTCATGTAGTGCTGCAGTAAAAACAATCACGACTCTGTAGTGGAAATCACTGCATGGGCTTAGAATAACTTCCAAAACCATTGTCTATGAACACAGCTGCATCAACATAAGCATGGTCCAGAAGAGAGGCTGTAGCAGTTATGAGCACTAACAAGCTAAAGGCTACCACTTATCAAAATACAAGCCAAAGTCTGATGTTTTTGAGGACATCGCATAAAACCTTAAACAGACTGAATGATATGCTAGATCTGTAGCCTGTAGTATAATTTAAGCAACATTCTTCAATTTTTAGTATAGTACAAAGTGAGTATTATAACCAAAATAAAGCCAAAGCTCATGAAGTGCAGTAAATAATTCATGCACGGTCCCTTTCAGTAGTCAACATATGACTTCAAAATCGTATGTCATCCTTGTAAGACAGGTGGACATGCTTCTGTAAAAAAAACCTGAACTTTTTTTTTTATTGCTTTTTTTTATCAAGAATTCAGAGCTTTTAAGTTTCTTAAATGCATGTGTGCAGATAAAGAAATATGGATAACCATCTTTGATGATTGTGATGTCAGTATCATTCAAAGTAATTATAACTTCTTTTTTTCATAATCAAGCAGCCCTAATCAGCAGTAAAGGCCTTTCGCCTCATGCTAACAGCTATAGTGTGCCTGCCTATCAATCAAGTCAGCTGTGCCTCTGATGCTGCAAAACTCCTGATCTTAATTACTTTTTAAATGGCTGTGTTATTTAAAAGAATAAAAAAAAATCAGTGAGTGCAGAAAGGAAAAATGTAACATTTGAACCTGCCTGTAAACATGTTGTCATCCGCTCTAAAGATGAGCTGTTTTCAATGTGTTTCTATGGTTTCTGGTCTGTCTGCAGCCATCCTCATGCAGGTGCTTAGTACAAGTGGAGATCTGAGCACGTGCAGATCAGATTCATTTATCAAGACCAGAGCTTCATGCTTCGAAAGATCATAAATAAAAATTCTGAAGTAACTTACATCAGCTGAGCTCTACTCTGTCTTGTTCTAGGCTGTAACATTTTAATCCCACTTAGCATCCTGTAAAAGCAGTTTACTGTTAATGGATGCATAACAAAAAATTGTAGATAAATAAATCATTTATGTTACACTTGTCAAAAAATTTTACTGTGTTTTTGTTCTGCTTTTTAAGTCAGAAGAGGCAATGACAGAGCAAAGGTAAAGACTTGGAGTCTTTTAGATCACCAAATCTGGTGGAACCGCTTGTTGTAACTGTGCAAAGGACACCTGGGAAGAGTGAAAGCAGTACAGCTTGAGTTGCTCCATTTGATTTAAAGATCAACTCCCCTTACCAATCAATCAATCCCAGTATGGGATTTTAGTTTTGAAATTTTACTCAATATTTAGAGGTTGTTTTGTTATCCAGTATATCTGCTGACTGTTTCCTGCACTAGAAACAGGCTCAGGTGAAGCAGAGGCTAAAAGTTTATAGAATAGATATTGTCTACCCGCCCACTGAAGCTGAAATAGACTTTACTCAGATCTCCGGGGGAGTTTATCTAAGGGTCAACACACAGGTCGCCTTCTTACACCGTTTTTGTAAATCAGGCCATCACTTGTTTTGTGCACCATGTCAGCACAGTGTAGCCATCAGCCAACTACATAACCTCGCTGCTCTGTACGGTTAAACCTTATGCAGAAAAGGCTATTCTTTTTGGAATGCAGGGGGTGATTTATGAGCCTAAAAACCTGACAGTATGAAATTTCATGCTTCATTATACTGTTCAATAAGCAGGTCAACATGTCGGAGTTTAAAGTCCATTTTTTGGTGATGCAGACTTCCTCGTTAAAATCTGACCATATGGTTTCTCAGCTCCTCCTCCTCCTCTCCCTACTCTCCATCCTCCACCTGCGGCTGCCTGATAGTTTGATTAGCTGTAAAGGACAATGTGTTGACTAAACAGAGGTCCCCCATTACCTCCAGAGGGATTTCAGGCTCCCAAACTTTCAGATCAATCTGAGCTGTTGATAATGAAATTAAAGTGAGAGCTGTTTGAGGGGAGGCACAGAGCACTCGCTTTGCTGTGGATAAGAGGGAGAGTGTGCTTCATTCAAATTAAAACAAGGGCAACATGTCAGGTGGCACATTAATTGCTGTCCCGGTATTCTTATTTGAAAGATCATAAGTGGCCATAATTGTAACTGAAGTTGAAATCTAACAAATTACGCTAAATCACAACTTGTTCTGTACCTGGCTTTTTAAAACGGTGTTCGGGAGTTAAATAACAAGGAGCAACTTTAGAGCAGAATCAGGGCTTTTGCATTTTTTTAAGTAGACTCCAATGCACTACAAAATACTCAAACTTTAGCATTTTTTTGGTTTGTTTTTGTCTTGTATGCAAATATCATCTTATTAGCTTTAATTTCAGCCACACCTGGCAAGTCAGGAAACTGTCTGTTTCTTGAAACTGCAAATATCTCATTTCAGGAAGGTTTTTTTTTTCCCATTGGCAGTTTTTTTTTTTTTTTTTTTGTCATGACAAGTGATTCTGCCCTTTGTTTGTAGTCTAATTTCTTGAAATAAAACATTTTTCTGGATTTGCTAAGTAAACATGGCCTAACTCATGCCCAAAAGAGAAGTAAGACAATGCCAATATGTTGTTTTTCAAGGCAATATGAAGCCAAAAATGTAATAAAATTATGTGGTAACCATTAATAAAAAGAAAGATGCCGCTCCATAAAAAGTATATTGATTAAATTGGTTTAGTTGTTCATTACACAAAGTCAGCTTTGCTCCTCTCCTTGCTTGTTAGGTGAGTAGCTCCATAACCTTTTTTTTGGCAGTTTTATGAGGCCATAGTGAGGAGATGAATAGCTCACCATAAAGACTGCACTGTCCCATGTGCAGTGATAAGGGATGCAGGAGTCTCTGCTGGTTGCTTGGTAACCTCATGCATCTACAACAGACAGACCTCAGAGAGTCAAAAGGATTTCTCCAGCACAGCACATGCTGGGTGATAAACCCAGACTGACTAAATTCTTTTGAGATTTTGTGCGAGGAAGAGACATTGTGCACAAAAAAATTCACATATCCTAACATGCACATTTGACATCTCAGTTTATGTGCAGAGTGACCAAAAAGACAGGGTTCTGGTATGTTTTTATTTTCTTTTGCTTTTGGACAGAATCAGTCCAGATGTTAAACTGCTCATAAATCAACCTTAGAGTTAGAGTGAGAACCTTGGACATCCAGGATGAGCTCAAATGTCAAAGTCAGTTGAATTAGTTCAGGCATGTGATAAGAATGTCTCACTTTGGAGGTGTTTCAGCCATTGACTGTATATACTATGGACAACTTTGTTCCGCCTACCGCCTGTATACGGATTTGAAGCCAAATAGCTCTCGGTATTTCCGGGATTTTTCTTCATTTCCTGAAATCAGCGCTGCACAGTAGCGATGCGTGCATTCAGCCGCGCAGTTGCCGAGAGTCGCTGTGATGATGCTCAGCTCAAACAGCGTATTCCCCAGGAGAGTTACACAATCCCTGAACACCCATAGGCTTTATCAGGTGTCAATCAAAGAAAACATAATAACTTTTTAAAAACGGAGCTTCACAGAAAAAAGAGAACTTGAGCACAAACCAGTCTTACAATAACTACATGTCAACATCGCAACCAGGGGGGAGAAAAATTTATGTTCAGTGGCTTCACCCAGCGAGGAGGCAGACTCTGTCTATTCTATATACGGTCTATGGTTCCAGCGCGTCCAACTGGGAGGAGACCTGAAGATAGGTCCGGAGCTCACTAGAGGGATAACATTTCCCACCTGGCCTGGAGGTGCCTAGGGATCATGGAGAAAGAACTAGAAAATGCTGATGGGTAGAGGAAGGTCAGGGCTGACATGCTTGGATGTGACCTGATCCTTGATGAGAGGAGGAACATGGATGAAGACCACAGTGTCATCTTTGTTTTACCTTTGCTCTTATTCTGCTGTTGTGTTTTATTCTATCGGCCTTCCTGGCATGCATTTATGCAATTTTACCTTCAGGTCAAACCTGATATAGATCATTGGCAGAACACTGAGGTGAGTTTCAGACGAGCTAAGGGGTATACATAGAAGAGAAAATCAATCCCAAACCATATTGTCGAATTTTGTTACTACAACCATAAGAAGTGTGATTTAATTCGATATTAGTCAGACACACTTAACCCTTAGAACTCCCAGCTATATCTGGCTATTTTTGGTCCACTTGTTTTTTTTTTTTTTTTTTTGTAAAAATCTATGTAGCATCTCTATCCTTTCAAGCGCAGCTAATATAAACAAATCATTTTTCTCAGCTGTCAGTTTATGGGTGCAAAAATTATGTAAAATAAATGTGACAGTAGATTCAGAACCATCAAAGTCAACCAAAAAACAAAAACAAAAATTGATACCAACAGTACTTTGCTCAAAAAACACATAAATCTACAGTGACCAAGCCTTTTCTCACTTGCACATCATTCTGTTAAGTCTTGTCTATCAGAAGAAGGAATATTGGGTTTGAAACAAACACACATCAGAAACTATTTAAATATTTACTTTAATTCTTCCAGGCAGTTTTCACTATATACAGTTGTTTATGCCACTCCTTGAAGCAGTTCCTGTCTGAGATGAGACAGAGGGCCACATCATACTGCTCATAATCTCTTCTTTGCTTATTTTGCAGACAAGCTGGGAACTTTCTTGCTGATCTTAAACATACTGCTCCCAAAAGAGTAAACATGATTAATAGCACCGTAATCCTCATGTTTTACAAACCAAAGAGAAACAGAAATCGTTGTTGACATCCAGAGTACAGACCTGTGTGTGTTGCTGAGTTCAGTCCTCTAAACCAAAGTACCCACAGAGCCTGCCAAGAGCTTTCACCCATATCATTAAGGCGGCACCGGGAGGAAGAGGATTCTCCAGAGATCACAAACCCTCTCTGAAGCTGCTGGGAGGGTCGGCCATCCAACTCCACTAACAGGCTGCCACAGAGGACCTTTCTGGGTTTTTAATAGAGGGCCCCCTTTACTCTGCATTGACACACTCACACACACACGGACACACAAGCACACCTCTATGATGAAAGCTTTTTTGCAGAATGTTTCATCTCAGTGTAGCTTCGGTGAGATAGGAAGAAGAGAAGTACAAGTTTGAAGATATCTACGTGTGAGGTCTGTGTGAAGTCTCTACTTAAAGTGAAGTGTTTGTGCTGTGTTCCTGTGTGTGTGTGTTCCTGTGTGTGTGTGTGTGTGTGTGTGTGTGTGTGTGTGTGTGTGTGTGTGTGTGTGTGTGTGTGTGTGTGTGTGTGTTTCTGAATGTGCCTGTCTCCCTGGCAGCCCACAGCAAGCTCCTCACCAGAGTATGAGTTTCACACGCATTTCATTTCCTGCAGTCAGCATCAATTCAAACCCCTCAGAGGAATTAACTCTATCTACCTGCTTGTCGTTTCCCCCGTCGCTCCAGGTGCCCCCCTCACACACGCACACATACACCTGCACACACTTACACTCCTTCTCCTTTGAAGGTTTGCAGCCCCCTTCTTTAGTCTGCAGGGGAGATAAGAGCGTACTCTGGAGAAAGAGAAGTCACAGTGATGGATGATGTGTGCAGCTGCCACACAATGCTGTACCAATAATGTGTTATTGATTAATGTCTGTCACAGGCCCTCCACCGCAGAAGAACACACACATGTTCCTGTCCAGCACTGCGTGTGTACTCTATCATTAGTAACTGACACTAATTTAGCCACCAACCTCAGCAGGAAGTTAAAAATAACCTTACCTATGGAGAGTTTGGAGAATGGTGTTAGAGTTTGACTTGAAGCCGCTGACAATACAGCCGGAAACTCACGCTGTATGTCATATGCCAATTGTCTCTTTTGTGTTTTTAAATGTTCATTCAGTACAACTTTAAAACATGGTTGGTCTCCGTTCAACAATTTTAACAAGCACTTGCACAACTGTCACAATATCTTGCCTACAAAATAAAGTTACTTTGGAACAACTAAAGGAATAATCCACTGATTTACTGAGGTCAATTCTACAGCCCATGAAAGTGTTGAAACCATGCAATTGAACATTTTTACTCTTGGTTCTTTAAACTGTTTTCATTCAATTCTGTAAGTGTAATCTACTACAACCTAAAAGCAAGACAGAAGAACTTCAATAATAAAGCAAGACAATGGTTTCATGAGGCTCATGAGTCTTTTCCAAAAAAGCTTCAGTCACAGAGCTGATGATAATCATAAACTTGAATAGTATTACACCTGCATTTACTTTTGCATTTACCGTCCTTTTTTTTAGACTATTTAATCCAGGATATAAAGTTGTGTGGGAGACATGCAGCAAAGTTCAAAGGAGTAGAACCAGTAACCCTTTGTTGCAAAATAAATCCGCGTCTTTAGCCAGTCTTCCACCAAACTGCCAAATCTTATTTGTCTGTTCATCTTGATAGCTGAAGGTCTTGTGGTTTGTGTCAGTTTTGGTGCCCCCTGTGGAAAAAGCAGTCTGTGTATTTTGTTTGCTATATGCTTAGGTAGTGTTTCATCCTGTTGACTGTTGACAGTCACAGGCATCATATTTTTGTGAATATGTCATGTTAAAACCTAGAAACAGTTAATTTCCTTCCTTTTCCTCTTATTTTCCTTTGAGAATAAATAAGGTTCTTCTTATTTTTATTCTGATTTTCTACCTCTTTGCTCCAGTGTCAGACATCATGAATTAGTTTATAAGTTGTCAGTCTAGTGGTTTCTGTTTTTATACATCACAAAAATGTACCAACATAATTTATAGTCTATTTCATCAATGTAAAAAAAAAAAAAAAAAAAAAACCTCCAGTTAAGCCAAATTGATGAAATACCTGTCTCTTTCAGGAAGCACAGCTAACTTTTTAAAATAACTCTTGAAGGTCTGAAGCCTGGGGGAAATATTGGACAGCCAAGTCTGATTTAAAATTCTGTGTAGAAAATAGAACCGACTGCTGTTACCATCCAATCCCTCCACACTCCTGTAAACACCTTAACAAATTCAAAGATGTAGGGACCCCCGGAAGTCCTGGGCCCCGCTCTGGGAGCTTCTGATACAGGCAGCAGCATCATCTCCGCCTCAAAAACACGCACACCCATACACACACTTTGTGTTGCCCTGCTTGTGCCACAAACACAACACCACAACTCCATTTGATTCCTCCCTTCAGGAGAGAGGATAAATCAGCAGGTTTGAACCTGGCAGGAGTAGGTCCGAGAGTTTTCCCACTCGTCCTGTTCTACTTCAGCTCACAGTCTGTGTCTGTGTTCATAATGGAAACTGAAGATAGATTGTGTTCTTTCTCTCTGCATGCTCAAACATCCCGATGCTGATTCTGGGAAATGAAATGCTGCCACTGAAGCAGCAAATTTGATGAAAAATGGAATTTCATCCAAAACAAGCTAATGCATGTTCAGGATAGACCTTTGACTTGCTCTTTTCTGCTTTTCCTATTAAAATCTGTAAATTTAAATTTTGAGTTATTTGAATCAGTTCCAGGAAGAACTTTGAAATGAAAAATAAATATTGAATAACTAACCTTACCTTGTGACATCGGTTCCAGTAATAACCTCTTAGCTTTTGAGAGTGCCATACCATCATGACTTTCTTAGTTTCTTTGACTCTTAGTATCTTTGTTTTATTTTGTTAATGTCAAAAAAGTAAATGAAGATTGGTGATTAATTATGGTATTTTCTTAGCAGAACAGCACAATATTTCTGTTTTCTATGGCCAGGACTCTCAGTTTTAAAACTGTTAACAAATAGAAAAAAAATAAAAAATATGTTATACTTAGACTATTTTATGGTTATATTAATTCCACAATGCTTTTAAAGGTCAGGTAATTATTAGACATGTTCATGTCATATGTTCCTAAACACTATCATCACCTCTATAAGAAACATCTGAGACTCTCATAACCAGTACATTAATTTTGCAGCAAAAGTACTCGAAAGTATAGTTAGATTAATCTGCATCTATAAATCTTGATTTATCAGCACCATCCAGCGTGCTGATTAGGTGCAGCTCACTGACTAAAGCAGCAGTGTAGTGCAGCCCTGGTCAGCTGGGCTGATCCCCAATCTCAACAGGAATTTGTGGATATTATCCCCTACTCTCTACTCACAATTTCCCATCAAACTCAGAAAACTTTAAAAAAATAAATAAATAAAGGCTATACAAGCCAAAAAAAAGAAACCTTTAACAAAAGAAATGTAAAAAGGCCAGTAAAAAAAACAAAAAGGAACCACAGGGGAACCAAATACTAGATGTCCCCCTACCACAAGGATGTGCAATAAGTATGACAGATGAGCCCTGCCACACAGACCAGTACAGTGCTGAACAACTCTTCGCATGCTTCAAGTCACCTGCTGCCAATTTAAAATAGCTTTAATGAAGAGACATGTGAGCCCCTCACAACTGTAAGCCTTTCTTTGTTCTAAAGTTAGCAGTATTTCAAGAATGAGCTACATCTGTATCTGTATATCAGATGATGGACCAGTGCTGGCTGACCCCCCGCTCTCTGGCTCAGTTTGGTTCCCTCATGTGCATCGAGATATTTACTATCATCCCTTAAAAAAGAAACTGCAATAATTTTAGACACAAGACATTTTACTAGTCTTAGAGGATACATAAACACTGACTTAAAAAATGTTATCTTTATCAACAATGTAAAGCAAGTTTGTACATCCCTAATTTATCCTTAATATTAACATTTATGGCAATGAGTGATGCCCTTAATCAAACCCTCTCGTCGTATTAGCAATAATATCCATATGTTAAAGATATAACCTCTAAAAATAGAACAGTACAGTGTGGCAACTCCCTGGAGTCCACTGGCTTCACAAGACCAGCAGCTTTCATGAGTTTCTGCAAGATCTAAGGGCATTTCTTTATAATAGGGTAGATGAGTGTATTTTCAGAGACTGACTGAATGCAGTTCCTCAGAAACAAAGTGATTATTTAAGACTGAGGTTTTGAAAAAATACAAATTTTCTTGTGAACTAATTATACTGCCATTTTTTTTTTTGGTCTGTTGACCAATTAGAGGCTGCATTTGCAATCAGCTGACCTGTAGAAGTCCAGTCAGAGGTGAGAACAACCTCAGAGTTTGCTGTTATGATTGAAATACACCAAATAGAACCGTTCTGAATGGATTCATTCAAATCTGCTCCTTCTAGTATCAGTAAATATGTCGTATTCCTTAAAAATGTGTCTTATAACCAGGTCAGTACAGTCCACCAGGCAGATGTTGTAATGTTGGGCAAAGAAATCAGGCTGCTGAAAGGATGAAATATGTCTGAACACAAGAGGGTCTGAAATTCTTTTTATAGCAATCCTTTACAACATTTTCGTTGAGCCATTTGACAGACTGTCCTAAAAGAACCGAATTTACCAAAGAGTGAAATGTATGTAAGTAAAACTGATCAATGGAAGGAGTGATATCATCGCTCTTCCTGCCCAAATGTCTTTGTTAATGAGGAAAAGTGACAGTCCTATCTGAGTCTGTTGCTTCTTTTTTGTCCTCACTTCATTCTTAAACGGTCAGGGCTGTCAGAGTTATGATGCAATTAATTTGACTGCGCCACACTCTCGTGAAAATGCCTGAAAATAAACAGCTTTCTTTCCTCAGGGATATTGAAAAGCAAGACATCAAAGGAGCGTGACGCACCGAAGGTGAGCGCAATCCTCGCGTTAAATAATACAGCCATAAAGATCAAAATTTAATGCATCTCCCACTCATCACGACTCATTTGTGATTTAAAGCACTTCTCCAGGAATAAAAACAGCATAATTTCAGAGCCCAGATCATGCCCAGATTGCCTGAAAGAAGAGAGGGAGTTCGTTTGAACAGTTTTTTGAGGCAGAACAAAGGTAAGATATTCTGAGTCTAATTTAATGTCTCTTTGAAATAAATTAAACTCATCAAATATATGGGGCTTATTGATGCAGAACTTTTTGCCCTCTAAATCAGCGCTTTTTTGATCTCACATAAAGGCGTTATCTCTCCCATACTGGCTGTGCTCACTTCTCACAGCCAATTTAACAAGTATATCAAACACATGAAACTCATCATCTCAGCACTTTCAGCCATGTTAAAGCTGTAATCCAATTAGCAGAGTCATGTTTATAGATAATGGGCACCCACTGGAGACTTCACACCATGTTAGCCTGCAAACACACACACAACATGAAAGAAGTGTAAAGATAATATCCATAATCTCAGATGCCCCATTAGTATGTCTCCGTAATTTTAATATAGTGTTCTCGACTGAACACTGGGGTAAAGCTCTTTCTGTAGAGGAGTTTAAAAGGCAGTAAGGTTGACAGTATATAATGAGTATGGTCCTGCTAAGAGGACAACCAACCAACCGGTAAAGGTTGCTGTGCTGGCCAACCAAATACAGGTGCATCTCAGAAAAACCAAAAGACCTGAAAAAGTTCATTTTTCTTTTCATACAGAAACTAAACTTTTCAGAAAGTTATGTTCATGTATGCTGTCAGTACCCGGTTGCGGCTCCTTTGGCATTAATTACTGCATCAATGCGATGTAGCATGAGGGCGATCAGTCCGTGTCTCTGCTGGGGTGTTATTGAAGCCCTGGTTGCTTTGATAACTCCCTCAGCTCATTTGCATTGTTGGCTCTGGTGTCTCTCATCTTTCTCTTGACAATACTCCGGAGATCCTTTTACAGGGTTCATGTTAGGCCAACTGAACGGCTAATCAATCAGTTTCTAAGAGTTATGGCACTGCGGGCAGGTGCCAAGTCCTGCTACAAAAGGAAATCTTGACCTCTATACAGCTTCTTAGCAGATGGAGGTATGTGTCCTCTCAAAGCTAGGATAAACTGAGGTTTTGACACAGTGGTATCAATGAGACATCCATTTTTTTCAGGGGTGCAACGATAAATGGACGTTGTCGACAAAAATCAATCAAGTCAACAATGAATTCCATTGTCGACTATTGTCGGCAGACATGTTTTTTTCCAGTGGAGTGAGGCATCTTACTTAATGATCTCTGCCTAGAGTCACATGTGCGCAATAGCATCTCTGCCGAGCGTTAGGGTATTTAAACACGGCGGTGCCAGCGTCCCATACAGCAGCTACGAGTGGGAGTATGTGCTTAAAAATCTCCAAAGTCTGTAAGCACTTTAGTCTAGAAAAGGCAAGGAAAAAAAAACACTGCAAGGTTTGCAAAGCAGACCTTGCGTATCATGGCATCATGACAGTGATGCACGAACATTTGAGGAGAAGGCACGGAGTGTGGATGAAGGTTAGCCTCACCTTGGTACTGTTTTACTGCTGCTAATTTGCATAACCTTGGTTTTCTAGAAAAAAAAAAGTTTGTAAATGACCACAGACAAGTGCGCACACCATCTTTGGACCTTGAGTGTGATGCGATCGGGAGGGGGAGGCGGTCGCGCTGGGGGCGGCGCGACGCGGCTCGGGCCCGACAGTGCCCCACCGGGGCCCTAGTTAAGTTTATTATTTATTTTAAATAACAAATTTGCCTGTCTTGAAAAAATGGACAGAGGTTTATTTATTTATGGTTTTTTGTCTTTACTGACTGAGCACAGTGCCTGTCAATTGGTTTTGGATAGGACTTTTTTAATTTACTTTTTGTATGAACCAGCCTATAAGCAGCAAAGTTAAATACAAATGCATTTGTCATTCAAGTACCCATAATTTTTGTGTTTCTTATTATTGCCACTTAATTAAAGCAACCTCACATTGAATTTAAGAAGAAAATCATAATTACCCGATTAGTCGACTAATCGTTTCAATAGTCAGTGAATAGTCGACCGATTAAAACAGTTGTTAGTTGCAGCCCTCGTTTTTTTTTAATCATCAGTGATGTTTTTGAGCTTGTCATTTTCTCATCTTTGTCATGAAAAAAGGTCAGTGTTGAATATTTGCTGTTGTAATTTTCATCAGTGACATTAACATTACAAAGAAAATAAAGTAAGGAAAATGGTAAACTAAGAAAAATGGCTGGTAGGTGATTTCAACATCCCCTGAACCTCATTGCTGTGTGACTAACAAAGACAGCATCAGCACCCCTCATCCTGTTTGATCTATTGGTGAACTATTTTGTTTGCTGCCTAAAGCTTTGGTCACCACCCCCACCCTCCCTACCAAGGCTTTACACAGATTTCAGGAATCACAAAGGTGCCCATTCTGCTGTTATTGCTGTTTCCTGGTACCACTTGTGTTTCATTATAACTAAACTGGAGGAGGCCATACAAAATTTCATTACCTCAGCATAATGACAACAAAGATTACTCACTCCTCAAACGTCTGTGTGCCAAAGGACGCAAACTGCAGGTACCTTTGGGACAAAGTAAGGGACAGAAGAGGAATGGAAATATGCCAGAGATGAAAACAATGAAGCTCTGAGAGCAGCTCATATATCACTGTTAGGTTTAATATCATAAAAGAATGCGGAGTAAATTAAATGTTTTCAGTGCTTTCAATTTTCTGATATTCCTTGACGCAGTTTCAAATTTTCTCATCACAATCCTCTGTGGTTTTGGTAATGACGTTCATGATTTCAAAGGAAACTCTTTCTCTTTTCCCAAAAGATTGGTACCGACATATGTCTAAAACACATTTTAAATTTCCATTTCCTTTATGTCATCCAGAGGGATCCATGCATTTCAGATGTATTCAGAGATACTGGGCTGTTTGATAACGGGCACTGAAGAGCTGCGTGAGACAAACGAAATGAAAACAGTGAAAGGCATTTTATTTTTATTCGCAGTAGACCGAAGGATACACAACACATCGAGACACCTGCTGAGTCGGTGCTGGAAGGTGGGGGGTCATAAATTATGGAATGAGACCTTGAAACACAGTGTGACACATTTGAAAACACTACATCTGACGGCAGGGTACAAGGTAGGGGACGTGCATACTGATGCCACAAACACTGTGGTGGTGACATGTACTACAGAAGACACCTTTAGCTCAGAAGACATCCCATCACCTTAGAATACAAAAGTACAACATCTCGGTTATTTCCTCCCAAAGATTTAGTTACTTTCTTGGAAATATTATGTGCTTTAGTTAAGATTTATGTCACAGCAACTTTTTTCAAGCCAATCAAATGCAGCAATGTTCATAGCTTTGTGATGCAATGAGCCCCCAGACACATTGGTAGTTGGTAGCGATTTGAGGGTTCCTTGAAAACTTAATGTTCCCTCAAAAAGTCTTTTGTTTCCAGAAAACTGTAGTATCCATTTATTAGATATAATCAAGTGTGTCCAAAATATACCAGGCCACCTGATTATACTGTATACAAACCCCTTCTGAAGGAAAACTCTGGCATAATTGTGTCAGTTTTGTAACAAATAAAAGTGCATTTCCATAGTAACCCTTTGTTTTCATCATAGGTTAAAAAAATGGGCTTTGTTGTCTCTATGGTGGTCATTCATTTCTTGAGTGGCAAGTCCCACCCCAGCTAGTTTATAACCAACTGGCTGGAGCCACAACACCAATCCAGACTTAGATGCTTAATCAGTACTGCCCAGTAGGGCTGAAATTGACCAACGAAATTCTTGGTCAACTAAAACCCAAAAATTTTCGACCAAAAATCGACAAATCAGGGAGAGGGATTTTTCCGACTCTGATGGCAACCCCTTCTGTGGTGGGGGATGACACGGCTCGACGGAGCGCAACTTGGCAGAACACGGTTCTGTCAGGTGAAAATTTACCGATTTTTGCTCAAGAAGGCAATTAAACACTAACATTTAACACTTCAATCTTTCTGTCTCTAGCCGGTCTCCAGTGGGTTGGGCGAATCCAAAATGGTGAAAACAAGGGGGTAGTTCTGAGACAGGCTGTTACCTGTGAAACGGGGGTTCTCTGAAAACACCCCCATTAGCACTTAGGTACGTTCCTCCGGATGAAATTAACCATAGACTATAAATTGATGTGCAAAGAACTCAAGACGACCAATCAGAATTTTGGCACATATCGACCAATAAGTTGACCAGTCGACCAGCACATAGAGCCCTAGTGCCCGTAGCAGCTAAACCAACTCTTAACAAACTCTCTGAGTCTGGGAGAGGTAAATTGTGTTTTTGCACTCACTTGCTACTTATTGTGCTCTCTCTTTGGGAACAGCTCTCACAAAAAACTCAATGGACCTCCTCTATAGGATTAGATTATGTAGGAGGGCTGACAGTGACTAATGCTTGTGAGCTATGGCTTCTGTGCCTAGATTAATCCATGATCTGTGCACATTTACCAACCTAAGACAAATGACTAACAGGGATGATACAGATTCATAACTTCATTTATAACCTGAAAGTTGATGGGCTTTTGAAAATCTGTGCAATAAACTTTCACAGATTTTGCCATCAGTTTGCAAGACTACTCAGTTTAGCCATAGCCCAATGTTTACAAACCCTGCTTGTTTTGATCTGCTTTCTGAAAGGAAGGTTTGTCTCTGAAGTACTGTGTATGGAATTGACTGACTGGTGTCTGAGAGAAAACATGAATGTGATGAAATTGTTCCTTTTTTTTACCTCACCAGATTCAAGATTGATAAGAGGACTGCTCTGTGCCTAAAGTAGTAAACAACTGAGATGATGACATTATTGTACTACCATCTTAATACATTAAAGCTGCATTGAAAGTACACAGACAGGCAGAAAGTTTTCAAGAATATAATACTGTAGTATGCTATATGGACTGTCGATAACATATCCATAATCCTGCTGAAGTCACCCTTTGGCTCGATGTGATATTTTAAAAGCTGACTCAGCTGGATCCTTCAACTTTATTTTGGAGGTAGACCAGTTACCAGCTTTGGTGGACTACCAGGGCTGATTCCGGGCTTTTCACCTGTTATCTGTGACCACCTTTTGTTTTACAGATTAATCAATGAGAAAGAGAGATGTTTTGGCTGTGTCGATGGGGCATCTTTCCCTCTGGGTCTGTTTTCTTGGCTAAATTTTACATGATTGAATGATGTAACTGTACTGTAACTGGCTTACTGCAAAGTTTTGTGTTGGAATTTTTTGATTTTACAAATTCTGAATTTGGCCAGAAAGACTTTCAGTTTAACTGTCAATGCATTGCCGCTCCAACTATTGGTGATAAGCCTTACTAATGATAGATTTTGGTATCTGTAAAGGCCTTGAAGCCAATAATGGACAACCTCCAGTCTTTACACTAGCGAAGACTTTGAAGTCTAGCTGCCTTCATACAGCTTCAGCAGGCCCACCAATCAGCCACACCTACATCTATCCTCTTTCAGGATTTAGATTTGCCCTGCATGGACATGGACAACATTTAAGGTTATGGATGCATTTCCAGCATGAGGCAAGCTTAGGCTTTACATTTAGACATGCATTTCAGATAGCAATATACAGATTGAAGATACATCATGAGATGCAGCTGGGACACATCATCAGTGATGTTCCTGAGTTCATCGGACGTTTCGGGTCTTTCAACATCATACGTCCTCCCTCAGGTGACCCAGCCTAGGGTTGATCAGACCCTGGCTTGTGTCCCAGTAGCAATGGCCCACAGTTCGCTCCTCCTGATCCACAGCCACCTGGAGGCTCTCTCTGCCGCCTCCATGGTGGACTTGATGGCTGACCTTTTTGCAGCCCCGGTGATGCCAAGTAGCGAATAAACCTTGCACAATGAGCGGCCAGCAAAGCCCCTGCACCCCACTTCAATGGGTTCACACCGTGCCTTCCACCCTCCTCTTTGGCATTGCTCGACCAGCTCCTGGTACTTTGACCGCTTCCGCTCGTTTGCCTCCTCTATGCGATCCTCCCAGGGAACTGTCAGCTCTAACAGGAGCACCTGCTTTGAAGAGACTGATGATAGCACGATGTCTGGCCTCAGGGAAGTTGTTGTGATCTGGTCTGGAAACTTGAGCTGCTTGCCAAGGTCAACTCTGAGATCCCAGTCCACCGCTGAGGTGAGGAGGCCAGCTGCTGGTTTGGGCTGTGACTGTGGCTGCTCTCCAGCCCTGACAAAGGCGATGTTCCTGTTGCCAGGTTGTTGCTTGCGGCTGTTGTTTTTGGCCACAGCTTTGGAGATAGTTACAGCAACAGACTTCAGCACCTGGTCGTGCCGCCAGCGGTAACGACCCTCCCCAAGGGCTATCGAACAGCTGCTTAGGATGTGCTCCAGAGAGCCTTTCCTGGAGCACAGGGCACAGGCTGGAGAGTCGCCCAGACCCCAGAGATGGAGATTGGCTGGGCTGGGCAGGACATCGTAGACAGCACGAACCATGAACCCTATGCGCTGCGGTTCTGCCTGCCAGATCTCAGACCAGGTCACCTTCCTCTCCAGCGCACCCTCCCACCTTGTCCATGCTCCCTGCTGCTGCATGCCCACCATCCTGCTGGTCCGTTCCTCCTCGACCCCTATCCGCACCTCCCTCAGGACTAGCTGTCGTTTGTCCTTGCCATGTGCCTTCTCGTAGCGCGGTTGAGGGAACACTCCCAGCCCAGCTCGACCCGTTGCCACCGAGCCTACCAGAGCCCTGTGTCTCAGCCGAGACTCGGCTACCTCCAGACCATCTTGAGCCCTCCACTTCCTGCCAGTTCGCACCACGATGCCCGCTGATGCTACCTTGGAGTCCTTGGAGTCCCGATAGAGCAAAGCCTCTCTTGTGCGAGAGACCCTGAACTCCTCCTCTAGGCTACTGAAAGGGAGCTGGAGTTTGTTGGTCTTTCCATACAGTGCTGCACTGGATAGGCTGCGTGGGAAGCCCATCCATCTACGGAGGTATCCGCTGATCTTCCTCTCCAGAGTCTCTACAGTCGACAGGGGCACCTCGTACACCAACAGAGGCCAGAGTACTCGGGGTAAGATGCCATGCTGGTAAATCCACGCCTTAAACCTGCCGGGTAAGCCAGACTTGTCTACTGCCGATAGCCATGTCTCAAGCTCCTTGATGGTGATCTGGATTGATGCAGAATCCCTGAGACTACAGTCAAAAATCTTGCCCAGGCTCTTGACTGGTTTCTCGGTGATAGATGGGATTGCCGTGCCATCCACGAGGAAGCGAAACTTGTCTGCCACTTTTCCCTTCTTCAACACCATCGACCTGGATTTAGTTGGTTTGAAGCTCATTCTTGCCCAGGATATGAGCTTTTCCAGGCCCTGGAGTATCCATCTTCCACCAGGCACAGATGTTGTGGTGACGGTGAGATCGTCCATAAAGGCTCTGATGGGTGGTTGTCGAATGCCAGACTTGGACAGAGGATCTCTGCACTCCCTTTCAGCTGCCTTGACTACCATATTCATGGCCAGGGCAAAGAGGCCAACCGAGATGGTGCACCCAGTTATAATGCCCTTTTCGAGCCTGTGCCAGTCAGATGTTGTGCTCCCAGAAGTGACTCTGAGCCTGAAGTTCCCGTAGTAATTCAGGATGAGGTCCTTGATCTTCCTGGGTACATGGTGACGGTCTAGGGTAGTCTCAACGAGCTTGTGGGGTATGGAGCCGAAGGCATTGGCCAGGTCCAGCCAGAGCACGACGAGGTCTCCCTTGCCCTCCCGTGCCTCCCTGATCAGCTGGGTGACAACTCCAGTGTGTTCTAGGCATCCTGGCACACCGGGGATACCACCTTTCTGGACAGAGGTGTCAATGTAGGCATTCTTTAGGAGAAAGTCTGTCAACCTTCTGGAGAGGATGCTGAAGAAAATCTTCCCCTCGACGCTGAGAAGCGAGATGGTTCTGAATTGCTCCAGCTTGGTGGAATTCTCTTCCTTGGGTATCCAGACACCCTCCGCCTGCCTCCACTGATCCGCCACAGCTCCTCTGCGCCAGATCACACGCAGGATCTTCCAGAGGATTCTAAGGAGCCCAGGGCAGCGCTTGTACACCTTGTAAGGAACGCCACTGGGTCCTGGAGCTGATCTGGCTCTGGCAGCAGCGACCACCTCCTGGATTTCCTTCCAGGTGGGCTCGCAGGTGTTGAAGTCGACAGTGGGAGATGGTATGTCCAATAAGGCACTGAGGGGCCCTAGGGCTTGCTCTCTGTCAGGGTCGCTCAGGTTGCTTTCCAGGAAGTGGTCTACCTCCTCCTTGGAGCAGGCTAGACGCCCACTGCGCTTCTGCCCCAAAAGCTGTTTGGTGAATCCAAATGGATCCGCTATGAAAGCAGTTCGCTTCCTGGCTCTCTCTCTCCTGCGTCTCCTGTGCCATTCAGCTCTGCGCAGGGTTGTGAGTTTCTTCCTGATGATGTTTCTGAGCTCTGCCAGTGGTGGTTTCTCCTCCTCAGTTGCTGCCTTGTACTGTCTTGCCAGGGACCGGAGCTCCTGCCGCAGTTGATGGATCATTTCTGCTCTACGGTTCAAGGTGTAGTTGGGTCTGGTGGATTTGCACTCTTCCACACCGTACCTCTCCGTTCCATAGGTGACAATGATGGTGGTCATGGTCTGAAGTCGTCTGTCAACATCCCCCTTTGCTGTTGATTCGATGATTGTGGTGACATCCTCATCGAACTGGTGCCACACTTTGTGTTGGTTTGCTGGAGGCCACTTGATACGACGCTGTTGAACTACTCTGCTATGAGCTGGAGAGCTAGGCACTTGGAGGTTCTGGGCTCTGTGGGGTGTCTCCCGGCCGGGCTCCTCCGTCGTCTCACCAGGACTACGTCCTGTGCGCTGTGTTGCACTCTCCTGGACCAAGCATTTCATTCGGCCTTGATGGATTTTTAGGCCGAGCGCGTTCTTGCAAACCTTGCCACATTTGCATCTTGCGATTGTCGTCGTCGATAAGCCGTTTGCCAAAGTCGTCAACGTTGTGTCCGTCCTGTTGGGGAACTCATCCTCCCCCCCTCTCGGGTTCCCCTGGGGGTATTTCTCAGTAGGTCGTTCTGTAGCTTGGTAGGGTTCTCCCTCACGGAAGAAACAAGTTGGGATGCTACCCCTTCCTGCCCCGGTTGCCGTCTTTCCGGGCTGTCAATTGTCTCTCCAATCGTCACCAGCCTGTTCCTGGTCGTCGCCCAGCCTGTTCCTGGGTGTCACTGGCTAAGCCAGATTCGAATGATTGAAGATACATCATGAGATGCAGCTGGGACACATCATCAGTGATGGCATATGGTGATATGTATGGCAAGGAACCAAAATGTCTGTAGTGTTAGTGTGTGCTGTGTAGCGATGTCCATCATAGGAGGTTTTTCCTCTCTCTCATATATTGAGGAACTTTTGTTAAAATACAGTCTTTGTGACTCTAACCAGTTTTGTCAACCTTTTTTTTATTTTCTAGAAGCGCTTGTCTCATATTTTCCTTTATTTTAGAGGAATTTCTTAAAATACTCCACTCCTTTTTTTTCTTCTTTTGATTTATAATTGTTAGACCAACCCCCTGACGACCATCACCTTCTCAACAACAATTAGCATCCAAAGCTAATGTTTATCCTTACAGAACCAGGATAGATCTGTCCACATTTATACACTAACTAATGAATGATTCATACAGTATTTTCAGCTCCAAACAGTATGAAAATTCTTCTTCTTTCTGGTTCATTAATTCCCTGCAGCCGTCTGATGGCAGTCTGACACGTGTGCGGGTAAATCTGCACCCTCTGATTTGGGAAGTCCTGCATCAGAGCAGCATCATTACACACTGCTTCCACTGTGTTTACCTTCATTAAATCATGTGCAAACAACATCAGGCTGCTACAGAATCACCACACATACCTCAGCACACAGCAAACCCGGTCAGTCATAATTCCACATCTGCTCATTACTGAGGGAGACAACAGTTTTGGAGATCATTAATCCTGGTCATCACAGCATTGTTTGATATTTAGGAATAAACTCCGGCATGGGTTTATAGCTTGTATAGTCCATGCAGTGAAAGTTTCTGTATTAAATCCTGATATACAGTATGTTACCATTTACAACATAAATTACAGCATGATAATCTGATAAAGGCAATTACGTGAACAATTTCAGCAAACTTTACAACACTTTTTGTAAAACTTTACCATCTGCATCAGCGTTAAGATTTGTAGTGCCTTTTGTTCACATCCTGCTGCTACAAAAGTCCAGTCAACACTATTACTTTGCAGAGAAAAAGCGTCTTCCTCCTTTAATCTCTGATCTCGCTGTGTTCCTGCGATTGGTTGAGCCGAATCAAAGTGATAAACCAGTAATGAATAAGTCCATCTATCCTTTTTCTGCTGCTTCTCCACACTGGGTCCAAGTTGCAGTAAGCTGAGCGAAGTATTCCAGACAGTCTCCAGCCTTTCCCAGCGCCTTTTGGGAATCTTGAGGCAATCTCAGGCCACGATCCATAAAATCGCCCCTAGCTTGTTCTGGATCTCCCACCTGATGAGGCAGGTAAAGGTGCCCTGGAGGTTGGACCATACTGGCTCGCCTTTGGTCTGTGAGCGTTTCTTGATGTCTGGGGTTCATATTTGCTGCTTTTATCTACAATTGTGTTTCTTCTTTTGCCACCCAAGGCTATCAACCATGTGTGAGGGCTAGACTCACTCATTCATTGAGGGCCAAGCTGTGCTTCCCAGCTGGAGGACCTCAGAACAATGTATCCAGTAGAAGTCTTTCGAGCAAAGATGCAACATAATTGGTACAAGGGCAGCAGCCGTACCCCTACACGAATCATTATAGCTGTTATTTTTATGCTCAACTCTCACATCACTGATCTGCTGTTTGCAATGCTGCCATTGTGCCATATATTGAAGTACAGAACTTTATATAACTAGAATATTTTAATCTCATGTACAGCAGCAGGATTCCTTCTTACCTGATTTCAAAACAAAAGTTATTTTAGGGTGCGAGTGTCATGGAACATTGCATTCCAATGGAACAATTAACAATGATGGGTGACAGCCCCGTGATTGTGTATGACAATGCGAATGTTTCCGCCCAGTCTTTAGCATTTTCAAAAAGCTCTATAATGAAGTAGTAAGCGTACATGAAGAAACAAAAATAAGAGTTTGAGTATCAAGATGTGATATTGCAAGATTAAAGTCAGTATGTTTCAAAGCAAAAAACTTCTAGTATGAAAGCACTCGAAGATGTGAGGAGCAGGGACACAGCATCGAGGCTCAGTAATGCTCTGAGCTATATATGAATATAGATACAGATGATGCATTGAAGCCATGGCAGAAAAAAATTTCATACTTTGAAAATTACAACTTTTCATCCACATATGGCGTATTAAATTGCCTCACAGCTGCTGCCTGCAGGACTGCTTCTGATTTTACATATTTTTTTAAAGCTCCTATAGGGAACTTTTGGAGTTCTATCATATTTGGCGCCCCCTGTGGACAAATTGATCTCTGCTCTAACTTGTCAATATTATTTTATAGAAGAAGTCAAATGCTTCTTGTTTAGCATGGAACTCACAAGAAGTTATTGGTGTGGTGAAAAAGGTCAGTATTGCAGCATGCTTCTAATGACATTATTTGACATCCACCCCCCTTCCAGGTTAACAGACATATAGAATAACTTAAAGGCAATAACTGATCAAACAGATAATGGTCTCATTTGCTGTTCCAAGTCATATTAAGACAGTGGTATACATTTTGGTCTGTTTCAGTACCAGCTAAACACTCACACAGACGAGCGCTTGGTCTTTGATAAGTGGTAATCCTCATATTACGGCTTTTCCCCCCTAAGAATCCTCTCCTGGTGTGTTTATGCAGTGACATTTTCATGCATTGATAATATTTTCTGTGGGAAAAGTAACTAAGGTTATCTTTACAGTGTACTAACCCCCTCACAGAAGTTACAAGCTTCGAAAATAGCAAAATAGTAATGGTCAGTTATGTTGTTAGTGGTTTCCTTTCATTCTGAACATCATAGGGATGTACCAATAGTAGTTTTATTGTGTTTCAAAGCCTGTCAAAAATACTCACGTGAGCATTGACAGCCTCAGTATCATCTGTTAGTGTGAAAGTACAGTGGGGAGGCTTTCCTTCTTTTGAGGGAGAAAGTGTTAGGACACTGATATCACGTTTGAATTACCTTCAAACTTAAAAACCTTTAACTTCAAGAAAAAGAAAAAAAAAAAACACAAGTTGGAATCCAAAGGGAAAACTCTTACTTCAGCTGCATGACAAGAACGTATTCAGGCTGACCTGAGGTTGAATTCAGAAAAAGCCACTGTCCATTGGGCAGGGGAGACTGGGTAAATGTGTCCAACAGGGGATCAGGCTGGAGAGCACATGTTGGTCATTAAAGGCTGAAATAAAGCATTAAAGCTTTAATGATTTAACCTGAAACAGTTTAGTCTTACAAATCAGTTGAAAAGCACCAAGGGTTCCTGCAGATGCTCTTCATTTTGGGGGGAAGCAGTTGGAACCTCGTTTTCCCAGCATGAGAGTTGCCATTTGACATAGTTGGCTGTGCACGAGAACTGCAGGCCAGTCCACTTGGATACCCTCCCATATCTGTTTGTTACCGAAAATGGCAGGAGAGATGCAGCAGAGAGAGGCCAAGGCCGCAGTTGCATGCTTACATCTCATCCTCCCTCCACTATTGACTCAGCTCTATGAGCAGAACACAGTTTCCTCGGTTATTACATACCACACTAACAAATTAAGTGCTCCAAATGACAGTATTTACCCCAACAAGATTGAACATGCACCTTCGCTTCAAGTGACAGCAAATCCTTTTAAAGTGAAGGCTAAGTCTCTTGTGAATTAATGTCCCTGTAACTGTGGCAACAACATTGTGGGTCTGTATGTGTGCATGCATGAGTGTATTTTAAAAAGATCTAACTGGCTGGTGGCTGCAGGAAATAACTCGTTTTATAGTTGTTTTATTCATTTACACATCAAGTTTGTAGTTGTGTTTAGTCCACACCCACTGATAACAATCAAAGACAGTAAAAAACAGGGATGCTCCCAGCAGTTCATTTCACTGATGTTTAAACAATCATTTTGAAACTGAATATCCGAATACACGAAAATGATTGAACTCCCAGAAAATAGCCCAAATTGAGCACATGTTGATCTATATGGCCAGATATCATCTGAAATAAATATTAAGAGTACATAACAGCCATGCTTATAATGTTAAAATATGTTTGAGAATTGTATTTTAGCGCTGGAGAATGACATAAAGCACGTGAAAGATCATAGCAATTACGCTCCACTCCGCTGCGCTCAAGCCAAGCAGCCTGCTGCATCATCGGCCTGCCTCACACCATAAGCACAAAATGAAGAGTTTCCAGAGTCAGACAACATCACGTTCAACGTTTATTTTCAACATCTCTGACAGCTTTGTTAAGTCTGAATAACATTTATTCAAGAGTAGAGTTCCTTTTTTTTCTTCTTTCTCCCCGCATGTATGGCCTATCTAGGCTATTTGTTATAGTTTGTTATACTCCATAGTGAGTTGTTCTCTAACCGCGTCTTGCACATCCGACGGAAGAAAGCGCAGATGCTTGTGGCGGGATCAAGAGCCGCAGTGAGCATCTGCTTTCTCTGTATTTGTGGGATCCATTCATGTCTTCAGTGATGTAGATACTTTTTTCTTGAAGTTGGCCATTATTTTGGGATCATCTGCACATTCTTTTTTTTTATAGAATAAACAAATATTATTTAATAAATGGAGAGTAAGGACAGCCCCGTTAACACGAATATCAGAAAAACCGCGCACAACCCTAGTAAAATATGCACTGTGAGGCACATCAACAATTCAAGAACCTGCAGGCTAATAGTGGGGGTCAAGTCTGCCAGCTAATTGTTAAAGACCCCATCCCAGGCATCCGTCTTTGTTTAGGTTTTTGCTCCACTGCAACTTTTTTCAGCACTTTACTCTTGCCATCAGAAAGTGCATTAGTTATTAAGTGCACTAGAGACCTGGTAGTGCAGGGGTGTAAATTGGCAGCTAATGCCCAAAAAGCTAGAAGACTACTAGCTATCATGAGTGAGACTTGACAATGGCAGTACTTATGAATCTTGAGGAATACTAGCAGTCCTTATAAGACTCCAGGAATCATTGCTCCAAACAGAGTCCACTGTTGAGATGAGGGCTGTAGTTTGTTACCTTATCGACACAAGGTGGCCCTCATTTATCAAACAAATGTACGGTAAAAAGCTATCCGTACGACCATTTTCTACACAAGGATCGGCATTTATCAGTTTTGACGTGAGTGTACGATTGGATCAAATCTCACGACAGGTCTCACATCGTGTACGCGAGTTTGAGTAAGTACAGATTTGCGGTGCAGCAAATGTCGGTCTCAAAATAATAAATAAGCCTCAAACCATGAAGCACAAGCAGCCAGATTTCATTAAAGATTAAGAAGTAAATAAAATTACATAAAATAAAATTGTTATGCCCTTAGTGAATATTTGATAACCCTGCCGGCAAACACTGCCACAGAGCAGGAGCACTGTTTTAACATTGCGCACACAGGCGCACGTTAGTTTCCACCACAGACGTGAGGGTATCCACTTTTAGCTTGGAAAAGTTTTGCATCTTTCTAATATTTCTCCTCTTTCATGTTTGACCACAATGGCAAGACTTGTTAACCACGAAAATTTAAAGGCGTGACATGTTAATGACGATCGATTTTAGCCGCCACACTTATCAAGACTCGATCATTCGTACACTGGGATTGGTCAGATATGAACCCTTTCATAAATCTCACTTGTGTCCCTTCGTACAATGAATCCTGTTCTCGGCAAGATTGATAAATGAGGGCCAGTGTGTTTGCAGTTACAGAGAAGACTAAGCTGAAATAAAAAAAACCCGGAATCTATCACCTTGCTGTCGGGTAGTCATTAGACCAAACTGATGACGCAACAGTATCAAAACTCACAATGTGCATCATGAACCCAATTGGCCAATCACACTGAAGGCAAAGGCTAATGTATATGCGTTGTGTCTGCAAACAGTGTAAAAACAAATGTGCTTTCTGATGCCAAAGTGCTGAAATAATTCTCAGTGGAGTGTACACTTAAACAAAGGTGAGTGCTTCGGTTGGGAAAGCACTCACAAAATTACAGTGCAGTGTTGACTCCACCTGCAGAGCACGGTTAGCCTAGCTAGCCTGCAAACTAAAATATTCCTTTAATTACAAGTGAACTGATGGCTTTGTTTCTTAGCCTCAGTTCTATATAAAAACTTAGTCTTAGTACTAGCCAACTAAAAGTACTGCTTTAGGTAGAATTAAAGAAGAAACAAGACAGCCAGAGAGAAAGCATGTGAAAAACAGCAGGAGACAAAGAGCTGCTCTGAACCAGGATAGAAAAAGATAGCTCTGAGAAAAGGGAACTATATTAAAGAAATATACTTCACTCCCAGTGGATAAGCCAACAATGTTAATAAGAACCCTCTATCTTGGTTCCAGATTTTGAAACAGCAGGAGGTTTCCATAAAAATTATTACAGCAAAGGAGAAATGTTTAAAGATTCATGTTGATTTAATCCATGTCAGACTCATACTTCCACTGTGATTAACACAACCATCAGGAGGCACAGAAAAACCTTGAGGCAGCTATGTGTTAAAAAGAAATATCTACATTTAAAAAAATTTAAAAAACAAATACACCCGATGATCATCATGTTACAAAGTTAAAACGATCATCCAGAGCGGAACAACAAAGGAGTGCGACTCAAAAAAGGCGAGAGAGATCAAGAAAAGGGCAGCAGCAGGTGGGGTTGGGGAGGAGAGGGGGATATAAATAAGGTGAAAGGAAAGTGTGAGAGGAGGAGAGAGCGGATTGATTGTTGCCCTGCAGCCCAGGAAACAATCATGGAGCAGCAGCGTTCATGACCTCCCGCAGAGGGCTTTATTACTCAGAGTTATCTGCAATAGAGAGGCCAATACCGCTGCTGAGGCCACTCTGTTCATTTCTACAAAGCAGTGTCTGCTGAAATAAAGTAGGGATGTTAGAGGATGGTCCTGGGTTTAAAGAGTTATACCTGAGTTAGATTTCCACGAAGGTATCTGTTCGTAATCTGCAGGATTGAATATCATGGAAGTTTGTTAAATAGGTTATGTCCCCACAGGATGATTAATGACTTGGATGACAGCGGTGCATGGAAGCTATTATTAGGTTATACCTTTTCATCAATACTTTGGTTTATTACCAAAGATAGCAGAGTAGACAAGATTCCTATTGGCTGGCGGTTTGGTGGTAAAGTTTGTCACCCTCAGTGGAAAGATAAGCCGTTTGATCTCAGCCTCTGCAGCCACGTGTCCTTGAGCAAGACATTGAACCTGAAATTGCAACCAAGCGGCATTCACATGAATACATATGGCATGGCATAGATGACACAGTCTCTGCCTTTCGTGTGTTAAAGTGTAACCAGATGAATGGGACTAACCTTAACCAGGGAAACTCAACCTAGGTACATTCCATTTACTGTGCTAAGCAGCTCATGCTCAGGACAGTTTAGCTCTAAGATTTCTGCAATGAGGAGATCCAACGGTTCAAACATTGTTTTGCTTTTCTTGGAGTCTTATGAAATGAACCATGTCTCCGAAATCTGCACAACCTCAGCTTTAAAGTTGTTATTCAAGAAACAGCTAAGTATTTAAATTTCTTCATGAATTAAAAAAAAAGGAAAAGAATAATTCCGAACTTGGACAGTGGTTGCTGCCTCGGGCTGTACTTAATTTTACTAGGCTTCCTGTGGTGCACCCTGTTTCACAGAGCAAAACTATGGCGCTGGTGAAACGCAAGGTACATGCTTTTTATGAAACCAAGTCATCTGAACTCTGCAATGGAAATGATCCACCTGTGCCAACATCAGTATTTTTATTTCAATTACTATTTCTTTTTTTAGGTCTTTTTAAATGAACTATATCACTGGAATCTGCACAACCTTGGTTTAAAGGTTGGGATCCCAGAGGCAACACAAATCAGTAAGAATGTAACGTTTTCCATTATAACTGTTTCCTAAGACTCCAAAAATACCTGAACTGTTTATGTTTTATGGTTTTGGTTGAGATGGTAAAATGTGTTGGTTTGATGGTGCAAAAAGAAACGTACATTCCATTCAAAGACACCTGTGCTCTCTTACAGAAAAAGTTAATTTTTAGTTTTCTTCAATTAACATGTTGATCATTTCTAGCAGTTTGTGTCTGCTGAAGAATTTTTGTTTAGATCTGAACTATTTCAGCTATTTTCACAAAACTGGTTCAAGATGCAGAATTTATGCCCCTGTGACTTATTTCCTTCAATAAAGGAATAAAGGCCTCAGAGGGAACCAGGATGCTCACTGTGTGTGTGTGTGTGTGTGTGTGTCTAAATGTTTGTGTATTTGATACTCCCGGTGTGTGTTTCACTCTTGCCATAACATAGTATGCAACCACACACCAGGGCGCCAGTACTTTCCTGTAGTCTGCAAAATGACAAAAGTCTAATATTAATGGACCTTTGATAAAACACAAATGTATCAGTGCAAAAAAAAATGGGAGTGAAGTAAACTGTGACATAACCAAAGTTCTCCAAACCTTGACCTTCCTTTGCTAAAAGTTCTGAATGTTTTCTCATCAACCGCGGTTGTTTAAGGTCCTACAGACACTTTGATGGTGATATTTGTTTTATCTGAAGCTTGTTTTCCAATTACTGAGGGTGATGTTGGTCTGTAACTGAAAAATTGAAAATCCATCAGAAAGTGTTTTCTGTCTCAGGCCTTGAATTAATCATGAGAAGATGTATGAATACTTCAAAGGTTATCTGTCTCGATCTGTTTTGACCTAAAGCTCAGTTCATTAAGACATTTTGACACTTTGAGTTTGGTCTGAATGTTTTTTTTATTCTGAGAAAACACAACTTAGGGGAATTTCAGGCTTGAGTATTTACAAAAAAAAATAATAATAATAATAAAGATGAATATCAGCAGAAAATATTGTCTTTCATACAGCATCTTTAGTCAGCATCTGTTTTAACTTTAAAAAACCCTGATATGTCAGAAACACAGCTGCACCTCGCAGTTGGAAACAGTTTCTAATTGAGGCTCTGTTCTTTGACTGTGGGGAAAGAGAGGCTTTGTTTTTGGGGAAGTGGATGTCAAAGAGAGAAAAGTCGTGAAATCAAAGTCAACATGTGTCCTCTGATGCCACACTGCTGCGTTTTAATCCTTTTCGGTGATCCACAGCTAATGAATGACACTACACTTGTCTTGAGGAAGTGACGGCCAATACCAGCTGAGTCTAGCGCCAGCAGTTAAGAATCAGCAGATATTTCTCTTTCTTCTGCACACCACAATCCCTTTCACTTTTTTAGCATTTCCTCTCTTCTCATTTTGTCCTACTTTCCTCGTTCCTTCTGTCACGATGTCATCTTTTTGTGGGAGATGATCCGAAGGCCACTTTAAATATTTTCTTTTGGGCTAAAGTAAAAGCTGTGCCTAAAGGCAGTTTTATATCAAATTAAAATCACGTTTCTGTAGGTCTCAAATAAAAACATATTGAGGGGAAATGGAGGTTGTTAGTGAGCATTAACCATTTTATTGCCCTTTGTTTTGGTGCTTCATGAAAAAAACATCATAAGTCAAATAAAAGAAACGAAAAACAAGGTTAGAGCAACATTTTGCCTTATCAACTTTCCCAATAAATTTATTAGACTAACTCTTGTAAAAATATATTTTAACCAAGTTTATTAAACTTTGGCACAACACACACTTAAGCATGAAACCGGATAATGCCTGTGAACAAGTGCTAGGGACATGTTAAATTTTTAAAAAAGTATATTTTCCATGTTATAAAAATTACAATGTTTTAGTCTGAGTCATAATATGAAAATTAGGTTTTTTATGTTTTTATTGTTTAAGAATCAGTACTCTGAAAAGATTGAGCAAAAAGCTGAGACTTAGGTTACCCCCTCTCAAAGCTGACATTATGTTGTTAATTTGACTAAATTAACAACTTTAATCTTTTATTACAGTGACTTCGATCTCCGAACAAATACCTTTTTTTTTAATATGGCCCATCACTATTGCCAGGGTAGAGGCCGAACAACCAGATTGAGGTGGGTGCAGTTCATCAATGTGTCGATAAATTGCGATGCTTCATGTGACGATTCAGAATCGATTAATTTATGTTAATGCTGAAAATAAATAAATAATGCTGATGCTTTGCTGCAAGGAAAAAAAACATGTAACTGGAACCCTAGCGCCTGCACTGCCAGGACTGTTTATTGAGCCTCCAAAGAGTGGCCAATTCTCTCGCCACCAGGGTTAACTGCAACCGTGTAGAAGTACTTTGGATTTTATGAAAGAGCAAACAAGACGACTTGCAAGACCTACACGATTTGCAAGACTTGCAAAGCAAAAATAAAGTACCTCAGTTACATCACAAACAGCACCTTTGTACGCTTTCATCCTGAAACATCCTGAAACACCATCCAAACTTCCCAGTTTAAGTAAAGTAGGCCAAAGTGCAAATATTTACAAAACAGTCATACATTCATAAAATAAAATATTTTGTGTCTTTGAAAAATACAAATCAAATGTTCAAAAAACTTTATTTACTTATTGTGTGTATTTTTAGAGGAACTGGGTAATTGATAGGCTATTTATTTACAAATGTAGCCACAGATGAAGACAAAATCAATCTTGTATGTATTAAAAAAGCATTAAAATTAACAATAATTGAAGAATCTTGGCACTGGTAATCAATTTGAATTGACAATCATTATAATCGAAGAATTAAAGCTACCATAACCAAATTAAAAATGAATCTTGAGGTACCTTTGGGATAGGGAGGGTTTGGGGACAGTTGCAGTCACTCTGGTTAAATATTTTAAGCAGTATTTTCTTGGCAGTTAAACGGCATGGCCCATGTGCAACAGGCTCTTTGTTGCACGTCATTCCTACTTTATCATCCCAGTTTCCTACTCTATGCACCTTACTGCATCTGAATTATGAAGGCATAAAAGCCAAGTTTATTGTTAGAGTACCACGATAAGAACTAACAACAAACTGTGGGTCAAACACTTTCAACAAGACTTACAACTTCTTGCATTAGCTCTAAAAGTTTGCTATGTCACTAAAACCAAGAGCTCCTCCATACTTGATACACTTTCTGTGCAGTAATACTGTAGTAAGAAAGAATTTAAAAATTTAAAAGTTGTTTTTCGTGCACTTGACTACAATGACTAATTGCCTGTCATTTTGGTTCAAAGGTGCAGCCTGTGTTTCAAGAAACAATATGTGAATGTGTTTCACTCTTGACATTGCCTTGCTCCCTCCATATCTGCCTTGATTTTCTCTCTCTCTTTCTCTCTCTCTACAAACCCTGGTACACTCACAGACTGTAAAGTACAGGGCTACATCAGAGACTCTCCTTCCCTCTAAAACGAGACATCAGAAGTAGAGGAACTGTTTGTTTCCATGCTAATTAGGCCGAGTAAGTCCGAACCTCCTGGTGAGCATGCAAGCACAGACTCACGCACACAGAGTCCGTGAACCAGCCCCCCTGCAGCGTACGTCTACAGACCAAGGGAATATTATACTCACTTTTTCTCTTAACCAGGTTTGCCTGAGGCTCTCCTCGCTGCTATTTACTTTGGTGGAGGCTTTTTGAATTGAGAGCATTATCTGCTGGTGATGGGGAAATAATTGCAGGGCTTCAGCAGCCACTCCAGAGAGGTCGGCACTGTTTCATCCTGATGTACCACGAATTCAAGGAATGCAAAGTATAGAAAAACAAGACATAAGAGATGACTTATTGTTGAGGCAGCTACGCTTTTTGCTCTACATTACCAATTCATTCAACTACAGAGAGAGAGAAATGTAAAGTCCCGCTGTAGCAACATATCACAGCCAAAAACAGGTCCAGTATTTTTAACTTGGGCCCTGACTAATACAGGGGTTACATAAAGTGAGTCTGCGTACACACAGAAATGAAAAACCTTTATGTTACCTCCCTGTTGTTGAGTTGAGGATTTTGATATGCCACCAGGGATGGCCAATCCCTTTTCAGGCCATCCCAGCTGGACCAGTGGACAAAGCTTGACCCCCACCAAATTCGTACCTCAGTTTACCAGATTTGATGTCACATGACCCTCTGGTTGATTTTTGTGATATCAACTTATAATTTAACTTTTAGCTGGAAGAGGAGGTTGTGTTTGGTTGAGACTTCATTCTCAACAACAGGGAGACCTTAAGGCAAACCCATCCCGTCCCTCCAAAAGGGGCTCTAACTGGCTATCTTTGCAACAACTGTAGACCTTTACCTCCAAGGACCTCGAAAGGGAAGGCGCAGTCTGATTGGACGAAAAGTTCCTGAGCATGGGGCGTTGTTTTATCACACCAACATTTCCAAAAGAATTGTGACGTTTACAAAAAAAAAAAAAACTGTTGCCCCTCCTGGGCATTAAACCAAAAGGTTAACCAGATTTTAACACAGTTGTGTCAGAATGGTGCCAGTGCATCCAATGTACTGGACTGCAGAATATCAAACTTTTATTGCAAATTTCCTTGACGGTATTGTTAAGTTAATCGAGTAACCAAGGAAATGCCACGGTCATGCTGTTTTTCCACTTTGAGTTTTTTCAGAGGGGAGATGGAAGGTGGGAGGTAATGACCATCATTTTATCATTACTGCTTTCTTGGTTCCCTCTGCATTTAGCCCTTCCGTTTGCTTTTCTGCCTCTTTTTGTTGCTCTATTTGTAGCTTCAAGCTTGTTGGTCCTAAAGGTTGACGTCTTGCAGGTCTTATGCCACTCACTAAAGGTTTCTTTATCATTATAAGAGACTTGCCTTTAAAGTTCCACTCTGTTTTTTTTTTTTTTTTGTTAGTTTTTGTTTTACTACTTAAAGTCAAATCTGTGATCCTTATATTGCAATTGTGAAGTTTTTAGCCAAAGTTGCATTACCTGTGTCATTTTTAAGGGCTTTCTTCTGCAGAGCTCCAGTGGCTTATAGCAATTCGCCTCTGAGTCAAAGCGTTGTTCTGCCAACTCCTCTTCAAGTTAGCTTGTAGCCTAACACTGCTGGTGTAGCAGAAGTGTCCGGTAACATAGGAGCTATTCAGCTCTCGAACACTAATATCTTTGGGGACATGATGAAAGTTAATATCATAATTAGCGTTCTTACGAGCATTTCAATCCGCTTACGCACATGCGCTTTCCCTGATTGTCCTCTCTATTTCTCCAAGCCTGGCTTGCATAGCGGGGCTCCGGGTGCAGAGCTTGGATTTGTTATGTAGGAATTCTCACTGTGTCTGAGCCTGCCATTTGGTTCTGCTAGAGATTCACAGCGATTTGAATGCAGAAATACTCAGAAATGCAATTCAGCACTTAGTTTTCACATTACATGCACTGTAACATCAGAGTGGGTCTTTAAGAATTAAAACATACTCATAGTCTTTATAAGGAATCATTGCGGAGTTGGTCTTGGGTCTAGGAAAGTTGCCACAGGGACTTCTCCCAAGATACTGTTACTGTGTATGATTTGAGTCCCTCATGCTTTGTTAGGTTTGCTGCCTTTTCTAGCAGCCAGCACAAACACTGTCATTTTGGCAGAACTCAGGCATCTGCGCAATGGATGTTGTGAAGGCAAAGAAGAACCTTAAAGATTGTTTGTGCAGCTAGGATGTTTGGCAAGCCTGGTGTGTCTTTGAAGGGAGGAAAAAGCAAAATGAGAGAACACAGAAGTGATTTCTCTTTGTAGAGACACATGCACAGGCCGCACAGAGCTTTGAAATCTCTGTGATGAAGAGGAGGCACATTTAAACAGCAGCTCTGGAATTTTTGCCTCGGCCAGCTTTCTTCACCGCTGGAGTGTTTCATGCATGTAACGTTATCTTGACCGTCTTGTCCATCTTTATGCTCAGCTGGTGCACAGCCACCTATCTGGTGATTATTCTGAGTTTGCTCTCACAGCCCTGACCATTCTGTTAAACTGAGTGTGGGAAATGTGACAGAGAGAGATGGTCTGAGCTTCGTCAACAAAAGCTTTGAGAAATAGATTTAGCTTTTCAACATGAAAGTCACTGCGAAACCAACCCCTCAATGGCCCTCTAACTGGACAATTTGGGGTCTGTATGCTTCATTGTGGGTGTGAAAAATGTCCTCATTTCCTTTTTACCTACCCGAATTCCCTATACAGGTGCAGACATTATCATAAAAAGACTTTTTTAATTAATAAATTTAGTTTAAAATGGTTGATTTACAGATATCTTTGTATTTGTAGTATGTAATGTGAAATATTTCATCTCGATTTTTGTTTTAGTTTTGATGATTTTGGCCGATAGTGTAGGAAAAATAAAAATGAAGTATCCTAAACATTCAGAATATTTCCTGAAATCAGTCAGAAAAGGTTTTAAAACATGCATGTGTGTCCTCACAAATAAAAGAATGCATGTGAATGCAATATTTATAAGTGTCCAATAAAGTATCTAAAATATTAGAATATTTTATTCTAAATACTGTGTAGTCTTAGTCTGGTTCATTACACTCAGCCACATTTATGGTGCGGACTGCTGACTCGACAGGTGTGCAGACAGATCAACACTGACACCCTCCACAAGGAGGTTTAGCCACAGAAGGTCACTGCTGAAATGGCTGGTCTGTTCACAAGGTGCTCAAAGCATTATAATGGAAAACTGACCTGAAAGGGAAAGGTGTGGGGGTAAAATGTGAGATGACCACAGGGACAAGAGAACTGCCAGGAAAGCGAAATTCAAAGTTTTACATGGATTTGACTGAGGCTGAAATCAGTGCCTCAAGAGCGGAGAATTCAAGGTGTTTGAAGTGTGTGAAGTTAGTTTTGGAAATGTCTTGTTTTATAATAACAATCAGTAAAGGATTTTTCGAGTCATTGTTTGAAATCTTGTTCTTTTTGAAACTGAGTCATTTCAACTTCATCGTGTTGTGTTTGACTTTATAGTGTTAGTGGTTTTTGTGCTCCCTGGTTTCTGTAGACCTCCTGAGATGGTTTGATCCTGTGAAGTCTCGAGAGGTTTAAAAACACTCAGACATCCATTTACGGAACTTTATTGGTAAAATCTTGTTGTTAGGCTGAATTTTTCAAGCTTGTTTACTTCTTGTGTGTTCTTCTTATCAGCAATGGATGAGAACGCCAGAATACTGCACCAATTTTGCTACACTTAATCTTTTTATTTACTTAATTTTTGGCCAACTTCTTTTAACTGACCCCCAGAGCAAAACAGTCCTTTTAAAAAAATCTGGATTACTGTCAGCAATGCCACGGTAAGCACCAACAAAGCAATTAAAATCAGTTTCCTACCAAAACATTAACATGAGAGTTTCTGTTCAACTACCAGTGCTGGGCTTGAGTTTGGAGTTTTCATTAAAAGGAATTTTCAGAGATGGTTTCGACTTTAAATTTGTCACAGTAATTATGCAGTAATTTTCATAAACCAATCTTAAAAACGGTGAAATAGCAGCTTTTGATCCCCCCCCCCCCAATGTCAGCGCAGTATTTTCAGCAACAGGTGTTGAGCTTGGACAGTGGGGTGTATTTCAGGCTGACTGAGCTTCAGCTTGGTATTCGATGGTCTATTTTCACCACTCGATGTGATCAATGCTAACTCTATTCACACACCCTACATGCAAATTTTAACTTTTATGGTTAACTTGACATCAGCCAAACATTATCACTGACACACAGGTGCACATTTACATCTGTTGTTCATCAGACCACTGAGCCACAACTTCAAATTAACACACACATTGCATGTATGAGCTGTGCATCAATGTAATGGTAATTCTACCTGTTCATGTGTGCAGATGGGTCGTTAGATGGACTCGTGCCGCATATGTTTGTGATCTATAATGCCAGTGATACTGAGCAGGTTGGCACGATCAGTGTGCCCCCCACTTCCACTCAACACCGCATCTCACAGGAGAGCTATGTAGTCTCGCATTAATATTTGTGCTTTATTGCGGCATTTTATTACAATTTGATATTAAGAAAATACGTTAGTTTTTTGTTTTTTGTTTTTTTTTAAACAAGTGTCATGAACCGGCACAAAAATTAATATTTAACAACAAAAGAGATGCGGTGTGTGTGTCAGTTGATCAGCATGTCTGCTCTTGGGTGAGTGGAAGATGTGTTTGTGTGTGTGTAGCATGTTGTAAAAGTGTAAAGCTCAACGACACTAAGGGCTAAAGCCAACTACACAAAAACATAATACTGCATGGAGTGTCTAGCAAGGATGAGAGAGAGAGCCCGTTGGTGGTCTGATCTTTTGTATCCCAGGGAGACTAGGCAGGTACTCTCAGGTGTGACTAAACCCCGCCTACCAGTAACCTGCAAAGACCAACAAAACAGCAAGCCCTGGCTAGTCACTGGGGTCACCATTTGCATTTTTGTAGTTCTAATCAGATGCTTTAACCTGCTAGTTTAGCTAAATGTACAATATTTCTATTTTTTGTCATATTTCGATCACTTGTTTAAAATAAATCTGCGTACAGTGGACAAATCACAGCACAATATGAATTAAATCTGTAATTTCTGATCATTAAAAAAAACATTAATATTTAAAGCAATTCTAATGTGCATTCTATATTGAAAGAGGTCAAGAGGTGTAGATCTAGTGAGCACCTGAAACACTATCTGATCTATAAAAGTCTGAATGAAAGCAGGGATATACGTGAATATAATTCTTAATATAATTTATACACAAATGCATGAATAATTGCACAAACTCTCAGCAAACCTTTTCCCATAAAATGTAATATAGTTAGTTTAGTGTGTGGTTGATATAAGCAATATTCATTTATGTAGTCATATAGATTTTCACACTTAAACATACTAACCATTAGAGGAGTTATATAAATCACATGCATGATAAGATGCTTGTAAAAGCCTTGGTTATATCTCTGTTGTATATCAGTCAGCAGACTGCCACTCACCTGATGTATAAAACTGAGTGACAGCAGCAGACATTAATCACAATCTCTCAAGTGCAAAGGTGCATGTGCCTGCTGCAGCGCACTTATTGCACCGCACTCCAGTGCAAGCCACATATCCCAAGAGTTTAAAATAATGCTGTATGACAGTTAGATGTTGAAGAATAACTGGGAAAAATGTTATTTGTTATTCCTAAATATACATCTTTTTGCAAAAATTAGCATTGCACTTTGTCAAATCAGTCATTGAGGTTCTGATGGACAAAGATTATCTGATTTTAACCGTTCAGAAACTTTCCTAACCCTGAGGGGAAAACAGAAATATAACATTTGCCTGTGATCGCGTAGCTGTGCAGCTGGAGTACATAAACCTGTCAGCAACAAAGAGATCCTGAAATTCCAAGCCATGCATCTTCAGAGATTTCATAAAGTGAGGCCAATCCAATAAAAAAAAAACCCTGGAAAAAAAGTAAGTATACAGACTTATCTTTACTTTATTGCTGCTTTTTTTAAAACACAACTTTATTGGTCTTCAGATGGGTAATCAGCATGAAATGTGGGCATCATGTTGAGAGTTTTCTATTGGAAAAACTAGCCATCACCTTCTCCATAAAGGTGGCAGATAACATTAACATCTTCACCCCACTTTCATGTCTTTTATGGGCTAAAAGCATGAAGGGAAAGCCAGTAAAGTGATGTTACCGCTGGGCACCAGAGCCAGTAAATGTGCCATTACCTGAACGAGAATCCTCACGAGGAGACATTACGTGTATTAAAAATTGTATGATATTCTACCGAAGTGAGCTCCGAGTCACGATTTGGAAGAGGTTCAGAGTTGGTGGTAAATGAATCTAGCACTGTGGTCCCAAGCGTGCAAGGAAGAGTGAAACCTCTTCAAAAAAGTTCATTTCAGCGTGTAATTGCAGATTTCTGGCCGATGAAAAAAAGATGAAAATCCAGGGAAAGAGAAAGCTTTCAAGATATACTGCATGGCTTGAGAAAAATCAATGTTTAGAGGTTTGAATTTATACCTGTATTGCACAGGGTGACTTTTAATGACACTCTAAAGCCCATCATTTTATGGTTATCAGACAATTGGAGGGAAACTAAACACAAAAGATAAAACTGGCAGCTGTTGCCGGAGGAGCTGGGGTGCTTCTTGTCCTCCTCAATATACATGTTGCTTCAATCACCATTTAGTTTAATTTCTCTCCTCTCTTCTCTAGAGCCTCCTCCCGAGATAAAATTACAGCCATTTCTGAGGTAACAATTTACACTCCCTCTGCAGTTGAGCACAAACACCAGTACGCTTTTATCCAAATCATTGATTGGGTCCTTAAAAAAAGAGCGTCGCTCAGAGTCGTTGGACAGGATCCAGTGAAAGGCTTCAGAGACTCCTCTGTACGAGGCTGCCAGGACACACAGAAAGAGCGAGGAAACACATTTTCTCTGTTTAATGTTGGTTTGAACTACAAACGTCTTTCAGCTTTTAGTCTCTAAAACATGAGAATTTCTGCAGCATAAAAGAAGACCTCACCTGCCGACTACAGCTCACTGTTTCCCCATAAACAAGGGGGGAAACATTCATTTCTTTCAGCTTAATCTGATACAAAATGAAATAACTGTGGATGCTGCAGCCTCAGCTAAATTTGAAGTAGTTAAGCCCTTAGAGAGAAGAAATGAATATTGGCGTTACTGTAATGCACCACCTGCTGAACGAGAGATTAAAAAGACCACCCGCAGCACAAAGAGGAAAGTTAAGAAAAGAGAATTAAACTGTGCTGCCAGTCAGTCCTGCCAGTTTTTGTACTGACTGTTGTGTGTAAACAGTTCTCAACAAATCAGAAAAAAAGAACACTTTGTCCATGAAATTAAAAGACTCCTACATGTTGAATGAGAACCAGCTGCTCACACAGCAGTTTACAAAAGCCAACAGCTGATATTAAGAAAGTGTAATGGTCACTGTGATTTTGAGAGTGTATACTAATTCAGGGTGCTTATCTTCTCTATAAATTTCATCATGAGCAAAATCTGTAGCTGGTGTTACAAAAGTCTTTTGTACAGGTATCTGGTCGAATACAAAACAATCCTCCTTAAAAATCCCAGATAAAGCCTTAAACACTGCTCTGTGTTTCTGCCAAGAAGCAAAATTACACTCTATATCCTTTAGCAATATCATTGGCAGGACAATATTATTCTTGCAGTAATGAATAAGAATAAGCAAATCTTTAATTATTCTGAAGTGGAGGATGCGTTACTTTTCTAAACAACTATCGAAGGTCTGATGAAATAGTTGTGTGAATTATGATCTCATGGAAATCACTCGTCTTTTGTCTCACTTATTAAGATTATGATTAAGAAGAAAGACCTGCTTTGGATGAAAATATCCTTGAGAGTCTGCATATACGAGGATTGGCATAAAGAAGGTGAGCTTTCACTTTAATCAAAGGTACATCATGTTTCTAAAGATAATTCACCAGATTGTCCAAGGTGTAAAACTGGAGAAGGAACTTTTATGCATGGTCATTTGTAGAATAAAAATCTGGGATCATATATTCCCTCTTTTTCAAAATCAGTCTGTGAGTCAGAATTTGGCCTAAAACCCTGACTGTACTTACTGAACAATATACCTGATCTCTACTTAGACCTGACATTTTTATCATGTCCTAATTTCTATTATAGTTTTATTTAAATTGTTTTGCATGGAAGTAGCCTGCATAGTTCTACCCAAATTAAATTATATTCAATATTTCTGAATAATTCCCACTAATAAAAGTTTGTGGGATGTATGAATTTGAATAATTCAATTTACAAATATCGTATCTTACACTTGCTACCAGCAATTGTTTCCATGATAAAAACAAGTAACTCCTGGTTGACTCCTAAAATATAATATTATAACAAGTAGGGCTGCAAGTCAACTTGTCACCAACTATTAAAACAATTAGTCAACTAATCGGATAATTATGCCCTCTCCTCAAATTTTCATGCACCACCCTGTACTGCCATGATATGCAAGGTCTGCTTTGCAAACCTTGCAAATTATCATTATTTTTACCTTTATCGAGGCTCAAGTGCTCCCAAAACTTTGGAGGTTTTTAAGCGCGTACTCATAGCTGCTGTATGGGACACCGGCGCTGCCATGTTTGAATACCTTACTGCTCAGCGGAGACTCTATTGTGCATGTGTGACCCTAGGCAGAGATCATAATGAAGTAAGATGCCTCACTCTACTGGAAAAAACCCGTCTGGCGACAATAGTGAACAATGGAATTCATTGACTTTTCTCATGATTGATTTTTGTCAACAATGTTGACTAATCGTTTCAGCACTAATAACAAGCCAGTCTTTTAAATGGCTCTTTGAAACAGACGGCTCCGTACACAGAGCCATAAATCCCATCTGTAGTCAGCACTAGGGGTGGCCTGTCATGATTCAAATGGGGTTCAGGCCACCATGACAAACCTCTGGTTTGACCCTTTCGCTTTGCCAATCAGCCTTTCTAGCTTCTTGCACAAGCCAATGAGTGTGAACACAGACCAGAGTTGCTGTTCGAAAAACTCTGAACATTTTTACTTCATATGATTTTAATCTATGAGTTATTGACAGCATTTTTAGGCTGTTTTTCCACTCAAAAGAGGACTCCACCTGCAGTTAAGTTCACACATCTTGATAATAATCTACAGGACTGCGTGGAAACATAAAGCATAACATTTGATTAAAGTTTTATATCCTGTCATCACAGCAGAACATAATTAGTAATCGGCTTGGTGACATAAATCCTCCCTCATTTTCTGTGCTCTTAGCCTGCACCACTGTTTGTTATCATTGTCTAATGTTTTTCGAGGACGAGTTAGAGAAAACGAGGCTCCAGGCAAATTAGCATTTGGAGCGGGGAAGTCATGTGATACGTTTGCATTAGAAATAATTGACACATTAAGGTTTCATGATTCATTGCTTGCATTAACAGGGTAATGATGACAGCCCTATAATGACTAAAACACACACTGAAAACACGCTAATGTGTTTGATAGAAAAAGCCATAACTCCATTTTATTATCCTTCTACACATTTCTGTGACAGTTTTGGCAAAAAAAAAAAAAAAAAATCGCAAACCAGAGTGACTATGACCTTCAAAACCAATTGCAGTTACGACAGCTTTTATCGAAACACCTCATTATTTGCATGCATTAGTTATATTTGATGGTATAGCCCTACTTTAAGAGCTCCCTGCCTTTTCACACACTTACGTAGAATTACTCTAGCCCTTAATGTCTTGTCAGGGAGGGAAGTCAGGAGTTTTCATCCCCTTACCCTAACGCTAACGCTAGACGATTTAAGCACTTTTCCATACAAAAGTCACGAAAATCTCTTACTTCACTAGGGGTATCAATCAACTCCAAGTCGCCCAAAACCTGCTCCTAAAAAGGTCCTGGAGAGTGACTTTGGCCAAAAACAAATTTTCACACTTTCTGTATTTTACATGTATTCCTATGGGGATTTTTCTAACGCCCGTCACTCACTAACGGTACCACCCACAAACTCCATAATGGTATTTACCCCACCATATCGACCACAAAGAACACATAGACACCAAGTTTGTCTTTTTATGACCTTCCTATTAAAAGTTATTAGAAAACAATAGGATGGCCCATGGGCCACTATCTTATTTACCCCCCCCCAACCTACTCTGATCACTGACACATTTTCACATTTTTCAAACATTTTCTTTTTGCACCTACTGACTCCAAGTGGTCTAAAACGTGCTCCCAAATAGGTCTTGGACAGTGATTTTAACCCCTACCCCTAACCCTTACTCTAAACCTAACCCTAACCCTAGACACTAGACACTAAAATTTCAGCACTTTTCCATACAAAAATCACTTACTTCAAAGCACACCTCCCCTCTGTTTTTTGTGCTTACATAAAAAGCCAAGGAAGGGAGAGCAGTTGTAAAAACCTGCTAAAAGAACAGACATTTGGCAAGATATATGACACGCATAAGATCAGACAGAGCATGAAAGGAGGAGATGGTTTGGAGGTGGGTTGCAAAGCAGATGTGGAGGAAGCAGCAAGGGAAGGCAGACTGAAGCAGTTTAAATAGGGCGCCCATTCTCAAGATCACCAATTGGATGGGCTAACTTTAGGATCAGTTGACATACTTGTGTTTAAAGAGACAGCTGAAACCGAAAGGACTAACACTCCCTTCCCTGGTGGAGGTGAAATGATCAGTTTGCATTTTTTGTAACATAATTTAAATTATTGCCAAGAGAGCATGAATAGCTGAACCAAGTATCCTCTGAATGATTGCTCATTAAAATTTCAACATGCTTGCAGAGCTTGGGGAAAAATCAGAGCTTCATCTAAGTCATTCAGACACATCCTTTGTGTTACCGGCTGAGGTGCAGCACCAGTAATGGCAAATTTATTTGGCTTTACCCATAGACAGTACACACATCAGAGCTTCTGTGGATATGTCCCTTGAAGGCTTTAGTGTTTTAAAGGTGCAGTGTGCATCATTTTTAAACATCTCTCTATCATTGTCAAATTATAGTGCTATCGTGGTACATTTACTGTGAACAAATGGCACCGCGGGGAAGGAGATTGGTCTCTGCTGTCACTGTATGGTGTTGTAAAAACTGGTTTGTCCACAGATTATCACCCCAGCCACTATAAACCGTCTCAGAAGGTTTGATACAAATGCTTCACATGCCAAAAACAGTTAGAGTTACTAAAAACTAAATAAGCAATAACAGAATAAGTGTGTTGAATTAATGAGGATGGCATTTTTATCATTAAGATATTTCCCCCAGATGCAGGCGGCCGACAAAGCCTTAGTTTGGAAATATTGCAGACAAAAAGATCATTAACAAACATTGTTTTATGATGAGTGATGGGCATGTCTTTGTTTCAGATTACATAATAAACTGTGCTGTCCTGCAGCAGCTGCTTGTAAGTATGATTATTTGTCTCAACAGATGGTTGCTTTTCCATTCAAGGGCCGAATGAGTGGGAGGGGATCTTCATTATCTGACACTTCCTCAAAATTAAAAATAAATTTAAAAAAAAAGATGTGAGATGTGGAAAAATTAGACTTTGAAAATTTGTGTGATGCACTCGTACAACTCAGATCTGTCTTGAAAGTTTTTGCTCTACGGGAAAATATATTCTATTAAAGGCTGGAAAGTTTTGTTGCCAGAGTGCAGGTAAAGAGCAGAACCTTACACTTAAGCAAACATCAAGGAAGGAAAAAAAGATATTTTTGTTTACCAGCATGAAATTTATGGAGAAAAAAAAACTCTCAGGGGCTTTTTATGGTTTTATATAGAGAAAAAACACACTTAGAAGAGGCCTATAAATGTAGGCTAGGTATCTCTATTGGCAGAACACCAATTTGATCTACCCTTTCAAACACTTGTTGAAAAGCAGATGAATGCAAATGGAGAGAGTGATATTTAGAGTGTACTTCAAATGAATATACAAACGTCCTGCCAATCTCATCTCGAAGAGAGGTTGTGTGGATGCAGGAATTTGTGGGTCCTTATGGGTTACAGATGTCAGCGACACGCAGACAGCTTGCTTTGCTAGTGGCACGTCTTCAGGGACCATTGACTATACACTGAAAGGACACCGTGCATCCGTTTTTGCTTATTGTGAGATGTGAAGCCAAAGTCACGCCTTACACCAACCCATTGCAATGAGGGGGCAAAGGTGTGGGCAAAAGCAAAGGCATGTTTCTGCTTGATGCAATCTGGCTTCTGTCCTTAGCAAACATATAAATTACAGATAACACACCAAAGATCCCTCAGGTTGATTCAGTCCACAGATTCTCGTGTTGATTTTTTGTAGTTGCCTCCTCCAGCAGTCTGAAAACATGCTTTTCAGGTTGATTGGTCACTCTAAATTGCCCATAAGCGTAGGTGTGTGCACAAAGGGTTGTGTGTGTGTCTCTTTATGTTAGCCTTGTGATAGCCTGGCGACCAGTCTAAGGTGTACCCTGCCTCTGGCCCAATGACAACTGGGACAGGCTCCAAATCTTGCTTCCTTGTGGTCCCAACGTGACCCACTGAAAACAGCTGGTGTATCATGAAACAGGAAATACCCCTACCTGAGCACCAAAAATACTATACCAGGCAAGAATGAGAGAACAGTTTACTGTAGAAACTCCATAAAAGGTATCCCTGGTTGTCAAACATTTACAGTACTTTTAAAGAAGAGGTGACACAGCATGATGGTAAACACACCCTTATTGCGACAACATTTACAGAAAAACAGAGGAGTCTTTCTGAATGCACCATTCTTCTTCATACTTGCTTTAAAACTAAAGACCGTACCCATCATGTGAGCTACAGTAAGAAAGTGAATATTGATCATTATCTGATAAACACCAGTGTGTTAATGAGTCACTAGATTGGTTGTAGGTTCTAGATGTTGTCCACTGTCCAGTGGCTGCTGTATGACAGTTTAACCAATTACTTTGACCAACCCAACAACCCAGAAACAAGACTTAAATAATGCATACGTCCATGTTTTATCCTAAATAAGCTTCAAAACAGTGAATCAATGAGATAAGTGAAGATGTAAAGTTTTAAACAAATGAAAAATCTGCTGATAAAACTTTATTCATGATAAAAATGACTATGAAATACAGATATATATGGCAATATCAAAAATCATATCACTTCATGTCAAATCAATGACCTTTCTTAATGAGCATGACTTTGGACTTGGGATCTGAACTGGGAGGCAACAGTCCTAACCACAGCACTACCATTCAGCTTCTTTCACAATACCCTCATTGACTAGAACAGCGGTTTTACTTAACAAAATGTCTGAATTGCTGGTCTTGCCCCACCTACATTTGTTAGCTTATGCTATGGTGTGATGTTTAATCAAAGATCAGCCTGTTAAACAGCAAAAGTACAATAAAACAATGAAACTGGATATAAAATCAGTGGTAGATCAGAACTCTTGAGTTTTTCAAATTTGCACTCATGCCTTTTTGTTCCTCAGCCGACACAAAATTAAAACCTCTCTTTCCATTTCATAGATTTAGAGAAGGATATTTTTTAAGAAGGATATTGTAACTTCTATTAATATCATCATTCCACTCCTAGAAACAAATAAAACCAAGATACCGGACTTCTATGTAAGTCACTGGAATAGACTATGTGTTATTTAGTGTCTCTCCATTCTCTTAACCATTCAAAGTGCTTTTACATCACATATCACATTCATCCATTCACAACACATTTACACAATGATGACTGCTTTTTACAGAGCCCATCAGTTTTTGATTGACTCCATTCACACACCACTTGGTGAAGCCAGAGGGGGCGGGTTGGGTCAAATATCTCACCCATATCTTACTTCAGCACGTGGACAGCCCTGGGATTGAACTCCCAACCACTAAGCCAGAATGTGATATTTTCATATTTAGGTTAAAAAAAAGTTTACAACTTTTCCAGAGTGATTGATAAACTGAAAAGTTTTATTCAGCTGCATTTAACTCAAAAAACTGTGGATGTCATACAACTAAAGTCAAAACTTCAGAGAGGATTTTGTCATCGATGAAAGTTTCAAAATCAGAGCAAGTTATTAACCTCCAAATGCACAATCAGATTGAAGGAGAAAGATGAACTGAAACGCTGTTGTGCACTGTGAGCAAACCTGGTGTGCGTCATGCTCAGTTTCAAAACACACAGCTGTTTTTTCCTGTGTTTTGATGCAGACCATCAGCTCTTAGAGAATTGGGTACGGTTTTCTGAAATCATTGTGAAGCAGCCTGAGCAGACCAATTATTCCCATTGTCCCTGACTACACTGGTGTAAATGTAGAATAATCAGAAGTCCTCCCTGTGTGACTCCTCCAGCCTCGTCTCGCATGTCTCCTACAGGTGGCACTCAGTGAGAATCAATCTTTTAGGACACTGGGGAAGTACTTAAGTGCTCTGGACTCTGCAGGGACAGCAGTTTAAAGTACTTCAGAGACCTGCACTGTTCACAGTAGTGCACCTTTGGGATGATGGAGGTGGATTGGTCTCAGAACTTTGAGTGAACAGATTGACAACTGGTGTGTAAATGAATCTTTTTACTGTGAAACTTGCAGATTTATGAAAATTGGATTTTCATTTCATACAGAAAACCAAGACAGAATTTTTGCAAATCTGTTGCATCGGATCGCTCAGCCATTTTTGATTGTGACTGAGTGCCCGCTAATAAGATGAATTTTGCATTTCAGAATAAAAGCATGCAATTTTTGGTAAAATATCTTCTATAACCAATGATTAGTTGATTGGAATTTTATTTTGACACTATTATTTGTCACTTTTTATCATACAATCCCTGTGTAGACATTATGTTATTGAATAAAAGACTGCATGAAACATGGATGTAGCCTTAGAGAGTTCATACATGGGAGTTTTTGTGGCCGAAGAGGTGGCGTTAGAGTGGGACTTGACAAGTAAAATTACCACACCTATCAGTCAAGTCAACCATGCTTTAACCACTGAGTTTAAACTGTACATGTATTGGACAAAATCAGCAAAGATGCAGGGTACTGCTTTTTCCACAAGGAGGCGCCAAAATTGTCACAAACAAAAAGTTCCTCAAAGGAGCTTTGTCATAGTTTTGAATAAATACCAAAACTTTTGTGGTAATTACTGGTTGATACAATAGGCAGAAACTTAAATAAGGCATTAAAAATGTGCATACAGTGATAGCCTTGGTTCCCAGACATGTAAAAGGATTACATTTCATACTTAGCTACATGGACGTGCATGGAAGTTTCATGAACAGACTGCAGACATGTTACTAAATGACGGTATTTAAAAAAAGTATAAATTTATTGTAGATTTATATTGTTTTGTTTTCAGTCAGTTCCTCAAGACATAGAGTGTCACAACCATAGACTGTATATAGAATGGACAGCGTCTGCCTCCTTGCTGGGTGAAGCCACTCCGAGAACAGCACCCTCTGTTGATGGGTTGCAGTATAGGTGATAAATCCTGCCTCCACCAGCAAAGCTTATGGAGCTGTGGACAAACTTTAGAAATTTATTACACAAAATATAATTGTTTCTCCCCTCTGCTTGCGATGTTGACATGTAGTTACTGTCAGGCTGGTTTGTGCTCAAGTCCACTTTTTTCTGTGAAGCTCCGTTTTTAAAAGTTATTAGGGTGTTCATGTTTTCTTTGATTGACACCTGATACAGCCTATGGGCTGTAGGAATTGTGTAGCTCACAGGAAATGAAGAAAAATGCTGGAAATACCGAGAACTTTTTGCTTCAAATCTGTATACGGGAGGCGGAACAAAGTTGTCCATTGTATATACAGTCTATGGTCACAACAGTAACAAGTACATTCTCAACAGGAGAGATGTGGTGTTCTTTATAATGAGAAAAAAAAAGTTAAGTCTTAACAGAGGAATCAGACCAGCTCCTAAAGTTCAATGAAGGACATAACATCTTTCCTGCCTGGTTCTGAAATAAACAGCACCGAGACAGCTTTCCTCAAAGTTACTGCATCCATTTGTCTGCAAACCCAATAACCTCAATTAACTGTCCTCTTTCCATAATTGTCCTTTTGTTGGTTGTCATTGAATTTCCCTCACTTAAACTCAGACAAAACCAAAATTCTGTCAACTGGCCTTCACCACTTTTGTGCAGCAGCTTATTGGTACATTACAATCAAATATCATACCATCTGCTTGAAACTTAAGTATCATATTTGACCAGCAAATTACCCCTGACCTTCACGTCACCAAACTTGTCCAATCTTGTTTCTTGCACCTCAGAAATATTGGCAAAGTCGGATCAATTCTCCCTTTACAGGCCTCAAAACATCAATACACTCTTTAATTTTCTCCTGTTATTGTAATTCCCTTCATACCTGCTCAAAGCAGTCATCATTTCACTGCTTACAGTTAGTCTGAAATGCAGCCACTGAATTATTCACCTGAACCAGCCGTCAGTCTCACGGCTCCCCTGATCTTGCTTCTCTCCACTGGCATATGTCTGACCTCCCCTATTCATATTCCTTTCCTCTTTTACTCCATTTTTCTTACCTCATCCTGCTCTCCATCCCTGCTCCAAACATTAAACAAAAGGAGACTGTGCTTTTGTTGTTTAAGCCCCCTCTGTCTGAAATCAACTCCCACCAACCATCAGTTCTGCTGAATGCGTTCAATATCTTGAGAAAATCCTCAAAAGCTGTATAGACTTGCTTTTCTGAAACTGTTCATTCCAGTGGTGCTTCATGCTTAAAGGGATATTTTGGCATAAAATTAAGTTAGGGTCAAACACGTCAATATGTCGAGTTAGACAACCCCCTTGCTTTCTTCTCTATTTATACCAACTTTAGTAATGATCGCACAATAGCAATACACAGTACATATAGGGTCCCAGCTATAGTACTAACCATCAAACATCTTTTTAGCTTTGCCTGATTTCTTTAATAAAGAGACTAAACACAACTCACCTACTATCCTCCAGCAGACACATGTTTGTGGGGGAGCCCTAACGAGTCGATCACTGAGTGCAGCGGATCATTTCCTTGAAGTAATAATCATCATAATAATCATTTTGCACTGCAGATGCAGTAGTTCCTCTGCCTTAGTTTCTTGGTTTGTTTGCATTTCCATGAAGTAATAATCATGTATGTTCTTCCTTGAGCTGTGAAACTCCGCTGCACTGGGTGATCGACTCATCAGGGCTCCCCCCACAAACAAGCGGCTGCTGGAGGAGAGTGGGTGAGTTGTGTTTGGTCTCTTTGCTAAAGAAATCAGGCAAAGTTAAAAAGATGTTTGATGGCTAGTACTATAACTGGGACCCTATATGTACTGTTGATGAAGTTAGGTGCTGTTCTAAGCATCATTTGAGGCTGTGGAGTGGCTTTTTGGTTGAGATTTGCACTGTGTATTGCTATCGTGCGGTCGTTGCTAAAGTTGGTATAACTAGAGATGCAAGCAGTCGGCAACATTCATCTCATCTCTAAATTCACACCGGAATATCCCTTAATCATCTTTCAATTAACCCTTTGGTTTCTGGATTCTGTATCCTCTTGGTGATGAAACCCAGCCCAGATAACATTTACATTGTTTTGGTACATTTGTAATTTAGGTGATCTTGAAAGGAGACTTCAACTGATAAATTTAGACACTTAATCAACAAAAATGTGTGTCTCTGTGTTGATTTGCAGTCGTCATTATACTACAGTTAATCAAAAAGACAGACTGGATGTGCACAGGAGCAGAACAATATCTGTAATTATTTTTATACAGTCTGGTGCTTAATGCAAAGTGAAAATTAATTTGCAGATCTGCAAACATAATTTGACCACAATAGTGCATAACATCACTCAGGTAAGAGACTGCAGATGGAACAGACACCTGCTTCTTCAGACAGATGTAGAGAGGAAGTCACCGGAGACAAGAGAAGACCTTCAGTCTAGACTATGTATCGTTGAAGAGAACTGAGCCAGCAGGAGTGATGAATAATTCACTGTAGAACTAAAGTGTGAAGACAAACCAAACATAAAAAAGGATTTGAGTGATTTCAGACGGGTGCATGTATGTGTGTCTATAAATACAGCTACCAGAACTTTAGGCTTTCTTGTTATTTTTTTTATTTTTATTTTTTTCATCATACCAGCCTGTCAAGGTATTTTTAAAACGTGCTGATTCTTTGACTTTGTAGTCTTGCCTGTACACTGAAGCAGTATGCATAAATTATCAGCTTATTTGGGTTTGGTTTGGCGTTACAACAAAGACCTACAACAGCAGCAGAGATCAGAAGTTTTACCTCTCTCTTAATCTGTATCTCTCATAGTATGCTTCTAACACCTACAGTTGTGTACTCAAAGGGGGGTAAGTCCCAACCCTCACATGCTTTAATGTCTGAAAAAAGCCACAAAATGCCCTTTTGGATGCTTTGAATTTAGCTAAAATGTTATAAAACTCCCTTTCTGGTGCCCTTGTAATAGAAACCAAATGCAAAAGGTCTCCATAGGTGCTTCCCTCATGCTTCAAAGGGAAACAAAAAGCTCTCTGGATGTTCCCACAGTGTATAGAATAAAACCAGTACCCATAATTTCCCAAGACAGTCTGGCTTCAGACCTCCAGCTCTGTACAGGTTCCTTCGTTGCAGACCTCCACTGAGCAGACCGGAAGTTGATTCGAAGCCTTTCAAATTAAAAGCGATTAAACCGGAAAGTATGTTTTTTGTGTATAATATTAATATGATTTTTTGTGTATTCATGTGTTCAACAAAGACAAAATATAAAACAGGATAACCACTTCAAACAAACTGGAGTGTGTGAGAAAAAATGTCACCTCGGGTCCTCTCAGTGGAGGAAGGTCCTGACAGTGGAGGTCTGCAGCCAGACCCCTCTCACATTTCCCAGAGTGTGGGGAATTCAGTGTTAATAATGCTCACTATTGTCACCCTATTAAAATAATGATGGCATGATCTTTTCAACTAAGGATTTAGGCGATTTTACCAGAGAATGCCAGCATTATCAAGAGATGACTTAGGCCAAAAACTCTTTTTTGTCAAAAAATGACTTAGGCCATTATTTAATTGGGTGACAACATTTCTATGGGGAGTACCCCCAGACCTCTTCGTTGCCTATGTCTCTATGTTAAATTAACCCCTCTTTGTTGATATCATAAGTTTCAGGAACAGTGACCTTCAGACTGCTCTCTGCCCAAGGTGCCCTCTTCAAATGTCTTGTATCAGCCTGTTATTTTGACAGGAGAAACCTGATTCTGTGCATCTCCTTTATGTTTGCTCAATATCGTAGTGAGATAGGAAATAGAAGAACTTTGAAAACGGTCTTTAAAATGTTACTGAAAGCAGATGCTTGTTGATCGCATGTTTTGTGCACTCGTGCCCTGTAGCATACAGCAGATGCCCTTTTTTCTTTTACTCCCAAATACATCACTGCAAACCTGGACCCACACACTTGACACTCTGTCTTTCAATGAATCAATTCTATTATCACCTCTCTATGATACTGTATGGTTGCATTATGAAGAACAACCCATAGGTCAGTGAGTCTGTGCAGTACAGACATGTAACAAAATAAAATAAGTTGTAGTGTATAGGTCTGCCGTGCCCCCCTTTGGAGGATAAAGGACCCATGTCCCACTGACCAATGACATCAAATATGAGTCAAACTGGTATTTCAGCGTTGGACTTAAGTTCTAGAGAATTACAGAAACTACAGGTGTTTTGTGCAACTCGTGTTTTAGTCTGAAGAGTGACTCAGTTAACTAGCAACTTTTTCATCTAGGTGCAGTCGTGACTGTTGTGGTTCTAACAGCTGTCGAGACACAGAGTCATCATCTAAGCTCCCTAGTTTGTTATTAGGCGTGTCTCTAATAGAAAACCAAAGGCAGTTGTGAGGAAAGACTGCAGATAGGGCTTCATAAATCTAGCCCATTTATTATTTCTACTCAGAGAACAAATCGAGCTTCAGTCATAGTGTCAGTTGAGCAGAATAGCTTCCCCACGCTCTCTCACTGAACACAGTTTCAACAGTGTTTATGTACACGTTCGCCGGCTGTAATAACACCTTTTTTTCTTTTCAGACTTAGCTGCTTCTCTTTCTCTGAGCTTCTTTTCATCTTTATCTAAGGGCCTACTATTTTGTTCATAAATCTATTGATTCACTCAACTCATAGATGTGGCTCCAAGCCAAAGAAAAGATAAGGATAAACACTACTTAAATCGAGGTCAGCATGCATATACGAGGCTCATTCAATCATGTTGTTTTTAGTTTGTTTTTAAGGGGGTTTTTAAGTGAATTCAAAGTCAGATTTATAACAGAATCTGTGCATGTCAGAATCTTCTCAAAAACTATTAAATGAGTTTGAAATGGGATCCATTCGTTTTTGCAAACCACTGATTGTTTTACCAGTGTCATTCATTCCTGCTCACTGTGAACCTCAAAGCCAAAAACTGCCTCCACAGGTGTTGTTGAAACCATGGCCTGCACTGCACAGTCCTGACCTTGCTTGTGGAACCACATAACTGACATCACACCTAAAACACGAGTCAAATCCACTGATCAAACATCAAAGGTCCACAAGGTTCACAGTGGAACAGATTCATGTGTTGGTTTGAATCAGACACAAATGGTTATGTGAAGCATGACGACCCCTGTGTAAGTTTTCATGTTTCCTACTGCAGTTCTTCCTTAACTCTGCCAAAAAATAAATAAAAGAACAGGAGCCTGATTCGTCAACAGAGCTGTCAGTCATGATGGGCCCAGTTAAGCTATCTCAGTCAAACAAGACAGACCCTTGAAACAGAAACAAAGGTGCTGTAGAGCATGTGAATGGTGGTATAAGTAGCTGGTTTGTATCATCATCCTCTTTCAGTAATAAATTGAACTCTGGGGATTGACTATGCATCAATCATTCAAAGAGCAACATCTACATCATGATGGCATGACTTGTTTAATTTAAATTGCATCCTCTATCTCTAAATGCCAAGCAGGCATAAACAAATATATATGACATTTGAGCCTAGTCTTAAGAGGATACATTTAGAAAGTCAAACCAGACCTCCTTACCTTACAAAAGTCAAAGAAATGACCTACACGTTTCTCAGAATATCCTTGAAATCCATCCTTTTGTGAACTCTGAGAAATCTTTTCAGGTTTTGTTCAGTTACTGAGTAAGAGCATTATCTGAACCAAGACAAATGCACTGTGAATTTCTCTGGATGGAAACACAGAGGGGTTTCAGGAGCTCAATTTCGAAGGCAACATGAGGAACGCTCTTAAGAACCAAGCTTCAGCTGTAACCTTTAGAGCCGCACTTGTAGAGAAGTGGCATTTACAGTGCATCCCTCATTGTCTCACACACTGTACATTTCCCAGACTCCACTGTGTGTGTGTGTGTGTGTGTGTGTGTGTGTGTGTGTGTGTGTGTGTGTGTGTGTGTGTGCGTGCATGCGCGCATGCCTGTGTGTGTAAGGGTAAATGTGTGCGTGTATTGCATTGTGATCTTCAATAGAGTCCTAGTTTAGCCTTGAGAAAATGGTCTGACCATCTCACAAATGGCCTTAAATCACATACACATACATGCACACACACGCATATTAACACTGTGTCGCTCACTGCTTTGCAGGTTCCACATAGAAAAGTCAAGATCGTGCTTCATCATCTCAATTTCCTCTGGCTGCGTCCCCTCTCCAAACCTCTATGTCGAGGAAAATAACACAGATTTATGGGTGGGGCGCTAACAATATCCTCAGTTATTGCTAGAAGCAAATGAATAAATCACCATGCCAAGATGCTTCGGCTCCACTGCCTCGGACTCATAAGGACTGAGAGCGTGTGTGTGTGTGTGTGTTTGTGTGTGAGTGTTTGCACATTTCTGCACAGCAGTTTGTGTGCAAACTCATTTGTGGCTCCACACAAGCATGCATCTGTGTGTTTGTGCATATCTTTTTAGAAGTGTTGTGAAGCATCCTGCTTAAACCTTTCCTCGTGTGATTTATCCGGTTGATTGCTGCTGCTTTTCAGTGGCACGATCAGCCCAGTGAAATGCAGTAATGCTCAATTGTAATAAACCAAATGTAATTCAGTTGAAAGGAAGCTCTTTTTCTTTTTGGGGGGCTTCTTATTATTCAAATAAACTCTGGGCTCTGCAGGTTTGCTCAGAGGGATGTGTGCTGAGGATGCTCGTTCTGCTCGATTTGTGTCAAGTCAGTCGCAAATTTCAAACACAAAAGGAAAAGCGATTCAAAAAAAAAAAAATTGATGTGGCCTCTGAAGCTGAAGATTGATTATTCATATTTGTGTATTTGGTGCAACATGTGTTTTTGCTAGTGGATCACATGGCTATAGTTTGTATTGCATGAGCAATGGCTGCTGTTTAGTCATCATTCATATCTCTGGGCATGGTGGTCAGTGCCATTTATGGTTAACGGTTGTAATAGAGGACCAAGTTGAATATGAGTGTGACTTTGTGTGTCTGCGCATGATGTAGAGCTTGTGGACTGGGTCTGGAGTTTTGGAGGTGGGGGTAAATAGTGTCTCCAAGCTCTTTGTCTCAGGAGAAACTTAATTTCACAGAATCTGGATAAACACTTATACTTCCTCGTGAGCGGAAGCACCATTTTGCATCTTTGTGTGCTTAAAAAACACAGGGACCCATGGTCTTAACTCTTCTGTTGTTTTTCACTGACTATAGTGCAGTTACTTCTCATGTCCTCAATATACTAAAACACCATCTTGACCACACCTCATTCAACATACCCACGGGGCGCTACCCAAGATACTGCTGTTGCATGGATTGCAGGGCAAAAGCTTACACTGCTACCTTTCTTTTTTTTTTTTTACCCAGTAACCTCCATTTTTCTTAAGGAGCTGTGCAGTAACTGATGTAGTGAATAGTGATGCAAATGAGCATTAAAATGTGCAGGGTTCCTATGCAAGTATGAAAGTATGAACAGTATGGAAATAAATTTGATCAATTTCCAGGTCTTAAAAAGTATGGAAAATAATGCAAAAGATTTCATAAAGCACTTTATCAGAGACCCCCAAAGCCCTTTACACTGAATACATCATTCATTCGCTCACACAGTCACACCTTGGCAGTGGTAAAGTACGTCAGTAGTTACAACTGCACTGGGGCAGACTGACGTAAACATGACTGCCAGTTTGCGCTTACAGTCTCTCCGACCACCACCACGCAACACTCAAATTTATAAGCGTCTTGCCCAAGGACACAACAGACAGACTTGGGGGAATCGAACCGCCAACCTTCCAGTTATTGGACGACTGCTCTGCCTCCTGAACTACTGCCACCCTGGAAAAAGGAAGTATGGATGTAATATGTATGTATGTTATGTATGTATGTTTCCAGACTATTATCACTGTTCTAAAGTACTGTTTTCTAAAATAGAGAAGTGGTTATTTCCAAAAATAATTCTAAAAAGTAGGGTATGGAAAAGTATGGAAATTCCAACAATGTAGGAGCCCTGTTAATGGCACGTCGAGGAAATCGACTTTTTGTAAAAAGACAAAAAAAAAAAAACAATAATTTTCCACAATTGTGCCTTCTGCTTATACAACAGACCCAAAACCTCTGTTATAGTTATGTTTGTGTATTGTTGCAGTGTTTTCATCAACAAAAACTACAACTACAGTAAAAGACCTGGTATACTAAGAGCCCCGTGGACAGAATAAAGCTAAAACCTCTCAAAAGAACTTTGCAAACAAAGTGCTGGAAGTGAAGTGTAAATGTTGCACAACTCATTTGTTTAATCAATGAACCTAGAGAGTTTTTAATAGTCTAACTTTCCTCTCTGCATCTTTCTCTCTTCATGCCGTCCCTTTATTCAGTTTTTTGTTCCAATACTTGAATGAACATGTCGAGAAAAATCCATACAAGCTGCCAAGCTGAAGAAAAACTGAAAACATGTGTTCTGTTTCCCCTTCAAGGGATGCTTGATGATATATTGATTTAGCAGTACGTGCGAGAAAACACAGTCCGTTTGTCATGCTGGATTTCTTACTGCTCACCATTTGTCTTGATAGTTTTTGGTGCACTGTGTCTTGCAAACATCCCCTAATTAAATGTTGATGTGTACTTCAGAGTAGGTAGAGCAGCCGTTAGTTTGGTGAGTGTTTGTGTGCGTACTGTATGAGTGGGTTGGAGGTTGTCAGCTATAGCTCTTTTATAAATGAGCACAGTGATTTATCTTGTGGTGTTAGCCCACAAATCTAGTGCACACAACAGTGGAAAAATCACAGGTAATTTGGTTGCTCTCCTCTGATTGATGTGAGCCTTCCTCTGCTATAGTGGGCCGTCCTCTCAGTAATTTGTGCTCATAAATGTGGAAACAAAGCTCAAACCCCCGATAGGTGATTGCACAAGAGATCCACAGGATGTTGATAAAGTTTTCATGAGTGGACCAATAAAAGTCTTTCAATGATGCACGGTGCAAAGTTTCATCCTATGTTTTATTAAACAGTCACCCAAACTGCTGTGCATGTCTTCATTTTGTTGCATCTTAACTTTTGCATGCCTCAGGCTTGTCCTGACCCACCGTGGCTCTGCTTGGAAAATTTGTTGCCCTCTCATTTATGAAAATAAATGAAGTCCATCCTCACCGAGGTTGGTAATGTCCCGGTAAAATAATGATGGATAAATTGGATTAAAGTTAAATGAGGATCAACTTCTGCTTTAACTCTAACAAGCTTAAAATGTAATGTCCTCATCTTTATTGGATTAGAACACCAAAGCAGTCAGAATCAACAAATTTATGCAGAAACTTTTTTCCTCTTTTTTGACTGAGACACAAGAGAGCATCAGCATCCCTGAGCTAGTCAGTTTCTTTGATCAGATTCTTCATTTTTAGGCTGAATATACATATGCTTGTATGTAGAAACACACCCCTAAAGTGTTGTTCAACAATCATACCATTTTTTTTGACTGATCACCATGAGCAGAGCTTAGATGGCTTTAGGCCTCTATAGTCTTTCTACAGTGTTTACCTGACCCTTTAAACCCATCCACTGCCATCCTGAAACACTCAGTCCCTTATTTGTTTTATCAGCTTCTTATTCTATTTTTTACTAAGCAGAACATTCATCAATTTACTGCTGAAAGAAAGAAATCAGACTCACAGCCAGTGTCTTACTAATTTGATTTAAACATTGTTTTTTTTTTTTTTTTTGTGATTGTCATTCTGAGTGTAACGTATTCATTGGATATCAAAAAGGACGTGAACCAGAGTTGATTTTGGCTTCTAAATTAGAATTAATTTTTGAGCCAAAAAAAAATCCATTTGAGTTTCAGTCATATTTAAGTAATTTTATCCCTTGCGAGTTTTAGTCAATTGTAATCAACATTAACTAAAAAAAAATCTAGTCAAACCATCAAAAAGTCAAAACATCTTGGTCAAGTTTAAAGTCCCACTCCGATCGTATTTTTTTTTTAGTACTTAAAATGTTCTCAGTGGTCTTTAAATTGTGATTATTTAGTTTTAAGCCAAAATCACATTACCTGTGTCATTTTCAGTGACTTAGCAATTTATTAGCATTAGCGATTCTCGTCTGAGTTGTGGGCGGAGACAACACTGCTCTGCACACACCCTTTTCATGCTAGCTTGCAGCCTAACATTGCCTGTGTGGTAGAAGTGGCAGGTAACAGGAGTTATTTAGCTCTCAGACACTTATATCTTTAGGGACATAATGAAAATTAAAATCGTTATTAGTTTTCCTAGGTCCATTGCAATCCACTAATGCACATGCTTGTCCCACGATCTTCCTCTACTTTTGCATAGCGGGGTTCCGGGGGCAGAGCTCAGATTTGCTACTTGGAAAATCCCACTGAATCTGAACCTGCCGTTTGGGTCAGCCAGAGATTTACAGCGATTTGAATGAAGAAATACTCAGAAATGTGATTTTGCACTTGCTTTTCTCATGGTATGTCCTGTAGCATCAAAAAATTCCATATGAACATATAGACAACAATAAAAACAGGATTTTAACTGGAAGGGGTCTTTAAGTCCTCAAAAAACAGCATATTCAAGTGTAATGTAAGCTGGTGAAAAGTCTTAATGTTTGAGTTTAATTTGGTCCACCAAAAGTCAAACTATTGTTGTCTGATTTTATCTGAAGATGAAATCATTATCTGAAGATCTGTTGCCATGGTAGATGAGCACCTACCAATATAGCCAACAGGCTGGTGTGTCTCTGCAGCAGGCCAACAGGATAAGTACGGTAATTTTAGACCCCAATGCATCTCTTTTTTCTGTGAGGGTTCTTGGAGGGGCTCAGCCTTTTCTGATACAAGTGTGCTCCAGAAAAACCTTGGTAACCACTCATCTGTGATTTGATTTGCGTTTGTTCCTCACAGCAATCGATGCACTACAGTTCATTTTAAGTTTATTGCATATTCAGATAAAAACTCCCCACAAAACATTTGGCCATAGTATGTTGCATAAACACAGTCATTTTTTTCTTATTCAGCCCATGCTGTTATATCATGTAATCATGCATAGAGAAAAAAAAACAACTTATGTTTGTTTTTCCTGATGTAAAAACCAAGTAAATGCAGTGTTGTTTCCTTGAACTAACAAACAGAGAAAGACACAACCACAGCATAATTGCAAAGTTATTATGAGTTTTGTTTTGCAGCAGTGTATCACAACATATTTAAACTTGCAGCTAACTTTGTGGTTTGACAGTCTCTCAATGCCCGTGTCCTTCTTTCCAGCACCCCAGGTAATTTTGGATTCTGATGTTCAGAGCAGCTAGCAGCTGTTGAGTCTCCTCCAAGAAACTTTGTGGCATAAAAGATATTTGACTCCCCTCAGGCTGACCGTCAGCAGCGCATTCAACAATAAAAGAGCCAAATAATTACTGTGCCTGAGGAGGTGATGTGTCTGAGGCCCCCAGTGGTGCTCCACACAGCTCTGACTGCCTGCAGGCCTGCAGTACAGGGAGATATGAGGGCCTGATAGAGGAGCAAAGTTAGAGAAGAAAACAAGGAAGACAGAGGCATATACTGTAGGTAATAGTACAGGTGAGAAAGAAAGATGCAGCACCTTTTTAGAAAACATTTCTTAAACACAACTTCTTGTTTGTCAAGAGAGTTGTTGATTTACTTCTATAAATAGACTTGTTGGAGTTGTGGTATCTGGAGTTCTACATCAATATGCATTGCCTTAAGGTATTTCTCAGGAATAGCCTGAGAACCAATTGTGGAATGTGGGCTTGTGTTATTCTTGTGTCTCTTTAATGGTACCTGGGTCGGGATATCCTGGAAGGGGCACGTTTGCAGGTCACAGGTCGCAAAGCACAACTCTAGGTTAACCAAAAACCAGATGGTAATGAAAGATATCTTGGGGACAAAGAAGGGATGTAGGAGGGCTTACATCCCTAACCGTATATAACATGGTCATAAACTCTGGTTGGGAGAGCTGGACATCATTGGCAGTCCTCTCCCAGCAACTGCAGTGCTGTTCTGATACTGGTGTTGTCTTTATAATAAACTCCTCTTATACAAGCAAGCCAGTGTCACGAAGCCTCCGTCAGCATCTACACATCGAGGACAGCCCAGACACAACAGGGTAAACCACGCATTTAATCTTACCAGCCTGACTGGGTGTAAGTTAAAACCAAATCACTGCAGATTGTTTGGATAAAAACATTGATATACTGCATATTACTCCAGTTTTACATACCAGGGTGTGAGCACAGGTGTTGAAGAGAACTTTGTGAGATAAAGTCGTAAAAAGTCTATAGTGCCTCCAGGACGTGCTGTCTGATACATGTCCTCAGGTGATGTCGCTCAATCTGACATTAGTTCACCTCATGTTAAAAAAATAACAAAAATGTCAGTGAAATGTAAAACCTGAAATGTAAAACCTCAAGCCTGCTGCTCATTTCTCCTCGAGGCCAGAGATTTGGTGGCTACAATAGAGAAGCTAGTTTCAAAATCACATTTTTAAGTTAAATAGAAGAGTCTCTAAAGTACGAGGATACGCACTAAGTTTGATATGTAAGGCACATTTTATTTCTAAGTGGGGTTGTTTGTGGTGTGTATGTATCTGGGATTGATCAACATGACTTTTTTGTGAGATTATGCTGGCTGACGGCTGATTTATATCAATGTTATTACATTGTTGTTGTTGTTTTTACAGCCGCCGAAGTGTCAATTTAATATTTCTTACAAACAGGAAGCAAAATTGCTCAAATTTGGTTAACATACTTTTCTGAAAAATAGTTTTTTTAAAGTTCTTGTATAAATCCTTTTTTTTTTTATTATGGAAGATGAGAATGGCCATAGACTTTTCTTTTTTGTAATGCACCATTATCTCATGATAATAAATTGTTATCTGGTTATCTTGATATAACAAAGTTCATTTTCTTGTGATAACAAATTGTTTTTTGTTATCTTGACATAACTAAGATTGTCTTCACGTGATAACAGAAATGGCGTTTTGGCAGACCTAAAACTGTAACTTTAAAAATCGCCCTCCAGATTGGAATATTTCTGAAATGCTGCAGCCACCGTTGTCAACAGCAAGCTGTGGTTTTCAATGAAAATGCTGCTGTTACGCTCCACTTCGCGCATGTGGATTACACTTTAAACTTGGGAACATTTGTCTGCCATTCACAGATCGGACAACAACAGTAACAATGGCAGACACATTATTACAATCTTACATCATTACAAACAATCTTTGTAATGTCGAGATAATGAGATAATCCATTATCATGAGATAACAGTGCATTAAAAAGAGGAAAATCCATGGCCGTTCTCGTCTTCCTTAATCCATGCACATTATAATCTAATACACATGGGTGTCTTAGCCAGAAACAGGTTGTGGACAGATTTTGGACAAACACAATGCACCTGTTTTAGATGACATAACACCACTGATATTTCGTCCAGAATCGGCATTGTTCATTACTTTATAACAGAATTGTAGTAAATTAGTTGCAGTGACTATTTTAGATTTTGACATGTTGGCCACAGAGGATGGGAGAAATGATGCTGATTTGGGCCTTATTAGGGCTGATGCTGACATGATGCCAATCATCTCTAACTTGGCCCATTTAATTACATGCCTGATCAATCAGTTTGTATCAGTAAATTTTTTCAGGAGTATCGTCACAATGTTGTAGCACTTGCCTACCCAAAAATGCAGTATAAGCACACTTTGATTTACCTTCTGTTTTGCTGTATTTGTGGACTTGAAGTATTCGAGAGACTGTAAACTCACTGGGGAAATGTTTGATATATACAGTATATACTGTCATGCATCTACATTCAATCCACTTTGCTTCTGTCTGTAATCTGCAGGGTCATTAATGGGGCAAAGTGCAGGTTTGAGGAACTTGTGTTTGGTCTATTTTCCATTCCCAAAGGCGACCATATCTGCTCATAATCTGGAATCTACACCGATCTCTCTTATGGTTTTCTAGCATTTAATGGGTCAACAGGGTCAAGCAGGGCTGCTCGATTACAGCAAGAGTCATAATCCATTTATTTTAATTTATATTGATGTCACAATTATTGATGGGGGAATGGCGGTAATTTCACATCTGCATCACGTGTATTCAATCAATACCTTTTTAAATGTAAAAACTCTTAATTCCTTGAAAAACAGATGAAGTGGAAAAAGCCTGTATATCATCAAAGCATGTCTGTTTGACTGGATGATATACATTTTTAAATTTTTTATTATGTTATTGATTCAGAATAATATAACTCAAATATTTGAAATAAAATCTGTTTGACCACCCAGCTCGAGAGTCAAGTAATCAGCTCAAAGTGATAATAGCTACTGTATATGCAGAGCTTCAAAAGATATCAAGATTTCAAACAAGCATGCATCCAAAAATATTTTTTAAAGAAAAATGAAAAAAATAATATATATATATATATAATATAATATATATATATATGTACATGATTATTACCAACAGTTTTATAACATTAAAGAGCAGCTAACACATCTCACACCTCTGTTTTTGCTTCAGCTGGAAAAAGCGGACTGCAGTGTCTGATTTTATGAGTACATTTTACCTTATGCTTAAAATTCCTGATGCTAATTTTTGCAAGCATTTAGGTATGAGAGTTTTCTTAAATGATCAAAACTGAGCAAATGACACTGTTCCAGTATTTGACATTGAAACTGTCTCCTGGCTTTTTTAAGGTTAAGTTGAACAAAGATGCAACAGGGGGGAGGCTTGGCTCCACACTGTAACAAAGTAAGATGTGAACAAATCATTGTATGCATGTGAAACTGTGCTGCATTGATAGAAAAACACATGGAGACTGTATTTTCATGTTCAAAGGAGGCTTATTTTGATAGTCACTTAAAGTTCTTGTATGATGATAATCAAAATTGGCTCGATCATGCTGTATTAAAATCGTCCCATGTCCATAAATGGATGGTAATAGTACAGCCAGCAGTGGCTCAGAAGGTTGAGTAGTTACAGTTATTTCTTTGGCTGTTCTTCTGTCCCTTTGCTGTGATTTCCTCTGTTCTCCTCCTCTCCTCCCATCAGCCATTCCTGAAAAGGGGTTTAGCTTGAAAGAAGTCAGCAACACAGCTTTACACACACCTCATTCATCAGCCGTGACAGTACACACAGTCTGCTCTATGTTTATCTGTACAAATGCAATCTGATTTTTCCCATTTGTTCCTGTGCTCTATAATGGCCATGCCTGTAGACACACTTCTGTGCCGTTTTCCCGACGAACTCTTAGAAAATATTGACTTACCACAGGCCCTGATGAATTTAATACCTGGGAAAATACAGCACATGAGAAATAGGGACAGACAGCAACATTAGTTTGAGCCGAGTAGAGAGTACGCATGCAATTCTAATGACGGAGGAGAAACTGGTTTGAAAGCAACAGCTTCTAGTTTGTAAAAAAGGTGACTGTGGTTGAGTCGTAAAAGCAGAAATGACACAGCTGTGGATCATGTTTGGATAATGTTTGAAGGGCTTAGTGCCCTCAGAGTGTAATCCCCCTCTGAGGGATAAATACGCCCGCAGGGGGACGTGTAAAAAAAAAAAAAAGTTGTAGTCCATGAAATGAGGGAATTACACTGACACATGTGGTGTTGAATCCACGTGATAATTCTTGATGTACTACATTTGAAAGACTCTCATGTTCTTCATGGGTTGTGGATTAAGCAAGCAGGGAACATGTTGCTGTTTCTGGAGCTAGGTAATTTAAAAATATGGTTTGAATTTGCTTCAAAGGATTTAGGTGTATGAATTTTAGGTCCATGTAAGATGAGGCAGTATATTCCCGTTACGCCAAAGCACACTGTGATGGGATTCTTCGAAGGACCAGCTGTAACAGGCAGCTGTATTAGTGGCTCTGAATATCTTTCCTTGTAAGGGACCAGTTTATTTCTCTGGAGCAGAGATCAATCTCTCCTCAGCTACTGTTTGGACATTTGTGGATGCAGAGACTGCATCCTTGTTTCTCTGTGGCATTGTCCTTCTCTGCTTGAACATCATTTTAAAAATAGAGACTTGAGAACACACAAAGTTTTTGCCATTCTTGTTAGTTGGCAATAAGGTATAATCAGACTGGGTAAAATTTTAATGAAAACATAGGGTAATGCTCTGCAAATCATTTAAGGCCAAAATTTGATTGAATACCGTGCAACGACAACACGTGGCCCCTGAAATTCTATAGTTTTAAGAGAGATGTATGCTTGTTTGAAATATGATGCTCACAACACATGACAAAAAAAAAGAAAAAAGAAAATAAGACAGTTACAACAAAACCTTAAAAAAATATAATGCTTAAAAAATAACTGGAGTTATAATTGCTAAGTAGTTTGATATGCAACGGGTTAACATAATTGGGTATAACGAGGGCATATCAGAGAGGCTGAGTGCCTAAAATGATGAGAAGTTTGACGCTCTGTGAGAGTCTGTGCAAGCAAACAGATCAACAGTTTAAGGATAATATTCTATTGTGTATAACTGCAGAGAACTTAAGGATTGTCATCTAGTGTACACAACATCATCAAAAGATCAAGAGAATCTGAATCTACCCTTATGTAGAACTGCATTAAAAACAGACATGGCTCTGTAGTGGAAATCACTGCATGGGCTCAATATAAACAATGATAAAACCATGAATGGAATGAGGCAAAGTGGAAAACTGTTCTGTGATCTGGCGATTCAAGTTTTAGCATTTATTTTGGAAACCATGGATGCCCCATGCTCTGCTGTGACATTTGGCTGGTAATTAGCAGTTTAAAAGTCAGCATCCATGATGGCATAAAGATGTACAGGTGTCCATGAGATGGAGAGCTTTCCGTACCTGAGAAGGCCCTGCTAATTGTGAACAACACACACAGTTTTGAACCAACATATTCTGCTGTTTCGACAATGTCTTTTTCAGGGCAGATGGATATAAAGCTGACTTTCATCTAGTGCATGGACTCATTATCTGAGAAGAGCCTCATAAACGTACAATCCCTCTTCGGAATCTACAAATTTTGCTTCTAATGTTAGCAACTGAATTTCTTACAAATACTTACCAAGTTGCAGACACATGCCACATCCTAGTGACTCAAAAAAATGAGGACATGTTTGTCAGTACATTTGATGATTGAATTAGTACTTTTTAAAGATCAACATTGTTTCAAAATGCTTGGAGTCAGTGATGTGACAGGGATATCACATCACCTCAATTCAAGGGAAAATCTACCCAGAACTAATCACTTTAGGGGATTTTGCCTGTGAGCATGCTAACACCCTCAGCAACGATGGTAAATAGATGGTCTACCTGATAAAAACCTGCATGTCAACTTAATCATTTTGAGCATGTTAGCTTGTCTTGAGCTCAGAATGCTGCCTCCAGACAGCCTAGGAGAATTTATGCTCCTGCTTTGCAAAAGGAACAGCTGAATAAACCTGCCATACTCAAATTGTTCTAGGTCATGACTATGTGGTCTTGCCTAGAGAATTTGTTTGGTTTTAATCATCTGTCTGTGACATTCAGCCGGTAACAAAGGTGTGAAATGTGATGAGTGAGCCGTGAATCTTTTAATCATTTTCGTGAAGCCAGCAGGAGTAGATTCTCTGTGGTCTCAGGGCTTCAATACGTCCGTATTGATACTCATTTCAATGTAGGCAGCTATTCGTATAGAGAAAGAAATCAGCATGAAATCATCTCCAGCTGTCTCAAAGCTCTGGCTGTGTTGCAGCTAAATCAGTCTTTCTCAGTGTCCTCTAAGTGTGTCTGTCAGACATCTTGCCAAAGGGTAGACCTTCCATCTGTGTCGAGCATGTTTAATATCCCCATTGTCCTGGATGTGATGCCTTCACCTGACTACGTGACAGCTGGAGGGCTTCGCGAGATGGAGCTGAAGGTTCTCGACCGGCTCACAGACTGAGTCAATCAACACTAAGCTGTGAAGAAACCCAAAGCCTGAGAGCACTTCATACAGTCTGTGCGCCTCGCTCCCAGTATCACAACCAGAGATGTTCGTTCACTCTCTACAGCCCTGGCAGCTTTCACACATCCCTGCCACCTTCTTTTCTTCGTGGGGGAAAGCCTCTTTAACCTTCAGACACGAACTCCTGCTGAGCTTCAGTCAACAGATCTGTGCTTTACATTGCTGCAGCCATAAATCCATGTAATACCATTGTGTATGCAGTGGCTTCTGCAGAGATCAGCATACTAAACTGAATATTTATTGGCAAATCACCACAGCGCGTGACCCTGAACACCCTACACCAGTGTTACTTACTCATTTTAAGTCACAAATACAAGACTGAGATGGAAGAAAACATCTTTTAGTGGTTTTGTCCTCATTTTCCTTTCACATTGAGAGTAAACACTGCAGCAAGTTGACGTAAATTAACATATTTCTGCTCTTGAGGCACACATGGCTCACAATAAATGCACAATCTAAGTCAATTCAGTTTTTTTAGTGCCACATTTAAATGTTTATTTGCCCTTATTTCTGCAGCTAAGATGAGCTTGAGATGCTTTGTTAGTTAGTTGTTGTTAATAAATGCATTTCACATAATTGAGAGGAAAAGAAATGGGATGCTCAAGGACATCCTTGGAGGCTCATTTTCCCAGATGTTGCACAAACATTAATTCTTCCAGTGACTGAGCCCCAAGTCTTCCATATGTGTGTAATACTGCCATCTTAACACTGGGTTTGTGTGCTTACATGTGTTAAATGAGCCTAAATTTCCTGCTTTATGGTCTCTATATGTCTGCTTGAGTATGTTGTATCTACTGAAGGTTACCATAAAGCATGTGTTTACTGTTGTATGAGTCAGTTATTGTCTTGGGCTCCATATTGAATGAAAAACAGTGTTTATACTTGTCCTTTAACTTGTCCTTCATGCTGCAAATCATGAACCAACAGCAGCAGTTTTACATTAAAATTTTTACTCAAACCAATTATATGCAAAAAAAAAAAAAAAACTGAAATACAACATGTTAAATTGATTGAGGAAGTATGAAATAACTAGAGTAGTATTCAAATACTATTGTAGCTATGGGGCACACAGAGCCTTTTTGGTTTCCTTTTTTTGCAGACCCACGCTCTTGACGAGCACTTTTAGTTAAGAAGTTTGCAGCGTGGCTTAAATAGCAAGGGTAGATGAGGCCAGCCATTGGGCAGTTTAAATACCACAAACTTAAGGGTGTAGGAGTAACCTGCATATTGAGTTGCACTTCCGTCCCTAGCTGGTGATGACACAGCCAGCAAGATCTGCAACTGGCCACATGAAGAGAGCCCATCTTGGTCTCTTCTTCTCCTTAATGTCATCCCATAAAAAAAAGTCCTGCTGCATGCATATGTACTGGGTCACCCATCACTTATGGGGTGCTCACACCAAGAGCGAGTAAAATCATCTACTCACCTAATTCGTGGGAATCTAGACGCGTGAATGAATAATATTTATTTGCTTCATTCACTTCCTTTTTGTTTTTAATGTACAACAGTTTGGGATCAAGAAATGAACCTAGTGTACAAAGTCTTTAAAAGTGAGGTAAACTTGGTAAAAGTGAGGTAAACTTGGATCACGCCTTTTATCATGGATGTACCATGGCATCACAACTGCAATGAATTCAAGATGAGGTTTTTTTTTAACATTTTTTTATCTTAAGCCCATGTTTTCTGGCTCTGACTGAGGTGTGATACACCTGCTCTGTTTGAAGTGAACATTTGTTAAGTGTATATTTTGTTTGCATGCTGAGTGGATTTAGTGCTGCAGCAAAGCAAACTGCTGCGTTGTGTAGCTGGAATGGATGTGTTATTAAGAATAGGTTATCAGCTATGGTGATGTGTGTGCGAAGCATGCATAAGCAGTGATTTTAATCATGTGTGTTGCCTTTTGAATCTTATCTCAGGAAAACACTGGAGCACTAGATAAAGGAGGGGCTTGAGGTACTCTGTTGGGGTCACTGCCTGGCTTGTTGGTTAATTCCTTATTTAGTCTATGTTTAGGTATTTGTTGCCACCTCTGCACTCAGGTAAGGGTTGTTGGAGTTCTAGCACAGGTTGAGAGACCTGAAGTGATGGGAAGTTGGTTTTATCAAGCGCTCTTGTTAGTTTGTAGATCTACAACATCAGATTTTGGTCCCTTAGACTTTAGTTTGCTTTAATCCACTTGCTTGGTTTTAATTAATGAACTTGGATGTGTTCTGATGGAAACTTAAGAAAACATTCTTTTAAATCAGTGTGTGAATGGTTCCATGTGACATATGTGATCAGTAGACCCCCAAAGCGCTATGTATGGGCAGTCTGTTTACCATTTACCATCTTACAAAAGCATAAGAATACTTGTGCCTGAAGCTTCGAACTGCTCTTTCTAAACATCAAGCTGGCTTTTCCAAACTTTGATACCGATTTTGCAAGTACCACAGATAGCTTCAGGGTCTGCCTGATAGTGCAGGTCTCACAGCAGGATCTCTGATGTGTTACTGAGCATCACATTGAGCTAAAGATGGCAAAAATAACCATTACAGCATACAACAGGGGATCCAACTAAACCGCATCCTGGAGAACTGATGTACCCGTTCTACCAAACCACAGAAGCCTAATGTTAATCCTGCAAATGGAGATTATTCTGATGTTGTGATGTGTGTTAGCAGGTGTATATACCTGAGGTGAAGAGGTGAACCAAAGCAGCTTGAGGTACAGGGGAATGGCCTCCAACATATGGCTGCCAGTTGTCTCCAGCATACTAATGTAGAACTGAATTAAAGTGTGCTTTTGACTGAACAGCCCCGCACACTGTGCTCAGGGAGTGTCCTTTTATTGAAGGCATCAGCTGTCTCTAAACTCTGGGAATATGAGTAGATATTTTTTTTCCTGCAAGCTGTAGACCTAAAATGTGACACAGTAGTCTGTGTTATTTCTGCATCAGCAACCTCTTATGTCTCGCATTTATGGTAAGCTGGGCTCTGGGAGGCAGGTTGGTTGTTACAGTAGTTTGCTGGTTGTTTGCACTTTTCCCTCTCAGCACAAAATGTATGTGTTTAATGTTCTGGGAGGACTTGCATATTCTCTGTCCAACCCTTCCCTTCATTTTGACAGGATTTGTTCAAATCCAGTGTTAGTAAACAGAAATAAATTTTCTATGCATCCAAAAGGTCCCACAGAGTTGGTTTATTTCACAAAGTTAGTCCAGGCTCATGAATTCAATAGTTTAGTTGCTGGGGGGCCTCTCATAAATCCACTGGGTCTCTGTCTGTCAGAGAATAGATTTTAAAATACTGCAGCTGGTGTTTAAAGCACTTGATGGTTTAGATAAAAAAAATACGTGGTCTTCTTCAAGCAGCTCAGGTCATCTGTCATCTTTTTGTCCTTAGAGTCAAGACATCATGATGCAGCATTCAGTTTTTATACCTCAAATATCTGCAAGCTCCTCAAATATCTGCAAGCTCCTGAAAAATGTCAAGTGAAAGTCTCATTTCTTATAAATCCAGGTTGAAGATCTACATGTTTACAGCTGTCATTTATTAGATAAATGTCTATGTTTAAATGAATTATACAATTCTGCACTGTAATTTTTATTCTTCTATTTTAAAAGTGTCTCATGATACCATCTCTTATCTTGTGTTTTTGCTGTTTTATTTTGTCATGTTTTGGTTTAATGGCTTGTTTCAAGGATTTAAATGTCACATGTAATGACTTTTTTAGTGTCTTCTGTCTAAATGTTTTTTTCTGACCTTTGAAATTGTTCTTTTCATGTCTTGTGTGAGGCGCCTTCCCCTGTCATTTAGTAATGAATAACTTAATGTTAGAGACCTGGAGTTTGCCAGTCAATTCTCTTTATTCTTATCTGTTTGCAGATTTACCAGCTGTGACTGCCCATAGATGTCAGCATCACTGTGGTTCACTTCTTTGTCCTCGTGCTGTGTGACTTCATTGTCTCTTGACCTCAACACCACTTCCCCTGTCAGGGATTGCAGGGAGCTAGGCATAGAGATATATTCACACGAATGTTCTTAACTATGTTATGAAATTTTATAATCTGTTTTATTATAAAATAATGCAAATTGTGTTACGGGCAAAATCAAAAATGCTTCCTGACTCAATACAGAGGTTCTTTTCAACAGGACAGTCCGTATAATCTCAGAGGTGCTTGCAATTTTACTGTACAAAAAGCAAAAAAAAGGTATGAAAAGGAGGTGTGTCTCCATTACTGGAGTTAAATTCTGGAATGATGCCAACATAAATCTAAAAACATGTCATTCTTTTTTGGTTTTTAAGAAAATGGTTTGTAAAGCTATTTTTAAAGCTTATAAGTATAATTAATTATCTGTTGTTGTTTGTTTTTTGCTTTTCTCAAGGTCGGTAGCCTAAAAAGTTGACATTACAGGATAGGCTTTTATAAGCAGTCTGCTTCTGCCTATGCCTTTTTTTTAGTCGATATTCATATTCGATACTTGATTTAGTGATTTAGTGTGAAATGTCAATATTGTGTGTTATCATGACTGAATAAATGACTATTACTACTATTACTTACTATTGCTACTAACTATTGGAGCGAGCCTAAAGATGTTTGAATAACCCACACAGACTGGAGGAGAACCTGCAAACCCCACACAGAAAGAACCCATAGGGCCGACATGCTGTGACAGTGCTAACCACCCCACTGCCATTTTGCCCACACCCCTGACTTGCTTAGTTTGAATGTATTTTCATTCAAGCTTGTATTATTTTTTAATGCTAATGATAAGGCCATAAGGCCTGTCAGTAAAACAGATACAAGTAATTTCCATTCAGTGAAACAGAGGAACAGAAAACTTAATAAGCTTTATATCTAAATTCCACTTTTGTAAGTGCCACAACAACTCAGACTGCACCAACCAGATGAGCCAACATCAGTCAGGTTACTGTGGTTTTTAATATTTTTCCATATCAGTGCCATGGCAACCAGTTACTTTCTACCTTTATGTATTTGTCTGTGCTTCTGTTGAGTGCTCTCTATTCACTTTGTCTCATAAGCACTTCTGCGGTTTGTTGTATAAATCAAACCTCCTTTTTTCCTGCTGCATTGTTAGAAAGAATCATCAAAGCAGAGGCAAGATGTGTTCCTCAAAACTTGGTTTTATGCAGATTAAAGGTGCAAGTTGTTGTAATTACCAGCACTTAGCAGACTAGATATGGTATAAATGGAATAAGACAGTTTTTCATGTGTTTAAATAAATAGAAAAATCGCCTGATCAGGATCGTCTTTTATAAATGAGTCCTTTATATCTAAATAGGAGCAGGTCACCCTTCATAGAAGTCACGGTTTTGTACCAGCATGACTTAACTATTATCATATAGGTCTGTGTATTTCATTAGCGGCTGTGAAAAATACACCAGTTGAAAGACATAACAGAAGAGAGTGATTATTGATGTGGAAGTGTTTGTATTGACATTTTTGATGGTAAGAACTTGATCAATGGTGGACTATTGCTATGTATGACAGGAGCTTCTTGTCCTCCATGACCTTAAATGCTTTACTGATCAGAGGGGTGAGCAAGGGGGTATTTCAATATGGGAATCTGACTGTTAGATAGAGCTGATTGTTCTTATTTCTACACACCGTATCTCGTAAGCCTTGACCTAAATGGTTCATATGAGATATATTACTTTCAGAGAGTTGAAGTCAGGTTTTTACCTGTTACCTCACAAAACCGCTTACTCGAGTATACTGCACGCATCAGTGATGGTTGCATTAGTCTGATTTACTTTGATACGTCTGGCACTTCACACAGAGAACATGATGTATAATTCTACCATCCCTGCGCAATTGATCATTTTGTCTGTTGCTGTAAAAAGGTTTGCTAACTTCACTGAAGGGCCTTCTTCTTATATAGGAGATAAAAGAGAGAAAAGGTTCGGATCATAGGAAGCTCTAAACTGTAGTGTTGAGCTAAGACATCAAGAGACATCTTCTGTCACTGTATGCAGCCAAAGCAAAGTAAAAGACGAGAACACCGTGGAGCTAAAGAGTGTGCGACGTAGTTTCACAGTACATTGAATACTACTTCATAATATTATTTCATGATTCACTGATTCTTGCTAAGACCTGTAAAAACTGTACAGGTCAGTAATATGATGGTTCTCAAATGTGGTTCTTAAATGTGTGCCACCTACTTATGAGGCTAATGTGAGCTGCAGGTGATGCACCTCATCCATGCGTTTCCTCAAAAGTCCCTAAGAGAGGATTTAGGCTCTGAGAGACCACATAACTGTCTTCTCCTATTAGTTCCTGATTAGTACAGCACTATTGATGGTCCTATTTTCAGTGGCATGAACAGTAATCACGATAAGCATCATTTTTAGGCGTGAATGTTGTATACACCGAGATGCCATAAGTACAATTCTGGACCCCACAAGCTTTTAACCCCTGATTACATCCCTGTCTGAAACTTTACTTCTTTGAATGTCCAGTTGAGGCTGACTACAGATACAGATAACACACACTTTAACCTGAGGAAATGTATCAGTTTAACACTTTTATGGACATGCAATGATAAAAATGCATTATTTTCTCTGTGTGTCTGTAAATAATTATGTCCCTTATTTTTTATGTGAATGGAGATTTGCCTCAGGGTTCTGTTTTAGGTCCAACTTGATTTTCCTTATTCAAGCTCCCCCTGGGGCACATCCTAAACCAGCAGGGTGTGCTGTTTAATTCTATGCAGATGACACACAGTTGCACCTGCCTGTTTGGACACACAGGGCTCTATTTTCGTGTCCGCCGGCGACACAGCAGAGGGTGGTGGACCCCACACAGTGGTATTTTTGTCTGGTGGAGCCCGGCGTACAGCCAGTTTAGTATTTTCATGGACCGAGGCACACCCAGGTCCGCAAAGCTGGGTGTGGTGGCGTGGCAGGGGGAGGTGTCGACAGAATCAGCTGGCGCAGTGACATTTTCGTGCTCACCACCGGTGTGTAAAGTGCGCTGATTCAAACATGGTCAGCTTTCATCGTCTAGTGGTATTTTGGTAGACCGGCGGCGGATCGGCATATGTCACCGATGCCTCACTGGCAGGTTTCCACGAAAATAGTAATACGCCTCACCGGTGGCGAATACAGGTCTCGGCTGTGTTAAACCCACTCCACGCCCTCTCTCCTCCCTCCCTACGTCTTACGCCGCTGGGAGGAGCTGAGTTAGGGAGGGGGGATATTACGCCAGACTGTGCCGCTCACCAAAATACCAAATTGTGCTTGGGAACGCATTGTCAGCACGGTGGACCTGACTTATGCCGGGCCTGCGCCACGTCTCCAGCGAAGCACGAAAATAGAGCCCGCAGAGGCAGATATGCTTAGTTCTGTGAACTAAATTGAAAAATTTGATTTCCTAAAACTTTTTATGGCTGAATATGAGCAAAACACAGATTATTTTAATTGGACCACAGCACTTGACCAAAAAATAACTGTCATCTACTAGTCAGTTGATAGATGACTTAAAACATGCTGCAGTGAATCTTAGCTTCTAATTTGACAGAAATTCAACTTTTGAGCAGCATGTGAGAAAGCTGGTAGAGTTGTGTTTCTATTATCTCAGAAATAGCCTGGCTGTGGCTACATGTTAGACACTGCATTAAGCAAAGGGAAACATTAAAGACAAGTGGGTGCAAACATTTTAAAAATGGCTCCTGGGGATTAGGCACATCCATGACTAGTCACCCATGTGTACACAAAAGAGCTGATAATTATGAACCAAAAAGTGAATGGAAATTTGATGATTTATGTTGAATTATAAACTGTGTTTTAGAATATAATCAGCATTTATAAATATATACAGGTTTTTGCACCATGGAAATACCAATGATAGCGCTGAATCAATCCTGATAATGTAAATCCCTGTCAGTCTGTTGTGTTATAATGTCAAGCTATAATGGGATTATATAAACACAGACTATATTTGCCTGTTATATTTTGAATAGAAATACAGCAACAGGCTCAGATGTCAATCCAATCATCTGTCACAGCTGTATAATAATAATATTATTGGCTTATTTATAATTAGCCAGTGATTTCCATGTTCAACACACTGGCTCACTGAAAAAGAATAAAGATATGTGCATTTTAATCAGCTTTGAACCTAAATATGATTAACGTTGATAATGCCCTCAAGTTAATTTATATAATATTTCGGTTGTAGAAAAAGGAGTTTATTTGAGAAGTAGTGTAGACTTTGTTTTGAACAAAAAAATGCTAATGCTGCCAGTGAGGTTTGTGTGGAGGTATTGCTTTTCAGCTTGACCTTATGTGGTTTCCTCAAGACTGTCAGTGTTGTCAACTGTTCATGAAATATTCAGCGCAGAGGTCACACACCTCCACAATTCATAGTGCCACTTGTCACAATCCAGTCAGAGAGGGTTTTTTAATAAAGTTTGAAAACCCAGTCACTGACACTTTCCTGTTAATATGAAGAGAAGCAGAATCAAACAAGAGCAAGTTTGACGCACTAAATTCAAAGAAAAGAAAGAAACCTGTGATTCAAGCAAGTAAATAAGTTTAGTTACAAGGGAAACGTATATTTCAGCTTTGCTTCACTCAGACCCTGTGAGCATCAGTCTTCTATTTGTCAAATTGAGCACAATAAGAAAACTCATCACACTGGATCATATGAAATTACTGTTCATTATTTTATCATTGCAACAAAAGCTGCACTGTGTTTGACTACTCTGCTGAGATGCTACACAAAAAGTACACTTATATATCAGGTGAAAAAGAGAGAGATTCGGAATAAGAAGAACTTCATTGATCCTCGAAGGGAAATTCAATTAATCAATCAAATTCAATCGGATTCCTGTATGTTATGCTTACACCTTAAGCGTGAAAGAAAAAAACAGATCAGATGATTTTAAATCACATTTAAATTTTAGTGTCCTGAAGCTGATTTTCTTCTAACCAGGGTAGATATCATGCTAACTTACGTAGCAAAGCTAATATGGTCCAGGTAAGCTTCAGAGTTTTAGCTTGAAATACACTGAAACACTACATGACAGTGTTCTCTGTGGACAATTAAGATACTCAGCAATATGAACTTTGCATTAAACATTTTTAACTACAATGTTACATCAGTAAAGCAACAAAAGGTAGCTGTGCTGTTGCAGTTACACAAACTACATGCTTCACATCACAGCTATATCTGCATTCAGCCCGTAAGTTGGCATAATGCATGAATACATTTATTTATCTATATCATGTACTGAGATTGTATTAAAAAATGTAAAAGTTAGCATCTGTTAAAAAGGAAAAAAATGTTTTTATCCCCTTCATCTCTTCAGTTAAAAGAAAAAAAAAAAAAAAAAAAAGAAACACTCAAATTGCCAGAGAATGGAAAACCAAAATCCACTTGGACGGCCCAGGCTATCAGAACCAAATTTCAAACTATTTCCAAAAAGCAAATGACAGAGGAGACAATAACAAGCTAAAAAGGCATCTCTGATGACAAAAACCCAAAGCAAGTATCTGTCAGATTTTCTTTAATGAGGCAATGACAAAACAACAATGTTTTAGGTGCACAATCCGACTCTTACTACCTATGATGTTTTCTTCCATTGTGCTTTTAGTCTGTCAAAACACAAACAGGAGGGTAAGTTCTCAGGAAGCAGTGTTCATCACTCCCAGGGTTCAAGTGTCATATCAAAAGTCAAAAGTAAGACAGTGAAATATGTCAGATTTCAATACTTCTTCTAACCTCTATTCCACTTCCTGATCGATCACTTTAATTCTCTTTAAGACAGAAAACACTTAAATTATGACTAAAATGTAAAGACTCTTAATTGGCTAAAACTACATCGGGTGTAATGACAACAATGTAACTACAACTAAAATGCACTTTAGTATAAAGACTGCTTTAATCCCAATTCAAGGTCTGGTAGGGTCAATGTTTTGTCAAGTAAAACTACACAACTGTTGATAGGGGTTGAAAATGTTATGGCAGACTGGTGTTTATTGCACTTGGCTGCCCATGTGGGCCCCAACATCAATTCATTAAAAGGCCTCCTTCCTTCTGTGGCGTGTTAACATGGTAGATAACTAAAAAGATCAGACACTAAAAATCTTCTTCAATCATCTTTTCATTCAATATCACAGCAAAGTTTCCTTGTTAACGTTCCCGTCTTCAGAGGAAACCATGTTTGTGTTCAATTTTATCATTATCCAGTTATTGTCAGTGACTGAAATTTATCAGAAGCTGAGAATATGTGCTTGAAAATGTGACTACATTAACACCATGAAGCTGCTGGTAGAGTTTTTTAATCTGTTTGGATTTATGTCTTTGAAAGCCTCCTTTTGAAGTCTGTAGATACACATCAAAGAGTCAGTGAGTTCAGCGTGTTCCTTGAAACAAAACTTTTGTAGAAAAATGGAATGAATCTTTTGCTGTCTTGTGTTTTATGACACTATATAATAGCAAATACTCAGTCTTTACAGCTCTATGCAAGTTCCAGTCAAGTGTTATACATGAACCCTCCATATCCTATGAAATCATTCATTAGAAAGAGCAGAATTTCAAGGTAACTCCCATAAAATAAAGAAGTTGGAAAATGGGACTGTTTACTTCACCGAGTCAACAGAATAACTGGCAAGGCCTGACATAAATCCAGAGCGAACATAAAGTGTTTTCCATTTCATTTTCAAGGCACACAAACGACAGAACGCCTCAAGTCAATGCACTCAGAGTAATACAGGAGGAGGAGTGGAGGAGTAAGTCAACAGAAAACTCATTTAAAGGGAGACAAATCTTTCCTTCTGCAAGAATGACACATGTTGCCATTACACAGCCTTGTCTGGACAGAAGGTGACAGTGTTGTAATTTACTCCAGATGATTTAGTATATCAGAAGTAGATAATAATGATGTATTATGGTTGACTCTAAACCACCAATAGCAAGATAAGATGTCCTGGGCTGAGTCCAAATGTCCTGAAAACTCACTGGGTGTTTGGCTGCAGGCTGTGCAATTAGAGTGCTACATACAACCACAAGCAAGTACATCAAAGTGTAGGCATCACGCCCATGTTGTTATGGATAGATAACATTTCGCAAAGTCAGATGGTGCTTTCCATATGGCTAACTTGGATCCTCACGTTTCCCCTTCCTGTCTTCACTACATCTAGGAAGATTAGGAAGAGATGAAAAGATGAAAGGTCAAGTTCAATGGAAAGGATGTTACCATGCACAAAAACAGGGTCCTCTTATTGTCCACTTTTATACATAATGTATTAAGAAGAGATTTATATGTATTCTTATAGGCAGTATTGTGAAAGGTGAGTATAAGTTCTCTCTTAAATCCCTGAAGTTTTTGATTCACCAAAGAAGAATCTGAGTTGAGGTCGAGTCTAGTCCTCATTCTGCTGGATCTGACAGATATCAAATCTCTGCAACCAACCATTATCAGTCAACAATATAACTAACCAAACAACGTTCTATAGGTCCAGGCCCCAGTCCTAGTGCTGAAGTGTGATCACCTCATCTTTGGGATCTGTACTAACAAGCCAGCACCTTTCAAGAGAAAAGAGGAAAAGGGTAAAAGTGTGATTCCCGTACTGGCAGAAGGAATTCACAGGACACAGATACAAGGATAGCAAGCAAAGCATTGATCAGCATTACAGTCTCACCAAAAACTGATCATGAGTTCTGGAGAAATTTACAGAGAGAATAAAGATGTGTGCATTAACACTAAGAGGGAATAGGGGGGACTCTGCTTGTACTCACCTTAGATGGAAATAAATGCTGGAACACCATTGAAAACAGTAGGGAAATTATACGGAACAACAAATACATTATAAAAAAACTAAGTTTAAAAATTTTAATTTGATTTGTTGGATCGTGGTTGTTGCATTTTCTATGTTCTATTGGAGGTAAATTTTGATATTGCGCATACTGCTATTACATGGTTCGACTGGCAATGAAATGTTGAAATAACAATAGGGGCTCTATTTTCGTCTTTTGCCGGAGATGTGGCGCAGGCGCGGCATAAGTCAGGTCCGCCGCGCCGACAAGGCGTTCCCAAGCACAAGTTGGTATTTTGGTGAGCGGCGCAGCCCGGAGTAAGTATACACCCTCCCTAACTCAGCTCCTCCTAGCGGCGTAAGTCGTAGTGAGGGAGGAGAGAGGGCGTGGAGTGGGTTTAACACAGCTGACACCTGTATTGACCAATAACATCAGTTCCTCTCCTCGTCTTTAAATCCGCCACCAGGGAATGTCTCTGTAAACGCTGCAGAGGGTGTCCTCCACACTCTCTCATATGAGCACAGATGGATTTGGTGTGTGTGATGTTGGACCCACTGGTAAGACAAACACCCTTTTCCACAAATAAAGACACACACATAAAGTTGCACATATTCAAACCTCACGTGACAAAGGTGGGTTGTGCGCACAGATCACAACATAAATTCCAAAAATGGCAATAAAATCGGAACCATCTGTGCGTAAAGGACGCATCGCACTCTGTGGCCTGGCTCTTTCTTTCATTGATGTTGGCATATAAAATAAATTTGTCCCACAAAACTGATTATTACAATATTTGTATACTGTATTTGGCTTAAAGTGAATAACTCATCTGATCACTGAAACAAATCATCTGTTCAGCCGCCGCAGCAGCAGCGGGAGAGGACACAAAGACATGTCCAGGTCGAGCTGCGCAAGAAATAAGAGGACGAAAGAAAAGGAGAGAGACGAAATACATATTTTGTTAACTTAATCGTGTGTCTATTTACTAGATATTTAATTTAATTTAATGTGTTTTGAGCTGTGTTGATTCGGTCAGATGGTGTGTCCAAACGCGTTGATACATAAGGCCCCAGATCAGTTATAGATCAAAATATATCTATGTAGATCTAAATGTCTGTGCTGACTCAGATTATTAGTTGTTGATTATTTATTGCACTGATATGTGCCTGACACTGTGGAAACCTGCCCTTGAGGCATCGGTGACGTTTGCCGATACGCCGCCGGTCTACCAAAATACCACTAGACCAGGGGGCTGTTCTACGAAGCAAGTTCCACCTAGGTAGCCTTGGAGCTACGTAGCTCAACTTAGCTTGGTAGCCAGCAGTCTCGCTAAACGGTCTTACGACGCTGGTTATCAACCTCATAAGTGGATCCAGCTTTGCTATAAGCGTGCACACATATAAGTTTGCAGCCCCCTGCATCTGTCCAATCGTGAACATGGACCAGTTTGGAGCATCAGCCGGAGAACGAAGGACCGCATACTTTACGAACGAGGAGCAGGAAACGATTTTGCGAAAATTTAAAGAATTCAAATCTGTCATTAACCTAAAAAGCAACACTGTCACCTCTGCTAAGGAAGGAATGCTGGCAGAAAATTGCAGACAGTCTCAATGCGTAAGTATAGTGCTAAAAAAATCTTTGATGCCATTATCACCCTGAAATAGCACTGTTCAACATGCGCTTTTAACATGCACCAGACATGTCTAATTCATTTCCAAGATAAATTCATTCATTTATTCATTCCTATTGTGTTTATATTTTTTGTGCGATGTGTAGGCCATATGAGCCCTAGATGAATTCCTGTCACAATTTTAAGACAGGCAATAAAATATTTTCATGGAACAGAAGTGTTGGCATTGGAGATCTTGTTACGGCAATGAGAGTTTTTCATTCCCTTTAACTACCTGTAGCAAGTGTCATGTACTGTGTTGTGACTCTAAATCTAAGTCTCATTTCAGCACCAATTAAAGTGGCACGAAGAGCACCTGGGAGCTGGTGTGCACGAAATACAAGAACATCATTCAGAGTGGTAATTGAATTCGAAATAATTTATTGTCTTACAGTTGGATTAAGATTATTATGTGACTAACTAAGTGACGGAGGAGCTGGCCCTCTGCAGCCATCAGGGTCGACCATTAATGGATGGCGTGGTGGGGGGCGTCTCCTCTGATCCATGTGGAAGTGGCAGCAGTCACCTCCAGTATGTAACTGTAACTGTAACTGTAACTTGAAATGTACTCCAACTAAAATTTTCCTCGCCATTCCAGGAACGAGACAGAAGGGGCCTGAATGATTAGTAAAGAATGTCAACAAATATCATTAATAAAATTTAAAAAAAAAAGGAAGTCAAAGGTCTCTGTCTCCTCTCTTTCTAAACCAAAAGTACCAAATCATGTGAAAATTTGTTTTGTTAAAGCCCGCTGCACAGCCCTGCCAGTGGGATGGTCTAAGGTGATGGATCCACGACATAAGGGGGAGTGGGTCAGCAAGTGGGACCCTCTCTTTCCGAATGGCAGCAATGTTGTGCAGCACAGCACAGGATGTAATAATCCTGCAGGCCCCGCGTGGGGTCATGCAGGCAGCTGAAGCGAGCCTTCAGGATGCCAAAGGTCATCTCTATCCTGACCCTGGTGCGGGAGAGAGCCACATTGAATTGTGTTTGTGGCCCTGCACCAGGGTCAGGATAGGGGGTCATGAGGTAGGGCAGAGAGGGATAGCCTCGGTCCCCAAGCAGCACTCCACGGAGAAGTCCTGTGAATGGAGGGAGATGTCATGCTCAGTGTCACAGGGAGTCTGATGTACATCAAAAGACGATGTGCATAGTGCAAGAGCCACACCCTGCTCCAATGTTCGGCAGAGCCTTGACTCCCGGAAGATCCGAGAGTCATGAACCGAGCCGGGCCACTTTGCATCCAGGCTGGTGATCACACAATTGTGATCGCAGGTCATCAGCAACAGCAAAAAGAACCATAATATGACAGCAGCAGATGAAAGGCAGCAATGTGCTTTTGCCTTCCCTTGATTAAGCTTTGACACTCTCTTTCCTGTGAGTAGCGATGCAAAAGACATTTCAGTAGTTAGTGTCCATGCAGGCATTTAGCTGGTGTGACTGAACAATGAGTCTTAAAATATCAATCGGTGCAAACCTCACAGGCACAGGGGAGATTTTTTGGGACTCTGCGTGTGTGTGTGTGTCTCAATGTGCAGATGGCATGTATGCCATATGCAAGTAACCTGAATGTTGAGGCTGTGGTATGATCTGCGATTGATATAGTTGCCCTCATTTTGCCCCAAAGGCCCAGTGATGCGCACATGAGTGCAGTCGATGGCACCTATGACCCTTGGGAATCCTGTGACAGGAGCAGACTTCATTTAATACAACAGTGTACATGCCACAGAGAGTATCTCGCAATGTATGAAAGAATGGACCATGGTAAAGCGCTTTGAGTGAGCAGCAATATATGATTGTGATCCATTATTTATAAAACTGAATCTGATGAGGCAACATGCGAAACATGTGCTCGTCCTGTTTTAACACTTTTTGAATAAAATGTGTCTGTCATGACACAGTGTGCGCTGGAAGCTTTATGTTTTTCACTGTAATCCATTATTGGGCCTATTTAATTTATAGTTTCATTGATCAGACTTACCTGCAATGTTGTAAAAGCCTTCTTTGATTTCCTGGATGGGCAAGTGGACTGGGAATGCCACAAACCCATCCAGGAGCTCGGTGAGGGCTGCGGACACCCTCTGGATGGCGCCACATACCGTAGCTTTATTTTAAATTTTCTGTATAGTATAGTATAGATATGTACCCGACGCATAAAAGCGAAGGGCGATACACACACTCTGCGGGACCGTTAGCGCATAGCTTCTATGAGTGTCGTGAGCCACGTATGGCTCTAAAAGCTGGCAGATGTACACCAACCCCTCCCTGGAAAACCGGTACCTTTCATTAAGGTGGTCATCCGGTAAAGTTAGTGGGTCAGTGCTATCCCTGAAAACTCTCATGCGCTGGAGTGCTCCTTGGACAATGCGAGCACCGAGGTCTACAGGATCCTCCAAGAGAGCTCATTGGTCAGTGGGCGGGGTTTTTATACTCTATAAGTTCAATCTGGAACCTAACCTGCCCCAGAGCAGGTTAGCCGTTCAGCGTATGTTGCCATGGAGACTCGCCTCGCTAAGAAGTGAACCCGCGTCGTAGAACAGGAAACCCCGAACTTACCCTCGAAGTAACCTCGCTAAGCAGTAACCCTGCTTCGTATAACAGGCCCCAGCTGTGCTCCGCTGGGCTGAAAGCTGACCAGGTTTGAATCAGCGAACTTTCAGCATACTTTATACGCCACCAGCGAGCACGAAAATGTCCCACGCCAGCTGATTCTGTCGACACCTCCCCCTGCCACGCCCAGCTTGGCGGACATCAGTGCGCCTCAGTCTACGAAAATACCAAACTAGCTGTACGCCAGATGAAAATACCACTGCGTGGGGTCCGCCACCCTCCGCCGCGTCCCCGGCAGACATGAAAATAGAGCTGAGGAACTGTTGAAAAGTTTAGAATCATTAACAAACTTTAAAACTTGGCAAAGATATAAACCCAAAGAACAAAACTTTTCATGATCAAACAGAGGTCATGGAAAAATAGTGTCAGGCCAAATACTTCTGGTTTGTTTGGACTTGTGGGGCCTGTAACACAGCTCTGATTAATACATGAGAAAAACACAAGCACTCTGTTCCCTGGTAGCTTGATTTCTTTTGAGATTTGGCTTGTGCTGTAAGGAGGAATTTATACTGGTGTTTACTGTTCTTTTGAAATGGTTTGGTGCTAACCCAGTGGGAAATAAGCACCACCAAAATAGTCTCCTTTTTTGGCCAGTTGTTGTGCAGAGCCGAAATCTGAAACCGAAATAGTGAGAGTACTTGTTAGATAGAGAAGGTGTAAACCATACATCCTTTAATATGGTTCATAGGGAAACTAAAACACTGTCAGAATCAAGTATCTTTAGTTAACCATCTGCTTGTTACTGGTTGGAAAGAGCAGCTTTGTAAAAATATATGCTCCTCTAGACGAGCATTACTTTTGTAAGAGTGTACCCAGATCTAGGAGAAAGCACAGCCCTGATCCCCTCACACTGCAAATGTGTTAACTTTATGGTGCTGACGACGGCAAATGATAAAACCATTTGTGTCTTTCATGTTTGGGCAAAGTAATTCTGTATTTCGTGGTGCATGTGATGGAGCCTTTGGAATGAAACAGCCTTGTCAACTCGATTTGATTTATTTGGTCTTGAAATGCAGACTTGAAGGGATGTTGCCCACGAAATGGGACACAGCACAGCAAGAGGAAGCTCTTTTTTTCCGACATGTTCACAAACAGAGATAACTGCTGCACACATAAACAAATCTTGGCTATTTATTTCAGGCATGTCAAAGCAGCCTGAGAGATTCTCAAAGCAGATAAAGATCGAGCCACGCAGCGTGAATGTCCCACTGATGTGCACAGATTGCTATCTGAGGCTAAGTGCTTATGCACAGAAAAACGGTGCTGAATGCTGCAGCAGTGCTCCAGAATGAAGTCTTTACAGCTGTAATGTCCATTGAAATGAGTATAAATGAAATTTAATTGCATTAACTTCAATCAACCTTCAAATACAGTGAAAGAAACCCTCACAGATATACTGTAAGTCATCAGTTTTCATTTCCCATAGGATATCTCACCAGAGATCTAACAGAATTTGATATTAGATATAGGCGTCGCATGAAGCTTATTTGGCTCTGATCCATTATCACGACTATCTTAAGGTAGATAAGACATGCAGCTGGGGTAGACAGAAGACGTTTAATTGCCTCCACATGAATCAGTAAACCTTTATTCTAATTACGAGCTTTATGAAAGCCATGCTTTGTCAGGACTTAACATTTAGAGGATTTACCCCTCTGTCCCTGCAATGCCCGTCGCTGTGAGGCTGTAAAGACATACGCTTTGTGGACTGAAATATTGAAAAGATAGAGTGTGGGACAGGACAGAAACATACACGATTTCCATAAAGTTGCTGTGAAGAACTTTCATTTGTCACATTTGTCACTGTGAATGGTCTGTATGCCTTTGCTTATCGTGTTTTGCACACAAACAAGTCTCGCTTTCAGAGAGGAAATCTCATCCTGCTGCCTTTTAACTTTCAACAGTATCTTTCTTGGTGAATATTTGATGTCAAAAAAGGCTGTTTCAGTAACGCAGAGTTAATCACCCTGTCTGTCACCAACCAGGTGGCAGCAGTGACAAGTATTGAAATTTCAATATAGATAAAGTCAGTCGTCTTGCTGGTGGTGGAGCATACTCTAGTCTGAAGGTCATATATAAAAGTCAATGAGGAGATACAGAACTGCACTGGGTTTGTTGGTTAAATTAGCTGGTGACCCTAAGGCTGGTGATTCACTGAGTGAGCTGAGGTCAATGCTGAGACTTTGCACTGATTTTGAAGCAGTCACATGAAGTTTTGGCTGGCCTTCATCCTCCCACACAGTGCAAGCAGGACCGCGCGTCATTGTTCGAACTTCGGGACTTTTTCTTTATTGTACTTGAACAATTTGAGGATAGCAACCAAAAGCATCATAGGTCACACCTGAGGTGGATATTGGAAATACATATAGAGCCTGGATCTGCACCTATTAACTCCAGCATTTAATCATCAGCGTCATGCAATGTAACACAATACAACAGCTTTACAATACCTCTACCTTATATTTCTCTCCTAAAAATCGTCATTTCCTCTTACTGACTCTCATACTTATGTAGGTGTTTTTAAAGGAAATATCATTATTTGCTACGAATGCATCATCCAGACGGACTCAGTATTAGTCCAAAGTGAGTAATGCTGGTTATTTCCATCCATCAAATTTGTCGATCTATCCTCTTATCATCTGTCAAATCTTTTAATCCTTTATCCATTCATTCATTCCCTATTGTGTATCCATTCTTATCATCCATTCATCATTTAATCCTCTGTCATTTATCTATTCATCTGTCCATTTATTGACCTATCATTGACCTATCAGCTATCTTATCATTCATCTATTAATCTACTTTTCCATCCCATCTACCTCTATTAATTCTTCAGACATCTGTCTATTCATCCATCTGCTTATCCATTTATTCATTCATCAAATTTTTCTATCATCTATCCATCTATATGTAACGCTAATTTTGGGCTAGGCAATAGACTACCGCTACACACTTTAGCAGCATCAAAGAACCTGTTCTTAAAGGATCCGGCGATATGAATGAAGGAGGCAACAGACAGCGTTTGAGGTTTTGTGTAATGTATTCAAATGAAATATGCAGATTAATAACTGTATGATAAACAGCAAAAAACAAAAGATTGCAGGTGAGTAGAATGGGTGTTCGAGTCTAAGCTTAGAGTAATTCAGCTAATATTTCCATTTAAGCTGTCAAATCAATAAATCCATGTCAGCAGTATAGAATCCACAACAGGGGAAACGCAAGCAATGAGTGACGGCAGGAATTAAACTAAACAGTTCTCCCCGACCACACTTTACAGCTCGCCATCTAGTTGAGTTGAGTTGATAGTTGTTGAGGTCAAACAGTCCAACACAAAAACTTGACTATGGTATCACGGGCTAAGACTCTCTACTCCATGCACCACAGGATCAGAAACGTGGAGGGAAGCTATAATGAGTAAATTTTAAAAAGTGCAGGATTTGATAGCATCAGTCATTTGTTTGAGACGTCGACCGACCATGCCACTGCCACAGCTGAAATGAAAGGAAAGTGAACTGCGTGACCCTGTGACTTAAAAGAAGTGAGGAGGCGGGGCAGCAAAACAGGAAGCTGACCTGCTGCATTAAGAGCATAGACTGTATATAGAATGGACAGAGTCTGCCTCCTTGCTGGGTGAAGCCACTGTGAGAACAGCACACTCTGTTGACGGGCTGCAGTATAGGTCATAAATCCCGCCTCTGCCAGCAAAGCTTATGGGACTGTGGACAAACTTTAGAAATTTATCACACAAAACATAAATTTGCCCCCCTGCTTGCAATGTTGACATGTAGTTACTGTAAGACTGGTTTGTGCTCAAGTCCTCTTTTTTTGTGAAGCTCTGTTTTTAAAAGTTATTAGGGGGGGTTCATGTTTGCTATGATTGACACTTGATACAGCCTATTGGTGTTCAGGGATTGCCCTGCTCACCCGCGGGATTCACTATTTGAGCCGTGCGTCATCACAGCAACTCTCCCACCGAATGCATACAACGCTACTGTGCAAGACTGGTTTTAGGAAATGAAGAAAAATCGTGGAAATTCCGAGAGCTTTTTGGCTTCAAATCTGTATACTGACGGGAGGCAGAACCAAGTTGTCCATAGTATATACAGTCTATGATTAGGAGCTCCTTACCCTATTATTAATCCAGCCATTCCCCTGTCCACCCTATATTCATCCATTTTTCTTTCCATCCATCCATTTAGCCACTGATTAATCTATTAGTTTATTGATCTATCATTAATATTGATTGATCCTTTGACATATCTGCCATCCAACCTAGACATCAACTTTTCCATCCATCCATCCTCTAATTATTTATACATCCAACAATTACGCTGCACAGCCATCCACCCATCAATCTTTTTCTTTTTTTTTTGTCATCCATTCACCACCCATCCTTTTACTCCTAACCTGTTCAAGGTGTGCCCAGTCTGTGGTACAGTGGGACAGCCTCCACATCCAAGTGGGATAAATGCAGGACCGTAGACACCAACGGCCTTTAACACACGCGTTCACATATGTAGAAAAAAAAAACGTAACAGGTGTGTGAGCACAGAAAGAGTGATATTAAATGAACAGATTTATCCTTACATGAATGCGAGGACTGAAGAATACTTTAAATACCATACTCCCAGCTCCCATTTTCTCTTGTACTTCCCCTCAAACACTCACACACACACACACACACACACACACACACACACACACACACACACACACACACACAAGCTTGCACACACAGTGAGCAGTCTGAAGAAGCAGCACTGCAGACCCTAAAGCCATGTTATAAGTCAAGACAGGGTGGAGGGTGCATGTTGCTCTAATCCTCCAATTAATTCTCATTCCCCACAAGTGGAGGACCCCAGAGAGCTTCTTGACACTTCTATTAAAAAGTAAAAATGAAACACAGCATGAAGGTGAAGCAAGAGAGATCTCTCTCTTCTGCCCATCTCCACGGAGAGCAAAGTTTTACCACGGCTTTTGGCAAACACTTAAATTTGTTCTTTTTTTCTGTCCTTTTCAACCTTCTCATGTGGGCAAAGAGTTAGATGATGAGCTGCTGTGCTGCACAGATCACAAAACATGGTACAGTGACAAGAATTACACATAAAAGGAGAAGTTAATTTGTACACCCTATCTTGTACCCTGGTCATCAGCTTATGTAACATCTGCCACAAACATGTGCTTGAAATTCACACTTTGCAACTGACAAAATAAACTGCGAAAATACTCAGCATTTATCATGATCCTGCGGCGGGAAATTAGATCTGTCGTGTGATAACTGTGAACCCGGTGTCAGGAAGTGGTCGGATTGTAAAACAGAAGTTAACCCAAGTGAAGAACTACTTTTTCACAACTTTCACTTCACATTTAGTAAATCACGCAGTCAGCTTGATATTAAGTCTTTACATTTACACAAACAATGCATGTTTCTTTACAACAGACTAAAAATGATCAAATCAGATATTAAAAACTTTGAGTTAATGATGTCAAATAACCAGCATGGCATACTGCACTTGTTCACATGCTTTGATTTTTGACTTCCCACTGAGCAATTTTTGCTCTAAAAGAGGTCTAATAGACGTCTAAATGTAGCCCAGACAACTGGTCTAAAAGCAGGCTAGCACAGGTCTCAAATTAAAGTTTTTTAGACGTCTATAGTAAGACCAAGTTTAGACTAAATCTAAATCTGGGCTATATCTATACTACGCTGTATATTGCTCAATGGCAGTGGCGGCCGGTATATAAGGGCGCTGCGGGTGAAGCCCCATCTGAGCTGTGTCAGCAAAAAGAGATGTCTGCTGTATCCCTGAAAATTACTCTCAAAGTAAGGAAATGGCGCTATCATATTAATCATTCCATTAAATGTGTATTTCAGTCCGTTAGCGATCTCTCTACCCAGTGCCGGGGCAGACTCAGAATGTCTGTTGTCTCACGCATGCTCAGATCACAGTTGTGCATTAAAAAGTTAGCTTATCCTAGCCACATAATAAAAATGCCGAATTAGCACCAGGGACCAGCGCCCCAGCGTCCCAAATTTAAATGACGTAAACACATTCATAACCAGATTGGCCACAAACGGACGCATAGTTACAATGTGTGTCTGACGTAGCTAGCTGCTCTACTCGGAGCCGGTCCGCCCCTCACTCTGCACTTGGCTGCTAATGACAGAGAACGTGGGAATGACGACCGCAAACCCCCTACCGAGTGATTTACCTGTTTTCGATGTGGCATGATTACTAATAAGGGTTCTGCTTCTGAGTCATGTTTTCAGATTAACAAATGAGGATTTGAATTGTGGTGTCAGCATGAATGTAACAAGTGTGTCGAAAAGGGGTTTCCCTAACTCATCAGCCCCCTCTATGATTTCAGAGATTGTGTATTTTGGTTTGCAGATGAGAAATCACCATCAGTTGGAGAAATTTCCAAAGAGAGAGAGAGAGTGAGACTGTGTGAGCCCCAGAGTCTGAGTGGGATGAACACCACCACTGTGCTGCTGGGCTTTTTATCTGCTCTTGATTGATGTCCTGGCAGGAGGAGCTGACTGTGGCCTGAATGAAGGCCCTCACTGGGGGTACAGTTGCTGCTACAGGGAGTGCTGGTTGGCTCTTACAGGAAGGTATGGGGGTGGGCTCAGTGAAGGCAGAGTCAGGACTGGTTGTTGTATTGATTAGCTGAAGGCTTCATGTTAGATAATGTTGCCTTGAACCCTGTTAAAGGGTCGAAACAGTCTGTGATAGCCTCCACCTTGCAGCTCTGCAGCCTTGCATACATAGTGGGGCTGTATCTTTGCTCCTATTTTTTTTGTATTTAATCAGCTTCTGATCCTATCAAAAGTAGTTGTTACACTGAATTTGACCTGGCCTGCTTTTTCTGTAGAAAACAATAGCAGAAAAATACTGTGTTTATATTTATTTTTTTTTTCTGTGTTTTTAGACATTGGAACAAGTTGGCAGGTGTTGAAAATGATGAAATGTTACATTTGTTACATTTTTAAACTCAATAATTAATAATAAAAAAAGAGCAAAAACAACATGTCAAGTGTTGATATTAGAAAAATTGTATTGTTTTATGAAAAATGGATTGTCATTTGTAAGTTTAGGCCTGCAAACCATTTAAAAATATTTGGTCCAGGGACAGCAAATCTTAAGTGGAATTCACTGCATGGGCCCTAAATCTTTTAAAGATAACCACTGTCTCTGAATATAAGTTGTCAGTACATCCACAAATACCTGCGCCATGTAAAGAGGATTATTAGCAATTATTAGCTTGATCCAAGAATGTTTGTCTCTTTTCTGGGCCTGTACTCACTAAAGATGGACTTGACCTAAGTGGAGAAATGATCTACTGTCTTAAAGTTTGACATTCTTTTTGGAAATTACGGACGCTGCACCCTCAGCCCTGGGAAAAGAGGGTTAAAAATCCTGATATTTAATGCTTTCAATGGATCACTGATACAAAGATACAGATATCTGTGTTTTTTTGAGGGAGGGGGTGCATATTTTTTATACTTATATAATCATTGTTGATATTATGTAACATGATTGAGACATTTCCCCTTTATATGTGTACTTGCAAAATAGCTGTTATGTAATTTCTAAAGAAGGGGACTGGAACTTTGTTTAATTCCTGACAAACTGGAGGACAGAGTGTTTATTAGACCTCTTGAAACTGTTCATTTGTTTGGTATTTTTAAACAATACCGAGTGTCATTTGGCTTCAAGAGAGGGTAGACTATGACAACGATAACAAATACTAATGGGAGTCAAGTCCTTGTTTTATTAAAAACTCGGTTCTGCATTTAGTTTGAGTTTGGGTAAGTTTTTAATTTCTTTCAAGGAGGGAGCAAAACCTCCATGGCCAAGCACATCAGAATTGTGCATCACAGGAAAAGGTCCATCATTTTGATGGACCTTTGACAGCAGATTGAAACAACTCTGGCTGTGGCTGCAAGAATGCCATTATTCTCTTCCAGCCAAGGCAGCCCGAGTAAGCACACCCAGACTATAGCTTGAGTCATATCAGTTCAAAATCATAACACAATGTTGAAATCAATGTTAAAATCAGCAGGATACAAACTAGTTAGCTGAGGAGCTGAGATAGTGAGGTGTTCATGTCAGGTTAGTAACATGATTCGTCCAAATGCTATGCTCAGAAATGAGAAAAAATGATTTTTGAGAAGGAAAAAGAAAAAAATGTAAAAACACTTCTGAAATATTCAAGACATTTCATCAAATTGTGACACTGAGACCTAAACAGTGATGTTGATAAGGGCCTGAGCCATTAGGAATCCGCATAATGGCATCATTAATGTCATTAGTATCATTAAAAAAGCTAATTAAAAGGCTCCGACCTGATTGGTCATACACAGCTGAGGGGTTTTCCTCAAAATGAGTTCAACTCACCCAGGCTGACCACACAGTCCGTGATTTAAGACTGGATTTAGGGCTTGATCTGCCACCTCCAAGGATCCAAAGGAGTGGACTAATAAAGAATACTGTTTTTAAAAAAAAATCATTATTACTTTCTTATTTACTGGCTGGTCTAAGAAACTTCTTAACACCATAATCCCATACACCCTTCCCTTGTGTACTGCCTGCAATCTTTTAAGTGAATTATCTAAATTAGTCAAATATGACCATAATTTAGCAGAAGAGGCTAATAAAAAGAATAATACATGCATCAGCCATATTACACCAACATGTGAAAGTTACTTTTGAAAAAACAGGTCTTTAAAATTTAATAATTTAGTTTCTTTTTGCCTTATTCTAATTAAACACTTAAAACACTTCAAACTAACCCAGCTTTAGCACTCTTACCAACCTCTGTGTGTGTGTGTGTGTGTGTGTGTGTGTGTGTGTGTGTGTGTGTGTGTGTGTGTGTGTGTGTGTTTCATATCATTAATCATATCAGTCACCTTCCTTTCTGCTCATGAGAAGCTGCTGCAGCACTGAGCTGCTTGCTCGCTGTTAACATGCAGGTCACACGCAGCAGATGACCTGCAGTTTGAGTTATTTTCAAAGCCTCTTTTTTCACCCTAAATATATCGGATTATTCTGCCTTAAACAGACTAAACACAACAACATGGGTGTTTGTGTCACTGTACTTTATATCACTATAAAGTATTACTCAACTCCCCTGGCTTATTTTCAATGTTGGTTGCCCAAGACTCGACTTCCTCTTTCCTCCCATTTGCAAAACATTTTTAATCTGATTATCTTCAGCTAGACTTTCTAACTTCTCCCTGGCCTTGACTTTACTCACGACTTAGCAGAGAAAAATGGAGGAAAAGACCTCTTATCTGAAAGCATTACTTTTAGCTGAAGCCCCTTTTCATTCTTGACAGCTTGAGTATTTTCCTCCTCCTTCTTTCCTCTGCTAGAAAGAATGGCGCACGTGCAAGCCCCGGTTACGATTTATCACCCAGCAGTGTACGAGGTGAAATTTAGCAGCGCCACAGAGGGAAAAGAAGGCGCGGAGGCAAGAGAGGAGTGTGACAGGTGATTTGCCGGAGATTTAAAACTGAACCAAAGCAAGGATCAATTTAAAGGAAGTAATAAGTGATAAATAACTTTTTTTATTAAATCACCGTCCTGCCGCACACATTAAAAAAGAAAATGTGAAAAATGTGACCTCAAAGTTTTTGTTGTCCAACCATAAAAGTTACAGACAGATCTAATTATATGTGGCTTTATTAAAACCTTAACATTAGGTCGTTCCATCTATACTTCAACCCTGGCCTCTGACCTTTGACCCCTCATTTGAAGCTTGTTTTCACTTGCTGTAGTGTTGTGTTGTTCAAAAGAACCGAATCTTTTAAGTGAACGTACTGAACCGAGTCACTTCCTCGAGTGATTCGTTCGTTTCTCACTTCAGTTGAGCTGAAATGAGAAACAGCAGCTCGTGAACGAGGAACCACATGCACTGACGCCTGAATCACTTGGTGAACGAATCACGCATTGAACTACACTCTCTAAAATCATTTTTGTCGGACAAAACTACTTTTTTTTTTTTTTCACTGCTAAATTGCCACCACAACAACTTCCATACAATAGGACACACCATGTAACAGATTGTGCATTAAACCCGCAGCAACCTATCATTGCAGTGGTTTGCAAGGGGTCGGTGCATGTTCAGTGTGAATTCTTCTAAACATTCAGTGAACGAATCACTCACTGAGCCCAATTTACTGAGCAGACCTGATAAATGGCATACAATAGGACAGTACACTTAAAACACCATGACTTTTGCCAAAGCAACACAGCCAAGTACTCCTGTCTCCCAGTCCCAGAAACTATGAATTGGACTGAATCCTGAAATGATCAGCTGTGTATCAGTTCAGGAGGTCGAGATTGCAGGCCTCTCCCGCCAAGCGTTAAGTGATTCTGTGTTTTGGTGAATGAATCTTTGAACTAATCTTTTTATAGAGAACTGATTTTAGTGATTCAGTACATCTAAAAGAACTGCCATACCCTTCACTAACTTGCTGAAATGATTCTTTACACAAAAAAACTTTTGAATGATGCTTGTGTCAAGTCTGCTCTGCTGATATCACTGTCAGGGCTGGAAGGAAGTGGCAGAAGCGAGGCTGAGACATGGCATCTTGATGGGCACTGTGGCAGTTGGATGAGCTGGTCTTGGTAGGCCCCAACACTGCTCTATGACAAGGCTAAGGGTAGAGAGAGATGCCACCCGTTCCAGGGAGCAATCCATGCCGAGGTGGGACATTGTGGCAGTATGGTAGCAATATGCCATCAAGGAGCTTGGACCAACTGGAATCATACTCTGGCTCAAAAGATCGCCCAGAAGTGGCTTTGGAGGAACCAGCCAGACTTGAGTTCCTGATCCAGTTTGGGAATAATGTTCTCCAAAGTCCATCAAATGTACACAACTCGGGTCTGGTGAACACTCTGGAACTCCTTGGGGCACATCTTTAGCTTGAATCTCTCCTTCATCCAAGCAAGGGAGTGCAATGTCTCAACATAGTTGTGGCTTCAGCTCGTGACTGACAACTGGAAGAGACCCTGGGGGGACAGCTCAAGTTTTCAGAACATCTAACAAGTACATCACTAAGGCCAGATTTGGTCGTCTCATCTGACCATTCAAAACAAGTGTTTATGCTGGAACTTACAGATCCTTGGGAAGGGCAGATAGAGGAAACCCTTGAGTATTAAAGAGCAAAATACTGTGAGCTAAGAGAGACATGCAAAGAGAATGAGTAGAAGACTCACTTTAAACCCATCCAAGGGTCTAGGGGATTTCCAGGAATGCCTCTTCAATGAGTGCCAACGCCTTTTAGCATAAAGCCACCAGCATGAGTGAAGCGGCAGAAAAGCTTTACAGCTTCACTTTGCTGCTTGGACACCGACCAGGGTCTGATCAGGCTTGGTTGGGTCTCTCAGTCATGTGAGAGTATATGATGATCTTCAGTCAGGGAACACCCAATGACCCTGGGTTCACGACTGATAATGTGTCCAAGCTGCACCATCTAAAAACAGAAGTTGTGTCTTCAAAGTGTTTGGGGGATTCTTTACTTTTTTATGAAGTAGATAAACAATATTTATCTTAGCAAAAAAAAAACAACAACTTTTATTTCAAGGAAATAAAAGTGTTATATCATTGTTGTACACTTTGCAAACTCTGTGACAGGAAATAAAGAGGGACTTCTTTTCTTCAGATTGTTTTCTAAGGTATCTGATGGAAATATAAAACATGTTTATTGCTAGAGTGTATTTATGAATGGAAAATGACAGTCATCCACTTATAGATGATGGATGAATAGAATTTTTTTTTTTTACATTTTAAATCTACTGTAAAAATTATATTTTTAAATTTCAGAGTGCTTATCTGCTGTAATTGAAAAGTTTATAAATACCATCGAGCATTTACCAATGACTCTGACACCGACTGCATCAGTAAAATGTTGTGCAGGAGTTCTGTTTCTCTATCCTCATCTTGTAGCTCTATGTTAGGGTCTTTTTTTCTGTTATATCATCAGATAATGTTGACATTGCTAACAGTGTTTGCAAAAATAACTACATAAAGTACATACTACAAAAACACAATGCCCCTTTAGCTCACTTAAATGAGCAAATTCACTGTTTTCAACAACCAAAACAGATATTAAAGTTGCTGTCTTTTCCCTGTGCAGAGCAATAATAATGTCAAAGTAATAGATTTATTCCTCAAACATGTTTAAAGTGTGAAAGAAAAACCCAAAGAGCATGCTTTTTCCCGACCAAGAGTTTTAATTTAATCAAATAGCTTAGATATATACAGTTATTACACAAAAGAATTAAGCCAAAACCAAACATTCAATAAGAGTTACACTTTCTCTTTGGTTCAGCTCCTCAAAAAGTCTCTTAACATTCTTCAAATACAATTTTACAAATATATTCTATGACATTCTTGACCCAATGAACATTTGATAAAGAATACAACATATACAAAGAACAAATAAAGTTATTCACAGTCTGAGGAACATGAGTGGACCATGACTGTACATGCTTGAGTCATTCTTTCAGAGAAGTACAGTTTTCAAAATAGTCCATGTCTGGTGTAAGCAGAAGAGCTTCTTTTGACCAGTTCCCTGTATTCTCTTTAAGAAAGAAAAGCAGTAAAATAGATTAAGTCAGCTCCAAAAAAACAAAACAAAAAAAAACTGACAGGAGATGTGACAAAAAATAGGTGTTGGGAATATGTTGTTGCAGGTAAAGGATGAGGGGTGTCTGCGTTATCTTCATAACACCATGCGTCCACTCAGTGCTGGTTGTTAACACCAAGAAATCCACCTTTAGTACCTGAGTTTAAATGCCAATTTTTACAGCAAAAGCAACACCATGATCCATTTTACAGCAAAAGTAACATCCCAATCCATGTTTTACACAGTCTCGTGGTGCAGCAGAGGGTGAGCAGCAGCTTTGACTTTTTAAAAACCGTGAGTATAATGTGAGTTTTTAAAGTTGGCAGGTCCCTGTTCGACTCTCCTAATGACAGTGTTGAGGTACAACCTGCTGTAGAAATATCAACAGAACCACCACAGTTATTAACTAAGTTATTAAAGCATGTAGCCTACTTACAGTTCCTGTGTTCATACTGAAAAAATACAGCAATTTTTTTTTGTTCTGAGGTCGAACAATCAGTGCACACATAAAAGCTGGTGGAACTAAAGAGTTGATGTCTACATTGCTGTTGCAGACGGTTGTAAGTTAAACGTGAACAAATTTCACTTGTTTATCACAGTAATGATATTATTGCATCTGTAATGGAAAACTGGTCAGGAAAAAGTGCTATAGATTGAATTAGGTGAGACAAAAGAAGATGCACCACAAAACCTGATAAACTTTACTTAATTTACACTCTATTGTTTAATTGCAGTCACTGCAAACTTCTTGAGATCAGTCAGCACTATATACATAATTTACAATGATTGATGGACATATTGACTGAGTGGTTATTAGACTGACTGCTCATTTTTTGTGATATTTAAAGTTATTTTTTAGCTAATGTTTTGTAAAATTGAAACGTATGTCTGTAAGTTTGCTTTACACAATCTCTAAAAGCTGGCATTTTTACAAGATCCCTGAAAAACTTCCAAACCTGCAAGGACACTTGTGCCGAGTGCAGGTAGAGTACCTCACATTTATCCATATTTATCCACACACACAAAGCTAGCTAGCTAACTTGCTAATTCACTAGCCAGCCAGTTGCTCCTGTTCCTCCGTCTATTTAAAGATTTGTGATTTGTATCTCGAGTGCTTCTATAATATTATTAGAATATATTATTCATTGTGCTTTGTAAACTTCTGTTTTTAAAGGTGCTTTATAAATAAAATTAATATAAATGTTTCAGCCAGCACAGAGAGGCCCTTTACTGCCCACTAGAGTAGACCAACCAGTTATATACAGTGGTATGAACATACGTCTATTAAAGCACAGAAAGTCACTACAAGAAGCTTAGAAATTAAATACTCTAATTTACAAGACACATTACTTAAACATTAAGACACTCTATTCCAAATTTATTTTTATTCTTGTTTTGTTTTGTTTTGTTTGGCACATTTTTTTTCTTTATCAAGTATTAGTGATTCTATTTATTTATTTATTTATCTATTAATATTGAAGAGATCCAAAATATTGTATTTCTGTTGTCATCAATTCAAAGAGCTGGCATACCTTTGAAAACCTAGAATATCTAAAAAGCCAATTTATTTAAAATAAAATCTCAAATAAGATCAAATAGGTAGATTCAATGTGTGTATTACTTAAAGGGATATTTCAGTAGTTTTTAAGTGGGACTGTATGAGTTACATTCCACCTTCCATTTTCTATTGTGGGTAGAAACGGGGCACTTTTTATATTTTTGGTTGAAGCATCAAAATGACAGTTTCTCAAGAAATTATGAATCTCTGTCAATGCTTTCTTCCAACTCTCTGAAGCTCATCTAACCACGAGAGACAAAGACCACATCCTTTCTAAAGCCCATTCTGCGTGCTTTTTGTGGACATAGATCTGCTGTGGGCACATTGATCTTGCCCACTGATGGAAATATGTCCCCTCAACCGTGGGAAACGTTTCACTAACATCTGTCTGACATAGTTCTGAAACTTTTTCCCCACAAATGTGTAGAAGATAGGACTGATGCAAAAGTAAAAGTAGGTCAGGTTACGTGTGACATGAAGAATATAGGCATATTTCTTTACCTCACTACAAGCTGGTTTCCCTTGATGGAGTTTATCGTTCATCAGCGTGGCAATATTGTACGGGGTCCAGCACACAAAAAACAACACAACAATGAAGAATATCAGCCTAACTGTTTTAAACTTGGTAACAAGCTGGGATGCTAGGACAGTGATAGTAATCCTAACATAGCAGTAAGTTATCACAATCAGAGGGAAGATCAGGAAAAGGAAGAGCTGAATGTGAAAACCAGATTCTCTCAGACGCTCCGCCACATCTGTGCCTAAGCTTCCCCCTGTGTCCTGGCAGTACGTCCTGTTGTCCTGTCCACTAACTTTTGTGGCGTGGAGAAGCATCTCCTTGACGCACACCAAGAGGCTGACAAGCCACACAACAGCACAGGACACTGTGGCGTAGCGATGATTTCTCATACGAGGTGCACTCAGAGAGTACACAACAGCGAGGTGCCGGTCAAAGGTCAGAAGAGTGAGGAAGAGGACAGAGCTGTAGAAGCCCAGGTAGTAGATGGTGCCGACAATCTTACACATGGCTTCCCCGAAGATCCAGTCAGAGCGCTGCTGGTAGACCGCCAAGAAGGGAAGGCTGAACATGAAGATCAGAGATGACAACACCAGGTTCAGCAGTAAGATGTTGGTCACAGTGGTCAGCCTCTCAAATCTGGGGATGGTGGTTTAAAGATAAAAAGAGAGAGAAAAAAAAGGGTCACAGGAATTCCTAACTATGATGCATCTGAGTCTGTCAACTTCTGACTGTGTTTGTTGGCAGTTTCAGATTAAAAACAAACTTGCAGATATGTGACCCCATGTCGACAATGTGTGGAAACATCCTTTTGAAAATATAAATTCATGAGTAAAAACACGACAGTGACTTCTGATGCAAGTTTGACAGGTTTTATTTTACTCTGTACAATGGCCCTGAAACAAATTTTTGGCAATGAATAAATATTTTCAAAAAGTCAAAAACATTTCATTAGATTGAATTTTCAAATTAATTTGCATTTCTTTAATGTTTACATGATTGACTGTGTGAAATAATACTTCATTGCCTTCCTTACACATGTGTGCCATTGACTCTTCAGGGGCACTGTAACTGTTAAAAACAGATTTGTACAGTCAAGCTATTGTACAAAATTCATATTTCAGATCTAAATGACAGTCTCAAAATAAAGAAATGATCTTCATCTCACTTTGATGTAGTTATAACCCTTTTGGTATCATTTTAACCTCTTTTAATGTATTTTGATTAATCCCTCCATCCTGTTTGTAACCAGTCATACTTTGCTGATCCTCATTCACATTGTCTTTTTGTGTCCAAGAACCTTCAAAAGTTTCCACAGCAGTGTTGGAGGTAATAGGGAGGGGACAGCTGGTAGACAGTGACAGAGCAGAGGAAACTCTTGGGACTCACACTGAAGAAGTTTACCCCCTGAATTGCTCCTCTACTCCTCTCCTGCAGGGAGAAGAGTAGAGGAGCTATTGTCATCGCTTGTCATTTCTCCTGACAACCAGAAAACATCTCAAAGCGTGTCGTAGGTCTACTCCTTCCATATTCCCTCCCTAAATGTCAGGGTGAAGTGAGGCGGGTGGGCAAAAGTCTCCCATTGCCAAAAGTGGAAAAGTAGACAGTCTTAACCAGCAATGATCTGAAGTTACTAACATCTTGTTACTAATGTGACAAAGTGAACCAACTTGCAGAAAAAAAGACATTATTTAACAATTTGTTCTACTTGGCTAAATGTTGGGTCTGTCAGTTAAACAGTATGAGAACGGTTAACGCCCTCATGCCTGTTCCTGTTATTTATTGCTCCAACATAGAGATTTTATGCCATTTAAACTAAACACAGCTTACCCTCTTTTTTCTGTATCAAAAACTATCGAACTGCTCCATGTTATGTCTGCCGTCTGTGCTTATTTACATCTGAGTAGTAGGCCTAGAAGTTTACCGTGGAGACAGCCCATAACTACAGCTCCAGATCTTGTCTACAGAAGTAGCTGCTCTTCGATTCAATTTTGGGGCCCCCGGTGGACAAAGCCCCTCATGTTCAAAAAGTGCCTTCTGACAAAATAAAATCTCATCCTGCTGTCTTTCAATAGTGAGATTGAATAATTCATCGAGAATATGTTATGTAGAAATTGCAAAAGCAATTCTCTGTCTTGTCGCCAACAGTCTTGTCTGCTTTTGTAAATTGTAAAAGGGCATTATTAGATCCCAGCCTGTTTCATAACTGTCAAAAATAAGCTTTAAAATATAAAAGTTCAAAGTTTTTCCTTCTTGCTTCATTTAAGTTAATAGTTTTATTATTTTTATCCTCAACATTAAGCACCAACACCTCAATAACATATACAAACTAGAGTTATTGTCGAATAATGTGTGAATTATATACTGTAGGTGACATGAATTACTACCGGAAGTGTGGACATTACCGTGGCTTATTACCTCCAAATGTTAAAGGAAATATTCAGTAAATGGTTTTCACTGAGATCAAGTTAATAAAGAAACAGAAGTTTACTGTCACAATCTTAAAATTCAGCCAACTTTATTTAAAATGACAGCATATGAACTTCTCTTAATTGTTAAATAAAGTCATGGTGACTTGGCCTTTAGCTGATGTGGAATCAACAGTAATTTATGATACAGCCCACATTTGTCCATGCACTGATAATAATTATCTGTCCTGCATTAGATGTTGTTATTCAACATTAAATACACGAATTTCCGGGTTGTCTTTAGTTATCAATACAGTCATGTTTGATGGAAAGCTTTGACGCCCTATATCTGAGTCAGTAATCAGTGGACCACTCCTTTTTGATTATGCAAGAAATGACTGTTATCTTTGTTCTGCTTTGACTAATATTTTTGAAAACTTTGTTGGGCTGCTATGACAATTGTTTAAGATTTTTAGGTTTTAAATTGAATGTATTGTGACCACCAGTGTTGAAAATTGAATATTGTGTAGTTTGAGTACAGCTGTTTGAATAATGCATATTATACCATGGGCTCCCCTGATACTCAGTTCTGATTGGCTAGAAGGTGTCAATTAACTTTTGGTATATGCACAACTGTGGAACTTCTTAAGCTGTTGCAATTAGATAATCCATTCACTGTTCAAAATTAAGAAACTGCTGACAGTATTTTAGCTTAGTAACCATAGCAACAGTGGTGAACTTCTTAAATTAAGAAATAAATGAAATTAAGAAATATGAGTAGGCCAATCTTATTTCAACAGAGTTAAGTTGCTAAAAATTGATAAAACGGGCTGAAATTCATATTAAAGTGTTTTTGTTTTTTTTTTTTGTTGTTGTTTTTTTTCTTAAAACATCAGTGACAAAACCAGTGATTTTTCAACTGCATTTTTAGTGCCTGAAACCATTGTGAGAAAGTAGGTGTCAGCAGCTGCAGAAACAGCCCTGTTGTTACAGTTTTCCATATAAACTATTCACAATAAATGACACATTTGAAAGTCAATAGGATGAGATTTTTTTTTCTCTGGAGACAGAATGAGGCATGTAGAGGACAAGATAAGCGAAGACGGCTTTGTACACAGGGGCGCCAAAATTGAAAGTCCTTAAAAAGTTGAAGCTATTGTTCAGTCACGGTATTACAAGACTAAAGTCATTATCTTTTTAGTAAAAACTCCTGATAAAATTATGGTCTCAGTTTAAGCGTCTGTACTGAAATGAGGAACCAATCTTAAAAGATTTTTTAAAAAATTCTTAATGTGGCCTTGATACTCCGTCCTGCAAATTCACTCAGAATGAATTGCAGCCACAATGAATCGTATGTTTTTTACCCTGGCCATCGCCATACAGCAGATAGTGAATGTTTCACTGTAACTGTATGGGGCTGTTGGTGATGTTGTTACTTAACTGTAACATTTGCAAAGTAATGGAGCACTCTGCCCTGAATAATTCAAAAGGCCTGCTTCAGCCGGATGCATGACATTTGTGTCACAACTCCAGAACAGCTTGATTTGTGTTTGGTGTGCATATTAACACAATAGCACAGCAGAGGGGCATCTCACATTCATCACATACACTATAATATCCAGAGAACAGTAGCCATTGTGGAAAAATAGTAGTACAAAAACTGCCGAAGTAGTGCTATTATGAGATTTAAGTTGCAAATTTGTCAGAAAAGGTTGCAAGTTAGAGGGGTTACAAAGTTGCAGATTTGCCCAAAAAGTATTTGTGATAAAAACAGTTGAAGGAAACAGTAGAAAAAAACATTTTTTTTTTCACTGTGGAGTGTCTGGGCCATACCACGGATGAAGCTTCTATTTATTTTCAAAATCAAATGCTAAAACTGATTAAAAAGTACAATTCAGTAAGGTCCAGAATGACAGGTGTGCTACACATCAGTGGCATCTGATGTGTGAAAATAAGAGACTATGGGATTTTCTGAAAACTTTTTCTGTTTGTTTCCCCCCAAAACAAATCACAAAGTTGTTTCTTTCTCTTTTTTTTTTTTTTTTTTTTTTTACACATACGCAGTTTTTGGCCTGCCAAAATTTGCAATGAACATTTTCTCTATTTTTTTCAAAATTTCTGTATTTTTCTTTTAAAAAAAGAAATTTTTGAAAATGTGCTACCCCCCTCCCCCAAATTTGCAATTTACTTTTTCTCAAAATTAGTCTTTTTTTTCTTACAAAATAAGACATTTTCAGAAATTTGCTGGTTTTTCACACAAATTTGTTATTTTTCCTCAAAATATATTTTTTGTTTCATAAGTTTGCAACTTCATAATTGCAGAATTTTTCAGTTTCTGGTCTCATTTTCTCTTTTTATTATTTTTGCCATGGTACTAGTATGTATGTGTATATATATATATATATATATATATATATATATATATATATATATACTAGTATACTAGTATATAAGTGAGTGTTCATATTCAGGTTTCAGGTTATGTGGTCTACTCACCGATGAATGATCACCAGAACCAACAGGTTACCCAAGACACTGACAAAAAAGATGAAGTAGTAGAAAGTGGACATGTAAGCTCCCATATAGTTGTCCGTGGACCTGTCACAGGGTGCAACGGCTGTGATGTTTTGGTTGGAATAGAAGGCATCATAGTCTATTGTTGTTGTAGCTGGCATCTCTGTCGTTGGTTGTGCCATCTCTACTGAAAGGATGAGGGATCTGTCAAATACAGAGACACAACAATCAAACAGTTAATTTGAGTTTGTAAAATGAAAAAAACTGTGGAGACAATTGAAGGTATACAAGAGCTGTTATTGTGAATTCCTACTGGAGCAAGAAAACAGCCCTTTAAATTGAACACCACTGAAAAGTAGAGTAAAAAGAAGCAGATGTTCGTGGGATGAAGAATCATACTTAAGCGAGCAGACTTACCACCTGGCTTGCAGAGGATCTGCCACTTGCTGTCTGAGTCTGAAGGCAACAGCTGTCTGAGTCACAGTGAGTTCAAGTCACTCCAAAAAAAGTCATGGGTAGGAAGTACCAGAGAAGTGTGAGAGGGTGGGTGTGTGAGTGAGTGTGTGTAAGTGGGAGGGAGATATGCAATGATTCTGCAACCATACTGAGACAACACATGCTCTGAATCATGGACTGCTCAGCTTAAGTTTAAAGCAGCATCCCCACAGACAGGGCAAGTTCATCCAGACTTACAAAATCTTTAAGTTTTATTAGATTCACTTTATTTACTGTAACCGTTACAGAGATTCCTCAATGTAGCCACCTTTGTGTAATTACAGCTACCCACACTCCTAGGTAGGACAATGGTGAGACAAATTTGTTCTAGGTGGAACGTCGGACATTCAAATATTTTCCAAATCTGATCCATCACCTTACTTACACCTTAGAACCAGATAAGAGGGTGACATCAGTTTACCATTTTGCTGCTTTTGCCATTTACAGCGTTGTGTCCAAACTTATTTTATGTGAGTGAGGTTTGGAAATAAGGATGAACTACAAAATGAGGGAGGGTGCACCTGAGGGGACATTAGACTGCCTGTCCACAGACATGTCCATGACATGAGGGGCTAAACCTATGAAAACAAAGAGATATGGACAGAGATGTACTCGCTGATTCACAATGCTTCAGAGATTTTAGATATTTGGAGTTGTTTGAAATAGAGAGTGCACACAAAGCCATTAACCACATTCACACAAACTTGCCAAAATGAATAAAAAAAGAGTAAGATATTTCCTCAGTCACATGTCACAATCACTGTAGTCACAATACGTCAATTTACACTCTAGCTGTGATGTCTGAGGGTTTTCTTGGTAAATGGTTTGGTTACTTTGTCGTCATAATATCAGGCTTTCAGATTTCATCATTAGATTTGAATCTGCTGTAGACTTTATCCTCAATAGAGGTCATGTTTCAGTGTAAATAATATGATTCTGCATCACTTATTCATGAGAAAGTCACTCTTTTTTAATAATATTGTTCATCAGAAGGTATCACAGAGAAACAATGAGAATGCTGCAGTTAATTTTATCAACCAGAACTCAATATACAGTGATGTGCCATTAGCCTTTTGCTAACATGTTTTGCTGGCTGTTTTGATACTTAACACATCAACCAGGAGACGACCCAGTAGTTACAAGCTGAAGGGGGTTTACCACCCACTGAATCTGAGGCAGATAGGCTTCTGTCAACAGTTTGATTTGGATTCAAAAAGGCCCAAAAATGTCGGATAAGAGCATAGCAGGTGTGACTCACTGAAGTATTATTATTGTTGTTGTTGTCAAGAAAATCATCATAATTAATATATTTTTTAAGCAGGACATTTAGAAGCTTATAGTAATTATTTACTAATACTGACTGCAGGATACACTCATGCCACAAGAGAATAAGGGGAATGCTGTCCCCTGTGGTCAGTTTTGTTGACACAGCTGTAAATTTTCTGTGTGTTTTGAAGGAAATTCTTTAGAAACTTGCTCAAGAGAGAGGCAGGAAGCTCCAAAAAAAGAGAACAAAGTTTGACTTTAAAAGTCCTCAAACAGATAATAAGGAAGCCACTTAAGAATTTAAACGAAAAGCCTTTAAAAACTGCACATTTCCACTTTTACTTAATATCCTGAAATAATTAGAAATTCAAATAAAATCTAATTTATTAAATACGTTAAAATAACTGCGTGAATCGCTGATCAAGCCTAAGTGCATGAATTATATGAGTTAAAACTTTTATCATGTTAAGTCACTGTAGTTTGATGCAAATTTTCTGTTATCTGTACAACCCAGTGTGACACACAGCTGCAGCATGTTATCTGTTTTGTGTGTGTGTAACCAGGAGTCAAAATATAGTGGTTTTGTACAAATTCTTCCATTGAGTTTGGTTCCAGTTTATGTCACACCACAAAAAAGGCTTGGCCCCCTGAGACTGTCTGTGGTCAGAAGCCCTTGACTTCAAGTTAGCAGAAGGACACACTCCCTGTTGCTGGTCTTATGGCTTTCCCTGTTGTTTACAGGTTGGTGCATGTCAAAAATCACACCCATGTGGTCCACATAACTTTTGCTCCACATAGAAGTGAACACCATCTTATTTCCTTTGCATTAGGGTGTGTATTTCTGTTTATTGAGAGGTTTGTAATGAGGCCAACATGCCAGTGGGTGCTAACTTTACTTGTCCAACACTTTCTTTATGCGATAATGTCAACTGCACTGCAATGCCGCTGATACATCGGTTTAAAATCCAATGGCAATGATAGCTTCTTAGCATTGTCAGCTCCAAACACTGTCCCACTGGTGAAATGAAAGTGTTTACAGGAATACAGATGTGAGTTGGAAGAAATAAATGAAAAATGAGTACCAAGCCAACTGCAAGGTGAAAGTAAGAGGCTGCAGATCAGCTGCTGCGATAATGAGGCGCCTCACTGATGGTTATCTAAAGATTGTCTGGGAGTGGATGGGTGCAAAACCACTTCAGTCAGATGCAGAGGCAGAAAAACACCAAAACAAAGATAGTAAAAGTTTTATGCATTTCATCACATTACATTATGCATATGATCCAGAATCTGACCTCAAATTTATGTGGTGTATTGTTGACATAGTCTGAGGTGAAGTGGTTAGCACAAACACGAACATTAGCAATAACTGTAGCCGCCCCCATGCTGTCCAAAAGAAACCACTCTGTTGCTGGGATGGACTACAGACATTTGTGCTGGCTTTTGCAACAAACACCAGAGCATCACAAATGCAAAACACATCAGCATGAGATGGCAGGATGGCCCCAGGAATGGGAGTGGAAGTGGAGTTATGTGCCATCTTATTCAGCCCAAAGGGTCTTGTAGGAGTTTGGTTTTTCCAGTAGGTGGGCTACAGAAACAACTAAAAGGTTTCTGTGCTTCTACTCTGAAGGTCCATGCAGGGCTGGAAAACATGAAGACTAACACAAAAGAAAACAGGAATAAAAGTCTATGTAAATTTGTCTGTGTGTTTTGTAACTCTTATGAGATAGGGCTTTGTTACTGTCAACACACTTGGTTGTGCTTGTGACCATAGAAACCTCACATACTTGGCTGTGTCGTGTGCATTCATTTGGTGGCCTCTGCAGATACTGGGAATGAACAGTGCTGTCTGGACTTAAAAGACAATAGAGAAAACAATTCAAATCAGACCCATTTTTTTTTGTTTGTTTTTTTTCACAGGCTGTTGCATGGATTTGTCTCAGTCGTGTTAGTTTGTGCTCTCTGTTCCATTTACAGAGAGCACATATGAGGATTTGTGGCATTTGTGTGTACTAAATTATGTGTGATCACTTTCTAAATTTTATTGAGTGTGCAAAGTGTGGCTTTTATGTGTACATTTGTAAATGGGAGCTTTAATGTTGTTATTTTGTACTGTTTCTTTTTGGGAGTTTATGCCAAGAGAGGGGGCTCAGCCTTCCTGGTTAGATGATTGAGTGTGGTCAGCAGAGAGGAGCGAGAGGAGGAGGGCCACCACCAGGAGCCTGTTATGTGTCTTGTTATAAGTATCTGTGACAGGATATGTATTTTGTTGACCTCAGTGCTTGTCATATATTCAAGCCACTCTGCTAATTAGTGCTAGCTTAGAGCGTGTGATTTTGCTTACTTTTTTTTTTTTTTTTTTTGTAGTGTGTTGTTAAGCGCTTTGGGTATCTTGAAAGGCGCTATACAAATGTAAGATATTATTATTATTATTATTATTATCATTATTATTATTATTATTATTATTATTATTATTACTTTGTTAGGCACATGCACATCTCTCTCTCAAGTCCTGATGTTTTGCATTAAGATGCTGTCAAACTGTGATTTAGTAAAGAAGCTATGAAACCATAGAGGGCCTGTAACATAAGGGATAATAAAATTATTCCCATTAAAATTTATTGGGCTATCCTTTAAGATACAAGGATAAGTGCACATGCATTTTCAGAGCGTAGCAGCCATACACTGTATATACCATGGACAACTTGGCTCCGCCTTCCGCCAGTATACAGATTTGAAGCCGAAAAGCTCTCGGTATTTCCACGATTTTTCTCCACTTCCTGAAACCAACATTGCGCATTAGTGTTGTACGCACTCCAGTCGCTGTGATGATGCTCAGCTCAAACAGCGTATCCCCCGGGTGAGCTACACAATTTTCGTATGACCGTAGATTGTATCAATCATGTAAAACACGAACCCCCTAATAACTTGTAAAAACTGAGCTGTACAGAAAAAAGAGGACTTGAGCACAAACCAGTCTTACAATAACTACATGGCAACATCGCAACCGGGGGGAGAAAAATGTGTATTCTGTGTAACAAACTTCTAAATGTTGTCCACAGCTCCATAGGGATTGCTGGCGGAGGCGGGATTTATGACCTATACTGCATCTTGTCACTAGAGGGTGCTGTTCTCGGGGTGGCTTCACCCAGAGAGGAGGCAGACGACGTCCATTCTAGCAGTCCATGGTAGCAGTCCATGGTAGCAGTATAGCTTGGCCTGTCTCATTGTTGTAGTGGCATTAAGGAAACAATGACCCCTGATTGTTGTTTTAAAAAGATTGATTTTTCCAAGTGGATTATGTCATATTCTTTCTCATGCCCCCGCAGTGAAGTGCCACAATGATCTGAGTGAAATGTACTTAATGTGTGTGATGGTGTACAGGGCTTAAGATTCAAAAAATTATCATGAACAGCAGCATTAGAGTGATTTGCCTCCATTGAGGGTACAATCATTTTTAAAAGCAGAGATGATTAGACTTGAACGGCTCCCTAGTGAGTGATATTAACTTCCCCTTCGACAGTCAGGTTTATTGAGCACACGCTGATATCAGTTGCAAGTGGATGTGTGTGTTTGTGTGTGTCTGTGGCAGGTTCAGTGGGTGCAGAGGCATGCGCCAAGCAATGGAAGGGGATTTGCACAGTAAGTGTCGTTTTTAAGACGTTAACTATCTCAAATGAGGGAGAAAGAAGATCAGTGCTCGCTCACTGAACCCCACTCACATCAGTGTCAAGGGATTTGGACAAACAACCCTTCCCCACGATCCTTTAGCTCCAGCTCTGGATCAACATTAGCTTGCACATGGTGGAAGTATTACAATAAGAGCATGGTTTTAAGTAACTGCTAATGATTCTGCAGCAAATTGCAGAAGTAAAGAGCAAACAAGAGGGAAGAATTTCTCACTTATTCCACATCTCAGCTCACAAAACTTCCACTTTGCAAATCCAAGAATCCTTGCAAAGTGATTTTGATTTATTTCAGATTTGGTTATATTTGGTTATATGCTGATAAATTACTTCTTAAACTAAAACATATAGAATCTTTTTGGGGATGAGACAGAAACTTAACTCTGATGTAAATTCTGTGATTTTAACATATAATGATGGCAGAGCACTCCAGAAAATAGACAAAAACAAATACCTGGGTGTGTGGGTAGACTCAAAACTTACTTTCAAACCACATATTGATTTTGTTATAAAGAAAGTTAATTTTGGTATAGGTGCTCGGTATCGGTCTAGGCATTGTTTTACTTTTAATGTAAGAAAATGACTCATATCTCAACTTATTCTTCCGATAATGGACTATGCGGACATTGTTAACCAGAATGCATCAACTACTGATCTTCAGCCTCTCAATGTGGTATACATCAAGTCGTGTAGATTTTTTTTAGGTTGGCCTCTTTTTTACACACAATTGTATAATGTATACACTTGGATGGCTCTCTTTAGAGAAAAGACGGCAATTTCATTGGTTACAGTTTATTTTCAAATGCAACAATTTTGACGTCCCTTTTTGTTTGAAACAATTTTTTCTTCCCTATTCATCAAATTATATTCAAAGAAGTTCATACCAATTCCTCTTCAGTGTTCCTTTTCTCTCCAAGTAAGTAGGCAAAAAAAGCCTTCAGATCTTTAGCTCCTTTCGACTGGAATAATTCACCTGATTATATTCCTCTGTTGTCCTCACTTTTTATATTGAAAAATTACTTGTTTACACATTTCAAACCTGACTGTCAATGTTTTCAATAATGTGATACGCTATGTCACTACCCATTTTGTAATGTAAATATGTGTTGTTGATTGTTTTTTTTTGTTTGTTTGTTTTTTTTTTTGTGGAGAGATAGGCTGTTATTTGTTGTCCTTGTTACGTGTTGTTATTGCTTTGTTAGTGTTGAACATGTTATATTTCTATTTGTCATGTGGACTGCATTTGTTTTTTTGTGTGGGACCCCCTTGAAAACAAGATGGGACATCTCAAGGGCTTCATCCCATCTTAATACATTAAAAAAAAAAAAAAAAAACTTTCATGAAAAGAAAAGCTTGTCAGTACTATTGGGGTCATCATCTGGCTCTTGCATACGACAAACATCTTTATCCTAATCAAAAGGTGTCAAAATATAGTTGTTTTTTTGGAAAGAAGCCGGGTAATCTCCAAAATCAAGAAGGCCACCCTTATTCTAATGAAGTGTTTCTCAAACAGGAAAGAGTTGTGTAATTGTTCACAACTATCATTTTAAGTGACGCTGTATGAAGTCCGTGTAAGCTGTTTAGTCTATTAGCCACAGTGCATGCTGGTCATCTCATCTTTGTGTAGGACACAGGCCAGGGCACCAGCACAGGTTATATTCTACATTGTCAAGCAGTGCTTTTAATTTGACACTTATCACCTCTGTTAGATTTTAAGTTGCACAACTGAATGAAAAAACAGTTAAAAGGACAGTGATAAAGTTTAAAAGGCAAAAGCTCTAATGTTGTTTTTTAATCCAGGGAGTGCCGTTTAATTCTGTTTTAAATAAGATAACCAAAAAATCAAGTTGAGTTTTCTGGCCCCCACCCCTCACCTTTCCTTGTGTTGTAAAACCGAAATGAGCACCATCACTGTGTTACCTGCACCACCAAGTAACTTGGGAGTTTCTCTTCCTCTCTCTTTAGGTCTTTAAACTCCACTTTACAAAAGAGGGTGTCAGGTCCACACAGGTTCACAGTAAATAGCATGTCTTTGCTGCCATCAGAACCACATGTTTTCTAGTTTGTTATTAATCAGTGTTTTGAAGCTTGCAGACTCGAGTTCAGTTCACCATTGCATTGCAGAAAGAGGAGTATGCTTTATATTAGTGCAAAAGTAAAGATGTGAAGAACTTTCAAATCAAGCCCACTGTTACACCAACATTAGAGTTTTGATTATACTTTGTGAAAATTAGCGAAAGCCTAGCTTCCATGCTGGTTCTTGGCCATGTTTCAAAATGAGCTGTCCAGGATCTCTGTGGGTAATACACCTAATGTTTCATCTCATTTAATGCCACTTCAAAACAAACCATCCCCATGAGTCTCTAATGATTGATAATGTTTAAGATTGACTTAATTGAGCAACAGGGCTGAAGTTGAAGTCTGAACTAGTACATCTGATTTATTCTTGCTTGTACACTTTATCAAAAATACTAACTGTAGGCGTTATGGCTTTCAGACATGTGCTTTTGTTGTGACATGAAGCTGAACCCCTAAAAACTTTTTGTCTGATTTGATGCTCTGACAGAGCAGGGCAGACTCAGAAATGTCCAAAAGCCATTTAGAAACAAAGCTTTTCTAGAATGGAAGTATAAAATGTCAGCAAAGTGAGTTCGATGGAGGGTCAGAGGCCCAGCACAGAAGCCCAAACCAGTCTTAGTTCATTCTGCCCAATTCTCTGATTAGAAAAATTCATTTTTTAAACCATAAAACAGACTGATTTAGGATATTTTAGAAATTTCCATAACTATGGATTTAATCATTTCAAGAGAATGTTTAATTGAACAAAAAATTTTCTCAGAATTTGTCACTGCAGGAAAACATCTTTAAAGCTTTATACTTGTAGAGAAATACTTCAAGGATTGCGAAGAGCACATTTCTTTGAATAAAGGAAGTGGTCACAGTGGTACTTTTAAACCATGAGTCACGGGAGGAAATGCTCTGTTGCAAGTGAGTTCTGTAGGAGTTCAAGTTAAAAAGGATGCTCTGTAGACAAAAAAAAACAGGAACAGAAAGTTTGACAAAAGTGGTCTTACTTCTTTAATGCTACATGGACCAGTGCAGGGAGTCAGTGCTTTCGAGTAGATTGTGTAGCTCTTGAATGGCTTTTTTTTTTTTTTTTTTTTTAACTTAAATCTATTTCTGAGCAGTTTCTAATCAACATGTTTTTTTCAGTTGAGCTGTGGAAAGATGTTTTAATTTCCTATGACAAGAAATTATTAACCTTTTTGCCATGATGAAGACGAGACGATAAACTAATATCAGCGGTAGACAAAGTACTTAGCTTAATTACTTGAGTCAAGGAATAGATCTGCCTGGTCAAATATTAGTCGAATACAAGTGAAGGCTGTTAATATAAATGATGACTGGAGTACTTGCTTTTAAAGATTCAAAGAACCTCTTAAAAAAAGTTTAATGTGATTTACATTTGAGCTTTTCACTCAGAAAACCCAGTTTCAACATGTATTTGTATTTGGTACCATGGCAGACTTGCCCTGGGCAACATGGCTGACTCACCTACATATTACAGCAGAAGGAGAACACAGCCAATGTGGTTGGCCTGGACTCATTCAGCCATATTCTCTGCTCTCCTGGTGGCTGAGTACTCTACGCTCTGACTTTTTTAATTTATTTATTTTATTCATTACAGAAAGACTTTTAAAGTATTATTTTCCCATTTTTAATAACCCACTGTTTATTATAGTAAAGAAAAAAACTCCTAGCTGCAACTGCTGTCCTGGTGTAAATCAAGTATACTCACTCTTGTATCTATAAAAATCCTGAACACCAACCTTTAATGATTTTATCTATAAACTTACCCTCCTCTATACCATACATATCTTGGATTGTGGATATAAGGGGCTGCTCCTGGAAACATAAAGGGCATAAATGACTAAACTGTCATTTTGGAGAGAAAAAAGTAGCCAAAATCAACACCGTTAGAGAGTTTTTTGTTGTTTTGGGGTTTTTTTTGTCAAAAGAGGAAAGCCTCAGTTTTCAACCATACACCTACACGTGTAAAGTCTTTACAGTAGGCATGGTTGGGCTGTTGAGAATTCAGAAAATCTGGGCCCTGTGTGCTCAACCCACATGTGCATCCTGCCTCTAAATTGTCAGGAAACAGAGATTTTTTTTTTTACATATATATATTAAAAATATCTATCACCATACTTTCACTCATACTCACAATCTAATAATACTGAACTAATGGTTTTCACACCATGTGACGTTTTGCTTTGATGCACATGAATAGGTATCTAATTTTTGCATTAACATCCTGTCACCTATTTTTTTTTTTTTTTCTTTGTCACTGCCTTTCAAGTTTTAAGCAAAACCATTATTGGCATTGATATAATGAAAGACATGCTCATGTTGTCAGTTTACTGAAATTTATTTCAATACAAAATAATTTTACAGGCAAACTTGTATTGCAATGGATTTAGAAAATCTGACAAATATATATATAAAAATACCCTTTGAAACATTGCATTTTTCCAGCATTTGGATATAATTACATAAAAAATTAAAGGTTATCTCATGGTGCATGTAAGAATATATATTACAAGTACACTAGGTAATGCAAATAAGGACGCTGAGTGTTATCTTGTTAAGCCTTCATAAAAGATTTTACTACACAGCAAATGTTCAATTGAAAGTTCAAATGAAACTAATCATGTCACCATCTGAACTGGAAAGTCTCATCTGTAGTCATGATGGCTACTGATAGGCTTATACCCTGTTTAATTTTAACAAGAGTTGGTTTAAAAAATAGGAATATGAAAAATACTGGCCTTATTGTCTTAAAATCGACCACAGCTACATCTTTCAGTCACAGCATTAAAATTTGAGACTGTGTTCAGCAGAAAAAACAAAACAGCAGCTTACTCAGGAAGAAAAGCTAAAGTAGCATGACAGTGATGCGGAACTGCTTGTGGGAGGCTGACTTTCAGGCCAAAGAAATCCTCCTGTCTCATCACAGTCAATTTGAGTTTATTTAGTTTTACTCTCAGCATCCTGTGCCTCTTGATTTGTTTGAGAGCTGGATAAAAGGCCAGGTCAGCATGCTGCCCTTTTCGTTTGAGCCTGTACTAACAAACATGCTTACATGCCATTTCAGTTGAAGGATGTGACTTACAGGGAATGTTTACTTGAAAAGTTTCCTTACAAGAATTCTTACTCAGTTCAGTCAGTCAACTCATGTTATATTGATCAGAATTTCGTTATAGCAGCAGAGCATCTTCCGAATCTGGGATTCAGGCTTCAAATCGAAAAAGATTTACATGCAGAAGTTAGCTCCTTATGATCAGAGTTTGGAGGTGGATGCTGGGGCTGAAAGTTTGAGTGCAGCACTGGTGAAGAGTAGAGCAGAGGCAGAGACCGGAGGAACTCTTGCACTGTAAATAGACCAGCTGAATGGTTACTTCAGCTTGCTTTGAGCCTTTATTAGTGAAGCTTTTGGACAGGAAATCATGTAGTTTGAGAAACTACAGCTGGGAAACAGACACCCTGGAGTCTGAATTAAAAAAAAAAAGAGGTGTGAACCTTTTTGTTACTCTATAAGGCCTTTGCGACGAGTCTTTGGCAGAGATTTCTGGTTACATTTTTGTATTATCAGGCCTCACCATACATGGAACTTGAAATCTCTCTTCCTGGGAAACTGGGATAAAAGCCATTTCCCATTATTAAAGAAATAAAAACAAGCTCATAGTTCCTGGTAGTAACTCAAGAATACAGGCATCAATATTTGTATAGGAAGGACATGTGTTGTCTTTCTCTTTGCAGTCACACTGTTCAGCTGATTATTTCTGTGGTTGCATGTTTTGGCTTTTGTTCCATGACAACAAATGTGATGCTGTGGCAGCTTATTGTTGCTAAATCCCCCTACCTGGAACACAAACAGCTGCTCTATTTTGCTCCATACACCTGCTCCCATTGATGTGTCATTTATCCACAGAGCTGATGTGTGAATTGGGACTGGCTTTACTCATCAACTACTCTACGAAATACTGGCATAAAGACGCAAACAAGCTCTGCAGGAGTTGTCATTTCCCGTGGTGCATTTACAAGCAGCAACATAATGAAGACACGCAAAATAGGCTACAAAATACAGGCTTGATCATGCCCAAGTTTACTCATGCACAGCTACTACATAACACACTCTGACATATTTCAGTAGATAGCAGCAGAATGGGTTTTCAGACATTTTATGAAAATGTTAAAGGAAAATGACGGGCAGAAAAATGTATGCCCAAAAAAAAAAAAAAAGAGAAATGATTTCAGGCACAGCTAGAGGCTACACGCATTTAGATAAAAATCAGTCACTTTTTCTGTCAAATACCTTTGAGAGTCTCCTGTATTTTATGCTAAATAAGGACCTCACACTGAATAAAATTTTGATAAAGATCACAATTTAGGCCTCACCACAATCAAAGCAATATGATTGACAGGAATTGTTGGCAAAGAGAGCAAAAAAACATCTGCAGCAATGCAGACAAACAACAAGGTGCTCAGACGTGTGTGTTAGTGAAGCAGAGGGACAGATTGAGCATGGCAAGTAAAGCTGCTGAAATATTGTGTATCAGTTAGGTGTTAAAAAGCTCTTATGAGTGTTAAACTAACAATTGCATGGCTTAATAGAAAGTAACAAGGGTCCATAATTTCTTGAAATATAAATAACAAGTTAAAAGTTGAAATAGAATGAAAGTTTAGGTAATTATCTGGTTAATAACACACTGTACAGATACTCCACAAATAAAAAGCTGGTTTTCTAAATGATGGAAAGTCTTGTGACCATAACACCAAAACAAACTCAGCCATTACAAATTTTGTAGCTCTGAGACAGAGACATAGTTTCTTCTTCTTATTCACTAATATTGATTAATTAACCAGTATTAATCTTCTTGACTGACTTTAAGTATCAGAATTAGGAGGCTGAAATGACCCTGCTGATTTGTGATCTGAATTTATCTCTGCTAATATATCTATATATTTATATATATATATATATTTAAAAATAAAAAAACTGAGCTGGTCCAGAAAGGAGAAGTGGATATTTTAAGAAAACACAGATCAAATAAGAAAAACATGCTCATGAGAGAAAATTAAACCATGACAAAATATAAAGCCTGAAAAAAAACCTGCAATTGAGGTAAATATGTTGGACAATATGTTAATCCACACATGGAAAAAGCCATGCAAACTCAGACCAAATATTACTGATATAAAAACAAATATGATGGTAAAATAAAAAAGTGACAGGATTCTTACAACCCTGTGTCACATCATTATGGATTAGCAGAAACCCTGATGCTCTGTGCACAAAAGGTGATAGAAATATGTTTCCCCGTCAGAAGGGATTAGATGTAGGATGTACTCGAAGCAGACTGACAGTAAAATAATACACCTCAAAGTAGAAACATTGTTGGAGTGATTTCAGCAGTTATTCTTACTCCCTTGATAACCTTTTAACCTTTAAGGGTTCTTACCTACTACCAAATTGCATAACCTCCCTGTGTGCTAACCTTTCACAAGATTGATTGTCATGAAATGTTCTGTACTTTTCACATAAATTGTAGATACAATCATTTCTCTGAGGCAGAGCTGCACTAAGAGCAGAAATAACGTCACTGGTTGATACTGACTTCAAAGATGTTGATGCAAACCTGGAGCAAAAAACAGCCTTCAACCACAGCAGGTGGGCTGGTGCTCGTTCTCTTCTGTTTTACATATATGCAGTTGTATGCAGTTTATACCATGATACGGAATAAATTAATTATTGATACTAAAAGACTTAGTCTCTTGAGGTTTGCTTTGCTCATACAAAGCTGGTATCTTTGTTGCCATGGTAACTTTCTGTCAAATTTGTGATGACCTCTTCCTTTAATTTACTCATTCATGTTAGACATCCTTTAGCATGTGTGTTTTTTACTCATATTTACCCAGAATGCCATTGATGTTAACCTGTTAGCTTCCTCTGGCAAAGCCTGCAGTGACTCTGGCTCAAGGATACAAAAGAGGAAGCTATCTCAGTGTTATTCCCAACCCTCCTCCACTTATGAGACACACATGTGCAGCTTTTTACCTCACTGTCATACCTGATACTTTAAACTTTGTACAATTCTAATTCAAGAAATCAAACGGATTAATTAGCAAATCTTTAAACCCTTACATAAATCAATAAAAGTGCAAAGACAACATACCAGGTGGTGAAACTGGCATATTTTATTATTTTACAAGATATATAAAACTTGGAATTTGATCCCAGCAGCATGTTTCAGAAAAGGTGAAACAGGGACAGCGAAATACTGAAAAAGTTGTGTAACGTGAACATTTCCCAACTACTTGAGTGCATTTGCAACATTTAAGTGACATAACTAGGTTTTAAAGATCTTTCAAGAAAAGCTTTGAGTCTCAGAAGTAAAGACTGAAATAAGATTCTTCTTTCTGTGAGAGACAGTGTGAGCAAATAGTTACTCAATTTCAGAAAAAAAAAAAACTATAAAAAAAAGATCATATAATATAATTTAATCTTTGCCCAAGAGGGACATAGCCCAACACTAATACTTAATGACCATGATTCTTGGGCTCTTTAGTGCCACTCCATTAAAAACAAACGTAGCTCTGCATCGGAAGTCCCCATACGGCGCATCGCATCAAAAATAAATTCCTTGAACTCTGTTGCTACATTTAGAAATGAAAGCTAAAACTGCTCCAGGCAAAGAGAAAATCATATATAAACATGATGTAGGAACACTGACGATTTATTTCAGATAAAGTCAGGCTAGTTAGAACTGTCATGAGGTCTGACAAAAATCAAAATCTGACTTTATTTTTGGAAAATCTTGTCCTACCCTGAAAACAAGAGAGGACCAGCTAACATCTGAGATGTTGTGTGTATGCATTAATGCCCATGGCACGGCGTACACATTCAGTAAGGCTCCATAAATGCTAAACGATACATTTACATATCCTCATCCTAACTTGTCCCACCTTCAAAACATTTGTCTCCTCTGACATGATAACATGACAGGAGACCCTGAACTGTTGAAAAGCTAAAATCTTACTCAAGACATGAATGAGACATTTCACTCAGAAAACTCCAGAAACTGGTCTCCTTGATCCCCAAAAGTCACAACATAGAGTCACTGAGAGAAGAGGTGATGCAACACAGAGGTAAACATATCCCTGTCCCAGCTTTTTTGAAACTTGTTGCTGGCATAACATTTGAAAATGAGCAGAAACTGTTTTTGTAAGACGATAAAAGTTCTCAGTTTCATATGTTGTCGTTGTGTTATTCCCAATTAATTAGAGAGTTTAAATCACTTGCAAATCACCAAGATCTGTTTTTATTTATACTTTAAACAGTGTCCTAACATTTTTGGATGTAGGTTTGTCAATTCTGTCATAATAGTAGTTTATTGGTACCTTATTAAGATAGGCTGCCAATGTGCCTTTTATAGCCACAAACCAAAGCCCTACCTTTTTCAGTGTTTTTCCACTAATGAGGTTATTTGTGCGCCCTGTGCAGCTCTATTCCACACACACACTCTGTCAAAAAGGCCTCAACAGTCACACACATCTTAAAAAATCAGTAATACAGTAAATTGCTTCCTGGAAACACTTGGGTGTTTGAGTCAATGGCAGCCTCCCACACGCTGCTCCCTCATCAGACATTGGGTCCTTTGCTGTAATGTTCCCTGAGGTTGTAGGTCTGATAACACATTGAAATATCACAAACACCTGGGAGCCCTGGGTTGCCTCGTTTCCCTGGGTCTCCTGGTGGACCTGGTTTCCCTGGAATCCCTTGATTGCCTGGATGACCGATTCCGTCAAAACCTCGAGGACCCTGAATTCCTGCGGTGGTAACGACGGACAAAAAAGAACTAAATAAGCAAAAACACAGCTGGTACTCGTTCTGCCTCATTACTAGAGAGAAAGTGAAAGGTTTCATTGAATATGATTACAGCTTGAGCTCTATGAACTAAAATTAGCACATGATGGATCATTAATTACATCTATTCACACTGCATGGGATGAGTTAATAAGCTGCTGTGGCTCTCACTGACAAATACAGCGGTGTCTGTGACTTGTACTCACCTCTCCCTCACCCCACCATCCACTGTCAGGAAGTATACTCAAAGAAAATTGAACACTAACAGAGTCCTCTCCTATATCAATTAAAAATGTATGACTGTAAACAACCTTGATGTGTATTTGTTAAAAAAGCACTTGAGCACAGACCTGAAAGCTCGGACATCAAACATCATAGTTCAGTTGCTGAAACAGCTGTAACTCCACAAAATGGCTAATTGGGTGAATATGTTTTGGAAAAATGCTGATAGTTGTTTTTTTTTTCTGTACCTGGCTGTCCAGGTGGTCCCGGTGGTCCTCGAGTACCCTCTCCGCTACTTCCTTTAAGCCCTCTTGCTCCGATGTCACCTGTGGGTATGATATGTCTGCTTTAAAAATAGCATGAGAGCTTTTATGAGCCGTCAGATTGAGAACTGCGAGAAAGAAATAGCTTTTCCCTCCAAGCCAGCTGTGTCCAGCCCTGTGCTGCTGGAATACTGAGCAGACTTTTATTGAAAGGGGACACACCAGAAATATAGATGTTGTATAAAATAGATGAAATATAGAGTTTTACAAAAATGTTCCTATAAAATTCATTGTTCGGACACTTTTAACACTTGTTTTGTCATCGAAAAAGTGGGATGCATCCTGTACACTGGTGCAATCATAACCCTTTTAGTATTAGTCAACAGTATGGTGCTTTTTGGTGGGTTCAACACCAACTACTAACCAGCAAGTTGTTTTTGGCTTGTTTTCAAAAGTGGCAGAAGATAAGACACATTTCTCTGAATACAGAACTCTCGATGGACAGATCAAGGTGGAATGACATGACTTATACTCATGGTAAAGACAGACAGGGTGTATTGGTCCTCAGATGCTTTCATGTTGGTGGTTAATTACTGTTGCAAAAGTGCAAAGCAGGATTATAAGTGCCGGGTTGTGTTTTTTTTAACATGTGCTAGTGGTCTAAAAAAATAAAAGGAAATCCAACCTTCTTCTGAATGCCTCCCTAATCTCTTATTAGAAAGTAATAATGATCCTGACAGTATATAGGCAATAAAGTTATCTCATTTTAATATCATATTTTCACCTCACAGTTAGTGTAGCCATGTTGATTTTATCATGGTATTCATGGAAAAGTTGGAAGTAAATCTACCTATCAGCCAAACTGGATCAAATTGTTTTGAAGTACCTTATGTTGGTGATATACTACATCTGATAGATTGTAAGTTAAAAGACGTGCAACCCAGCATTAGGACCACTATTATGACCTTACAGAATTACAATACACTTATTTCTAGCACGAGTCCAGAATACAGTCACGTGCTCAAACAAAAAAAAGGTGTAAAACCTAAAACATACAGGATCCGTATTGAGCACGTTCTGTCAGCGCCGCGTGTCACGCAGCAAACAGGTTCCCATTCTAATCAATGCAGCATCGCACATAGGATGCGTTTTTGCTCAGTATCATAAGTGTGCCGAGCGCGGCTCTAAAGACACGCCCTGAGTCTATTTTCTCTGCTCTACACTTCCACCACATGTCAATTTACACAGAGAAGATTGTTCTAGACAGGATGTCAAGCTCAGAAACTGCGCATGTCATCCAGTAGATTTCAAAATAAAACACCATATGCAGAGTCCCAACTGTGTAGATGAGAAATACTTCCTAGTTATGCATTTATCAAAAACACAGAACAATCAAATGGTCAATCCCTGATCCATGTGGACCCCAACAGGGCTTTTAACTGCTAACTCTGTCTGAAGGTAACAGCACAATATAAAGGAACATAGTTTACTTTATTAAACACGAGTAAACCTGCAAAAACTGAAACTTTAAAATCATGTTGCCTTTTCAGATACAGTAGAACCTCAAAAGTCACTGAATTATATGCAGATTAGCAGGAAACGACCACAGAAAGGCAAAACAACCTGTTGTGAGCATGTTGTTTCCTCTATACTGAGCCCAGCTGACTGGAGATGCACTACGCTGCTGTCATGCTCCAAATACACATCCTGTGGGCGATAGACAGCACTGCCCGACCAAGCACAGGTGCAATGCTGACGGAACGTGCTCAATACGGATCCTATATGTTTTCGGCTTTAGGAACAGTTTACCTTATTTCAGTGCTGAGTGCACAGGACATATTATTATTAGATCGTTTCTGATACTATTGGCCTGTCCTTAGTTTTGAATAATATTGACACCCCTGTGTCTCTGAGTCCTGAGTTAATGTACTGTTAACTATGACAGTGTCTGGCTGCTTACACCATGCAAGTAAATTTTAAGTGGATACCACCAAACCATTTATCAGCTGACTTTGAAAGTAGCTTTTGTGAGTTTTCTGTGTTTTTGAGTAGAAAGGCTGCAATCTACTGTGCAAATAGTGACACTGTAGGCGCAACTGGCAACTGGCTCTCAAAAGGAATAAGGGTAGACAAAGTGATAAGTGTGATTTATGTTATTACCAAAACACACAGTTAAACACACACAGGACTGAATCCACCTTCTTTTCATGTCGTGCCACACTTGTGTGCCGCCTAATAAGCAACATGCAGTCAAACCCGCCCTAATTTGCTTTGTGTAATGCTCTTTAACCTTATGTTTTAGATCATTAAAACGGTGCTAAACAAGTTCACCTGTGTTTACACCCCATGCGCTTGTTAAGAAGCTCCACTGTGTCTTTTATAAGACTCTTCCTGCATAGTGAATTACAGTTCTTTAAAATAAAAATAAAAAACTCTACTTTACCCTGACAACTTTAGTCTGTGTGCATTTTGACCCGTGCAGTAGAAACAGCAGTGGAGTGGTACAGTTTGGCATCTTTCACAGATGATTAGCCACTCTCTGTCTTGAAGTGGTGATAAATCAAAGACAGCCCAATGAGATGGGTATGCATTCTGTATTTGTTGTCTTTTGCTCTGGTGGCTTTCACTGATGTTCACTCGTTTAATGATGTTGTTTTATGGGGTACAGTGAACATCAACACATTCAATTTGTTCCTGCTTGACACTGTTTTGATTTTAATCGTTGATGAAAGCAGCAGTAAATTGTGCGCTAGCTCTTGTTCATGAAGTTGTGTCGTTATTTACTGTCTTGTTGTTGTCACGGTGAAGAGACTGATTGAAACATTTTTGTCACAGTTTCAGACGGTGAATCAAACTGGTTTTAAAGCAAGCACTGAATATAGATGGACTACACCTGCCTTACGGTTCAAATTACCGCTCTTATTACCTTTCAGGCCTGCAGGACCCTGCAAACCAGGGGGTCCTGGGTAACCGGGAGCTCCGCTCCTGCCAGGGTAGCCTGGGGTTCCCATGGAGCCTTTAGGTCCTGGTGCTCCTGGCTCACCTGGGGGTCCCTTCACACTGTAGCAGGGTTCACACTGAGATCGGGGTGCCAGGCTCTGCAGCAGTGCTGGAAGCTGATCTATGGGGTACAAAGAAGAGATTCTGGTTAATACATCCACATATTAATAATATCAATAGAAGTCACACTATAGTGACTGTAAAGCTGAATTAATTCTCTATGTATTCATATATTTTGCCATCATGGAGATTAAAGATCTTTACATGTATTCCTTAGATTTTTTCCTCTCAGGCGCAACAACTTAGAACTAACTGGGAGCAAGTGTGCATTCAAAAACACTAGGGTTTTTAATAAGACAGCAATCACAGCTTCCCTCAAAAGTGTGCAAGCAACTTCTTGGAGGGAAGAAAAAGCACCATCTTCATTAATCCTCTTGTGTGATAAACTATATCTGTGTATAATCAGAGTGAAATTTCATTGTTTAAACATCTCCAGGCTAAAGAATTTCCACTACTTTATAGAAAAAAAAAATTCTGTCTGCTTATTTCTGGAGTGGGAAGGCATCCAAATATGTGTTATCCACAGCAGGTTATTATACTGTACCTGAAGCAATCCACAAACCAATTTGATTGCCTGATTAGAGTTCACTCTTCTCAGTCCCAGTTGTTGATGCTGACAATAGATCTAATCAGCAGGAGAGCAGCAGAAAGAATCAGCCTGCATCAGGCTTAATGTTTTTCTTTAGGTCTGCATTCATCCATTCAGTGTACATGAATTTACCCTAAAGAATAGTCAGCAAATGTGATGAGAAAGTTATAGTTTTCGTGACTCCTGCAGATAATTGTTGCACACGGATCCTTGTTTTTCCTCTGGTTCTCTGAGAATATATGTCCTAAAGTAATGGCAGCATAACTCTTCAATTTTAATCCAACAACTCATACAGATCGATAAATTCACAGATGTATCAGGAAAATTACTTTTAATTTTTCTTAATTTCAAGCTGTTTTCAACAGCTAACCATGCAGAGTAAAGTACAGTAAAGCAGTGAGCTGCTACAGTGAGGAGTGACACATGTGTATAGGCCAGGTAGAGTGGTTTGCTGTCACTGTCTAGTTGGGTTACTGGACCTCATGACACCTATTCCACCAAGAGGTTAGAGATCACCCATTTGACCAGTGCCAACATAATAAAGAGATAACTGGGAGAGGTTACAAGTCAGGAGTACGGCCGGAGGATGAGATAAAAAGGGAGAGACTCGTTCCCGAATCACAAGTGGTCTAGACCATACTGAGGCTTTGAGCTTATTAGTTTTGGTTTGGAAATTGGCCCTTTAATGGAGCCAGTGGGATATCTAGGCTGCAAGTGGACATTTAAAGAACTGCAGATTTGTGCACTCCTGCTTGGCTTCATTTTTTTTCAACACCATAAAATCGCTGATTGGGTCAAATTTGACCAGCAGCCCTTAACTATATCCTCCACTCCCTCTGCTCTATCCACTGCCCTGTCCTCTAGATAAAGGCACACAATTATTATTAAAGTCATAGAGAATCTTTCACAAATACAGACATTTTTCATGTAACAGAGCAGAGTCATTTTTCACTATTTCTCTCATTTTTCCTGCATTTAAAATTATAAATCACTCAGATGATTCATGTGGAATATATGTCTTATATGAGGGGTTTCAGTCAAAGGCTTTTTAATTTAGTGCAGACCAACATGAACAGATACTTACTACGCAGGACATCAGTGCAGAGTTTAAGCAGATGTTCATCTGAGGGAGGTCTGCCCTGAAACACAAAAACACTTAAATCAGTAGAATCAACTGTGGGGCTGGGAAAACAGGCCCACTTGGGAATATTGAGCATGTTTGAATATTTACAGGATCTTCTCAGTGTTGTGGTGTCTGTATTTCCCACACAGCCCCCACACATCCTGACAGACATGGTCCCATTTTTCTCAAAACATAGCGGGGACCTGCTGGTTCCAAAAAGTGTTTTTCTCTTTTTCCCTTTTTTTCTTCATTATATTTTCTTTTCCTTTTTGAGATTATCTCTGAAGGGTTGGTGTAGAAGTCCTTCACTCACCGGTTTTCCAGGATATCCTGGTTGGCCTGGTTGGCCCGGCAACCCGTCTTGGCCAGGAAATCCCCTAGGACCAACAACACCCATGTGGCCCATGTCCCCTTTTTTTCCTTCAGTCCCTCTGAGGCCCACATCACCTGTCACTCCTTTCTGAAGGAGTAGGAGGATCAAAAGACAATCTCAGACTGCAATAGAAAGAAGTTATAAAAAAATCTCCCTAAATAAAAATTCAATTTCTTCTGTTTACATGGATCAGTTTCATATTAAGGCAGTAATGGTAGCCTTAGTCACATGAAATCATTGCGGTGCTCGATAAAGGAGCTGGAGGTCGAGCATCTGTTATGTAAAATTGAAGCTTTCATTGTTACCTTGTTTTTCATTTAAGAAAATAGATGGCCCGATAAAACATTTTTAGTTTTGTCTGTAAGAGCCTTATGGTAGAACTTTCTCTATTATGGGGGAGAGTGGGGTAAGTTGAGTCGAAGGGTAAGTTCAGCCACCCCCTGTTGTTTGGAAATGGTCGAAAAAATTGATCATGAGACCAAATATTTAGGAGATGGGCATCAATTCATGGAGTCTGTGAAGGTTAGAAGTAGTAGGGATGCGGCTCAACTTACCCCGCTCCCCCCATACATGGGGTAAGTTGACCATGGGAGACCACTTTTTTTGGCGTGCTATATTATCAAGACAGTTACATTTACACTCATTCTGTTGGTTTGCAGGGATGCACAACATCTTGAAATATATGCCGATACACTAGTTAGAAACAAAACTATGATTGCTTTGATGTAGTGATCCAAAATATAAAAAATGGCTCATCTTACCCCACTCTCACTCTCACCCTCTTTATACTGCCCCCCTGTGGATGAGGCATAAAAAGGCAAGCTTACAGAAGCTAAATGTGGCATACAATTACGCATTTAGGATTCCATTGAAGAAACCAAGGTCGGGTTTTACTCTTTTCATGCACTCTTGAGAAATCCGATGGATAAATTAATGTGCAGATTGACAGATTCTCAGAACTCTATATTAGGGCTGCTGACAAATCCCCTTATTAGTTCTATTCGATACCAGTCTCCCCGGTGGAGATACTGGTGAAGATGTCTTTTTTATAATGCAGATGTGCCTTTTTTATTAAGTGTTGTGTTTGTTTCTGTTTGTACTTGTATTCATTGTCTTGTTTATAGACCTTGAGTCTGTCAAAGTATCTATCTGTCAAGTTATAACAGGTTAGAAATGAGCATGCCCTAAACATCTGCCCTTAGAATACAAACAGAATAAATATATAGATGGCTGTTCAGTTAAAGAAGAAAACACTGCTCCTTTGTCTCAGTTTGATGGCTGGCTGTTTCATTCTGGTCGAATGCTTTCAAGAGCCACTTTTATTGCAGGTGGGCCATTCATCCCACTGTAATCTGATTGGCTGTTACACAGGAACTTTTTTACGAAAATAATCCTGACTGAAAAAGCGCCATACTTTTCTTTGTCACCACATATAAAGAGGAAATCTCAGCAGGATTTGCATTGTGTCTATTTCCCTCCTGATTCATGGCAGGTAGCTGGAAACCCGCAATAGAAGTCATCAGTGTGGGTGCGTAGCTAGCCAATTCAACCAGTGTTTGAGCGAGATGACAGAGCCAAGAGCTTTTACTCAATGGAAATATTCCCATCAGTTTGAGTTTCTGGGTAAGAAAAATACAAGAACAAGTTCAGGGTTGAAGGTTCGCTGTGCCTGAAGAATAAAAACTTGACGGGGGCCAAGAACTCAATGAGGAAGTAGCTGCAAGCTAAATTTAACCGGGCTGTTTAGGAGGGGTAGTGCTACTGAACAGCAAAAACACAGCTTTTAGTTGGCTCGGGGAGGGGAGGGGAGGCGAAAAAAACTACTCAGATATGCTGCTCACTGCTGGGATCTCTGCTGGGGAACTGCACAATTGACTGACCCCTGCAACTCTAAGACTTTACAGAGGACAGGAATACAATCTTAATGACTGAATTTGGTGATGCAATAGTACTCCAACGTGTTACTCAGGGACAGGACTGTAACTGTAGCTTCCCGGCAGTAATGAGTTATTACTATTGGCGACATTCCCGACTTTGCTCTGACGGCCTCTGCTCTTTTACATTTTTTTGTCTAAAGCATGTTTACAGATGGTTGACTTTTTTTAAAACTACATCATATTTTACAAATATTCCCATCTAAGGGAGGCTGTATCTTGATCATTTGCGATTCTGTAGACAGTACAGTAAGTGTTTGATATTTCAGATGTGTTTGCCTTCAGAAAAAAAATCAGCTTTTGTGATGTATATTTTTGCCCATGGGGCCAGATTTCCCCAGGCCTGGAGGTATTGGCTCTGTAAGTCTTCTATAGCAGCCGTGCAGGCTTGACAGGGCTTCTCAGTGCGCTGCAGAATAAGACAGAATGGATTATATCTAATACCGCAAAGTCTAATTCGACAAACCTCTCCTTTCTTTCCCCTGGGTCCTTCTTCGCCCTGATGGAAGACAGAAAAGGGAGCAGGGGAGGGTTGGGTGGGAAAGGGAAGAGGGGGAAATGGAGAGAGACAGTTAGAAACTTCTGCTTCCATATCAAAGACAGAGTTAGTATGTCAGAGAAGCTATCCGTGCAGCACCACATTGCTGATGCAGAGCGACTTTCTCTTCTATCAAAACTGCTGGCTTACAAAACATTTTGGATTGGTTATTGTAATGCTTTCTCTAAAGACTTTTTTGAGCTTTCTAGCTTTATAAGATGATGAAAAATGCATCCTTGGATCCACTTGTCCTTAAAAGCACCCTCCAGTAGAGTAAAATGAAGCACTTTGAGAACATATCTGAGTCTTTGGGTGTGTTCTGTTCCCTTTACTGTGCTTCCTCTTTTCCATCCTTACTCATGGCCTCTCTTCCTCAAATGTGGCCACCCTTTTTAAAAAACAAATTAACCAAATCGCCTAAAAATATAAAGGTATCACGCAATGTACCTTAAAATGAAAAACTGCAGCACTACCCACATCTGATTAAAGATTCAATGGAAACTAAATGACGCAACTGGCGAAGATTGACGAAAGGTCTGCTGTGAGACAATTTCTCGGACGTGCAGAAGCATCTGATTGCAGCCATTTTTATCTTGTTGTGGTCCGCAAACACCTCAAGTGGGCTTCAGATAGAAGGATGACAGCATCTTCTTATCTGCACAATGTATAACACCTAACGTGAAAGGTTCCATGACCGAAGCATCTCAGAGTTTTGTTGGCTGCCAAAAGTTCCCACCAACTACTCAAAATTTGTGTATATTTGAGGTGTTTCTAAAACTTTCAACCAACCCCTAGACCTTTTACATTTTAGCAAAGTTGTCAATCCCCAAACACTTCGAACAGAACATAAACACACTCAAATTTAATCAATACACTCATCCAAAGTGACTGTGTCACTGCAACACGTACTTTCTTCCAACGTATTGATTGTACATTTCACCGAGAGATAACTTTTTAGAGCTTATGCAACTCTGCGGCTGAAGACATCCAAAGCAGACAGTGGAAGGTGACTAAAACTGCTTCCTCCACCAAGAGAAGTGTGGAGAAAATGCATTAAACTGAAGTCAGCAAAAGGGTTACTTCATCTGTAACGGTCAAGCTCATTCATCATGACTCCTTGTCTTACTTACCCTACCTCCTTTTCCTCACTTACGCCATGTTAAATTGTCTCCACATCACATGAAAATCAGCTTTTGTGTATGAGTCCTCTTTTATTGTGTAGCCTGATTTTTCTTTTTTTTTTTTTTTGGCTGTAGATGATACTGAGCTAATGTTTATTACCTGCTGAAAGCCTTCCTACGCTTCCAAATCTTCAAAGGTTGGGAATCTAGGTCATATTCTATATATATCATTAAAGATACAATTATTGCCTTGATGCTTGTATTCCCAAACCAACCAGCCAAGTAGCAGTGTACATCCATCAGTCTTTCCCAACACAGTGTGCGGTTACTCTAGTTGTAGTGGGAACGAGGGGTGTATTTGCAAAGTAAAACTACTTGCAAGAATCAAACTCTGGCAAAGAGACAAAGAGTGATTGTGTGTATTAATAATGGCCTTCATTCAGTGGATTTATACCTTTTTTCTGGTGCAGATAGGAAATGCTTCTTCCCTCCCAGCATGTTTGAGCTAGATTTGGAGGAAGTGGGTCACAGTGATCCAAGACATTTAACTTAATTGGCCAAAATTTTGACCCTTAAATTCTTAAGAGACTGTTTCAAACATAGATGGGGCCACTGCCACATTTTTAAGCCCAACGTTTGCAAGGGCCACATTAAGAATGTGAATCTGACCTACCCTTCAATCCACATAAAAAATAAAACAAAATTAAAAAAACAGGCACAGAGGGTGAGCTGATGTGGATTTCAACCTGGTCTACAGACTGTTACAGCACAAACACCTGTCCATTAACTCAATCATGCTCTTACTTAGGCAACTCTATGTATAACTCTTAGCTTTTACACTATCTCAACCAATGCATTATAGAGCATATATAATGTAAGGTAGCACTGGAACAGCAGAAGCAAAAAACTGCAGTCCCTGCAGTTTTATATAGAAAACTAGGGGATGTATTTATAAGGCGACTGATCAAATACTTGATTATCTTGAGTGCAGGAAATATTTTACAAGCCATGAAAGGCCTCCCCCTGCAAGACTGAAACTTTGCACAAAATACATGACTGCCTTTGGAACACGTTTCCATCATGTGTGCACAACATATACACAAGATGATCTTATCAGGCACGCTTAATAATAACTGGTTTTAGACATTGTGCACACAAAGTAATGATCTTGTTCTTACAAGCTAATTTCATCATGCACACAAGTAATATTAAAAAATAACTAATTTGTCTTGTAAGCACAAGATGTGCACAGACAATTAAAAAAAAAATGTCCCAACAAAATGCCTATACAGTGTTTACTTAAAGACTGTAGTGATGTATCATTCATGATCGAACCGGTTCAAAGAACTCTTTAACGTGATTGATGGGAGCCGGCTCCCGTCTGTGAGCTGTTTTTTTTTTTTCTCCCACAGACCGTAGAAAAAAAACTACAAGGCAAAACGATAGGATTTCTATCTGTCTTGTGTAGCAGAATAGTTCTACAAGCAAGTCAGTGCATTCATTGGGTGGTTTCAGAGAGTAACAAAGGTCTTTAAATGCAATGAAAACAATTGGCTACAGCAATTTACTGATATTAGAAAATGTAATTTTAACTTGTGAATACTTCAGTACAAAGGGTGTGTTGAATTATTTAAGAGGTATGTGTGCACATACATACTGTACATATCATAAGCCAAACAACACGAAATATGGCTGAATTAGAAAATGTGTAAGTGACAAAATGAAGAGCCGTTTGGAAGCAGAGCCGGATCTTCTTGGAGAGCTGAGCTGAATGATCTGGCTCACTAAAAAGAGCCGTAATTCTTATCACTAAAAGGCTGACTTATTTTCATACGGCATTAAATACTTTCATGGCAACAATTTACTATCTTGCACATGCGATACATTAACTTACACATTCATCAAGATATTAACTTGTATGCACAAAATCACACAGGATGTATTCTCTTTGGGTGATAAGACTCTGCAAAAAATGATCATCTTGTGAGTGCTTATGAACATTTATTGGGGATGAGTCAACAGTTCTGTGAGCACAAGATATTAAACTGTGCACATAGGATAAAGGTTAGTATATAGTGCACTCAAGAAAACTGTTTAACCTCAAAAGATAAGAAACTATGAACTTACAACATTACTTAAGACTTGCACAAGATAATAATCATTCCTACAAGATAATAATTTGTGCACAATAATTTTAATCCTTCCAAACTATGTGTCCTGTGAGCACAACATAAATAAAATTGTTATTGCGGGACTACTATTTCATTCTTCTACTAAACTGTTAAACCTGTAATGCTCCATTGTAGTCGACAGGTGTTTGTTCTGCAACAAGAACAAGAGGCTCCCTTCTTTTTTTTTTGTAGTCTAAATGTCAAATGACCTGTCAGAGAACAAACACCCATACTCTCGAACTGCAGTACTGTCATATTATTTTATCCAGGACGAAATAAGGAAGTCTGTGTAAAGACAAAAATATGTTATATCTGTCTCAGCAGTGACACTCTTGTGATTCACTGCTGGTGCGTTTAGCCTTGAGAGCGTGTGACATGGAGGCTGGGCTGCTCTCGACGCTGTGGAATTACAGAGTGTGAACATTAAGCTGCATACTGAAAATTACAATCGTTTTATCTGTCTCAAGAGTCGCAGACTCGACTGCACAACTCTCCAGATGATGAAATGTAGCAACTGCCTGGCGCTCACACTCACACGGACACAGACACAGACACAGACACAGACACACAGCCCTGACTGGATTTATTGTCTAAACCCTATCCAGGGATGTGGGGATCAATGCCTCAGTAATCGATACCCACGGATCAATTCTTAAATGCTACTCATTTGCTTTTGTTCCTATTAAAAAAGATCAATTGCGAAGCTTAGCCTGAAAGCTGGGAATTGCAGATCACTCAGCAATTCATAACACTATGTTTGCTCATTAAAAAATATTGATGAGGGTGGTAATCTCAACACGGATAAACATGTTGAATCAATTATGTAAATGTGCTTCTTTCACCTTCTCGAACCTTATTTCACCTTGTTGTCAAGATCCAATCAGTCTTCAAACTGCTGACTCTCATTTGAAAATATTTCCCCTCCAGATCACTGGTAATTGACAATTCAACAAATGTTTTATCTTGACCTTGCAGATGAAAATGTATCTGATTGAAACACACTGGGTGCAGATTTTGAGTTTGATCTGATCCTCTGAGACATGACTCTGTTCTCACAGCTCCTACGTACTCGTATCTCACTTTCACTCTGTTCAGACAGGGTCGTGGCTAAATGCCATGAGTGCTTCACATGTGTATAACACATGCTACTGTATGTTTACAGCTATATCAATATTCATCCACACAATCCAATAAACCACTGTGTGATGAAAAACAAAATCTGCAGCTTGAGTTATGAAGAGGAATGACACGTTAACAATCCAACTTCAGGCCAAAGCAGCAGCCTCTCCATTCCTCACTCTTAGCCTGTATCAAAACATGACTGATTGTTTATTTTGAGACTTCTCTTCTTTGGAAGGCTCTCTTTTTAATAGGTCAATCTTTCTCTTTTTGGTCACTTTGAGTAAACAGACATTTTTTGGCCATTTCTGGAAAAGCACTCTCTTTCTGTTGGATTCTTTCCTTTTCACTATTGAATCAGACTCTTTTTGAAACCACCTGAATAGATGTGTGAGCCCTCTGCAGAGGGTTTGCAGATGATGGCCAACAGAAAAACTGCCCCAAAAATCAAATAGAGTGACCATCGTTAGAGACTGTACGAAACAATGAATTTACTTAAGAGGGAAAATGCACATATGGCTTGGCACCATAGACTGTATATAGAATGGACGCCATCTGCCTCCCGCTGGGTGAAGCCACCCCAAAAACAGCACCCTCTGGTGACAAGCTGCAGTATAGGTCATAAATCCCGCCTCCTCCAGCAATCCCTATGAAGCTGTGGATAAACTTTAAAAATTAACTACACAGAATATTAATTTTTCTCCCCCCTGGTTGCGATGTTGACATGTAGTTACTGTAAGACTGGTTTGTGCTCAAGTCCAATTTTTTCTGTACAGCTCCATTTTTGAAAGTTATTAGGGGGCTCTAGTTTTCTATGATTGACACTTGATACAGCCTATAGGCATACAAAGTTTATGTGGCTCACTCGGGGGATACGCTGTTTGAGCCAATCGTCATCACAGCGACTCTCGAGGACACTCCCACCGAATGCTGTAAGTTGTATAGTGTGTACAATGCTACTGCGCAAGTGGTGGTTCTAAGAAGTGGAGAAAATCCCGTAAATACCAAGAGCAATTAGGCTTCAAGTATGTATACTGGCCAAAGGCGGAAACAAGTTGTCCATAGTATATGCAGTCTATGCTTGGCACATGTATGAGTACTTTCCAGTCGTCCTTTTTGGTCAGGAAGGTTCCTCAGTGAGTTCAGTTCTCCAAATGATACAGAAAGGAGCCTCATTACTTCCCTGATTACCTTCTTCAGCAAAAGAAACACTGGACAGTACTTCATTATGGGACCGAAGGAAAAACAGCCCATAATTATTTGCAACATCTACGGTCACAGTCCTGTTAAATCACAATTTACAAATGTTCACCTTGTATATTATGTAAATAGGAGCACCAATGAAAAGACAGAACATGACTTCTATGATTAAAACAACACTATTAACAAAACACTGTCATCATCCCACTGTCATCAACCCTGAAGAGATTCTTAAAAAATGTGACAAAAAATGTCACCTTCCCAAAAACTGTGAAAATGTTATATATTTTTTTTCTACTTTCAAAGGGTCAATTGTTAAAACTACTTCATCCTGAATGAAACATATCAAATATTTATTATATTTTTGATTTTTTTAACCCTTTGTATGACAGTGTGTTAACATAACTCCACTGTTTGTTTTATAAAAATTAAAAATATAAAGGCAGTAGTCCAAAATAGAATCTTAACATAAGAGAATGCATTAGTTTTTTATGTTATGATAAATGAGGGATCAAAAATGGTATTTTCAATGTTTTTTATTGGGACATTTTTTGTCACAATGATCAAATGTGTTGTTTTTTCTGTGACTTAGCCATTTTAGGCTAATCTATGGTTTCCCAAAATTGAATGCTCTTCAGCAATAATGGCATGAAAATAAAAAACGAACCGGCACAAAATGTCTCAAGGATCTTTTAAGGGTTAAATAAGTGAGTAAGTATTCATAGTAGTGCAGCATTTTTACCCACAGTCTCATACAGACTGATGATATTCATATTAGAGGAAACAAGTTTAAACTGAATAAAAACTCACTGTGTTAACACAGTGAATAAGGGATTAAGATCAGTGCAGCAGTCATATGAGGTCCACATTTACTGATAGGCTCGCAAACATACGGCTGCAGATGTTCACTCAGATCCTCAGACGTCTCATCCTGAGCAGACGTTCTGCCTCATTAGCTGCACAAACCTGTTCATGTCACACTTATCTCTGAGTTTGCTTCATTTATATGTCTGCCTGAAACAACACCAGAGGAGTGCAGATAGATTGTAGTTTTCTCATTGCACATTCACGTGCATCTGCTGAGTTTAAGAGCAGTCAGATTCTCCTTAAGAACAAGAGGATAGAAGAGGACTTAAAATGAACCCTTTTTGGGGGGTTAGAGACAGGGGTGCAATGATGTCAGTGTCAAATTCAGCACGTCAACATGTACTTTAAATTCAACTACAGTCATAGTTTAATTTGTTGAACAGCGTGTAATTGTACCGATAGCTCCACCCGTTTCAGCACCCACAGAGGTGTTATTGTGGGAGGAAACGGAGCCAAGTTGTTTTCATTAATAAACAGTCAACGGCCAAAGATATCAGGGTGTTGAAAAGAGCCAATCAGAGAGGAGAAACTGTCCTCCAAATGATGGAAAATGACTCCAGTTGTCTCTTGCCTCAGCTTCCGTGACCAGGTACTAACATCTGATAACCATGTCTTTCCTATGAGCTCGGTGTAAATCCCCTGCTGGTGGTGATACTTTGAGGCTAATTTCCTCTGAAGTGACATTTTGCTGTTTGAAACGATAGGATCTTAACATTCAGTCCCCCTTCTTCCTATCTGCAGTGCTCTTGTCTGAACTGTGTTTTTATGATAAAAGTCTATGGAACCAGTTCAAAGTGACTCACCCTTTTTAGCGAGTCTGCTAAAAGTTAACTTTGCTGCTTCTCATTTTCCTCTATGATTTATTTTACTGTGAGGAGCTTCCTAAATGTTTTATCCTCTCATCCTCATTTTGTCTCTTCTTAATCCATCTTTTGTTTTCTCCCGCTCCGTTGGTTGCATTTTCTGTTTATACTTTCGCTTCTTGTGATTTTAAATGCTGTCTGATTTTAATCTTACAAAGCTGTTTGTAAAGTCAGTTAATTTCTGCCAGATTAGAGGAGTTTATAACCATCATATGTATTTGTGATAAAGTTTTTATGACAACTTCTAACAGACTTTCTGAAAAGGTAAATTCACGACACGACAGCAAGTTCAGCTTTTTGTGAGTGAAAACCAGCCAGGATTTTCCTACATCCTCATGCCCTTGTGGGGACATTGTGTCCTCTTACTGCCACACATTCACACAAACTGAGTTTTATTTTATCATTCCTGCTGAACCTGAAAAATATCAAAGCTTCGCTGCCACCCAGTGTAAGAAAAATGACACTACACTTACAGGAACACCGGGACTCCCTGGTTCTCCGTCTCTGCCAGACTCGCCCTGTAAACAGATACATCATGATTAACAGACGGTTTGTGTGAGTTTGTTTACATACATGCCTGTGTGGCTTTGTGTGGTGTGTATGTTTGAGTGTGTTTGTGTGTGTGTGAGGGGGTGAGATTGAATGTGTGCCAAAACTAGGTGTGTGTGTATTCCTGTGTGCCAAGTCTTCATTTTGTGTGTGTGTAAGTGGAGAAAAGGTCATGATTACCACTAGCAGCCAATAAGAGAAACCCGTGGAGGGAGAGGATAGGAATTGGCTCGTGGTGACCTTTAACAAACCTGACTTTTTATCTGGTGTGTGTCTTCTCAACTGAATCCTGCAGCACTACACACACACACACACACACACACACACTGCTCTACTCTCTCTCTCTGTGCTCCTCTGGGCCGTCACACTGTCTTCCATTAGTGCGTGTAAAAGCAAGCAGCTGAATCAGAGCATTCATCACATGCTTTGATTGTTCACTCTCTGACTGATGCTGCGTTTGCGACGGTTGAGGCACACCGGGATGACTTTTTATTGCCACAGTGCTGAGGTGTTGATTTGTGCATGCTGGGTAAAGCTGCAGCTCTATGATTACCGGCGGAAAAGACACAAACTTGAATAACCTGCAGCACGAACTGCACAAAGTTTCATGTGTATACTGTTTGATACATGTTTGCATAAGTTAAGACCGGCTTCTTTTACACTTACTCGAGCAGACTTTAACAGTTCTCATGAACTCAAAGGCTGATGTAAATCACAGAAATACAACAACACAGATTTTTGCTGAACTCATGCTTAACAGTCACCAGGGTCAAAGCAGTGATACGCATGTGTTTAAGCAGCTCGGCTTTTTGAGAGCTCTGACTTCACCCCTCACTCTGATGTACACAGAACAGTATCAGGATGAGGCAATACGGGGGAAAAACAAACTTTTTTATGTTTGTTTGAAGCTTAAACTTTCAATATTAGTTCAAAATATTGGTAAAGCTACAGTAAATTTCAGGATCAGAGGAGGATCTGAATTTTGGGAATGAAGATGAAACATGACAGACATGGACTGAATTCTTAAAATGCATAGAAATTAACCACCTCCTCTGACAAAATATAAATATGTCACTCTAAGGTTGTCTGGTCCCGTCGGATACAATTATCTATAACCCCTATGCTTAAGTATTTTTAGAGAAAAGGTGTTGTATTATAAACAGATTTGACTCACTGCATCACTCATTCATCAAGCCTGCAGCAGGGAAGAGAGCACACCTCCCCCTGTTTCACATGCATACATGAAAAGTCAAGGCAGGGAGAGCAGCAGCAAAGACCACCAACAGAGAGGACATTTATGACAAGACATACGACCATGGTAAGATCAGACACAGCGTAAAAGGAGGAGATGAAGAGGAGGTGGGTTGCAAAGCAGTTGCAGAGGAAGCAGCAAGAGAAGACAAGCTGTAGCAGTTAGAAAAGAGTGTATTAAGGTGAGGTTAACAGCTGAACTGTTGGCTGATATGGGCTGGTGGTAGGATAAGCTGATGTACTGAGGGTTTAGTGTGACTTTCCTGTTGTGCCTGAATCACAACGCCACACTTATAAGTTTGAACATAAAAAGTTACAGCCTCGTTAGGCTTCTCAATGACCCTTAAGTACTTTTTTCAACCCCTGTGACACTGACTAAAGCCTCTGTACACAGCTAGGCAATCAGATATCACAGTATATTATTAAATGCCTTGCAATATATTGATTGTTGCGTTATGGATCATGGCCGTGTAGTTTGCATCCTGGGTCACCTTGCACTTTCCCTTCTCACAGCCAGGAATGTCTTACTTTTGAATTCCAGTCAGAGAACAATGCAGTGTAAACACAAAGGTCAAAAATGCTGTAAAAGCACTGAAAATATATATATATATTTTATTTACAATGCTGTATTATGTCTTGAGGTATACTGATACAGGATATTTTTATGCCGTGAACGGAGAGCTAATCCTTTCACAGACCTCATCAGGTTATTTTGTAAAAATGTACATGAGAAAAACCTCGGCTTCCTGCTGAGTCCCTGTTTTGTTTGGGTCTCATGACAACACAAGAAGATGCACACTCGTGTTCACAAGCTCATGGGAAATGAGGTACACAATCCTGCTGACAGTTATATGCACTGAGAGCAATGAGCCAGCAAACAACAGGGGTAGAAGAAGACTTCTGTTTGGTGTAAACAAAAAAAAAGTTGGCTTTTCAAATGATTTATGATCGAAGAAATGCCTTTAGCACCTTTTTTCAGATCTCAAGGATACCCACAGTGTTACTCTGATGATGTAGACAACAAGAATGAAATCAGAGGAAATTTTTTCAACTTTAGCAGTTAGAATTTCAAAACTCTGCTGCAGTTTTGACCTGCAGTGATGTCTCCCATTGCATATAGTTTGGCTAAATTCTCACTCAGTAACTCTTTGATATTGGTTACAGTAAAAGCAGTGTCCCTGTTTTAAAATAGGTCGTAGACATATGCATTTTTGGATGCAAAAGACGACATAAAGTGGCATTTCAGTGTTTTTCACTCTTGTTTCAATTGTATTGTGTAAGTTTACTTCCTTCAGGCTCTCAAATAAAGTGATGTTAACAAACTGTGCAGCCAAAGGAGTTAGAGCTCCCCCTGCTGACTGGCTGCAGCACAGGTCATAGTATTGCTGCTAACTGTTGATTTAATTAGATTAAATCTGCTTTTAAATTAACAGTTAGTTACACTAACAGGATTCTTATATACATAACTATCTCTTCTCTGTTACCATGAATTGAAGCTCAAAGGGCTGTTGATTCAACCCATTCAGATCTTACTCTGAGTGCACTTTTGTGCTCCTCATACCACCTCATACTGACTTCTACCAGAAGAAATGCGGTGCCTACATTGTGTTATTTTGGGGCATCAGGCCCACTGACCCAGCAGATGGATCTTATTTGACAAGTTAAAAGTATGAACCCACTGGACCTCCACCTGTGCTCTGTTGATTTGTAATCAAAGTCAAATTATGTGACTGAATCCTCATTGCATATTTATGAACTCATGACCTGGTGCATGTTACTGTTAATGGAGAGAGGTGAATAAACAGCACAGTACCTGGTGACCTTTGAGGCCTGGCTCTCCTCTCTCCCCCTGCAGATAATACAGACAACAAAACATCACAACATGTCCAACTCCCAGTCCTCTCTGATTCTTCTTCTGACACCGACAGTCTTACAAGAGGCTGCTTGATGAATTATAACCTAAAGCATTAATGTCATGTTGTCAGCATCCTGTTCATAAAAAGAAAATACAGCATGTTAACCAGACTGATCTGCATGGTGATGGCTTATAGTGTATTTACTGCTTTTGAAGTGTGAAGGACAACCTTCAGCCCCATTAAAATGTATCATGTCATCTTAGAAACATATGAATAATACATTAACAAGGGTGTGTATTATGTTAAGCTGTCAACACTTCCACAGCATGACATGTAAATGTACAAACTCCTGACAACCAAGGTTATGAATCATTCAAGAAGTGCTGCCTCTGCAGCCATTGATGGTTTCATAAAGACCAAATAAAATCATGAATATCTTTACATTTATACATGTATGTTTTTGAATGCATCAGCTCACACCTTGTGACCTTTGAACCCTGGCAGTCCGGCAGCACCCGGTATCCCCGGGAAACCTGGCTCCCCTATTGAGCCCTGAGGAGTTGAGAGATTATTGACACTTGGAAATCAATGGATGACATTTCAGCTGGCTCATATGCAGTTTAGCCCTGCCATCAGGGGAAATAGAGGGTAAAGTGACCCCATCCCAAAGCCCGGAGGGAGCCGAGACAGAGGTCTGTGGTTGACCCATGAATGGAATCAAGTACAATCAGTTTCCTGCCGGCTTATATAACTGACAGTCAAATGTAAGTGTATTGACGCCATATTTTTGTGAAGACCATCCATCAGAAACATTTCAGCATTACATCTCATACCCAACAATGGATTATAGCTTTTACAGTGAATGTGTAATTTTAACAGCCAGCTTATCAAAACTCATCCGAACGTAGGGCCTCATAAAGAAAACACAAAAGCTCAGAGAGGACAGAAAATGAAAGCAGCAGAGACCACTATAGGCAGACGAGCTTGTTGGTAAATGTAGTATAAGTAATTTTTGAAACTGCTTTAACAAAGCTATGATATCATCACCTGCTTGTAAGTCAAGGTCCTACTGAATGGTTTCTGCCTATAAATTGCCAAATACCCTCTTCCAATTAGACCTCCCTGAGCGCATGCTCAGCTGAAAGTTGGACCTATTCTTGGATCTCAGCTGTTGAAAAGACTTGAGCAATCTTACCAGTAAAGGTTTGTCTTTGTATGGTCCTTTTCACAAACATGACAAACAACATTTTCATGTTAAATATTAAAAGTAAAAGTGAAGGAAAACCTGCCCACAGAGGTCTAACTGGAGCTATGCGATTCAAAAGTCCAGGCTGAGTCTAAACTTTGCTGTTTCCAATATTAAAGTGAGTTTACCTCAACAGCACTTAAAAACTTATTTAAAGTTGGTGAGCTCATAGATGTCATACATGAGCCAGTGAAGGGCTAACTGCACTCATGCTGAGCTGTTTTACAAACTCTCAACGTTTATTGAAACTTCTAAGATCGTGAAGAAAACACGACAAACTACAAATTTCACAGTTGATATTGCCTCATTTCAAAACAACAGCAGTAAAGACCTACTCCAATGAACATCCTGTTTTTCTAGTTGTCTACATGTTCATATGGCATTTTTCTGATGGTACAGGACATATAATGAGAAAAATAAGAGCAAAACTGCATTTCTGAGTATTTCTGCATTCAAATCGCTGTGAATCTCTGGCAAACAGGTTCAGGTTCAGATTCAATGAGATTTCCTATGTGGCAAATCCAAGCTCCACCCCCGGAGCCCGTTATATAGGCCAGACTCGGAGAAGTAGAAAGGACAATCGTGCGACAATTGTGGGACAAGTGTGTGCTTTAGCGGATTGCAGTGCTAGTAAGAAAGTTAATTAGGATATTAGCTTTCATCAGGTCCCCAAAGACATTAGTGTCCAAGAGCTAAATAGCTACTATGTTACCTGCTACTTCTAGTACATCAGCAGTGTTAGGCTACAAGCTAAAGTGAGGGAGAGTGTGCAGAGCAATGCTGTCTCCGCCCACGACTCAGAGGTGAATTATTAATGAGCTACTGGAGCTCTGCAGAAGAAAAGTCCTCGAAAATGACACAGGTAATGTGATTTTGAATAAAAACTTAATAATCACAATTTAAAGATGACTGAGAACACTTTAAGTTGTAAAAAAAAAATGACCAGAGTGGGACCTTAAGTGGAGGTCCAACTTCCTCAGCTGCAATCAGATTCTCTCGCAAAAACACCCCAAAATATAGCTTAAAAAGTAGAAGTCACACAATGTAGTTAGGTTACAGTCCATGTGACTTTTTTGAATCCAAACACTGTAGTGGCTCTGGAGTCCTGGTTTTTTAGGAAAGTCCTGGTGACTTTAGCTTGGACATGGACTTGAGCATTGAATGCATTCAGTCTTAGAGGATCAAGAGGTATGACTGTTGGCTAGCTGCTAACGCATGATAACAGTCCAAGATGGTCAGTCAAAGTTCTGGTGGGCCGCAGGTGTTTTTGAGTTTGTCAGACAGAACTTTGAATGTTGCTGGAGTAAAAGAAACTCTCTCCACCGTGAATCAAGGCCGGTTAGATAGGACATATAGAGATGTTTGAGCTGTAGCTTCTCAGGCTCTCCCATACTCATAAATACATCACTTTCTAAAAGGTAGTCATTTCCACTGCGATGAACAGCACCTCAAAAAAGTTAAATAAATCAATAAAACAAAGCTTGTGCAATTAAGTAAAGAGTGATAAGTCAGATTCCCTTTTAGAAAAACAACAATGGTTGACATTTATGGGAGTAATTGCTCAGAAAAATGTCACTTATCAAACAAGTGGCATTTTAAGTGTGGCTGTCAGTCATCAGCAGGATCCAAACTGCAGGCTGCTGAGAGTGTCTGAGAGGATGAGAGGAAACAGACGGAGAATGAGGTTGGTTTAGAGAAGAGAAAAGAGGAGAGCGGTCACCCTGATCTGATCCTGGTGCCTCCAGGGGGATTAGAAATGCCCTCACTAACCTGCCCACCATGTTGAATTTTAAAGTCCTGCTGTAGTGCGGCCATTGGAACAGAATTACTGGGACTGAGCAATAAAGATACAGATAGTGTCCGTGCTCATAGTGGTTGAAGGCTAGTGGAGGCCATGCAGGATGAGTCATACAAATGCTTGAACTGAACGGCAAAAAGAAAAAAGGTAGGGGTCTGCACTTTCTGATCTAGGTCTATTTTCTCTATTTTTAAGTTCTTTTTTGAGTTTTTAGCCTTTGTAAATAAGGAAAGCCACAGAGAGGAAGGAAATAAGGGTAGCAGGGTTTGTGGGAGGGCCAACAGCAAAGAGCCGTGGACATTAGTTGAACCAGTGATCGCTGTGATGATGACTAAAGCCTCTGGGGTGTGCACTTAAAGCACAAAGCTGACCTGCACTCCTGGTACACATGTTTAAACAAGGGCCACATTTGACATACTTTGGGGCCTGGATGACTGACTCAGTCGGGCTGTAATGGCAACCAAAATGAGGACTGCTACAGAAAAAGACACAACTTGATTCAGGTAAGGTCACAATTCATACCACATCTAATCAAAATGTGCTGTTAAACCACTCTGGGTGTGTAAAAAGACCAAAGGCCCTGGATGCCCACATATACACACTCACTGACTTGAGTTTGTGAGGGCTCAGAGCTGTCCCACTGTCCAGGTGTGAAGTGTTAGAGAGACCTCTTTATGCACTTCCTCTGTAAGTGAGAATAACTGCAGACTTAACATGAGGAAAATACTCATAGTTCATAGACAATGGAATAAAGGAAGGCTTCAAAGAAAAGACGTTTATAAAGATGTAAAGATGACTTCAAACCACTTAGAGTCCCACTCCGATCTTTTTTTTTGGACTATGAAGTTTTTAGCCAAAATCACATTAACTGTCAAAAAACTTTGAAAGCCTTTTCTTCTGCAGAGCTCCAGTAGCTTATTAGCAATTCACCTCTGAGTCGTGGGCGGAGACAGCACTACTCTTCACACTCCTCTTCATGCTAGCTTGCGGCCTAACATTGCCAGTGTGGCAGAAGTGGCTAGGTGACGAGCTATTCACCTCTCGGACATGATGAAAGCTAATATCATAATTAGCTTTCTTACGAGCATTGCAATCCGCTAACGCACACGCTTGTTCCGCCATCGTCCTCTCTACTTCTCCGGGTCTGGCCTGCAGAGTGGGGTGCCAGGGGCGGAGCTTAGGTTTGTGATGTAAAAAAATCTCATTATGTCTGAACCTGCCATTTGAGTCTGCAAGAGGTTCACAGCGTTTTAAATACAGAAATAATCAGAAATGCAATTTTGCACTTAATAATAATGCATCAGATTTCATATAGCGCTTTATCAGAGACCCTCAAAGCGCTTTACATTGGATACATCATTCATTCGCTCACACAGTCACACTTTGGTGGTGAATATATTATGAACATATAGACAACAAGAAAAACATAATTTTCATTAGCGTGGGTCTGTAAGACACCCCTGCATGTGTGACAGCACTTTCACTTGAGAGAGAATAGCCTAGCAACTCTTGATTTAATCTAAGTGCTTGTAATTATCCAACAGGAATAAATTACGCAAGAAGGCACTGCCGGAAATGAGCAGAATTAAAGGCAGACAGAGGGAGACACCGCAGGAAATCAAAGAGGACAGAGGTAAAAGAAAACATTGTGGTTGATAATCCGGCGCTACACTCACCTTCTGACCCGGTGGACCAAAAGGACCAGAAACCCCTGGATCTCCACACTTCCCCTGAGAAATAACACACTCCATATTAGTCTCATAATGTCTCAGCAGAGGCTTTACTGATTGCATGCATTCCTAAACTAATCCTTAACATAAATCTCAGGGCTTTATTTCATCCGTCACTAAGACCAGCGCACAGGTCAAAGAGGGCATTTCAGAGTAACTGCTGTTTTGCATTCATGTAGGTGCAGCACAGCATGCAAAAAGAGGCTGGCTGAAGTGGAATATAAATCACAGCATGTGGTGATTAATCATTATCCTCTCAGCCAGTCCCATTACTGCTCTCTTCCCTGTTAAACAGCCGGGCCAGCCACACAAGGTAAGGTAGGGAGTGGTGTATCAGGAGAATGGCTCAAGGAATTTAGAAGAAAAGCAGATTTTCTGACAGGAAGACTACACCGCAAGGCTGGAGATGACTGAGATTCAGGGAGACCACATACACACAAAGTCTACATCAGAGGTTACAAAAGAAAGCCTACGAATAATCTGAGTTTTGAGCATTCAAAAGCCATTTTTTAAATACATATATTTGTATTCAGAACCTTCTGTGGGGTAGAATTTTAAAACGGAAAACACAAAATTATATAAATGGATCTCTGTTTGCCACTGACTTTACTGATAATAACCGAAAAGCACAGTCCTCAAATTGGCTTTTTAATTTTGATATTTTTTTCTGTCCATTTTTAAAGTTTTTTATTTCTAAATCCAACTCTGCTTCTACTTCTGAAATATTGCAAGTTACAGAACTGAAAAAAAGAGAAATGTCTAGACGGTATAAATAGCAAAAATAACTGATTAGTCACCCAAACTCTGAGGCTGTTCAAAAAAATGTCTTTACTATCAGTTTAAATAAGTGTTGAACCATCCCTCAGGGAGCTGCTACAACTAGTTTGCAAGCAGCTGCTGCTTCTTTTTGTCTGTTTTTCATTTTATGACACATTATCCCTTTAATGCTGGTTGCATTAAAGGGATATTCCAGCATAAGTTTAAGTTATGGTCAAACTCACCATAACACCGAGTTAGACACCCCCTCGAGAGATTAATGTTGCAGACTGCTTGCTTCTCTAGTTATACCAACTTAAGTAACAACCCCATGATAGCCATACACAGCGGTTTACGTTTCCACGGGCAAACCTCGACCAAAATGCCACTCTACAGCAGCAAATAATGCTCAGAACAGCACCTAACTTCATCAACAGTACATATAGGGCCGCAGCCATAGTACTAGCTAACAAACATCTTTTTAACTTTGCCTGATTTCTTTAGCAAAGAGACTAAACACAACTCTCCCGCTCTCCTCCTGCAGCCACCTGTTTGTGGGGGAGCCCTGACGAGTCGATCACCGAGTGCAGTGGGGTTTTGCAGCTCAAGGAAGAACATTTATGATCATTACTTCATGGATTTGCATTCAGAGTTCTTGTGTATCTTGTATGTGAACTGCAGACGCGGTAGTTCTTCTGCTTTAGCGTCTGGGTCTGGTTGCATTTCCATAAAGTCATAATCATAAATGTTCTGCTGCACTCGGTAATCGACTCGTCAGGGCTCCCCTACAAACAAGTGGCTGCTGGAGGAGAGTGGGTGAGTTGTGTTTAGTTCGGTAGTTCTAACTCGGTGTTACTGTGTGTTTGACCACAACTTAAATTTATGCCAGAATATCCCTTTAAGAACCACTAGCATGAACTCAAAGACTTTAGCATCAACACTAGTTTATTACAACAGCCCCAACTGAAATACTCAGTCATACTGACAGTCACGTAAATATCCGGCTGTTTCATTTCTAATTTGTACAAGATGCTCCTGTAAAGGTCTGACTTGTTGTTGTTTAGCCTTGTAATATGTGTGTGTAGTTATTTTGCAGCAGATGTCAGTTACGCACAATTCAATTGCGACAACAACCGCACATTTTTGTGTGTAATAGTGTTGTTGTCATCTGCCGCCTATCAAACACACAACCTCAGACTGCAGCAAGTTTAATCAGCTGAGAGGCGACTTTCCATTCAGGTGTAAACGTAGGTGTTTATCTAAATGAATTCACTGGCTGGGGTGTTTATAATTAGAGGTGCTTATTTGAGTGAGGGGTATGTTTTCTTTCTGTTTGTGTCGAGTGACTGATGGAATCACTAAATCATCCCAGCCTTTGAAAAACTAGCCCGCTCCTCTTCACATTCCCGGCACAATGTCAAAGAGCCAATTTTCACCCTCATATGCATGAAGCTCCCATCTTTCACTCTCATCTCCCCCCATAATCTTTGTGCTGCCTGTGCTGCGCTGAGTATACAAAGTCCAAAGGGATGAGGAATGTGCATTTCAAGGACAGGGGGAGCATGAACATGCACCTTGCTCTCGTCTTAACAAGAAAAAGGCCAATCCATCAGACAAAACTCAGCTAATTTGTCATTTTTGCAGCCTTTTGAGGTTAAAAGTCAGTTTAGCTCGGTAGTTGGTGCTTTGATTTCCACAACTATCTTATGACTAAGCCTCTTATAATCCTCTGTAATCAAAAAAACTTTGCTCAAGTGCAGTTTCCAAACATTTTGTTCTTTCTACAACAAGCTCCAACATAAAGAAATACTGTAGAGCCATAATTTGCATGTCTAAAAGTGTCAAAGAGAGTAAAAGTAAAACTTGTTTGTTGAAGGAGAACGGTCCTCAGCAGTGTGGCGTTCGTCACATATTCAGAAACACCTATAATTTGATTGCAAACAAGTCGACTCCCTCTCGAGCAAAATGCTTTTTTCTCTACGGGAACATCAAGAGAACAGGGAGGGAGGGTACAACATTAAAACAGGCTGAGAATAGCCGAGCGGCTGGGGAGCAGCAGGCCATTAGCATAATAACTAATTATAACGTTCAACGCACAGACCTTGGGACCAGCTCGGCCGATCTCTCCGGGTGGCCCCCGGGGCCCCTGGATTCCCTGGATGGAGAGAGAGATATTGAAGGAGAGGGGAGGGGACGAGAGAGGGTGGGGATGACGGGGTAGAAAGAGAGAGAAGATGAAATGAAAGAGACAGACACAGAGCTTTGAGCTGAATGTGACAGAGTGCGTGACGGCTTAGTCAGGAGTTACAGAGGGAGAAATGAGATGGCTCAGTTCCACACACACACACACACACACACGCATGCACGCACGCATGCACACACACACACACACACACACACACACACACACACACACAAATGATCACGTTAAGTCATGCACAATCACATCAAAACACTTAATTATTGAGCAATAGCTTTCTGATTTTGAGCAAGTGCCATCAGTGACACTTTAGAGACCTGAGCTAATGTTAGCTTCATCAATCATTCGAAAACACTGTCTCAAGACAAGCTATACAGATTCCTTATCTAATATGAAGCATTTCAAGGCCTGAATTAGTTGCTATGCATTATTATACATGTTGCTCTTCAAGGTGAGGCTATAATCTGATTCAACAGAGGTTAGTCTCTGTCATACTGTAATATGGGACATGTGAGCAAAATAAGAGAAAGTGGTGGTACCATGGCCTGGGATAGTGAAGGCAAGGCAAGTTAAATTATGTAGCACAACTCAGCAACAGGGTCATTTCAAGTGCACTACATCAAAAGGAACATGACAAAAATCTGTGAAAACTCACCAAAGGAGACATTTAAAAGTCATTCATAGAAACCGTTAGAATATGAAACAAAGACAGCAGAGAGTTAAAATACTAGACTTTCAAAATAAAAGCAGCTAGTTTCAGCAGACTTTATACTATCTTGGATTTTGCAGGTATCTGAAGCACACAAACTAAACACTGCTTCTCTGCATTTGGTTCCGACTCTGACAGCAGACCCGTCCCCAGAGGACTTGAGCGGTTTGGATAATTCATACTCTATGAGAAGATCCTGTATTTTGGACCTAAACCATACAGTACCTCACGATTCAGCTGCAGTATTTCCAAATCTGTTTCCTGACAGACAGGGGGCCAGTGAGAGGACCTAAGAGCTGGACTGATGTGATCTGTTTTCTTGGTCTGAGTGAAGGTTTTTGACAGCAGGGTTTAAAATCAGCTGCAGCTCTTACAGAAATGTTAGTTATCAAGCTGATTAGAGGGAAATGCCGGGGCCTTTTTAGTCCAGGTCCCGCTGGGATATAAATTACTGAATCCTTGATATAGTCTGTGGGTGATTAGGTCTTATTGTGGTTTTAAAATCCAGCTCTGAGTCCAGGTGTATAAGCTGCAGCTGTATTGTCTCCTCAGAAAAGGCTTCACTCGTGTTTTTTCTCTCTACTAACCAGAACAGACATTCAGACATCCAGCTGACATGCTGTACATCCTCCTTTTGGATAAAGCTTATAGTCAGGGCTGGTTCAGGCTCTTGGTGATGCTGCTAGATCTGGTAGCTGGCTGGCTTTAAACCCTCTGGTTAGGGCTTGGAGATAAAATGGTAATGATATATATCGAAAATTGATTTCCCTTAATATAAAACATGGTCAATATGCTTTTCAAAAGTCGGCATTCTGCCATATTTTGGTTGACTATAGGAATAGCCAATGAAAGGGGGAGTTGCTCCGGGTCTGCTTCACACTGAATCAATCATGTGCTGAATTAGAACCAAGTAGCAAACAACTGCATAGTAGCAGACTGCAGCTACACGCAACCATAGCACTTTAACACGTGAAGCCTACAGCACTGTTTGTGACAAATAAAAGAAAAGAAGTGCTACCCCCGGTAGAAATGCAGATGAAGGCTCAACAGATGACGACATCATCGACAACACTGGCACGAAAACGTCGGTGGTGTGGAGGTATTTTGTTTTTTTGAGGTCGGACATGAAGCAGGGTAGTGTTTACTGCAAATTATGTCGAGCTCATGTTCCTGCAAAGTTGGGGAACACCTCAAATCTTTTTCACCACCTGAAGCAGTGTCACAAGGCAGAGCACACACAATGCAAAGGTTAGCAAGGAACCCATGGCGCCTGTGCAGCCAAAACAGCCGACCATTCAGTCCGCTTTCTATGGCGCAACGCCTGATGACAAAACGTTGAAGAGACACAAAGACCTCGCAGATGCTGTAGCTTATTGCAAAAGACACACAACCAATAAGCACTGTTAAATATGATTTTTTTATGTCCTGATATATATCAATACCAACTGATAAGAAAAAAAATGTATCTTGATAAACTCTTTCCCATATCACCCAGCCCTACCCCTGGTTATGGGGCTGTTGGGCCATTGTGGAGCTGAAGGTCTGAGTTCAGCACAGGGGTAGCAATAGCAGAGCAATGACTAGAAATCCTGCAGTTTAGACCACCTGATTTTAGGAGTGACACTAGTCAAGTGTGAAGCAAGTGCAGCTCCCCGACTTAGCTCCCATTTACCGTTACGACCACATCTTTCCTTTTTCAGGTGTTTGATCACACCACATTTATGATATAGATCTAAAAACGACAGGAAGTTTTGTGTGCATGGGAAAGTTATTACAGAGAGGTATTCACGCCTGACTCCACTAATGTTTGAATGTCAAGCACATTTTAGGAGGAAGAATAGATTCACTGGGTGAGAGCTTTTTCCCTTTTAATATAGTTTCAATACATTTCACAATTCAAAAGCAAAATGAGTCAAAACTCATTTTAAATGACTCATGGTGACATTTGCACCCCAACATTTTGAGCCATTTTCCTGCGGCTTTAGCACTGAGTCATAAACGAAACAGAGAGTGAGTGTGAAAGCAAACCGAAACACAATGACTTGATGATGAATTCAAATAAAATACGCCGTTTCAAGGAATAAGGAACATAAAAGCGTCCGTTTATTGATTTATAAAGAGCCAGACTAAGAGTGTGCACATCTGAAATGCCAAATTTGATTGGTGTTGGCCGGGTCAACTGACAATTAGTTTGACTTCTCTCTAAATTTATTATCACAATATTGTATGCAGTTGCCTAGACACAGAAGCCGTCAGCTCCTTCCTCCCCATCCTTCCTCCTACTCCCCCTCCTGACTCTGTGTATGTGTGTTGGAGAAGTCAGAGATCCACTGCAGGCAGGACGTCATAGCAGTGCTCAGGAATAGAAAGAGGGGGATGAAGATGGAGCTTGTGGTTTCAGAAAGGTGACCTCTGTGCTCTCAGATCTCTGCAGTGGGCTACTTCTAAATTCAGCTGCTTTAAACAAGACAGAAAATATGAGGCACTCTTCAAACTGATTTGACTCTATTTCATAATTGCTTTCCATCCAAAAGTTCATTACAATATTTAATTAAGATTATTCGCTTATTTTCCATTTGGTATGCTAATTCATGTCCATCCACCACTTAATCTTAACAGCTTTTCATGATGCAAATTAAATATAATGCCTAAATGTATTTTTAAGCATCATTCTCCTCTAACCATGGAGCTCTACTGTGTCTATTCTTCCACAAGAGGGCAGCAGAGACATAAACATCCGCCCCCCTATGATCACCATAGAGGCCTGTGTCCTCACAAATGTCTTCTTTAATTGCATCTGGTCGAGTGTAATCTTGTTTACCAGATGGGGGTGCCCTTTCTGTGTGTGCAGCTCTAACCCAGCACACACACTCATCTGACTTTCATTCTAAATTAACAGCCACTCAGCACCTTAATGGCATTGCTAAATAAACCAAACGGTCTCATACGGCGTCTGGGCAAAATTAATGATCTCATTATGAGCCGACTGCAGAGACGGTAATGTGAGCGGTGCTGTGTGTGGAATTCTTTTCAAGGAGAGATTGCAAGAATGAATCCCTCACAGAGAAACACAAAAACAGCTGAAACAGACACCTTGTGACAGAGGGAACAATTAGAAAAATGCTGTAACCTTGAGAGTGTGCAAGAAAATTCATTTAAATCAGTATTTCTGCTTGTTGGGATGCAACTGTTTGGCAGACTCCACTCGACTCATCACTCAGCTTGGACTAATGAGCAGTGAGGACTCAAACTATAAGACACAAACTTTTTTTACTGATAATAACCTTTTAATGATAATGCTGGGTAAGAGGGCTGACACCAGCATATGTGAAAACGTTGATATTTTTCAGCCTTGACCCTATTTTACCAAGAGTTTGACTGATGGAAAGGACAATTTTTGAAATTGGTCCAGTGTTGAGATAGAGCAGAGTAGCCAGTAGGCAAAAAATGAGTTAGAATGTAGTCTGTCCGGCAACTGCACATCATCAAACTGCATCTGTTACAAGTGCTTTGTTGCACCGCAATCAGGCTCAGATTGTTGTTACAGGTTCCTAGAACAGGAAGGCAAGGGTTTCCCTACCTAACACCTGTGCTGGTCTGTGTGCAACCAGATCTTGTTTGCAGAGAAGTGCCATTCTGGCATCTTGCAAGATCTAACTTGTTGCAGGAAGACAACATAAGGCATGTGAGTGAGTGACACCAAGAGAGTCAGAGAGGACCAGAAGTTTTTTGATAACAGTTAAGGAGCAAAGTTTAGAAACATGGGTGACTATATGCCTGATGAGGTCTTTTGATATGTTATCAACCATACCTTCAAGTTAACAAGCAAACAAGGAGAGAGGCAGAGGAGGGTGAACCAGCTGCTGGAAGGCCACAAAGCTTGGGAGACTAATGGTGTTCCTGTGGGTGCTGTTTGCCCACAAAGAAGGAATATCTTTGTTGTGTTGACTGGGACCTGTTGATGTCTAACTCTGTTGGTGTTGATGTGTCCAGGGTGGACACAGTTTGATGATGCCTGTCAATCTACATTTAAGCTCACTTCCGCTCTCAGTACTGGACCAACTGCAGAAATTGTTCCTTCCCCATCAGCCAATCACACATAAACATGGGAGAATAGGACCCAGGGTGAAATATATCAAATCTCCCCAGTTACTTGGCGTCTTGTGTGTCTGTTTACTTCACACTAAAAAGACAGGTGATCCCTGGTGTTTTTTCACCTTTATTGGAAATTTGTTGGTAATTACTCCATAAAAGATGAGAAAGTTGGATTTAGGATCCTTCTGTGTCTGATTTAGACCCTTTAAACCCTGACTTCAAGCCTAGGCAGTTTTCTTGAGAAACTGAATTAAACTTGACTTTGTCAGCAGGTAAGGGAGTCAGGCTCTCTTCAATGATCTGAATATAATTAGATCTCCCAGAGACCTTAGTGTGTTAACAGTACAGCGTAAATCCCCACAAATTAAGTTTTCTACATCCACAAAGTTAACTTATGCATCAGAAGGGATTGTTAACTCCTGTTTGTTACCTGCAAAAAAATCTCAGTGTCTTTGTTGGACACATAGGAAAGTCTTTGAGCTACAGATCCAAAAGTCTGTCAGGTAGAAATTAAAAGGTCAGGCTAGTAAAAGGGCTTTACACCAGTTAAATACCTGCTGTTTTATACTCTATCAGACCTAATCTGTAAATGTCCTCATTACATTAAACTACTTTAGCCACAGGAGCTATGAAGTCATCAAAAATTCACAAAAAATAACTATTGTTTTTAAAACGTAAGATGGCACATAAATGTAAAAGAAATATCAGTATTAATTGATGATTTCTCAAATATATACCTTTTAGAAAGCTTTCTTAATTGTTATTTTCACACAACATATCATCATATGGAAATCTGGCAAAAGAGCAGTTGTTTAAATGTTTGATACTGACTGGTCCATTTGTCCCAGATGGTCCTTGAGGCCCGGGTGACCCTGTTTCTCCCTGAAAAGAGATTTCAAAACAGCAAATTAAACAATAAGAAGTATTTGAATTCACAAATAAATGACTGGTTAGTTTATGATTAAGTTACCTGTAGTCCCTTTGGCCCTGCTTCTCCAGGAGGTCCCCGAATCCCCTGCAGAAAACACAAGAAAGGCCTGACAAGTTTATCATGCTTTCATCATGCTATCATGCTATCATGCTCTGGTGTGTTAAGTTTAAATTCAGTGTAACATTGCTCACTCACACATGTGTCTCTGACTCAAATCAAATAGCCAATGTAATGAAATAGACACAACTCCAGCTAAAGTACACTTACTCCCGCTGGTCTGAAGTTCAGGCTTGCTAAGTTACAGTGAAACTGAACTTTTTCTTTTAGTAATGTATTGAATTCCCCCTCAGGGATAAATGAAGTTCTTCTTATCTTAACTTTTCTTACTCCAAAGATCGTCAATCTTTCTTTAAAATAAGAATCACATCCTATAGATTGTTGACAAGTCAAGAGAAAGCCCAGAGTTTGTTACTATTTTTGTGTTTTGCCAAGTAAATCTCCACAATTTCAAAACCACAAAGTAAACTCATGTGATGGTAATGATATACCTGCATAGAGGAAATATAGATAAGGGCACATTATGCAGCTCCACCCTGTCATGTCATGGATCATGTGTCAGGCTGTGATCTAGGTTTGGTAAATGGCTTTCTGCTGAAGACTCCCTTGCTTTAGTGTAATTGCCAATGGATCATATTGAAGGATAAAAGTGTTTTGGAGTCAGACGATGTGAACCTGCACTGATGATACTACTGCAGATAAGTTTGCTGTGTGTCTATGTGTGATAAAGTAACTGAAGTGTAATCTTCGAGGTTTGAATAAGTCTGATGGATTCGGTTATCAGCAGATGTCTGACACGGTGGCTTTGCTTTAATAAGAACATCGGGGCTTCCTCGTCGGTGGCGTCAAAAGAAATCCTGTTTACTCTCTGCCACCCTCTCTGGATTTATCTGTCTCTAAAAATGTAATTCAATGCCACACTTTAATGTCAGAAGAGACAAAAGTAGGTTGAAGAAAATACTCCAGAGCTAATTTCATGAGATTAAGTCTGAACTATTGACCCTGTTCTAACAGCTGTCGCTTTTCCGGTACCATTGAGGATATTTTCAAGTTATTCTGAATGAAAGTATGAGGGTTTTCTAAAGATAAAAAATAGATTAATGAGAAAAAAATATTCACACACACATTAAGTAAAGCGGGTCCTGCATCGTGACATTCGACTGACTCATCCATCTATCAGCAGCAGGATACAAGATCTGCCCTGATTACTGAAACACCATCATAACTTCACTTCCAGGTGAGCAGAGGGCAGAACAGGGACGGGTGTGATGACAGACGAACTAGAGGAGGCAGGGAGGAGGGTGTCTAAAAAGTGCTGAGTGAAGTTAATTAACTTCAGAGTTGTAGTTTAAGTCCCCATGCAGAGGTCACACCAGGTAAGATGCTGGACTTCGTATTGTTCCCGAGTGCAGTGTGTGCACACAAAAGATCATATGGATTAATACTTATGGACACTTATAGCAGCAGTTGTCATCAGTGTATGAATGAGTGAATGTGCCATGAAGAGCAAAAGCACTTGAAGTGATTGGAGGACTTTACAAGCCCTGTGTAAAAACAGACCATGAAATATTTATTATTATTTGCTGATAGAAAGCCGAATATTCATACAAACATTTTTATTAAAATCAATCCTGTTACATCCTGATGGGCTAGAGGTATGAAAAAAGGCAATCCTCACAGAACTAAAGACGATGTAATTATTAACAAAAAGCAATCCTCTCAAAAACAGGACAGCTCATCGAGAACAGATGACAGACACAAATCTCAACTAGGCTTAACTCCGTATAAACTGAGGGAGAATTAAAGAGACGCCACACGGTCTAATACAAGGAGAAATCCCTTTTCAATCACTATTGGAATCACGCTACCATAAAACAAATCTTTAAATCCTAAGATATGTGTACCATAAAACTTTAATCAAACACCCGTTGCAGTTAAATACCAAGACTCTTATATTGGCCACGTGCAGCTGCATGTTTTCATAAAACATACCACAGATCGTGAAAATCTAGTTGTCAGTGCTGCAATTTGGTGTTTCTTTCTTTTGTGTGTGTTTGAGGGTGAGTGGGCATCTTTTTCACTCTACCGCTACTATTTGCTGATAATGAAAAAAGTTTGATCTAAAATTCAAGCTGTCATTTCTTAGGTTTGCTGAGGACAACTCCAGAGAAACAGGGAAGAAAGTTTGATCTTAAAATGACAAAAACATCAAATCTGGTCTTTTGCTTCTTTTTGAGTAAAACACAGTCTAGCCTGAAAAACGCATGTCTACCCAAGGACAGAAACTAGTAATGAGCTGGAGCCCACAATACGCAAGCGGATACATAACAATATATATGGACACAGCGTCTGAGGGTGTCCCACAAGAGTGTCAAGTTAAAAACAAAAATAAAATCTACACCACAGAGAGTGACGGGAGAGATGGGAGGATTTCACCAAGAATGTTGGCTGGCCTGATAGATTTCTTGACCTCCGCAACTTTTAGAAGACGCACGACTGTTGCCCAGAAAGACTCTGGGGCCCGTGTTCACAAATAGCCTGACAAACCATCTCAGAGCAAAGGAGTCCCAGCTTAAGAGTGATTTAGAAACAATCTCAGAGCAACTCTGAGTGAGGAAGAGAGAGAAATTCTTATCTGAGTGAGGAGGCAGGGGCTGACCCTATCTGTATGAAAGCTGTGATTGGCTGATACACAGATAGAAAAAAAATATGGAGAAAATCCAATTCTTTCTCATTCTACCTGAACAGGTAGACCGTTTACGTATTGTTTTCACTGTAGCCTATATGATCAGCATCTCAGATCAATAAAACCATGTAAAGATGTCGGTTTGTCTCATGTTCATAAACTTTTTCATGTTGTCATTTTAAGGAGCATTTTGTATCGATATTTCTCTGCATTCCTTTTACACTCGGCTCGTATGACATGAGGTTGGAACTGTTGCATTTTTCAGGAAGCTAAATACCTCACAATCACTCACCTGTTTGTAAATACAAGTAAAATCTCGAAGTAGGATAAACCACAAGATTAGTTTTTTTAGTTCTCGCTGCATAAGACTTCATTTGAGAGTTTTGTGTGAACAAAAATATAAGATTTCTTTATGTATGAAGGACAAAGATAAGTGAAACAGCTTTTGTACCCAAAGTAGTTATTTGTATCCATCTGTTGTCTTTTCTGTAACAGCATCTAAACAACACTTCAAGACAAAAGCTGTCTCCAAAAATATATATAGACCGTCTTTCACTGCTGCCTTTGTGACTCTGTATATGTCCGCTTGTTCATGTCTGAGTTCCAGTAACAGACAAAGACCCTTAAATGAACATGGAGACAGTTTAATGCAACTACTGTTACAAGGCAATTACAACTGGGACAGTGTAGCATGGTAAAACTATTTACAATAAAAGCTGCATCCACAGCTCTTGTCTCGGAGCGGTTCATGTTAATTTCAGCTTGATTACGAAGGACTTGGGTTCTGGGTTTCTGCACGCAATCTTGTCTGTTAAAGTTGACTGTGTGGTCTGTGCGTTCATATGTTAACATGGGTTTCCCCTGTGTGTTAATAAGAGGTTACAGGGTGTCTAGATATCAGTACTGAAGGCTGTGTAATTAGTGAGGAAAGGAAAAATAAGGACCCCGAGAGGTATGTGGATACATGTAGTGCATGAGTGCTTAGCTTCACACTCTGCTTCCTATAAAGTGTGAGTGTAGGGTTGCGGGGAGTAATGGTTATGACTTTACCAGCATCACAATTACAGTGGCAGGATGTAAAAGTGTGAACATGAAGAGTGCATAAACATGGAGTAACATTCCACAGTCTTGGTTCTCCAAAGACATGTGATGCTTGAGGACATGAGCTTGCAAATGGGAATTTTCCATGTAAATAAACCTGTTTTATTTTGGTCTTTTTCACTGCTTGATATAAAAACATATTAAACTTGCAGTAGAGACAAGCAGAACAGTGTGTGGAATATTTTAAAGCGGAGCCCATTGGCTTGTTTTCATGATAAGCAACCTTTGGGACTCACTGGTACACAGACTTACATTTGTATTCATCCACAAATACTGTTGGAACATTTGTCTGAGGTCAGTTTGGTTTATCTGATATATTACCTGTTATACAAAGTTGCCTGTGGCTCTGATGAGAGAGATACACGGACTGTTTTTGATTAAGGAAAAGGCAAAAAAAAGACACATCCGGAAAGGCTTCTTCTCTGCACTTTGGTCTGAGGCTTAATACCGCAATCTGAGTCTATCAGCTGCACTATCGAGCATCTCTAGTTAATGCATCGTAATATTTGCTGCACAAGATGCTCTTTTTTGTCATCTACAAAGTGAGATGCTTTGTACACAGTACAACCAACATACAAGCATGAGGGATTCTGTTAGGTCATGGTCTTTTACCCAGAAGATCAGGCTTAAACCACTTCCAAAGGCATGAGTGAAAGACTGACCAGACTGGAGGGGCAAGTTTTGAATAAATGTTCTTCCACATTAGGTTATAATTATGTAACAAAACATGTGGACTGCTATCTTATTGAAAAGAATCTTAGATATAAATATAAAATTTTTGAAGTGGGGTTGAAGGAGTTTCAATCTTCAGTCGGTGTACCAGGCACTATGGATGTTAATCCTGTGAGTGAGAAACTGCCAGTAGAAACAAGACGCTAGGTATGCTGCCATCTTCTGCAGGCAGGGCATACCCTGACACTTAATTTAGCTAATTTTGCGAGACTCTAACCCAGGCACTCATTTAGGTTTAGATATGCACTCTACAGATAAATCTTTCTGCACTTTCTTTTGCCACAGAAAAAAAAATTGTGCACTATTTACAGACATGACACAAACATACACTGGAACATGCCTTTGAGACAACAAGTGATCAGTGAAAGGGAGGTTGCATATGTGTTTGGAAGTTAGGTGTGGCCAGTGGGTCCATCCAACTATCAACCCTACTGTAAGCTGGCAGGAAGACATTTACAGACATCACTGATATCACTAGACAGAGCAACACATCTGCATATAAACAGCACATTGCTGAACGGGTTGGAAGTCCTCACTTATTTACCATATTGAACTAAATATGCTTTTTTCCATCTGAAAAAAAGGGTTCATCTTGTATTAGAGGTTGAGTATTTGAAAGCTAGTAAATGTTCCCAACAGTGAACAGCACCACTTATCTGTAAGGCTGGTGTAGCCCTCATGACTGAGAGCAGCTTTCACGCACAACTACAGCTGCATATGGATGAAGGATGTAGAGATCCTGTGATGTTCAACAACTGAGACTGTTTTTAAAATAAATCAGACAGTAGATACATGAGGCGGCTGAGAAAAACTGTGTCACAAACGTAATGTGTGAACATGGGTAGCTATAAAAAATAGGCCACCAGACCTGTCATCCATCAGACAGACTCTATTAAACTAATACAGTACTTTTGATTTAAGTTGAAGTAAAACAACCATTCAACAGCTTCCAGATGTAATGTCAGTCAGTATCAACTCACCATGGCACCTTGAGGTCCAGCAGCACCAGGAAGTCCAGGGTCCCCCATCTTACCCTGTGGACACAACAGACGTGTCAGATCTAGCAAATATTTTTAAGCCAGTTTTACAGAATTTAAGCATTTGAAGATAAAGTAAAGAATAACATGGCCTACTAAAAGAGAAAGTCAAGGAAAAAGGTATAAAATACAAACTGTTACAGGCAATGGCCCTTGTGCAGTGTTGGACAGAATGAATCACAAATCACCTCAACTCAAGATCAGTTCATTCTCTGTTTTGAAGTATGTTCATCTCACAATCTCCATTAGTAGATTTTACAATTTAAAAACCATTTAAACTCAATCCATCAAAACATTAATGTGATCATATCTGTCCTTGACCTCACTGCACATGAGATTTATTAGTCCACGAAGTGCTCTGTGTGGGAGCTGGATTTCTGCATCACATAACCACAGACAAGGGAAAGTTCTGCGATAGGCTGCTAATTTGCCTTGTTGTGAGTTGATGTGCAACAGCGACAGTGACGCATGAACACCAGCTTGCGTGGGGAGTCTTGCGGTCTGATTCTGCGGAGTAAGTCGGCAGCTTGTTAGACGAAAAAGGAACAGCAGCAAACAAGCAAATTTGAAGCCACAACACAACTACAAATTAAGCTTTAACAAATCCAAGACGTAAAAATATACACTTCTCGGTTGTTCCCACTGACCTCTTTCTGCCGTGTCACTGTGTTATTTTGAATGCTTAATATTAAAGTGGTATGTGAGCAGGTTCCAATGTTTACCACTTTAACACACTGGCAATGGTAATATACATGTGAAACAAGCTGTAAAACATACTGTGGTACTTGAAGCCATTCATTTGAAGGAGTTTTTAGGATGTTCCCTGCAGAGCTTGCATGTTTGGTAATTATAGAAATATCTGCAAAGAGAGTCTGTGTGTTTTTTTTGCTTTCACCGATCATACAGCAAACTTCTGCTTTGGGGCTGGTGGACTCACTTATTCAGTATTCAAGTGCAGTGATGTGCACTATGTGTTACTTATTTGCTTGAGTTCATCTTGGTATGTGATGTCATTATTTCACAGTTTTATTTATTAGTACAATTGCAAATGCAGTTCAGCAGCTGAAGCACATAAATACACAACTAATTTCTGCCAGGTAACAATGAGGTGTATCATACTATATCGTGACAAGATAAGATAAGATGTTTCTTTAATAGTCCCACAAGGGGAAATTCCAAATTTACAGCAGCATACAGACATACAAAGAGAAATTAAAGGATAAAGAAACTTAGTTAAGCAAAAAGAAAGCGATAAGTTCATGAGTCATATTTACATGGGTACAGAATATAAATAATATGATTTATTGTACGCTCTAACAAAATACACTGTTTTGATTTCTATTGTATCAAATCGCATTGTGTTGTATCCTACCTAAATGATCATGTTGTATCAAATCATATTGCATCAAATAGTAGTTCCCATAATGTATCATAACTTATTGTATCATACTGTTCTGTATTGTATTGCATTGTCTCATATTATAACCAATTATTACATATTATATCATATTGTAACATGGCGTATTGTATTGCATTGTATCGTATCATATTGTATTGTATCAAATGGATATCAAATCACACTGTAATGTACTGTATCTTAAATAACAAATTGCACTGTATTGATCATATGCTATTTTAACATTATGCATCATTATATATTGTATTATATTGTTTAGTATTGTATTGTAAGTAGCATAACTAATCTTACTGTATTATATAATATTAAGTATTGTGGTGTATCATATTATAACACATTGTTACATAATGTATTGTTATATAATGGCACGTACCATCATGTAACACAACATATTGTAACATGTCACATTGTACTACATCATACGGTACTGTCATATCACAATATAACATATTGTGTTGTATGACAGCATTATATTTATCTTATCATAATGTAATATATCGGTTATAATTTTAACTGGAGAATGTAATAAATCACCAGAGCTACACAGGGCTCAGACCCCATCTGTTGTTTTAAATGCTGCTTTAATGTAAAAGTCTTCATCAATTTAGGTTTTAGGACATCAATCATTTGTTTCCATTTGTCCTAATGGAACTGAACCCACACAAGGCTGCGACTACCCTGGGAGTGCTATAAGAAGTTCAGTCATTTTGAGGATAGTGCTTTTGGTGACTTAAAATATAAAAATACAATCTCTAAAATAACTTTATATAATGGAAGGAGATACTATCAAATTCTTAATGGGGAAAAAATTGTAACCATATTTCAACATTTTCAGACATTCAGATCCTACGGTGTAATGAAAGTGGGTTTACTCCTGGTCTGGTTCTTACACCTGCTTTGAGTTGAATCTGGTCTTCATCTGTGGTCTAACAATGGCCCTGCTTCTGTGCTCTGCAAGGCTCCAAATATGACACCATGAGGTTTGAAGTCTTTCTTTCTGTTAGAGCTCTCTGCTCACACAGAAGTTACCCAGTCCCCACATCATATATTTTCAGAGCAGAGGTCTGTATGTTGGCAGTGAGGAAACAACTGAATTAGCTCCCTCTGCGTCTGTTTTCTTTTGAAGTGTCTCACCACACTACGCACATAAACCCGTAAGAGCAGCAGACCCCATAATTACACAGCCAAGACGCCCACCACGGCCCAATAAATGAGGAGATGACATAAATCTCTGGACGTCTACAATAAGAGCGAAAAGACAAGAGAACCAAGAGCAGAAACACAGTCGTGTCAGCAGACTAATCTGCTACTTCAGACTAAAGAGGCTGTAACAGCTGGATGTGTCTAAGTTTAACTACTCTTGAATAAATGGATCTGAAAGAAGCCACAATAAAAGATAGAGAGCCAGCAGAACAATACCATGACAAAATAGATCTTAGACAAAGAATCAAACTAAATAGAGAGTTTTATTTTTGGTTTTATTTTTTCTGGGTTTGAGGCCAGTAAAGCTGGGCTGACATTACAAGGAGAGTTACAGTTGGTAGCCTCATTTTGTGGATTAACAACTTTTTTTTAACAGACCAGTTCAAGCTTTACTAAACAACACCATGCAAAGAGTCATAAACTGACACGGATGAAGTTGTAATTTAACCAGGAAAGAATCCTGATCTCACGACAAAAAAAGTTGTTAATTTATAAAAATGGAAGTTGTAAATTTAGGTAAAAATAAGTAAGATATTTATGAGGATTGAGACACACTTTTATGAGATTAAAGTTGTTAATTGAGACGACAGAAGTTAAGGATGAAAAAGTTGGTAAACTTCAAAAACAACCTCATAAACTGACCAGTTAGAAGTTGTTAATTTGCGTAAATGAAGCCAGAATTTTATGAGAATGAAGTGGTTAATTTAACAGGATGAAGTTGTAATTTTACAGGATTTTAGTCATCTTTGACCAGAATAGAGACATAACTTTATGAGACTGAGAATGATTATTTATAAAACAGTTGTAATTTCATGAGGATCAAGTCAAAGTTTGATTAAACTGAAGTTGAATATTTTGAGATTTTTTTTTTTTTTTTAGAAAAAGTTGTGAATTCACGTGAATTCATAATTTTACAAAGCAATTAGCTTGAAAATGAGACTGAGATAAAATGAAAAAATGAGAAAGGAAAAAAGTAATTATTACAATCATCACTTAGGATTATTATCTAAGTTGATGCTTTATTGACAGTTTCCCCTCTATGTGTACACAGAGAGTTATTGTAGATGTTTTAAAGTCACATTCAAGGTATTTCAAAACCAGTTTGCCACACTGTTCAAAGATATTAATACCCTCAGAAACTCTGTCAAGAATTCTACAGGTCATGAACTCCTGGGTCTTGAACTTTTTACTGGCAAAAACTAACAGTTTCTGCCTGCCAAATCCACAAACATGTCAACAACTCCTTAAAGATTTAAAGGTCGGTGTGTCTAATGACTACTTTTCAGCAGAGAAATAGTCCCTATAAAACTGTTGGATGTATGTCCTGTGCAATCTCAAGATAAAAGGGGATGAAGGTGCTCTCATTTCAAATCTTAAATGTCATCTTTCAGAGTGCCACAACCTAAATTTCCATTTATTCTATCCTTACAGGTAGAGCCAAATCAAACACAAAACACCCACAACTATCTCCAGTGTAAACTATGATCAGAGGTGAGTGATAAGGTTTGGTTTTGTGGGTGTGTTTGATGTTGTGTTTGTGTGTAATTTGGATGAAGTGGCTCATTCACCCGGCTGTTGTGTTCAATATGATTTGTGTGTTTTTATACATCAAATGAGCAAAACAAGATCATCAAAAACGAACGTTTAGGTGTAGGTAAAAACGACTGTCCATTTTTGACCCATCATATTCTTAATCCAGGATAGCAGGATTTTTTTAACTATTAAATTCTGTTTTATCAACACCTTACTCGGGGTTCAATCCTTTATAAAATATAAGATGTAATTGGAGAAACCCTGATTTAAAAAAAGGACACAACCCAGCCCGCTTTACTCTCCGATCTTACCATTTTTCTTTCCCCAGCTTCTGCTTTATGGAGCATTTGAAAACCTGCCAGCTACCCACTCTCAATAACAAATATAGAAAAGCTGTATTTATCTGAATCATTTTAACCACAAATTATGTCAGTTCTCCGTAAAGCATGTTAGAAGACTCAGCCATCCAAAATAGCATAACCTGTGTGTGAGTGTGTGAGTGCATGAGTGTGTGTGTGTGCTTCAGTCCCCCTTGGGATGTTTCCATGTGCAAAACACACCTCTATGATCACTCTGATTAACAAGCTCATTAAAAACTTAAATTATCATGTTACAATTATGAGCGAGCAGCAAAGTGGGAGGTGTAATGGAAGCACTTAAAAGTTAAGTGGTGGCACAGTTCTTCTAGAGTTTAAGTCTTAAATAAGGGGGAAAAAAAGGAAAAAATGATCTTTTACATTTTAGTTAAGTGAGAATTACAGTGACACTGACTGCAGCTTCTGACTGGTTTGAACAGTATAACACCACAGATCTCAAGATTTTTCAAATGATTTTAATGAGCTCTGAAGTTTTGTGAAAAATTAGTTTGTGCCTTGTTACTCTTTTTTTTTTATTATCACAAGCCAATTAAAGCTCCTGTGTGGATTTTTCAGGTCATACCAAATTGGACCTCCTGTGGGCAATAGGGCTCATTTTGTCATCTGTATAAAACTAATGCTGCGTTCCAGTTGTACTCAGAAGTCGGGATTTCTGAGCTCCGAGTCAGAAATTTATCTGGAACACCCCCCTGAAGTCAGATTTCTGACTCAAAAAGTCAGACAATCCTCTCCAACCACGACTTGATGACAACGTCATGATCCAAGATGGCAGCGCAGTGCATCAACCGTAAAAAGAAATAGTGAAAGCTCCAGTAATGTTTTTTTATTATCTGTTTTGTTTTTCTAAAATGAAATAAGCGGTATATGTTGTACTGCCCAACGTCTAACTGTGAACACAGTGCTACGGTGTTTGTAAGAGTAAAATACTGTGTTGTGCATTGTTTACAACTGGTATAGCTAACAACAACTAACAACAACTGATGACAGCTAACAACAGCTAACAACAACTGAAAACAGCTAACGACAGCTGACAATTGTTAACAACAGCTAACAATGGCTTACAGTTGGTATCCATTTTGGTTTTTCCACTTGTTTACTAGAACGCCATCAACTCGGGTGTAACATCATTCGCAGCTCCAACGTCTGGAATGCAGCATTAATAATAATAATGCATCAGATTTCATATAGCGCTTTATCAGAGACCCTCAAAGTGCTTTACACTGGATACATCATTCATTCCCTCACACAGTCACACTTTGGTGGTGGTAAACTACCTTAGTAGTCACAGCTGCCCTGGGGCAGATTGACAGAAACATGGCTGCCATTTTGCACCTACGGCCTCTCCGACCACCACCACACAACACTCACAATCATACACCAGTGGAGGACACACACTGGGAGCAAGGTGGGTTAAGTGTCTTGCCCAAGGACACAATTGACAGACTTGGGATAGGGGGGAATCGAACCGCCAACCTCCCAGTTATTGGACGACCGCTCTACCTCCTGAGCTACTGTCTCAGGTTTAGTCTTTGGAACAAGATGCTTTTAAGTTTTAGTCATATTTTAGTCAGTTTGGGGTCCAGACTCAGCCCCTAGATGGAGGAGATCTGTGACCGTGGTGCATTTATTGCAGATTCCAGCTCAGCCTGCGTAACAGGAATAAACTCAGTGTTCTGGGTGATGGATTAGATGTTCAGCAGGGAAGATATGATGAATTTTAAATGTCTGCAACCAACTCAAACATATTTGGGATGAAAGTTCAGTTCATTAATTCATTTCTTTGTTTCAATTGGTTTTCTCTGGACCATGTGAATTCTGCTTGAGGGAGTGACGGTTTCATCTGCACTTGTGGGTAAAAACTGATAATTTTAAGGTCTAACAGGCTGCAGGATGGAGACGTTCTGACTTACAGATGTATTTTGAAGCTCTCTGAACTTGCTGCCAAATTACAAACACCGGAGGTTAAAAATACGCCCAGCTGAAAGGAGGAGCTTCTCTCTTATTTGAAGGAGGACACTATTGTCTATCAAATTAAGCAACAAAGGCTTGTCGCTCTCTTCTATGTGTTTGGATTTGATAACACACTTCTGCTTGTTAATTTGGTTTTCAACACATAAAAACGTCTTACTGTCCTAAACATTAAAACATCTTTTCAGATGACTTTATGCAGGTGTCAGTTAAAACTGAAATTACAGGAGTGAAATGTGATCCACAACCTCTGTCTGTGTGTCTGCAGAGAAGTCTGCGGGATAATGAGAGACTAAAAGTAACACAAAACGGATTATTTCAAACATGCTGACTTGAGTGTGAAACTGGTTTGAAGGTTGATGTATGGCTCTTTGCTTAAAGAGAGCCCTGTTATGTGTGTGTCTGTGTGTGGGAGTGTGTGATTAAAGGCCATGCTGACAGCCTAAAGCCTTGTACAGCATGTCTCTGTTTAGGCCTCATTAACATTCAATGGAGCTGTCATGGATGGGTGCGCGCAAATTCTTCACAGTCAGCAGAAGATCTTTCCCGAGGCGGCGACCACACTCAGAGAAAACTGGACTCTGATACAATCTGGATTATTTTTTTAATACTTTTTTATCAATGAGTTTTAATCCTCTGGTTATTAGCTGTATGGGAATCAATTTTGACCTGGCCTTAAACAGCAGTATTTACAAATGTACTGTAATAAAAAAAAAGCTCGATGTCTACATTGTGGTTTTCTAGATGGGTCAAAGTGAATCTTTAGGCTTCATGATTCCTCCTCAAAAACCAACAAAGAATTGTATGATGTAAAAAAAAGAGCTCGGAGGGTGGCGGACCCACCCTCCGCAGTTGTATTTTCGTCTGGCAGAGCCTGGCGTAAAGCCAGTTTGGTGTTTTCGTGGACTGAGGCGCACCGAGGTCCGCCAAGCTGGGCGTGGCAGGGGGAGGTGTCGTCGACAGAATCAGCAGGTGGAGTAACATTTTCGTGCTCGCCACCGGCGGATAAAGTGCGCTGAAAGCTCGCCAATTCAAACCTGGTCAGCTTTCAGCGCGGGCGAAATGCAGCTGGTCTAGAGGTATTTTGGTAGACCTGCGGAATATCGGTATACGTCACTGATGCCTCACCGGCAGATTTCCACAGTGTCAGGCACATTTAAATGCAATAAATAATCAACAACAACTAAAATCTGAGTCAGCACATACATTTAGATCTATATAAACATATACTCTGATCTATATCTGATCTGATGAGCGCGTTTGGCACGCACTTGGACACACAACCTGACCGAATCAACACAGCTGAAACCACATTCAATTAAATTAAATATCTAGTAAATAGATAGACAAATGATGAAGTGAACAAGATATGTATTCATCTCCCTCCTTTTCTTTCTTCCTCTTCCTCTTGTTTCTCGCGCAGCTGGACCTGGACATACATTAAATCCACTCCATGCCCTCTCTCCTCCCTCGCTACAACTTATGCCGCTGGTAGGAACTGAGTTAGGGTGGGGGGATACTTCTGCCGGGCTGCGCCGCTCACCAAAATACCAAATTGTGCTTGGGACCTGACTTACGCCGCGCCATAGGCGCGTCTCCAGTGAGGCACAAAAAAAGAGCCCCTTGTCTGTTTCTTTGCAGATGTGGTGAAATTGAGATCTTTATTTGGTTAGGGGGCTTGGATATGCAAGATATCCTTATCTCTATACATCACAATACTGCTCTCTGCTTTTTTCTTATAACCAGATCTCTTTATCCCCAAAGCCGCAGCCTGAGAGATCACCAGGCATCGGTTTTTGGGTTCTTAAAAGGGTGAAATTCTAGTGTGTAAGACATCAGGAAGAGGAGTTCTTGCCTGAGGTCAGAGATCTAAGAGATTAGCCGGTTTGTTGACCTCTTCACTGCTGTTAGAAAGAGCTATGCATAAGCACTAAAACTGCATGTTGTGGACTTAGCTGAATGCCAAAGAAATCTTCACCCAGAAGAGCACTTAAAATAATTTTCCAAGTGCCTGAGTAATTTATTCAGGATATTTTTTAGTAGATGTCCATCATATTGGCCTCTGCTAGAGCCATGTAGGCAGAGAAGTCCTCCTGAAGTCATCACTGTGACTTGAGGAAGATACAGTTTGTTTCTGAGCTGAATTAAAACCTTGTTGGATCTGTGACGCTCTCAGCTCACCCTTGGTGTGTTTATTTACACATCTCTCCAGAGTAAATGTCCGTGTCCGACTTCAACAAATATTAGCAGGAAACTAACATTTCCATCCAAAAATACTTCAAACAAATACAGCCAAGTACACGTCTGCTTCTGTGATTTATAACTGGCCAGTTTGGTAAAAGGAAGGAGAGAAATTAGAGGGGAAAGACAGATATTAAAATGTCTTAGGTCCAAATGTCTGCTATAAATCCAAAATCAGCTTTAAAGTAATGCCAAGACTCTTACAAGAAGACCAAGTATTTTACATCAGTGATTTACTTCACCTTTCACGTAAAAACCGACAAGTTAATGACAACATCAAAACAATACAATACACACAAGAAGAAGTTACTGCACAGGTTTCTGGGCTCTGTTTATGGCTGTAAATCATTAGGATGCTCAATGTTCCCTGACATTGCATGAAGAAATTCTGTTTGTTGGTCTTGTGGCATCTGTCAGGGCAACAGCAGATTTTTCCGAGAACTTGTGATAAGTTTACCATCTGGGAGTTAAAGGTTTCTTTGTTACAAATTACAAATCTGTTTAGAGCTCCACTTATCTTTATGTATATGATACGAAATGGACCAAACAAGTACATAAGAGGTGTTACTGATGGGGACAAGACCACAGAGAATTATCTACAACACTACACAGCACGACAGTTCAGTCTGTCAGCCATTTAGTTCGCCCTTATCGCTGTTTGAGAAGCTGCCGCAGCTGTTTTCAGTGATATAAATCTGATGCTCCACCAACAGAGCGATACACTGTCAGCACCACGAGCAGACACTCACAGTTAGCAACCAGCAGGTGGACATTTATCAGCTGCAGAGGCAGATATTTAGCTGAGGAGCTGGTGGTTGAAACTGAAGTTCAAGGGAGTAAATATTGGACTTCCTTTTGATTACGCTTCTGTGTGTCTCCTGGATATTAAAAAATGAATGTTTGCTAACAGATGTGGCAAAAACATTTTCCAAGTAATTTTTTTTTTTTTTTTTTTTTTGGATGACTGGAAACAAAGCAGCAAATACTATCCTGTTCTTCTAATATCAGGTGCAACAGCAGGAATGTTCATAGAGTATCTCTGGAGCCTGTATATTGACTTTTTGTGTTGCTGTTCTTGCATATTACCATGGTGTTAATCATCACAGCAGCAAAGCTTTATAGTTGCAATCATATAAACCATACACACAGTTCAAACAATATTTTTTCAGAACCAGACACTCCAGCTTTGAGATTTTTTTGGGAACAATTTTTGGATAATGTAAAAAAATGGACTACACAAATGTTTGCCAAAATACGAAATTCGTAAAAACCTGCACGATCAAAATAAATGTCTAATTGGTAAGGGAGTTTGTTAATTAGAGGGCATTTATTTCAGTATTTCAGAATACAGACAAAGAATATCAGTATGGAGAATTCAGTCATGTTACCAGGCTAGCATTTCATCCTGCTGTAAACTGTAATGAACAGAGGTTTCTTTTTTTACACAACTTGGCTTATTAAACTGAGCAGATGCTAAGTTTAGCCTCGGTTTATGTCTCTAGGTTGGGATTATGTCATAAAACTAAGATTTCCTCCTCTGCTTTAACAGTAAACATCATAGACAGACCTGCCCATACCTGCTCTGTGTTCCATAATTACCATCATAGACTGGGGTGACAGATAACAATGTTAAATCTACATGATCAGAATGCTTCTGAGGAAGATTAGTAGGATGTGTAAACCTCAGGGGACACTCCTTGGTTTGGTTTGGTTTGGTTTGGTTTGGTTTGGTTTGTGGTTATCAGCTGGTTGGAGTTTGTGTTATTCAAAAGTACGTCAACTGTAAGCTGCTAGCTGTATTTCTAAAACACAGTTACCACACACCCCCACCGCCCCCGTCCACATATGGACACCAACTGTGCGCAGTTTCAACCTCACCACTGTGGACCACCACCCTTCGGTTGGTGTGGAGTGACTCCAGATTCTTGGGGAAAGTAGTTTATTGTGATAACAGGAAGAGTCCCAAATTACTGAGCTGGGCTGTGACTCAAACTGGTACAACACTCAAAGAAGTTCAGAGGAGGCTCAAAATAGCGTCGTACACTTGTAGCTGGTGGGCGTGCTCACATGCCTGCAGATGTGTGTACATGTGCTCTTTCATTTAGCAAACTTGTTCTCTTTAAGTCACCACGAGGGAACGTCCCATACAGTGTTTGTAGTACATGGTGTTGACTTCATTTACCTGGGGTAGATTTCAGATTTATGTGCTGACCTTATACCTGTTTAATCTGTCTTTTTCTGTGCGTTACTTTTAGTGCCAAGCATGGAAAAGATTCAGACTGCATCATATTTTGTTTTTCTTTTGCATAAGATGAAAAGTTGTATAATAAATGCTTTATGTTCTTGGTTTTTTTTTTTTCCACCATCACTGCTCTAACATCCCTCAGCTTGATTGCCATGAACTAGGCTAGGTTGTACACAGCACTCTTTCTAAGAGGTGTCCCTGCAACAGGTCTGGGATTTCTCAGTTTGGTGTTGTGTACTTACGTCACATTTGAGAGCATAGATTCCTACAGACTTTCCACAGAACAAAAAGCTCATAGTACATTGCTTTTTGTTGTCTATTTTTTGGAAATGTGCATGTTTTGCTGCCCACTTTTTTATCTTAGCATTACTGATGTGAGTCTAACACGTTTTTATTCATTTATATGTAGCTGTTCAATCCTCTCTTATTCAGACATGAGTAATAGCAGTTTAATAATTCATTAACTAGATTGAATTGATTTGAATTCCCACAATCCACCTGTATTGATGTGTACAAAGCCTCCTACATGATGTTTATTGATTAATAATTGCCTTGCAAAGCACATTATCTATTGTTTAAATACCATGAGACTGTGTTGTATATTTAGCACAGCTATTGTTAGTTTTGTGGAGGAAATCTGAGCTGTACGTCTGAGTCATTCTCTCAGGTGGTGATGTTCTGGGCTTGTGCAGGCAGCGCTATCATAGCTAATAAGAAGAGCATGACGAACAAAGCTTATCAAATGTCTGGTTTCAAGTCTGAAGTGTGGGAAAGGGGGTAAGACGGCATCCTTGCTAAGTCTGAAAACTGAGACAAAAGTCACTCCCAGCGTATTAAACTTATTTTAGACATCCTGCTGACAGCTGTCCCAAGAAAAAGGATGGAAAGTGTATGAATACTTAGGAATCAAGGATGTAATCGAAGAGAATGAATATAAAAATGAATGATGAATAAAAAAATATCAATACTAGAGAGAGTCTGGGCGTCTTTAATTCCCCATCTTTAGGAGCTACAGTCTGCACTGACCTTTAGTCCTGGTGGCCCAACCTGTCCGCTGCTGCCTGGTTCTCCTGGCTCCCCCTGGTCAGGCAATAAACACACACTGAGAAACAACGTGGAACAGCAGCAGCCAGATTCAACACCATTACAGTAATTACCTGTTTCACTTCAAACATGGTGCTGCCAAACACTGCAGACATTGCTGTGACAGGAGGAAAATCCAAACACACTCACATGTGCACAGAGGAAGCCAAACCTCCAAAACTCAGGAGTTAATCTCTTTACCTCTGTTTATATGGAGCGAGATTGTTTACCTTAGCTCTGGTCGGCATGGTTATGTTGTTTTATCAAGCATGGTGTTTTATTTTCATGAACAGACACCTCCAGTCCTGCCACATCACTTAGATTGGTTAAATCATACTGGAGACACATGACTGACAAGAGGAAAAGGATCTTACCATTGGTCCACTTTCTCCTGGAGGCCCTGACTCCCCTCTCTCACCAGGAAGACCCTGCATGGATAGAAATGTGCTGTTATTTTGTGGTGGTGTCAAAAGTACCCAAACTTTAAAAGTACATATGAACAACTGGTTTTCTATGTTGTACAGGCTTCTCATAGCATATCAGGTAACTCATCTCTTGCACCATCATTTGTTACTTTGGCTGATCACTTCCTTATGGTTCATTTAAATGGTCAGATCTTTCTGATATTTCTCATTACCGTTGTTTAAAATGTGGAGCAGATGAGAAACAAAGAAAATGTCAGTACAGCACAGTCCCACCTTAAGTCCTGGGGGTCCTGGTTCTCCCTGTAAACCTAGCTCCCCTCTCTCCCCCTGAGTATTAACAGCAGAAGGAGATACTGTCAGTGCTGGCAGTAGATCATAAAACACACAACACTTAGACATCCTTACAGACTTACCATCAGGCCTTTTGGTCCAGGGTCCCCCTTTGGTCCTTCAGGGCCAACTTCACCCTATCAAAAAGTGTTTTACTGTGAATCAGCTTCATAAGATTTACATCACGTTTTTCAAACTGGGTGTCATATACATAACAGCAGACACAGCCATATTGGAGGAATCTCACTAATAGGAATCATGAAAGATGAGAATGAGAAAAAATACAGGAGGTGTTTTGTTAGACCTGACAGTTCTGGGGACTAGATAAAGAGGGACTATACCTGAGAACTAAACACCATGGGAACTTTTTTTGTCTGCACCACCACAGTGATGACTGATAAGAACCTTAAAGCTGGCTGACAGTTGCTTAAAAAAATGTATTCAACACAACATTAATTAGAATGAGTCTCACTGTTGAATCCTTTGTGCCCGCATCACCAGCATATGCCACGGATGGCGCAATATTTAGACTCACTTTGGTTGTTGTGGTCTTTAAGTTTTTCCAAATTCTCACCTCACTGTTATGTGTTCGATCCCTCAGTGTCGTATGTTTGCAGGAGTTACTTTCAAAGATTTTTTTTGCTTTGCTGAGTCAAAATTGCTTTATGTCTTCTCCATCACAAAAACACTCAGCGAAGCCTGGAGCTCAATCTTGGTCCACTTGTCTGAGTTTTTCTTTTCATTTTCAATTTTTGTGAGAGCTTTTGTTGACCCTTATTTACTATAATTTTGTTTAACCTTTCCTGTAGGATTTAAACATGGTGGTTGGTTGTACTAGATTGGCTTGTGTTGTGATCAACCTATCAATGTTTACTCAGTTATGGACCAATTCTCATAGTTTTTAATATAAAAACATGCATGTTTATGTTTTATATCCTTGGTACTCAAACTATATTTTTTGATGCTTAATATAAGGGTTGTAAGAAAACACAGAAACGTCAACCTTCAAAGTTAAAACTTCCTTGTGTCTTGCTATGACATGCTGACATAACTTTGTTTATGCAAGAAATGATCTGGACTTGCTTTTGGAAGGTGATTAAACACAACAGTACTTTACCTTCTGTCCTGGTAATCCAGGAGGGCCAAGTACCCCAGGTTTGCCCTCTTTACCCTGAAGACAGATATAAGAAACAAGGATTCAATCAGGATAACCTGTCTAATAAAGACTGGTAAAGTGTTAAAAGAAATAAAGTAATGAGGAAAGCGATTAGCACTTACAGGCTTACCATCAGGTCCTGGTGGCCCCTCCCTTCCTTTCTCCCCTCGGAAACCCTGTGGCAAAAATTCATCCATCATGACACCAGAGTTATAGGCTTTGGCATATCATTAAAGCTCCTGTAGGAGACTTTTGGTTAAAGCTGATTTTGGCGCCCCTGTGGACAAAGCCATTTCTTGTTCAGCCCAAGTGAGTTTATAGGTTTCAGGAAAAAATAAATAAATCTCATCCACCTCTCCTTGAAATTTCACTCAATAAAAATATTTTAAGTGGAATTTATCGATAAAATCTTCCGAGCAGTCGCCATTAATCTCTTAATCTGACACCTACCCCACCTCAGCATAAACAAGCATAAATTATAACAATATAAAAATAATCAATTACTTCCTCATGTTGTCTTATATATTTGTCGATCAAACAAAAACATTAGCATAATATTTTAGTCAGTTTTATTACCAGCTGTACACTTCTTACAGGAGCTTTAAGTTTTAAGTTACTGCCGGGGCGGCAGTAGCTCAGGAGGTAGAGCGGTCGTCCAATAACCGGAAGGTTGGCGGTTCGATTCCCCCCCTCCTTGGGCAAGACACTTAACCCACCTTGCTCCCAGTGTGTGTCCTCCACTGGTGTATGATTGTGAGTGTTGTGTGGTGGTGGCGGAGAGGCCGTAGGCGCAGAATGGCAGCCACGTTTCCACCACCACCAAAGTGTGACTGTGTGAGCGAATGAATGATGTATCCAATGTAAAGCGCTTTGAGGGTCTCTGATAAAGCGCTATATGAAATCTGATGCATTATTATTATTATTATTAATATCACAGCATAGCTTTAAGTAAGAGTTGTACTGCAGAAGGATGAAGGAACTTATAGTCAAAGTTTGTTAATATAATCCACCTTATGATTGCGTCAGGGTGTGTACGATTGCTGTAACTGAAAGTAATGTTTTATAACTTTAAAAGCTGGGTTATCCATTTGCAAGATTATTATGTGTTATTTTCCTCAAATTGTCTTTAAAGCAGGACATCATTATTCATACCTTGGTCATCTGAATGATTCGGAATGACATGCACAAAATCAGACAGCTCTAGCCATTGATCAACACCGACTGCATCATGTTTTCCAGAAAGCCAACCGTTTATGATGAACTGAATGTCAGCACCACATATGAAACTGTTCATGGCCTAATTGGTGTTTAGAAAGAAACTAAACACCAATAAATATGAGATTCTACCAGGTCTGAATCAACCAACTTTTTTCCAGTTCTGTAAGACATGGTAGCTCCTTCAGTAAGAAATGGATAATAATACTCTGTCTGTGTCTCATTAGGATAGATTCCCCACAACTAGAAGTAATTAGAGGTCATTAGTAGATGGCAGAATCTGAGGTCTAAGAATGTATATTTTTGGTAAAATGCATCAATTCCACATTAAATACACAGTAAGTAGTCTACTAGTTTGCAATTTGCATGTTGCGGTTGTCCTCCTTTTTCCATGCAGCATGCACCACCATGGATTATTTCATACAGAGCTGCTAGTTTGCGTAGAACCTCAATATGGGATGTGATGTTTTTATTCACCAAATGCGGGATGAGGCTTTACAGTAATGATGCAGAATCATCAGAAGGGCATGAGACATGTTTTATGGCGAATGGTTCTGAAAAGTGAAAGAGTGTGTGCGTGTGTTACCATGCGTCCTGGCAGACCACGCTGTCCCGGTGGTCCGACCACACAGTTGCAGTCCTCCTCCTCTGTTGTTGCTGTTCGATTCAGAGGGCACTGGAGAAACAGAAACAAAGTGTCTGCAACACGAAGCAAGTTTCACTGTTTACAAATTTCCTGTTAACATTATTGATGCCTCATAATTTGTATACACTGGGATTTGGTCGGTGTGTTTTGTATGCGTGACATCCACTTCCTGAAAGAAAGATCCTCCCCTTTGGTTTTTCTTCTCCTTTTGTTGTTTTTTTAACCCCACTATTTTCTTTGTATTTTGTTCCTTCTTTAAAGTCTTTCCTTTTTTAAATTTAAGGGAGCCAAACCTGGCACAAAAACTTACAGATTGAGGCATTGACACTTGATTTGGGGCTTTTAAAATGAAATTTAATCACCAAAAGTCACAATAAAGCACTTTGCCCCATCAGTGATTAACATAAGTAATGCTTTAAAGTGAGTAACTGCTACTTGAGTTATGCTCTGACTGCCTTTGCATTATCTCAGAGGCTGATAGATATGATAGAAAGAGCACTTACCCTTTCATCATCCTGTATAGTACAGAAAACAGAATAAGAGAAAAAAAGAAGGGTTTAAATAATTGATTAATAATAATTAGATATGACCACTAACAGGTAACAGTGGTAATCTTACCACTGAGTAGATCTCACAAGCTGTTTCTCTTTCACTCTGGTGAGGGTCACAGTACAAACGCAGCTTTTGAATTTCAATCTGGAAGAGAAAAAAAAGAAAAGGAAAAAAGGAAAGGTAAGAGTAGTCATTTCTGAATCATGTTTATATGGTTTCTTCTCTCCATTGTACAGTTTGGATTTATATTTGTGCATGTACAGAACATTTGTTTTTAGAAATGATTAGAGCCCATGCAGTGACCACTTCAGAGTCATAGATGTTTTAATGAGGTGCTGCTCTAGGGCCCAAAGATCACAGCCATCCAGTCATGGTTTACCCCCATTTTCCCGTTTCTTTGGTAATATCAAGTACAGCAGATGATCAAATCCCCATTATTCTGAAACGGTTAAACTCTTTCCTCTCACAGTCTCTCAGAAAGTATTGTGTATCTTCATTCCAGTGCCTCTGAGAGACTAACCCTCTTTGTAATGCCCTTAACTTCCCAGTCATGCTTCTAACCTGTTGCAAATTAATGATTTGCATATTTAAAATCTGCTACATTGATATCATCTGTTGAGAATTGGGGTTGTAAAAGGATTATTGGGTGAAGGAAAACATGTTTTACAAGCTCTTGTTTATGTAAGCATTATATCTTTATTGGTGTTTCACAATAAGGGCTGCTACAGAAAAATTATGTTGTTTATTGTGCATTACAGCCATGCACAGGGGTCTTTAGTATTTGAGGTACTAAATATACTTGAGATTTTCTTCCATTTTCAGGATTGTTTGTGAGTCACTGTGTTATTGTTGTTACTCACAGGTACAGTGACGTCTGTTCCTCGTCTCTTGGCCACCTGTGTCTCCCCGTTGATGTAAATGGGTTCCACTGGTTCCAACATCACTTCCTGCATCGGTTCATCATCAAGGAAACTGGTGACCTGACTTGGCCTCACCAACAGTTTGAGCTGATGCCACTTTCCGTCATACAGGGGCTGAGAGAAAGAAACAACATGGTTATCACTAAAGCAGATGAATTCCCTGGCAGTTTGTCTATGAAGACTAAAACATACTGTGTCTTTGTTCTACTTTGGTGCTGTGAGCCAAAACCATAGACTGCATATGCTATGGACAACTTGGTTCCACCTACTGCCTGTATACGGATTTGAAGCCAAATAGCTCTCGGTATTTCCGGGATGACGCTTGGTTCAAACAGCGTATCCCCCGGGAGAGCTACGCAATCCCTGAACGCCCATAGGCTGTATCAGGTGTCAATCATAGAAAACATGAACCCTCAAATAACTTGAAAAAAAAAAAAGCTTCACAGAAAAAAGAGGACTTGGGCACAAACCAGTCTTACAATAACTATATGTCAACATCACAACCAGAGGGGAGAAAAATTATGTTCTGTGTAAAAAATTTCTAAAGTTGGTCCACAGCCCTATAAGCTTTGCTTCACCTAGCAAGGAGGCAGACTCTGTCCATTCTATATACAGTCTATGGCCAAAACGGATGTTAAAACATTTATTAACTTGTCACACATCTTCCAATCAAACTTCTTTTTCTGTTGGCAGCCATTTACCTACTAATCAGATTCAGTCAGTACAGCCAAAAAGTAGGTTTCTTCAATGCTACAGAAATAGTTCAGTCCTGTAAGGTTTAAGACCAAGAGCTTCCCCTGCTTTCCATCAGAATATTTTTCTGACGGCTCAAACTGTACGGAAGGGAGAGAGACACAGAGCAGCTATTGTTTCATTCAGCCACAGCCATCCTTTCTACATGACAAATCACAGGCTCCTACCTTGTGCCACATCAAACCAAATCAAATCACTACAAGTGCAAACACAAATTGAACAAAATTACAACCCTGTCTGATGCGTCTTTCTTAAGCCAAGCTGACTGTTGGGATGGAGGGTAGTGGGCGCCCTTCGGAAAATACAACCTGGCATGTCTAACAGGATGTATTATTAGTGTGTGCTGACATTGAAGGAGCCACTCATCTATGGGCTGGTTTCCTCAGGGGAAATGCAGTGGTTAAGAGGAGGAAACATTTTCTTTGAGCCTCCTCCTGGCCTAAATCACATTACAACTTCACCGCTCCTGCTGTGTATTGGACTGAACAGGGGATGATATTTAAATAACTGCTGGTTTGGCTCCATGTTAATCACGGCAGTCAGGTTCATTCACAGCCACCAACATGAGGGAAATGCCAAGATTGGAAAAGACACAATATGTTCTTTCAGAGGCCAAAATAAAACAGTTAGCTTAGTGGCTCTAAACTGCTGTGATTCAGAGTACATTATTTATGGTGCAATTTAAAGCAGCTGTACATATGTTATTATTAAACCTCGATCATATGAGTTTTGACCACTAGGGGGCATGCCAGAAAGACTCTCATGTGAGGGGACTTAACTTTTTAAGTCATTACAGATGTAAAAATGCAAGATACAGCATGTAGTGTAATCAAAACACTTGAAAATACAGGATTCACCATCACATACTGATAAATTGATCAATAATGGCATAAATCAATCATCTTATATAAATGTGTTACAACAGTTTTCGCAAAGTAGCCTTACTCACATGTTTACACAGTTTGACACAGAAAAGCAGCAAGATGACATGATAGCAAACATGGCGTCACTGGTCTATATCTTTTTCGGAGGAGAATGATGGAGTTGTGATTTAAAAACATGAGCTGCAAGTACTTTAAGAAGAGGAAGAAAGTCCTGACCTGATGAGTCCTATGTGTCACATGAAAAGGTATCATCTCAAAAAAGGTGTATGACAGGAATATGAAGCTAAAGAGGCCACAATGTTGGTACTGAGGGCACTAGTGCCAGTTATTTGAAAACTGCAATGTCTAACAAAGACAAACCAAAACCTAACGCAACTACTGATAAAATCGCTGACTGTACAAACACTTGGTGACCAACCTGTTTCTAAGATTACAGATCGAAGCTGTCCCAGTACTCCCTACCTGCCTGTCTATATGATATGATCTCCTCACACATTCACAGTCTGATCAGCAACACCAGTGACTCAGTTTTACCGAAGACATACAGACTTCTGACATAGATCCATTTGGTGTGCTCAGTTTGACGTCGCAGTGGCTGGATGAGGACTTAATCACAGTCATTGCATCCACAGGAGGGCTTTAATCTGCATAGCTGTAATAACACTTAAAATAATGATAAACTTTAATTAAATATCCATGTTAAGTTATTTTTGTTCACTTATTTTGGACAAAATCACTTTATCAACATCTATACATGTCAGTATGTTACAGTCCTATTGGGTGATTTAATGGAAAACAGGCATGCAGATTAACTAGTTGAATGACTGACATTTTTACTGCTTTCTACATGCAGAAAAAAAAATTGGCACAGTTTTGTCAGTTCAAATCACACAGATCATGATGCCAGAATCGTAACCACTCAGCCTCTGAATGCCCTCTTCCTGAATATTTTTTAATCTCAGTGGTCAGAAGAAAAACCACAGTCTGAACTGCACGGCTAAAGTTCATTGGCTTGACAGTAAAGAGTCGAAATGTGATCCAGAGTTAAATTTTTGTTTATTCCTCATATGTCAAATAATTTTGGTTTGGTTTAGTGACTTAAACCAAAGTTTAGTGATTTTAGTTTATTTGGAAAGACAGTCAAAATTAAACTAGCAGCTGCTTTGATCTAAAAGGGCAGATTAATCTAAAGAAATGTGGACTGCAGGGAAGAGGGCGATGCACAATTTTAATGCTTGTCGGATAATATCCTATCATAGAGACAAGTTTGAAATAGATATGTGATGAAAAGAAATGTCTATATATGTAAAATTGCTGTTTTTCAACGCTTGTTAGTCTGAGATGTTATAGCAAGCACAATGAAGTCTTTGTAGCTGTGTTAAGTGGAACAGTAATTGTTTAGGAATAAACTAATTAAAGAGGGAAGTCAAGCATTTTTCAACCTCTGTGAGAGCATTTTACTACCTCAGAATCATAGCCCCCCTTAAAGCCTCTTAACCAGGTGAGAAATTACTCCCATACAGATAAACTGGATGTAAAACTACATCTTCATACCAACCTCAAAGTTGTCCTTAAAGATGACCCTCTGCTCCTTTTCTCTTATGCTGGTGGTCGTGAACATGACACTTTCGTCCTTTCCACTTAGTGTCACTGCAGCCTGGATCTCCTTCTCCTTAGACAGCACTCTCCAGAGGTCAAAGGTCATCTTGCTAGATGACCCCTTGAGTCGTATTGTGGCTACAAACACGTAGGATGGGGGAAGGCCCTCAGGGAAAATCTCTCTAAGAAGAGCGAAAAGATACAGCAATAACTGATAAAGTAGATGAATCCACAGTACACATTATCCACGCTCCTGTGACGCTTTTTGGACAGTACCTGGTATTCTCAGTTATATCTGTGGAGATAGACAGAGAGAAGGCTGCTTCAGAAACTAGAGAGCCGGGGATCTTCTCAGCCTTGGTCTGAATGTTCATGCCCACCATCAGCTCAAAGCCTTTCTCATCACGAGATGCCACCGGGATTCGGGTTGGACACACAGACTCTGAAGAGAAAAGAGGGATCAGACAGTTTAATCGTTTTATTTCACTTCTCTAATTGGACTGTTGGGTCATCTGAAATAACTGTCAGAGTATTAATCTGTAACTTTCATTAAAACACCAAAAATGAACTCAATATCTGTTATTGTCACATTTAGTGGGCTGAGTTTACCTCACATACAGTTACTGTGATAAACAACACCTGACTTATAGTAACTCAGCAGCATGACATGGTTATGAAAAGACCATATTTCTCCATGTAAACAATATAGATACATAAGCAATAAAGGCTAAGTTGGAAGAAGAGGGTCAATTCGTAAAAGGCTGTATAAAAAAGGAGCAAGTATCAGCTGAGGTAGTCAAGAGGACGTGACATCCTCTAATGTTTAAGTTATATCACCAGGACTTCAAGTTAACAGAAGAATTAGAAAATACAGGTCTTGCCTACATTAACTTTTGCAGTAACAGTTTTGGGGATGTTACAGCTAAGAATACAAAGCTAAGTAAGATCAACACTGGGCGAAGTCTTTTTGGGATCGGCAGCATCCATCGATTCTATACAACAGAGAGGATAAATGAGAAAATGCAAGATTACAGAGAGATTGGCTTGGTTCCTGACCTTCACAGAGCTTTTGCTCCATGGAGTCCCGGATACGGTCAATGGTGGTGTAATCCTCAGCATACAGGACATAGGTGGATGATGGTCTATTGGCAATTGATATTAGCTCTGAGGTGGTGATCTCACTGCCGACTCCAACAGCAAATAGTGTAATGCCCTGAGCTCGAGCCTCCATACTGGCATCCACCTAAAGAAGCATAAAAAAAAGGCATCATGGGTGAAAATCAACCTTATTAATGTTTTTTATTTGGGTTTTTAACAAAGGTTTTTTGTCCACATAAACTGGACTTGTTTTCCATTGAAGTTTTTTTTTTTTAATGTAACACAGCAAAGTGACATTTACCACATCGTCCTGGGATTTGCCATCCGTAACTACCACAGCAATGCGATGCTTGACCTGGCTGACTCGTTGTGAGGAGGGGAAGACGTGGTCCACTGCAAATCTGATGGCCCTGCCAGTCTGCAAAACAGTCAGAAAACAGTGATCACAAGGTGGAGCGCGTTATGATGATGTGATGAATAGTATTAGCTGCCATGCTCACCAGCCTACATCATATTAGAGTGCAAATGTAGTCATAGCTGGAAACTGGTTTTCAAATGCCCATGTGAAAAAATACTAGCTAATAAAACTGCAGAATAAACTGCCCAAAATAATGTACAAAATGGATTTTAAAAGAATTAATATTCGGTTAAAAAACACACATTAGAAAGGAAGAAGCTAAAACCTTACATTATTGCATGTTTAATTACCATTGCTGTGCTTGTGGTGTCACTGTGTGGTCATACAGCTGCAGATGCACCTGTAACTGCTGGCACTCACATTAAGTGTAGTCTCTTTCTTGAGGACCAGCCTTAGCCAGCCTGACTTTATTAGTTTGTGTTTTTGGACAGACTACTGAAAGTCATGCAGCTTTACAAGAAATGTATGCTGTTAATTTTTGGAATAAACTCTGTTTTAGTCCTCCACAACTCCTGCCCACAGCCGCATGTGACATTCAAAGTGGTGATATTAAATAAATATGAATACATTGTGATCCAATAAAGCTGCATCAATCAAATGTCTAAAACAGCACATTAAGGCTGAGAAATTCCAACACAACCCAATAAAAACGCGTTATTTAGCTTTTCTTTTCAACAAGTCAGAAATAATTTGAGCTAATTCACCTTTAAATACAAATGTGTTCATTTTTAAACTATGTAAAATGACTGTTCTCCAAGTATACCCCCCTTATTCTCCAACAGACATGGAGTTATCACATTTAACTGCCTGTACTGCTTAGCTAACCAGCTAACAGCTTGTAGCTGCTTGTAAACTTGGACTACTTGTCAGCAGCAGTTAGCAAGCACATATGCGCTACAATTATCTCTTTTATCCAATGGAAAGCTCTTTCTCTATTATTAAACAACCTTAAAATGAAATGTGGGAATAGAAGTCACAAAATTAGCACCACCTAGCTTGTGAGCTTGCTAGCGGACAGTCAGCATGTGCACCCATTTTAAGCTGGTAAAAAGAGTAAGCAACAGCAAAACTGATTCAAAATTACATTAGCAACATTTTTTCTAAAGGCAACAGGTACTGACAAGAGTGGATATGAAGCTGTTAGTTCATGTTGTCTGACCTGTGTGTTTCCTCCCAGGTAGGTGATGCCCTGAATGCCCTGGATGAGCATTGCCGCACTCTGATGTTTACCCAGAGGGATCTCTAGACGAGGAGTCTCACTGTACTGGACCACAGCAACCTGCAGCAGACACATTAAATCTAACATAAGAGTAAGGCCTGAATGACGAATGCTTTAATCTTGAAATGACTGCATTTAAAACCGTAACCCATAATTAATTGGATGAAAAAATCAGAAGTGCTGGACTGCTGCTCAGAACAGAATCCCAAGTCCCTTTGTACTCAGCATGTTCAGAATAATGAAGTCTTATTACCTGTGTGTAGTAGGAACTGATGTCAAATTGGCTGGTGATGTTTATAAGCCACTGCTTGGCTGTTTCAAAGTCAGGGACTCCAACACTCCAAGAGCCATCAACAATATAGACCAGATCATTAACAGACGTGCTGCAGCCTGCAAATGCAAAGATGTTTGAGTCACCAATACATATATTCAGTTAAAGCTTGGATCCAATAGGTCAGATCACTTTATTCCTAATTTTCTAAATGGATGCACATGCACTCAAAGTGTTTGAGAGTACAGAAAAATTTCTGATACTATTTAATCGTCATCGATTTGCTGTGGTTTTATTGCACTTTGTAAGGAGTGCATGAAGTTTACCTGCTCTGACATCGTCCTCCTCCGCAGCCTCTAGAGGAGTCAGTAGCAATATTGCACTCCATATTGAGAACAGCAACATGGCTCTATAGGAGAGTGGTCCACCTCTCTCCGGTCCTACCTATATTCGTGAAGAAAACACTGTTTTCAGCAAGATGACAATGACTTTTTGTAACCTTATCTTCTTTGGCCCCCTTTTTGTCTAAAATTTGACATTTACACATGACAGTATAGAGTATGTTACATTGTGGCCTCTTTAACTTCTTTAGTGGTTTCCAAGGAGTTTAAAACCCCAGACACTTTGCTAAAAAATTTTTTTAGCAAATACGTTTACATTTTTAAGAGATGATGAGGACCAACCTCTTTTTACTTTGGACTCAACTGTGCCACCCAAAGTCGCATTGTGGATATTACAAAGACAATATATCCCAAAATCCAATTAAAAAGCACTGATGTCAACAGACTTTGTTTTCTCTAACACTAATGTACATTCAAAAAGTAACACCCATGAAATATAAAATTATTCATGCATACACTCTCTAACTAATTAAAGGGACTTTCCACAAAAAACCCTGATACATAGTCTGTGCTGTAATGTTGAGTTGGCGAATATGTGATGTATGGCCCAAGATGACGTTTCTCCGCCTTGTGAAATTACCACATTTCTCTTTTCCTCTCTACTGTTCTTCTTTCCTCCTCCTCCTCCTCTCTCCTATAAAACACTTTTGTGAGTCTTCATGTTGTGCCATGCGACATCAGTCTGCTGGTGTGTTTTCTGCGGCGCGCTCCCTGTGTTCACTTAGCAGCGCAAACATGGTTCCACAGACCACAAGGCTGGGCCGGAGAAAATAACAACATGAGCTCTATGCCGGGGATGGGAAAAATGAAACGCAAACATGGAGGAGCAGGCTGCAGAGAGCTGGCAGAGGCTGAAAGACGGAGAAGGATCAGTCTTCTGTGGAGAGAACAGCTCCCACATCTTTTTCTCACAAAGTCTCCCTCCAGCTCTTTCAACAAATCCCTTTCTCTGTTTTCCGCCGCACTCACTTTGACTTGCTCGTAAAGAGCTGTGTTACTCCAAGTAACCTACAAATGTGACTCTGATTTATTTTCCCGCTTTTACAATCAGTTCAAAGTAAAAATCAGCCCTACAACAGGCAGAGTCCTGTGCTAACAATCGCTGAGAAACTTCAATTTGCTCAGTTAATTTGTCTCAAATAAACACAACTTAAACAATGGGACAGTACTTTTGATTGGTGTCAGCAGATATTGCTAACATAAAGAACACCATTTACCAGGTAGCTGGAGGGGGCATCACTGTGTCTTGGTACCCCATCAGTGCGCACATGTGTATCCAATATAAACAACAGTGGGCATTTGGCTTGAAGTGGGCGAGCTGTAAGCCCCACAAGGCTAAATGTGAATGTGGTCAAAAACATGGGTCACACATGTTGACTGAAGGGCTTCTACTGGGTTTCATAGTGGGGAGGTAATAGAAAATATACTCCAGTATTAGTCCAGGAGGGACCCTCTGAAGCTGTTTTTTTCTTTGTAGCTTAAAAAATTAGGGCAAATTTACCCATTAGGGCAACATACAGTAAACAAATATCAAAATTAGGGTTGCAGCTACCATTTTTCAGAGGGGTATATAGCAACAACTTTTGCTACTACTAGTTGGGCACTCAAGTCCCTCACCCCCATGATGCAGCACCCTTATTCACTGCATACGCTGCATATCCACTTTTTCTGCCTTTTAGTCAAGTTAGCTGCATCTTACAGAACACATTACCTTCATAGCTTTAATATGAAAAGGCAAGGACAAAATTCACCCCTATAGAACGTGTGCAAACAGAGAAATGAGCTATTAAGACCAAAACCTGTTCTTTGAACCAGACTGTAGGGATGGGATTCTTACAATTGGTGTATATGGTATCTGTGGCCACTGCAAATTTTACAAGTAACCTCAAGTGGACACTGGAGGAACTGCAGGTTCTTACAATTCTAGAATTCCTTTGCCTCACAACCAGAGGTTGCCACTTGGTCTTATGTCGTTTTTAAGGCGTTGATAACAGGTTGCTGATGGCGCATGCAAAGAGGCTATCATCCTTGTGGCAGGGGTCACTGGTTTGATTCCCAGTCACAATCCTTTGCTGGATATCTTCCCCCACTTTCTGCTCCCCATATTTCCTGTCTCTCTTCAGCTCTTCTATCTAATGACAAAAAAGGCCAAAAATATAACTCAAGAAGACATGGGTCCCCCCCTCCCACACTTGATCACTCCTTCAACTGCACCCCCTCTTACGCCGTTTCTCCCCCGTATTCATTTCTAGGGCCACAGGAATTGCAGATCATCTATTAATGGAAATTTGTAGGTGTAAGTGGTCACAGATGCTCTCCTCATGTAAAGTATCCTTCTTACTGTCAGCATACAGGACTCAGCTCTGATACTGTTGGGGCCGGTTTCCTGGTTCACTTGCACATTTTATTGGAACACAGCCATCATCATCATTATCATAACTGAATTGTTTTTGAAGTTCAAAGAATTTATTGGAGGAACATTTTCATGCCTGTAATTTCAGCAGCTTTTAGTCTCTGCTGCAGTTTTTAGACGCTTCTGCTGAACTCTCATTTGGAAGAGGCTGCCCTTTAAAAACCAAAATACCAGCAGCAAACACTATCCAATGCTGAGAAGAAAATTTAATGGATGAAGTTCTGTCGTGTGAATGTCACGATGGACAGACGGGTAAACTAAGTCTGCCTCTTGAAATCTGGGAGAACACCCATCATTTTGCAGTCAACATTGGTTTCTTTTTACCAAATCACAACCTTTTCTCTGACCAAGTGGTTTGTGTATAAACCTGTCCAAAACCACAACTGTAGTTAATGAATGTCTCTCCCAATCAAATAAAAACCATGCAGATCTTAATCCATGTGTCTACCAGAAAAAACACAAAAACAATACCAAACACAAGCTTTTTTTTATCTTAAGGCAATTATTTGTCTGGGGCTTCACTGTGAACCACCACCAAACATGACAATTTGAAAAACTGTGCATAGTTGTCCTCAGATAGTAGATTCTATTTACTTTGATTTTCATGCAATCATTGTTAATGCAATCATGTAACCTGTGTTATCTAACAGAAATATGTAGTTTTCAGGGTCAGCTAAGTATAAAGGTTTAAAAACTCCAGCTTTCTATTCTGTACACTAATTTTAAGACAATGTGAACCAGTTAAAATAATGCAAACATGCTCTTCACAGTGAAAAAATGACATTCAGAAAGCTCACATTATATCTGTGAGCCTATGATAAATAACACTGACAGCAAGCTACTGAGGAAGTATTTAAATGTGTCACTGATTCTAAAAGTGGATCAGCCAGGGTCCTGAAAAGGGTTTCATCCATACATCACTCTTTCATTTTAAAGCCCATTAGTCATTACAGACACACAGTGTGGATAGGTGGGTAGTGAACCTGAATTCCTCCAAACCTCACTCTACATTTGGAAAACCAGAAGTGCAGTCGACCGACCACATCAACCGTCTCTGCTGGCTTCAGTATCACTGAACATTCCTTGTGTGCAGATGTTGTTGGGATTGCTCAGCGCCTTCGGGTGCAGAGACGACTGCAGGAAGCACACATACTTCTCATTGTTGATTAAGAGCTGCTACACTCCTGACTGTATTGTTCAGTCAGTGGTGACATAATTCTGCCCTGGAGTCACAGAAAGCTGCGATTAATGAAGGACTGTCTCTAGCAGCATTTTCAAGACCTTAGAATACCTCCTTTCTTTTCTGTATCCCTGTTGATCCGTGATCATAAAGCTATTGCACAATGAACCAGTTCTGCCTTGTCAAAGATGGGATTTGATTTTCACACAGCCGGTAAAACTGAATAATCAAATGTCAGCTGATAGAAAAAGATGTTTAAACACTTGAATCAAAAAAGGACTTTCAAACCGTTAAACCTGACCCTTAAAACCTACATGTAGACTAAAAGCTCCTTTGATAAGTCTCTTGATGTTTATAGAATGGACTACAATTCATTTTGATGCCTTTTCATGATAATCAAAAGCAAACAAGACTATCAAGACCATCACCCACCCACACTTGTGTTTTGGCAATGAAAGGCCCATAACACCCTGTGACAGCTTGATGAGAGCACCAACCTCCATGCCATCCACCACAGCTTCATCTCTTTAGGTTATCAGCCATAGATATGGTTGTCAGCAATCTTCACATCATTGCTCAATCTTCACAGTTTCTAAGCTTCACTTGGCCCAGACAACCATATCAAACGCCTCCTTATGACCTCCCAATCTTCACGGTTTTGTTAATTTCTTTAGAATAAGATGACTTTATCAGCCAACACCTCCATCACCAGAGTCCTGACTAAGGCTGTTACAATAACAGATTTATCATCTGTTTTTAATACTGTTCAGTTTTATGACATGTATCATGCATAACCACCCCTGTCATTGAAACTTTCTTTGGGCAGACACTGCCCCATGAACAATTGTCATACTTTTATTTATTTATTTATTTATTGTCACGTTCTTAATTTGCTTAATCTCCTTCATGGTCACACTATGCTTTTATTTTGAAAGATTGTTTTTGGATTCACAATAAATTTTGGAAAGTGCATCGTTAAAAAGTGCTGAATAATCTCTCAAAAGGCTGCCACAGATAGCTTATTCACAGTCTGCTACATTGTCTTTATGGTCAGGATACCATTGGATAATTTGTTTTTCAACTGTGATTAGGAAACCAGATAACCATTATTCTACTTTTGATTTAAGACCTTTAATACCAAGAATACCCAAACCTTTTATCTATCCTCCATTCAAAGATGTGAGGGTTAGTGTAAAGAGGATTATTATGAACTCGTATTTTCTTGTTTTTAGCACAGGATCAATGTTTCTGCTCTTCAATCACCCTATCTCCCTGCCAAAGAGGATAAATAATAAATAATGATCCATAACTGATCACTTGTCTGTGCTGATTGGACTAATATTAGTTCTCATCCAGATCCACCAAATTAAAAGAATAAGCTGCTGCTCAGTTGACATACACTGTCTTGTCTTTGACCTGGACAGATACAGGAAAATTAAACATATTTGATCGCTGAACCAGCTTTCCATCTAAAAGATATCTTTCTGATCTCACTTATTAATGAATCATGGCTTTTGTAGAGATCGAACTATGTGATCAAATCACAGGGTAACATACACAGTACTTTGATCAGCTGCTGTTCGCCTGCATTAACCAACATAAACCATCACAAACTTCAGGCCATGCAAGACCAGAAATGTCAGAACTAAATGAAGGTTTGCTTAATTCAGTTTAATAAAGACATAATCATCTTTGAAAATTCATGCTTAACCTTTCTTAGATGTGTGCTGAGATAACTTATGTTCAGAGCCGGAATAGCAACAACAATCCAAGAACTTTAGCAGTTATGTAAAACCTTGTGAGGAAAGAAAAATGGAGAGTTTTTCTAAAACATCACTTAAAAACATGCATGATAAAGACATGCATATGTAACCGTTAAGAATCGGAAAACGGAAAAACTTGTGCTTTGACTAAATTGCTCACCACCCACATGCTCTCTCCATCGTTTCCAGTTAATTCAGTGCTTGTATGTACAATCTTTTAGTAGAAAGAACAAGTTATTTCAGGCTACAGTCTCAGCAAACAACACAACTTTGAAATGCCAACAGACATGATGAGAGAGAGAGGAAGAGAGAGACTTGTGCCATGTGCTAAGGCAGAGGAGACCTCGCTGACCCATAATCACAGAGGTGCATGTATGCAGTTATACTGTATATTTAGCTTGTCTTCTCATTGTCCTGATGGCTGGTCACTTGTGGCCAAACCAAATTCATGCCACTGTAACATCAAGCTAAGAGGAGGCTACAAAAATAACAGTGATGATACATGCATGCATATATATATATGGTGTACATACAACCACTTATAAAGATGTAAAACTAAAAATAACTATCTAAGTTAACAGAAATCATAACTGGTGAAGTTCTGCTTCTGTGTGACAAACATCACTTCCACTTTGATCAGTCCACATCCCAGAGTTTTATCTGGTTAGCTGGTGCTCTCATTATAGATCTAACAGTGCCTAAGATAATGTAAATGATAAAGATGATCGAACAGGGCCTTACCTTTCTCCTTCAGCTGAAGTATGCCGTGATGAATGCCACAATGAGGAGAAAGTGGAGAGAGTGAAGTCCTGACTTGGTAGTGACAGTCCTCCCTCTGGTTGGCAGAGGGAGTGGTGGGAGTGTCAGGGCAGCCTTCACAAATTGTGGCCAGCCTCACCACAGAGTGGGACACTACAGAGGCCAATTTGGAGGCACACACACACATATTTGATCTATGAAGTGCGCACAGTGTGAACATACTTTATTGTTTGTGTACCTAAGTGTGTAATTTCAGTTTTTATCTAACACCTGTAATTCATTTGATGTAAATTCAAAGACTAAAACAGGAGGATTTTTAGAAGTTTTTTCTTTTAGTCACGTCATGGTTTATATGAGGACAGAAGTGTCAGGTTGGATTGCTGTGTTAATGACCCAATAATTCATTATGAAATGTGAGTATCTTGGGTGAAATGCAACTAAAAGATAAACAGCAGCAGGGCTGTGGTTCAACAGCCAGCATGTGTTTTTATGCAGAAGTAGAGGGGTTCAGTGAAATTACAGATCATAGTTGCCCTGTGGCCACAACCCAAATACCATCTGCAGCATGTGTGGGATCTCTTTGATACTCTGAGCGAGTAATGATTTACCCATTTCCAACTCAAAGGTGAATGAATTTACATGTTTGCACATAGAAATGATCTGCATTCGTTCTATTTGACTTGAAAGGAAATATCTCTCAGTGACAAAATAGGTGTTTGGTGGTGGCATCTTCATTTCTCTACCATGAAGTTGTCCACATCTGACTTTTTCTGGAGTTTTCTTTGTTTTAAAACATGATTGTAACTCAGAGTTAGGCATAAAAGCTCGTCACAGATTTGACTTTTTAAAATTGGTAAGCCACCTTTGTCTTAAAGGACCTAGATTAGGAATTAGATAATCACTGGTTCAACTTCTGGCATTGACTAAGTCTGTAAATTTGACTGGTGGCTGTAGACGTATCTTTGGGAGAAGAGTAAAAGATTTTAATTTCCTCTCAGGGAGTCAAAAAATTTATTAAAAATCAGTGTTGAGAACTACCATAACCATTTGTGACTATCAACCTAAACTCTTCCGCCGGGTTAAAGGCTCATACTGCTGGTGAAAGAAAAGACAGCTGAGCCAATTCACAGAATAAATATGTTTTAAAAAGTTTAAAATGTATTTGCGCAAACTGACAGACATGTTCATAAGTGCAGTTTTTGGGTGGGAACATTAAACCATTGTTGCCCCCTGTTGGAGAACAGTGTAAAAAAAAAAAATAAATAACCCTGTCGACTCTGATGATGGGTTTTTCATAGCTATTCTTGGCTTACAATACAGATGAAAACCGAGAAAACAGTGTACTGATAGGAGAAAACCCTGACTGTGTGCCTTCATGTCTTGTCCAACCAGACCACATGAAGCTGGGCAATACAGAGGACAAAGATAAGCTCCAAGTCTTTGTTTATAAAAGCAGAGCATGAGCACTAGTGTGAATGATATCAGTTTGTGAGAAAAGGAACATGTCCTTTTTTTTTTTTTTCCTTTTTCATGCAGCAGATCGCCTGAGATGATTTTACTGTACACATGTATTTCAAGAACACAGTAAAGGGTGGAACTTCTAGGCTTTACCCTCAGTGCTTTCTACACATTGAATACATTAGTACAGCCTAAGCGTCACTATCTGTATACTCTATAAAAGCGTGACTTTACAGGTAAAAGAGTTGGTTTTCAAAGATTAGTCCGCAACACAAAGCACAGTCTCAGAAAGTGGGGGCACAAAAGATCCAGGCTCTGCACCCTGGATTCAATATTTTTTTACTATTTGTCTGGCCTCCTGTTACGGGTAGATGTAGAAATTGTGCACAGGAATAACAGGAACAGGAATAGTTGTTTAGATCCAGACTAAGCATACATTGCAGCAACTCAATTCACTAAGTGACATAACTTCATAGGCCTCTGCCACTTTTGTTTCTACTTTTCTGTAATGCCATTTTTATCCTGTAGAGAGCATTATTGTACCATTAAAAACTTGGATTTTAGCCTCGTTACAGTTTTTTTTAACCATGTTTTGATTTTAAAAAAATATAAAAACTTTAACAGAGGTGATAGGTTCAAACCATGGCACTATCATGTGTGGCTTGTTGTGTGTGATTGAGTGACTGAATCATAAGGGTACATTAACTTCACAAAATCTGTCTTATCCATAGTCTTTCTGTAATTGAAATGGTTTAATTGATAAATGGGTTTCAGTGGAATATTTAAGTTATTGTTATTAAAAATGTCTGAAAAACGTTAACCCTGCCTACCTATTCAAGATACCTACTCAGATTAAAGGGATATTCTGGCGAAAAATTAATTTAGGGTCAAACATACCGTAACACTGAGTCAGACACCCCCTTGAGGGATGAATGTTGCAGACTGCTTGCTTCTCTAGTTACACTAATTTTAGTAATGACCGCACAATAGCAATACACAGCTGTCTCAGGAGACACGCACAAACCTCAACCAAAACACAACTCTATAGCCACAAATATTGCTCAGAACAGCACCTAACTTCATCAACAGTACATATAGGATCCCAGCCATAGTACCAGCCACCAAACATCTTTTAAACTTTATCTAATTTCTTTAGCAAAGAGACTAAACGCAACTCACCTACTCTCTTCCAGCAGCCGCTTGTTTGTAGCGAGCCATCAGGCCAGTCCATTAGGGACTGCTGCGGGGTGACGCAGCTCAAGGAAGAACATTTATGATCATTTCTTTATCATTTCCTTGAAGTAATAATCACCATATTAATCCTTTTGCACTGCAGACGTGGTAGTTCTTCTGTCTTAGCGTCTCGGTCTGAATGCATTTCCATGAAAAAATGCAATCAGTCCACTGAGAAAGTTGGTATGACTAGAGAAGCAAGTGGTTGGCAACATTCAGTGTTACAGTGTGTTTGATTTAAATTAATTTTATGCTGGAATTTCCCTCTGAGTGACATTGTGGTATAGATTTTAACAACTCCCTGAGAGAGACTGCTGATTTATGCCAAAACAACTGTTCTTGGTTCATTTTTTTCTGTGAAACACTTGAAACAGAAAAGAAAGAAAAGATACGTTGTCAAAAATGTTTGGAAATATAAGGAAAATTTCATCATAGGCGGACTCAGAGCCTCACTGTAATACTTTAGCAATGTTATCAGTACAACTGAACAGACAATTAAAATATAGCCATCCCAAAATAATTGTTTAATTCATTACATTCATTAAATTTGTCAAGCAATATTCTCATAACAGTTTTATTTAACCTTTCTCCTGTGTTAGCTTTTACTACGCACCCACCATGTTAAGGGTCGGTTTCGACCCATGTCTTAAATCAGCTGTGAATTACATTAAAAACAATTCTCTATCATCCAATTTGGTTCTCGTCTCTAGGTTACCTTGTTAGGCTTCATTATTCATGAAAATATTGCTTATAATAGTTTTTGTAGTGAGCCTCTGCGTGTTTCTTTGTCAGTATACCCATCAGACAGACATCTATACTAAAATGATCTCATAAGAATAATAATAATAACTTTATTTGTATAGTACTTTCAAAAAAACAGACGTTTACAAAGTACTTTGGCATGTAGTCGTAGAGCACATGGAAAAAAGACAAATAAAATAAAAAAGCTCAGTAGAAAGGGAATTGAAGGCCATTTTCATGTCATAAGGAATCCAGACAATACAAGAACCATGCAATGTAAAATGAGACCATGAGGACCAAAATAAAAACATAAAATAGTTCAGAAAAAAAGGAAAATGCAATTAAAAGGGAGGAAGAAAGCGGAAACAGGATAGCAAATATAAAAGGCAATATCAACAATGATAATAAAATGATAACAGGTAATCCTGATAAAAAAAGTAATGATAAAAAAGAGCAATAGAAATGAGCAAGAGATGAAACAATTAAAGGCCTAAAAGTTTAATTAAGGAAAGAGTACAAGTATAACAGAAGCTAAAAAGACGGTAAAGCCGAAATAAGACAGAGGTAAAAGAGATAAGAGATGACAGATAAAAGACAGAGATAAAAGATAAAAGACGGCATCACGTGAAAGCAAGTCTGTAAAAGTGAGTTTTTAAATTTGACTTAAAAGAAGCGACTGGACATATGTCTGGACATGCCCGATGTTGTTTTTTTGTGCAGGTAAAAACATGGCAAATGAGAATTTCCTAAATTTCACATGATTGGAGGAGGATCTGACTGTCAGTGTGGTGCCTGACAGTGCACAAATGATTTCAGTTTTTGCTCCAATTATTAGATATTAATCTAACCCAGTCAACGGCAACCCTTACACGACAAGTGCCATAATTTTAAGAAGAGCAATTTATACTTTGGTCAATTTGTTTTTTAATTTTTAATTTTGTTTAAATGGAGGTTCCTGACAAAGTCAAAAAGTCTTGATGCAAAAAAAAAAAATAATAATTCAAGTGGTTCTTTTAAGCATTTAGTCCCTAACACAGGAGGACGGTTAAACATCGAACCCCGGCGTTTTGCAATTCTGGTATCGGCCGCGTGGAGGAAGCAGTGTGCCAATTGTGCGTTACGACTCTGCCGGAAATGAAGCGCAGAAGAAGAAAGTAGCTCAGGAAAAAAACTCTAGTACTATCGCCTCGTCAGATGATTAGCTAATAGTAAAAACACTGTAAAACGGCCGACTATTCACCTCAAGATTCAGCATCGAGAAGTGGTGTAAGTTGTCGATAATGTATAGGAACTCGTTGTTTACACTTTGAGGCCTTTATCACAGCGCTGATAATGCTGAAAATGAAGCTACCGATGAAAACGGGCGAGGAAGGAGGCGAGGAAACGGCCGAGGACGGTTCATTGGATCCGTCTGAGCAGCGACATATTCCCAGGGCTGTGCCTCTCTCACCGGGGTCCGACGGACTAGAGGAGTCGCCCAGATCTTGTGTGCATCCATCCAAGCTGGACAAGGAGACTGTATTCGAGTGGTTCGGCCTACATCTGAACCCTGCTAAGAGGATCGAGTTTATGTGCGGGCTGCTTCATATGTGCCAACCCCTGGAGCTTCGCTTTCTGGGATCTTACCTCGAGGATCTCGCTCGGAAAGACTATCACGTTTTAAGGGACTTTGAGTTCCGGGCGAACAGTCCGAATGATTTGGGAGTTTTAACGGACGTGATTGATCCTGTGGTCAGGTCCAAACTGCTCGTCTGCCTTTCCCTCCTCGGGTCTGACAGCAGGGAATGTGCTGGAATACTCTTTCGGATACTGAACCATGTTGACCCGGGCTTGTTCTTCAAAACCTATGACTACTCCCTCCCTCCGTTCAGGGACCCTCACCACCACCACTCTTTCCACGCACCGAGTCAGGACGGGGATGTGTACGGACGCTCAGAGCAGACCTGCGGCTTCTCTAACACCGACTCAGCGGCAGGACCTCTGGAGCAGTTGGCGCTGCTGTTCACCATGGCCTCTCTACACCCCGCTTTCCATTTCCACCAACGGGAACGGGTCCGAGAGCATCTGGACAAGATAGAACTAGCTATAGCCGAGGAGAGACGGCAGAATCAGCTTAGAATAAACGCCCAGACAACGGTAATCTTTCTATTTCGCTGCTATGATACCCTTAAACTTGTGTTCCCTGAAACTCTAGGGGTACAGAAAGGGATTCAATTCTAAACCAAAGTTAGCTTGAGTTTTATTTTAGTCAATGGAAGTAGAAAACATGTAAATATAATCAGAGGTGTGTCCTGTGGGATGGCCAGGGGTGCCGTAGACCCTTCTTGAAATCTGATTGGCCTTCGCAGGTGCCACCCCAAAATTCTAAACTGTGATTGGTTGTATGTAGCTTAAGAGGCGGGACTTGTGTTGAAATGAGCAGTTTAAAAAGCCGCTCTACAGGCCTTTGGTAGTTTATTGTGATACAAAGATGTCACGTTGTTGTTGTGATGATAGTCTACTCATTTGGAAAAATAACAGATACATAAGAGAGGTGTGTGAAATGAGAATCAGTCCACCAAATACTGCAAGTAGGCTGTCTCAACTGTTCAAAACAAAGTTACATCACCAAAAATACTCACTGTACTTAAAGTAATCTTAGGGCGTGTTCACACCATCCTTGGTGCGATTTGTTTGGGTCGGTGTGAACGCTGACCTCGAACTCTGGTGAGGACGAAATAAAGAAACTCTGGTCCGCCTAAAGAGGTGGTCTTGGACCGCTATCAAGTGAACTCTGGAGCGGTTCACTTCTGGTGTGAATGTCATCCACACCAATCACAGGAATGCACCTAGGCTAGGCTATTTGTAATGCTGATTGTAAAATAAATGTTGTTCGCTCACTTCACCTGTCCCGATTGACACCAGAGAGAAAATGCATCGTGGTAGGCAAACCGGACCACTTAAACAATCAAAACAAATGTATCGTCTTGCCTTGGATTCGAATCAGGAAATGGACCTTTAGGTGTGAACATGACCTTAAGGTCCTTTCACACCAGGACCGTTTTTTTTCGTGCGATTATTTCGGACGTCAACATTTTTTTGCGAACCCGTATCCTGTCAGTACAAGCGTTCACATCATCAACGTTTTCATGTCCTGCAATGTTTCATGTGCTTATCACCTCTGATTGGCCTTAAGTGCTGACCATTAAGCTTGAGCTTGTGATGACGATTTCCAGCTTTTTTAGCCAATCAGAGGCAAAGGACTTTCCCCAGGAAAAGTCTTCCCCGCAATGCGTCTTTTCCCCCTCCGAATATTTCGTAATTTGGCGTACTATATTCGTGTCGGCCCCAGTGTGTAAGGACCTGTAATTGTAATCATCTATTTTCAAATCCTTAGATAACAAAGCTAAGATGATTTAATTCTTCCTCCCTTTTTTACTTTTTAAATGCATGCTTGAAACATTTGTTTAAGGCTTATTTGTTTGTAATGAACATAAGTGTGATGATTCAGTTTGGCCAGCCTGACCAATGGCATCTTTAAATAGTTGGCATCATTGGCTTGTGAGGTCAATAAATAAAATGATCCAGTTATGTCAGCAGATCCTTCAGGCAGCTTTAATGTTGCTGCAGACAGCAACTTCAACATTATCGTAAATGATAACACATTTATGACATCAGATCAAGTTTATCCAGTGTCTGTTTAAAACATCTGCATGCTTTTATGCAAACTGATGAATAGATCCATTTTCAACTATTACCTTTTCTATGTATAAAAGTTCATTTATGATAAGAGTGTAGGTAGCATCTGTCTAATATAACCGGTAGAGTTCGGCTACTTTAATCAACTGTAAAAAACTTAAATTTGTTACCTTTGCCTGACACATACACCTTAACTTTATGAAGAATAAGTCTGGATGAGAGCAGACACTTTTCAGACTCTGACCAACTACACAAAGTGAAATTTTCTTCAAAGTAGAATAAGTAATACTATAATCACCAGCTTGTTTAGCCAGCATGCTGATCCAGAATCTACATGTAATCATTATGGTCCAGTTTATCACTTATTATTATCAGCTGTTGTAATTAGTCTCTGATGATTAAATGCAGCTGTTGACCATTGACTTTTCTTATATTTCTGCAAGGTGGTAGAAGGTGACTGCTATAAGAAAGCATATTGACAGTTTTTGTCAGAAAACACTAGTTACACAAGTAGAGGACAGACCAGCAAAGATGTAAGAGATACTGCTTTGTCCAAAGTGAGAACCAAAACCAGTAAATGCATTAAGAGCTTTCAGGTAACCAGATAAAAAAGTTGAGATCTTGATTTTAAAGAGATAAGATCAGCCTGTTATTATGGTGAAATAGGGCAAATAAAAATGTAGATTTTACGTCTACTTAGGGCTTCTGTAAGATACCTCTTTTTAGTCTTTCGCTCTAGTTCTATTTAATGACTGGATTGTATCTTGTGTGGTTTGGTACTGGCAACAGTTTATATTTTTTTCAATTCTTAATTTGGTGTGAAAGTAATTTCAGAACTTAACCTGCTAGATACTGCAAGGTTACTGTATTAATCCACGTAAGGAGCCAAACTCTGAACAATATTGAGTTAATGTTGAGATTATCCAAAGGATGAAACATCAGACTTTATTGCAAAGATAGACTGATTAATGGCGCAGATGAATTGAGTTTTGACATAATCTGCATCATATCAGCATCAGCCCTATGTGTAGTACATTTGGATTAAATATTCACAAAATTTTAGCTTTTTTTCCCTTCTAATTAGTACTATAAAATAGTTATATTTTGTCCAATTCAAAGTTTAAAGAAATCAACAAAAAAAACTTCACAATGCGGTAGCTGCGTTATACATCGGCCATCAGCTGACCTGCTCTATTAAAACTGGTATCGGCTACTGAGAAACTGTAATCGGTTAACCTCTGCTGGTAATACTGTACCCAGAATTTAGCTAAGCTATTTAATCATTTTAACTCCAAACAGACCACATGTTTTTATTTGATGAGGTATGCATTGATGATCAGTAATTTTGAGAGAAGCTTCAGCACCTGTTACCTTTAGGGTAGGGTTAGGATAAAACTGTTATTAGTTGTAATGCAATACCAGCGCCAGACAGCATCTGTAGCATACGAAGAAGCTGTTTAGAAACAAAACAAAACGAAAGCATAAGTTTCAGCCACCAGTTAAATAGGTGTGGCACTGTGAGACTTAGAAATGAGGAAAGCTGCAGAGACCTCTGTAACCACATACAGTTTTGTGTGAAACTTCTTTATCCGGATTTAACACGCCCATCTCGACCATAGCCGTCTAACTAGCATATCTACAGTCATGAGTCTTTCTCTGTCTCCATCCATCTGCATCACAACCATAGACAGTCTATGATCACAACTATTCAGATGATTGTCATATCAGTGATTATCTCTGGGGGTATTTTCACTGAAATGCCCATCCCACATTACTTTCAGTTTCTTTTAGCAAAAACAGTACTTATAATAGTTTCCGAGGTTATTGTTAAAATAATGACTAAGATTGTACGGGTAAGCTGTTGTCTCCTTTTTACACTGTTATTATTATTATTGTTAATTTGACCCCATACAGAACAAACATGATGATATGCCGACCTGCCTGTGAAGCACAGCTTATGTGTGAGAAGGACTGTGTACAGATCAGGAGTGGTCCTGCCTTTGATTTTTGGTTTGCAAACATTTGAGCTGGGGTGGAGCGAATGAATGAAGCTGAATGGGAACCGAACTGGAGACACCTTCAAAACAAGCAAACAAATTCACACCAGGATACACAGTTCAGGCTATTTTGTAATCAGCAAATGAAAAATTAGCCATTTGAGGAACCCTCTTGAAGGTTGTTGGTATCGTGATAAACAGCTGATGGTTGCTGTTTGGGGGGGAATTTCCAGCTGTACTCAGTGTTCCTCAACACTCAGGCACCAAATTTATTCTTGGGTCCACCAGTCAGCCTTTGTATTCCTCTTTGAGTCATCAACAATTTTCCATGGAGGCCAAAGATTTAGCACAGTTTTAGGATATCTAATTCAATCTTATTCACACAGGTGACCCAACTGGTTTTTATAGAATTCACCAAAAAAAAGCAGTTTTTCAGAGTAACTTTTTTTCTTTTCTGTTTTCCAACTGACTATTTTTTGTTTTGTTCTGTTTTGTTTTACCAGACTAATTGTTTTTCCTATTCTCTGGGATCATGATCATTAAAAAAAAAAAAAACGCTTTCATCCCCCTCTACTCGATTTGTTTGAAGCAAACATGTCCCACTTGTTTAGTTTCATTGAATTTTTACTCTCGTTTGGGTTTGAGACACTGGGAGATACTCCTTTCTTAAAGTCAGATAGATGGAATTGTTATAGGTTTGTCAACTTTGTGCAGGCACCTTAGGATTTGCATACCCTTTGTCAAACTAATAACATGCTTTACTGTCATTGACCCTGTAGTTGAAGTTATCTCGGAGCTGGAGATTTTGCTGATTTGGAGCAGCTGCGGTGGTTAAAGAGATCTGATTGTATGAAATTCTTGCAGGATTTTGAAGTATCTCACTTAGTTAGGAAAAAAATAGTCTGAGAAACAGAAAGAGGAAAAAAATAGTACGAAAAACAGAAAGGGGGGGAAAATATTAGTACAAAAATAGATCGAAAAAATAGTCAGGAAATACAGCCAAAAATAAAATAAAATTACTCCAAAAAACAGTTTTCTTTTTTCTTTTTTTGTAAGTGAATGCAATACGCTTCCTGAAGTTTTTACAGATCTCTGACCAGTTCAAGGCTAACAATCAGATGAGAGCTTCTACTGTGTTGAATGTCAGGTTAAAAATACCGAACACCAAGTCACTGCGGTAGTTAGGAGTGGCCCCTGATCAAAGACAGCCCAGGGTATCCCCAAGAAATGTGAATAACAAACTAGCCTATAAGAGATTACTCACAATATTTGTACACAGAGTTAGAAAAATTACACACCAAATGTAACCCTAAACTTAAATCCAGTCATGATAGGAATGTCAGACCAGCTCTCAAGTGTCAGGGCTCCCCACTAGCACACATGAAAAAAACCCTTCCTGCCAGGGTTCAATTTTACTACAAGGTAATCTCAGCTTTCATCTGTCTGACTAACATATACTGTGTGTCACTTAATATGGAGGATAATATTGATTAGCTTTCACTTTAACAGTTAAGGGAAAATGGGTAAGTGCTAAAATCCTGGCTTGGTTCAATACTCTCATCTGTTCAGTTTAGTGCTGACCTATCAGAGGGAAATATGACATCAGTGTGAGTCAAGGCCTGTCCTGTGAAAGATGCACTGCTCTTAATAGAATCACTCATGCCATTTTTAGTCTCTGGGCTGATTCAAATGTGGTCAAAGACAGAGGGAGAGGGGACAGTGGGTGAGATGATGATCCAAAATAGTTCCTGGGGTTTTTTCGTGTAACACTGTGTGTATGTAAAACCTGCTGATAAGCAGGCAGTTATGCTTAAGTTGCCTTTTTTAAATACCGCAACTTATATTTATACGCTCAGCTGTTGTCAGTTTTGCATGTTATGTGTTCTGGTTTGGGCTATTTAACATTCCCAGGTAAAGATATAATAAACTCTGTCATATAGGGACACAGTGTACCTTCAGCTCCTGCAGTAGGGATCCCTTCATGAATGTGACAGTATTAGATGTGACTGAGCAACTGCCTTTAGCTTTACTTAAGTTTTGATACCCCTATTACTTTTTTTAAATTTCTTAAAACTGCTTTTAAAAAAATGCTTTAAGATAAAACAAAGTGAAATAGACATTTCCTTATGGGAATTGTATCATTATCCTGGTTCTGCAAAGCATTTAAGTTGTGCATTTTGACTCCATTTTTGTACTTAGATAAATCTGGACTGACACCTTTTCATAATAAAGGCACACTATATAATGGAAGGGTGCTTTTTGATTAGATACATATATATCACACCTTATATTTAAGTTGTAATTGAAGGCTACAGTTTTCAACATTGTGTGTTTTTGTTTTCAGGAGATCCTGAATCAGAAGGTGGATTATCTGCCGTCTCCAGTGTTGGGATTGGGGGAATGTACGGCCTCTCATCCTCCCTGCCAGAGCCGACGGTCCAGCCGTTGGGCAACACAAAGAGAAGGTAAACTGAAGGACAGCACGCATTTCATTTTATTGATTCATTCATGATCATTCACATCACACAATCTTGAATTATAAAAACTTATTAGCAGGTTGACTCCTATTTTTTGTTCTATAATAAAGACATTTCATAACTAACTGGCTAATGCCAAACTATAAATTTTTCTTTGAAGATAATACAAAAGATTTTTTCCTTTTGCTGTGAAAGTCCTGATTTATAATTGTTTCTGTGAAGCCTGAGTAATAGTATAGATCATGGAAGTGTATGTTTGCTTAATTCCAACAGCTGCAGTGCTTCTAATGAATTGTTTCATAATAGATTTTTTGTTCCTGGTTTTTGTTGTTGCAGCTGTACATATAGAGGGGATTGTGCTCAGGGGCATCTCCCGGACTAGAGTAGACAAGGAGTACAACTTTGAGGTAGGTGACACACTAAATACACACACAAACTTCAAACACACATGAACAACATAGAGGACATTTTCAGTATTACTCTCAGAAAGCAGAAAACTTTAGATTGATGAATAAGGCTTGACTGAAGTAGAAAAAAGAAAATGACAAGGTCAAAAAGATGCAGAAAATGAGCTAAACCTAGAGGGGCATCCACCAAAGTGAAGAAAGCAAACAAATAATACCAATAAACCTCAACACACTGCTTTGTCCGTGTCATAAGATGGGTTAAGGGAGCAGAATATGCCAACAGACTCTGAAATTTTCATGAAGAAGGACCTTATTCAGGTGCTGCTATAATTTTTTTTTTCTACATCTTTGAAGAACACAAACAGAAAAAGGGCAGTATTGGGATTTTTCCAGGGAAGGGGATTGTTGAGTTGGTCAAAGAAAAAAAACTACAATGACCATTTTTTCTACAGTTAACAGTTTAAGGCATATTGTAGTGATGGTATATGATTAAAATGCCTTTATTTTACATAAAAATTGTCTTTAAAAAAAAATAGCTAATGCATTGCAATGTACTCAGGTCTTCATCAGGGCCACTGGCAACAATCAGATAATCAGTCAAACCCAAATAAAGCTTATTAGAAAACTGTTACCTCAGAGGGTTTACCACCATCTTTATGAAGATGTAAATTACTTATTCTAAAATCTGTGAAATCATCTCTGAATCCAAACTTGGTGTCAGTTTTTTTGTATAATTAGGTGATAACCAGTTTTATGCAGGTCAATGTAGAGTTGGCTTTTCAGGGCTTGAGGTCTTGTCTCGCCTAACCTACTTCGCATTACCTCCGGCGAACTACATTATCCCTTACATAATGCTCTGTGTTGATGAAATAACAAGATTAGTATGACTGTAAACACTGTATTTGCGTCTGCTGTTTCCTAAGGTGCGCCTGCTAGACACTGCATACACACAGAATCAACACACATGCACTTACCTTAAACTACATAAAGCTGCTAAACACTTCTCTGCATGCTTGCTTATAGCTCTGCCTTTGATCAATTTTAAAAACAGCCTCATTGTAGCTTGTTACAGGAGTAGCCTGGTGATAAAACAATAATATAGATGGATTTCCGTAATTGTTCAGCAGGTAATTAGAAAATAAATAAGGTATGTACAGTTAAAACGTATTTACCGGTGCTGTTAGTGGGTGGGCTCTCTGCTTTATGTGCATCTTAGGCAAATGTCTTTGTTTTCCTTTTTTTTTCCCCGCACTAGCTGGCATTTGCGCTCACTAATCCCTGGCGTCTATCTCATAGTGACTCAGTGTGGTGCTAAGCGGATGGAAGCGTATCAGTGCCGATGAGCTCGTCTTTTCAGAAGTGAATGTTTCCCAAACATGGGATTCGCAGTAACAAATCGGAATATTTAGTTCTCATTTACAGAAAATAAAATTCGATTCAGACAGATGGAGGAGAGAGGCGAACAGCCCCCGTTGGCCTGACTGAGCCTTCACATTCAGGCCAGGAGCGTCCACAACAGTGAGCTGTTCTCACCCTCCATCTGTTTCTACTGGACCAAACCACTGATGCTCACACGCAAAGACACTGAGGACGCACATACTAAAACATACTGCACCGCCATAAAAGACATTTAATTCTCATTGTGCAGCTCAAGTTGATAGCCTTCTTTCATGAGAACTATTAGACTGTGTAAAAAGATTCTTACTGAGAAGAAGTGAATGATTACATCCAGCAAAAGTGATAACCAACACTTTTAATGTATAATGTATAATGTATACATTTGTCAAACAGACCTTTTTTAATATAAAGCAGTTAAAAGCCGTTAGCATCAGATCAATTTTAATGTAAACAAATTTCTGTTTTATGTTTCCTTACTGTGAACAACCGACTCTGAATAACACTGCCCTTTATTAATGTGCTTTCCTGAGGCTCGTGCGGTTACGCACAGTCATGAGTAAGTGGTGAGCTCACACAGCTCAGAAAAGATACAACATCCCCGTGTCTTAGCAGGAAGGTATGTTGGTATTGGCCGCTTTACAGCCTCTACCTACATGTCCTTTGTTTTTCTTTTGACTTCTTTTAGATTTTTCCAGGAAGGAGGATTTTTTTTAAAAAGATACAAAGACTGGAATGTAAAGTACAAGTTTTAAAGATATACCTCTACAATCCTTAGGAATTGTATATGTCAGATCTGTTGTTGTACAATTATAGAGGGAGATAAAAAGCTTTGTGTGTCTGTGTGAAGGTTTTTTTTTACCTGTTTTTTTATGTTATTGTGCATAGAACAGTGACTCTTTCCGAATCAATTATTAAATGAAAGGTCACAGTGTACATTAGTATATGTTTGTGTTTTTTCAAGGGCTCCTATGAGGAGTTTTTAACTGATTTTGAAATAAGATCACTCTGATACTGACACTTTTTCATAATCCATATTTTGAAATGAGATCATCAGTCAGTTATCCTTCTAACATGAACTGTAGTGCCTGTGTTCAGGTCAGATTTTCTCCAAAAAGAGGCTGAGTCAATGTGCATCACCCACCCAGAAGAGACTATGCTTAGCACTCTACCGGTGAAGTTTGGCAGTAGGAAGAAAGGGAACAAGCAGGGGCAGTTTAATTTCATTTTTTGCACAATGCAGGGCTTGACACTAACTTTTTTCACAAGGAGCACATGTGCTCCTAAGTTGAAAAAGTAAGTAGCACACAAAGAACTTTAAGGGCACAATGAAAATTGATCAAATAATGTTTGTCTTATTGGTTGACATAAGTACTATTACTTGAAATCAATTTTAGGTCTTTTGGTCACATGACATGGAAGGACAACAGCCTTTTCTGAGAACATCAACTGGTAGAAGACACTGGTAGATCCACAGTGAATGTCTCTCAAATATCCAACCTAAAACTAACTTCACCGTGCTATTTACATGAAAAAACATTTGTTGCCTCAGCTAATTTTTTCAGCTATTTTCAGTTGCAAATGCGAGTGAAATGGTCGCACTGTCGAGCCCTGCAATGTTTTGTTCTCATTGCTTATGATAAGCAGGATTAGTAAAAAAAAGGTTGTTTTTTGTCAAAGCACTGATTAGGACAGAGAAGCCAGGTGAAAGAGCACAATGGTAATTATCAGGCTTTAATATTTTTGCTGGTGTATCAATTAATGCTGCTCTGCAAAAGAGTATAACGGTGATCATATTTCTATATCTATATCTATATCTCTCTATATTTATCATATAAATACGTACGTACACATACAGACACTCTAACATTTATTGGGACTCTGGAGCACACATCTGGTGTTTTTCCACCTTTTAAATGCTGGTGGTAATATGGTAATACACAAACTTTAATTACTATTACGTTACAGTTGATGTACATGTTAGGGCCCGACCGATATGGATTTTTTGGGGCTGATGCCGATACCAATTATTATTGGGGGGAAAAATTGGATTACCGATTAATCAGCTGATTTTAACATTTTTTATGAAGTTATAAAAAATATATACTGTAGATATCTGCAGTATAGTATATACTGTAGTATAGTGCACTGTAGTACAAGTAACCACAAACCAACACCTTATCACTCTGCATCCTTGCAAGAAGTTGTCTTAGAAAATTAAGATAATTTAAAATAAAGATCTGTATTGTTTTTATTTGTTGCCACAGTGCAAACATTGTTATGACACTGGGCGATGGTGCTCATGGGAAAAGAAAGCAGTCCTTTTATTATCAAAAGAATGAATCATCACGACATGAAAACTCCTCACAGTACCTTAGTGTGTCACATTACCATTAAACATGAACCACATCCTTAATCAACAATGTTGCAGTGATGCTTGTATTTGTACTTTGTGCAGTGATGGGAAATGCACTCTGTTGTTTTTCAGGTGAAGTGGTCAGACTCGTCATCCAGCAACGTGACCAAAACCCATCTCGAGCTGGAGAATTTCCTTCTCAAGGTACCTGCATTTTTTGGATCGATAAATACATCAATGCAGTGAGGAACTATGAGCCTGTCTGGACTTCAATTCAGGATTTATACTGCAGCTGTATTTTTACAAAATCCAAAGTGTTTTATATTTAATCCACGAAAAGCTTTTGCTGATTTAGCCCTGGCAAAGTTCATGCTGGTTCACTGACAATCTGTCACAGCCTTCTATGACATTTTGGTCCAGATTTTTTTTGTATCGGACTGTCAAAGTGTGGTTTGACTGTCAACACAGGAAATGTCATAGCAATAGAAGAAAGTATGCCTGGGCATTATGATTTTTTCATACAGTGGAGAATCACATAAGACGAAATAGTGCCATGCCTTGAGGCTTTCTAAGCTTTTTCCCTCCTTCATAATGCGATGTTTGGATAATCCAGCCACACAAGAGTAATTTGAGATGTAGCGTACTGGGGATTTCACGAGATCCAACAACAAACTCAGATTACGGAGTGATTGGTTTAAGTCTCCAAGACATTTTCTTGGAGTAAGACTAGATAAGCTGACAGATTGTTGGCTGAAGCTTCAAAAACACTTGCGCTGAATTGCGTTTGATACCAGATTTACACACAAATAACTACAGTTTAAGCTCTTTTCCTATGCTGTTCAGATGGGTGATTATGGCTTTATTTGGCCGACCCTTTTCTCAGTGCATCTTGCCTGTTGTTTACATCTAGGATGTATGTTTTTTTTTATTTTTTAGCTTCCCAAGAATCAGTGCACTGAGTCTTTTGAGAAGAGCATCCTGAGGCTTCTTAACCAGGGGGACCAGAAAGAGAGCAGAGAGGTGGAGAAGAACCTCAGGTACGTTAGAACCAACTTGCAAGATTTATATCAAGATATTTTATTTCATTTCTGTTGAAATGATTTGCAAACCATCAAATTCTGTTATTCAACATTTGATATAGGATCTTTACTCCTTTAAAATTGGGGTTGTAAAAACAAAGTAAAAAACATACTCTTGCATGTGTAACTTTAGACTAATGGGTGGTAGCTCACAAGATATTTTATTGTTATCTAATGATCACTTTTTATGAAATATTTGATGGCTAAATTCCTCTATTATGATTTAAATTCATTTGAGACCAAAAAAAGAATAAGCCTGGGAAAATTTGTGTTTTTTGAAGCTTTCTGGCATCATGTTAAAAAAATCATATGAAAACACTGAAAACTTGAGCCCTGTCTAAGTAAAAACCACTGCCCCCACTGCGGTCACTTCGTCCTGTTATTTCCAGTCCTTTAAGCACAAAAGGTCAACGTCCCCGTCCTTTCCAAGAAATATTTTTTCAGGATCTGTTCCTGCATGTATCAATGTGGAAAACATTTTTTTTGTCTGAGCTGCATGATTTTTACTATGAAGACACCACTGGTCTTCACAGTGGTTCAGTGTGTAAGACAACTATGTGTAGATGGAGCTAAATCAGATACAGTTTTTTTAGAGGCTTGCTTGTTCTTATGACAAATATAGCAGTATCACACAAGAGAGAAAGAATGAGAACATGCAAATTCAAGGAAATATGGCTCAAATTAAAAGTATAAGAATAAAAGTAGAAGGGTTGGGAGAAAAAATCAATTCAGCATAGTATTGCGATATTTTGTCTGGTGATCTATAGTATCATCTCATTTACGAAGTATTGATTTTTTCAAATGAATTGCTAATATCAAGTCAAATCTATGATGATGGAAAAATAAAAACAGAGGTGACATCATAGAGCAGGAGAAAGTTAGTGCAACAAACATGGCAGCACATGGGGAAAAACATTAGGATTGCAAGCAGGGCACAAATGAGTTGAACCTGACTCATAAGGTTTACAAGATGTGCTACATGAAAATAAAATACTGTGTAAACAAGACAAGCATAAAGGAAAGACAAATGCTAAATTAGCTATACAGTGGAAAAAATTGCATAAATCGCAATATATGTTATTGCAATATGTTTTGCACAATTTTTAACATCGTAATAATATAATAGTATCATGACCTAAGTATCATATCGTGATAATCTCGTATAATGGCCTAAAACATTGTATTGTGGCCTTAGTATCATATCGTGATAATATGGTATTGTGGCCTTAGTATCATATTGTGATAATATCGTACCGTGGCCCAAGTATCATATCGTGATAATATCATACTGTGGCCCAAGTACCATATCGTGATAATATCGTACCGTGGGGCCACTCGTGATTCTCACCCCTAGAAAGTAGGTAGGGACAAATATTAAGAGGTATTTAAATAGCACGAATTCACAAGTGTTATCTCAAGATGATAAACAAAAAAACTGGTCTAGACCATAATATTTATGATATTTCAAAGACCAAGTGTGAAGACATGATAAGATTGAGCCTCATCTTTTAAGATCTGACCCACTCCCATCCCATCTTCAACCACGAGTGAAAAACTGCAGCATTTATCAAGTTACAGCAGAGAGGAAGAACTTCCTTTAACATGCAGAAACCTCGAACAGAACCAGACTCATATTAGACAGTCATCTGCTGAGACTGAGCTGGGATTAGAGAGGGTAGAGAAGGAGATGGAGAAAGAGAGCGATGCAAACAAGCTTTTAAACGTAGGATATGTATCTGCCATGTAGTCCAACGTGTCATTTAAAAGTATGAAGAAACCCTGTCAGTGTAAATACTCTGTATTTTAAAAAAAGGATTTGCAAGGAAACACTAGATGGAGGTCAAAAACAAGAATCAGGTTTTCAAGAGTCTGAAGACAAATGCATGTTGTAATATGTCAGAGCTGCTGTGCCTGCTGGGACATATAAGAGTGTGTTTTTGTGTATGGTGGAAACAACAATGGAACTTTGGGTGTCACAGTTTCCTTTTTTAGCCTCCATGAGCTGTCTGCTGTTGTTTTGTTTGGGTTGGTGAACCAAATCAGCGGCTCAAACTAATTTCCTGTTATTTCCAAAAGGTTAAAGCCCCTTCCCCCATGTTTCATCTTTGCCCTGAGTCACACGCCAAACCTCTATTTCACTGTGTTCAGTTTTAATGATGTTAGATCGTTGTTCTCTTCAAATAGATCTTGGTGTTATCTCCAAACTGTTGTCTTCATCTCTGCCCTTAAGCTGTGAAAGCTGTGGTAGACAGAGAAGACTGACACACACAAACACTCAAGCACACACACACGCACAAATATACAGCATCCACCAGTTTCTCTTTGGGAGAAATGAAACTTTGGAAAGTGAAACCTAAATGCCTGCACTTGAGCATTTCATCAGAAGCTCAGGCTGCTCTGCTCACAGTGTGGTTGGACTGCAGTCACTGTTTTACTCTTTCCCTCTCCTCCCCTCTCATATCGTTTTTGGCTTTGGAACAACTAAGGTTTTGCTTTTGTTGTTTTAACAACAGTATGTGGATTTATTTGCATTCCAAATAAGACTACAGATGGGTGCAAACATTTGTTTTCATCAAGATCTTATTTGCATGTTCAGGAGCATTTGGGTTTGCTTTTAGCCACAGAAGAAAAAATACTGTAAGAAAAGGAAAAGATTCTATAAAGAAAGGGTTTTTATTTTACCCTTGAAATGAAGTTAAGTCCTTGGATGCTGGTTTAGCCCCATGTGCAGAGGCTTTAGTCCCCTTTGTGCTGGTCTCAAAGTCAGTTTCCAATCCCAACAATATTCTGAATCTAAATAATAACAGTAATCTGAATATATCAAGCTAAATCCAAGATAACCCCAGTACAGTCAGAATAAACTGAGACCTGTGCTTTGAGAGTTGTGTGGACAGGGAGATACCAGACCTAAACTGAAAGATGCTGAAAAACGTTTGAGAAACCTCTACCATTTCACACATTTTTTTTAAGAAATTCAAATATAAAATGTTGGGAATTTTTTTTTTTTTCAGCAAGTGCCACACTTGTATTTATTCTGGATAAATAACCACCACATCCAAGTTTTCATTCTTCTCCTCCTCTGTCCATCTTCAGGGAAAGGTTCCTGTCGGCTCCTCCAGTTTTCAGACAGACCAGGAAGGTCTGCAGCTTCTTCAATTGTGACTCCAGTTATTCTTCCAAACGCAACAGCTGCAGATGTGAGTATCAGACTAAGAACAAAATTCAGTGAAGTATAAAAACAGTTTTCCTCCTCAGAGACCAGCCATCACTAATTCAAGCTTGTCTCAGAACGAGTCACAGTGACATTTAAAACTGGTTTCATCCCAGTCAAACATGAAAGCATTTTTCTGGGTGATTTGATAAAAGGGAGAAATTTTCTGTATCAAAATACTCAGAGGATTAAACTTTATAGAAGCTTTATTCTTTTATAATTGTTCTGCAGTTCAGAATATAAAACTGCTCTGAATTAGAGAGTTTCATAAGTATTATGGTTCCAGTGTTGCTAACATGTCTCTGAGTCTACACTGCAGGGCTTTCTGTGCGTATCTGTCTCCCATATCCAGTGCAAAACAAAACTCAAATACAAATGCAAATATTTTGAATTGTATGTTTTCCTCGGGGGTGGTCTTATAACGGAGTTAAATTTAAGTAAGGTCGTAAAGGAGGATTTTCAGAGTATTTAGAAATACTCATGGTAAACAAGAGACTTATGGATAATACAGGTCAAATGTTTTACCCCATTGAAGCCTGCAAGAGCCTTTAACTAAGCCTTGATGTGCCTTTTTTTGCCCAATGGAATAGGAAACTAGGTGCCTATCTTGACTTCTAGCAAAGGACTTCTTAGAATAGAGCCAACAGCGATCATGTTCGACTATCAACTGTATATAGAATGGATATTGTCTGCCTCCTAGGTGGGTGAAGCCACTGCGAGAACAGCACCCTCCGTTGACAGGCTGCAGTATAGGTCATAAATCCCACCTCCTCCAGCAATCCCTATGGAGCTGTGGACAAACTTTAATAATTAATTACACAAAATATAAAATATTCTTCCCCCTGGTTGTGATGTTGACATGTAGTTACTGTAAGAGTGGTTTGTGCTCAAGTCCTCTTTTGTCTGTACAGCTCCGTTTTTAAAAGTTATTAGGGGGTTCATACTTCATACTATTCATTACTATGATTGACACTCGATACAGCTTATGGGCGTACGAAGATTGCGTAGCTCACCAGTGGGATACACTGTTTGAGCCGAGCGTCATCACAGTGACTCTCCCGCCTCCCAAATGCATACAACGCTACTCCGCAAGTGGTGGTTCCAAGAAGTGGAGAAAATCCCGGAAATACAGAGAGAAATTCGGCTTCAAATTCGTATAATGACGAAAGGCGGAACAAAGTTGTCCATAGTACAGTCTATGTGTTCGACTGATCCAACCACATACTCACAAACTGTGCACCTGAACACACCGAGCACACCTGAAAATCTCCAATAGTCTGTATATCTTTTGAATATTTTACCGGGTAAGGCTGTCAAAATTTCCTAGTTTGGTACTTTTCAATAACATATGCTTTAAAATGATAACAAACATCTGTATTTCACATGCAGTAGTATTGAAAAGCATTGAAAGTTAAAAAAGGTTGTCACTCATTTTTAACCAGAGGCCAGAGGCTAGCAAATGACAGTGTGCGTTACAATCTGGTTTGTTACTTGAAAAGAGGAAGTAACATTAAAAAAGTTGTTTTTTGGTCAAATTAAAATGAAAATTATTATAAAAGAAGCAATTAAACAAAAATGCGACAACTCAAAAGTGACGGTGAGTTGATCAGGGTCCAGCTGATCTCTCAAGGTGATGCTGGCCGCCTTCTTAAAAGGAGCACCGCTTTCTGATTGGTGCAGTTAGTCCAGGTTGTTTGCCAATCAACTCCTGTCTGCTTTGGGGGGGCTGGCCTATCAGAGAGGCACACCACTCCTCCAGTCACCACACACACACACATTCACACACATTCACAGAGGGGGGTACTGCAGTAAATTGGCCTGCTTAAACTCATACTGTTGTTAAGCTGTTGTAATCACCTTGCAGGACATGTGGTAATAAGGATAAGCAGAAAATCAGATCAAACCACTCTTCCAGGGGTTATCTTTCAATAGTGAATAAAATATGCAGTTTTTGATTGTTTAAATCCTAATTTGTTTTTCCATAGACATCTCACATGACCCAGGAGTCCATTATTGATACCATTAGATTTTCTCCTGGTGTCATAAATTCTTGTGAAGTAACAAACTGTCACTGAGATTGGTCCAAAATGTGATGACTTGTCTGGGTAATGATGTTTTCTTTACAGGTAACTGCCAGCTTGGGAAGGTCTACCAAGGAGATTGCTCTGATGCCTCCAGCCAGGAGGAAGGTGAGAACAAGTAACATGGTTTCACACATTTCCACTGCACTAGTTTGTTGTTCCCCTGTAGGGTGTAGAAGGTGAAGAGGAGAAGCAGCAAAAGGACAAATGAAATACAAAGGAGCATACTGTGTAAAGAGTGTATGAGACCTGTTTGTACATACAGGCAAAGTAGGAAGAAGCAGCCCACTAACCAGGCCTGCAGTCATAGCTGCAGCTTCATAGTAAACATGAAAAGTTAACTAGCATGTATTTTTGGAGGTGGGCTGGAAAGGCTGAGTCTCTTTCGAATCCTCGAATTTCACGGCTATATTTGCCCGATCACGTGCTGACCTGAGTTCTGCAGGAGCTGCAGTAACCTCAACCCCGGCCTGCCGCATACTTGGGTTGGAATTTGTGTCACTGGCAGATCTTGTTTGTGCTCGATTGAGGTTATGCTCTAAATCTTTTACAAGTTTCATTGTGTCGAAGGATTTATGCAAAAGTCAACAAGCAGATGAAACATTTCTTAAATAAGTTTGCCAACCTTTCCAGAAATACAAGATGAGCTGAAATGCATCATAAAGCTAAGATGTTGTATTTTCAGTTTGAAACAAAAATGCTGAATACAAAATTCTGTTAAAAGAGGTCAGTGGGTCTGCCTCTTGAATTCTGAGCACTGTTATTGTTGTTTTACTTTTAAAGCAAAACTTATTTCATTTGCATAAATGTCTTTCACTACCTGCATAGTTCCCTGATTTTACATTCATGAAGATCATGAGTATCATCATCCACACATTATCATTCTGATGATCCTCATTAAAGGAGAGATGTTCACTAGGTTTACTCAATCATCAGTATTTTTAGAGCAGTTTTGGTTGTTGATGCACTGTAGACTGATGTCTTTAAATATCAGTCCCAGGTCTAGAATAGAGTCATTGATATGTCAAGTTGTATGCGTGGCCTGGTTGTAGCCTGTTTGGGCATATCGTGTCATGTACTCTTACCTCTATCCCTCTGCCACAGTGAATATTTCAACAACATGTTTTATAATGTCCTGATACTAGAGAAGTGTTGATGAAATGTGTATTTACTCAGACAGTATAATACTCTGATGGAGCTAGTATAGAGGCAGAGAGGGAGAGAGGGAAAGAGGCAGGGGAAACCCACCTGACAGACTTAGCGAACTGCACATGAACATAAGTGCAGAAGTGTTTTAAACATCCACACCTATAGTGAAAAAAACACTGATATGCAGGTATATCGGCCTGCATCTAAAACATCAGCACTCTGATGCAGGCAGTCCATTCCAGACTCCGCTCCAACACCTCTATCTAGCAGCACCCGGATCCAGCATGTAGAGCCCATGTAATCACAACAACAGTGTGTACTACGATACAAACAAAGTCGCAACGAGTAGGTGGGATGTCGGCAGTATTTTTCATTGTAGTCTGAAAAAGACATTGCAGCTGAGTGCAAAAGTTTGTGCCAATACCAAATCAATATCGGTATAGGTCAATATTGAAGGCTACAATATCAGTATTGTATCTGAGGTAAAAAAGTTATCAGGACACTCCTAATACAAACAGCACCGCCACACAGAGGTGTAACGCTGTGATCACAGTGCAAAACAGACCAAATTACCAAGTGCTGCTGCCCTAGGAAAGGGCCTCTGACTTGAAACTGGAGGAGATACCCTGCCCATCATCTGAAACTTTGGATTTTATGCCTGGATTGAAGAGGTCTGGCAGCGGCTGCAACAATAATTCTGTTTCAAGTCAAAGTTGGACTTCTCCATTTCCTGTTATTGTCTCTTTTGACAACGAGAATGATATAAACAATACCAGAGAGGACTTTCTTGTAAAGCTTCACATAGTAGCCCAGGCCTTTATAAGTTTTTGTCTAAAAATGTCAAACTCGACTGATTCAATATGAGACAGGTTTAATTGTTTTGTCTTTAAAATTTGGATTTTTGTTGTTATTTTAACTTTTAATTCCATCCTCAAAGCCTGTCCAAGCAGTAAAGTCCTCCTTGACCCTCCTTTCAGTCATTAGGTATACATTAATGGACTTCAATTACTTTCCCTTTTGGGCACTTATTCACTAGTGTGAGGGCATCTAAATTAAACCTGCCTTTATCAGAGGAGACCCTGCCTTTAAAGTAGTTGTGTTTATTAGGAGTTTTAATGTACTTTAATGGTATGAGTCTTGTTTTGCAGTGTTATTGATGTCGGCTTTCACACCAACTGCTTCATTAACTATATTTTGTTAATTATTCTCACAGATTTGGAGTCTTTTGTTCAGGGACACAAGAAAAAACACGGGACCAAGAGTCCATGTCAAGGGTGAGTAAAAGTGTGGGATTTGATATGAAACTGTCGTGCAATTAATAACAAAAAGACAGTAAATAGTGGTTATTAAGGGAAAGATGTTTGCTAACATCCCTCAGCAGTTCTTGTCATGATAGTTTTATTAGTGAAGGTATAATAAACAAATCAGTTCAGGTCTCAAAAATGACTAGTTCAGAAATGGAACTGAAATGTTGTAATAAAACATTTGAAGGACATATATAACTCTTCTGTCCTCTACCAGTCTTTCCAGTGCCAAGGGCTCTCAAGGAGAGACTCGGAGGGGGGGTCATACTTCAGAGCTCAACGGTCCAGTCGAGAGGAGAAAGGCTGATCAGGTGAGGAGAAAACGGGGTCAGGCGCCAGGATGTTTCCAAATCAAAGATAAAAGTCAAGCAGCTCCTGTTTGATTTTTTTGAGTCCATCAATCAGTCAAACAGTCTTTCTGTTTAAAGCACTTTTCATAAGAACTAAAACAATCTTAAAATAATGGCAATAGGGGAGACAAATGCAACAATAGAACTTAAAAAGAAAAGACCCAAACCCTGATGGATCATGGGTCAGTAGGGTTGGGGGGCTCTGCTGGGTCAAGATGTTTCTTCCATGAACAGCTGCACAGATAGTTAGCAGTGTTGGTCTAATGATTAACATAACTGTAAAGCTCTGAAGCACAGCTGAGGAACAACTCCATGAACACTAGTTAATCATTTTACATGAAGGTCAGCAGGATTGAGTTAAAATAGCTGTTCTTCTTTTACGAATGAGGCAGCAGCATGTGTGTGGGTCAGAGTGAGTGTGTGAGTGTGTGTGTGAGTGTGCGCGTGCGTGTGTGTGTGTGTGTGTGTGTGTCACTAGCTGCCACGTGAATGGGAGTACTCACTGCTAATCTCACTGATTTAGGTCAAGACCATGTGTATGTGTGAGTGGGAGAGAGGCGGCACTCTGCTGACAAAGCACAAAGCTCGCTCCCTCAGTCACAGAACAGGCTGGACACTCTTTAAAAGGCTGTTTTTGATGCTTGATGATGCCACTCGGTTTTTAAAATGGCAATTATTAGGGCCAATAATAATTATAGGTCCAGTTTGGTAGTAGAATGTTGAATGGGAGAGTGAGTTTCTTCTATCCTGCAGATTTCAAACACACAAAAATGATGCATTTTAAACAAAGACTGTAAATGTAACAAGTACAAACAGCTCAGTGACATTCACACACGACATTATGTATTTATATGCTTACTCATGGACTGACAGACTTTTTGGAGCCAGAGGTGGTTATATTATAATGAGAGGGTCACACATCCTTCTTATATCGATTTTACAACAGCTTTTATCATAAATTTACTAAAAATAAAATGTGGTGTTGGAGAGGACTTGAAATGAGGGATTGAGACTGTGAACTTATTTAGTTAATTACAACAATGCAAGGTGAAATGGTGTATCAAAAGATGATTTTGGCCACATTTATTGCACCCTGTGGTTTTAGAAAAGACTTAATGAGTCTTATTCTGAATGAAATACTACATCTCATGCAATACACATGGGGGCTGAAATTTATACCTAATACGTGTATATGTTTTATGCATTTATAAATAAGTGACATTTGAATAATACAATGATGTTTCTTATCATCTGGATCCATATATCTGTTTTCTGCTTTCAAATCAAACTCTCCCTTTATTTTTGCCACACCATGTCCTGCTCTCTAAGCACACAACTGACTTACTGATAGGTCTTAAATAATTTCTGAGAATGTTAAAAGTTCAGATTGTTTCATCAGCTCTGTGGTAGGAACTTTGAATTAGAAACTCTCCATCTTATGCTGCATGAGCCTTTTACAACACTAAAGTTGTAAAACATCAAATCCGAGAGGAATCCTCTGTCAAACATGAAGAGATCCATTTAAGGTTTCGGTTGAAACATGCAGGCTTGACTCTCTGTCCTGTTTTTTTTTTTCTTTCCTATAGCACCAGGACCCTGAGAAGAGGAGCCACCCAGCCAGCAAATCAAAGACCAGAGGCCTTCCTACAGACAGGTGGGTCCACATATTTAACTGCAGTGTTGTGCAAACTTTCTAGCAATCAGTTAAGATGAGGGAACTTTTGAGTCAGGTATTTGAAACTCTCATGAACACTCATTAACCTTATCTCCTTTTTATTCCAGGGACAAGGGAAAAGGAAAGGGCGCCGCCTTTGTTGCTAATGGCAGGCTGGTACCGGCTCTGTCACCTCAGAGGAAAGGTGAGTGGAACAGGAAAGTACCAGATTAAAGTGTCTCCTGTGTGAAAGCTTGAATCGGCAGTGCTCAGTGTTAATCACCTAGTTTGTTCAAAATGAATCATTTGCATCAAGTGAAACAGCTGTGAATAATATTCTGTCTTTAGTTGACAGGATCAGTTGTGGGGTGAATGATAGTAGAAATCAGTAGAATAATACTGTGCTCCATTTGTACTTGGAAGTTGGATTTTCCGAGTTCCCAGTCAGAAATTCATCTGGAACACCCCCCTGAAGTTGTTTTTCACCAACCCCGACTTGACAACAATGTCATAATCCAACATAACTGCTGACAATTGTAAACAACAGCTAACAACGGCTAGCAGTTGGCATCCATCTTGGTTTTCTGACTTGTTCACTGGGACGCTGTCAACTCTGGTGTAACGCCATTCCCAGCTCCAACATCCGACTTCTGAAGTAACTGGAACGCAGCATAAGCTTATTTTTTTCTGTTGCAGCTGTAAAAAGGTCCTAAAAAAGCCCCTTTTCTTCATAAAACTTTTCTCTGTCAAGTGAAAGGATAAAAAAATGCACTGTTAGGTGATTTAAAATGTTTCATATTCTCTATGGTGGCTTGTCTGTAATATTAACTCCTGTGTTGTTGCAGATGGAGGTTCTTGTCCAGATACATTTGGTGAAACCTCATCAGAAAGTTACAGCTCCCCATCCAGTCCTCAACACAGAGGACCAGAGAGCATGGACAGTGAGGATGACAACAACAAAGGTCAAACCCGCTCACACTCTGACCCGTCATTTTGCCTTAGAAATGTTGGTGAAACCTGGACTGATTCTGTGCTTTCATGTTCTTGTCTCTGTAGACACTGACAGCCCCTCTGATGACTCCAGCAAAGGCCCAGGCCCTGGCATGTTCTTTGCCCACCAGACTGATCCATCAATGGTGGGGGAGGTCGCCTCTGTCAACCCTTTGTCTTCCGGTACCCACCAGGCCCAGATGGAGCCAGTTTGCCCAGAGACCAGCGCAGACTTCCCGCCTCTCTCCTTCATGCATCCTCTGCCCTATGTTCTCCCTAACGGGGCTGTGGACTCTCCACTTCCACTGGTTCCTCCTCCCAGCCAAAACATTGTTCCTGACGTGAAGCCTTCATCTGGGACTCTAATGATGCAGCTACCCCTTGTGCCTCCAGCTGTTCCTGGACTTGTGGGAGACCCAGAGAAGAGGGACATGCGCTCACCCTATGGGATCCCCCATATGGGCCTCCACCCTTCAGGAAGTCCTGCTGTGCAGCCTCTTGTTCAGAGGTTCAAAACTGTTTTGCCTCACAGTCAAGGTGTTACTGATGGAGCTTCGGGGAGTGGATCTAGCCCTTCTGCCCCTCAGACTCCTGTTAGGGCCATCAGTGTCTTGTCCCCAGGCCCCACATCCTTCTCCTCCCCTCCTCAGCAGTCTCTGCTCTGCCAAGATCCTGCCAGTGCTAGCTCAGGGCTGGCCCCCTCTCTACCACATGCGGAGAATACTCATGCCAAACACCCTGGTTTAACCTTACCATCAGGCCTACCTTCTCCTTACACCCTGCCACCTGTCCCCACCTCCATTATGCCTGCTGTAGGAGCACCTGCACCTACAGGGATAGCACCATCTCCTGGACATGTACAGGCAGCTGTTCCTCCAGCTGTGCCTACCCATACCCCTGGACCTGCCCCCAGCCCAAGCCCAGCGCTTACCCACAGCACAGCACACAGCGACAGTACATCGTACAGCAACAGCAGCGCTTCCTGCGGAAGTGCCTCAGTTGTTCACGGCAACCCTGTAACCCTTCAGCAGACCCAGCAGCAACAGTTGCCCTCCCAGCAGCCAACACAACAACAGCCGCAACAGCAACAGCAGCAGCCGATAAGCTGTGGGACCTGCGGTTGCCACAACAACTGCGGCAGCCGAGGCAGCGGCACAAACAACAACAGTGTCAGTGGTGCCTCTGGTTGCCAGGCACCCCTGTTCTTTCCCACCCACCAGGTGTTTAGTGTCCCACCGCACCTGTTCCAGCTCACAAATCTGCGCAGCAGCAATTACCTCCCCCAGGCCCAGCCTCACCAGGCCAACGGAGCTGCCACCCTGCCCACCTTCTTCCCTACTGCTCCACCTCCTGCACACCCTCCACCCTACGGCCCCCTCCACACCCACTCCCACAGTCATACAGATGTGCAATCACACATGCTGGGCACCCAGGCTGCAGCCGTGGCTGCAAACTACAACCTTCAGCAGCAGATGGCGCCAGCATCGTTCTGTCAGCGTGTGTACCAGCATGTGTACCCAAACCCCCTGGGGATGCTGCCTGCCGCTGCGCTAGGGGGAGGAGGAGTCAATAAGAAGAACGGCCATGTGTCTTGTTACAACTGTGGTGTGAGTGGGCACTACGCTCAGGACTGCAACCAACCTTCAATAGACTCCACGCAGCAAGGTAGTGCAGCTGTAGGAAAAAGGTTTAAACATAGAACTCCTTAGTTTCCTTACCTCAGATCAGCATTATCACTTAAGTCTCATCACTTAATTTATAAACACTTTTAAAAGCATAAATTTGACCTTGTGATAGTCATGTCCAAAAACTGAACAAATCCAAAAATACTACAGTGTACTAGCCGGCAAATGAAGACAACTTAAAAGCAAGTAGATGAAATGATCATTAAAAATGCTCACATGTTGCAGCACAGACTTATTTAAATATAACATCTATAGATAAAGCACATATTAACTTTTTATGAAAGTAAGACATTATTTATTTTACAGGGTTATCATTTCCTCCCAATCAGAAATTGGGCATTTAGGGGAATCTCTTTGTGACTAACTTTTTGAGTACACGGGCGAACACTACGACAACTTATTTAAGCACCTTTCCAGAACAGTAGGTGGCCTCACATATTCAGAGAGACCTGTGTTATCTTCCTTCATTGTTAAAAATAAGCAAAGACACACCTTGTGTTGGCTGACGTTTGCCCCCAGCTAAGCCCCGCCCAACAAAGCATCATATTATTTAGTGATGCTGAAGCCGAAAACGTACAGGATCCATATTGAGCGCGTTCGGATTGGATTGTTCTGTGTCACTGATAAATCCGTAACCAGGAAGTGTTTCTCATCTACACTAATTGATACACAGTTGAGAGTTAGCATATGGTGTTTTATTTTGAAATACTGGATGACATGCATGGTTTTCGTGCTTGACTTCCTGTCTGAAATGATCTTCAGTGTGTATTGATGCGCATTGGAAACGTAGAGCAGAAAAAATAGACGTGGCGTATCTTGAGAAGTGCTGCTCTTGATACGATGCTGCAACAGAGCTGACACGCGTCCTGTATGCTTTGCTGCATTGATCAGATTGGCAGCGTATTTGCTGCGTGATACGGTGCGCTGCTGCCACGCTCCATATATGCATCCTGTATGTTTTAGCCTTTAGGGTTGTATACATCATTTGTCGGTCTTAACTGGTACCACTAGACAATGGTGATAGTTAATTTTTCTCCAGTATCAACACTTCACCAGTGTTTGATTCATCCAGTTTACCTACAGAACTTTGTGACATTTTTGGACTAGCTGATAATGTGTAGGTGGCAATTTAAACAACAAAGATTTGAAGAAGTTTAATTGCCAGTTTTGATTTCATAGGAACCTTAACTTAACTTAATCCTTACAGAAAGCTGAATTTTGAAATTCATTTAGAAATGTTACAGCAAAGCAGTGACAGCCATGGCTGTATAAAAACCCTCATTTCACACTCAGATTTTGAGTATGTTAAAACTTCTAGGAGAAACATATTAAGTTCTGTGTCACTTCTACACCTGATGTTTTCAGTCAGTCTAGTGATGTCTGGACTAGTTTTTCCAACTGACCCACTGATCATACACATCTCTGTGTGTTTGCATCTCTGTATGTGTGTATGTGGTTGGTTTGTGTGATGATGTTTGCATTGCAGGTGGCTTCCGGTTGAAGTATGCAGCCTCCCACATTTCAGAAGCACTTGACAATGCTGAATGAAGAAGACGAAGAAGAAGAAAGGCTGAAGAGGACATCATCCGGTCTGCTTTTCACAGATAGTTCTCTGTTCTTCCCCCGGCGCTGTGTGTGTGCCCTTCAGGGGGGGAAAAAGACTCAAAAAAGAGAGAGAGTGACCTGCCAAGGGCTCAGCGGACAAAGCCTAAGTACTTGTGCCTGAGAAAACCTTTTTCCCATGGAGATGATTCACAGTCTCGTGCGCACTAACAGTCCAATTGACTCACGGTTTCCTCCCTTTCAGTTTGTTTTTGATATTTTTGCACTGATGGTGGGAAATTCTTAACTTATTACTTAATTATTAGGACGTTTAGAGATTTGGGGGATTTGTTTTTACATTCAAGTGGAGACATTTCTCCCTGAAAAGTTCTTATAGATGTATTTCTCAAAAAGGAAAGGTGTATTTATGCTTTTTTTCTTCATTTATTACTGTTTGGGATTCCAGTATCCGACAGAATTGTACAGCAGTTTTCAAAGATTCAAAAAAAGTGACGTAAGGAAAGAGGATTTTAGGTTTTTGTTTGTTTTTCTTTTCAACTTTGCTGTAAGGTTTTTGAATGTACACCTTCATGCATTTTTGCCACTTAATGTTTAGATGGAAGGTAATTGCTGCTTTGTTTTGTATTTTTATTTTTTAAAGTTGTTTAACTTGCACTATAGCGAGGCAGGAACACATGTGAAGTAGAACAGACCCAGAAAACTAACTTTATGATTTCAATTTGAGCAAAATAATCTATAAATCCAGCATCTTGACTGTTTTTTGGTATTCTTGAACATCTACGGTGTTAAACAGCCTTTTATAGCTGATGATTAAAGCCTGATGTTAAATGTAACTTGAGGAATACTTGAGTAGACCACATAGAAACGTTTGTTCAGTTTTTCATCAAGCCAAGAGCAAAATCATACATACCTTCCAGACTTCTGTGATATTTTATGGTTGTAGATAAGTATTTATAACGCCCAGGTTTTCAGTGTAAAGCCACTTTTTTTGCTAAACATACAGTTTTTACACCAGGAAAAGTCAAAGTGTATTGAAAAGCTGTAAGCAATGATAATGGATGTGGCCGGTTTTGGACATTAACATAATTTTTGCTTTCAGTTGAGGTTGTTCAATTTTGAATTACTTTGGAAGAAGTCTTTAAAGGCCACAGCTTGCTTCAAAAGAGCTAGAACTGTTCGACCATAAAACTCTGGAGGGCAAACAACTTCCCCCTTATGAAGAACTGCCTTCAGCCTTGAAATTCAGATCAGACATTCAACATATTTGCTCATATTTTCCCTGTTGGGTTGTTTTGTCTTGCTGTAATCATCACAGCAATTCCTTGCATCTATATTTTGAAATGTCTGTTTTGTTCAGTAATGCAACTGCAGTGGTGCTTGATGGAAGTCAACACTGTTCATGTCAACTGAAGAACTCTGAATATTAGGAAGTAAGAAATTATATTTAAGTGTGTTATTTATATTTGAGTTAACTTTCAATAATAGTAAAGCTATCCTGATGTCATTCACACTTGACGTTTCTGTCAGTATTTTCAATGGATGCAGCTTTATTATTACTGTTATTAAAGCAGGACTGTAATTTTTGTTGCCTTGCCATGGTGACCACATGCCCATACTAGACCAAGTAAGGTTGAAGAGTCATTTTACAAAGTTGTGAAAATGGTCCCAGATAGATAACAACAGCGTTTCAACAGATTGAGTTTGAAGTATACTGAGGCTTAAGGAACACACCACTGGGTTCTTTCTTGCTAACAAATACAGAAATTACAGCTGTTGCTTTGTCCAGTTATTTAACAGTTACAATTCTGCATAGGGTGGATCCAGCACTGTTGAATAATTTATCTAAGGCTAACATGGATTTTCCAACACAGGATTAACTGGCTAACTTGCATAATATAGACTGAGTCCTAGATGAACTTGAACAGAGAAATAAAAGTAACATTTTCCCCAGCTATTGGTACAAGTGGTTCATCCCTCTATTAACGCCTGAACACCTACATATAAAGAATAAATAGCAGTATTTGAGGATATGAAGCTTTCAAGTGTACAGTATTCAACAAAAACACGGTCTTATAAATTTAGAAACTATTGACGCTCCACTTTTAAATGTGAAAGGTTTATGTTTTTATTTTTCATAACTTAATCTTTATGTCACTTAAGTGTATTTATTGATGTCAGTTAAAATGCCCATTAGAGCTAACATGCAAAACAAGCTGCTGGTGTTAGCCAGTTAGCAACATTCAGTAATAACAATGCCAAAGTACGTTTTAACTTCTCCTTGCTGCTGTAAATTAAGCTCACAGGCTTAGAAACTAACGTTGCTTTTTATAATTTTATTTTATTTTTTTGCTCAGCGACGTTGTGTACTGTGACTATGACGCGAGTTTACCCGACGGATAAGGCTAGTTTTGCATCAAAGTAAGAATACAGCTAATGGCTACAGCTACCTTCGAACAAGTTTGATTGGCTGGCGTTCAAACGACTGCTTTTTATTTTAACGTTGATCGATAATCGCAGATCTTAACAGCTATAAGCAAGTAACATTGGCAGCCTTTTATGACTGATAAAATAAAACTGAAGCCATTTGGAGTAATGTGCTGACAGCAGCCCATCGTTTCAGAACTTCTCTGCTATTACCTTTCTAGCTTGTACAAGCTAACTGTCAAAGGTGTGTAGATAAGGTTGGAAGATCTCTCTTCTGGAGCCCCTTCAAAGTAAAATTTTTCAGTTAGTTTAACCTAATTTATATAGTATAACTATCTTGTGTAGTGTTCTCAAGTTATCTTGTTGTAATAAGATAATTATCTTGTGAGAACAATACTCTTTGAAAACCACTTATCTTGGGCCCACTTGCTAATATCTTTTGGGAACAAGTTTTTTTTATGCTGATTTAATAATTATATTCTGTGTACAAGATGGTTTTGTGTGCAAAAGTTATCTTGTGGTAAGAAGTTGTCTTGTGCATGCAAGATTATTTTGTGCACATTGATCATTAATAGGAACAAGTCATTATCTAGTGCACACAATAGAATTATTTTGTTTTTACAAGCTATGAATTTTAACAAACATTATTTAATAATTATATTGTTCACACATTTTAAAATGTTCTGTCTATTTAAAAACAAAACTTCCTTTTTGGGACTTTAGGGGCTCCCTACTTTCTTACTTTGGAGCAAGGGGGAATTCAAGTTGCATAAAGATGATGGCAACAACAAGTTATATTAAGCAACATGAAATAGAATACCAACATGGAGAAAATAAATCTAAGACCAAGTCTAAATGGTGATATAATACTAACATATGTTCTATTGAATTCTTTATTTTGCAATGGATTTGGTTATTTTCGATTGAACAATGTAGGGCTCTGTTTGATAAGTGATTCCTATAATGTAGAGTAACTGATTGAACAGATATTGTTGAATATTCTATTTGAAAGTGAAGTGTGTATTGTATGAGCATCTGAGTGTGTCTTATCCTGAAGTTTTTTGTCACAGAGTTTTGTTTTTGTTGTGTTTAAGCCATCGGATTTTACTGCCAAGTCTGAGGGATGACGTTTCTTTTCAATGATGTGCTACTTTATTTTTTTAGATTATTCAAGTTTTTACTAATTAATGTGGTATTTCATGGTTGTCTGTATCATTTTGTCCACCTGTGTTGTTCCTGATCAGGGAGGTGTGTGTCTATCAGGCTGCTCTGTGGGCACTGTGCTTGCTTATGTGGCTTTGTCATAACTGCTCAACCTACTGTCAGTGCTTTGGTTTATTTGAAATCTATGCATCCGCTCGTTTTCTGAGATATTATATGTAAATGTGCACAGCCTCAAACACACTGCTGTGAGATCAAACTGTCTCCCTTTTGACATCTTTATATCTTGAACTGCTTCCCAGAAAGATCTAACTTACATGGACACTTGAAGTGGATCTGAAGTTCCTGTGGAGTTGCAGATCCAGTGATCAGGAGCAGACATGGATGAGTCCAACTCTTCTATGAAACGGTAGAGGACAGTGTAAATACTGAGGATGCACCAAAAACAGGTGTTATTTTGTTGACCTTGATGGTTTTGGGAAATGCTGTACTGTACATTTGCAAAGGGTCACTCTGCTGCAACCCTCAGTTATAATGTTTACTGTACTCTTTGATATCTATCTATTGGAAAGGTTAAATATATTTCTAGGGTGGAATTTGGATTTTATGCAAAATGTTGATCTTTTTTTCCTGTAATTAAAAGCAATAAATACAAAAAACTGAGAGTGAATGTTTCCTGCCTTGGTCACTACTTTGTAAGGATACCTACCAAAGTTAGCAGGTGAGCCGCTCATCTCATGTTGCCTTATCCACAGAAGATGATGTGTGTTTTAGTGCACACTTGGCCTCAGATATTTCAAGTGTTTAGTAGTTTTGCCTGGTGTGGTTTGGATTTGATAGTGTCAAATAACTTGTCCTAAGAGATGTTGTCTGTGTCACCACTGTGAGTATAATTCATCACAAACCTGTGAAAATGGTAGTTTGACCTCAAAAAACTTTCAGCTTTACATTCAACATTTTATTTACTTTGCTTAAAAATGTATTTATTCAGTTAGTAATTGCACTTTACATTCAAATGCAAAAAAGTGAGATAAATACTCATATGTTTTGAAAAAGAAGGTATTTCAACAACTAAAATCAGCTAAACTGTAACAGGTAACAGAGACACTTTGATATCAGACCAGAAAACTTTCAACATTTAAATCTATCTTTCCAAATAATTTTCAAAATCTGCATTTTTTAAAAATAGATTTAGACTTTAAGCAAACTAGAATGTTTTCCAGTATAATTGCTAATTTATGTTTAACTCCTGTTGCTCTGCAATGACTCTATAAGGTTCTTGTTGTACTCGTTGATCTGTTGGAAGACGTTCTTGGCGACTGAGTCATAGTCACTCTCCTGAGATTTTGAAGCAATGACTGATCCTGCTGTCAAGGAAAGATCATTGGTTTGGGTTTTACGCCTGAATTATTTAAAATGGGACCAAAACTTAACAACCAAGAGATGAAGCCAAGTTTTTAAAGGATACACTCTTTCATGACGAAGTTGTTCTGCTCCAAGTGTCGCCACTTCCTTTCAAGGTTAGTCAGCTAAACACAACAAAGCAAACAAACCAAATGCAAAATTAGTACAAGCTGTACAATATCAACGCAGCGATATGTTTGAAATCAAAGCAAAACTGCATCTGAAGTAAGGATGTAAATGCAAAAGTAGATCCAAGATGCTACAGAAGTTATTAATAAGACCTCGCAGAATAAATTGTCATTACTTAGTTAGCAGATTTTGTAGCTCCTGTGAATGTGTGTGATGTTTTTTCAGTTCTCAGTGTCACAAACCTGAGTGTGAGTCTCATTTTCTTGCAGCTTTGTTGTCAGAGCTTCATATTTCTGGTTCATTTCATCCAGCAACTGTTTGAAGGAATCACGACGCTGAGATAGTGACACACGGTCCTCTTGTAGTCTCTGCAACAGAACAACAACAAGGCAGTTCGCTTTTTGTTTTGCTGTTTTAGGAGATAGGGAACAGATAGGAGATTTATGTGAAATTAGTTGGTCCACAACAAGACACGTTTATATAATTTCAGCATTAATGTCCCCCGTTTGACCTTTTTCTTCTCCTCTGCTTCGTGCCTAAGGGTGTCCAGGTCTCTATAGGTGTGTAGCTCAGTCTCCATGGTGCTGACACGCTCCTTAAGGGTGCTGAGCTCACTTGTTATCTTCCCCTCCAGCTGCTGCACCTTCTCCAGGTCTTGCTGCAGACGCTGTGACTCTAGGAGGTTAGTGTGAGCACAGAATAACAGAATACCAGTTAGCTGGTTGGACTTTTCAAATATAGCAGATGTTACCAATGCTCTGTGAGTATATTGCTCACCTGTTGACAGTCCCCTGGCGGTGCTCTCTGATTGAACCACCTCTGTCTCCTTGCTGACCAGCACTTCCTGCATGTTCCTCAGCTCACCGGCAGTGACTCGATCCACCTGACGCAGCCGTAACATGTTCTACACACACAAACACACATAACTACTAACACACTAGGTATTCTTTCCCAAACTTTTCTGGTAATGTCTGTTGACTGCCCTCCTTTTCTCACCCTGCTGCAGTGCTCCAGGAGAGAGACGATGTTCTCCTGACACTGAGTCATCTTCTCCTGCTCCTGAGCCCTTGAGTCCTCAAATGAGCCCAGGTACCCTGCAACAAATAAAAGGAGGGAGCTGTAGCAAGTTACCCCTACTAACTTGTTAAAACAGTAACTGGTCAAACAGATGTGTAACATAACAGCTGTTCTGTTCTTATTTACAATACAGAGACTGTGGTGACACCTGCTGGTAGAGTCAGAGAAAAAAAATGCAAATATACTCTGCTGTGTATCTGCCAACCTTCACCTTTCTGTACAAAGTAAGCTAAACTGTGAGGATGTATTGTTGGTTATTATGGTATTGACCTACTAGAGGATTTATGTTGTAGACCTGATAGCTTTCTGCCACTCTGTACTTTATTTTGATATATTAGACTTTAATTATGCCTTTCTTTAAACATACAGTATATGTATGATCAAGATGTAAATACTGACCTACATGTGTTTGAAAGTTTGCAAGCCATGGGAACATCACTGAAAATTGTCACTAGCTAATTAAAACTGTGATTCTTCAAATAGTTCAGAATCATGTTCAATATTTATGTCGTCAAAAAATTTACTCACGATCAATTTCCTCTTCTTTTTTCTTCAGTTCCTTGTATTTCTGCTGACGCTCACCTTTTAAACAGACAAATACACCTTTAAGACTTACCGGTCTGTCGGAAAAACTTTTACTGTCAGTCCATGTTAATACACATAGAATCTGTTTCTTATAAAGTTGTATTACAGAAAGTAAATCAATAACATCTGGATTAATCAAAAGCTAACAAAGCCAATGAAAGCAGTGTCTTAAACATGAAAAAAATCAGTTTGTTTTTCATATATTTAAACATTTGGCAGTTAATGATGAATAAAGTCAAAAGACTAATGTAATTTTTGTTATCATCAATTCATGACTTATCTAAAAAAAAGTTTGTTGTTTACAGTGTAACATAAAAATGACAGATGCAACCGTTTTCAGACAGCATAAAAAAACAAACATAAAAAAAAAAACATTGAGTATTCTTCAGTTGTTACCCTGTGCTTCCTCTGAATCCTGCTCCAGCTGACGGATCTCCTCTGTGATCTGTGCAGTCCTTTCTCTGATTTCTGTAAGCCTAAAAACATAATTTAAATTAAATTTAGATGTAAGCAAGTGGAAAGCTCAAAGCACATTTGATGAATGAGGCAAAATAAAGAAAAGACACATGACTCAGCAGGGAGGAAAGTAATGTAAATACATACTGTCTTTCCATGCTGGCAATTTCCTGATTGTCCTCCTTCACCTGGAAGTTAAAACAGAAGTTTCTATCAGTAGTTCATTATCACTCACAGTTATATCACTGGTCTCACTGAAGTGACCCCAACAAAGCAAGTGGACTTCTCTGAAGACTCCTATTGTGAGCATGTCCAGATTGCACCATAAACCTCACAGGACACTTCAGCATTTAGAGTCAATCATTTCAACCCGAACTTTAAGTTGACCCAAACATGAAACTAAGACTGCATCAAGATTTTCTTTCAAGCAACAAAATGTAGGTTTTGTTTTTTGTTATTTTTGTTTTTTGAATTCTGCACTATATCTGATGCTTTCTTTACCTGGTTTAAATAGGGCCTGCTTGTAAAACTAACCTGTTTCAATAATTTCTCCCGCTCCTCCTGTGGGGAGCCCAGGCTCTTGTGCTCGGCCTCCATGGCATCTCGCTTCATCTCCAGCGCTGACAGAGTCTCATGCAGACGAACCACTTCCTGCTTTATGTGTGAGTGTGCCAGCTCCTGCACGTAGGAGGACAATATTTTTGTTTACATTTTCCACATTAAATATTCACCAAAAAGCCAATAGGATCAACATTTTTGTCGGAAGACAAAGCACATAGAAGAAAATATAAACAAAGTCTGCTTTGTCCATAGGGGACGCCAAAATTCAAACAGACCGAAAGTTCCTTACAGGAGCTTTAACATGAAAAAAACAAATGGGCCAAATAGCTCATGCCTCTATTCAGAAACACTGTAGGGAGTTTCTATTTTATAACCTAAAGGTTTGGCTCAACTCCACTTCTTTGCTTCCTGGTGAGTCGACCAAAAGTTAGGTTGAGTCGACATTTCCAATATGGCGGTCATCATAAATAAGCTTCAAAACTGGGCCTTACAAACCCAGTGGGCAACCTACTGAGGCAATGTCCATGTGTTATACAGTCTGTACAATGCACCAACCAGGAGCAGTGGTCTTAATGTTGTTGTATCCTGGCTTATTATGAACAACAAAGCCTACCTATTCAGTTCAGATAAATTTAATGTATGTTAACCACAAACTCCCCCAACTTTTTACTCCAACTTACAGCTTCATAGTCCTCTTTCCTAGTTACTAGAATGTCCAGCTCCTCCTGGAGAACAGTCAGCTCCTGGAAAGAAAAATGTATCATACAAATAAACATTAATAAATTGATAAATTAAGATTAATTTATTCATTTTGTTAAAGTAGAGTATGAGTACAATATTATTGTGGTATAGGAACATGAAACTGTATGTAACCGCCTTAATCTGTTATGTTGCTACATGTTTTTATGTTTTATGTGTAAATGTACTACAATTGAGTTTTATCTCGTCAGCGGGTGATTTAATCAAGCTACATCTAACGGATGATAAGAGCATTTTTCATCAACAAGTTGAGCAATTTGAGTAAAAGAATACAAGGTCACATTTATACCTGCAACAGCTCCTCATTGGCTGTTGTCATGGTGAAATACTTCTCTTGCTTTACAGCTGGCATTTGTTGAATGATCTCATCAGCCACCCTCCTCTCCCTCTTGATCTCCTCCTCAATCGCCCTGATAGCTTCTTCTCTCCTGTAGAGCGAAGAAAACAGGCGAGAAGAGGCTGTAATCTTTCTGTTTCATTCTTATATGTGCCTCACCTCATGTATAAGGGCAGGGAGGGAGACATGTGACAAAAGTACTTGGCCACATATAACTGACAGATAAGATAGGTGATGCAAGGATGCAGACAGGGAAAGGTCAATGAGTTGTCAGGTGGTAAATTAAATTTACAGTATCATGTTCCTCTTTTCCATCTTGTTGTTTTTTTCACTTCATGTCCTGTAAGCCCTCTTACTTCTTCTTCTTTTGCATTTTTCCATTCAGTTTTATAAATACCCCCCTGTGCCCTGGTCACTGTTTCCTCAGCTTGTAAAGCTTCTTCCCTAAAACCAGATTTGAAAAAAAAGCTTAATCCTATTCACTAAGTTGCTGCTATACTAAAATTCTTCTAACAAGAGTTGTTTACAACAGAAGCGTGAAAAAGGTTCGAACTAAAACGAGGAAGTGATGAAGTAAGTAGGTCTCTGAATGTGTAACAGTATGTGTCAGGTTTTACAACATGGACCAAAGGTCAGCGTAAGCAGGCTGCATCTCACTGACAGGTGATCCTGAATTCACCTGAGTGCCAGTTGACGTCCAGGTAAGTGTCTGATTATAATTCAAAAAACAAGAATACTGACTAAATAAGAATTAAGTTTGAAATCCAACAGAATAGACTGCAAATGTAGGTTAGAAGATTTTAAGCTGACATCTGTGGGTTCATGAAAAGAAAAGGCACTCTTTCTCTTCATGTAATGTCGCTCCCAACAAACAAGCTCATTAAGTTGTGATTGCACTTGGTGTCTTGTGACTTGTAGGACAATGGAAACCATCTTACAACCATAAAAGATTTTGTCTGTGTTATACTCAGTTACTCTGTGTATACTCTGTCTATGAGAGTAGAAAAGCATCAAACATGAATAAGGAAGATAAACTGTTTACGAAATGGCTGAATGTTGTCGTGAAATGCTGCATTTTACTTCTCTGTTGTAGTTTCCGTTCTTGGCTTTCTTTCACAACAAAAGGTACGTTTAAAAAAAAGTAGAACTTTGATAGCACAGTATAGAGAACCAAAGTCAAGTATTGCAGAGCAAGGCATATTGTAGCCTTGCTAAGCATGGCTAAACACTGAAAAGCATAGCAAGGTATAAGAGGATGTAGTGTAGGGTAGTGTAATGCAGTGCAGTGAAGTATAATATATATAAGTATAACATAGTGGAGCATAGTTGTATATGTATATGTAATGTAGTATAGTATATAACAGTAAAGTGCAGTGTAGTTTAGTATAGAATAGCATTATATAGTACAGTCTAGTTTACAGGGAGTAGCATAAAGAGGAAAACTATGAAATCAATAGTTTAATATTGTATTGTGTGGTATAACACCGTAAAGCAAAGCACAACTTAGTAGAGTGTACAATAGTCCAGCGCAGCATCGCAAAAAAAACACATTTTAACCGGGTAAAGTATGGCATGAAACAGTATAGTATAGTATAGTATAGTATAGTATAGTATGGTGAAACTTGGTATGGCATAGTGTGCAATGGCATAGCATTATACAGTATAATACAGTGAAGTACAGTACAGATTAGAGTTTTTTTTATAGTATATTGTAGAACTGAAAATTATCACACTGTATAGTTTAGCTTACCATAGTTTAGTGTAGCATAACAGCATAGTTATGTATAATTAAGTAAAGTATAGTAAGTGTAATCTCGTAGGGACAGAATAGTGTATGTAGTAGAGCATGGAACAGTACAATATAGCATTATATGGCACAGTTTAGCACTGTTTAGAATTGTGAACCAAAGTATGGTTTGGTGTGGTGTGCTGTACTAATGCAAAGCATTAAGTTGCATAGTGTAGTATAATATAATACAATATAGTATGGATAGTATAGTCGTGTTAAGTATAGTACAGTATTGAATAGCAAAGTACAGTAAAGGGCACCTTGCTATTGCGAGTTATATTATTGTATAAAAGCATAGTATAGTATGGAGCATTATAGTATCATTATGTATAGGATATAATTGTATGCTTTAATATAGATGGTATAGTTAAATACGGTATGATATAGTTTAGTAGAGCATAGTATAGTTAAGTATAGTATAGCATAGAACTGTATTGTACAGTTAAGTGTACCATAGTATGATAAAGCATAGGGTAATTAATATTGTGTAGTTTACAATAGGATCCTACTGTTTTGCTTCCCTGTCGTGTAAGTGGTTCATTCTTATTGGTCAAACACTCATAACAAAGGTTATCTCACCCCAACAACAGAGGTGTGACAAATAAGATACCAATGGTCACACCAGTTTAAGTCTGACACATGGTATCTCTGCTTGTTAAAACTAGCAAAAATATCTGTTTCTGTTGTCACCAATTCTCTGCTTCTTCTAAGAAGATGGGTAAGTGAGGGTTTATAGTTAATGCTGGTACTGTGCATTCTTTGTTTCATAGTTCACACAGTGTTTATTCGTGCAATGGTATAATAACCAGATAAGCACACTGTGAGTCAGTTAGAGAATTTTCCTAATCAGCTATAAATACAATATTGTAATTCAGAAAAATGCCACTAATGACCACTGGAGAGAGGGGTCCAGCTTTATGAATAAAAGTAATCTCTGTAACAACAGAAAATAGAAACTTTAAAGACAACACCAATAGTGTTAGTGAGGAACAAAAGTCAGTATCTTAGGTAAACTAGAAGATTACTAAAAAATGATAGTGCTTTTCTGTTTTCTTTTCAGGGTGGGATGATGAAACGGTGTTGGCAACCTCTTTTGTTACTGCTGTTGACTGCAGTGGCAGCTTTTAATATTCACGGCAGTGATGCTGTGGAAGAAGATGAACCGGTTAGAATTTATGTTTGTTTTTTCTATTGAGACAGGTCTTGGTGATGGAAAATATCTTTTTTGCAAACACTGCCAACTTAAGTCAGGATATCTCAAATGTCTCATTCATTCTGTGCTTGTGTATTCTAATTCATTCACTGTAGTAACTTTTCATCCTTCCAAATATCATTCATCAGCAGGTGAAGAAACTGACCAACATGCCTCTTAAGGTCATCCCTCCTATTGGCAACAGTTCCTCGATTACAAAACTGTTGATTGAAGGGAGTCTGATTACTCTGAGTGAGGCTGACAGGCTGGCCTTGGCCACTTATCCTGATTTGGTCGAACTCCACCTGGAAGGCAGCAGAGTGAGAAGTGTACCTGCAAAGTACTTCTCAGTGGTACCAAATCTCACAGTGCTGTCTCTGTCTAAGAACGACATCAAGAGGTAAAATACAGAGAAATGAATTAAAACGCTAGCTTTCAGTCTAGAAAGGGGCCTTTTAATATGTGGAAAGAAAAAAACTGATTTCTGCTGTCACTACATGATATACTGAAAATACAAGAGTGTTGCATGTCTGTTGCTACTTTGGACTTCTGAGGTCATTCAGAATGTTTCTTTGTAAAAAAAAAAAAAAAAAAAAAAAAGTATGGGGCCTCTGAAATGTTTTTATTATCATTGCATGCCAATAGTGCATATACAATTTCTCTTACTATTGTATGTACCTGCAGTCTGGACCCAGAGTCATTTTCTGGCCTGGATTTCCTAACAGAGCTGGACCTGTCCAACAACCTGCTGACAAGCTTGCATACACAGCTATTCAGAGGCCTCCATCATCTACAGGTACACCCTATTACAATCCATCAACACATTATTACACCTACATTTGTCATAACTAAAAATGTTAAAATGTACTTATGAGTGTATTATGAAGCTGAAACACAATCTTTTCATTTCTTCAGGGTTTAAGTTGATATGCAAGAAGAAAAAAAAGTGATTTATCAGTAAAATTATACCATACATATGTACCTGTCATATTAATTCAAACATATGAAAGGTAATTGTAAACCTTAGAGCGTCTATTTTAGATCTAGCTGTGTTGTGTTATAATTAATGGTTAAACCTGACTCTGTCTGGGCCCATTAGGTGCTCAACCTTCATGGTAACCCCTGGAACTGTTCCTGTCCACTGCTGAAAACCATAGAAGAAGTCAAAGCAGGAGGAGTTTCCATTGGTAATCATATATTGCAACTCACGGTCTAAAGATTGCCATTTTGGTAAACCATAAATACAAAAGGGATCAGGTTGCATATTCAGATTGGTAATGAGAAAATGCAGTCATACTAGTCAAAGGGAGCTTCACTGAATATTCAACAGTTGTATCGATTTATTTGTTTTATGTGATGTCAGGCTCTACAAATGGACCGAAAGCCAGCTGTGTTTCTCCAGGAAATCAGACAGGAAGGGATCTTTTAGAGGTTACAGCTGCATGTTACCCATCACCACCAACCACCATCATCACACGCCCTCAAAAACCACCTACAACTGTCAATGTGAAGAAGTCTATACTGAAGACCACAACAAACCAGCACAGAGATCTCACCCAAGGTAAAACAAAGACATTTGGTTTATGTCCGATTTTAAGATGTCAAAAACGAAGTAAAGCAGTACATACTACGCTCTTCTTTCTTTCTACTAGTCCCAACACCTGTGTCTGGAAACACATGGAAGTTTACAGCCTGTGTCGCAGTTTTGGCGTTATTCACATGCCTGCTCATCGTATGCGCCATAAAGGGCCCCTCCTGGTACAAGCTCTTCCACAACTACCGTCATCGGCGACTGCACTCCACCGGAGACGAGACGGGCGTTGTGTCGACATTTTTCTCAAGAACGGGAAAGCCCCTCAAACATCAGACTTTCAACTTTGAGCGAGAGAACAGGAAGATAGAAGAGGTAGAAGAGGATGAGGATGGGTACTATGAAGACCCATATATCAAGAGGGAAGAGTGACAGAAGGGAGAGGACACTTCAATTAGAACATGAAGACCCAAACAGTGACTGATGAAGCTGAGGAAATGTGTTCACTGGGGGGCTGTTGTATTGTGCTAAAGAGTTATTCCTCTATTCCACTGCTTATTTCCCAACCACCATATGGCTTTTGTCATTCTGTTCGTTGAGCTGTAGCAATATCAATATCAAAAATGATCGTGCAATCTTGCAATCAAAAATACAATCATACTTCTACTTCAAAAGTGTACAGATGGAGGTTGAAAGACCTTTTCAACTCCAAATACCTGTACTTTTAAGGTACATTTTATGGACGTCAGTAAATAGACACCACTTCTCATTTTTTTAATAGTTATGTTGTTTGGGGCATTTTTTCCTTTATTAGATAGGATAGCTGAAGAGAGACAGGTAATGAGGGGAGTAGAGCAAAAGATTGTGGCAAGGAGTCGAACCAGCAGCCCCTGTGACAAGGACTATAACCAAAGTTAGACTGCAAAGCCATTGGCATTCTCCCATCTGACTGAGTATTTAGAGTGGTTTGCAAAAAGCTTAGTGACCTTAGACCCAGTATTCAATCACATATTACCCCAATTTAATGTTACCCTGGTAACCTGTATTTGCTATCACTGTGAAGCGATAGCAAAAGAGAGGAGCAAAAGAGAGCTCAGCCTTTAAGATGCATAACAAGCAAACTCAGTGCACTTATAAAATTGCACAAAACCTGTTGCAAAGAATACTCCAGTCTCCAGCTGCCTCTTGATGAAACACTGACACAAAATCATTTTGTCTGGAGTTGTAAGACACAGCTTTTTGTGGCTAAGATTCTGTATGCATTAACCATGCCAAATGCATACATCCAGAGTGATATAAATACGCTGCAACTGGGTGATGGAACAGCAAGAACAGGCTCTTTGGAGTCTTTCATCACCTGAAAGTGTGACTGAGAAATCTGAGTTTTTGGTAGTGCAAGGAAAACTCCCTATATCAGAGTACAGAATGCATGGTAAGATTGATAAAGAGGGGATTTTCAAACCTTTCTTGCAGGGTCTGGGTTCAGACTGGGGAAAATAAAAAGAGTCTGAAGAGCTATAGAATTTTGGCTACCAGAGTACAGGAGAAGATTTTCCTTAATGCTACATGATTTGAGGGCATTTTAGCTATTTGAATGTTTTCAACTTTGCACTATGTGATGTCAATAAAGACATGATTGGATCATGTTGGTGTGTCAGATTTTGGTTAACCTGCAAAGAATGTTGATTTAAACCCCAATAACCAACCTGGAAAAAATCTGAATAATACATGCAAGCCACATTTGCACATCCACTGACTAACCTTACAAATGTTCACCTAGCTGATAGTTTGTCTCATGTTAACAATACTGTAAATCAAAGAAAGTACAGTTCAACTGCACTTAAGAGAACACTGCAATAACAATACAGAATAGCCATCAAGTACTCACTCTCTCCTTTCAGTGAAAATGCTGTCGATGCCTTCAGCCTCGCTGTCGTTCTGGGCTTTCAACTGGAGCGACAAGTTAAAAAAAAAGGACATTTAAAAAAGAGGGCATTTTCAGTATACACTCCTAACTTTCACACAAGAAAAGTCTGAAAAGCAACCTTACAGCTTACATGCTTTGCTTACTAACCATGTTGTAGTCGTTGATCATTTCCTCCATCTCTGTGTTAGTGTTGAGCTTGTCAACCAGCTGGAGATACAAAAAGAGAGCAACACAAACATGGTTTACAGAACATTTACTCCATACCATTAAAACTCATTGATGTTTAATTAGGGGGACAAAGTCTTCTGCAAACAAGACTGCAAGATTTTGAAACACAGTGTAATATACCAGGCTCTTACGCCTTTCAACCACACAACTAAGACTCAAATGATGTTAAGCTACAGATAAATATTCTGACATTGAGCAAACATTTATAATCATTAAGCTGCTGAACTTCTCTAATAGTGATAATGTTAGAGCATTTACTATTAGTGTTTCATTTCTTTCTACAACTTACTAACAATTCCAAATGGATAACCTAGAATCAATGCATCAGTATAAAGATCCGACTTCTTCTTCCAGTGGCCACTCTTCAAAAAAAAGACTACGGCTAAAAAACTAGAGTGGGCATCTGTTTACCATGTTGTAGTCTGCAAGCTGGCCCTGTAAGTCTTTGATCTCACCAGCGAGGCCTTCTGCTCTGAAAGAGTAAAAAACAACACAGCGCCTGTGATTCAGGGTGTTTTTTATTTGAGCTGTTTAGATTCCACTTCACTAAATATCATGACTGATTCACATCCTGAAATCCTTATGGGATTTGGTAAAACTATGTTGCTATTAGACTAGTTTTATGTCTTGCCTGTCCCGACTGGAGAACAGAATTTCGGGTTTAACTTGCAATGTACTTGTCTGACTGATTAACGCCATTACATAAATGCAGGCCGAGGGAATGTACAGCATCAATTTTAACAATAAAACTCTCTCTTACCTCTTCTCATAGGAGAGATACACTGAATTCTCTTGGCTGAAGTTGTCAATTTCTTTGTGCAGTTTGCTGGTTTCTGTTGTTAACTCGTTGATCTTACTCCTGAAAGTACAACAGCAAAATAATATGTTCATGTCAAATGTTAAATATTTAAATGTTCAAATGGTAAGTTCAAGGAGTGGTTGGACTTGACATGTGTTATAAAAATAGTAGCAGGACTTGTGTTACCTCAGAAGGCCCAAGTAGTAGGACTTGTCCAGAATTTGTCGCTGAGGTCCTTTTGGAAATAGGATAGGACAGGAGATGATGAGACATGAGACTCTGACATGTATGTAACACAAAGATTTAACTCCAAAATTTAAATATAAATCTCTCCATGTGAAAAGAGTGCAGTGCCCTCTTTTATTCACCTTTCATGCCAGTCTTCATCCCACTGAGCCCCTGCTGGGTCACAGGCCTGTCTGTGACTTTGATTTGTGCTGACAGGACTCCAGGAGTGGCAATGGGGATGCCGCCCCTCATACCAGAATGACCACTTGTACCTGGAACTATCTGAATAGAAAATGAAAGAAACACATCCATGAGACTGGATTTGTACAACCTCATTTGTAGAAAAAAAACAGATTATATTGAACATAGTCACCCAAACTAAAATTTTAATAATTCAATCATCTCTGTTGATTTTGATAAACTCGTGCCTCTGTAAATTTAGGTGTTTATCAGGAAACAATCTCAAATTCAATACATAAAGTTCCCTGCACCACATGTACATGAATCAGTTTAAATTGTTGTACTAGTTTGATAGTGAGAGAATGAGTTCTTTTTTTAGCATCTCTCTTTAAAAAGTCACACAAAAAAAGCTTACTTAATGAGACACAGAAACAGGGAGTGCAAGAAATCGTTAGAAAAAATAATCTATTCTTCTGTTTAACTAAAATTCTATTTAGTTAGCTCCAATTTTGGAGTTTCTAAATGGGTAAACATAAACTCTATATTCAGACATTGTGAATTTAATGTTATAACATTACAATTTAAGTTGACATATTTTCATACTTATTATACTCAAACTGGGTCGAGGGATGGGGTAAGATGAGCTTCTTTTCATATTTGGGATCACTACATCAAGGCAATCATAGTTTTGTCTCTAACTAGTGTATATATTTCAAGATGTTGTGCATCCCTGCAAACCAACAGAATGAGTGTAAACAGAACTGTCTTGATAATATAGCATGCCAAAAAAAGTGGTCTCCTGTGTCAACTTACCCCATGTATGGGGTAAGTTGACCATAGGAGCGGGGTAAGTTGAGCAGTATCCCTACTACCCCCCACTTTCCACCCCAGCCCTCCCTCACCTTCTCTCTCCCTAAATAATAGTCACTTCTTCACATTCATGTGTATTTTTATCTTTTATACGATATTCAACTGGCACAATAATTTTTTTTTTTTAAATTTTTTGCTGTTTTGTAAAAAAGACATTTTAACATGAGAATACCTTTAAGTGATTCAGAACATTCACAGCTGTATTTTTGAAAAGAAAAAGTAACACGTTTCAACAATCTGAGCTAAAACTCAGACCTTTTAATCGGACTTCTTTACTTTCTCAATTGACCCACCGGATCAACTTACCCCAGAACTACTATGATGACTTTATTAGTCCTCTAAGCTAAATTGGTGGACTTTTATGCTAGGTTTTTGACCTCATGTTGGAGCTCATAGATACCACAATTGATGCTTAAAACAAATTTAAAATGATCTTTTTTGGTCTGAACACAATTCTAATAAAACTTGACCCATGTGCTTCTAACCTTCACAGACTCCATGAATTGATGCCCATCTCCTAAATATTTGGTCACATGATCACTTTCTTTTACCATTTACAAGCAACAGAGGGTGGCTCAACTTACCCCACTCTCCCCTATCTATTGGCAGACAAACTATCTTGAAATGTAAAGCACATCCTAACTCAGAGAACTCACCCCAGTCGCAACCCGTAAAGCTGTAGGAGGAGGTCGGATGGCTGTTGGGGGCCTTCCAGCTCCAGGGATCACAGACCCACTGCGACTAGCCGGGCGACCCATGCCTGAAGGAGGCCGCTGACTGGACATGATGCTTGAAAAAAATGAACATATAAGAACAAAAAAAGCACGACTTAAGTGTTATACTACAGTCTGGTAGTTTTGTTGTTGCTCAGTCCTTGTCGGTAAGGGCTGCGTGTTCACAAGAGCATGTCCATTTCTGTTGGAGATATACAGCTGGGGTACAGAGTCTGAAGCACACAGTTCACTCTTTGATTACACAGGAATGTACACTTTCTACCTTTTCATACCGTGTCGACTAAACAAAGACCCTGCACAGAATATCTCTGAGCACCTAAAACGTTTTTTGAAAGTATTCAGAGCTTAAATTACGTTGCAAATCATCAGTTCGTTGCGTGATGTAGCATGGATAAGCTAACAAACGTCCAAGTACGATAACATAAACTCATTCATTGTCGTTTTCGTCAATCGTCTAATTCCCCCTTAAATTTGAACAGTTCTGAATAAACGGCGTAAACTTACCGAGGAGAATTTCAATAAAGCTTGAAAAACACTGTAGCTAGCTCTGCCTAAAGGTGTTGACGTTACCACGGTAACCTTCTTATTCTTTTTAGATTGTAAGCAGAATAGTAGCTGAAAGGTGAGCTGCCGCCCCCTACCGTCCAACTACGGAACAATCATAGGCCGTATAGTAAATACTGGTGGTTCTCAACTCGTGGGTCCCGACAATAGACTGTACATAAGTTACACTTATATCACTTATATATACTTATATATATTACACTTATATATACTCATCTTTCCTGAGCTGAAGCTCTAAGGTTAGAGGATTTTCTTTGTATCACAGCTATAGTTTCATATTTCAGCGCTAAGATTCAACATGTGAGAGTTTAGCTGGTTTTTAGGCTCCTTTGGTTCTAGTTTAACTGTGGAGAAAATTATCTGACACTGCTCACAGAAACCTCTCTGCAGCCTCAAGAGTATCACAATAAAGGTTTCAACATGATCTAAAGGATATATCTTATATTTATTAGTGTTAATTAAATCCTCTTTAGCTCCACCAGGCTGAAAAAAGGCTGTTTGATTGTATTAAAGATGTACTTAACGCAGATGAAAGTGACATTACTCTGTATTTTAACACAGTAGAGTTAAAACATGGTGAGAAGCTGAAAACTACAAAACCCAATTCCAATGAAGTTTGGAAGATGTGTAAATCGTAAATAAAAACGGAATAAAATAATTTGCAATTCCTTTTCAACCCATATTCAATTGAATATACTACAAAGACAAGATATTTAATGTTCAAACTGATACATATATATATTTTTTGCAAATAACAATTAACTTTAGAATTTGATGGCAGCAACACGTGCCAAAGAGGTTGGGAAAGGTGGAAAAAAAATACTAAGAAATTTGAGGAATGCTCATCAAACACCTATCTTGAACATCCCACAGGTCAGCAGGAAAAGAACCATCCGTACTGTTATCGACACAAAGTTCAAAAGCCAGCATCTGTGATGGTATGGGGGTGCATTAGTGCCCAAGGCATGGGTAACTTACACATCTGTGAAGGCAACATTAATGCTGAAAGGTACATACAGGTTTTAGAGCAACATATGCTGCCATCCAAGCAACGTCATGGACGCCCCTGCTTAATTCAGCAAGACAATGCCAAGCCACATTCTGCACGTGTTACAACAGCGTGGCTTCGTAGTAAAAGAGTGTGGGTACTCAACTGGCCTGCTGTGTTTGTTTCTGTAAATTTAATCAGTCTAAGGTTTTTTTGTCATGACTTAAAAGTTACTGTATTGCTAAAGCAGCCGCATTTTTATATAATGTTGTTTTGAAACCAGATAAATATGGACAAAGTTCAACAAGGAGTCTTAAAGTTAAAATATCTGTAACATTACACGTACAATAATAAGAAATTTTCATCTTTAAATCTTTAATTCTAGTCATAAACTCAGGTGGTTTCTAAAAAAAAAAAAAAAAAACTCCTTCAAATATAACTGTCCACCAGAAGGTGCTATTTCTACACAAAAGTGCCCTGCTATAAATAATGACTGTATTGTTCCACTTAATTAATAATAAAAAATCATACACCAACAAATTTTATATGACTTTATCAATATGGACAATTCAATAAATTAGTACACTTTTGTATCCGACAGAAACATACTTGTAGTATAAAATTGTGACATGTTATTCTTGAAGCAGTTAGTGGACTTTACCTACTGTCAGCCTACAGTTTTGTAAGAATGATTAAATCTGAACAGATTTTTTATCATCGCCATAATTTTATTTCCCCTTTCACAAAGAACGCTACAAAGAAATACAAGCTATTAAGCAAATTAAACAATACAATTTCAAATGATGTGATTCAAATTCAATTTTTTGATTCAATTATTCAAGTTTAGCGATTCAAATTCAAATGAAAATTATTCAAATTCAATTTTTAGTGGTACATATTTCAGCCCATAAAATTCTTCCAAACCCCACTAGAGTTCAGTGTCTGCATTTGTTTCAGCAAAAGCAGGCTACAGTTTTCCAACTTTGACTCATATCTATAAACAGTCCAGTGGCGGCTGCTGGTCTTTCAATGAGGGGAAGCTCATTTTTCTGGCTTACATCATAATTGTATTTGTTTATTAGTATGTAACAGAACAGAGTCGCCAAACACAACGGCAGTCGTTTTTAATAAAGACAGAAGTCGCTGAGGATCGGTAAAGTCTCCGGAGCAGTTAAGAACAACGGAATGAATGACTTGGAAAATGCTCTGGTAGATGTTTTATTCTTCAAGATCGCTGATTCGCTTGTTTAGCTGTCAATCAAAAAAGGATTTCGCCTCAGACAGCTCATCCAATCATGGATGCAGAAGCTTGCAGTCCGGGAGAAAGTCGGGACCGCCCTCTCGCCATAGAACTCCAGTGAAGCTTAGCTTCCATTGGGCGGGACAAAGCCCAGCATTTATCCAATGAGCGTCTAGTTTCGCTGCTGGAACAACCCACTTTTAGCTTCCACATTGAAGTCAGCAGAAGCCCAGCGTCCGGCTGTTTAAAGCGCTGAGGCGCTGCGAGGATGAATGAGAACGAAGTTATGCCGGTTACCTATAATTATCAGCTTCTTATCACAGTGTCTGAACAAAAGATGAAGGCTTTCTAGTGCGTATTTAGTTAATGAAATGTACACACAGCAGTACGTATTTCACCACTTTTTCTTTTTTTGGGGGGGTGACATTTTAAGGGAAGCCGAGCTTCCCTTGCAGTCTTAGAGCAATCGCCACTGAAACAGTCAGTGCTTCGAATATGTTGGTTGGAAACGAAATACACTGAGACTTTATTTCTGTCAAGTTTCACTTCACTTTAAGTGTCTTGCCAGAATGAAAACACCCAGTTTGTTTCAGTTATCTTTTTGCTGTTGTTGTTGTATTGTGTATATTAGCAAATTCAGGAACTGGAGAGAATTTTAAATAATCCCCCTAAAAGGCTTTCTCAAAAATAAGTTAAAAGATAAAAAAAAGGCTCTGTATTAATCTGGTTGTGAGAGAAGACGGATAGGCCTGATTGTAACATTCCAAAAGCAACATCTAGGATGGGATTTCCAAATGAAAACCTACTTCATACACATATTCATCTTTGTACTGGCTTCTCAAATCAATCACTTCCTCTAACCTAGCTCTATGGCCCTGCTTTTGCAAGTCATACTTGACTTCAAGTCTTCCTGAGGCTGTTAGGTAGGTCGGTGGGACTGTTATTGATGAATTATAACTGTACTTTTCCTGAAATTATACCAAAAGTATGTGATGTTTAATTTTCTATGAACACAAATTCATGAATTAATGCTACGTGGAATAAAAAAAAGTGTTTAAGTAGGAATAGAGCAAAAAGGACATGCAAGTAGCTTCATTAAAATGATTGCGGGGCTTAGCACCGGTTAACATACACTTAAATTCACTGCCATCAGCTCTCTTACCAGCCAGCCCAGCCTGTAAAAAGCTGTGTTTCTAAAACAACAGTTTTATAATTTTCAATTTTCCAATTAATCAAACTGCTTTTGAATCTCAGAGTACATTTAAATACCTACATGTCTGCACAAGCAAGTGTCCACAAAATGAAAATGCATGTCCTAAACGATTGTACGTAAAATAAAGTGTGCAACAAAAGAAATTTAAAGGGTTTCTAAATATATCATGTTGCACTTTCACCATGCATTTGTGCACCACAATGCTATGTACAAAAAGCATGCACTGTGTCAGCTGAAAAGATCAGCAATCAAGGCATTTTTTTAACAATATCAAACAGCTCTCCAGACTTTGACATACTGTATGAGTAACATAACGAACTGTTACCTAGTTTTATGCATGCAGCCTGTAAGGGCAGAGCAGTCATTTACAATAGTTAAAAGGGAAAAAGGATTTCATTCAAGTTGAAGTACACTCATGTATTAACTCAAAAGCTGATAAAACCTGCTCTTGGGACACCATGCGAGGTTTACATCTCTCAATAAATCTGGCTGTAAAGGAAGAAAAATAACACACTGATGAGAGTTTTAGTCCATTTTATTTCATATTCAACAATCACATCACTAATTAACAAGTAATCACAATAAACACTTTTTTTTCCAAACCATAAAATAAAATTCAAATTAATGAAAAAAATAAAATAAAACCACAAAAACAATAAGGAGGTTCTGCAATTGACATAGTAAGTCTACCAAACACATCCCATTGTTGTTTGTTGAGCATGCTCTGCAGGTACAGTAGGTGTTTATTAGCTAGTGTTACACTTGCATGTCTGGTACGAGTGCAGTGGCAGAAAATGAAGCTCTAAAACGCTCCTTGGAGAGATTACTGAGGAGCTTTGATTAATAACACAAGTCAAACCTGACAGCTACAGTTAGTCTTCTGAACAGACGAGGGTGTGTTAGGGTCTCGTCGTGTGTGACTCTTCAGGGCAGACTGCTGCATTATATGGGCAGCGTAGCAGCCAATATGTTGTGATATGCAGTTCTACCAAATTACAGGCCTATATATTGACTTCTACTGTGATATACAGAGACAAGTGTATCAGCTGCTTTAGCTTCAGTCCCAGCCAGCGTCCTTCTTTAATAAATGAACCTGCAGAGGTCACTGTGTGCTACATGGAAAGTTTACCAACTCGTCAGTACATTTTTCTCATCTCTTAAGACTGAGCTTGAGGGCATGATTAAAATCCGCACATGTGCACAACAAATTTAGGTCAGATCTCTGAAATTGAATCTATGATGTCAGTTTCTAAATCAAGCTGCTGCTGCATTGCTTTAAGTAGAGCCTTAATTAAGGAGATTTTAAAGAGTTAAAGAAATCATGTCGTGCACTTTCCCAGAGAAACTCCAGGACACACTTTGTTAAACTGGCTGTCAGAAATCATAAGTAAAATCCCTTCGACCATGAGAGCACAACCACCACGAGGCTACAGGAACACAACGATAAATACATATACAAAAGTGTTGCGTCTTTAGTACAATATATCTCAAAAGACATTCTTTCACTTCAGTGGCCCCTGTCGCTAGGCGACAGCTGTGGCACGAACAAAGCGATTCAATGATGACAGCTGCTCTTCAAACAACACTCTGTCCTCAGCTGGCTGAGGAGTACCCCGACCCTGCAAGTGAAACTGTTCACTTTTATAGACATCTGTCAGAAGTTATTGCCTGTTTTTTTTCCTCAAGAGATCTTGAAGAGAAGTTTCACTCTTGTAATGAATCTCAACTTTCACTGGAGAACAAAAGGGGGACTTAATCTGTTTTAAGAAATAAGGAGAATTGAGTTGAGGGCAGTGTTGTTCAGTTTTTTCCACGTCATCATGCAAAAAGCTCATTCATAATAAAGTCCTTTTTGGCTTTAATTTAATCCATCTAATGACACATCACCACTCCTCACAGTGAGCCCTCTTTGATTTAAAGCATTAAGGTGCAATTAAATTTCTTCAAAGCTTTTTCTTTTTTTTTTTTAAATTTCTACAAATCCTTGATTAAGTTAAATGGTTAAGAAGTGTATTTTTGGGCTGATTTCTCAATGGGCCTGTCAAACAAGATCTTGTTTTAAAATTGTTTTAATCAAAAGGTAAGCAGTAAAGGTAGAAGAGCGTTGTTTAATACCTGCCCGGGCATCCGCCATCATCTCATTGTGAAAACTTAACTTCTTCATCGCTTCACATTCAGGAATTGTGGTAAAGAGTTTGTATTCAAACTTAAAAAAAAAAAAAAAGTTAATTAAGTTTTCTTTCCCTTTAATTTATGTGAAAAAAGTCTCGAACAGGGGCGTGCCCAGAGGGGAGCCAGGGGTGGCACCAGTCCTCTTGAAACTTGATTGGCTATTTTCCTTGTCAGAAGCGAATTAATGTTTTATTAATGTATGGGCTGTGTTGTTACAGGCTTGCAGATGCTCTCTTTGTCATAGAGCGGAGTACAAACTTTAGTTAGTGGCGTTAAAAGTGACTAAATGTTTTTGAGGCTTTGAAGGACTTGTTTGGCCACTCTGTTATGTTTTATTTTAAAGTAAAAAAAATTATACATCCTCTATTATAACCAAGACATTACACAGTATATCCTCTATAATATAAAGGAATATAACAACTGAATGACACTTCAGTCAGTGCGTTTACATGCACAGCTTAATTCGTTTTTTTTTCCGCAAAATCAGACTTCTCTCCATGTCCGCGTATACATGCAGCTAAGAAAATCGAATTATTGACATAAACGTGTCCTGCTCCCCAAAACTAGGTGGCACTATGGGTCTTTTCAGTGGTGCTGTTTCTGACCTTTTTTTTTAAAATGTCTCCATTCCTTGTTTTATGACCGTCCATATACTTTAAAATGTCCATTTCTGTCAGGACAGAAAGCATAACGGCACTCTCCTTGTCGTTTCAAAAGTGGACATTGCAGTTGCTTCAGAGTCAAAAGTTCTTTGAATGATAACGCCATTTCTTCTCTGGTGTTTTTGTTCTGGGGTTATGAAGGCGCATATGCATTGTCCGATCATACTCTGACTACGCTGGTTACATGGTAGAGAATTTGAATTCCAATCACATTATATGGGTGTCTCAATCGAAGTTCTCCGACTCCAATCGAAGTTCTTAAACTCTGATTATTTCCTCGGACTAAGTTGTTTACATACACTTCAGTTATCCGGTCTTAATCAGAGTAAGGCAAAAATTTGGTTTTCTTGAGTGTCATGTAAACATACTGAGTGACAGTTTTTAAAGAATAAATTGAAGACAGAGAGGGAGTAAGTAATTCATCTGTGTATATGTGTCAGTCAGTGGGTTAACATGTTGTTTTAATGTATTTATTGCAAATAAAACTGGGCTTTTAAAATACATGTAAGCGTGTTAGTATGACTGAAATCGCATGAAGTTGAATTTCTCAGAGCTGGATTAACAAACCTGGATAATGCGGTTGAGGGTTGATTTATTCTTACATGTATACACCTCAGTTAGACTGAAACTGGCCTCAGTGTTAAGAGTATGCTCCACAGTTGGATGTCAGGCTTTGACCCAGAAGTTGCACACATAAATACCTTGTATGAAGCAGGTTGTAAACAAATCTTGAACTGCCAGGACATACAAAATCTAAAGCTTCAATGAGGATTCAAGCTTCTTGTTAATGTGTCTGTTGATTGTTTTGGTATATTTTAACTCAAAGAGAGCATGGATTCTTGCCTGGTATTTGAAGGCTGGGACTGAAGCCCAGCTGTATCATCAAAGTAAGTGAAAATCTCAACTTCAGCTAAACTTGACTGGGCATGCAAACGTACTGAGTGCCCCAGTTTGGCCACCCCAGTCAAAACAGTCTGGACACGCCCCTGGCCTTAAAGTTAAAGCTGCACTGTTGAATATGTCTCTATGGAAAATGGGTTATAAGGTGTTGTTTAATGTGAAAGCAGCTGCTTAAAGTGATGAACCCACTGGAGATAACCCCACTATGTGTGGATCTCCAAAAGCGCCCAGCAACTACTAATTACTTTTTTTCCCACAGCCATCCACCATATGTTTCCAGCTCTTACAGGCAACTGTGATCAACAGGTAAATACCCCGCAGAGAGCCAAACTGAAAACAGCCTAAGTTAGTTAAGCATACTATAGTAAAGCCAATGTGGCTAAAAAGCTACATATCGATAAGAAGCAGTTTTACTGAGCGAATGATTTTTGTAGCTAAAATAAAACGTAAAGAAATAAAATACGACTCAATAATCAGAACTTCTGAAAGTTATATCATCCCACGGTGTTTGAATCACTGGAATTTCATCACAAATCTAAGACGTGAAATATTGATCATCAGCGTTTGAGTCTTCTTTTGAGTAACAACACATCAACTGCCCACCCAGAGATATACATAAGAGTATAAACAACACTTTGAGTAATAATACACATGGGTTGTTTTCACCTCAGGGTGTTATATTGCAGTAATAGTCTGGCCATGCATTACAAAGGCAATAGTTGAATACATTGCTACAAGAGCGGAGAAGAAAAGCACGTCATGTTCCACTGCCGATACTCAAACAAGAAATTTCCCAACTTGTGTGCGAGATGTTTTAGTACTAAGCTGAAGATTTTATCACCTGCCAAACCACATTGTAGCATAACCCTCAAAGAAACCCCTGAAATGGGACAACAACTATGAGTATTCGAACACATAACTACCAGGAGGTTCAGGATCTACTTTAAATAGCAATACCAGGTTGTGCCTAGCGGTTTATGTGCGTTTTGAACTGTGATTTTGTTTTTTTTTCTCTGAGCTGTTTTAGGCGTGAGCCTGCGGCATCTGTGTTTGTTGTAGTTTTCAGGTAAGAAGGATAGGAGGCACGTCCAAGACACACAGCACCTTTGAATTCACAAACACTTAATACGGCTTTCTCATCTTCCTCTGGACTATGAGTTCAAATCTCCTGTTCTGCCCTTTAAAACATTCAGCTTCCAACACCTCGTTTTTCTACTTTACCATAAATTTAAAACACAGCTCGTATGCTTCCCTTCCTCACTTTCCTCTCCCCTCTGATTGTAATTCCCTCTGTGCTGCGTGTCCTGGTTGAACAAAACCTGTGCGTGTTTCCGAAATTCTCTGAGTGTTTAACCGAAAAAAAGACTGCCACTGTATTGCTTATACAGAAAAGAACAATAAATAAAGAAAACCTGGATTTGAAATCAAGAAACTCGAAGGAAAGAAAGAAAGAAAGAAAGAAAGAAGGAAACAGAAATAAGATCCAAACAGAACACCAAAGCTCATTTTAACATTGTCACTCAAACACATCATCACAAACACAGAGAGTAAAGAGTTTAAGAGCCTACTTGCTGTCTAGCTTTAAGTTTGTCTGCTTGTTTATGAGATAAGTGATAGCGCAGAGAGAGGAAGCGATGAAGCAGATGAGATGAACAGTGAACTACTATGATGTTATTGAAGCAGAGAGTAAGTGGTCACCAGGAACAAACAGCCCATGGAGTCACAAGGAAAAAGAGAAGCTAAGGTGAGTCCGAGAGGGTTTCCACAACGCTCAGTTGACAAATGAAGTGCTGTTATTTGGTGTGTGGAGGTGAGATGACGCAGAGTCCACCACCAAGTTGTTGGTAAATGAGTCCAGGTCTGTCAGCTTGGAGAAGATTCAATCAAAAGTATTAGAAAACCTCGCCATCCCATTATTTGCCTCCACAAAGATCCCAACAAGGCCCAAGCTTAGTCTTTACAGTCACTTCAGCCAGATAGAGGAGAGCGGGTCAGCAAGGAGGATGGTGGCGGTGCACAATGATGAGTTCATGACATGATACTAGCGCAGTAGAGAGAGATTCAAACAAGACAGATTTAAGGTAAAGGGGATTTCTTAGAGCATGATGGTAAAAAGGTCAAGATCCCTTTAAGGAGCGGCTGATGTCCCCCTGAACCTCCCCCTGAAGCTGCAGCAAGGAGGGGGCAGAGGGGGAGCTGACGCAGCCTGCAGACACCAACGACTCAATGAGGGACACACTGTGAGGAGTCGAGTGGTGGTGGTTGTTGTGGTGGTGGTGGTTTTGGTGTAGAGAATAGGAGGAGCCGTGAGGGTGGGGACTGTCCTGGGGGGCCGTCCAGGTGACGATGTCGGCGCCATGGTCCGTGCGAGAGCGAGCATTCTCGCGGAAGTTGAGCTTGAAAGACTCAATCTGCAGCACAAAGGTCGAAAAGAAAAAATAAAGGGGCAGGGAAGAGGGGGAAGGAGGGTGAGGGAGAGAGAAAACATAAAGAAAAAGGAACAGTTGGGGAGGGGGTGTTGTAGTGGGGGGGTTGAAATGAGGGGGGCAGAGGGATAGCAGAATTAGATGCCTGCAAAATAAGAAGTCAAAAGATGACGGTGTGATCAGGTGCTTTGGACATGAAGGAGACAGACAAACAGATACAGATGAAGACTCAGAGCAGCCACAAAGGCTGCCTTTCTACTGAGCAGTCCACTTTGGTCCAGTTAAGTAAAGTAAACCCCAATCCTTTTTGCATTTCCACAGCCAATTGTACCATGGCGCTTGATGCAGGAAAAAAATGTTTTCTGCATAAAGGCTTTAAAATGGCTTGAAAGCTGACTTGTTTAAAGATCATACTGTTTATACTGCTACACCAAAAAATCTAAATTGGTTTTAAATCAGCCATATGTATGTTACAAGCATCAAATGTACTTTGGGTGCACTTCTGCAATTGATCAAAGAAAAAGACTTTTTCACACAGTGCTTTTACTTGAAAGTGAGTCAAAGTCAGGCATTTGGTGAAAAAAATAAATAGCAAATATTTTCTTTTAAAAAAATAAAAATATATTTTTTAAGAATAACAGAATTTTATTATTACAATTTCTTTCCTTATAAAAAATAACAGGATATATTTTTTTCAAAGAATAAAACTATTATATTGAAAAGATATTTTGACATTATATCATCCAACATCATTTTGATAACTATCACTATTTTTATCATTAATTCATTTTCATCACTATTGTCATAATTATTTGTTTTATATTCTCATTATTATTTATTTACTAATTTATCTATTTATTCATTTATTATTTTTCCTATAAATATTATCCCTATCATCATTATTAATCTCATAAATAGAGCTGGAAATGAGGAGAGAGAGAGAGAGAGAGAGAGAGAGAGAGAGAGAGCGAGAGAGAGAGAGGAGACTGTCACACAGAAAATGAGCCACAGGTTAATTGGAAAAAATATATATATTTAAATTTTTCTTTAAAAAAATCTTTTTCTTCATTTTTATTATTTTCCTTTTCTTTTTTATTAAGCATTTTGTTTTCTTTCTTTCTTTCTTTTTTGTTTTACATTATTCTGTTTTTCTCCTGTTTCTTTGTTGGTTTTTTAATTCAGACGTATGTATAAAGGTTAATATGGAAAGGGTTCCTGGGTTTTCAAATACTTCAGAAAATCGCCCACTTGTTCACACACTAATGTTGTCAGGTTTGCCTCCCCAAATCTTTCTATGAATCGGCGGAGAACAGTCTGTCTAACTATTACCATTTAGAGTCGGATAGGTCTGCTCAGTACCTAAACAGCAGGGCGCCATAAAAACACAATTGTATGGATCAAATTTTTGACTGTGGAAATGTAAATAATTGTGTTGTGTACAGAGTCAAAGTAAACCAGACTGCTTGGTAGAAATGCAGCTTAAGACTTCATAATGAACTGTGTGATCTCGGTTACGGACAAAGAGCAGGTTAGTACACATGATAACCAGCAGAGTTCAACTTCTCCTATGCTTCAGCTCTTCTCTTCTCTCCCAGGTTAGAATGAATCCCTGTCTAACAGCAGTCCAGGCTGGCACACACTTATACTTACTTGTCTCTGGGATGCCTGACTCCAGAGCCTGGGGCTCCCGGAGGCCCTCACCATCACAGGGAGCCCCCTCCTTCAGCCCATTCTCATGGGCAGCAGTGTCACCTGCCTGCCCTGGCTCGGAGCCGGGAGCTTGGGCTGCGGTGCCACCCAGGGGAGTCTCATTCCCCTCTGCTGTCTCCTGGGCCCCCTCAGCCTAGAAACACATAGCAGGGCGTGTCAATCGGTTGGGATGGAACCACCTGGCTCCACATCTTGACATTTGTTCTTTGTAGATTTTAGTCTAGTTTGTTTTTTTTATCAAAAATGGGTTTGGAAGGCAGAACTGTTGGTGATACCAATGTTTTGTAATACAACTAGAAGCTGTGGAGCCAGGCTAGGGTGGACAGGGATGGAATTGCAAAAACAAATTAGCAGCAGGAGAAAACAAAATGGATATAAAATTCAAACAGAACATGTCTAATGAATGCAATGACAGAAAAACAATTTCAATTCAAGCACATCAGATCAACAAAAGCAGATGCAAAGTGTGCAGAAATGGCATTTTCTGTGCTGACAGCCCTTCTGCATGATCTCAAATACATATCTATAAAACCACTTGAACACCAGTGTTGTACCAATCAAGTGAATCATTAAAATCTGAGGGTCACCAGGGAAACACAAAACAACATCACAAAGACAAAATCCTTTTTACATCGCCTGCTCTCTCTCCAATGAGTCATTTAGCTACTTCAAGGAACTTCTGGTTTGTATAAGAATAAAAAAACACTTCACCATGTGTTCTGTTAACAGTCAAATCAATAACCATTCATGAACTTTTGCCATCAACAAGGTAATTACAGCTCATTGAGGCATATGGTTGTACTTGTAACTTTGTCCCAGTATACAAACACCAAGCAAGAACTGAATCATTGACATCCTGCTGCGCTCAATGGCAGCGAGTTTCTCTCAGGCCTTCTTCTGGTTGACCCTTTATGTCAACACCAAAACAACCGACAAACAAGTCTATGCTGCAGACAAACAAGAGACTAACTGGTTTCTTGTTGAATGATAAAACCACAGACAACTTTACAGTACTGTACGATGACTTATGGAGATATCCAAGGATAGACAATGCTGACTTCCCTCTATGCATATTATCCTGCTTGACTTGCCTGGTGTGCAAACTGTGGTGCACATGCACAACGTTTCGTCTAGTCTGGGGCTGATACATGAATGTATCTTAGAAGTCCTGTTTTAGTTATTTCAACATCTTTTTAATGTCCTCAAACAGTGGTTTCAGACTTTTGAAGATACTATAAGGACTTTTCTAACTAATTAAGAGGCTGTCTGAAACTGATGCTATTTTATGACCCTTAAAAGCAAACGCAAACAAGACCATCAGCAAAATGAGTGATGTTTTCTCTGTTACAGTTTTTAATGCCTGAAGTCGCTGTGAGGGAGAAGGTGTCAGATCAGATTGTTGACAGCAGGCTGATGGAAATGCCTTTCTAAACTTCTTTCTTATGTAAACCATTCATAAGAAGTGATACATCTTACTGCTAAAAGACAGGATGAGGTTTTGTCTAAGAAGACTACTTTTACATGTACAGGACTGGAGATAAGAAATATCCCTTTGTCCACAGGGGGCGCCAGAACCAATGCAAATGCAAAAGTTTCATACAGGAGCTTTAATACATGTAAAATCGCAATGGAGATAGCCTTTTTAATTGAATTTTGAAAACTCAATTAAATTTTCTTTTGAGGATTAATAAAGTTCTTCTTTTTTACTCATAAGGGTCAAAAAGAGGCATCAATGTTAATTTCAGTCTGTTTTAAAACCAGAAAAACAATTATAATAAGAGCTCTAAAAGGTGCTAAACTGGAAAATAGTAATAGAGGGATAAATTGTCAACATGTTTTCCAGGAAAGGTCAACTCTCAAATAATTCATTCAATGATTTTCTTGTCATCGTTGGACCACATACTGGCAGTAATGTGATGCAAAAAACAAAAAAAACAAAAACATGATTTCATGGATTTTTTTTTAAGACAGCGCTAGAAAAATTAATGATTATTCTAAATGTCATCCTTCAAAGACTTAAAACAGATTTTGTTGCTCTGCCTTTTTGTAATTTCCACTTCTCTGAACCCATCTGTGCCTCTCACTGCGAAGCCCAATGGGACTGTATGAAGAAGAAGAAAGGATCCAGCGTACTGTTAAAAAAACAGGTCACATTTTCTGTTTTAAAAAAGGCACAGTCATTTCTAAAAACAGCTGGTCCCTCCTATTATTTGCTTTTTTTTCAGAGTGTTACTCAAAGAGGGGAAATGTATGTTTGTTGGACTCTATTTTTAGCAGCAGATTAATCCACATTTGCCGCTCCAGTAAGTATTTGGGGTAGCATGATAGTGATGATAGTGTGTTTGTTAAAATAAGCTCCAATAACTGTGTTAGTAGTAACGTCATGGAGTGTGTCAAAGTGGTTCAGTCTTTGAATTTTTTTTTGGCACAACAATGAAGCTCTATAGAAAACAGTGATAATCAAATTCAGGCTTTATTTCACCTGGATGAAAACACTTACAGTATTTTCTGATATATATAGATAAAAAAGACACCCACCAGTTGGGACTCTTGGCGGTGACACAGCAGGAGGAAGTGTGACGGGAATTCAGCCTACACAGGCTCAGAACAAAAGATACTGTATGCATGAACTGAAGACGCAGAGTTACTTGTTTTGCTACTAAAGGTGTGTTTCAAAGCTCTGCAGGTATTCAAAAATAGACTCCAGATAACAGAAAGCAAGTCTTTCTCAGATGTGTTATTATTTTTATCAGTGCTATTTTTATCTGTCCTTATTGTGCATCTTCCTCAGGCTGGAGGGTGTGGATGAAAAACTGTGCGTGCAAAACAGAGTATGAGGATGAGATTGTGAGTGAAAGATGGGATCATGCAGTGATCATGAAACACAGATGGGCTGCCACAGGCTGAGAGGACAGGCTGAGGGGACAGGGGACATCATTTCTGCCCAAAATGTCTTGATTTTCATCAATCTGCAGGCCTGTCCCTCTAGAGTTCCCAAGCCAAAACTATGCAAGTTATAGCCCAGCGTTTTCTGTTTCATAAACCTATGACTGTTTCTGATTTTGGCTAGAAAATCAGTTGGAGAAGGAAACATTCAGACATTTTCACAACAAAAGGATAAATATTGGGAGTACGGGAGCTGCAGGTGAGGAGGGGTTTTACATGTTTCAGGTTGTTGCAAAAGGCTTAAATAAAATGCAATCACCATCTTCTGTGATTGTAGCCTGAAGCCAAACAGCATCTTTTCAAGCCTGAAAAGCCTCAGACTATTTTCTGCGCGAACACCACTGTGACACATTTTCATTTCTCAACATGCAAACACCACAGGAACAAGCGGACTGAGTCAGCAGCAGCGTCCATCAGACAGCCTCCCCCCTCTTACATCCAGACTGACAATTAGGCTCCAAGGTTCAACGGCTGCTGTGACAAACACACAATCAGATTTTTTATCCTGAGAAAGGAAAGTGTAATGTTCGGTGTAGAAATTGTGTGGATGATTAAAAATGTGAACCGATCATCAGCCTTCACATGAACGTTAAGTGATTCAAGTTCAAATCAAGTGTTCAGAGTCTCGCTTTGCTCTTCGGAGACTAAATCCTTTACTTTAAGATCTGAGGTTCTTCATACTTCATAGAAATCTGACAATGTGTCTACAAAGGTCAATTACACTGCAGAACTTCAACGGTCCGTGTAGCATCCATCTACTCAATTATTCCATTCAATCTAGTAAACAAAAAAACAAAAAAACGAGTCAATATTTGGTTTATTTGTTTTTCTATATAACCAAAAAATAAAAGATTAGTGTTTGTTTCTATATTTTCAGTTCAAAAGAGAATATATAATAGAGATAGAGACGAAAACAAAATAATAAATCTATGTTTTTCGCACCATAGGGCGCACCTAATTATAAGGCGCACCATCAATGAACACGTCTATTTTCATTCGTTAGGCGCACCGGATTATAAACTGCATTAAGCCAAACAAAACAGTCAATAACTCTGTGAGGCTACAGTAGCTCCTGTGCTTCGACAAGCCAAAAGGATTTTAAGTGCGCCTTATAGCACGAAAAATACGGTACTTTTCGTTTTTGGGCTATTGATTTCCCCATTTCCCCCCTGGTGCCTTTCTACTGTTTGCACATGCACATTGCGCAACAAAGTAGCCAACAACATGGACCAAAAACTCCAGGCCAAAGCGGTAGAGAAAGGCCAACCTGCTGTCATGGAGATGGACGCATGCTACGTATTATTTAAAGCCGCCAGGAGGGTCATGCTGAAGGAGGAAGATCTGACTATAGATACATTTACAACCACAGCTCTGTTAGATTTTGGCGCTCAAACCACTCTGTTCGCCATGGTAACTGTCTTTGAGGATCATGGGAAGGCCAATGTAGCCTCCATGCAGGTATCCTCAAAACAGGTGCATTCAAAGTCAATAATTGAAAATAAGATTTATTTATGGTTTTCGCTCCCTTCTTTATTATATATTCTGTTTTGAGCTGAAGATACAAAAACAAACACTATTTTTTGGTCATACAGAAAAACAAACAAACAAAATATAGACTAATTTTTTTTGTTTTTTGTTTACTAGATTAAATGGAATAATCAAATGGACGAATAATACACGGACCACCGACAATCAGGTACAGACAGCGTTTTGTATTCATAGTTATTAAGTGATGAAGGATTTAATCAATGTCAAAGTGTAGGTGCATAAAATGCACAACAAGGGACTGACTGGGCTGACTCATGACTCGACTTGAACTTGAGCATTAACTGCATTTAAGCTCTAAAGATGGACAAGAGGATTTGGACTTTTGTTACAGATATAGACTGCTTTAGTTTGTAATACTTTTAGCATAAATTACTCAGTTTTAGTAGAGGGCCAACACATACGTTCATTTGCATCCTGCCAGGATACTTACAGAAACACCATAAATCATGCATCTAGCTTTTAAAGACCTTCTTACAAAAGCAAACGTGAGCAGGGCATCATGTTTGATACGTGGAAGAAACATTGGAAAGAAAACGGTAACAACCCCAAACTTCAACATGTCTGTCAAACACACCAAGTTAGCTTAACTTGAACTCTTAATAAAAGAACAACTACAGAGATTCATCCACTGGGTCCAAGATGTTGGGTTGGTTAAAACTTTGATTGACATCAGGAGAGTTGCGGGTAAATCTCTATGAAGAGAGGAGCTGTAAAATCACTGATGATTAAAATCTTCAGACTTAACAGAACAGCTCAGAAACTAATGCTCATCAATAAAATGTATTTTCTTCTAGTGGACAACAGATAAGTGTTTTTTAATGGCTGATGATGCAAGAGCAGGTCAGCCATTGGTCGATATATGATGCCGATATCACAGTATTATCATTTAACATCTAAAACATCATAACAGAATTTACATTTAACCCTAGCCAGTGACTGTTTTGTATCTTTATTAAGGCACTTTCAGCTGATGCTGATAATCACTAGCCCACTAGCCCGATCCCAAACAAGAAACAAGTCATACTAAAGGGACAAAAACATGCCACATGCTGAAAAACGTTATTATCAGCAGAAATCTACTTTAAAAATCTGTGCACTGTGTATCTGTGTGGTACTGAGCATGTCTTATTTTATTTATCTGCAGTCACCTTTAGTTATCAGGACTGTAAAAAAACACTGTGTACCTGTTATGAAACAGAGCACCTGTAAACATAAACTAAAAGCTCATGTGTGATTAGTCTCACCTTGATGTTTCCTCCACCAGGTGAGTGACTCACATTGTCCAAGGAGCCCACTTTAGGATGAGCCTTTTCCCTGAAATTCATTTTGTGGGACTCGATCTTCACGTCGCCTCCACCTGCAGCAGACAGAGACAATCAGTCTGTTTATCACAGACATTTATAATCGCACACAGACACTCATGTTCACAGCCACCATTTATCAAAAGTCGACGTGCAAAACGTGCAAAATCTTGTTAGCTACATTTATCTCTATTAACTTCCAACTCCACGTACAGTTGAGCGTTTGATCAACAGGCATCACTGACACGCCAAAATCACATTTCCCAGCTCACCAGGCTTGTGCTTGATGTTGTCCTTGGAGCCGCACTTTGACGTCACCTTGCTCAGATCCACCTTCTTGTTGAGTATCTGCACCTGTCAAACGTCACAGAGGTCTTTTCATCAGATGCTGTTAACACTGTACAGGGACGGGGTTTTGAAGAGACATTTCCCCTTGGGATGCATTGAGCCCCAATTTAGCTTGAACCACCACCATGAAGATGAGCAGTGATCTCCTCAAGGCTGCGAGCCAACCCAAACTGTTTCACTGTCGTAGATTTTAAGAGATACAACAACAAAAAAGTAGGATATAACTCCAGGATCAAGCTGCTTTTATTGAAGGATTTGAGACCGACAATATTGCAAAGACAAGCTTGATGATCTTGATTTCATTGAAACAGACAGAGCCAATGAGAGGCCGATGTCTTGCCTCATTTACTTGTTTAGTAAGTTAGTAACAGAGGAGGACGACACAAGGTTTAGGGAAGCAGGGAGGGACAGTGAAGCAGGTTCTAGGGGGGGGCTAGGATACTGGGCTTAGCTAATACGCTGTCTAAAAAGAGTCCCTCCGAGAGCAGCACTACAAGCTGGTGGCCAAAAACCATCATTTGACTTTAAAAACAACCTTGATATTCTTTCAAAGGCTGCTGCATTCAAATATTTTGCGAATTTGCTTCATGCAGGCACTGATAATGACTCTCTGAGGACTCTCTTTTTATCTGATAAGTTTCTATTTTTATCAACAAAGAAGAGATGAAACCTAGTATTTCATCTGCACTCAGCTGCTCCCTCTTGCCGTTCCTTCGAGTGGAATTTCTTTGACTACTCAGCTGATGCATAGGAGCTCTAACTTTGGGCCAGGCAGTACTTACTTTCCCTCCACCAGGAACATGCTTCATATTATCCTTGGAGCCCAAGCGTGAGGTGACGTGGCTGAAGTCCACCTTTTTGGAGACTATCTGAACCTATACGGACACAGCATGGCGGCAAGAGGGGAGAGGAGGTCAGAGGAGAGTGAGGAAGGGGAAGGGGAAGGGAATGAAACGAGAGGATAAGAGAGGAGCGTAAAAGGGGAAAAGAGGAGAAGAGGATGTGAGGAAATGAGTAGAGAAGTGACCATCAGAAGCAGGGTTAGGAAGGAAAGGAAAGAAGGACAGAGCGAGCTTCTCTTGGACATAAGACTTTGAATATTTTAACTCTCTTGGGTGCGCTTTAGGAGTATCAGGCTGTCTTAAATGGTGAAAAAAAGTGTGTCTCAAACAACTTAGGGAACTGAGAGGTTTTTCAGACTTGTTTGCACTAAGTCTGGGGTATAAAATGCTAACCCCACAGGAAATTTACACATGCAGAACAAAACACAACATTTTTGACCCCACATGAAACACACATAAATGTTATTAACCTTGACTGAAAACCAGCACTGCAGAACAAAGACAGGTTAGATCACTGATACACCTTACACATAAACATTTTTGAGGCAAAGTAAGTTGTAAAAGTTAAAACAAAACGCAGAGAGGCTTCTCTTCACACATAATAACATGGTCACACATCTGTCAGCTGTCGGCAACAGCTGAGAGTCATAACTTTAATAAGAAAGCACAAAAGTCGCTCTAACCTCACGCCCACTAAATTGAGGGACCAACCAACAGGAGAGAAGACCTGATCCCTCCTCATGCTTCCTGCGGGCAGTTGTAATGACGACATACCGCTGCAAAGGACTGCAGTAGTGGACCAGTGCTTTGTATTAAAATCATGATGTCCTTTCAAAAAACATGCTTTCAGTGTAATAAGGCATGAGTTTTAAAGGTTGAAAGTAGGGCTGGGCAATATGGCCTCAAATCAACATCACGATATATTGAGCAGTTCACCTCAATAACGACAAATTGTCGATAACTACTCCACAAGCTGCTCACCCCCTCCCACATTAACTTTGTCTAATTCAGACGCTGCTCCAGCTACTTCAACTTTTGAACCGTCCTCCATCTCCTCACCTGTCTTTCCCTCTTTGTTACGGACTGGATGGGTGGAGTCACGTCTCTGATGTAGGACAGCGTCTTTAAGGGACATGAGACCATAGCCTACCTACACACACCCAAAACCAACTTTTATTTATTCATTTTGACGCTAAATATACCAACATGGGCAAAATGACGTCAGTTATTGTCGTAAATTTCAGTATCGGTAAATTTTCGGTTTATCGCCCAGCCCTAGTTAAAAGTGAGAAATTATGTTTGTTTTAATTTCAGTGAGTGGATTTGACAAACTTTGGACAACTGCTCATCAACTCCTTACAAGCAAACAATATAAATGCTCACTTTGTCACCATGAAAATATGCAGCATGTTTGAAAATGTGACAAGACTCTGTTCCCTTATTGCTGACAAACAAGCAGTTAGGCCTTCAAGCCCAACTCTGTGAACCCAGCAACACAGTTTATTAAGAACAAACAAAAGTGTGAGAGATGGTGAGAGTCAAATATGCATGAAAAGGAAGGAGAGGTGGAGGGAGGAGTGTGTGGGAGGGTAGGATGGAGAGGGGACTCACTTTGCCCTGGCTCGTTTCTTTGGAGGCGAGGCCCCTGCTCTGAGAGGCAGATGACATCTGGGGAGACAAGCCCACCCCAGGTCAACATAAAAAAAATAATAAAACAACACACGGGGCGAGAAGATGATGCAAGAAGTGCAAAGGATAAAGATAGAGGGTGAAGGGAGTTAAAGAAGGAGTTAAAGAAGTCAACAAAAAGAGTATTAGTAGCTCATGTCATGCAGAGACATAGGAGCGGAGATAAGAGGGAGGAAAAAGGAAGGCTGGGTGAACAAATTGATGTGGGGACTATTTGGTGAAAGCAAGAGACTTCAAGAAGGATTTTTGTTCATTGTAACCAGGGTCTATTTAATGTGGAGTCGAAGCAAATCAAAAATCCAACTGAGGGAGTCTGATTACAGGATCAGCTCAGCAGGCCACTGAGATGCAAGATTCAGTGAATGACAGAGGGATGTAAACAAACCAACACCACTAAAGGACAGTATTAACTAAGAGGAGGTCATTCACTTTGACTTAAACAAGTTTTTCTTTAGATGAGGAAGAGTTAACACGAGAGCAGTACCATAGTCAATGGTACAATTCTTTCTAGGGATGCCCGATATAATTAAAATAATGTTGGTATTGGCTCATACAAGCTTATACAAGGTGAAAATTTCTGCCGATATTTACGGCTTATAATGAGATGCACACGGTCGCTGTGTGGTGGTGCAGTGGTTAGCACTGTCATGTGGAGGTTCCTGGTTCAAATCCCCGGCTGGGAAGGGGCTTTTCTGCATAGAATATTATCTGTGTCATTATCGGTCTCATTGACTACTTATTATCAGCAGCAATATCGGTTTCAGTATTGGTACTGGTATGAGTATCGGCCCAAAAAAAGTTATATCAGTTGACCCGTAAGAAATACACTGTAAAAATAAGACTAGGGTCAGTTCTTGTAGAGGAAAGGCGCTGTGTTCTTACAATGAAAAAGGGTGTGAATATAGTATCTGTATCAGTATCAGTATCAATGTCTGAAAATATCAGCCTAAAGAATATCAGTAAAATCCATTATCATGTATCTCTAATTCTTTCTCAAACTGGCTTTTTTAACAATCTTTTCCAATTAACTCTGACCAACTATTTCAACCAAACTGATACTCTGTGAGCTCATGTGTGGTTTATCTCAGTTCAGTGCAAGAGTTTCCCCCTCTATGGAGGACAAAGAGAGACAAAATGAAATAAATATACATCTTTAAATAAACACTTAAGTATGCCATTGATTAATTAAAATGGAAATTAAAAAAATAACTGTGTCATTAAATGTGTCATCAATTCATTAAAACACCATTTCATTCAATGTAAAAACATTTATAATAATTTCACTTTTTAATTAATTTTAATGTGACACATTTAATCAAACATTTATTTATTTAATTCTCATTCTAATGAGTTACTGACATATTAAGGAATTAATTAAAAATGTATTCATTTATTTCATACTGTCTCTTTTCATCCATACTTCTCCGGTAAGCTGTGTAATGACAGACAAATAGTTGGTGCAATAAAAAGAAGACCCAGGTTCAAATAAACCAAAACTATCCTTTAAAGAGTCTCTTCAAATGATTTTTTGCTGTTATGACCTCAGGCATGTTCCTGAGCTCAGAGTGAAATGGTTATAGATGAGCATGCAGGAGATTACCAGAAAGATGTTTGAATAAAATTGAATTTTAAAACCAAGCAAACAGGTAAGGCAAAAATGGTTAAAAAAAAGTGCAAACATAGAGCATGGACTCTGGCTAAAGTGAGTGTGAAGTGAGCTTCTATAGACCTAAAGATAAGGTGGTATTTTTATTGGGTTGTCATGTCAAAAGAGTCCATGAGGTTAATTGTTGGCACCCACTGCCTGGAAACGCATGCTTGCAAAATTGAAACACCAGTCCAGAGGTATCAAAGCCAGAGTCAGACCTACCTTCCCTCCTCCAGGCTGGTACTTCATGTTGTCTGTAGACCCAATCTTAGAGCGGACGTTACGAATGTCAGGAGCCGGTGCTGTGCCTGGACGAGCTGTGGTCCTGGCAGTGGAGGTCGTGGTGGTTGTGGCTGAAGGGGCAGTCCGGGTGGCGCGTGGCACCGCCGGCTTCTTCTCTGCTGGACTAGCTGTGGAGGATGGTGTGGCCGGTTTAGCTGCTGTGGTTCGAGTGCGAGAGGCAGCTGTGGCGAGCGTAGAGCTGCGGGCAGTGGTGGTGGTCTTGGGCTTTGTTGAGTCAGCTGGAATGGAAGTTGTTTTAAGTTTTAATGACTTTTATTTAAAAAGCATAAATCTATGAATTATCCTTATGTTGTGCTTTGTTGATTCAAAAATAACAATGTTTTGTGTTAGATTTTTTTTCGAAACAGAGAATTTGGAGAGAAAACTCTTACATTTATGTAAAAGCTCCTCTGAGAAGATTTCTTGACATTGATGAAACTGATTGAAACTTGTATTGATTCCTTTTAAACGATTATAAAAGCTTTTAGCCAAAAGGTTTATGATTTCGAGACAGTAATTTTGACCTTTTTTACAATGTTTACATTTTAAACATTAAGTGCTTTACAAAAATGGTCATTTGACTGTTAAAAGTCAACAACGTTCAGAATTTTTTGAAGTAGACTCATGTATGCATTTAAAGGCTAAGAAAAGCAAAGGCTGTTTGTCCACTAGGGGGCACCAAACGTGACACAAACCACAAGTATCCCACAGGATCTTTAAGAGGACCATTATTGCTCTTGTGCCTGTTAAGATATTTTGTATGAGCTTTGCAAAACATCTAGTTAAGGGGAAAGCAGCTTAAAATTAAATGTGCACACCGCTCTGAAGTTATGTAATGCACATACGGTAGCATTTATCAAACCAGGACAAAGTAAATGATTACAGGCCTTTCATAATGATTACCATTAACTCATATATTTCACTCTGATTTGGGTGAATACATTCCAGTGTGCTAAGCAGCTGCAAAGTGCTGCATTAGCCTCCATTAAGATCCGTTAATTCACATATTTTTTGCCATGCTCTGTCAGCTTTTTCTCTGCTCAGGCATGCTGGACCATGTGTCCTACTGTCAATCCTCTCTCACAGCCTTCAGTATATCTCAGCTCCTGTTAAGACGTGTTTAATTGAGGAAATCCTCGCGCCTGCCTGCATGATTCTAAAGAGTACTTTGACTTGCAGTATGAACTCTGAGCAGATCAGACCACCAGAGGCTGTATCAGCAGGAGCAGCAAACTCCTGTCAACAGCAAGAGGACTGTAATCCAGCGAGTGCTGAAGTGAAAGCTTTTTAACTCCCCAGAGTCTTTCAGCAGTAAAGCCTGGCCCGCTCTACGAGCCGGCCTGCATTGTCATGGTTGGACTGTGTGTGTTGCAGTGTCACACTCCTGCTGACAGCTCTCCTGTTGCCATAATGTAAACTAATCTGTTGACTGGGGGGGTAAAGCTGTAGCTGCAGAGGAAGAGAGAGAGAAGAGGGAGGAAAAACCGAGGAGAGGATTATAAATGAGAGTGAAGAAGAACAGCACAGAGGGAGAAGGAGCACTGCTGTGCTGTTCAGACCGAAGCTGGAAGTAATGGCACCAGCTGGACAGAGTTTTATTATAAACTTAAAAAGGAGCCTGTGGGAATCTTCTTCTCCTAAATGTATTAACTTTAATTTTGTCTATATGATCTTTAAGACAATAGTATTCATGTAGGGCCTGGACTTGATTCAAAGTTTCACTCACGGACTCACAGGACCATATACTAACAAATGTGATCCAACATAATTAACATAATTATGTTATTTATTTACAAAAATTGGACATAAAAAAAGAAAAAAAATAAACTTCAAAATTCGTTCTTATATTCTTTATGCATTGAATGAACCTTGCAAGGAAATAATTTCACATAACTTAACATGAATCTGACTTGCATGCATTCTGTAGAAAATAAGAGCTAAGTTGTCGTTGAACAAGGTTGTATTGTACAAGGTATTTTGTGTCTGATTTAGAAAGCCATGGTCCATGTTTATTGATTACCTAAAGAGAGGCATACACTAAAAATGACTCAGAGGGTTTTTACAACCAGAACTGAAGAAGCTTCTTGGATAAGAGGCGAAACGTCTTCTTAACTCTACACAGTCCAGTTGCCTGTTTTTAAGTCTTCAAGATAACCATGTGTCAGAGTGTTGGAGAAGGTCAATAACCGCACAGCTTTATACAAACTACAGTCTTAAAGCATCTTTGAATGAGCGCACTGGGTTTCTAAACTATCATCTTCACTGATAAAACTGTCATCTGAGAGGTTGTCTGTTTAAATGTTCACCTGGCTGTTATTTCTGTCTGGATAAAAGCTGCTAAATCATACTATCGCAGTTTGAATGATTTTTTTCTTATCGAGACTTCTTTGCCAAGTCCTCAATTTTTCTTTACCAGCAGAAGTTTGGCTTCTACTTATTTGACCTTTCGAATATGCGCTTGTAAGAGAAAAACTACAGGCGTTTCCTTTGAGGGTCCCCTGTCTCTGCATGTTTATTAAAGCGTAAGGTCAGCCGTCATACCTGTCGAAGTCCTCAGAGTGCTGGGCTTCTTCTCCTCTCCTGGTTTGCTGTCAGTTTTAGAGACTAAAACACAAATGGTGAGTTCAGAGTTTTTGCGAAAGAAAAACATTACTGGAGTCAAAGTAAAGAGTGATCAATTTGGTGCATTACGAAACTGAAAAAAATTGTTTCACATGAACAAATACTGATCATCAGAAATGTGTTAATATGTCTCAGTGGTACACATCATGCATGTAGGAGCATGTCAGCCGTACCCAGAGGCTTCCTGGCTGCGGTGGTCGCAGTGGTGGTGCGAGTAGCAGCTGTCGTGCGCACTGATGTGGCCGCTTTGCTGGCTGCTGTGGTAGCGGTTCCATTTTTGGTGGCAGCGGAGCTTGTTGTTGCAGTGCTGGCCTTTGGCACAAGGGGGCGCTTCTCTGCTGTGGTCTGAGGAAGGGGAGACAAACAAAAACATGGCAGATGTCAGGTGAGAGGAGAGAGGAAGGACAGTCTGATAAATGAGCAGCAGTAAATCTGTGAGCACTAAAGTGGGTCATGATGTAACTTCTGCATGTCTTCTGCTGTCATCAGTCGAGGCAAATTCAAGCGGCTTCACTGAAAAAATTAAGGTCAGTTTTTTTTTTTCCCTGCATGTGTGTAACATCTAGTTCAAGGCGCTGCTTGATGTTTGCACATTTCATTCAGCAGCGTATTTCCCCCGCATAACCCCTCAGATGATGCTACGCTCCACATATGATGGAGCCGTCATGCAACAACCCGACCCCGTTGAACTGAGTCAGCCTGCACCCTGGGCGCTAAGAGGATGGGAAAAAAAAACAACAAAAAAAACCAAAAAACAAAAAAAACAGGCTGTTAATTTATGAGTTGTGGTGTCATGCTGGTTGCAGTTAAGGAGGTCACCAAATGAGGGTGATAGAAAGCTGAAGGGTCTTTTAAGAGAAAAAAAATTATGTCTAGCCTTTAAAGTTTGTCCTGGTAGCACACAACACCCGCAGCCACTGTGGTTATGATACTGATCCACTGGCTCTGATCTCATTAGTCCTGGTTTTGTGCAGCTCAAATATTTTTGCATGACAGTCAAACTTATTTAATCTGTTACTAGAGAGTGTTTCATTCAATGAAAGCTTTATGCTAGATTCAAAAACAGGTCGGTTTCATTCCCATGGTGTATGTTTGAGCCACGCAACAATTGCAATGTCTATGGAAAAGTTTGCAACCAGGGTGGCATTATTTTAAAAGGTCAAAAATACAGTAAAAATGGTTTAAGTGATTTGCAAACAATCGAAAAATTGAGTTTTTAATCTACATTTTACCCAGTGACCAAACTGTTTGGTGATTGGGGTTGAACCATAGACTGTTTCTACTATGGAAAACTTGTTTCTGCCTTCTGCCAGTATACGGATTTAAAGCCGAAAAGCTCTCATTATTTTCGAGATTTTTCTTCATTTCCCAAAACCAACATTGTGACCAACAGAGTCACTGTGATGACGCTCGGCTCAAACGGCGTATCCCCCGAGTGAGCTCTGCAATCTTCGTACACCCATAGGCTGTATCAAGTGTCAATCATAGAAAACATGATCCCCTAAATAACTTTTAAAAATGGAGCTGTACAGAAAAAAAGAGGACTTGGGCACAAACCAGCCTTGCAATAACTCCATGTCAATGTCACAACCAGGGGGGAGAAAATTTTGTATTCTGTGTAATTAATTTCTAAGTTTGAACACAGCTCCATAGGGATTGATGGAGAAGGCGGGATTTATGACCTATACTGTAGCCCATCACCAGAGGGTGCTGTTCTCAGAGTGGCTTTACCCGATGAGGAGGCAGACAGCTTCCATTCTATAAACAGTCTATGGGTTGTACACAGTACAACTCCTGTTAGATAAGTTTCTTTGAAGAGGATGTTTTTAAGTTAGATAACATGTAAAGCTGCATCCTTTCACCATTATATCCCCACTTCAAATAGAAAACCATTGTTTGAGCCCCTTATTAATACTGACTGTGCATGTTTTCAAACATTCATGTAAATTTCCTCTGTTTGGAGCTTGAAGTGGGGGAAGTATCAGCAGCACTCAAGCGCTTTAAAGATGCTCCTGGCGAGCATCCGATGAAACCCCTCATGGATCCACTTTTTTCTCTGCTCTGACTGCTGAAACTTACCTTGGGTTTAACATCACGTGCAGTGGAGGTGGTTGAGGATGCTGGGCGGCTGGTAGAGCTGGCAGAGGTGGTGGTGGAGGGCCGCTTTGCAGCAGCTGTGGATAGTGGCCTGGTCGTGGTTGTTTTTTTGTCTAAGGTGGTGGTGGAGGTGGAGGAGGGTGTGGGACGTTTAGTTGGGCCTGTAGCTGAACCAGCAGCGGCTGTGCTGGTTGGCCGTGTTTTGGCTGCAGCACTGGGTTTGGTGACCCCGGCAGCTGGCTGTGATGTGGGACCGGGAACATGAAGGAGCGATGGGGGGCGAAATAAGGAGGGAAAGCAAAGGAAAAAACACAATGAAAATGAATGATAAGAGCAGGGGAGGTTAAGCAGCATGAGCAGCATTTGGAACCAAAAACAACAAAAAGGCAGTAAAATAATATTTTCTATTAAGCTTTTTTCCCCTTTTAAATACATGTTTGAATCACCTCAGAAAAGGTGTTCTGTATATACAGTGACCATAAAGAAACCAGCAGAAGAAGCTTGAGCAACATGCATGACCAAAAGCTTTTTTTAAAATAATCTTTTCAGATTATCCATATTCCCCCATCAAGACTGAGTTTAAGAATATCTCCACTTTGCCCAGTCAGACAGTCCAAATCTGGACTTCTTCTACAACTACAACTCAGAACATAATGACCTTTATCACTTTATCAGGCACCTGTCTCCTAACATGCAACAAAAAAGTCAATTACAGGGAAATTATCAAGTCTAATGCTAAAACTTGACACACTATAAATACATCCTAAATCTCAGGATTCATCCGAACTGGATCTCAGTGAAAAAGCTCAGTTTTGCATATAATAAAAAAGTAGCAAGGTGCAAAAAGTTATGTAAAAAATATAAAAAAATAAAACACTAAAAGTCCTCTTACTTTAAATTGCAGGGTTTATACAAAATAAAATGGCACCATGCGTGTAAATAAAGCACCTAAGATATCACTTCCCTAAATAACCTGCAGTATAAACACAATTACTCACTAAACTCCAAACAAAGACAATCTCACTGTCTTCAGATGTGTTTAAAGGGAGAAAATGTTTTTGTATTTTCAGGTCAAATGGGTGAAAATAAAAGTCATGTGTTTCATCTAAATGTGGCCTTTTATTAGGTTATACTACATGAAGCCAACACTTACAAATCATTATAAGCAGATTTATGAAGCATTATAAATGCATTTAAGGTTCATAACAATCTTTGTTAGTGGTAAGAAGTATTCATAAGAGCTTATAGCAAATGTCTTGTGAGGGTACGATTTTTTATGCATGATACCATAAAGCTCCTGTGAGGAACTTTTGGTGTGTGTCAGGTTAACTTATCTTATCCTCTACATGCTTCAGTAGTGTCCTCTGACAAAAAACAATCTCATCATTCCTGCTATTGAGGGTCAGATTCAGTCTGCTATGCTGCAGTGAACAAACAACCAGCAACCCCAGTATTCTTCATCTTTGTAAATCCAAACACTGTTGGACTTCAGTGTTTATAAAGCAATTGAAAACAACCTCAGACAGCAGGGAGGATTAAATAATGGTGAACTGAAACAGCTGATATCAGGTGTTGGTCATTTGAAGCTCATCTATACCTTACAGTGTGCTCCATCTTCAAACCATTAAGACATATTAAAGCTACACCCTTGATTTTAAAACCTAATTTTTCATGTAATCTCCACCACTCAAACATAGTGATACGTTAAAGCTACTGAAATAGTCTGTCCTGTGTTTATTCACTGTGAGGATATTCTGGGGCCCGTCAGTAGGTCAGTATTTTATCACAATCATCACAGCCTCATAACTCAGAGGAAGTCCTACCTTAGTCTTCTTGTCTGCACTTGCCAGATCTTTGCTCGGTGTTGTGCTGCTTCCATTAGCTGCAGGTTTTGCTTTTTTGGCCTTCTCTCCTGCGTCTGCTTTAGCAGTTTTGTCCTTCTTCTCCACCATCTTTTTGTCAGCTGGCTTCTTCTCTTTATCCTTCTTCTGTTCTTCAACTGACTTCTCTGGTTTTCCTTCTTTCTCCACTTTCTTGGTTTCATCTGTGGCCTCCTCATCTTTCTTGGCATCTTTCACCTCTGCTGTCGTCTTCACCTCGGTGTCAGCCTTCTTCTCCACCTTGTCAAAACCGGTATCCAGCTTGGCAGGTGTGGGCTGTTGCTCAGGGGTCTTTTCCACTTTGTCCACGTGCTGATCTTTGATGTCCTTCACTTCTGTTTTCTCAACCTTTGAGATCTCAGTTTTTTCTTCCACTTTGGACTTTTCATTTTTCTCCTGTTTTTCCACATTTTCTGTTTTCTCAACTTTGTTCTCTGTCACCTTCACTTGCTCAACTTTCTTGTCAAGTTTATCTGCTATTTCCTCTGCCTTGTTTGTTTTTTCCTCCTTTTCTGCTTGTTTCTCTTTCTCTTTCAGTTTCTCTGCCTCTCTTTCTTTCTCTTTCAGCCTTTCAGCCTCTCTTTCTTTCTCTTTTAGTTTTTCTGCCTCTCTTTCTTTCTCTTTCGTTTTTCAGCCTCTCTTTCTTTCTCTTTCAGTTTTTCAGCCTCTCTTTCTTTCTCTTTCAGCCTTTCAGCCTCTTTTTCTTTCTCTTTCAGTCTTTCTGCCTCTTTTTCTTTCTCTTTTAGCTTTTCTGCCTCTTCTTTTTCTTTCTCTTTTAATCTTTCAGCCTCTCTTTCTTTCTCTTTCAGTTTTTCAGCCTCTCTTTCTTTCTCTTTTAACTTTTCAGCTTCCTTTTCTTTCTCTTTCAGTTTCTCTGCCTCTTCCTTCTCTCTCAGTTTTTCTGCCTCTTTTTCTTTCTCTTTAAGCTTTTCGGCCTCTTTCTCCTTCTCCTTTTCTTTTTGCATGTCATTCTGTTTTTCCACATCGGTCTCCTTCTCCATCTTGTCGGGGGTCTCACTGTCCACAAAGTCGACCTTCACGCCCTTCTGATCAGCTTTTTCCATGGGTTCAAACCGCTCGGTTTTCTTCGCGTTGTCTTCCTGCTGCTCTCCTTTCTCCATCATGCCGGATTTCACTGCAGAAAAAGATATATGTGATTAGAAATACTGCTAACATCTCTTCTTTTCTGCTTCTATCACTAAAAGTACAGACCTCTTGCTGATACTGTCAGTCAGACTCTGCAGTGCAAATACTGTAAAATGATGCTGTGCATCTGAGCTGAAAAACTGTGTTTATGCTGGAGAGAAAGAGTGGGACACAAAAGTTTGTCCGCACAGAATTCACAGAAATAAGAAGAATCTGCTAAGAATAAGACTGACATGAAGAGAGATTTTTCTACAGTTATTATGGCCATAATAAACAAAAATAACCCCTTTCTTGTGATACATCAGTCAAATTAAGAGGAAATAAGACAAGAAAGAGTAAAACATGACTTCATAAACTTTACTAATAAACACAATCAACCCGCACATCACGTCCATTTCTCCTGGTGTTTAAATTCATGACTGATCTATTTATTTAGCTTTGTGACTGAAACATCTTCAGATAAGACTTTGTCTTATTAATGTTTTTTTTTTAAAGTATTTATTTTGATATTTTTATGTCTGGCATCTAAGTTGCCTTTTTTCCTGCATTGTAAAACTTTGCTTTTATTTTGAAGTGAAAGTTGCTTGTAGTAGATCTTAAGTTAGTGAAATTAACGAGGACTGTTAAAAAGAATGGTAAAAAACTATAAAAGGTCAGATCAGTCCGATTTGGATTCACAATCAATTTTTAAATGTCAGTCTTATAAGTCTTATAAAGTCAATAACTGGCTGTATAACTGTATATTAGATTTTAGCAGGATATTTTTAAAAGATGTTATAATCATAACCCATATGCTGTGAAAACAATAAAACAAAAATGTGTTGTATGAGGTTTGATTTTATTCATTGTGATGGAGGATAGGTCTCTTCTCAGTCTGAGTTTGTTTTCTTCCCTGTTTGGTTTTGTTATAGGTTGTCAAGGTGAATGTGGCGCTATTTAATGTCGAACTTTTCTTTTGGTCAAACTGAGCAGTTGGGACTCCTGGACTTGATTGGAGAGGTGAGTCAGTCAGGAGTATGGGTGATTTGACGGGTCCATCTTGATGACTGTGGGGATGCCAGTGGTGTGGCTACCCTGATGTACAGTTTCTGATCAGTACAGCGGGATGGGCATTTACTTCAAACTTGGCCCTTAGCTGAAGGTCTTGGTCTTGAAAGACTCTTTCCTGAGTCTCAAAAAAGCTGGCACAACTGCACCGCTGCACCACTAGTGTATCTCATCATCAATGCCAGCTTTTGAGGATAAGATACAGCCAGATATGTAAAATAGTCGGTGCTTTCTAGTGCTGTCAACTGCGATGTTTGGGAATTGGGCTGAAGTATTTACATATTTCTGTTTTGGGTGGTGTTCGATGGAGAATCTGAGTCTTTTTAACATAAAGAGCGACATCAAGCAGCTACTTTGGCTTCGGCATCTTTATTTCATGTTTCTGAATAAACTTTTTCTGCCTATGTTGAAATACGATGCTGTTTTTCTCCTGTTTGCCTCTAGACTGTACGTGACGCTTCTGACTTCCCAAACATATGTATTCATCTTGTCTCAAAGCTCTGCGAGGAAAATGTCCTTGTTTAGATTCAGTGGGGAGAGATGGTTTCACTCTCAAAAACGTTTTTTACGTCTGTGCTGCTACATGGTTCAGTGGAGCAATACATGTCCTCTGAGCAGATTGGTATCTCTGCCTGAAGGCTGGTCTGACTATTTGTCTGGAGGCTGAGGAGAGACAAAAGGTTCCTCATGTACTTTAGCACATAACAGATTGGGCAGTGACAGACAGATAAGCTCATTCCCTTGCTAGATATGATCTTGATCATCCGCACACACAAATGATGACGACAAAGGTGGAAGAAAACAGCATGAGAACGCAAAGGTATTACAGTTCCATCTTCCTTCAAATGAAGTCTCGCTGCCTGTATTCCCATGACAGATCATCCCTCTACTGTACGTCTTGTTTTCCCCTCTTCCTCCCACTACCTTTGTGCTATCTCCAGCTCCTTCTGCTATAACTGGTCGTTTCCATTCCAGTCTACATCCCTATATATCCCCATATATTGTCTAGGAAGTAACACATATGATGAATTTCACAGGCTGGTAAGACTGAGATCCAAGATATGCCATCCTGTCCCCTTCCTCATCTCTCCTGTTATCACTGCAGTCAGCCAAGTCAAAAACGGCTCATATTAAAAACCCTCCTCTTCTTCTGGTAGCCCACACATTACCATTGGTGAAAGCAGCAGTGAGAAAAGAGTAGTGGAAATATAAGAATAGAAAACACACATATAACCATTCAGAAACGTGTCAGGATAAATGGAAGCTCAGCCTGGAATCAATACAAAGATCATTATATCTCCTTAGTATCAACAACACTGCAGCTGAAAGATTCCTGGATATGGACCTTGACTGTTTTCTCTCTCAAGGAGTCTTTGGATCAATACTGGCATAAATGTCAAATCAAATAGAAGAGGAAGTCTGATTGGATGTCAGTTTTATCAGGTTTAAGTGGCAAGCTTCTTTCTGGCTCTAAATTTGGTAACACTTAATGTAACAGTAACTGGTATCACATGGCCGTCTTAAAGCTACAGAGCCTAGGAATGAGAATATTTAGTGTTTTCCAGTTTTTTTTTTAAATTGAAATGCCCCCTTGCTTATCCCCACCCCTTACTAATGCAATGGTGGCTCTTGAGGACAAAAAGCGTCATGTATGATCCTCCATTAGATGAGTTTTTAAATATTCAAACAGTTGTACTTGATAATTTTGGTTGGAGAGCTCCTGCCCTACCACTTGTGTACATGGAATGTAAAAGCCTGAGACAGGACGAGCACACCAGCGCCTCCTTTCATGAGCATACATGAAAAGGCAGGGTGGGTAGAGCAGCAGCAAAGACCCTAGAACAGAGCAGGCATGGGTGACGATATACAAGAACCTGGTCAAATCCTCACAGTAGGAGCTGGAGTGGAGGTGGGTTAACAGAGGAGGCAGCAAGAGTAGATAGGCTACAGTAGACAAAACCCCCAATTTGACATTTGCTAACTACATGTGTAGAAGGTAATCAGTCAAGCTGTCAGCTGATATGGGCTGAGGACAGGATCAGCTAATTTGCCATGGGCCATGCTTGACCTCGTTGCCTGCCTGAATTAACACTGTGCTTAATTTATGAAAAGGGCTAACATTAACACTGACACCTCTATACAACAAGTTAAAATGGTCAGACCCAACCATAATGCTATATATGTATAAGTTCCTCAATGAGGCTTTAGGCAGCCACCATATAATATGTCTTAATTTGTGCCAATTATAGTCTTGACATGAAAAACTGTCTTTATTTGCTTTACTCTTCATGGAGGAAGCACCACTGAGTGAACAGAGCAAATGACATTAAGATTGTTATTTTTGCACAGCTTGATTTTCTAAGCAAGTAGAAGTCTTATTTACTGGCTCATTGGTTGTAACATTAGCACGCACACTACAGCATTAAAATGTGCTGAGCTTATGTGCCACCAATGTGAATGCTTATAAGCAACCATTAACTGTTTATTTATGTGTGACTAGTTTTACTCAAAAAGGGAACAGAAAAACACAACACTGCTTAGCCCTGAGAATAAACAGAAGAGGGTTCTGTTGAGCAAAACAACACTTGAAGTTGAGTCTGTAGTAGAGTATTTTTAGACCAGGGTCACTGATGTGAATAAAACCAAATACTACGAGTCTGGGTGATGCTGCTGCCCTACTAAACCGCAAGATCACGCGATGTAAACAAGCTAAAAGAAGATCTGTCTCATCTGTTGAGTCACTGAATGAAACGCAGGCTTCATCTGACCTCAGGTGATGCTGACCTAATGAGGTCAGCTGAGCACCAGAGACGCTGACCCTGCTGTGTCCTAGTTATAAAACAGGATCATTTGATGTCTGTATTTAACCAAGGAATAAAAGAAAGAGACTCAAGTCCTCTTATTTAGTTTCATACCCAGAGGAAATTAGACAAGCAAACACAACCAACGCTCTCTGTTGTTGTACCTGGAAAATTCTTACATGGTCACTCTGCAGGATTCTGCAAAACTACAGACCTAAAACATGGCCACTTTAAGGCATGCCATTTGGCCACTTCATTCTCAGTAGCCACGTTGACATGGGCAAAATTTCTTGATCCAATTAAAAATTTGAGGCATAGGATAATCTGAATCCACTGTTTATATCCAAGCTTTATTCAGATTAGAAGCAATTGGACATGTGCAGAGTTGTCTGATTTTGCTAAAACAATCGCAGAAGAAGAGTTGTAAATACACCTGTGCTGTCAACAAACCAACAAGCAAGGTTGTGGCTCACTCCATCCAATTCAGGATTTTCTCCCCTGTTAAATGTTGTCACTAGATGGCACCCTTGCGTACTTGTGGTTGTGTTTAATGCATAGACTGTATATACTATGGACAACTTTGTTCCGCCTACCGCCTGTATACGGATTTGAAGCCAAAAAGCTCTCGGTATTTCCGGGATTTTTCTTCATTTCCTGAAACCAGCACTGCGCAGTAGCGATGCGCGTATTCGGCCGCGCAGTTGCCGAGAGTCGCTGTGATGACGCCCGGCTCAAACGGCGTATCCCCCGGGAGAGCTACTCAATCCCTAAACGCCCATAGGCTGTATCAGGTGTCAATCATAGAAAACATGAACCCCCTAATAACTTTTAAAAACCGAGCTGCACAGAAAAAAGAGGACTTGAGCACAAACCAGTCTTACTGTGAATACATGTCAACATCGCAACCATGGGGGAGAAAAATTAATGTTTTGTGTGATAAATTTCTAAAGTTTGTCCACAGTCCCATAAGTTTTGCTTGCCGAGGCAGGATTTATGACCTATACTGCAGCCCATCATCAGAGGGTGCTGTTCTCTGGGTGGCTTCACCCAGCAAGGAGGCAGACGCTGTCCAATCTATATACAGTCTATAGTTTAATGCCAGAGTGTTAATAATGAAACCTGTACTGCCCTCAATAAATAAGCCAAAGGCTAAAGAGTGAGTGTTTACATGGACGCGTTTGGAATAATGATTGGCATAAACCACCCCTCTCGTTCGGATTTTCTCTCCCATTGAGTTGAATTGGATCAGAATCTTCCAATCGACATTTTTTCGTGACGCATTTTTATTCCTATCGGGCATTTGTTATGATTATTTGTGCCCATGTAAGCGCAGCTATTGTTTCTCAGTCTGAATCAATAAAGCTAGTTGCTGTTGGTCCTGTTTGTTTCTGTCACTCATATAGAGATATCAGTAAAGCATAAAGATTTAAGGTATTTCTCATGGACTTTATTTCTAAAACCTTGAGGCTTTGTCCTCTGCAATACTTTATCTTAAAAGGGCCACATAAAAAGAAATCACTCCTAACTCTAACTCACTTCTGTGGACAAATACTGAACAAATACTGAATACTGAACATTTTTCTGTTTGACCTACTGATCTAAAGTAAGAGATTTACTAATTGAGGATAGAGAAGTAGAAAAATAATTGCTACTGAAAGTGCGAAGACAAAGAGGGGGATGGCTTTTTATCTTAAAGATGTCAGAGTGAGAAACATTGATTAGCAGATTAAGAGCCGAGTGGGCGGAGCAAAGAGGAAGACCAAGGAAGATCAATAATAAAAGGACACAGAGGTGAAAAACACAGACTCATAAAGGATGTTTATGCTTCAGCTTAATGTCTTTTTTTTTTAGAAAAAGTACAATGCTGTAAAGTAGTTGAAGACAGAGTCAGACAGAGAGGTAGTGGGAGGAAAACAAAGGACATGAAAATGGAAAAAAACAAGAGAATTGGAGTATGAGGTTTTAAATAAAATGAAATGACAGTCAGCCAACATAACATACAGCAACCCCAGACCTGAGCCAGTGACAGACATCAGACCCACCAGGGTGAACACGCATAGGTGACTACATACAGGAAAGTAAACAAAGGCGACCTAAATAAAGAGACACATCAGTGTGACAAGGCAAAGGGTAGGGAACAAGATAGGAGTATAGAAAATATGAACAGATCAGGCTTTCATCCTCTACACTGTAAACAAGGAGAGACTCGGGAGATCAACTTGATCCTTTAATTAGGGCAGAAACCTGATAGGTACCTCAGCTGTGGGAAACAGAGGAGTGAAAATGGCTTATTTCAGCAAACAAGAGATGACACCTAACCCACCCACCTACTCTCTCCTGTGTGACCCTTTGTTCACAGTGCTTTACTTTACTTTCTCTTCTATTTTAAAACCTGCTTTAACCTGTAATAAAACCACACTGCAGAGGTCATTACTGTTTGTCTCTGTGAAACAACTCCAACACCATCAGGTACAAATGACCCTTTGACCAGCAAATTCTGCTAACAAAAACGGGAAGCAGATAACACTTAATCCCCAGAGAAAAAAGACTAAAGGAAAACACAGATGAGCTCAAGATATGACTCGTCTGAGGTTGAGGGAAAAAAAAGGTCTGATTCACCCCCCAACAGAGAGGCATCAATTATTGACGAGGCTTCTGATTGGTATCATCAATCACAGTCCCCCCAGAGATTGCAGTTTGGTGATGGGGGCATTACTGGGAGAAATATTTGATGAGAACATGAGGGCACGGTGGAGGTCAGACATGATGTTAGTGATAACCATCAAAGTGCAATCATGACAAAATGAAAGCAACACTCACATCCAAAAATGTGACGCTGCTTCTGTATCAAGGTCTGAGTTCAGTTTTTTGCTGCCAGGAAACAGGCGACTGATATTTTACTCTTTCCTCTATCTCTCTTTGTTTCACATTCTTTTGTTTTTGTGTTTTTTTTTCATTTATTTATTCCATTTTAAATGTTTTTTTACCTGCTTTTATTTATTTTCTTCTTGATGTTTATTTTTTTACTCCTGCAATGTTTGTTCTTTTGAATTCTACTGTGCAGCACTTTGGTAAACTTGAATGTTTTTTAAAATGTGCTATATAAATAAAGTGGATTAGATTAGATTGGATTGGATTCATTTGGACACTAGTACTTAAAATGACACTGGTATGAAAGACACAATCATTCTAAATTGCCCCCTTTACATAGACATTCAATATGTTCAGCAATGTGCACTTTTCATGCAGATGTCGAGCTCTTTCTAGATCCATCTATCATGATCATGTTGCCAGTTACCTATATGGTAGATAAAGCAGTAGTATATTATAGTGAGATACAGAAGTCCACAAGGCTTGTCGTGAGTTTAAATCCTGGCTATAAAGAAAGAATATGGATTACATCTGTAGTCTTCTTTTGATAAAGGGTCTGGAAAGTGAGTGTTTGGATGGAGTGGTGTGACTTACACCCAGGGTGGTAATGGCAGAGTTATAAAATCAAACCATGTATGTGTGGATATATGTGCAAATGTGGCTTTACATGTCGGCTGCGAGCACGAAAATGTCACTACGCTAGCTGATTCTGTTGGCAGCCCCCCTGCTGCTCCACCACGCCCGGCTTGGCGGACCTCGGTGCACCTCAGTCCACGAAAATACCACTGCGCGGTGTCCGCCACCCTCGGACCCCCTTTTCGTCACCGTCGGACACGAAAATAGAGCCCTGAGACATATTCAACATATGTTGGTTAAAAACAGTCACTCAACTCTTCTGTTTCTCTCTCCTTCTCTTCATCTTTCTCCTCTTGTCTCTCTAAGAATATCAAATCCATCCAAACCAGCGCACTGACATTTGGCTTTAGATTTAAACTTTCACTGACTCTGGTTTTCACAAAAGCAACATAGCCTGTGTCGAGGTTTTTCAGCAGGATCTCAACCTGCTGCACTGCAGAGCTGCAGGGACACCATGAAGCCCCGGGGTCTCTAACTCTTGTATAATAAATGGCTCAGGACAGCAGGGAACAATGAGCATCTGGGTGCAGTGAGCCAATTTATCTGGAGCTTTCATTAGCATAATGATAACACTAACAGCTCATTTAGGGCTATTAAGCCTGGACCCTCCTGAAGAGTACCGCCTCAATCCAGAGTTTGTTTTCATCTTCATGTCTTGCTAAAATATGCTAAAATATGCTGACTATCCTTTTACATTATTAAAGCTCTTTAAGCTAGCACGCATCTGTATGTATGTAGGTTAAAATGTGCATCTGACATTTGTACGGCATTAATTTAGGTTAATATTTTCACACAAGAATGCATAGACTTACAAATGTTTTACTCACAGTATTAAGGGATTTCATGCTTTTCAAATAGAATCTACAGCATATTATAAACAGATGTTTATATAAACTCTCTATCATCGTCAAATAATTCAGGACTAGATTCAGAGGCCTCTATTTTGGATCCTCAAGTGGATTATGCAAATCAGCTCGTGCAAACTGTCTCATTAAAACCCTGTCACTCTTTGCTCAACAACACTTCAGGCTTGTCAGCATTGACAACAGCATTCTGAGTGAAGTGAAAGATACTCTTCACGGCTGCCCTCTGGTAGCACATCAAACGTGCTGGATGCTCTGAAGTGGTTGTGAAGTGGTAACAGAGAGGAGTGGAGATTTGGACTTTGTGTTATCTGAGGAGTGAGACCCTCAGTTTGGCTGTCTTAGAAGACGAGTTAGAGACTCAGAGGCTGATGAGTTATCATGTGGTTACCGTCTGAAATTAAGATGCTGAACCCCTTCTATACAAATGACTACTTTCTTTTGAAACAAAGATCTGAAACTGCACTTACATTTAAAACACCGCCCCTCCTCGGTAAAAATCAATTTTGCAGGGCAGAGATGTTAACAAAATTTAGATTCTGTTTCTTCCATTAAAGTTTTGAGTCTTCTGTGACACTTTTGGCTTGACTTGACTTGAATACTTACAGAGTTGAAGACCATGGACCATGTCAACTTTTCATCTTCTGTAATTTAAAAATGGAGTGGGTTCTATGACGACACAAGAGCTCTTTATTTACCCTAGTTATTTGAGTGAACTGACCTTGAACGCATCATTATGTAACCTTACGTCATCTCATTTGGTAAACTGGCTTTTATCCTGCTGAGTTCATCACATATTTTAACAATGAGCTCTATTTTCAACTGTGAGCTGAGGATGACTGTGCTAGAACTAGAGTTAATAAAGTTTTTCAGTCTGTGACTGAAGGCGGCATGTTTTGGTTTACTTTGAGGCACAATCCTGAAGTGCTTTTTTATCTACTGTCCTGTTTCAGTGAATGTTGTTTTTTGTGTGTGTGTTTTTAATGCCTTGCTTGGCCATAAAGTTTGTGTAGCTCCCGTGGAAGACATTATATTGGGACGCAAATTTCATTTCTCTTCTTTCTGTTGCTTTGGTGAAATTTTGTCAGATTTCAGACTTCCTAATCATCACTTCAATAGTCAATACCTGGTTATTCCATTTTATTCAAAAACTCTTACTGACAAACATGCATGTTTATGCATTATTAATTTGATTGGTAAGTGCTGTGTGTAAAAATGGAAATATGTTTTGATAGGACAGCTCACCCTTTCCATTGGTGGAACAACGGTAGGGTGGCCTTTGAGGACAAAAAGCTCTAGTGATTCATGAAAGCTCTGAGCCCCATTCCTCAATTTTTTACCATCAACAAACATTCATCTAAACAACAAAAGCATCTATGTGACTAGTTTGTTTGCTCTGTGCTACAGCAGAAACAAGGCAGTGAAAGATGGGGACCTCTGTGAAAGGGATCCTGCTCTTACGTGTTCATAAAGGCTCATTATTAGTTAACAGAAAAATCCATTTGCATATCAATGTGATTACACACCAACTTGAGCAGAACTACAAATACTACATAACATTTCTACTAAATCTACTGCAGGGTTCACCACAATGACATGACTTGTCAGTGTTCTGTACCCATCATTGCAAAGGAATTTGATTTTTTTTTTCTTCCACCTACAGGCCAATGAGACAATCATTTAACTCTGGTTAAGTTGAACATTTTGGCCAGCTGCAATAGATAAACATTGACAAACACCGACACAGACGTCAATAATTTGCCCCTTTGCATAAAAATCCAAATATTTAAGTCAACAAACCAACAGATAAATAAAATGAATAAATAAAAATTAAAAAAGCTAAACCCATGTCCAAAAGCAATTTATAGATACAGCAAAACATGCTGACGAGTACATTTGAATGAATGTATGAACATCATGTGAAAAACATCTGCTTGATTCTGGGAGTAAAGACTGCTAAAAATATCTTTAAAAACAGAAAATATTAGAAAAAAGATTGTGACCTAATTCAAAATCAACACTGCCTTTTTTTCCTGTTAGCACATTTTTCATAATTTCTTCTCTCTTCAGACAATTCCCTCTACTCTTAAAACTCTTCCCATCTTTCAAAGCAAGATTCAGCCAAATCTTTTGGTTTCTAATCTACTTTAACGTTTAGTGGGATCTCTCACCACATTCCTTTTCATATATTTCCATTTTTTTTAACACATCCCAATCCTCCTCTTCTTTTTTCAGTGTTTCAAATCTGCTTATCCTAATTCTCCACAACCCCTCTAGAGAGATGGAGCAAAGACCGCGCTGTAGTGTAGTGCTCTTGTGCAGCTCATACAATAGAGCTGTCTTTACTATAGCACTGTTTTGTAGAGGAAAAAAAAATCCCCAAATGTTTTTTTTTTTTTTTTGTAGGAGAAACAGTCATGTATTTCAGTGATTTATCCCATGAATATAAAAGGATTTTGCTCAGCAGGAGCCGCAGTTCTTTTTCTGACCTTCCTTTGAAAGCAAACAGATGCATGGCTAATGTTCACAGCTTGTGGCGTGATGACTCTGCCATGCCCCTGTTTAGACTTCAGGAGGAAGAAAATTAGGATTACTGCCCCTTTAATACTCTGGTGACTAGGCTGGCAGCCCCTTCCACTCTCAGCTTTGTGGCAGGCAGTGAAAACAACCACTGTATGTGAGCAGGGGGAAAAAAAAGAGATAAAGAAAACAGACAAATGAGAAAAACAGAAACAAAGTAGTAGAAGGATGGTCATTAAAGAAAACCCCACTGTACTGGACTTAACTTCCCAGTTAGTGAACTCATTTTGGCTTAAAGGTGGTCATCATTTGATGTGACTGTGACTTGCTTTCAGCCATCTTGGCTCTGTCTGTCTACCAAGAATCTAATGAGCATTCAGAGCAACAGGAGACAGAAGAAAGAGCTGGAGAGAGGCGGCATCAGAGACAGGCAGAAACAGAAGTACAGCATAGAGGCTGGACAAAGATAGAGCCCACATCAGCACTAATGAGCAGTGTTATCCTGACCCTGCATGTAAATGTCATCTGAAGAGTCAGCTTCTGTAAGATCTGCAAGCGTATTGTGCTGCAAAACACATTTGCATGCACATTCACAGACACACTCAATCGCATGAGAGGACTGCCACGTGTCCACAATGCTTAAAACTGTACCTGTTGTTTCTGTGTCCAAATGCTATAAATAAATCTCTACACACTCTCTCTGCAGTTTGTGGTAGATCAGTATCTAAAATTGGCTGGCTTTCTTTGTCCAACACAACCAGACAGACACGACCATCCTGGAATTTCAAGTAGCCCGCAGGGGGCTGCTCTATTGCTGTCGACTTCTCTTAGCTTTTTCATTCTTTCTCTTTCACTCTCTCACTCACTGACACTCCTCCTTTCAGCGCACTGCTGAAGATATTCCTAACCCCAAGCCATACGCAAGCTTAAAGCAGAGAACCAAATCCAGTTTGAAACCGGCTGGTGTGAAAATATCAAGCATCTGAATCATGAATGAAACATCTCTGCCTTCGACAACAACCTCATTTTACAAACGTCTCTCCACGTGGAGAACTCATTATTGTCATCAGTATAAAGGGGTCTTAGATTCAGAGGGAAGTACTGGGATGTTATGTAAATGAAAAAATGTCATTTTTATGCTCCAAGATGAAATCATATGCAACACTTAATCAAAACATCCTTTTATACTGTTTCCCACTGCCTCCCTACTCCACCCTCCTCATCTCTTCAGCACAAAATACTCCTCTCTGTGTCTTTTTAAGCACTCAACGTGGTAAGGCACTTTAAATCATGTGAGCATTTACTCTGGTGAGAATTGTGCCTGGATTACCACTTTGACATGGTTTTCTTTGTATAAGTAATGAAAACCCATCAGATAAATCTCCTACTGTGCAAGAAGTCTGTCCAGCTCGACAAGCAGCAAAACTGTGAGCAGTGAGCGTGCAACCAACAAACTCAACTTAAACAACTAAAGGACTAGTTAAAGGTGCAAAACTAAAAAGGAGAAGACTGCAAATGTAACCTCTACCTACCATCCAGTGTGATGAAGGGATTTGTGCTCGAGTTCAAGCCAAGGCTGGGATAGTTACCCGTGGCAAGGTCATCATCAAAGTCCCCTGCCACTGCTGATTTGTTGCCAGCACCAAAGTCCACACCAGCACTGGTGCTGAGTTTAACATCCACTTCAAAGTCGATATCTTTAGCCATGTCTGATTTGCTGCCGGCTTCCCCTCTTGTGTCGTAGCTTCCAAACAAAGCAGAGCTGGTGTCCATGCTGCTGAACCCCTTGGGGCTGGGAGGCACCGGAAGCACAATGCCACCTGTCTCCTTCTCCTCCTTAAAGCCCTCTACTGGCGCCTCTAGTGGTGACCGGGGGGAGCTACTGTTGTTGTCCTTTAGTGGTGGTAATGGGGAGAGATAAAGGCGTGGTTCAGGTGGGGCTTGGCGCAGGTCGGTGTGAGTGGTGCCTGCTGCTGAGAGGGTCGGCGGTGGGGTCGGGGATTGGTCTTCTGCAACGGTCAATGAGCGCTTCATGGAGTGGGGTGAGCGACGTGGGCCACCCATTGGTGAAACCAACTGGTCCAACCCTGCTCCATCTCCACCTGGGTATTTATCTGGTAGGTCTAGACTCGTTGGTACAGACAAGTGGGAACATTCAGACATTGCTCGGCGCATGGCCTTCCTCTGCTGCTGCGCTCTACCCATAAAGCAGGGCTCCAACTCTTCCTCCTCCTCTTCCTCTTCTAACTCTTCTTCTTCTTCACTGTTGTCCCTCGAGGAGCCTTCTGATACTTGGCGGGCCACCAGGGATGCTCCAGCCCCAGCTGCAACCTTATCATCCTTCTCCAGGTGGTTGTCATTGGCAACTCCAATGACACAGTAGTTGGGCGCCACTTGGGGCATAGCAACCTTTGGGCTTGATTCAGCGAAACTGGAGTTGTTCCATGGTTCGGATCGAGAGCCTACATCAACCAGGGAGTCATCCATCAGTGAGGCTCCCATTGCATGTGGGCGCACTGCACCAACGGCAGAGGGGAGTTCACTTTGCCTGGCTGGGGATCCAGGTACTGGTGGGAGGGAGACCCTGCTGGTGCCCCCACATCCTAGGCTGGATGGCAGTCTGCCTGGAGAGGCAGGGGAAGGTGACGGAGACGAGGACAGAGGGCTGTCTGGACTTTCCCCTGTGCTGCCCAGTGAAGCATTGCCAAGGGAGGTGCTTCCAGGGATGCCCCCAACCTTGCCTGGCACCTTCAGCTCCACATCCATGCTCCCTCTTCCTGGCTGCTCAAAGAAGCACAGCTTGTCCTCGTCTGTGAGTCCAGAGGATGCCAGGGCCCCAGAACCCACCACAAGGCTCCTCGGGGCGCCCATGTCCATGCCTGAGGGGTGCTGCCAATCCCAGCTCTGCGCCGGCACACTGGGTGACAGGGACGGCACCTTGCATAACTCACTATACTCTGAGAAAGGAGAGCCGGGCTGCTGGTCGGAGAGAGAAGACATGCTGTCTCTCCTGTCTGATCTCCTTTCTTTGTTCACAGTCTCTTTGTCTCAGTCTTTTTTGTCTTAAGTCAATCTTAAACACTTGTCTCTCTCTGTCTGTCTCTCCCTCGTTCTCCTGTCTTGCGCTGTTCCTCCTTTTTCCTAAGTCACTCAGGTGTGTTCTGTACCTGGTGTAGAGTCTCTTGTGCTGTGCCTCGGCTATGAACTCAGTCACACACTGAGGCTGAACTGAGTGTGCCGCTCTCTCCCTCATTCCCTCTCTCTCTCTCTCTTCCTCTCTCTCTCCCCCTGGTTCTCTCAATGTTCTAGTACAGTCGTCATATGACCCAGTTGTGGCTGCCAATTGGCTGCTGCCAGCTCCAAGTTCCCACCCACAATGGTGGAGTGAGTAAGCCCCCTCCCCTAAAGCTTTTCCTTTCACTCCACGTTTTTCTCCCCTAAACCCCTTTTTTTACCTCTCGTTCCGTTTCATGGTAAATAAAAAAGCACAACATACACAAAGAGAGAGAGTGAAAAGAGAGCGAGAGAGCGCTTGGTCTGTCCCCTGGGGGACTGAGTGAAGGCCAAGGCAGGCGCTTCAGGGGGGAAATGGGATTTGATTTCAAGACCTTGCAAACCGTCATGCTCGCAACATCTCCTCACATCTGCACACACACTCTGCATTAGCTGTCTGGAGAAATGCAATGAATATGGCCTCCATTTTTCTTCACCCACCTCTGAGAACACTCTTCTTTGATTGAAAAGCTATTTCTGTAATTGTCAGCTCTTTTCTTGTGAGTGACATGTTGAGCTTGATGTTTAATAAAAAAATGTTTTGGCTCAAACCTGAAACCTTGGGCAAGCTTTTGTGTGATTATGAGTGCGTTGCAATGTCTCCTTATTACATACAAGTGCACAGTCTATTCAAGTCTGAAGAAACCTTATTTCACCAAGGTTTCTCTGAAAGGGCAGTCATTGCATCTGCATTAGCCTACTCTTTCTCATAAAAGGTATGAAAATGGAACTAAAGGACTATGTTGCTCTTCTTTGAGGCCCGCAGTCAAGGTAGCAAATGGTTAACAAATTATTAAATTATAGAACAGGGCCAGACAGGACTGCGGTATTTTGGTGATCTTTCAGCAGCTCATTCACAAAAAAGGGGAAAATTACAAATGACTACAATGACACACAGACAGGTAAGGACCTATCGCTTTGCAAATATCTCTCTGCCTAATGCATATGAAAAATGTAACACCAGACATCAACATCAAGCATGTTGTATGAAGTGAAATACTAAGGCAGTAGTTTGCCTGCTTGTTCTGCTTTGGAGTGGATACAAAAACAGGTCCTTGGAAAAGGGGCTGTGCTCGGGGCTAAGACAGCAAGAAAAGCAAAGGGAGGGATCAGATGAGAGAAGACAATAGCAGGTGAAGGAAAGACAAAGAAAAACTGCATCAAAATATGTGTAAATGTGCGGAGTATGAGGCAGCTTTGACATCCTTGTAACTGTCTTGGCTTGAAAGTATACAGGAGTATGGATGTGTGCACATCTAGTTCTCCCAGCATGAACAACCTTCATGCTCAGCATGAGAGACAAGAAGATGGGGAAATGGGAAATAGAGTTATAAGAGATCTAACTGTGTGTAATGCCTTGAGTAAAGACATCCTGTAGTCTATCTAAATGCGCTGTCACACCCCCCGAGATAACCAAACACACTGATTATGCAAAAAATGCAGGAACATGCTCAAGTATGTATACAGAGTGTATATTTCTTGGATCAATCAACCTGCAACAAACACTGTAGACAGAGGACATGTGCACCAATGCCCAGATGAAGCGAAACACACAGTTCAGGCTCATTCTCACACTGAGCTGAGAGTATTTAACAGGAACTCAGCTTGGCGTTTTGCGCAGAAACACTTTCAGTTCCATTTCAGCCATTTCTGTCTGCCTAATTTCACCAAAGCTGTGATTTCCAAGAAGTTACATAAAACAGGCAACTTTTACTAGAGCTGTGGTGATTAAACCAGCTCAAGCAAGAATTAATTGCACTATAACTTGTTGAAAAGGTTCAGTTTCTCACACCATGTTGCTGTCCTTGAGTAATTGGAGAGAAAGGATGATTAACCCTTTACTGGTTACTTGCACACTATGGTTCATTTACAATAATAGATGTTCATTGAACTCTCCATGACATTACATCCCTTCAACTGCACCTCAGCTTTAAATTTAAGCACATTAAAGTCCTGAACCTCAGATGCTGGATGATCAATAGTTTTGAATATGTTTTGTCTTAGGCCACAATATGGTGACATGCATTTTAAATCATGTGCTCTGCAAGAGATATGCATTTTCTCTTCGGCTCCTCTGGACTGGTGCTGCATACATGAACATCAGCCTTACCGACATTACAAAGATAAAGCTAAAATTAACTACAATTAGACCTGCTGACTGTTATCAAATTAAATTAACTTAACATAGTCCATAACTACTTATATCCTTATCCTGTAAACTGAAATCATTTTGTTTCATCATTACTTGCTCTGCAACAACAACTTGACATAAGCTGTTGTTGATGCTGTTTTTTTAATGTTGCTGCTGTCTCCTCTCTCCCTTGCTTGTTCTTTATTCTCTCTCCCTCCCTCTCCCTCACTCATTCTCTCTCTCTTTCCTACTCCCTTGTTCTCTTTCTCTCCCCCTGCCTTCTCTCCTACTCCTCTCTCTCTCTTTCCCTCCCTATCTCTCTGTATTTCTCCCACACTCAGCAGCGGCAAGGTGGCTGCCTAACATGAGTATAGTCCTCCCCAAGGTTTCTGCCTGTTAAAAGGAACTCTTTCCTTGCCACTGTCACTCATGTTAGATGAGATGGGTCAAGTCTGTCTCACCTTAAGGTTGGGTCTCGGTAATTCATCAAACAATGATCGTGGTCTAGACCTGCTCTTTTTTTTCTGGAAAGCATCTTGGGATAACAGCTGTTATGGATCGGTCCTAGATAAATAAAATTTGAATGATTGATTGATTTTAATAATAAGCTTGGAGCTGTTTGGTGTTCAGATCAGCTGAGGAACTATGGGATACGCTTGATTTCGTGGCCTGCCTGAACTAACTCTTTGCACCAAATAGGTAACAAGTTTGATGTTTTAAAAATGTTTCAACAGCTCACTTCTTTGTTTTCTTTGTTTACTGTTTTCTTGTGCTTCTTGCAAACTCAAAACTCCCTCCATGATGACCTCACATCATGATAAATACTTCACAATGCAAACATTTCTGGAGGACAACAACCTATGTCTATTGAAGAAGTACCAGAGGGGCTCTAAAGGACTTTGAAGATAGCACTGTATTTATCAAGTAGTTTTATTGGTTATTTTTAAATTGGTCATTCCTGCATGGGTGATTAAAATGTGCATCATGGATCATTATAAGACATATGTGTATCATTAAATCTTCTTCAACACTGGGTGGCAGTTATTAGCACAAAGTAATGAACATGACCTTTACACAGACACACACATATGAACTGTGATGTTATGTTACACCTCATCTGTGAAAAGGCTAAATGGAAATTTAGAGGTGATACTTAAACATGGATCTATATTTCACAACAATGAGTGTTATCCCAGTATCAACCAAATAACTTTGACAGAATTTTATAAAAAGTAAAAAAGGTGGGGGATGAAAGGCTTGTTTGTAAGGGCTGAGGTTTGTGCGTGAGTGCGTGCACTGTGCCAGTCAAAACTGCTGGAGGTTACCGTCGTTCTCGTGGATGTCGTTCTAAGCTAAAGGCTAAACGTCTGCTGAACACACCAATTTTGTAACAGGCAGACAGGGGCAGAGCAAGGGATGGCGGGTCAGAGGGTGATGAGGGTAAAGGCGTGTCATGGCAGAGAGAGGGAGGCAGAGGCAGACAATTGGGATGAATGGAGGACCAAGCAAAAGAAGTGGAGTTAACACTTGGACCTCATGGCAAAAAAAAAGGAAGAAAAGCAAAAAATAAATAAAAATAATAAAATAACAGTCTGTTGGACTGACATGTTCCAAAACATGTTTTTACACATAAATTTGGGCTAATTGTCTAAATGGGTTCAGATAAAACAGTGTAAGTCCTCTTTATCATCACTTTCGCACAAATATGTTTTCACCGTACAACTAGTGCTCATAAAAATACAGCTTCCCATGAAAGCTTAAGTGTTTAGAAATAGGAACACTTTTCAGTATCTAGCAGTCAGATTCTAGATTGAAATGCTCCCTTGCTCCCCCCATCATTGAAGCTATGGAAGCCTTTAAGGACAAGAAGCTCAAGAAGTGATGCATCATAAGAACGATCCTCCATTTGTTGGGTGTTTTCTAAAAAAATGTCCATCAAAACATCTCTTTTTTGTTTTTTTGGCACACAGCAGCTACTCTCACCTCCCATTGTCTGACAATAATTGCATTTTGCTCACTGAATGCTAAAGGACGTACGTAACTACTCTTTCTGCTCTGTGCTACTGTAGAAACATGGTGGTGCAAGATGCAAGCTTCTGTTTACATGTCAACAGCTCAATTTAAGTATTAAAAAATCAAAATAATGTAAATATTATTAAATAAAATAAGGGGAAACTTACACAAGTTTGGTAACAAAAAAGAAAATGATTCAGTGTTACTAAAGTATATTTCATTTACGCTTGTAAATTGTGTAACATTAATAACACTGCAAAACTGAATGTGTGTGTGTGTCTATCTATCTATCTATCTATCTATCTATCTATCTATCTATCTATCTATCTATCTATCTATCTATCTATCTATCTATCTATCTATCTATCTATCAACTGTCCTGTTTGTTCAACCGTGTCTCACACAAGACCACCAGCCAGAAAAAACTGTCCTGTTTTTAGTACAACCTGAATTCTAACAGCATCTCAACACCGTGAGGTAGAACAATACTCTTGAAATAACTATTTCTACAACCGGAGGACTCGTGTATACCATGTGACTCTCTAGATACAAATTAAAAAGTAATTAATGCTAAAAGAGAAAGAATTCCTGGCACATATGGAGGAACCAACTCATTTCCAGCAAGTCAAAAGCTTGGTTGATGGTGAGCACGCTGTGAACAGTGGTAGTTCGCTGTGGCATTTCCCTCAGAGTACACGCAGGTTTGGTATTTTTGGTAACCCACCATGGGCTTGACTTGACGGAAGTGTGAGGAAATGTACAGCAGGGGGTGTGCCACTTACAATCAGGCAGCAGAGTGCAGTTATAGAGTTTGAACTTAGGTTTTCATACGTGGGAAGTTATTTTTATAGTTGTTTGTAAAAAAGAAAAAAAAAAAAAGAAACTTAAGCGTACATTAAGTAGAAGAAAATATTTAAACTGTCTATCAATAGAATAGAATATTTACATGATATGGTGGTACAAGATGATGCATACAAGTATATCCCGTTATCTATCAGTTGAGATAAGAAAATATAGATTTTTCACAGTGGGGGAATTGGGATATCATGCACATTTGCTTTTCTACAATATTAGATCGTACTCTCTAAGATAATTAGCCAACGATTACTGGAGTGTGTTAAATACTTGTCTTCTTGTGTCTGTGTTAAGCATTTTGAGTTGCCTTGTTGCTAAAAATGTTCTAGGTAAATAAACTTGCCTTGCCTTGCCTTGTCAGACACATTAGTTAAAATCTGAATCTGATTGAAATCGTGAAACTGAGCACCCTGGTTGTGGTTTAAGGCAATGTTCTCCAGACCTGGTTCACAAGAGGACTGATTTTGCCATTTTCCCCTCTTCCGTTCACCCATCAATCCATCTCAAACAGCTCCTGGTGATGCCTACATGTTTGGACATTGTTAAAAAGCAGCCTGCCACCACAGTTTGAGACCCGTCCCCACCAAACATCTCAATCACTGTGCAGTCGCATCAGCTACAGACTTCTCCATCCCCCCAACCAGTCCATCTGACTTCATTACGAAACTCTGATCACCATCACAACACAGAGCCACAGAGTCCCTGTCATTTTCAAACCATCACCTGCTCAGACAGACAGACAGACAGACTGACAGGTATACCAGACCAGCACAGAGATAGACATGCTGGCAGGTGGGCAGAACATGCTAAAGGCGGTTGTACTTTCGGTCTGTGAGACATCTGCTGTTTTGTTTCCTAAATTTCATTTTCCCTCTCTGGCTGCTTGCCTCTTTAAGTACAAATCTGATATGAGAGTCCCGTGGGGACACGCTGAGCCCGCCAAATAGATGACCTCACCCTGTCTGACTGGTTGGCTGACAAAGACACAAAAACACACACACACACACACACACAGACTATACAAAGTGTTATATAATCCTACTGGGTGACAGAAGCGTTGTGCCTAATAACCCGTGCAGGCTACCAGGAGGGCACACAGACAAGACAAAAGCCGTCGCCAATAACAGCGCTGTATGCCACCTTTAAATGGCCTCTTTGATTCAGGGTAAAAGAAACAGGAAGGGGCGGTATTTTTGACTATAAAGCATTAAAGTTTTCCTCTCCCACTGCTATGCCTCTCTCACAGCTCTTTAGGCCTGAGCTGGAGCTGAATGAGTTCAGCTGAAAGCTTCTGTTGGGTTAAAGTTCCTTCACAAATTTTGTTAAAGAAAAAAAGTAAATGACACAAAAACTATTCAGCTGTTTCTTAATTGTATGTTTCACTGGTTTATTTCTCCCAAATGTGTCATTTTTTGATACTTCAAAATGCTGTACTAAGTTAATTTTACTGAATAGAGTAAAAAGATCTTCACTCATAGTTTAAACATGAAACTCCCAGTAACAGATGACAGAAAGAGCAAGCAGCAATGGTAAAGCAACACAGAGATAAATGAATTTACTCTACTCTGTTAGAGTAAAGAGAGCAACAAAATGTTAATTTATGATTGCCTTAAAGCAATTACACTTTAAAAGACGTCTAAACATGTCCACACCTGTGCACAAAGGCGTATGAACATGCTAGATTTGATTCATTTGCAGCTGATGTATCACATATCATGTATCAATGTATCACCAACCATTACAGTAAACGTATATGTTTTCTTTTAGTCACAGAGTATAAACAGCGACTCATACTCATACAACAAACACATTTGTAAGGAAAACATGAGACTAAATACAAAGAGGGTATTTAATATTTATTTTGGTCATATATATTTGATATTTAGAAAATTCCTATTTCCTCTGCCTTTCATGTCAGTTTCATTTTTGTCCTATGTTTAATGATAATCTGTGTTCAGTAACTTTTCCCTTACTGTCATTGTGTGCAGGTTGAACATCAGAAATTATAACACTAACCATTTTTGTAGCTGAGGTATCAACATGTCAAAAAGCTGAAGCTGTGGCTGGGCTTCTTTTTCAGAGATAAGTTGTGGTTTTCTTTTGTTGCTGCTAATATTTTGTCCCTGACTGACTATGGCGACGTTTTGTACAAGCATGCATCATCTAAAAACCTTCACGTTCTAAATACTGTGTATAATAGAGCTTGAGGTACATTACAAATCTTAAGTTGTTAACTTGTCACAACTCTTTGTATGGGTTTTCTGGCCTGCTTTGTCTACTCAGACTAATTCACTGGCACATCTTCCTTTAAAAGGCAATTCTTAACTTGCTCTCAGCATACTTCAGTAATAATATTAATATGACAGTGCTGAAGGCTACACTCTTTCCTCTGTGTCTCAGTCACATGACTTTTGCTGTCTGTCCCTACATAGTTTGAGGTGTGCTTATCCTGCAGCTTAGATTGGCTGCAACAAAACTCGAGTCTGAGAGACCTGGTCTCTATGAATATTTTTAAAAGCAGACTGAAGGAATTAAAGGAACATGCACTTATAGGCTGGAGATGTTTTGAATGATGACTTCTGTTGTGTGACCCAAAGTACACTGACATTTCTTGATAATTATGCTTTTGTGTTAGACATCAGTATCTGCCCATCAAAATGACATCAGGAATAAGGAACATCAGTATGATTAAATCCCAGTAGAAATCAGCTGATGGTGAGTTGTAATGTTGTTTTGAATCTTGGCTTTAGTTCGAAGTTCCTTGTGATTTTTTTTACTTTGACTGGAAACCAAAACCCCAAGCCAAGATGTGCTTAAACAGTTACAGTAACAATGGTCATTTCCCTTCTGTAAAGAAGCCTCAGAGCTGTGATGTGATTGGTTGTTTGAGTTGCAGTTTTACGGCATTGTTTAACGTCTGTTATATAATGAGGCTGCTCTATACAGCCCATGTAGATTATTCATGAGCTCTGGTATTTCTAAAACTGCCAGACAGCAAGTTGTCTATAAAAAGGAGAAATTCCTGTGGCCTGAATTCAGAGGAAATACTTTTATCTATATGCTAATTCATCTCTGGATGCAGGAATAGAAAGGGGTGATGATCACAGGTGCGAAAACAGAGAGAGAGAGAGAGAGAGAGAGAGAGAGAGAGAAACATCTCAGCAGGGGGTCTTGGGAAATGTATAATGGTTAGAGACAGACAGTCTTTAGTCTATTTTTAGCTCAATTGCATCTCCTTCTCAGCCCGTCACAACACCCCCAGCCTCGCTAAGCATCCATTGTTTCCTGCATAGCCCCTCTTCCCATTAGTCGCCAAAGCAACTGCCTCCTGTTGCTATGGCAACTGGCTCCTCATCAGTGTGCTGGTTCCAGCCACGTGGGGGGTGGGGGGGAAATGGTTAAGGGGGATGCTTGGTGGTGATGGTGGGGGCATCGTCTGAAGCACCAAAGGCTTGTGGAGGAAGGATGGATGGTAGCGTTAAAAGCTAACTGAGTGAGGATGAGGAGGAGGGAGGTTATTAATATACTACAACCCCCAAGGGGGGGTTCTACAATGCTAATCTATTCTGTCTGTTACCACAGGTCAAAGAGTCTATTCTCACATGTAGTGTCTTTGTATTTATTACAGTTATCACACTAAAAACACAGATCCTTGGACAACAGTCTAATGAGGACAAGATGAAGGACACATCATCAAGATTTGTGTCTGGATTACACATGATGTAACGTTAAAAAACAACAGATCTGATAATGATCCATTACATAAACATGCAGAAATGAGAGTAATTAGTATAGAGACAGTTTTGGGAGGTCTTTTAAGATTCTTTCCTTCAGTGAAAGTCCCACTACTACACTGAAGCTCCATTCAGCAAGACAAGCAAATCCCTAGACTGAGAATCTTAGATGAATAACAGGATCTGAATGAAAGTAACATGGACTAACCATAGTGAGCTAACAGGATAGAAAAAAGACAAACAGTGAAACTAATTCTGCACTAAAATTCTGAAACAGACAGTACAACAGTGAGGACGGCACAACAGCAACCCAAAAGTGAAGCCAAAGCCTCCAGAGTCCCCCCTGGTGACTGGTTCTATACTAGTCATAGAGCCAACTATAACAGATGGAACACAAGTCGAAGAAAGTTTTCTTCGACTTACTGCCTGTCACAATGATTAGTCATAATTGTGCTGATTAACATGCATGTTGTAATTAGAGACATTAGAGGAGGGGATGTGACACCATGATTGACAGCTCGATTGACAAATATGGGCAGAGTTGAGGAGAGGGGGAATTGGAAAAGTTAGGAGCACTGAAAGAGAAGTCATTGAACTTAACATGACCATGTCTGTTGTGTTCAGACCGACATACAGACTAGTTACAGTTTTCTGATGAAAGAGCAGGTCAGCTTTGGCTGATATGTATTACTAATATTAAATCATTGTTAATCATTTTCTCATCAGACACAGTGCTTGATAATGAAACAAAATTGCTGAACATGTGTGAAAAATATATACAAAAATATTAAATTCAATAAAATATTAAGAAAAGGGACTTTCTGATTTCTGTCCAGCGATTTGCAATAATTTCAAAAAGAAATAAAATACTAGATAATATCAAAAAAGAAGGGAAAGCCATGTAAAATGCACTTCAAATTAGGGCCCGACCGATATGGATTTTTTGGGGCCGATATCCATTATTAAGGAGAAAAAAAATCTGATTACCAAGTAATCAGACGATTTTTTTTTTATGGTTATTAAAATGTTATTAAAAACATGTATACTGTAGATATCTACAGTTTACTATATACTGTAGATATACTGTAGGCTACTGCTCTTCACGCTGACAGGAAGACCAACTGATCAAACTGGGACCAGAAAAGCGTTTTCAACTACCCGATAAATAGGTCCGGTCCTACTTTAAATGCTTATATACTTTAATGGTAATTTTAGCGGGGGACATGTTTTAGATGGGTTTTTAATGAACTGATAAAAAGGACAGACATATGAAGTTACACTTCAGATATTGCTGTCAGAAGAATAAAACATCTACCAAAGCATTTTCCAAGTTATTCATTCCGTTGTTCTTAACTGCTCCGGAGACTTTACCGATCCTCAGCGACTTTTGTCTTTGCTAAAAAAGACTGCCGTTGTGTTTGGAAACTCTGTTCTGTTACATAGGAATAAACAAACACAATTATGATGTAGGCCAGAAAAATGAGCTTCCCCTCCTTGAAAGACCAGCAGCCGCCACTGCTTCCATGGGACTGGTCAAGTCGCTAAAACAGGCATTTCAGAGGTTTCATAAAGACATCAGCCTGATATAGATTTATATACAAATACATAATCTGTAAGTGATGTAGCCTACAGTTTCTACAATAAGGATAATATGAAGCCTGGAAATGGGGAAAAAACAGAAATAATAAAAAAATAAATAAACAAACTCTCAAAGTTTCTTTGTCATTAAAACTCCTTCTTCTATGAATCATAACTGAACTTACCGACATCAGCCAACACTGATATGATGCCTATTATTTCAAAATGCCTACATGGCTACCCAACTCCCTGATCTATTTCCAGCTGAATGTACAGAGCTGACAGGTCTCTGCTGTTTTAGAAAGTTAAATGTGTGTTTTGGTTTACAGCAGGAGCATGAAGCTTCACCGAAGAGAAGATTTGGTGCAGTAATAGCCACAAGTGCAGAATGTCAGTGTCCATCATAGCTGTATATTAGCTTTAGTAAGGGAGACTGATTATCTTTGAAATACAACTCGGACAGGATCTTGTTTTGACACATTTTGCGTACGACTACATTAAATTTGGTGTACACATTCTCTTTATTTTTTTGTGTCACAGTCACACAGAACAAAAGAAAGCATCTCTGATGATAAACTTGAGACGTCAAAGTGTCTGGATGTGAGGGCACTGGCACTAAGACTGAAAATAATCTCAGTTTCTGTCAGTATTTTCCTCCAGAGATGACACCACAACACTCATTCCTCCCATCAGCTAATAAATGAGCATTTCATTGTCATTAATTTTTTTTGTATTGCTCTGATGAAAAGACGACATTTCCCAAATTGTGGTATAATAGAGAGGAGGGAGCAGCTCATTCATCTTTATTAATTAATGACATAATAACCAGCGGCTCTGCTATTCCCTATGAGGCAGCTGCTGCTGACTGATCTAAGTTCATTATGCATAATGGATGATTCTGGCGCCTCTGGCTACTTTGGACACACTGTGTATCTTCTCCACCCTCGGGTGTTTATGACTCTGTAACAAACAAACACACACAGACACACAGACAGACAGACGAAAACACAGATTCTGTCCACGTTCACAACATTTACTGATACAAATGTCTCGCTCTCTGCTCCTCCAACCATCAGCCTCATTATCTCAGAGCACTTGGGTTTGTCTGCTGGGTTGGACAGCGGCTCAGAAAGCAGAGCTGGCTGGTTAATACTAAAAGCCAATTGGACAAGGACCCACACTGAGAGGGAACAAATTAATCCACAGAATGAAGATCGACATGGAAATGGAAAATATGACATTTATATAGGATTTCTAGACTATTAGGTGCCAGTCTGTCAATTCATCCTTAATTTATTTATGTGCCAATTTCAAGAACTAGAGCATTCGAGCTATTTGAATTCTGGCAGAAGGAAATGCAGTAAAACATAGTAAATATCATCTTAATATTAAAAAGCAGAGATAAAGTATATGGGGCTGATTGATTATCAGGATACTTAATTATTTATCGATATGTTGATACATTCTCATCATTAAAACTACCAATAAAAGTTGGTTTCATGTCCTTATAAACCAGCTTACTCATTCTGACACAGCAGGGAAAGTGTTTTTCACTAGTTCAGAGGTGGGAAACATGACGGCAGCTTGCATATGTGCTACAAGTACCCTGTGAGAAGGAAAAGAATCCTCAAGCGCTAACATGATCTTTAAAGTCACCTACAAAGTCATTAAAGTCATTATTCCGATGAGAGGAATGGAAGGAGAAAGAAAGTTAGTCAGAAACATCCAAAAGCTGAAGCAATTACCGGCAAAATCACAGCAAATATGACACTTAATGAGCCAGTTTTTACCGAGAAAGAACATCAAGAATTTCACTGGTAAATGTCATATTTGGAAAAGTGTCCTCAGTTGCTTCTACTTTGCAGACGGTCTGATAAACAACAACAGTGACATAACGTTTTAACACAGACATGGGCTTCTGGCATTAACACAGTCTGTACGCTCAGTTTGTTGGTCCTGAGGCTGAAAACTTTGACAGGAAACCGACATTATCGGAGCTCTCCAATCTGCAGTAAAAATAAAGAGACATGAAGAGTTCGAACCGATCTTAACTGTTTCTGTAGAAATGATAAGGATTTTCAAAAGAATGCGGATAATATTAAAAGAGAAGCATCTCTGCTCACACAGTCTTTGACGTTTTGGCTCTTACAGATACAAACCATCCCCATTAGATTACAGAAACATTAAAGACTGATAATCTTGCAGACCAGCCATCAGGGGCAGATTATTTTGTAGGTAGCAGCTTATACTTATCCATTTCATACATCTTCAATATATGAAATAGAGACCAACCAATATTGTTTTTAACAGGACCAACTTTAATACTAGTGGTTTAGTAGATCATGAGGTCAGTGCCCAACGTGAGGCGCTGATTTTTGCACTGATAGTAAAAGTGAAAAACTTTCTGTCAAGATTTAGGATTTACAAACTCCTAGACAAAAACTTTGCTTTAATGTTTTTAGTAAGTGTTAAGCTGGATCTGAAATTTTCAATACATACAGGAGTTAACTGTTAACCAGTGATACTTACAGTACAGCTGCGTGACATGTTTAGGTGACATGAAGCCAATCAGATGGTGTTGTGGACATAGGCATTAAACAAGATAAAGTGGTACAAGAAAACAGATCCATAGGGGTCGACACACTGGCAGCAGAGACAAAGTAGCACACTTTTACTTAATCAATTTTATTGGCTATCTGTAAATAAAAGGCCGTTATAGAAAATTGGCAAAAGCCAAATATTGACTGAAGCCAATAGTCATTCAATTTGTGGAAGATAATAGGAACTTTATTTATTCCTGGGGGGAAATTCGATTCAGAGTTACTTGTATACTCTGTTTTTGTGGTTTTGACTGAGTGACGATGGCTGTATTGAGTTGTTACATACTTTACTGCTTAAATACAAACTGTGGTAAAAGATTTACTATACCTAAGATTATTTACTGAGTATAAGAGTATACATCCATGTCTGTCAGATAAACAACAATTACAACTTCACACAAATTTAAAAGCCACTGAACCCAAAAAGAACAGAAAGAAACTTCTGAGTTATTTTAGTAATTAATATGTCTGTTTATTTAGCATGTTGTTTTTATGAACTTCTCTCTGTCACATTTTTTACTTTTATTCTTCCTCCCTCTTGGAGTCCTAAAACTCATTTAGCACCTGCGTTACTTTGACATGTATCCAGCAGAGTCCAGGTCTCTGCAGACACACAGAGGTGGTTTGAGGGAATTTTAAAACTCAATTTCTCTACGCTTATTTCTTCGAATCAAACATTCGAACTAATTGGAAATGAACAAAATACATTTTCCTTTTACTAAATTAAATCTGTTTCCAACTCGAGGAGCAGTTGCATCAAATTTATTAGTGACGACTCCAGTAAGTGAAACAAAAGGGAAACTGACAGGTTTTTGTGTCTGAAGGTAAGATTAGGTTTCTGCTTTCCCTGCAGTCCCTGTTGTTTGCTGCTAATGTACAAAGTAATTTCCCGCTAATGAAACAAAGACAGCTCTATATTAAGCCTCAGGTGACATTTAAATTCCATTTCCAGTCTGGATTAGTCAGCCAGTATGACAGGTTCACACTCAGTCACAGGTTGAAAGCACACTGCAGCACCAGAAGCGGTACAGTATGGCTCCATTCTGGCTGCTGGAGGATTATTTTCATACCATTGACGTCTCACTTTCTATTCCAACTATTTCTCTCTCCTTTTACTCCTCCCTTTCAAAACACAGCTATCAATTCTTACCACAGTCTGTGAATGGAGAAAGGCTTCAGGAATCTTTTACTATAATTTGACAGAAATATTCAGAGGTTGGAACTTAACGTAGTTTAATCTAAACAGTGTGAAAATACGTGGTGCTAGGCTCAGGCTGTTCTTTGATAGCAGTGACTCAAACATGTTTTCGGCTCTCTCTTCCCTCCTCCTCCTCCTCTCTCTCTCCATCTCATTTCCCTGCTGCCTGCTGGTTTAGGTTATCTCCATATTTCACAGACTGGTACAGAAATGCACCAGCGCCTGCCTGTGCTGTTTACTTGTTTTGAATAATTAAGAAGCTGAAATAGGAGGCTTTGCTGTTTTTGACTGCCTCCTGCTGCGCTTCGTGGAGTGCAATCACTTACAAAAACCTACAGCTACAAACACCTTGATGGTTCGGTGCCTAATCTTTTTTTTTTACATTGTGTTGTCACCTACACTCCTCCATAAGCTTTATCCTGTCTGTGGGGTTTAACTCCAAAAGCAACAGCCATTACCTATTTTTTTATTGGCAACAACATATGGCACCATCTGCAAACTGCAGATTCACCTTCTCCAAAGTCAAACTAGGAGAAACAAGGAGTACTAACAAATGTTTCCTTCTAACCAAGCTAATTAAAACAGCACATTAAAAAATAAAAAACAAGTTTCAAAGTGATTCATGATGCATAGAGGACGGGAGAGGACAAATTTCAAATAGGCATGACAAAAAAACAAAGATAATTCATCAGATTGATGATCCGTCAGTTTGAGCCATGCTGAGCTAAAACCTAATTACAAAAATCTAAATGAGTGTTTGAAGTTGCCAAAAAGAGACACAAGTTGAGTCTCAGGGCAGCTTTTGACAGAGTTCTGTCCTCGTAGCTTTTAGACTTGGATCAGATGTTAGGACTTCACTTGGAAATTATCTCCATTTAACTTGACAGATGAAGAAAATCTGCCCAAATAAGAACTAATTCGGTTCAAAATGCCTCAGTTTTTAACTTTCTACCAATTTAAGTCAGGCTAAAAACAACTGGCAACTACTACTACTGCATCCATCTGCACAAGGGGGCCTGGCAATGATGGGCATACTTGCTAAAAAAGATAGCTTCCACAGATGTTAAACCTCTCTCACTTGCTCTTTCTCTTATGCACAACAGCCCAAAAGGTGTGTCCTGTGTGAGACAGAAAGTCAACAAAGATGAGCTATTAACCCACATTGCAAGCTCTACCTGAAGCTGATAAGAGTGCTTCAGGTTGATGAAACACTTGGGCTCAAGTTAAAGTTAGGATCAGTTTCAACTTTGATGTCCTTAAAGAGGCATTTTGTGTTGTAGCAGAGACAGAAAAACAAAACTGAGATTCAAAATAACTCTAATCCATAGCAGCTAAAATGACTGATTATATCAAAAACTATAACAGAAATATGATGAATCACTGGCTGTACTGCACCCTTACTTTTACTTTTCATATTTCTTATCCCTTGGTTTGTGCAATGCTCCAAACTCTTTGCAGCAAACGTATCTTGTTTAACTGGGTTGTGCGTGCAGGTCAGCCAACTGGGTTGTCATCTTCTTGCACCAGGTGACCCATTTTCTGCTATTACCGCCATTTTTTTTAATCTACTAGCGCCAACTTATGAGGAAAGGAAGGAATAATACATTACTATTTTCCTGTTTCTTGTAGATAAATTTGAGTGTTATCTGCATGCCGGACAGAGCTTTGATGTTTTCTTTTTCAAATACAAAAAACTGAGTGACTTAAAAAAGAACCCCTCAAATACTAAAACAATCATGAAGTTATACAGCTTGGGTAGTATTGAGTTTGAGGATCATCCAAAAGTTTGAAAACTTCTGCCATTGTTTACAATAATTTGGTCAGCTATCAGTTTGGTATACAATGCATGTTAAGATATACTTGATAATTATTTAAAACCATTTCATTTTGTATGTTGGTTAAGCTGGTTTTGTTGTAAGAAATGTTGGGTCATTCTGGGTCTTTTGGTGAATAAAAAGGTAGTTCTGCCCCCTGGTAAACACGTTTTGTGAAATCATCTTTGTCTAACTTTTACAGTTTACGTCACTCACAATAGACCACCATCTCTAAATCTGTCCAAATAAGAGAATACGTAAATAGGAGGAGGTAACAATATGTTTCTATGTAATTTTCAGTTTCATTATTTCACTAAAAGACAGTGGTGACGCAGTCATTACAAAAATAGAATTTGAAAACAAAACCCTGGAATTGAAGAAGAATGATTTGATGTTATGCTGCAGTTTCTCTGTCCACATATTGGTTTCTTGTGTGTTTGAGGGAGGGACACACACAAACTGTACCATCAGCACATGTGTTGTCACTGTAGTGTCTCATTAACTCCAGCATCTGTTGCTGTTCCTAGGGCAACATTAACTGATCCTTAGTCTCCATGGCAACCCCCCCTCTACTTTTCCCTCCCATTCCTCTGCTCTAAAGGCATTTCACAACTTAATCTACAACTGTAAAACGGAAACCACAAAAAAAAGATCCTACTTTCTCCAAATTTATCCTTGAAGAAAGTACCTCACAAGAAGCAAAACGGCTGTTTTGTTTTTGTTTTTTTTTTCGGAGCGAGAAAATTAAGTTACAGTGACGAATAAAAACACTGTTATTAGCACTATTATAATCACCTTGAGATCATTAACTTTCCTGCTTGTCTACAGTCGTGAAAGTGTGCAATTTCTTCAAATCAGAGTTGTTTTCAGACACATGCACAGACCACACAGAGATTTTAGCTGTTTCATATCTGCTGAGGCATAAAGGGCGATCAGTGCTACGTGCTCGTCTGCCTGTCTAAGAATCTGTCTGAGAGCCTCGCAGTAAAAGCCTCCAGTTAGTGCTGCATCATTTTCTAATGGAAGCATTCAGCCTGAAAAACTGATTATTTCTCTGTTTAAGTGGCTGAACATGGCATCCCTGCACACTTTGAAAGAAATACTTCTGTTGAAGATGCATTCAGTTGAACACAACAACAGAGATGCAGTACACAGCACCTGAAATGTGACCATAAACAGTCATCCCACAATAATACAGCTTAATATCTTTTTTTTTTATCTCATTTTTAGATTCATGTCTACCTGTTTGCTTGTCAGTTTCTGCCCTTTCTGCCCTTTTTTTTTCTTCTCAGCCAGCTCGACAACCCTTTTCTTGCATCTGCCACTCTCATGTTTTCTTGACATTGCTTTGCTTTAGATCTGTCTGCTCCCTGTCACTCTTTTTCCTTAAATTCTTAAAGTTTGCCTTGAGCCGGCAAAAGCTAGAATCTGCAAAAAACACGCTCTCTTGAGTGCGTCTTTGCATACAACTTTAATGTCATATACAGAGCAGACTCCTGCTAACTGTAGCAAAACTCAAATGCATGTATCAGTTGATAGACATGGGCTTGTTAAGGTTAAAATATTTACTGTAGGTATTATTTTTCATAAAAGCAGCAACAGGAATCATCATCTTCAATTGAAAAAGTAAAAGAATCTCAGTACCACTGGATCTGCATATAAAATATTATATTTAAAATATATGCATCACCTTCACAAAAAACTGTTCTCCTGCAAAGTTGAAATTTTGGAAATATTTTGGAGGAACTTTCTGTACTGTAAAGGTTTGGATAGTTTTTCTTACCTGCTGACTCAGACAAACTCTAAGTCTAAAGTTTCTCTGCTCAGTCCTAAACTAGGTCAACTTTCTTTTACTTCAGGAAAAGTTTCAATGGGGCATGCAAGAGATCAACTGTACAGGTATGGTCTATGTAAAACCGTGGTATTCAGCTTGAGAGAGGCTGGCATTAGGCAATGTATTTTGTATTAGTTTGGAGTGATTAAACTCTTGGATAATGTGCTTCCTCATGGCAAACATCAAATGGGAACCTTCATGAGGCTTCAGCACCATGGACAGAGAATCTAGTTCTTTCTTTGCAGCACAGGACAACTTCACCTATTAAAATCAGAATATAGAGGTTAGTCTTAAATTAACCAGGGACAGAATTTCTGGGTGTCTTTTAAGCCTTTTAAGTCTTTTAACTCGTTACTTTAACATGTAACATCCACAATTTTACATCAAATTCAGACACTGATGACAAAGATATGTGCCTATTAGTATTGTATAATCCCTTTTAGAAACATCTCAACAACACTAGGCTATGTCACACGGAGCAAACTGGGGTTCATTGTCTTGAACAAAACACTTGAACCATCAGTCCTCTAACTAAGAAATGACCAACTCTACCACTGAGTCACAGCTGCCCTATACAGAAATAAAGTGTTTTGGCACGGGGCTGTTTTGACTGTTTATAACTGTTTTATGGAGATAAAATTCTTCCCCCTTGAGTCAGTCTATGGTTTAGGGGGATTTTTGCCTTGATTAGGTGACTGAGGAGAGACAAGAAATGGGAGCAGAAAGCAGGGTAAAACTTGCTGCAAAGGGTCATGGTCAGGAGTACAAACAATTAGGGCTGGAGCTTCTATATATAGGGCACGATTAGACCAATGGCATGGGCACTGACAAGGCCAATGTCACCATTACCTTTAAATGTTCACACTTTAGTTTTGTGACAGTTTTCAATAACATATGTCAAATCTTAAACAGTGAATGGCTATAGTTAAATAAAAACTCAGAATTACACAGGGTTTTTTTTTTATCTCTCCGACATAAATACCAGGAGTGGTTTCAAATCCATAGCATATTCCAGTGTTTTACTCCTTTCTGCATTACTCCAATGTGTATTCAAATCAAGTAACTGGCTAAAGTAACCACCTAAATTAAGTAGGCATGGATTAATTGAAGTATATATATATGACTGCTTTAACTTTGTTATTTTTCTATCCTAATAATATCAATGGCTGGAGAAAAACCCAAAAGTTCCATGTGGCAATATTTTACTTAGACTGATATTGTTATGTCTATATTTATTTGTTTAAGCCTGTAAGCATACAGTGTGGCGAGTAATACTCTGTCTGCTTCATCTCAATAGTTCCTCTGATACTCAACATGGATACAGGACCTGTGCTGCAGATATGGAGCTGCTTTAAATGCAGGAAACAACCTCTCTGAAATTTCCATTCACTGAGGAAACACTGCTTCCTTTTTTTTGAAATGTCAATACCAAAAGGTTTAATTGAATTTCCACAGCCCACTCTGCTGGCCTGCAGCCATCCGTCTTTGACTTTAATCTGTTGCTGAGGCATGGTACATTTTTTTAAATAAAAACAGCATGACTCATGCTTTTGTCCCACTGTTAGCTTTCAGTTAGCCTGTTTACTTTTACTATCGTGCCAACAAGGCAAAAGTCCCAGCACCTTCCCCCAAAAGCCATCAGAAGACATTAGCTCACCCCAGTTTAAGGTTGGAGCCATACTGTATGAATGTCCCTTCTGGGCTTCCATCTAACAGTCTGTGCCCCAATGAAAAGAGCCTCACAACAGTGAAAGCACTATGTGGTAAAAATAGACCGCTGATACAGTATATTCACGCCTGCCTGCTTTTTGAGGATTTGTGTTGTCCTCAAATAGCTCGATGACTCAGTTGTTTACATTTTGTGTGTCTGTGCAAAAAGGAAAAAACAACATGGTAGTGTATTTGTGTTCTCTGGACTGACTGGCACCTGGATGTGTTTTCAGTGCTGTGTGACAGAAAAGGGTGAGTGTTGAAAAAATCCATCCTGATCATTTTCACGCCATATTTACTTTCTTACTGCATAAATTAAAAAAGTAGATTAATGGAGGAGATGAGACAAGGGAAAGGGGAACTTAAAGCCCCACCACTTGGTTGCAATGAAACAAGCTGCAAACAAATGATTTACCATATTGACCAGAATATAAGTCAACCCTGATTGTGAGATGACCCCTGCCCTCCACCTTTAGGACTACTTATAAGGGAATAACACTTTTTTTTCTGCTGAATTGGATTAATCGATTTAAAACAGATCTATATCTTGTATTTCTATACTGAGAGCAGACTTCATAGTCTGTTTTAGGCCCCACCTATACAGGTCAGCTGATCACAGATACAGCCTCCGATTGGCTATATAGACAAAAACAAAGATGGCAGCCTTGATGATTAACTAGCAAAACTAGCTAACAATATGCATAAATCATCATGGATTACCTCCTTTTTTTTTAAGGTACTGGATCCAGAGAGGAATTTTGTAATAGAAAAGCCTTTAGATGTTACAGAAACACCAGAAAACTATAGTTATCTTACAAAGCAAGTGGATTTGCAAACAGTGACTTTGTCTTACAATTCTGGAGATGAAACTGTAAACACAAAATATTTTTCTCTCATACAGCTGTGTTGACGCTAAATGTTCAAGTTCTAGCTCCTACCTGAATCAGATTTATTTAAGAGGGGAAAAACGTTCATACAGTAATACTTAGTTACATTGTCAAGTTTGATGTTTGAAGCAACACAAATGAGATATTTACATTGCCTGTAAAACATCATTATTATTAAATTGTAAATTTTGTGTGGCACGGTTTACTGTTTGTTTTCAACTTAGGCTCTGAAATGCTGCAAAATGCTCTAATATGTGCACCATTTAATGACTGACTTCACCTTTTGTTTTTTTGTGGTTGAAAATGTGGCATAAGGTGAGTTTTATAAAATCATGTTGGTGGGAGTGTTGACGAGAATGACACCATATTTCTCGGCACAAATCCACAGGAAGTCAGAAGACGTTAAAATGCTCTGTAGTACTCAGGAAACGAAAAACAGTTTATTTGAAGAAACATGAACAGCTTTGAGTCTTTTACTGTAATTTCAACTAAAAATACCGCTATGCTATGTTCAACGGAAGGTACAGGGTCTCTGCATTATTAATGTTCATCTCTGTGTTTGTACATGTGTGGGTGAGGCATGAACACTTGTCATGTGCTAACAGAAGGGTACACTGTGTACTCTGGGCTGTCTATTTATAGACAAAATGGTGGATATAAGGCTGAAAAAAACTTAAATACCTATGAACAGCTACACTATTCCCAGGTAAATACAACATAATCCGGTCAAAATGCCTCAACCTGCATGAAACCTTGTACTTCTTACGTTTGCACACTCCCAAAAAGCACACAAAGATGAATGAGGTAGAATCTATCTATTGGTAACAGTGATAATGCTCTGTCTTTTTGTTTATTTGGTGCAGACCTAAGACTTGCCTTTATTACTTGCATTTATTTCCCTCAATTCTCATCTCTATATTTAATCAAAGTCTACAAATTACTTGCTTCATCTAATGGCAACAAAAATCCAGCTAACTTTCTGGGGATGAGATAGTTTGAAACAGCTTCATCATCCCTTTAAAAGAAAACAAACAAACAAACAAACAAACAAACAAAAAAAACAAAATCATTTTTCCCTGAGAAATCTGATATACAAGGGTCTCAACAGATTTCCCCCATAATTATTAAAAGAAAAAAAAAAGATTGCAGCATTAAAGGCAGCTGTTTGACTGACTGGTGGCCACACTGTCAGGGCTAACAGTCCGCCTTAGACCGAGTCAACATTTTCAAAATGGCGACTGCTGCTGATAGGTTTCAAAACTCTGCTTTGGATCTAAAAGAGTGAATCCAGTGAGACTATGTCTGTCAGCATCTTGCTTCTCTGAGGCCACACCCTCTTGTTTAAACATGGCTACATTTTGCAAATAAAATAATTTAAAAAAAAGCGTCCACCATCACTGTGACAAATTTAAAGGTTGAAGTCACACTCTTTCCTTTCATAATATGCCGTCTATGATTTTCCTTTGTGTTCTCAAACACTACAAATGCTGAGATTTGGCTCATTCTGCACCTCTCTTAAGGTTTCTCCTTTTTTTATCATTTCTCTTGTAGATATTTGTTCTTTTACAGGAGGGGTTCATTAGTTTTCTGAATCCGTCTCCTCTCAGTATTCAGTTCACCTCCTCATTTCCCCTCATAATCCCACAAGTCTTTTACAACAATCTCTCTTCACACTTTATGCCTCTGCATCTCTCTCCTTCTCATGTGGGAAATAAACAACATTTCCATCTCTGCACTCTCCTCATACACCCCTCTATTAAAACCATAAGCATTTGAGCACCTCTTTTATTTGTATTTTGTCATTTTCAAGCTGTCTACTGTCTTTCTCATCACTGTACTCCCTTCAGTGTAACCCTCTAAAGACTCTTCTTGCTCATCATTGTGCTCCACATGCTGCCTTGTCTTTTATACAAGGCTTAAATACCACTCTGGGTGACAAAGACCCACCCCTGGGCACCAACAAAAGGTCTTATTACACAGAGGGAGGATGGAGCCAGCTGTGTTCAGCAATCTGTTGTGCTCTTTCTGCCCCGGTTGTGTACAGATATCCACTGGCACATGCATAGTAGCCTAGAACAAATAAAAAATGTCTGTGTGCACATTAGTCAATGGAAGACATGAATGTCCCGCATTCTGTGTGGTTATAACACACATACATACATAGTAAAGTGTAGATTTCACAAAAAATGACTGCATTCAAATTTGACTAAACAAGCATGAATCCCAGTTCTGATATTCTACCCCATCCATGTAATAAGGAGGAGGTAGAAAAACCAACATAAGCTCTTTAGTCCTTGAGGAGGGATAGGAGGCATTGATCAAAGCTGCTTAATAGCCAGGTTCAACGCTCGGCTGTTCCCGTGGAGAACTGAGGGCTGGCTCAGTCCTCATTACAGCCTCAAGCGGGAGACTGAGACAGGAAGCGTTGAAAGGAAGGACAAGGAAATGAATCCTCTGGAACTCATCCCCTAAATCACAGCAACTCACATAAAACACTACAGCTTTACCAGGAAGGAAAACACGCACATGTACAATACAAGGCCAGGATGCACTTCAGCCTTCAACATGCACGACCTTATACAAGTGACATCCATACATCCGCTCTGACACTCCAGCACAAGTGTCAGCCAAATCTATTTTTATCCTCCCATCTCTGGCTGTCACAGAGATTCTAACTTCCCAGACAAAAGTCTGCTTTAAACTCTTGTATGCGAGAGAGAGAGAGTTTAATTTACATCCGATTATTAAATAGGGTTTGATCAAGGTCATAGATCTATGTCTCTCTGATCTCAAAAACACGCACATACTAAAAGGTTCAGAATAACATTGTTGGCAGTTACTATGATTATTGGAAAGAGTGAGAGATAGATAGAGATAAAGATAGAGAGAGGGAGAGAGAGAGAGAGAGAGAGCTATTCTGGAGAGGTTATGGTTTGCAATGATAAAAAAAGCGAAACACTCAAAAAGTCTGGATGTGAAATGGTTTGGAATTACATTAAACCTGATTATTGATAGAGAACTGGGGGTTCGATTTTAAAGGCAGTGAGGAGTATTTAAATGGTTGAAGAACAGTCTGAAATGGTAACTTATGCCTCCTTATGACCTTCAAAGTGAAATAACATCATCGGTAACCATCCAGTAATTTCACCGTTGTTATTTTCAAAGTTTAATAATCTGCTTTTCTTCACCTTTTTAGACCACAAATACTCCCGGCCTCTGCTTTGATCTTACAACTCTAGTTTACTCTGTTTGTCCACTAACACAAGATCAATGCTCGAGAGGAGTAGTTATGTGAAGTACCAGGGATCCCAAGCTATTACAAAACTTAACTGGACGACAAATCCAGTTTATTCTGCAAGAGAATCCTTGTCAAATGCTTTTAAAACACTTGATCAGACATATTTCTTTAGATTCTTCTCAAAGTTCCTTCAATATGTCCAAACTCTTCAACCATCCTGAAAGAATAAACCTATTCAACCAGCAAGTAAGCCTGGAACATCCCTGCTTTTACACACATTGCAAGTTTTAGCTGAATGTCAGAAAAAGGACTCTTCAAGTTTTGATGGTGCACCAAAGTCTCAATAATTACACACAGAAAAACACAAGTAAAAATCACCAAAAGAAGTAAAATAGGACTTACCTTTTGTGAAGAAGCAGGCGAGGGATTGATCATCACAGAGCATGGAAAGTAAAAATAAAGAAAAAGAGCCATTAGAATTTGATATTGTAAAACTTTCGGTGTTAGGAGGAACTGCAGGTGCAAAAGACCACTAAGAGGGTTAAATGAAATGAACAAATTTCCTTTTTTCTGGGACTAGTTGGGAAAAAACAGGCAACTAGTAGGAAAAACAGTTAATTGGAGATAGGACGGAGAAGATCATAGAAGATATATGTTGGTATCTCACCCTGACGCACAGGAAACAGTGACTAATTACAGTGTTAACACATACACCCAAATAGAAGAGAAAAGTGAAGGTTGGTTTTGATTTGGTGAGGATGCCTAGTGTTGTGTCTAAAGAGGAGGATTGTGATTGGTTAGTAGTGGCACACCCATCAACTGCAACCCTGTTAATTATGAGAACATCCCATCAGCGCATCACTGGGAATGAAGACAGTCACAGATTAAAATCAAGCCAATCCACAGCCAAAGTTGAGCCCATGCGTTAGTCACTCACAAGTAGTCCAAACTGGATCAGTCAGAAAGCCCAAACCAGGTGTTTGACAAAATGTTTCCATGCAGGGAAAAAGACGGATGGGTCTATCTATAATCGTCTATGAATTCATCTAATCTATATCTAACTTCTACTTTGTCCACGGCTGACTACAACCAACCTTCCACGATGGGGGCAACTGGTAGGACCACAGCTGGTTCTTCCATGGAATCAGCAAAACTTGGAAAGAAGGGCTTAGCTGCTGGGTTGAGACCTGAAGCTGGAACTTCCAGAGGGCTGGTCGCTGGAGGGGATGAGGGGCTGATGACTGGGGATGCTTGAGGCGAGAACTTTTTAGCTCCTGGGGAGGTGGGACTCTTGAGAGAGGAGGAGGACGATGATGAACGAGACTTCTTGGATTGCTTCTGGGCCGATTTGGCATCTTTCTGATCTTTGGGTTGGAATTCCTGCGCTGTGGTTTTGGGAGAGCGGAGGGGGGCTGGGCTTGGGGTGTCGAAGGACAGACCAAGGGTAACAGGGTGAGCTGAGGTGTTAATGTCACTGAAGTCAAACAGGTCGCTGTCTCTGCTAATGTTGGAGTTGTTCTGGAGCCATGAAGCATCTGAAGGTGAGAGAGGAGGGGCTGAAGCAAGCACTTCACCTTTAGGGGAAATGCCTGAGCTCAGCTGGGATGCAGGGCTGAAAGCTGAGGTGTCCACCCCTGGTAACCCTTGCACTGAAGTTTCCTGAAGGTAGCTGGTATTGTCTAACCCGCTGTCAACCATGTCACCAACCATTGCTTCATTCTCTTGAGAGAAAGTTGGCAAAACAGCCTGGCTGCTGTTTCCCAAGCTGGCATTTTCAGTATCCATCAGGAGGTCAAAAGGATCATCAGGGTGAGGAGCCATGGGGAAGGAGCCGAGTTTTCCACTGTCAGGTGTGGTGGAGGGCATAGTGAATGGGGCAGCTGTGGCTTTCAGCTCGCTGTTCAGGACCAGTGGGTTGACAGTCGCAGCTGTTGAAGAGAACAGGTCCTGGGATAGAGGGGAAGGGACCAGACCTTCTTCTTGGAAGTCCTCAGTTTTCCAAGCACCTGGGCTGGTATCCATATCTGTAAATGACGCATGAGCAGAACTCCCCAGATCCATCATATCCTGCTCTGTGATTTGAGAGGTGGCTGCTGATGCAGGGACGAATGGTTCCGCCATTCCCCACTCCTGTGGAATCTTTTTCCTGCTCTTACCCTTCTTCCCCCTCCCTCCACTCTTCCCTAGCTGCTCCTCCCATCCTCCCTCTCCTTTATCTCGCCTTGGGCCTATCCTGTTGTAGAACTCCTCTGTGTTTTCCCCTGCTGCCTGCACCTCGGGGGGACCCTTACTCTCTAGGTGTTCATAAGACCCCTCATCTTTCTGTCTCCTTTTCTTCTTCTTCTTCTGTTTTCTGTCAGATCCTTCTCCTTCTCTTTCATCGCCTCCAGCATAGGCCGTGCTCTCTCTGGTAGGCCAACTGTCAGGTGGGTCATCAGGGCTGGCTGCAAGATGGCCCGCATGGCGACTGATCACCGTGGAGACGCTTGGGGTGAAAGGGAGGTCTGTTGGTAGACAGCCAGCCTGGTCTTGCCAGCAGTCGCCTAATGCACCTTGTTGTGGGTGAAGAGGGGAGAGTTTAAAGTTGGGGGAGATTGATATGTGCAAGTGAACTGAGTCCCTTGGTCTAATGCAAACAGAAAATAACAGAAAATCCCAGTACTGTAAGTATGAAACTACTTCAGAATATTTAAGGAGCTCATCATTAGAAGTTTTACTGTGTCTTATGGGGTCAAAAAGTCAAAAATTGACTCAATGGACAAGACAAAGCAGCCATAATTCATGGTTGTTGACTCACTTCAGAACGGTTCAGAGTTCCTCTCTTGCTGAGAAACTACTGGACAGCAGAGGAGCTCATTTTGGAAACAGATATAGTCAGGAGGGTGTGTTTTTGTTTGTCTGCATTTTGAGGGATTCAAACTCAAATTTGGGAGGGTTCCTCCACCATACATGTGTTTCACTATATATGCTCAAGGCGATGCAGCCTTTTAACACAATTGCACATTTTTTTCACACCAAACTCGACTTACCATTTTAATTCAGTTTTTTTTTTCCTTTAAAAAAGATAACAAGGTGACTCAAAGAATGCAGAACCTGATACACATGACAGCAGGTGTAATCTACACAAGCTTGCATGCAAAACCACTCTCATTCTTTAAGCTATTTCAAGTCCTTCAATATCATTGAAGTTATCTGCTCACTTGGCAGACTATAAAGTACCACACAAGATAGAACAGCATTCAAATCTTTAGCTACCACACAGAGACATGCTGTTGTAACTACAGCTCGGGGAATTAAACAGCTGCATCCCACTTTTATGGGTCAAATTCTGATTTATATATGTAATGTACTGGTTCTTCTGGGGAGCTCGCCAGATTTTTGATGTTTTACTACATCTGCATCCATCTGCACTTTTCTGCACTCTACCTCCTTAGACGACATTCAGGAAGCCAATCAGCACAGTGCCTCATTACAACCCCGCCCACTCAGTGTGTGCAGAATGTGGGTAGAAACTGAGAAGCTGTAGATGTTTTATGCAACTTAATTCATAACCCTGCTTAAAGACATGCGGAAGTCCCATCAGACTTTTGATATGTGGATAGGAATGAAAGTCAAAGCCAAAGCAGTTAAAAAAAAACCTACATTTTTTCCTCTGCTGAATTAGCTTCAGGAAACATGAATCAAATGGGGCAATAGTAAACTGTGCTAAAATGAAGAACGGTGCTCTTTCTGCGAACATAAACTGAGAGTGTCTAAGTCTTTATTTGACTCAACCCCGGTCAGCTAGTGCATAAACAGTGTCCCACATAAACACATACTCAAAAAAAAAAGGACTGCTTTATTGGTTCCACTGAAAGGAGGTCAATTACAGGCAGCCATGCTGTAACTAAAACATCTTGGTCCTGGGACATTGTGCAACAAAGCTCAGACAGTCAAGAAGTAATGAGAATGGAAGGTAAAATGCCCACTGAGACAAGGTTGTTCTACTTTAACCTAGTTTGTTTCTTGTTTTCAGCTATACACACTCTCACACACATATAGAGAGAGGAAGAGCTAAAGTGGAGCAGCTGTCAGGCCCTATATGGTACAGATGCTCTCCCGAGTGTTATATTTCTTATTAACAAACTCATGACGGATCACCGCTGCCTATATTTTGTTTGCAGTAATTGGATGAGGCAAAAAAAAAAAAACGCCATCAAAAACATCAAGATGACTTAAATGTGGTGTTTTGTAACCTAATTAGGCAGCATCACTAAACAGCCATGTCGCTTTTAGTTTAAAAGATGCAGGTCTAAAATCCAAACGACTAGGAGTCAATATATCTGACATCCTTTTTGTCTCATTGAAATGTTTAAACTAGTTCTTTACTCCTTTTCTTTTAATTTTAGTTCAAAACCCAGCATGAAAACATAAATTTACTGTATTAAATCAAATTAATTATATGAATGCACTTTTTTTATGCAACGTTGTTTTAGTTAAAACAGTCTTAATCTATTTACTTACAATGGAGTCACTTCAAGTTTTTCAAAGATCCGCCCCCTCCAAATATTAATATTGTGACAAGGGAAAGGGAGGTATGTGGTTGCTGCACTGTTGAGTCATCGTACCTTACACACATATCAGGGTTATTGTGCACACACACACACACACACATACTGAGACGCCCACAGAATGGCACAGGATCGTACAATCAGTTTCAGGGTGGCAGAGAGAGGTTGACAAGCAACATATGTTATTTATTACCCCTTCATTACCTGTTACACTGGATGTCTGCTAGTTGCTGTGAATTCATTGCAATCTGAGTTATACTGTATGCCTCAAACATCCGTTTCTTTGGTGTCTTATTGGGAGGAATAAGCAAAGGAAAACAAGTTGAGTAAATTCCCAACAGTAGCCTGAATTTAGATATTTGTATTTTCTTTTATGGCAGAGATATCTGTTTTTTTTTTTTTTTTTTTCACTTTGGAGTTATGTCAATCATACATCAATCAGCCATAACACTGTGACTTCCGACAGGTCGAGGATTATCATTAAATATTTCTTTACCATGGCACCTGTCAGCTGGCAGGGTATGATGGGCAGAATGTGAACATTTTGTTTATAAAGTTGATGCGTTGGAACAAGAAAAACTAGCTAGTTTACGGGTGATGGCGACATCAAAGAAGACATAGTCAGAGCATCTCTCATCCTGCTGCTCTAGTAGGGTGTTTTAAGTCTGCAGCAGGGCTCCTTATATTTAAACATACAGATATTTAAAAAGTTGTCCTGCTCTTTGCAGCATGCTCTTGTTTTTTTTTTTTTTTTACCTTGTTGTTAATATGATCTGTTCTACCCCCTTCCTCTCTGCTGCATGGAGCTACACAGTGATGGTTTAAGAGCGTAGTTCTGCTCACATACAGAAGATGAACTGACCTTATGAAGTGCAACAGCTATTCCCACTTTCTTTGTCAATAATATCAAGGAACTTGAGGGAGATCTTTTTGAGTAGTCTCCTAAATATGGTACAGCTCTGGTTTTATTCTCAGATGGGGGCTTTTAAATTGCAGAGCACATTCAGAATGATGTGGCCTTTATACTATCAGAGGGTAACCGGCAGATTATCGGACTCTAAACCCTAGGATCAGAACCACCACCAAGACCAAAATTAAGAAAAATACCTTCATGATACCTTGAAATTCAACCCAGGGTTATAATCGGTACAGGACTTGACATTAGTAATAATGATGGAAATGTAGCTTGAACTAAAACACAAGCCTTGAGTCATTGTTGTTTATTGTTATTTGGTGCCTGGTTGACTTTAACGGTGGTATAATAAACACATAAGGGAATATTAGTTCTGAAATGCATCCTCCTGCCCTCCTCTACTACAGATGCACACAGAGCTCTGCCACCTGCTGTGCCGCTGCACACCATGGGGTGATCAGCTGCTGTGCTGCTTTATACATCGCTCCACTGACCACATGTGATGCATTGCCCTGTTAGCTGCCACAAGTCACAGCCCGGTCACAACTACAGCTTCATGCTGTCTAGGATCAGAAGAACATTGAGCTTGAGAGGCCCAATGGTGGAGGGGGGAAGGGCTGGCGTGGAGAGAGTGGATGCAGAGACATACAGTGAGCTTTTCTTTAAAGTATAAATATACACACATACACAGATGCACACATTGGCACACACACGGATGTAAAGAATAAGACTAGAAGCCATGGCATGATGGCACACCCTATATATGTCAAAATGAGATGTGCATTGACCTTGGGCTGGATGACTAAATCACATCAAAGCCTGTTGGTGTTTGTGTGTGAGTTAAGGAAGCTATAAAAAAATGCATCACAGCACAGCTGCTCTGCATACTACCCCCCTCTGTGGAAAATTTCCGGCAGTGCAGCAAAGGGCAGAGTCATACATATCATCCTTTGAGTTATAAGAGTAATAAGATATATTTACACCCTGGATGTGAGAAAGTGAAGAATTATTACATGTAAGCAGGTCATAATTGTATAACAAGTATTTAAAAGCACAACCCTAATTTCAAATAAGTTAAGATGTGAAATGTTCATAAAAACAGAATTTAAGAGTTGAATGATGTGAACACTAAATTGAGTTGATATTCGTGCCGAGACAACACATCAAATGATGAAACTGAGAAGTATTATTTTATCAAAAGCACATTCTCATTTTCAGCCACAGCAGCATGTTTCAAAATAAAGCTGCCGTGAGGAACTTTTGGTTTGTGTTTCAGTCTGATCAGAACCAGTTAAAATCCCTTGTAGGTCCTTTAAATTGGTACAGTCTGGAGAAGTTTCTGGAGTTTCTGGATTGTGTTTATTCATGGCTCATTGAAGGCCTGTAAATCACAGCCATCCAGTATTGGTTTGGAGCTTTGTCCCTTTTACACTGAGATTTCTCCAGACCCTCTGAATCTTTTAACACTATTTTAAACAGTAAATGATTAAATCTCCCCAAATTCTTTGAGATCTATGTTGAGGATCAGTAGTCTAAATTTGCTGAACCATCTGCTCATAGTCTCTCAAAGAGTCATAAACCTCGTCCCATCTTTGTTTCTCAGAGTCTCAGCCTCCCTGGAATGCCGTCTTTACCCCCAGTCATGTTCCTAATTAATGCAAATTTACCTCATTAGAGGGGAAATGTGCCTTCAGGTGTTTTTTATCATTACATAACTTCTCTAGAGTTTTGCTAACCCTGTTCCAACTTTTCTGCATCATGTTATTGTCATCAAAAATAAAAAAAGCTTGTATTTTCTCATAAAACAATAACATTTTTTCAGTTTCAATAATACATATTTTGTCATTACACAGTTCTCAGTCACATGCGGCTTTAGATTATTTACAAATCAACAACATATTACACAGCCTCCCACCCATCTGTAATGAGGCTTGTATACTTTAAAGCACTCACAGGAGTTTAATACTTAGGTAAAAGTCTGAAAAGCATCATAAGACATATTAAGGAAGCACTCAAAAGTCATGTCTGTGAAAAAAAAAAATAGTCAGACTCGCTGAGAAAGTCTTCCCCCCCAAAATTGAAAAGCTCCCTCTTCATTTCCTCTGCCCCTGACAGAGTCACAGAGGCTTCATTTGTTCCAGTTAATAAACTCACTGGCCTCAGGCTTCTCTCAGGTGTGAATGTGTATAAATTTGGAATGTCAAATTGTACAGCCTTGTTGAAAAGAGTAAGTTAAAACTTCCAATATTTCATTTCCAGACAAGTGAATTGACTGTTCCTCACCTCCTGACAGGTCCAGAGGGCTGCGAGGAGCCTGAGGTTCAGGCAGCATGGGGCTGTGCTCTTTGGGGGCTTCAGATCCTATGATGGGCATGGGGTGCTGAGGTTCGGCTTTACTGAGAACCCTGTCTGCTGACAGAGGAGCAGCCCCCACCTCGATGTTGAGGCCCATCCCAGCAGGCTGTGAGAAACCTGAGGACCAAAGAAAGACAAACATACAGAGTTAGACGCACATCGACAAACAAGTCAGTGATTGGTTAGGTTTCTTTGTCCTCACTGCCGGATCACTGGACGGAACACTCTCCGTGACCCACAAAACATGTCTTATTTCTGGTTCAACAAAAGCAGCACTGAGTTTAGCTAATGCATCACTACCATTGAGCCTCAGAGACCATCACCTAATCCTCGATATGTCCCCAGTGCCGAGAATTAAAATGGCCTTTATTAAGTAATCTTTGCACCAGTGCATGGATCAGAACACTAAAGGGATGCTAACCACATGTACTGGAGTTCAGCAATATTGTTTTTCATTTGTTAGCAGTGCTTTAAAAAAACAAAACAAAACAGTGAGATATCAGCATTACATATCTGCTATTAGCTAACCTGCTCTCCTGTTATCAGCATTGGCTGTTGAAAAACTGATATCAATCACAACTATTTAAACAGCACATACTCAGAAGAGTGTATATGTTGTTGTTATAAGGCATTAGGACAAGAGTTTGTCTGAAAACACTGCTCTGAGATGTAAAGGACAAATATCACGCAGTATCTCTGTTATATCAATACAAACCTTAAAGTGGCTTTAATGCTGTTATTTTTCTCTTATTTTTCTGTTTTGAACAGTAAAATCAGCTAAAGGAAGGAAAATACAGACCCTAAATGTGAATGGATGCTTTCAGCTGTGAGGAAAAAATAAATCTAGAAATCCTTTTCTCTTTTGTAATTTATCCTTATTCTCCTTTTGAAGTTGAAGAGTACAGTATTTTCATCATACAGTAACAAGACTTTATGATGTTTGTGAGGATTTTAATGGCTCTTTACTTGAGACCATAAAGATCTTAAAATGTATCACTTTTACACTGAAACTTTTAGGATGTTTTCAAGGTACACAAAGGTGAAAGATGAATTGAATGTCATATTTGGAGGCTCAAAGTTTAAACACACCTTTTCTTTCCAAAGGAGACCACATTAAGACCATAAAATCTGTTCATAGTCGCCAAAATTGCCTCAGAGTCCCTCCTGTAGTTTGGACTCTTGACTGGAGGTAACAAAAGCTGTACCTGAGATTGCCAGCAGAAATCTTGCCAGAAAGAAAGGATTCTCTCAAAGTTTATTGTGCTTTTTACTTTTTGGTCTCCATACCTCTGTGTGAGCGACTTTTTCCAGTTTGTGAGCATGGTTTACATGTCAATGAGTTTTAATCTCAAATAAATATAGAAATCCTTTATGCTCAGCTCATAAAACACACATGCATCCTCAAACTATTAGGGGTGTCTGATACTTGGATGAAAGTGTAACCCTCATGAAGTGGGTTTACTTTAGCACAAATAAATCTGGAGGAAAAAATGAAATAAAATAAATACAAAATAAATAAAAAAGTCAAAAAAAGAGAAAGCTAGCAGGGATATTGAGTACATGATGTAACAGGAAAAAATTAAGTCAAAACAGAAACTAGAATTTGGTGATAAACACGCACATTATATATGGTAAACATGCTGGCAGGGCCTTCGCAAGAATATTTATGTTTCTACACTAGATGTTTGTATAAGTTGTAAAAAACCACATGAATGAGACAGAGGAAGTGTACAAGGGTACAGTTGTTTTCTTAAATAGGTGAAAACTAGGTTATCGAGTAAATTTTGGACATATATGAAAGAAGAGTCAATTATGTGTATTTATAGGACTGAGCTTTGTCTGTGTGAGTCTGTAAGAGAGAGTAGGAGTTAAAGAGTATATGTGTGTTTGTGTTGCAGCCCGGAGCAGGAAACGGTGGTCCAGAGACGACAGCTCTCATTAAGATGACAGTGAAAGCTGCATGGGTATGCAGAGGCTGGCATGGTGAAAGACATAACTCAGCCTCATAACTGTATGAGTAAGTGTGTGTGTGTGTGTGTGTGTGTGTGTGTGTGTGTGTGTGTGTGTGTGTGTGTGTGTGTGTGTGTGTGTGTGTGTGTGTGCGTGTGTGTGTGTGTGCCACCTTCTAGTGTACCAGCAGTGACAGCTTCAGCTCTGTGTGCAGTTAACAAGCTTAGCCTCACCACATGCCATTTATCAGGCTGGAATTTACAAGCGAGGATTCAAGGCCAGCTGTTGGACTCGAGTTACATTTTTAATGAGGAGGGAAACCTCACAAGCCAAGAGAATTTAGAGCTGAAATGCTGAATGCTCATGCTTTACTGAGGGTTAATCTGTGTTTTTTTTGCTGTCTTAAAGTAGCTACCACTTTTTCTAACCTTTTACACTGTTACAAATAAACACGCACATTTCATGGTTAAACAAGTTTCTTCTTTCACCTAAAATGTGTCCTCCGTAGCTGCATTAATAACAGCATTAACATCATCTGCAGGCTACTTGTTCTTCCAGCAACAAAGAAGCAACTTTTAAAATTGATGTCATAAATATTCTATTTTTAGTGCCCGAAAAGATGTGGAGCTACTTTTCTGAAACATTCGGCTGTAATTAAAGTGGAAGAACTGAGGTCAAGAGATCTCTTAAGTAAGGTATAATTGCTAACAGGTTTATGTGCAACTAGTAAATTAAAGTGTTAAATTAATGTAATCAAACCTCATTTAAAGATGCAAATTATATCTGATTACTTCCAGTGGTGCTATAACTATTCTAAAGCATAAACTGAATACCAGACAACATTTAAGTGCGCACTAAGAGTACATGTGGAGCAGGAAGAACGAACAGAATAATTAAAAATGCATTTACGGTAAAACTGTCTTCATCTAAATTACATGTAATTGAAAAGGTCCAAAGCCATAAACTGTACTTAACATTCTCTGTGAGAACATTTTACTCATTAACAAGTAAAAAAAAAAGGGGAAAAAAGAGAGAAAATCAAAAAGGGAAAAAAAAGGGGGGTTGGGGGGGTGACAAAACAGGTACAAAACAGGAATCAACAAACTATTTTAAAAAAAAAGAGAAATTAAAAAAGCTCAGAAAAAAAGAAGAATGTAAAACATAGAAAGAAAGAAAGAAAGACAGAAAGAAAGGTAGAAAAAACAAAGCAGTATGCAGAACATAGAAAGAAAGAAGTAAAACAGAACAAAAGAAAGAACAAAAATGAAAGAAAATAAGAGAATAAAAGAAAAAACAAAAATATAATAAATAATAGAAGACAAAAAAATAAAAAACTCTAAAATTAAAAATTAAAGAAAGAATGAAAGAAATAAGATAAAAAGTAACAATGGAAAAAAGAAGAAAGAAAAAACAATATGACAAAAAAATGAAAATAAGAAAATGAATAAAGAATGAGGGAGAGCGATACAAAGGAAGACAGAAGTTGAAATTTTAGAAATATGAAAAGAAGTGGTTGTAACTTTAGTGAATCTGTGACGAAATCATGCTGTGTTTGTTTTTCTTCACAAAAACATCTGCACCTCCACCTTGTTGAGATTTGGTTGGTAAAAAATCAAAATAAAGTCAGCACTATTATCCAAAGTTAATATAGGTGCTCATGCAAACATACATATTTCTAAAGCTTCTGCAATCACTTATTGTCTGTAGTAATATATAGACATTCTCTGAACCAGAGACGTAACTCTCAGCAATGTTAAATTTTCCAGTTATGCCTCTGTCAGTTCAATAACTTTGAAGCCAACTTTGACAAAAACATGTTAGTTTGATGTGAGTTATGCTGCTCCTGTCATACCAACTCATTACTCTGTATGGTTGTTAGAAAAATATACTGGGGGTATACCTGAAAAAGCTCCCATCCGGCCAGTATCCATCATTGGGGCAGGACTGGTCTGAGAGCCCAGAGGATCTGAATAACTTGCCATGGAGGCTGGCAAGATGAAGGGAAATAATGACCAAAGAGGAGAGGGAAAAATTGGAGAGAAAGAAGAGGTTGAGCAGGTGAAATAAAAGAAGATGGATGGCGAAGGAAAAAGAAGAAAGGAACGCAGGTAAGAGATGGATTGGTAGTAGGAGGAGGTGTTGGTGGTTGGGCACAAAGACATAAAAAATGTATAATGACAAATGGGTCAGGTGGAAGGAAACAAAGAGAGATAGGTTTGCATTAACTTCTCAGTAATACACTCTGAAGAAAACTTTGGTTTCACCCCAGGAACAAACTGTGAAAAACTGCCTTTAATAGTATAGATATTAGATGTGGCATTTGTCCATTTTCTGGACTGCATGTACAATAGTTGCTATAAATTTGTTAGTTATATTTGTTTGTTAGTGGTCATTAGCGGTGGGAATCACCAGTGGCCCCACGATATGATACAATACTTGTATTGCTATACAATACATTGCGATTATACAAATTTTTCAACTGTTCAGCTAATTTAGCATTTGTCTTTCCTTTATGTTTGTCTTATTTACACAGTATATCATTTTAATGTAGCACATCTTGCAAACCTCATAAATATTTGTTATACCAACTTTCTTCTGCTCTATGACGTCACCTCTGCCAACCTCACTGGACAAATAGTTGATTTTATTTTCCATTATCATTGATTTGACTTCATATTAGCAATTAATTTGAAAACTGATACTTGGTAAATGAGACGATGCGATATATCACCAGACAAAATATCGCGATACTATGCTGTATCGATTTATTCTCCCACCCCTAGTCGTCATGTGTGCACTGTTTTCTTGTGATTGTCTTTGTTAACTTTGTTGCTTTGGGATTCTGATTTAACTTTAAAGGTGACAGGGAACCATCAACAAATGTCTGACTAAAAAGTTGAGTCTACAGAGTTTACAGATTATATTTCAGATCGATTTTGAGATCCTGGAGACATAAAATGTTGTTAATTATGTTTTTAGTCACATTGGAAACCTGAAGTTATGCCTGTAAAGTGGAAAACTAAGTTTGAAGTCAAGTTACGATGAAAGTTCACACAGTAAACTTTAAGTTTAAGGTCATAAACAACTTGGTTTGGTGAACTTGCACTGCCAAATAAATAGGCTCACACTTGATTGGCCACCAACCTTGTATCCTAAAGTAAACCATCTCACTGAGTCATGCAAATTAAATCAAAAGGATGATGGCAAGAAGGTTGTTTATCCAATTCGAGTTGCACGTTATTTTCTTTAGGAGTCAAGTCTTAAGGCCTTAGACTCAATGTAAATTAAATACCAGATTTCTTTGTAGTCAAGAATTTTTACACTAGATCATAAAAAAGAAGAATTTGAGCATTTTTAACCCTTATATTTTATCACAGGCTGTAGATCAAATAAATCAGTATTGTCAAGTTTTCATATAACATCCTTAATGATCAAGACTTGGGCTCAGACTATATTATGATTGAGAGCAATGTCCCTCACTTATCAGCCCAGTAGGTTTTGGCTCCTTCACCTGCCTCCCCTCCCTGCTCTTCTCTCTCCACCTGTAGCTACCTCATAATTCGTACTGCAGCAACATGTCGAAGATATAGCAATCTGCCATTAATCTCAGAGCGAGCTGCTCACAAACTTTGTCTCATGTTGAAAGCTGCTTATGCTAAAGTGAAAGTGGGAGCCTTGTGAAGGGAGGGGCCACACCCACCCCAAGGTGTGAATCATTCAGCATGCAGGATGTCACAAACAGCAGGCAGCACAACGTCATATCATATTTCTATGACTGTGAGGAGTCATAATCATTATCAAAATGAAACACTGTGTAATTATCAAGCTCTGCCTCAAGTACAATCAAAATAAATTAAACTTTTTGTAGAGCGTAGTGAGCAGGCTGCTAACGAGCTTCCAGACTATTTCCCTCATTTCAGTTATTGATGCTGATTTAATGTGAATGACTAAAGCTTTCTTATTTCAGTTTAACACACTGTTAATCTGCTAAAATATGGTTGTAGATTTTTAAAATTTAGATTGTTATCATGAGTTTGATATGAAATACAGACAAATACAACAAGTATCAGACAAAGTTACTCTCTCACACATGGCTATAGCTTCTATCACGTTTATATCTATAATTGTTTTGGACTCTAAAGGTGTAATGCATTTGTTTACAAATCTGAGGCTACCAGTTACATTTATATGTGGAAATGAGGTGCAAGTCTGAGGCATGTGTTACTAGGCTCATGCATCAATAAATGTTAAAAAGTTGAGAAAGTGATGTGAAAGTCCTGGAAATAAACCCAATAAACAACAATAATACAGGAAAACAGTTGAGATATATCACATTGCAGTTTGTCCATTTCTCAAACAGATAGAGAATGAATGTAAATCCATTTCCCTTTTTAAATGAAAAACTTGATTTAACACCATAATTAGAGCTTTCTTTCTATTCCATTTTTATTTGTTACTCCTATATGAGTGACAGGAAAAACTTTCTGTTGACCTCTGTACCTGATAGGAAGTCCGTTGCCAGGGCCTGCTGCTGGTCAAGTGATCTTGGCCACACCTCCCCTTGCGGCTCTGGACGCGGCGCTGAAGTCTGTCCCCCTGTGGTCAGCTTACAACCTACAGTGACAGCAGGGATCATAAAAAATTAGTTCCCCCTCCTTGCTGATGACGTGCCGCTTTACAACTGTAATTTAATAACACAAGGCTGTTAGAAAGTAGACAGCGCTGAGCACATGTCAACACACACCCTGTAATTACTCACACAAAAGCATTCATGAAATAGCTACACATTTATATAACGGACCCAGTCACCCGAATAATTATGGTAACACCCGCGCTCTCACCTGGCAAATTTCCTCCCAAAAGCAGATATCCCAGTCCCATAAAACTCAACATACAGTGTTGTTTGGTATGTACTGCTCAGTGCCTCTGTCCCTGTCTGTCTCCACTGCAGCCTCAGCTGGCTCTGAGCTACTAACACTGTGAACCCCCAGTCGCACACACAAACACACAATCGCTAAACACAGACACAAACACACACACACACACACACACACACAAAAATGCAATCCCAGTTGGGGAGTCTGGGTTTGGTGTGACGTTTCACTGTCTGTCTGGTTCAGGTCTCAGGCCCCGCCAGCTAGCACCTCCCCTCTCACTCGACCTCGAGTGGCCGTCTCCCTCCTTCTCTGCTCCCGTAGTCACCCTTCAGCTCCTGTCCCAGTCGCCAGCTAGAGATCCTGACTGGACGGGAATGCAAGAACCCCGACTGGAGGATTTGTGAAGAAGTAAAAACGGAAGCTTAAGAAGGGGAAAATAAAAAAAAGCCCAGCAGAGAGGGGAATGAAAGGTTAGAAAAAGCAGCTGACAGGTATGTAAACGAAAGATTAAGAGAGGAGCAAAGAAAGGAAAATATATAAAGAGGACGAAAGTGAGTCAGATGAGTAACAGAGGGGAGGAGAGAAGCAGTAGAGGGAAGGAGGGAGCCACCGATGGCAACCCACTCCCAGCAGTGTTCACAGAGGGTGACAGTGAGGCGAGCAGACAGGACGCCACCCAAAGTCACAATCTCTTCCATATATCAGGCACGCATAGGGGCTCTGGTAGGGTGTGCATTGTCTGTCTCGTCAGGAAAACACACCGTGGGCAGGGTCACCCATTGATTTAAAAACACTCCTGCAGCAGCGTTATTCCTTATGTTGTCAAAATGTGTCTCCTGGCTGTCTTTGAGGCTCCCTGTGGTGTAAATGCATGATTACATGAGATGGTAGGGAGATAATACAAGATGCACAAGGTCATAGAAGACTTCCTGCATAATGAAGGGGGTCGGAATAAGTTCACCTGAGCGCCCTACATCAGGAGAAGTAGGGCATGTCCCCCTGCTGAGCTGTGTCACTGTCCAGGGTGCTGAAATCACACTAAACAGCTTCCAAAGGGCAGTGAAGGGCAGTGACATAAAAGCCACCGATATCCCCCTCCATGTGCACTCCTTCCCCTCACTGAGGCACTCGGGTTCACCCGGGTAAATCACAGTCTTATTTAAAGCTGTGACCACGGGGTGTTTTTTGCATTTGGAGGAATGGAGGTTACACTAATACATAACCTCAAAGCTGCTGGCTGTCTGGAAAGGACCATCACTCCATGAAAATACATTTTGAGCAATGTTAGAAACAACAACAGAGGGCAAAGTGAAGAGACAAGACTATAAATGGAAATAACGGAAGTCCATTGATATGTTATCTCAGTGAGGGAACACTGTAGAATAAGCTGCAAAACATGGACATAGTCTAAGGCAGAGTCCACACATATATGAATATATATATTTTAATATATATGGAAAAAGTCCTGTTCACACAAGAAGTGATTTTGAATATTTCTCTTTCCTTATGATAACTCAGAAACGGTTAAAAACTCTCACACAGCCATGGCAGACATGTTGGCAGTGAAATTTTGTAATCAGCCTGTCACCCAATAACACCAAAGAGTCTCTTAGTGTGCATAAGCAGAGTGTGCAGACTGGTGTGAAAAATGTGATATATTTATTCACCCTGGCACTACACTTCAACTTTTGAAAAAATCCCCCTTTAGTTCCCCCTTTAGAAGAGAGCCAGGCAGACAGGGTTTTTTAATTTGGCCTCTCCAGGTGTTCACTTTGGCTTTTCAAGACTGCTTCCACTGGACACTTGAGGAACTCCAGTTTTTTTGCAAATCAGCACTAGTGCCACTGTCAAACAATGGATGTTGCCGCATGACTTTGGTCTGCTTTATACCAGATTTTCTTGTACGTTTTAGGATTTTGCCCATATTTGATGTGTTCTGTTTATCTGTAAATGAGCTTCATTGGTTCCAAACTCCTCCACAGCCAACATGTTATGATGACTCTTCATTATCTCCCTTCCAGAGATTATGAAATAAAAGAGATAGAGCAGATGATTCTTTCAGATAAAAACAAATATCTATTATAGAGATGCTGATGGTCTAGCACAGTGGTTCTCAATCCAGTCCTCGAGCCCCCCCTGTCCTGCATGTTTTGAATGTTTCCTTGCTCCAACACACCTGATTCAAATGATGAGATCGTTATTAAGTCATTACAGAGCTTGATAACGAGCTCATCATTTGAATCAGGTGTGTTGGAGCAGGGTAACATCCAAAACATGCAGGACAGCTGGGGCTCGAGGACTGGATTGAGAACCACTGGTCTAGCAGTACAATAAGTTATAGTCCTTTTCACAGAAGTTTAATCCCTGGCCATGACCCTTTGCTGCATGTCTTCCCCACTCTCACATTTCTTCTTTCTTGTCAGCTGTCCTATCTAATGAAGGCAAAAATCCCCCAAAACATAAAATTTGAATGATAGAATATTACCAGTGATCAGTAACAGAGTTCATGAGATTAATAACATCGGTTCTAAGGTGAACAGAAACTGCCCTTCAGGAAACTTTTAAGACACAAATGTTTGAATTTTCCTTTGATTTCTCATGGTCTATCTAAATAAGACAGGGTCTGTTAAAGAAATTTGTACAGGAGTGTGAGAATATGTCAATCATAAATCAATGGTTCTGGAAATAGTCTTCCTGATCTATCACTCGCTCTTTGGACCTGACTTGCCCAGCAGAGGGTATTATTTTCATATAAGGCGTTGATTTTTTTTTCTTTCTTTCTTTTATTTCATGCAGTGAACAGTGCCGTTTGTGAAATTTAGGGCCTAAGGTTGTATTTTTTTCTTCTTTTTTAAATTTTGGTTCAGTAAAATCTGCTGTGCTCGAGGCTTTCTCCAAGCTCAGATAAACTTTAAAGGGGTTTGGGTCTTTCCACAAGGGAATACTTTAGGCTGAGTTATTCTCTGCACTGTGTTCATTGTTCCAGCGATGAACTGCTCAGCTTGACAGAAGAAGGAAGACCAACTGTGATACGCATGATGTCGGTGTGTCAGTGTGTGTGTGTGTATGTGTCTGTGTGTATGTGTGTTTGGTGTGTACGTGTGTGCATGGGCTTCTTTTTGGAGCATGTCACATGAATTGTTCTTCGTACTGTATGTGAGTCAGCGCCCAACAGGAGACTCATTTCATTGTCATCATTCATCATCATGACTACTTGACCTTAACCAACTGTCTTCTTACAGACCAGAAAATAAAACCACTGCAGGGCTTCTGCAAGAAAAAACCTGAATGTGGGCAGAAAACTTTTACAAGAAGATTCCTTTTTATACTAATAACAGGAGTAAAAACAATGCATGTTGCTCCTCTTTTAACATTTAAGAGGTTAATAATGCTGCATTAAAGATGGTTGAATCAAAGTAAGTCTCCTATTCATTTATTCTAACAAGTCAACATTTCAAAATGACTGCACTTGTAGTAGGGGTGGGAATCACCAGTGGCCCCACGATACGATATTATCACGATACTTGGGCCACTGTACGATATTATTGCGATTTTTAGCATTTTTCAATACAGAGAGTATTGCGATACCATATATTGCAATTTATACAAAATTTTCAACTGTTTAGCTAATTTAGCATTCATATTTCCTTTATGTTCGTACAGTATTTTATTTTCATGAAGCACATTTTGCAAACCCTATGAGTCAGGTCCATCTCATTTGTGCTCTGCTTGCATTCCTAATGTCTCTCCCCAGGTGCTGCTATATTTGTTGCACTAACTTTCTCCTGCTCAATGATGTCACCTCTGCCAACCTCACAGGACAAACAGTTGATTTTATTTTTCCATTATCACAGATTTGACTTCACATTAGCAATTAATTTGGAAAAAAAAAAAAAAATCAGTACTTGGTAAATGAGACCATACTATAAATCACCAGACAGAATATCGCAATACTACACTGTATCAATTTTTTCTCCCATCCCTAACTTATAGTGTGATGGTGTTTTAATTATCCTTTTAATGGTGTAGTTTACATAGATGCTCATGCATTCTACATATGAAAAGTGGTTGAAATTCTTGTTTAAAATACTCACATTGTCAAATTTTTGATTTTTTAAAATAATTCCCAGCTGACTATCATCCATTTATAACAGTGTTTTTAACATGTCTACATTATTTTTAAAAGGATACCACTGTGAGGGACACCACTTTTTTTGTTTTGTTTTTTTTATCTAGTGTGCTAAATAAAATATGTGGGTTAACAAAAGTATTTGTGGCACTCTGCTTGGCCATTTAACACAAGGTCAATCTAAATTATATAAAAAATAGGAACAGATGATATAAGTGGTCTAAAAGAGGCAGCAGTACCATTCTGTCTATCACAGAACTGAGGGAAAGCGAGATTTAGCGGTCCCTGAAGAGAAATATGTTCAACAATATTATTAGACATCACTTATGTCACCTCACCCAAATGATCTACTTATGAAACAAGCAGTTAACCTTGGCCTCTGGTTAGCCACACAACTAAAGTGTGACTTCTGCCACTCAGGGTTATACTTTAGATTCTGTTTTTAGTGTCAACGAAATTTCCAAATTATGTAAGAGCTGCTGCAGGGGGGTGCTGACCTCGGTCTGAGGATGCAGAATGGGTAGACGGACTGGATCAGCAACCAGTTTGACAAATGTCTTTTGTCATTTTGGAGGCATCTGAGGACACACATGCATACACACATTTACACACACAAAGCTACTCTGCTGCAGCTGCATGAATGTGAAGAAAGGAGTGTTTATTTGAGCCCAAACACAAGCATATATACACAGAGTTCCACATGAAAGTATGCTCATAGAAAGAAAAACACACAAACACAACATGATGCCAGCCAGAAAGTCAGACCTCATGGTTTGAGGACACTTGGCTGACCTAACAGGAAAAAAAAAAAAGATAAATATAGCTTGGGATGAACACACACACACACACACATACACATACACATACACGAGTCTTCCCTGATTCTACTCATGCATGGATAAGTTTCGGATGTGACACCGGAGCCCTGTGAGGGCTGCTCTGAGGACAGGCAGCAGATTTGGGATCAGCGGAGTAGCAGGGGTCAGCGGAGGATCGGTGTCTATGAGATTCTGTCATGATGACATTCTCACCATCTGAAAAATGGTGCAGGAAAAACTAAAAGACGTTCTTGACAGCAAAAATATCACTCCTCGGGTGTCTTGTTGCGCCCCATAAATCTACCTTGTGTCAGAACAGACACAGAAAGAGGTGTTCTGAAAATATTGTGACGTTTTTGACACTCTGTCCACAAAACCTGAGCACAGTTTTTGACTCTTTGTGAGATGACTCATTTTGGATCAAGTTGCTTTCCAACCAGATAAAGAAATGTGACGGAGCTCAGTGATCTCACACCAGGCAGAGGCTGAGTCATCCTTTCTCCAATAATAAAACAGATTGTTACAATTTATGCTTTGTAAAAGTCTAACAAGCACTTTTCTGTTTTGGCACACAGTCCTAACATGTAAACCAATAAAGTGAATGTTAAAACAGAGTGTTTTATCTTACTTCTGCAATTTTGTCAGGGCACTTGACACTACTTTTGACCCGGGGAGGGTGTGTTTATTCTGAGCTGCAAACTAAAAGCTAATACAACTAAAGAGTATAAAAGTAATGCAACTGTACTTCTTAAAAAAACAATTGTGACTATGGCTGAGTGTTTAATCCAAATTCAATTTCAATTTTAATCATGGCTCCTCGTATTTATATCAAGACTTAACAGTTAAGGTCCTTTTACATCAGGAGTGGGTTTTTTTTGTGCGATTATTTCGTATGTCAAGATTTTTTTTCGAACCTGTATCGTCTTAATACTAGCGTTCACATCTGTGACATTTTCCTGTCCTGCGATATTGCAGATTTTTTTTTTGGCATCACAGTCCATTTTTCTAAAATGTCACATACTGTGTGTCCACTTCTGACCAATCAGATTTCGTGTTGTTGCGACGTCAGATTCACCGGTATATCCAACATGGCCGACTGGCTGATTGTTTACGTGTCGCAGAACAGAGTGCTTTTTGATAAAAGACACAAACATTACAAAGATAACGACCTGAAGGACAATTTGTGGAGAGTCATAGCGTCGGATTTCTCATATGACAATGGTTTGTGTGCTTTAACAGTTTTCTAAACGTTTTTGTTTTAACTTCCATCTGTGCTAAGTAACTTTAGCTCGTAAGCTAACCTGTTCAGATACAACATACCATAAGTATTTTCAGAGTCGCAAACTCAATCGCGTTGCTGTCACAGCACCATTAGGTCTAGGTTGTTACCTTACGTTAATGGATTATAGTTTAAAGTGCTTATCTGGTACTGGCCCCGACCCAGTACATGCTATCATGACAGACAGCCATCTCCACACTAGTGTCTAATAAGAGCTGAAAAACAGTCAGTCTGCTGTTGTGTCAGTCTTCTCACTTTCACCTGTAACGGGTCTTTTTTCTCCCCAGAAAGTTGCAAAATCGCATCATGCTTGATGTGTATAGTCAGGCGCATCACAATTCGCCTCCGAATATTTTGGAATTTCGCGTCGTATATTTGCGTCGTTACCGGTGTGTAAGGACCTTTACTGTGCCACCTGCCATTTTGAGTCCAATTTGTCGTGTAAGGAAAATGAAGCACCCTCCCCAAACAATAAAAGGTTGATTTATGAATAAAGCCTGTAAAAGTGGTAAGCAACAGATATGGAATAAACTTCTACTTTAACTTCTCCCTGCTTCTACACCAACACCAAGCCTTGGTACTGACAAATGTCAAAGAGGCAACTGTGTCTGCCCACTGTTCAACCAGCAGGAGGGACTCTGTGCCAGGCCTGGTCCAACACAAAGAGCTTTTCAAGCCAAGACACTCGAAAACATGCCGTTACAGTAAGGCATGAGGAAGAGGAGTAGGAAAAAGGGTGTGGGATGAAGTTTGATCTGGTCTGTTGTTATTATCATTATTTCTATTCTCCCTTGACAAATACTCTCGTCTTTCATCTTCTGCAGACTTGTAACAAATAATACCAGGATTGGTTCCTTTTTAATGATATACTAATGCAGATACTACTACACAGTTCCCTATGGTTTGCCTCACCAAAACAGACTAATCAGGGCCGGGCGGTGGGATAGGCAGGAATCCTGCAGCTGTCCTCCAGCTGACCCCAGCCTCTCCCTTCCCCTCCGCCTCAAACTCAGCTCCTCAAGCTGGGATAGACGCTTTGAACTGGCTGAGTCGGGCAGCTACAGTACCACAGGCATACAATGATGGTTCACCGAGGGGACAGAGTGCTATTCTCTGGTAAAGAAAGATGTCCAGACTGTCCTGTTGATTCAGCCAGTACAGAGCATTAATCATGTACTTTGAATCAGGTTGAATCAGTCACTCCCGTTTATATCTACCTTTACCTACTGCTATGACCCTTCAGAGAGTCACTTTTCTGACCTCAGATTGGCTTTTTTGCATGTGGAAGCCACAATGTCACTAAATCCTGTTCTTATTCTTCCCAGGAATAGCTCATGTTTCGTACATGAGAAATGCTCAGTGACTGGAACAAAGACAATGTAAAAAGGAAAGTCAAGAGAGTCCAGCTATGTCTCTGTGCTTGGGGAAGACCATTCATTAACAGTAGCCTGGCCACAGCTTAAAGGGTTTCCCCTCATATTCTGCTATTTCCAGCAGGAGACCATCAAGCCTCAGTGGTTCTGTGAGTAAGGAGCTCCCTTGTTATTACAGAGGGTCAAAGTTTGTCCTGGTTTAACTCATTCCAGCCAAACTGAGTATTAAATTTTACAATACCAACTGCAGCTAAGGGAACACAGAGTTGAGACACATAGATGATAAAATCCACATCTACAAAATGCCAAAACAAACATAATCAGTGACATTAGGACTCTCTTTGGTATATCTTAACGGGGAATTTCAGTGATGAGCAGTATATTAGCTAAGGGTGGGAGAAAAAAATCAATACAGCATACTATCACGATATTTTGTCTGGTGAGACCAAGTATTGATATTTTCGAATTAATTGCTAATATGAAGTCAAATCAGTGATAATGGAAAAATAAATTCTACTGTTTGTCCAGTGAGGTTGGCAGAAAAAAAAAAGTGCAACAAATATAGCAGCACATGGGGAAAGACATCAGGAATCCAAGCAGGGCACAAATGAGATGGACCTGACACGTAAAGTTTGCAAGTTGTGCTACATGAAAATAAAACACTGTGAAAATAAGACACACATAAAGGAAAGAAAAATACTAAATTAGCTAAACTGTTGAAAATTTTGTATAAATCGCAATATATGGTATCGCAATACTCACTGTATTGCAAAATGTTAAAAATCGCAATGATATCGTATCGTGGCCCAAGTATCGTGATAATATTGAATCGTGGGGCCACTAGTGATTCCCGCCCCTAATATCAGCACAGGTGTGAGCAAGGCAAAGAAACATAAGAGGTCAGCCTTGTGTTTTCTTTGGGAAACACAAAGCAGCTAGGCACCAAAACTCAGACAAGCCATTCACAGGTCGGATCAGGTCAGATGTCAATGGCACCTTCACCTTGCTGGAAAAAAACGGCCAAGACGCTGAAGCTAACTGAGTCTCTTAGAGCTGTAGTGGGCCTAACTTGAGGAAAAATAACAATGAATGGAGGTGCCTAAGGAGATCTGCTGTCTGGGGCCCAGTCAAAAACTTAAAAAGTTGGCAGGATTGGTGTTTTCAGCACTTGGAGCTCCATTGCCTGAGGCTTTTGAAGACGGCTGCTTGCTGGGATGGGATCACATAGTACAGGAAAATGTTCATGGTCTCCAGAGCTAATTTCTTTAAGTAGGGAAATTGATCTTTCTGATGTGGTAATTTGGTGATGGCTGGTTTCCAAGCAGTATAAGAATTCATGGACAGGCCTAAATTCATGACTTGTGTGTGCCTAATAGTAGTGCTGTATGGCTGGTACTTTGTGTGACACACAGCAATCAAGTTAGTGAGAAAGATGAGTAAGCCTAAAGCCAGACAAAGAGCTGGATCAACTCTAAGACCTCAAAATTAAAACAATAACTCTTTTTAACTTTGTGCTGTTTTGTAGCATTTTATCTATTTTTTTTCTTTTTTTGTCAAATTAACAGAGAGAGATCACAAACTGAGTGTTTAAAAGAGCTTAATGAGCTGGTAAGCAGTTGCAGTGATGGCACCGTGTCAGGATATAAGAGGTTACATTGCATTGAATTGCAGTCAATGTGCTGTCCATTGTGTTTTAACACGCTTTCTGCAAGAGGCGTTGTTTGATGGGGCCTGCAGGTATCTGAATCAAACACATACACACAGCTGCATGTGATACCCTTGTTTTCCCTCCATCCCGGCTTCCCTTCCTTCAAGTCAAGGCTATCATGTCATCTCATCTCCCTCACCTCTTTGTCATAGCCTGAAAACAACGCCCTGTCTGTGTTTGGAATAGAGACAATAACACTGAGGCAATCCTTCTGTGTCTATTTCAGCTCTTCCATAACTTTTCCTTGACCTCCTGCATGTCAACGTTTTTTTGTGCTTGAATTGAATAATTAATTGGATTGAATAATTGAGGTATTGTAAAGGATTTTCTGACTTCTTATTTTATCATACGCTCACATTTGCATTTCAAGTAGTTTTGCTTCCCAGAAACCCTCACTGTCATGGATCACAATGACACCCCTGAGCAGGGAGGGGGGGGTTGCATTAGACTCCCACCAGCAGGGATTGTGCAGTCAGTACCTGTCAAATCAACAGATGAAGCGAACAAGTGCACATTTCAGAGAGCAGCGAGACTGAAAGAATCTACAGTTGCTCGTGCTGATGGTTCCGATCCAGCACTTTAGGCATGTAAAGCTCAAAGGGAAATCTGCAGCTTTAATATTCACACATATACAAAAATATTCTGATATGGGTGCACAGAGGGAGCCGTTTACGCAGTCAAACATATTCACAAATATAGCGCATGAGAGTACAGAATAACAGGCGAACACACCTTCACATGTGGGAGAAGCTCATGAAAAGCTTTCTGTCTACACAGGAGACATCAGCAAAGGAGGAATTAGTTTTTTTTTCCTTCTCCAGCTCAGGGATTTAAGTTGATTCATGAATATTTAAAAGAGATTTATCCAGCATTTCCACCAAATCACTTCTTCAAGTAAAAACGGGATGACAGCGCGAGTCTATCATATTCTACAAAGATGGTGATGCGCTCAGCCAAAAGTTAGGAGTTACGGTTTGTCAGTCAAACGAAAATACTGTGACATAATGAAAAGTGGGGTAGGGCAAGTTTGACTTTTTAAAGGCTGACACAAGCTGGTGGTTTTTCCCCCAAATCCCAATTTATTCAGTTTAAAAATACTCTAAATAAAGAGTTAGAGTCTAAAGAGCATGCTTCTGCAGCAACAACATTAAGGCGTCTACAAGCACTCTAGCAGCTGTGTCAAGTTAAACACTCAGAAAACAACAAAAACTGAAAAGGATCACAGTGTTGTACTGACTTTGTGTTATCCAACTATAAATGACATTACTACACTGTAAACTAAAACATGCTGTGTATAAAGGTAGGTCACAGTATGCCAAGGAAATGCAAGCAAGATCAGGATTTACTGTACCAAACCATACTGAACCTAACCTTAATGCATCACTAGGCACCACTGTTAAAAAAAAAACAAAAAAACATCAGAAACAAGACTGACAACTTTTAGGCTTTGTTCACACTGCAGGTCAATTCCGATTTTTTAACCGTATGTGACACATATCTGATTTTTCATGTAATTTTTCATGTATGTGGATATAAATCGGATTTGTATCTGATGTGACTGCAGTGTGGATGCTTAGGTCGAGTTCATCCGATCTATACGTCATCAATATGCGACAAACATCGCCATTGTTCGACAACACATACAGGCGCGGAAAGTAATTTGTGCTTTGTGTGCATGCGGGTCACTTCACGGACGCCTTCCGTTTACATTAGATGCAGCATTCGTTGTTGTAAAGTTAACGACTGCACAAAAAGATCGGATTTAACAAAAAATCCAAATTGTGCATAATAACCTGCAGTGTGAACGTAGCCCTAGAGTATAGTAATTGACCACAGGGGGCACCCTCTCTGAGTGCTCATATCTTTTTTGAGCTCTTCGCTAAAAAGATTTATATGAAATTATTGTGAGAAAAATATAACATTTGCACTAAAGTTACTACTGAAAGAAGATATTAGTAGTAAGAGAAAGGAAGGGGGAAATGATCTTTATTGATGTGTGCACAAACACACTTTATGCCAGTACCCTAGTTGGGCCACCTCAGTCAAAAATGTCCTGACAAACCCTGGATATAGCATATACTGTGCAGAAATTTTCTGCAGCCTAAACCAACCTCAGCAGGTTCTGTGGAAACATAAAGGATCAGAAAAAGGTTTCATCCTCTGTAGAGACTTCTGTACAAGGTTCCCTGAGGAAAGATTTCATCGTTTTTGAAATAAAACGATGCAGACCAAAGTTGTAGACATGCTCGCTGCTTTTGAACCTTTTTCTTTCTAAAGGAGCCCATGATGTAACACCTTATTACAGGGGATCAATTATGTATAAAGCCTGCTACAGGCATGGCAGGAGTTCAAAGTTCCTCAGATGATATATGTCTTCACTGTGTGGGCAGATGCACATTATGTTCTGTACTGGTTTACGGCTCCAACTATGAATTATGTACAACACACCTCAAGCATACTATTCATTTCTCCTCCTTACTCCTGCTCTCTTTACAGGTTTATTTTTTCTTTCACCATCTTATGGGTGAGGTAACAGGGCAACTAATGATTTAAGATGGTACAGTGCAGCTCCCTCTTCCTTTACCACCTACATCAACCCCTATATCAACTGCAGCTCTGAGTGTAAGTAGGACAGGCTGCTCCATATAGACTCCCACACAAACAGCCCTGCTGACAGAGAGGATCCCACAGGTCAGCTGGGTCTCTGGAGGTTACCTCACGCTGCATGGTAAAGCATGAGTAATAAGACTGCTGGCATTCAAGGTGCCCTGCTGGAAGAAGGCTCAACAAGGTCATAATAATGTCGACTTTACAACTTACTTTTTTCATTCTGTCAGATGTAACTTGATGCAACTAACTGATACATAAAATATCAGACAGGAAGTGACAAACAGTACTACTTCAAACTTTGTTGGTCTTCTTTCTCTTTCTTTTTAACAAGTGCTTGAGTGTAAAAGGCTATTATACTTATACATGAGTGTATGTGTATGTACTTTTGTTATTATTGTTTGGCACCTATTATCAAATGAATTCAACTACCAGTGTATTTCAACATTGAGAGAAAGGGCAGGTAAAAACTAAGGGGGATTACTGTGGGAATATCCCATCCCGAGTCCTACCTCCAGTCCCTGCAAGGGAATGCCCCCCTGCTTTTGGGGTCCTTTGGTTTGGGGGCATTATTGATTTACTTTCGTGTCATTTGAGAATGAATTTGGCCAATATACTTCAATTACACTTATACTTACTTATACTTACAATATACTTTTTTTTTTTTACATGGCAGCATCAGCCATCACCTACTAAAACACTCAAACAACATATTTTAACCTCAGAATCTGAACAAAAAACTCTGAGTGGCTATTTTAGCTCCTTGATTAAATTGTGGCATCTCTCACTGCCCCATTCACCCAAAATGATGCAGAAATTTCTAAAAGTTGGACATTCAGACTTTATTTAATGTTATGTTTCCATTTCTTTACTTGTTTGTTTGCTTATTTCTTACAAACACTTGTTCAGTGAAATGACAGCTGTCCATCAGCACTGAAGTGGTTCATAAAATAATGTTTAAGTGCTATACAACTACACAGAGCAGGTCCGAAATACAGATTAGCTTCAGTCACACCAACCTCTATCTGCTTGTTCCTTGTCAAAAGCACTCTCTTCGAGTCATATACCTGACTTGGCATTGCCGGCACTGATTTTAAAGAGAAGCATTGATATACGGATACCTGACAAAGCTCTTTGAAGCTCCCAGAGTTATCTCCTTTTCCTTTTCATGCCTGTATTTTTAAGGCAATGCGACACAGCAAAAGAAGCAGAATTTTTCACTTGTTTTTCTTTAAAAAGGGAAAAGTAATCGAGAAATATGTTTATGATAGAAAAGCAACTGCACACACTGATCCCTAAGGCTTAACAATACACACAATACCCGCAGAAAGTTTGAGTGTCTTGCTTTCATTGAGACCTTAGTAAAAGAAAGGAAGGATGCCTCTTATACAATAAATGATTTAAAGGGGCAGGAACTGAAAGAAAATCAAGAGAGTGAAAAAGTAGCAGACATTAGTTGGTATGTTTAGTTCAGGTGTGTTAGAAGAAGAAAGAGAAACCCCAAAGCCAGGTAAGTGTGTGTTATACATCAGTTTATTAGCTCAAGGTGCAGACAGACAACACAGAGAGGCACGTCTATAAAAAGACACACAAAGAGGCTGAATCTGAAACTCTGTGGCACATACAGGATGATGCTTTTACAGTTAAAATATCAAATTCTACAAATAATACAAAGAAGAATACACTGCAGACTGGGAATGTGCTTAGCTATAGTGTCCGCAGGTGGCAATGACCTCTGACCCCTGAAAATGCCTCCAGTGATTTCCATTTAAAGCCATGAATTAAAGGATTATACCATGTGTTCGAAAAAAGGGTGCTACACTTGTTACATCTGTTGAGTGCAAAGACAGATGGAAGTGTAGTCATCTATGAGTCACACTTCTCACATTTGGGTTAAGTTCTCTCTGTTTGGCCGACGACTTGCTGGACTGTACAAGAGGAAAAACTTGTTTTCAGGCCAAAGGAAAAGGATAAACTTCATATTGCTTCTATTTCTAAAGGAGGATAACTTCATCCAAATTTCTGCAAAGAAAACCCTCAAACTCTTCTCCCTGGTTTAAACATAAAGGGGGAGCCAAATAATCCACTTAACATTTATTACCGCTAATTGCAAATCTTAAGTATGTATCTGTAAGCAATTCCCCAGGGACGTTTTTTTTTATGAAATCTGGTTCAAGGACAGGTGCTTCAAGTGGAAAGTAGACACCTTTTCATGCAAAACAAGCCAAAATATACTCTATATTGAGCACAGTCCGATGATATGAAAATGCGGATTACATGTTAGGGCTGCATGATAAATTAAAAAAATTGCCCATACCGTGATGCAAGGTTAGGGAACTATTTTTTGTATACGATCAAATTTTAAAGGATAAAGATTATACTTATTGAATTGATGCCTGCATATTGGTCGTGCTTTTTACAACATTATGATGCAGCCAAGTTAAGCTCTGGATTAGTGGGGGATAATTCAAAGATGCCAGACTGTTTTGAGTTTTGGGAGAAGTATCTTGCAAATAGTGTAAAACATAAAAACAATAGACAGAAAAAATAAAATGTGAGATATTTCACCACATTTCTTGCTGATAACAGAATATTGACCACATTTAAGACAGACTAATTCATAGGCTGATTAATGGTAGTTGTCTATGATCAGCATCAAATCTGGTTCAGTCCTCACAAGCATCCAATAAGCATATGTATCAGATTTAAATGTGTATGGATATACAAATGTATTCATAAGTGTCTTTTTTAATCTCATCCAGATAGGAACCTTGTGTTGTATTTTTCTATCTTAATCATTTCAAATAGCTGGAAAGAAATCTCAAATTCCTTGCAGGAACATTTTATGAAGCCAAGCATTTTTTTTCAACCTTTATTTAATCATACATTCACTTAAATTCAGCAGTTTTGACCATTTTTTCAAATGCATAAACCAACAGTAGCAATGCGATATCATCGCTGCATATTGGCCATCAGCCCACTTGCTCTCTTATTATGGGCACTGGAAACAGCAGTGGTCGACTACTACTGCACATTGCATTTTTTTATAATGCGCAAGTAAAGGGTCTGATTTTCTAGTAAAGGATTAAACTGTTTGGCAAAATTAACATGTTTCTTTTAGAAGACGGTGAATTTTTCATTGTACATTTATGGGGGTTAATGTGTGACACATTTCTTAGATGCTATAAATATCACTGAAAGAAAGCATATCAGAGTATTAGTTTTTTCCACTATCGTGCAGCCCCAGTATGTATCATTTTCATCAACATCAGTTTGTGATCTGAATAAGTGTGGAGAAATCTGCTTTATTAAACATAAAAGTCAAGTGATTCAAAATTTTTATGGCTGAAATAATGACGATCTACAGCAACAGGTTCAACAAACATGCAGAGTTTGTTTTAAGCAAACTTGAACTATAGTTTAAATAATTCAACAGCTACTTAAGTTACTGCACAGTAAAGTGAAATCAGTACAGGAAGACATACAGTTATGATTGTCAAAGGAATCTCTGGCTTTAATATCGTCTTCTCTTTTGGTTTGGTATGAAATAGTGCAAAGCTGAAACAGGATACAGGGAGTTTTAAGAGAGAATTTGGTGATTTTCACATTTCATTGTATGTTATTCTTTGTAAAGTCTGTGTGTGCAGATTTATGCTGGTTTTTGTGTGGAGGAGTCCAGCTTGCAGCGCTGTGAACTGAGTTTGAGGGCAGTCAGACAGAAGGACGAGGGCTGGCTGCTGGATGCTGTGTGACTCTGCCTCTAAGTGAGGGTGTGTATACCAGGACATGAACTTTTGAACTGTCTGTTTTAGTGTCACAGTGAAAAAGAGGGAGTTTCTGATGTGCATAATTTTCACTTTGACCTATTTATGTGTGAGACAGAAGGAGTTTGTGTATTTTGTAGTTTATATTATAAATGTAAACTGTTTCACACAGGAACAGATGGATTCAGTGGAAAAAGTCATTGTCATTTAAAAACTGCAGGTACTAAAGATATAAAATTAAAATTGGTGAATGCCCTCGAACCAGATACTAAGTTCGCCTAACAGGGAGAATTACAGCGTGCCAATGCATAATGTGAAGGAACAATGTGTGCTGAGGTCTGAACAGCGTGGCAGGGCTTTATGTGTGTCTGTACAGTGCGTGTATGTGTGTGTGTGTGTGAGTGTGTGTGTGTGTGTGTAGGGAGAGAGTGACAGTAATCTGGTAAATTGTCCACACACTCAGACTTTCTCCTTCATGCTTGATAAAAGGACCCACAGAAAGGCTAAATAATGTGTGTTTGTGTTTCACAGGAAGAGGGTAGAGGTGCACAGAAGCGGAAGCACAGCTGATTGACAGTCGGCATGGCGATGGAGGCGGGTTCTAGTCCTCTGAAGCATGGGGAAGGGGGAATGAATGGAGGAAAAGGGGGTAAAGTAAGAAAGGGCGAATTAAAAGGAGGAGGTTTAATAATGGACAAAGCAAAGTACGGGTTATAAGAAAGAAGATTAAATTCAAATGAAGAGAAAAATGTAATTAAACAGAAAAGAAGACAATGAAAATGAGAACATGATTAAAAAGGTGTTGGTGTGAGAAAAAAAAGTTTTAAAAATAATGGAGGGATAAAAAGAGGAAAAAGAAAGAAAGCAGATTAGTTACGCTGTCACAAAATCAACTGCAACTCATCTTTCAACTGTCAAATACTCAACCAACATTTCAAACTTCAGCTGCTTTATCACCTCAATCCCAAAAAAGTTGTGAATCTTTGAAAATTGTTGATAAAAACAGAATTGGATGGTTTAAAAATCATGTAAAGCTTATATTTTTGTAATATCAAATGTCAAAACTGAATTGTTTGTTTATGTAAAAAAAGACTGGGCTTGTTTTAAATGTAATGCCAGCACCAAGCAAGGGAACAGAGGAACCAGGCTCTTGAGTTTACAAGTGATATGTTGTCCCATTCTTGCCTAAAACAGGATTTCAGCTGTTTCATAGGTCTGCCTCTCTTCTGTTTTATTCTTTTATTCCACTGGTGACAAACCAGGGCTGCAGGTTGGCCAGTTTAGCACCAGAACTCTCCTACTATAGAGCCAGACATTGCCTGGACAGCAGCACATGTTGCTCTGAAACCTGTATGTCTTGCACAGCATTAATGGCACCTTTCTAGACATGAAAGCCATGCCATGGATCCATTTACAACTGTACCAAGAGGGATGCAGGATTGTGAACTGGGGGCCAATATCAAGCCAGGGGGTCCTTTGTTTTAGAGCAGAGGACGTGGCTTCCATCTTGAACAGGCTCTGGCCCAGAGAATTTGCTATCAAGGTTAATGGCCTTTTCTTTGCATGGTTCAGTTTTCACCTGCATTTCCTGTACAAATGCAGTGGCAAACTGTGGCCAATGGTTTTAGAGGAGATTTGAGCAAATGCAGTGATTTCCACTACAGTGTTTCTGAGTTTTATTTGCTGCCTGAGGTCCCAAAGCCATCCAGTATCATTTTTTTTTGCCTTGCCCTTTAGTACAGAGATTTTTCTCCAGATTCTTTGAAATATTTCATTGATAATATGCATCATACATGGTGAAATCGGCTATTTTTTTTACAATCTGCTCACACAGTCTCTCACAGAGTGGTTAGTGTCTTCCATGTATATTTTTCATGAGAAGGCCATTCTTAAATCTAGTATTGTTTCTAATTTGTTGCACATTATTACACTAAGTTAAGGGACTATGACCCAACTTTTTAAACATGCTGCTTGCTTTCAATTTGAAACATTCTTAATCAAATAATGTTTTTTTTTTTCTTTCTTTTTTTCAGTTCTAACATCTGATATTCTCACTTAACTATTTTTTAATAGAATATAGGGTTTATATTGTTTGGGAAACATCAACCTCTGTTTTCATCAACATTTTACACAGGCATTTGGAATTGAGGTTGTACATTTATTCTTGTGCTCTCCATGAACTTCTGTTGGTCAAATATTTGCAAAAGCATCATTCTGTTTACTTCGATTACATGCCATGCATAAGCAACGCAGATCTGAGGACACATGCAGCATCTCAAACACACAGCCTACTCCTACATATACACATCTGCATTTGCCCTGTCAGGATTCAGCCTACGCTCTCAATTCTCTGACCCAGTTATTACTTTTACCGCCTGTGTCCTCTCCCTGGGGTCTGCCGGAAAACAATGATGAATGAATCCTTCGCAAGCAATGGGGCCAGATGCTTTGTCATCTAGTAGGCCCAGATTATTTGCTACTATATCTGTGCTCATTACTGTTGAATTGTGGGAAAGTAGAGACAGAAAGTTCAACCAAAACTTAAAACTGAATCCCAACAGTGATTCTCTTTATTAGGTATTTGCACATGCATCACTTAATGCTCTGTAACCATGCCATGCAAACAGCCAAGCAGTGCACATGCCAACACAGATGTGTGATCTCTCCTCCCACTGTCACCAACAACTATTCCACCAAGGCTCCCAGTCATCTTAATGGACCACACACACACACACACACAGAACATGAAAGACGGCAGTGGGCAGGTTTGACTGCTGCACCCTTCCCACAATGCATCTGCATGAGCTGGCACTCAGATTAACCACCTTTAATTCTTAAAAAAAAAAACAATAGATTTTATTTGAGGGAATAGCGGACAGGCAGGTTGGTTATCAGTCAGAAAAGGCTGAGGCAGTGACTGTATCACTCCACCATGGTGACATAACAGCTCCTTAATGCCATCATCACCACTGCTTTTACCTTAATGTTACACAGACTGTTATTTATCTCAATGAAAAATCAGGACATCATTATTCTGAATTAACTCAGGTTTAAAGCTGCAGCTGCACTCTAGAAAGCACACTCACATTAGATATTTTATCATGCGTCATGATATGCAAGGGATTTAATTGACAGTGATATTTGGATATTTCTCAACATAGTTGATTACACTTACAGGCTGAGCTGTATCCATAGTAACAATTACCTCTGCAACCACCTCAATGAGTTTACCAAGCTTTTATCACACACTGAACATTTCCACTAATGGTGAAATTAATGAGGGACAACAAAGTGGCTTGAATCAGACCCATACCTGATAGAGTTTTTCTGTCTTATCACTGTCAGTTTTCTCCTTTCCATTTATTAGTCCTGGATGCATCTTGTACCATGTTCTGGTTGGTGTTTACCTCATGCACCATCTTCAGTTTTGTAAATTCTCTGTTGCAACCTTAAGTTTTTGTATCTTCAGCCTCTTTCCCCTTTCTCAGTTTTTTTTCCCCTCTGTTTTCCCACTAAAAAAAATAAAGAAAAAAAAATTCAAACTAAGTGGACTTTCTTCTACACATTCATAATGCAACCTTAGAAACCATATATCCTCATTAGCAACAGCCCTCTACAGAGACATGGTATACCATTGCAGGGTGTTGTGGCAGATTCCTCTCTAACAGTTTTGAAAGCCACTTGGATGAGATGAGCACCACAGATGTACTGACGGGTGTCCACATTCATTCATAAAATGACTCCAGTACTCACAGGTCTGTAGTTTTTCCGTTTATTTGGCTGATTGTGGGTCCATGGAGCTCACAACTAAAACACTGTACAAAAAAATCTAAAAAGCTCCTATTTCACGGTCAAAAAACATTTTTGTGCCACTCATCTCAACCTGAATCAAAAAAAAACCTGACCAGCTCAACCTGTGACAGCTTTCCTAAAAAGACTGCAACTCCACCCATAATATCCTCTAGACAGGTGTATCTGCATCTACTAATCAATGCAAACAACCCATTTAATTACTTTTAAATCATATTTTTTTGGTCCTTACAATTAATAATATAAACTGAGACTTTTATTCATTTGCTTAAAATAAGATTATGACCTAAACTAAAAAACGGCTTCTATACAGGGAATGTGTTTGATTAGTAGACTAATCAATTAAGAATCGTCTCTCTTGCCTGTCAGCACCAGAATTAGTAGTCAGTTATATGAATTATGATATTTTCATCACCACTGGCCCAAAATTCAAGCCATATATTGTGTACAAGTCCTTGAATTGACACTAACTGGAGCTGTAGCTTGGTAAAGGTTTTTGCCACAGTACTATTATGCTCTACTGTCTGTATGTAACCAAGTAGACATGACTGCAAATTATATCGCAGCATACCATGGCAGGATTTTGGTCTGGAAAAATGTTTTATGATGGCTGTGTTTGGTTAAAAAGGTGCAACATGGAACCAGCACAGGCATGTAAACCTGCAAAGTGGACTTAAGCTGGTGGTGCTAGCTCTGCTATCTATAGCTATGCTCACTAATCTACTTTGACATAATCAAGTTGTGCACTCCCACTCATAAATTGCCCATAGTTTTGATTTTTTTTTAGACAAGCCAATTAGAACCACAGTTTCCATTTAAACAACTGGGAAGATGTAAGAAATGTTTCTTATTTGATTTTTTTTATGTGGCTTAACATGCAGGACTTTTACAGAAAAAAGGTTTTTCAGAAGAGTCCTCTTTTACAGTCCATTGGCAGTCAGTGACAGTGTCCTCTACAGAGATTCTGATTCTGCCTCTGCCCTTTCTCCTTCTTGTTTCAAATGACTCGGGACACTTCTCGGTGTTGACCTACCCAGTGAACCGTCCAAAAGAAAGGACTTATAAGGTTGTGACACTGCTGTCACAGCCTCTTGGCAGGATGAAACATGACTTTGAATGGATAACAGCAAAATGTGGCATTGTGGGGTTGTGCAGGATCTCTCTGTATTTTTACTCCAGAATGTAACCTCTTTGAAAAATTAAGAATTTAAATTTTTTTTACCTCTATTTTCAACTGTTGAACCACTTTGTTTCACTTTCTACACTTTCTATGCCTTGATCCCCTTAAAGCTCAGTTATTTGTTCATATCACCGCTGAGCTTTGATACCGACTGACACACTTGTTATGACAATAAAACAGAATTCAGTTTACATGTTTATTTTTAACATATTACTCTGCAGATTGAGCAGTTGTGGAAAAATCATGCTCTCAGAGAAGACCTCTCACATACTCCATGTATCTACTCCCATGCATAACCCTCTCTCCACTAATGACATGCACAGCAGCTCTGCAGATTCAGGTGGAAAGACTGCAAAGTGACAGGAAAAAGTGAACTGAAGAACAGCAGTTTGTGTGGAGGGGGAGGCAGAAAGAAGAGGGGGGAAAAAAGGAGACAGACTATTGTGGAAAAAAATCTGATGAACTGGTTTCCAAAATTTACCACCCACACACACTCAGAGCACACAAATCAGACAGAGTTCTCCCCTCAGTCTATTTCAGTACCAGCGGACAGCTAGAGGGGAAAACAGAGGCGCTGTTCATTAGATACGATACATATTCTGAGTAGCTAATTATTTCCAATATGAGATAACACTTCAGCGATTCATTCATGAGCAACAAAAGGACTGCTGAGTGTGAGACGCTCTTCTGTGGGAGCCTCAATGGCTTCAGTGGTTAGTCACTTTGTTAAAAGGGTGCAATCAATATTATCAGGGCAGCAATTTGACAACGTCCATGTTGTGTTTGTGTGAATGGGTCATTTGCATTTCATGACTTACTGAAAATGAAGTCTTTGATTCATGTCACTCTGCCTCTCTTTCCTGAGCAGTAGAGGCAGCTATGTGAAATGTTTGATCACAAATATTCAGGCTGGAAGATTTCCCCTCTCTTTAAGAGAAAGTTCAGTTTTATTTTGTGTCTTTTTTTAAGTGGAATCTAATAAAAACTTGTCTATGTAAATGCTAGAAGCTAAACATTCAGCTGCCACAGATGAATGGGGTCAATGTTACTCTTAATTTAGCTGATTAAAGTTGATTACAGTGTCTGCTCAACAACCTCATGGCACATAATGTGACTGAACATCATGCAACTGCTTCTAGGGTTTGGGCAATAGTTCAATTCTATTAAGTAACTCAAATTTGTCACTTTGGGAGATTCTTAAAAATAACTAAAATCTGGATTTTCCATAAACTTTTTCTTGGGCTCCATCATAGCTGCCAGCAGTAATGAAGACTCTGTCCTCAGAAAAAGTACTGTCTTGTTACTTGTTCAGGACTGGATCAGGTCACACCTCAAACAAACACAGACAGCAACACAACTGACTTTTTTCAACACTGTGCATCATGTGTAAAGGCAAGTGGGAGAAATGTGTCTCACTATGAGGTGCACAAGACCCCCACAAACCACAATGACCAGCATTTGCAGGATCACCAAATTTTCAGGATTTTCCAAATGCATCTTTTAAATCAAGAAACTGGCACAGTGGAGGGTTGTTGAACTGACACAGTGGCACCACAAATCACTAAAAAACATATTCTGGGTACAGAGGCCTGGGTTTATCCACATGCTAATAACTGTGAGCAACCTGGTTATATACAACCTGGGTGCAAGTATTTTGTTCAAGTTGTCATGCTTCATCTGTTTAACTGCACATATGAAAAAAACATCTGGATAGCTTTAGGTCTGCAGCTTTTTTCTACTAGACATACCATGAAGCCTTGTATGAGTTTGATGGTGCATTTTATCAACCACGACAGGGCTCTACCATGTGTCTGCCTTCATACGACTTACTAAACTTTATCAACCAGGGGCTAATAACTTGTTTAGAGTTAGAGCTGGGTGGTAAACCGAAAATTTACAGATACCGAAATTTACAACAATAACTGACGTCATTTTGCCCATATCGGTATAATCGGTGTCAAAAAAATAATTAAACAAAATTTGGTTTTGGATGTGTGTAGGTAGGCTATGGTCTCATGTCCCTTTAAGACAATGTCCTATGTCAGAGACGTTATCCCACCCCATCCAGTCCGTAACAAAGACAGAAAAACAGGTGAGGAGATGGAGGATGGTTCAAAAAGTTGGAGCGGCTGAAGTAGACAGAGTTAAGGAAGGAATCAAGCAGCTTGTGGAGTAGTTACTGGCCATTTATTGTTATCAAGGTGAACTGATCAATATTGTGATATCGATTTGAGGCCATGTCGCCTAGCCCTATTTTGAGTCATGTCTTTATTATTTGGTTGTTTTAACAGAAAGACAAGAAAAACATATTAAAAAATGTGTTTTGTATTAAGTTTGGATTTAGTATGAAAAAACTGAGATTTTTTTTTTTGGGCTGAAACAGACAGCTCTAACTTGTACATCTTAAAACAAATAGTCTTTAAAGAAACCATTTATTTTCTGATGAATGATGTTCACTTTAAAGATCATGTAACCTTTTTAAAAACTATTTCCTGAGAATAAAACTTTTGTACACTGAGTTTTTATATGACTTTTAGAGTGAGTTTCAGTGGCTTGTCAGAGCCTTAGTTTTTCAGTGCTCTGTTTTTGCAGAATTCATAAATGTACTGAACAAAAAAGCCGACTGCTAGTTTCATTTGAACTTCAAAGCCTCTTTTGAGGTTTATGTGGTCATACAGTCTTTTAACTTTTTAAGAAAAAGTAGCTCCAGAGTAGTCTTACTAATAACTTAAATGCTATCTCTGTGCCTAAGACTGATATCAGGTACTGATATTGAATAGCCGAGAGAGAAAAAAAGAGCAGCAGCGTTGTATTTAAGAGGACATTGAATAGATGTTTGAGAGCAGTAAGTGCAACTCATATCCTGCTCTGCAAGACTGCTGATAATGGTGCACACACACTCAAACACACACACACAAAAAGAGAATCAAACTAAAGTGAATGACAAGAAGGAAGTAAACAAGGTCAAAAAACAAGAAGAAAGAAAAGACTACAAGGCTTTGATTGGTGGATGAAAATGACCAGGCGGCCTTAGCAGACTGACCGACGGCAGAGGGAGTGATGGGAAATGTCTTACCAGGCTTTTGCACCCCATGAGCTTCTTGCTCTCCATTCTCCAACGCAGTACCCGAGTCTACACGCACACACACACATACACAAAAACAAGCAAACACGTTACTATCTACTGCAGCGTTAACAGCCCTGAGAGACGGAAATCAAAGTGTGTTGAGCTGGTGTGTGAAGTGGAAACATGACCAACTGAAACATGAAAACTCCCGACCTTGACCTTGTGTGTTTGTGTGTGTGCATGTGTGTGTGCCTAAGAGTGTCTATGAACAGCACACAGGCTGGTTGTGTCCAAGCTGGGGCAGGTAGAGGGCAGCATGTTTTGGCTGAAGGAGTTAATGCTGTATGACATCTGAGTGCTGAATCATTGCACTTTATTTATCTACTGTATACATCACACACACACAAACACACATGCACAGAAGTATGCAACAAGCAAAGCACATCCTGTATCACCACGGCCACAGTGAGGCTTTGACAATAGCATGCACATTAACAGACAAGCGTATGAAAACTATTTAGAAACACTGGTTTTGGTGAATTTATAGTTTTTCCTGCTTTCAGCGTTCTCCTCAATCATCTATCCACCAAACACTAAAACACCGGAGGAAATGAGCAAGTCATGCAAAGTGCTGGTCCAACCAGTCAAAGCAAAGTGGAGCTCTGTGGTCTTTTCAAAGAGGCTGATCTGGGTGATCAGATCAGATCAGGAGTGGACTGCTTTAACTACAGGTTTAAATGCACCTCTTGAAGATTGGCTTCGATCCAATCACTCAAGTCACATATAGGATGTTATTGGCTGCAGTGGTCTGAGTATGTCTGCTCATGTGTCCTGGGCCATGTTAAGAATTTTCTTTATTGATATACAGTGCTCAGCATAAATGAGTACAACCCTTTAGAGTTGTCAGAAAACCTTTAGTTTCCTTTCAAAGTCAACATTTTCTATGTCAGACTATACAACAAAACACTCCTCCAAATGTAGGCCATCGATTGCAAACAAGATTTTTTAAGTTGCATACAAAAAGTATATATATATTTTTTTCAATTTAAAATCAGGATGCGAAAATGAGTCCACCACCCCAATCAAAGTTCTGGGAGCAAAGCTTAACTTTATTTAACATATCACCCTCTTTTTCATCTTATGCTAAATAAAAAGTTATTTTAAACTCGGCTTTGTCAAAACTTTGGATATTGTACTTTTGCTCATCTAGATATTGAGTAAAATACATTAGTTTTAATAGGGGGTTAACTGACTTATGCTGTCAGGGCACTGTAGCAACAATTAGTGCTTCATGACTCGGTGAAATTGAGCAATTTTGGTTTTCTTTATGTATTTCACAATTAAAAACAAACACAATTAAAGCTCCTGTAAGGATTTTTTTAATAGGTTATGAATCTAACTGTGATGCCCTGTTATTACCAACAAAAGCAAGGTACATTTGACTGTTAAAGGGAGGATAAGATTCAAAATACACATCTCGTCTTTATCACTTTGTCCATATTATGAGTTGAATAAATACTTGTATTTCTCCCCTTGAAAATAAATGCTTTCCTCCTTGTGTCTAGAAGCAGGTGCTGTTTTTTCACCACCAGTTTGTCTTTGGCTTGCCTGTCATGCTAGATGACGTCCATGTTGGTCATTCTCAATTCTGCATGATGGATAGACATCTCACCATACTAACACACACACACCAAGCAGCTGGTAGGCTGAACACTTTCATGTTTATTTGAATCAGAAATCGCAATATTTTGTGTGGTGATGTAATTGCACTTTTTCACAATGCAACATGCTACTTTTGTGTTACAGACACACACATACGCAGGAAAGCTTAGTGCAGCCACACACCTGCAGGACTACAACATTCTGCAGTCACATACAAGCTCACAGACATAGACACGCTCAAAAAGCAAACTCCTTAAACCACATGTAAGGACATATACTAACAGAAAAACGGGCTGATGTTTCTGTGTGCAAAGACACACGAGGGAACACCAGAGAAAAAAAAGAGAGCTCTTATCAAACACACAAAGGTCATCCTGGGAACACGTTACGTGTGCATCAAAAAATAGATCAACAATTCTATTAAAAAACAAAAACAGAACAGCCCCTCCTCTGCCTCTCTTCCCTGCTGACAGAGGACAATCATTTGTAGCCCGCCTGCCTCGCTCCCGCTGTTTGGCACTCTGCGTGTCAGCATGTCTGCGTTTGTCCAAATGCACACAGAGTGCCACAGTGGATCTCTGGCAGCACCACCCACGGCCCGTCTTCCAGCCGGCTGTCACTGAAGAGTGCCTGAATGCAGTCTGACTGTCTGACCAGAGTGTCTGGGTTACCAAAACAGGCCCGAAAGCTGAGTCAGGCCCGGTTAACTGTCACTTCTTTTTATCTGCTTCTTCACCTTGTTGTTTATCTGTCTACTTGTTTACCTTCTGACATACCTAACTGTGTGCTTCAGTTAATAAATCTACCTCAACAAGGCAGCTACATCCAAGATAACCCATTTATTCTCACTCCACAGTGGAAGCTACCGTCTTCTTCGATTTGTAGAAAAATGAATCAGCTTCATGTGTGGAGTCTTTTTTGCACGGCCCAGTATTGATAGGTGTTTATTTCTGTTTGAGGGAACAGATCAGATTACTTTTGCAGAGGAATATTAAAGCTCCAGTGAGGAATTTCAGTTTGTGTCACGTTTAGCGCCCCCTGTGGACAATTCAGTCTTTGCTGAGCTTGCTCTCTACATCTGAGAGAATTGCTTGTTTCATAAAGAAATCCCTTTTCCTCTTTCTTCAGCTTCTCGGCTGACATTTACCCCCCCAATCAGATTCAGACATTAAGAAATAGAATGTAGGAACTGTCAACCTAGTTGCTGCTGGTTTTGTTAGCTTTGGGGGAACAAGTGACGCCCTGTACCAACCCTGCATGAAAGCAAACTACCAAGCAGCAGTGATGAAACATTCTCTGACTGGTAAAATGTGTGCCCCTTCACACTTTCTTCACAAATCCTGCCTGATGTGCTGTTACTATTTTATTGCTTTTATTACACAGTACGTTGTGTCATTTTTATGTATGAAACATAAGCTTTTAGCTAAATTTACTGTATATATTTCGTTGTGCTGGGTGCAAATCACTTGAGTTGAGACGTTTTCTTCAAGAAATTTGCTACATTTCATAATCTGAATTCACTTATGCGTATACTAAGGCACCAATAACTGTTTCAGGTGTTAGGTAGATGTATTTATGACATTTGAGAAAGATTTTGTCTTGCCAGAATCAACATAGCAGTTTCTACAAGCAAAAACAGCAGCACCATATAATTGTTTTTTGGGTTACTCACATATATGTACATTTCTGGCTGGTGACAAAAGTCGGACAGATAGTCTGAGTAGATATCTTAACCCAAAGACCAGAATGGTATTGTCTATACAAAAATGCATTGAACAAGTAGCACCAGCGTAGTTGAACAAAATTCATTTTCTAGGCACTTTTTCCTTTGTCCCAATACAGCCTATGACCTCCAGCGAAGTTTCTTTCGCGGAGTTTCAGATGCCGTGGACGTGGATGCATCGGCGATGCTGGCTAAAGGGTCGATATCAACGCAATGTTTATAAGTTTCTGCAAAGTCCTTTGTCTCACCCTGTAGAGAAAGCCACTTTCTAATACTAGTTCTGTAAGTTTCCCAAAGTGTCCTTGTAAAGTCGAGAACGTCTTCACTCTGGACAGATGATAGATGCATATAGCGTTTATTCGTTCCTTTTTTATGCACTTTTGAAGGCTGATTCCTTTTTTCCTTTTCTTTTTTTCCTCTTCTCTTCGCTTGTCTCGCTGCTAGATGCGTTTGTCGCCATGTTTGTGTATTTCTGATACTATGGCAACGAGACTCGGCTCCTATTGGTCCACGTGACAAAAATCGCTTCACCCCCTGCATATTCGATTGCGCGTGTGCAAGTATCACTACGCCACAGAAAGAAAATAGTTCGACACCGAAATACTGATTACTAAAAATTGACACGATGGCATGAGTAGATATTTTTTTTTAGTACTTACTATCAATAGAGTTACTTTATGAATCACAGTTTATGTTGCCCCACTGAAGTGGAATTCACTTTCTAAGCACTTTTTCCTCTGACCCAATACAGCCTACTAGTCCTTTATGTAGACTCAAAAGACTCATTCACAACAAATAGGTTTATATGTACAGATGTTAATCACAAATTTAAACATACGTATTAGTTCTGTATTCCATGTCTACTTTTTCTTCCTTCTAAAGGCCATCTCAATCACACACTGTAGCTTTAAACTGAATCAGATGACTCTACACTGACTTAATATGTATTTTATTACCCTATGAAACTGAATGAATGTTGTTGTTTTAGTCTAATATTTCGGTAACAACCGTATGGTTCAATATTACACTGGAAAGCAGTAAATTACTATTACAAATATGCACGTAGCACATATTCTTCACTCACAGAAAGACCTTTCATTCACCATAGACTTAAGCACACCAGATGCTACATTCACGGGGAATACTCAAAGTAACAAGAACTGACACTCATAGTTCAGCTGTTCAGCTTAAAATAACTTGTCATAATTCTATTATGTAGTATTTGTCGGCCATGACCTGGCCTTTCATAACCACCAAGGACATATGAACTTTGGGAATAAACCATAAGCATCTTCACTGACTGAGACGGGGGCATTTGGGTAGCTCTTCCCTGGCACACATTATCAAGCCAAGTTCACAAATTGTACTACTTGGCTGGGATATTTAAAGCAGTGACCGCCATGCCCGTTTATCTTTGGGCAACTATCACCCCTGCGGCTGAATGGCAACCCAGCAGATCCAAAATGGCAGCCAGTGTCCAGCGGTGCCTGATACTATCAGTCACTCTGGAGCAGCTGCAGCTCATGTTGCATAAGACAGAGTGTCACCCAGCGCAGGACAGATGGGATCCAATAGAGAGGTGCAGTCAAAATCATGATGTTGTTGAGGAAAATATAGGTCAACAAGGAAACTACAAGACCAAGCTTTTCGTTTAACAAGTATCAGAATTCATTTATGATTGAGTTTCAGGAGAAATAATGTTTTTAATCTTGGAGCTAAATCTATTTAGATTGAAATAATCCAATTATCTCTAACAAGACTCGGGAATTAGCCTTAATGGTCCACAACGCACAGATTTCTGAGCATCCATCAGCACACTGCTTTACTTTGTGTCTGCTCAGTGAACTTCTCAACTTTAATGACCTACTTACAAGTAAAGATAATAAAAATGTAACACTAGGGCCTGAGGGATGGGCTTCGCTGTGCCATCCACAGTGTGGCTATGCTTTTGACAGCTAAAATAACAGTCAATCTAGTAGGACATATTTAATTAAAAACTGATAACTCATTCATAATAAAACAAACATCTGCACTGATCCAGACTCACCAAGTCCAAATGTAAAAATACAGCATGCTTTATTTTTCTGTTTGAGCATTCATCTCTTTTTGTCTTAGTTTCTGTATTTCCCATGCTCCTTTGGGCTTCACTGTCTCAGTCTCACCTGCCCTGGTGTCATCGTTGTCCAGCAGGGGGATGTAGTCTGTCTTTCCCACCGTCTCTCCAACTTGATCATCGAAGGTCTCCGCCTCTAGCTGGGCCACAAAATCCCTCTCCACCAGGCTCTCCGGACCCTGCTGCGGAGCGCTATCTGTCAGCGCATCACTCAGACTCAGGTCTAACTCCGCCATGGCTGCAGACAAACACAGACAGAGGAATAAACAAGAGAAAAGAAAACATGTTAACTTTTATTGAACAATGTGTGTTATTGTAAAGGTTGAATTCAGTTGCAGAATAACTACAAACAAATCTTCTGTCAGGGATCTGCAGCCTCTCAGTGTGAAACCTCATTATCTGAATAGAGGGGGGTGCTATAATTATGAGGCGCTGTGGTAATTGGCTGCCTGAAAGTTGTGTGAGGGCAGAGGGTGCAGACAGATGCAGAGGTGGAAAAACACCAAACAAACATGGCAAGCTCTCTAGAAGAACATGTGCCAGTACATTACATATATGACCCAGAATCTGACCCCAATCAAGAGCAGGCACATGCTGAAGTGTTGCATTCATGGTAAGAACAGTATGTCCCTGGTAACTTTTTAGTGGCCGGTCTTTGCTGTTAAAGCAGTCTAAGGAAAGGTGTCCGAAACAAGCAAATCAGCACCAATTACAACCACTATGTTGTTGCAAAAAAATCACAAACACCAGTTTTTAGGTCCTCGGGTTCATGTTCATGATTATGATATTTGTGTTGATTTTTTACAACAGGTAGCAGAGTTGTTAAAGGAGTAGTAGTGGTTTTACATGCGTGTCTGTGCAGATCACTCCTGTTGTTGCATCACCACAGGAGCCAATTTAAAATGCCGTGCAGGAGCTAGGTTTGACCAGTAGGAGGCCTACAAAAACAACACTGAGGCTTTTTTGCCACATTCTCAGAGTTGTTTGGCTGAAGGATGATTTTGGAGCTGCATTAAATTGTATTTCTTCCACCAAAAAATAATGAATTAAAATAATTTATATAATTGTGAGTTTTACCACTAGGACTAACAGATATGAATAATATCAGACATGGCAGCTTTAAAATCAAGGATTTTTATAAAGATTCATGAAATCAAAAAAGCAACATTTTGTAAATTGAGCAGAAAGCTTGGGCTCTCACCAATTAAATGTTGATTGCAAAAAAGCTACCTGAAGAGTGGTAACTTGTAAAAGGGAATAAAAAAATTAGAGTAAGTTGTGCCTGACCTCTTGTTAACTTAACCCTTGAATTTTGTAGTGATGCTTAAAAAATAAAATAAAACACAAAAAAACTGTAGCAATGATGCTCTTTCTAACAAACTGAAATAACAAGATAAAAACTCATTTCTTGGCCCTGGTGAACTGGAAGAGGAGACACTCACTGAAGCTGAAAGGGTGAGATATAATCAAAGAGATGAAGGTAATGCTGAGCAGAAGAGGGAATGACTTAGCAAAAGATGGAAATACATGGAGAGAGGTAGGTAAAAGGAAGTCATTTGGAAAATTCCCTTTTAACCCACAGCTTATGCAATGACAACAGAAAAACTAAATCACAGCCTGTTGCGTCACAGCCTCTGGGAACTATTATATGTGACAGGAATGATAAACAAGATGACTAAATCTGCTTTCTTTTCGGAGATGACTGAGAAATCTGAGTGAAATGAGATGCTGTAACAAGCCTCCAAGACCAGGATCCAAAACCCGAGATGACGGGCGATAATCCTTCTGTAGCGCCCCAGAGCAACACACAACAAGTCTGCGCACTGAACCTGACCCCTGAACTCCTCATAGCAAAATCTGTCTTTTTTTTTTTAACTGATGGTAGTACCACTTTCGACCACAGGGGGGCACAGTATCAGCTGGAATTACAGTGAATGAAAGAAATGCTTGACTTGGAAGAGCACAGCACAATTTGTACCAAAACATGGACTCATACATACACAAATAAACACACACACTCACGCACACAGACAGACACCAGATCCCAGCAGTCACCAGCTCATCTGGGGGTTCAGCTGACCAATGACCAGCAGGGGAATTTGCAGAGTCATGTTGTGTCATCCTCCGACTATAATGCCAGATTATCTCCGGTGCCGGTGGCAGCCAGTCTTTATCTGCAGCTCAAAAAAACTCAGTTTTCATCCCTTTCTTTTTCGTCATCTTTGCAAAACATCATCAAATAACGTGTTTGCTCTCAATTTTCCTATATCTTTCCTTTCCAGGTATCACTGTTTCCTTCCTATCTAGCTTCCTTGCCTCCTTTGTGATATTATAAATGTGCATATCATAGGGCTGCCTTTATTTGATGGTACAGGAATCTCTTTGTCAACAATGAAAAATACTCCAAAATACATTTTCAAATTTAACCATGTTTCAATCTTTTTTTCTTCTTTGAAATCAATCTGCTTTCCCAAACAGAGGCAACAGAGCAGTGGTTCTCAAGTCTAGTCCTCGAGGCCCACTGTCCTGCATGTTTTGAATGTTTCCCTGCTCCAACACACCTGATTCAAATGATCAGCTCGTTATTAAGTCATTACAGAGCTTGATAACGAGCTGATCATTTTAATCAGGTGTGTTGGAATAGGGAAACGTCCAAAACATGCAGGACAGTGGGCCTCAAGGACTGGACTTGAGAATTGCATTACAGCATTAAAAATAACTCCACAGCCCCCTCTGCTGGATTATCTAGTCATGATCTCAAAGTGGTGTGGTACAGGTGTGCATGTGACTAAAAGCTGCTCTAAATACTATTAGTTCAAGTCTGTCTTTTATTGTTTTTGTCAGGGCTCTTCGATAATAGCTGCAGTACACCGTTTTATTCAGACAAGGAGAATCCTGGAGATAACTCTGACCATGCCCCCTTTCACAAAGTCATAGTTTTCCAATCTGTTGTGTGGTATTTAAGCCAGCACAAAGCCCCGATCACTACATTTGGGATAAACTAATGCATCTGGTTTTAGAGTGCTGTCATAGATTCATAATCAGATGGAGAGCTTTTAGGAACCAGGCATCCTCAGCAGCCACATCTCCGGTACAGTTCTGGACAGCTTTTGTTGGCGTGTGTTTGAAAAGTATGGTGTGTCCATGGCAGCTTTACGGCTTGGTACAGCTGAATATAATTTAATAATATTTATGAATATGTTTAAAGTAGAGTATTATAAACTGAACATCAATCTTTTCATTCAATTTTTATTTTATTTTATTTCATTTATTCATTCATTATTATTATCTTTTTTGAGGGGGCATGGTGGTCTATCATTATTGTTATAGCTTAACTCAACCCTACTCTCCTTATGCAGTACCTTTCACACATAACACACAGCCCAATGTGGTTCAGAAGAGAACAGACAAACAGAAAATAACAGCAACAGCTAAAGTACTGAGAGACTAAAATAATAATAAAAAGCTAATAGAAAAGAAAGCAAATGGAATCGAATGTAAGGGTAGGAAACAAGCCAAACAAAGGACAGGGGCTTCGTGCATCAGCAGGTGAAGTTGGGATATGATATACTCCAGTTGAAACTTGATTCATTCACGTCAGTATCTTGTAGATAAAACTATCTGTCAGGGCTTCGAAGATGAGTTTGCCATTTGTAAGACCTAATTATTTATCCATCACCACTCATGGAGGTCTGTCTCAGCTTAATAGCAATTAATGTAAAAAATAAATAAATAAATAAAAAATTGTGGCATCAAAGGGAATTTGTCGACTATTAAATGTATGTCAGTATGGAATAAAAATGAAATCACACCTATGTTTTAGAAATTGTCACAACCAAAAATACTCTACTTGCTGTGGTTGACAAACTCACTTTGAAAATAAGCCACACAGCCCAATCCCGCTCACATCAGAGGTAACTTTGCTGTCTGAAAGTAGAAGTCAAACCCTGCAGTCATGTTGCAAAATCTGCCTGGAATCACAAAGTTCTGAAAAAATACACAAACTTACAACAAGTCTGATGTTTTCTACCTCATCATGCTTAAGTGTGAAGAGAAGCTTCATTTCAGTCCCTTTTAAGGTCAATCTGATTGTGTTTATTGATCTTTAAATAGCCTCTATTAAGCAGGCGGTAAATCAAGTGCACGGCAATCAACTAATCAATCAGCCAGTCAGTCAGTCACAGCATGATCTGTCCTATAATGAGTAAGTTAATCAAAGATTTATGCAGAAGTCTCTCCGGTTCACTGGAATACAAACTCTACTTAAAGCCGTTAAAACACTAACTAAAGTACAACGATGGTCCTGAAGACTTCAGTGTATCAGCAGCAGACTCAATGAGCCCCCACCGTAGAGAGCAGGGTGTGTCCCAGGAACACTGCCCACACCACAAAGCCATGCTGGTCAGAAACACTGCCCCACTTTCCACATTTAACCCTACATCATCTGTCTCAGTGTGTGTGTGTGTGTGTGTGTGTGTGTGTGTGTGTGTGTGTGTGTGTGTGTGTGTGTGTGTGTGTGTGTGTATACAGTATGTCGTCTGTGCCAGCTGCAGAGCACAGCCGAGAGTCCATGCCACCAAATGTACCAACTGATGCATCCTAAAACAGCCCTCTGAATACCGAGATATCCCAACAGCCTCTGTCTCTACTGTATGTCCCCTCATGACCACAGGACATGAACCTTTTCATTAACAAGCTTCTAACTGAGGATGTTTTCTTAACCCTGGAGGAAAAACTCATTAACTCCAGAGTTTTTTGACCCCAGCCAGTTACCGTAGTTTCAGCTACTGTTTCCCACATCCTGCTCACAAGTTTGGTGTGGCCACTCGGAAATAATCTGGATTCAACAAAGGAAGGAAATCCACGGAAGAGGCAGTTTCCATTGTGCAGTCTGCTAACAAATACTGTGTGAATGTATGTGTGCATTAGCTCTATGCATTTGTGTGTGTGTGTAAGGGAGGCAGAGTGTGGGAGCATGTTAGTGTGCACATGGGAGGCGGTGTGTGTGTGCATGCGTGTGTGTGTGTGCGTGTGTCCTCCGGCTGCCAAAAAAGCAGAGGTGAAGGTTAAGCCTCGTTTAATCCGCCCCACCACACCAGTGCTGTATGTAAACAATGAAGCAGCAGGACGAGCACACAAGAAAATCATAGTGCTGCAAAAATCATTCAGGTGACTGTATTTAACTATCAAGAGGGTAGTTATATGACTGTTTACACGTGACTGGTTCATCACTGTAATTAGTCCAAATGGCTGCTGAGACTAGTTAAACCAAAAAAGGTTGAGCTTACATACTAACCAACTTTATAAACCCCAGCTACTCAAGCTAATGTTAAAATTACAAGTATACACTGATTGACTGTTTCATACATTTGAAACTTTGAGATCTTGTAGAGTTTCATAATTTAAAAAGAGGATAGAGTGGCTAATATGTAGGTAGAGTATTCTTAGAATAAGTATCTGCAATTGCCAAGCTGCCAAGGCTGTGAATGTCAGGTTTGCAACCGTCAGACACTAAGGCTTTAACTAAGCTTTTAAAAAGAGGGGCTAAAAAAATTACTGTCAACACATTTTTATCATCCACAAAGCAAAAGTCTGACTTTAAGAGGTTTCCCCAAATGAACTTTTTAACTTGTCATTTAATTAACGCCCTTGAAGGGGAGAAAACACACACAGACACAAAAACAACTCAATTATTCAACAGGACCATAGAGTCTGTCAGTGAATAATGAAAAGTTGGTTTGCAGATTGCGGCTACCATTAGCAGAGCTAGCACTATCAGTCCGCCTTGCAGGTTTAATGTTTACAATCTTGCATGGGTGCAAAGTGGTCATGTGCTGTTTTAACCAGACACAGCCTATTTACCATTTTATCTTTATTTTCTAGATCAAAATAACCAACCTCATCCCTCTGCAGTAGGGCTGTGAAGTTTTAGTCACCTGGTTGACTTGATTGGTCGATACTGAGTCGACCAAAATTCTGACAGCCTGTCTCAGAACACCCCCCCCATTTTGGATTTGCCCAACCCACTGGAGACCAGCTGAAGACAGGAAGATTGAAGAGCGTCCATGTTAATCAATGTCTGGTGGTTTGCTGAATAGTTATGTTTTCACCTTTAGTGTTTAATTGCCTTCTTGTGCTGATATCAGTATATTTTCACCCCACCGAGCCATGCTCTGCCGTGTCATGCCCCTATTAGTCGAAAATTGTCGAAAATTTCAGGGTTTTAGTCGACCAAGAAGCTCTTTGGTTGATGACAGCCCTACTCTGCAGATATCAACTAATATCTGTCTTGTTTGCATCCAGGTAGTGAAGCATGCAGTTTAGACACAACATATGGCCAGCATTTCAAACAATATCAATAAAAATATCAACAATTGGGTTAATTAACGAATTAATGAATTTTGGTGCAACATAGCAAGGATGGTAATATAAAATCACAAAGATGGGAAAACAGTCACATCTCTGCTTAATATACAGCAATAAATGAGGAAAAGTTATATGTGAGCCAGACGCACTTTCTCCATCAGCTTGCATATCTTCCTGCTGTTAAATGGAGGCTTAAATAACATGACAATGCCCTTTATACCATTTATACCATGTTGACTGAGTCATATGAAGCTTAAGGTATAACTGTTGGCCACTTTTGCTAAAATTATGCAAATTCAAAATAAAACAATAGGACTAACAATGGAAACTTTTGTATTTGTTTTTAATTCAATACTTTTCTATTCAAATACAGCTGAGACACACTATTTGAATTTATTAAACTTTATATTGTTACTGCAAAAAAAAATTAAAAAATCACCACTGTATTTTTTTCTCATATAATGCTGCCTGTTCAAAACACAGTGAAAAGATACCTCCCTTAATATTTATTCCACATGAAAAAAAAGATGAAGAGTGGCTTTCTTCCTTTCCATAACTCATTACTTCAATATCAAATCTGATGACAGTTTATCAGCCAAGACTATCACTGTACTTCCAGATGTTGAAGGTGCAGTGCTTAAACATCAGTGAATGACGGAGAGATAGAAATTGTATGCGAGTTAAATGACAGATGGAGAGAGCTAAAGGGAGTGTGTGGGGTTTTCCATAAGCTGAACCTTGGCAGCACATCAGCACAGCCCCTATAGCTGTTGCCATGGTGATGCATGACATAACACAGAAAACCCTAACCCTAATCCCAAAAACCACTCTGCATTTTGTCCTGTCGTTTAAACACATGACAACACAATGTAATGTAGTGCTTGATTAATCCTCCTGAATCACAGGGGTCAGGGGGTTCGGGGCTTGATCGGTGCCTTGCTGAAGGGTCCAACAGAAGGAAAGGGTTCTTTCTCTGGACCGCTGCTTGAAACTAAAATGTCTGATTTAAAAATCTGCAAGACTTGGATGTGATTTTAACTTCCTGGTTAAACATTGAATAAAAGCCTGTGTTGTAACGGTTGATGATAAGATGTTTACTCTATAAATCATTCACCCTTTATCATTTCTAAGGCAAAGATACTTTCTGGATCTTGGCTCGACAGAAGAAAGAGGTGATTTGCACGTTTAATTCCCAGCACAACTGTAGCTTTTATACATTTGGTGTTTCTTAAATGAAAACCGAGACAGAAAAACTGAAGTTTGAAATTTTAAGAACCATATTTGTCTGCCTCCAGCTGAATCAACTTCATTACTAAAAGGATTTGGTAAGTGCACTAAAGTGTTCATTGTTCAAGGACAATATGGCCATAAAACAACTCTCTGCAGTTTACTCTCACTGCATTACAGCCAGAGACCTGTTATTACGAGAGGTCACATGGACAGAGAGCTGAGGAAACGCTGACCTCACCGGAGTCCTCAGAGCTAAATGAAGTCACTCTCTGACCAAAGGGAGGGATCCTGAAGGCTACAAGTTTCACAAAAATGAACAAGAGGCAGATGTGTGTAAGTATCTGGGAACAAGATGTAATAAATGGAGGTATAAAGCGTCTCATCTAACCAAGATGACTCAACATTACACAAGTTAGAAGCTACAGAAATCAGTCTTGTCTATATTCCTTTAATATGAAAGATATACAAATAGGGACTTCATTGCTATTTAAACACTCTAATCATTATTATGCATGATGCAAAATCTGCAGGTATGGCCCTTTAAAATAATGGGCATCAATTTGGCGAAAACCCTCACAAGGCAGACGTCCCCATTGTCTTTTTTGATAATGCACTTTTCCAATCCTAAATTAAATCTAAAGCAGTTACTGACTATTTTTTTATAATTTATGAAATTTCTGCCTTGTCTATCCTCAGCTGTCTAATCTAATTACGGTAAAAATGCCCAAAATGAACCTAAAAACCCCCAAACTTTTTGATTGAGCACTTATTCAAAGTATTCCCATTTTAAGTTAAAAGTCTGGATGACAATACCCACAGGAATATCTGCAGACTTTTGGAACAGAAAAACAATATGCACAGAGAGCAAAAAAGGGCAGAAAGCAGCAGGTCACTTTGTAATCCTTCAGCGGTCACTTAATGATCCTTTATTATTGACTAACATCCTAAACTGTAGACTGTATAGAACATGGATGAAGTCCTAGTAGGGTTACCCAATGGTACCTTAAGAAACGTAATGGAAGTGGTTTTCTTTTGGAAATGCTTGTTCAACACAGAACCAGGTAAAGAATCAGAGCAGAGAGAAGCTTTCAGAGACCTTCAGCTCAGTCAACTCTGCTGTGCTCCTAATAAGTAGACAACTGAGCTACAAAACTGAACCAGGCTGAAAATTACAGAGGCAAAGTCATCATGTAATGGTCAACAACAGGTTTCAAGATGAACAGAAACATAACTGTATCTAAGCCTAGGTGCTTTAGCTCATTTGTTTGTTTGGCTTTTTTTTGTACATAACCTCTGAACATAACTTCAAACAGCCATTACATCTGAGATCTGGGAACCATATACTTAAAAAACTAGAATTACTGCCTTGAGGTTGTTTGCCTCCACCAACCACTCCAGCTGCAGTTGACATCGCTCAGTGTTTCCCACAGAATAACCCTGAGACAACAACTACAGCCACTGATGTAAATATTTGCAAGAGAAATTACTCTTCAAACAAAGGGAAAAGGTTGGCCTACTTTTAACAAGACTCTCACAAAACCATTATCACAACTGCAATAAAAGAGAGACTTGATTCTTTTCACTTTGATCTTATCCACTTATTGGCTTAGATGGGGATTCTTCAGAAGTTAATCTTTGACCTTTTGGTTAATGAATGTTACCACTTCATTTTACCCTTTTAAAAATTGGAAATCTTAGATAAAAAGTACCTTTGAGTGCAAGTTTTTGCATTATGGCTAATGCTTTTATCGCAGGAGCCAATATCTAATTCCAAGATCGAAGTCATAATCCTGTTTGTGGGTAATGTGAAATAATTATCCTTGAGTGTTCATGAGAGTTAGTAAGATATGACCCTAGCTGGTGTGGAGACACTCAAATAAGTCATTTGAAAGTTAACGCCACCGAAACTTCTTAGCCAAGCAGTGCTGTTTTTACTCGTATGATTGTAAATTACTCAGTTTTCGGAGTCTGTATGAGACGCAAATGAAGCCATACAGAGGACTCCATAAGCACCATGCCGATATAGTTGAGTGTTGTTGGTTGTGCTGTACGTGTTCATGTAGACCATATCAACCTGGTTTTGGTTTAGAGGTGTGTAGCAGCCCTGTAACCACTCTGTGGAAAGCTCACATCCGATGTCACCTCCTACTAGAGGTGGGACACTTCCTCTTCATGCTCGATACACTCGACTGCAGCACAAGTGTGTGTCTGAGAGAGCAAGTGAACATTGGCTCACAGTGCAGCTTGAATGAGTTTACAACCCTGTGGTTGTTGCTACAGGCTTCTAGTCACAGACAAGACAAGATATTAATGAGAAACATTTAAAATGTGCATTTTCACATGTTCTCAGCTTTACAAAGCCAATACTGTTGATAAAAGTTCACTTCCTTAAATAACTGGGGCAAAACATGCATTTTCATGTCTCTTTGTGAGTATATTTTAGACTATTTCCTCTTTTCTCCTGCAGCCACACTTCTGCTTTTTGTTCCAGCTCATATACAGAGACAGCTGACGAGGGACTTTTAGCTCATACTCCTCTCCTCCTCCCCTCGCACACACCCACAGAAACACACACACTTACACACAGGACCTGTTCATGCACAGCCTGATGGATTTAATTACAAACAGGAGCTTTTTCTCTCTAACTCTGAATGAGTAGTGCCCTGAGTCTAACCTCTTTCAAGTGTTTAGACTGATTTATCTTACTTTTCATGTGTTTATACAAACATTATGCTCTATACTTAAGATCAGAAACATACAAATTTGGTTCCAGTATTCAAATACTTTAAAAAGGATTCTATTTACTCCTATTTAGAACTTTAAATTTGTCTTTTATACATTTTAACATACCACCATATGTTTCCTATACTTGACTATTTTCTTTTATCATCACACTAACTCAAAGGACAAAATTAAATACATCCAAAAAAATCTGAACAAATGCAACAGCTGTTCAGATAGAGACTCCAACAGCAATTTATGACAAAAATAGGTGAGAAGTAAACATTCAATATCAGGGGATGGGCCTGTTTGACGTGCAGAGAGAACATGAGACTAGGATCATTGTTTTTATTCATATTGACATCTGGGACTTTAACGATCTGAGTGTTTATTAAAGCTGCTGTGAGGAGACAGACTGGGATTAATATTAATGCCTCTGTATGAACTCCAAGAGCAATCCAAGACCAGAAGCACAAAAAATATTTATTTCTCCACGATAAATTTGAAAACAGGTGTCAGGTAGAGTCAAAGACTACACCTGCAGAGACAGCCATTTACATTTTCAATGGCAATTAAACCAAAAGGGAAACATTTCACTGTAAGGAGGACAGCAGGTTTTCTGCAGCTGACGCAAATACAGAACACAACATTTTCTTCTGAGAATTTTGACACGCCTGACTATACACATCAAGCTGATGCGATTTTGCAACTTTCCAGGGGGTAAAAGCAGATCCCGGGTGGAAGCGAAAAGACTGACCCAACAGCAGACAGAGTGTTTTCAGTTCTGATTAGACACTAGTGTTGAGATGGCTGTCTGTAGCATGTAGCATACTATTCCGCTGGACTGTAGATAGCATCTACTTAGTCGGGGCCAGTAGCAGATCATCACATTAAACTATAATCCATAAACGTAAAGTAACAACCAAGACCTAATGGTGCTGTGACAGCAACGCTGTGACTGAGTTTGAGACAGTGAAAATATATATGGTATGTTATATCTGAACAGGTTAGCTTATGAGCTAAAGTTACTTAGCACTGTGATAAGAACATTATTTTGTATCTAGTTATTACAGTTAAAGTATCAGTAACATGGACAAAGAGATGTCTAACAGGTGATGGTACAGAATCCCTGTAATGAAAGGGTTAACCTGCAATCTTTTCCTCACTCTGCTGTGGACTGTCTCTTTGAGGCTCTCGCTTGACCAGTTCAGGGCACGCTGGTCTGGTGTGTTTTTGAATAACTCGAGTCTCTTTGCAAAAGACAACATAACTGCTCCAGCAGCTTTTGAATACTGGCTTTAGATAGTCAAACATGAGGTTGGTTATTTCCTCTATTACAGTCACAGAGCACTTTATAAACCTGATAATCACACACACGCACAGACAGACCTGCAGGTATCTACTGTTCTTCAAAGGCATATCATGCTGCAGTCTAAAACAAGCAGAGACTCTTCAAAGAACAGACTCCTTACTCACATCATGACCCTCCCTCAGTTAGTTTACATGAAAGAAAAAAGGGGGCAGGGGGACGGGAGACTCTGTTATCTGATACCTGTTCACACCCTGTAAATCACGACTCCAAGTGCGCCTGCAGGGCAAACCTCCACCCCGTCATATCATAAAACCTCCTCGGCAGACGCTCTCGTGTAAACTACGACCATAATCGGAGTATGCAGACTGTGCAGTGATAATCTAACTTGGAAATGTTCGACAATAAAATGACTAACCCATATGATTTTCTCTTTCTACTGTGTGTATGCATGTACACATAGTTGTGTTTATGTGTATGAGTGTCTGTGTGCACAAAGGTCCGAGGGTCCCCCTGTCCAGCTGCCATCGCACTAATCTGACAGAGATGCTATCTTTCACATTCCAGGCGAGCCTTTCAGTTTATGTCACCGAGCCACACAATCACAGCACTTTGTCAACAGACTCTGATGCATACACTCGTATAAATACATGAGCATGAGCACATTTGGAGCTACCCACAGTAGAAATGTTCAAGGTTTGACCCAAATATCAACCCTGAAAATAAGACATCTCTGATAAAACTGATATGGCTGAAACTATGGGTCAATTTTGACCACAGATAAGTTATAGTAACTAACAACTAAGATCTACATCATGAGAAGAAAGTGGTTTGACTGTCACTGATTTTGTAATATCATTTGTTTTGTAGCTATTTTACAATTTTATTGATACCAAAATCATCATTGATTCTACTCACTGATCCTACTGATTATTCTCTAATCAATTCCTGTGTATTTTTTAAATAGGCTTTAAGTGTCAACAACTCTGCTGAGTCAGCAAATTCTGGTGTCTTATTACAGTCAGCTTGTTACAGATACAGCCTCTGATTGGTCAACAGACCAAAAACAGGTGGTAGCTTTCAATCAGCATTAATGACAGACAAACTGATCAGTTGGCTGTTTAATGGCATTTCAACTTAATCTGTATCATAGAGCGAGTGACCCTCACAAGGCTGATATGACTGTTGTCTATTGAAATAAAAAAACACATTTTCCCATCCCAGAGACAGCATATCAAATTCCACCAGAAGTGATTTGGGGCAAGTCTTTCACTACTCATTTTACCCTAATCCTTTTGTTGTATCATCTAATGAACGGTTTCACAAACCTCCTGCAGCAAAAAGGCGGGTAAATTTACCCCTGTATAACTAACATCGATGCTAACCAACTCTGACCAAGACCTCCCTCTGTGGATAATATAAACTACAGATAGCATTAGTTGATTTGTTTAAAGTATCCTTTGTTTGCAGGGGAATTGTTATATAATGCATACCATGGAAAATAGAAACATTGCTTGAGATCGGCCTATAGCCGCACAATATTATTAGTGTAAACATGAAAGAGTGAAAAGTGACCTGGTATTGCATGCATGCATCACTTACAATGGACTCATTAAAAAGTCAAATGTTTTAGCATATAAAAAAAAGTGAATTAGTCAGACCTAAAGAGCAACTTTAGGGTCAAATACTTTTAGTCCATTTACAGAAAACTAATAGTTAGAATGGAAATTTCATTAGATGTGGCATGTCGTATCTCTATTCACATCCGAAAATAAATCCATCAAAAGTCTGCTCTCAGAATTCAAGAAGGGAAACCTCTGTGTCTTGATGTGGCCGGATTGTAATCAGTCAATCCAATTATTCAATCCAGCCTCCTTGCCTGTCTACCCTCCTACCTGCCCTTATGTTTGAACTCTATCCAATTCAAAAGAGCTGGATCTTCCAGAAGCTGAACTCCCCAGCAGAGAAATAGCAGTGAAAGGTGGTTTGATACTATCAGCCTTTACAAACAGAACAGTCATAGCAAACCTGAAAAGTACCTAACTTTTTTTTATTTAAATACTATCTCTCGGTCATAAAGGACCATAAAGAGTCATAAAATATGGGGGAGTAAGAATGTGGATGGGTTCGAACTCAGGCCACTGCATAAGGACCCAGTCTCTGTACATGGGACCTGTGCTTTCCCAACAGCTGCTATCTAAGGCACGCAACAAAAGTAAACAAATCTAGTTTCAAAAGTGATCCCAACCCTGAATTTCATTCAGCAGTGTAACAGCAGATTTAACTTTTAAAGCCTTTAACTTGGCATAAATTATTGAAACCATCCTTCTAATCTGTTCTTGTGTAGAGAGATCGCACCTAAGCCCTTGGCAAAATCTCAGCTTGTGTTAACAGCTTGACACTGTTTACAGAGAGCTGAAAAACCTGCAAGACAAAAATGTGGACCTGCTTTTCACAGGACAGACACTGCATTATAACCAAGACTAATAACTATAATTACTACACCGTCTATAATTGAATCAATCTGTTCGTCTGAAGAATTTTTTTGCACATTATTCAAAAAACTGTGGGTATTAAATGGACAGAAAAACAGGCTGTATTTAGCATTTCTCATTCAGAGACCACAATGCTTAGAGTGAATTTGTGCACAAAATGAGCCTTCACCTTTCACTGTGGAATGTGTCCTGATAAGAATACACACATATGAACACACCCAAGCAGAGTAGCATGGACTCAAGACACAACATACCACATTTCTACAAGATCTGGCATGATTACAAACACACTATCACTTTTCTATGAATTTACATTTCTAACCATCAAACTATCGTAAACTGACGTGAGAACCTCGTGGAATCCGACTGCCTTTCAAACACACAAACACACAGATGCTTATTTGAGAGTCTGATGGCATGCTCACCATCAGGCTCTACAACTATTTCCACCACTTGAAGTGATGAGAGTTTGGTGATAAAACAAATGAGACAGACACTGAGACGGTCTCACAGGCCTCTGGTTTGTTACTGAATACAGGGAGTGGTCCGAAGACACAGGGAGGCAGGTGTTAGGTAGGCGTGTGTGTGTGTGTGTAAGCTGATAAAGACAAACAGACAGTGTGTGGTAATGAGTCTCATGAGGCGCACAGGTGCAGTACAGAGGATGTGTGTTATGTTCAAACTCTGGAAAAATCTCTGTGGCTGCATGAAGAGTTTGCTTTCTTTCAAATCATAAATCTTGATGGAAAGTTTTTCACTTTGATTGTCATTGGTAAGAAGTTTTAAAACATTTATTATTGGTCTCAAGGTAACAGCCTTAAAAACTAATATCAGTCCTGTATTGCACCTCTAATTAAAATCATGGCTGTGTGTGTTGTATAAATAGGGGAGTTGTTTTATGTCAGACTGGAAAAGAGGCACATTTTTGGAAGTGTGTTAAATAAATAATTATAGCAGCCTAGCTTATCGTGTTGTGTTGTAAGAGCCCTAAAGCCCAAAGCAAACAAAGCATGATTGATACCTGCCCACAGGTGATGCCATCTATTGAGGAATGGCTTAGTGTTTAAAGCCAATGCATTCACCAGCAGGCCGGTAATGCTTACAACATTTAGCAGAGAAGTTTTTGCCAGGTCAGAGTCTTGTTATGTACACTTTAATGACCGCATAGTAATTAGTGGTAGGGAATATGTTCACTTTGGTCAGTCTGGCTGGTCCTTGCTGTAAGGATGACCTAACTGAACTCTTGATTTTGACAGCTGAAAATGTTCGATTAAATTTTACTCAATTTTATTGCTGTTTGCCACAGCACTGAAAGGGTGGGGCTGGGAGATAAAACAATAATGATATTAATAATTAATTTCACTCGATATATGGTGGTAGTAGCTCCTCCTGGCTAGGCCTGGTAGGTAGCTGCTGCTGCCAACTAGCCTCCTGGGCTTGCCTGTTGGCTAGCTGCTGCTGCCTGGTGTAGGTAGCTTCTCCTGGCTAACCTGGCACATAGCTGCTGCTGCCACCTAGCCTGCTGGGCTGGCCTTGTGGTAGTGGCTGCTCCCTGGCTGGTCTGGTAGTTAGCTGCTGCTGCCTGGTGGTGTTAGCTCCTTCTGGCTAGGCCTGGTAGCTAGCAGCTGGGCTGGCTTTCCAAACTGGTGTAGTGGTTGTGGCTGTGAGGCCTTTGACGACCTGTGTGATTTTAAGTCAGCAAACAACACCCAGAGCTGAAACATGGTCAATCAGCTTTCCAATAGCTTGCGTTCTGCCATGTTTTGGTAGTCTGTACGAATAGTAAATGAAAAGGGGAGCTGCTCCAGGTCATGCAGCGCAGAACCAATCATGTGCTGAATTCGAACCAAGTAGCAAATAACAAGAGAGTACCAGGCTGCAGCTACATACAACTATAGCACTTTAACACGTGAAGCCAACAGCACTGTCGGTGAGAAAAAAAAGGAAATGAGTGCTACCCCTGGCAGAAATGCAGACGAAGGCTCAACAGATGATGACATCGTCGACAACACGGGCACAAAAACGTTGGTAGTGTAGAGGTATTTAGATTTTTTGAGGTTGGACATGACGCAGAGTTGAGTACATGTTCAATGTCATTTAAAAGTAATGGAACATTTAAGATTGACAAGTGATTTTTTTTTTATATCAGGATATCGACTTATATAAAAAAAATATTTATTTATTGTTGTGATAAACTTTTTCCCTTATCGTCCAGCCCTATATAAGGGCAATAAAAATGAGTCACCAGGAAACTGAATTTGTGCCGACCAGAAATAACATATGTTTGCATCAGCCATCCCAGGCAAGTAAAGAGACACAGAACTGAATCACCCACCTAACTCCACATGATGAGTCAACCAATCCAGCATGTTCAGATTCCCAAGTCCCGAAATACTGGCACCATGGAGATCAGCAGTTCAGTGGCTGTCTGATTCACTACTCCTCCCATACATATTTAACTAAGACACAGCAACCTCGCCCTCACTTCGCGCCTCCCTAAAGGGTGTTTTCACGAAGACCACTGTTTTCTTTTTTTCACTAAAGCACTTTGAAGCATTGTGATTTCTAACCACAATTACAGCATTACCCTGATCTAGAAGCAGTGTTGTTTCCTTTTAAGTTCAATGCACCAGAAAAAGATGCTGCCAAAACTGCTCAAGAGAAAGAAACATGAAAACCTTTCTTAAGTAATTTGTGGAGAGTGTTTTCCTGCTGCAGGAGAGGCCAACCCCAACGTTCGTGTCCAAAAGTCAAAATGTTACATGTGAATCTGAGGATGCAAATATGACCTCCATAAGGCCTGTGCATAAAAGACAGCTGTCACTATTTGTTTCTGGTAACAGGGACTCCAGACTGCAGTGGATTTTATACAATAAGCTGACAGACCTGAAAGTCCCACAGAGCAACTCCAGACACCATAATCTCATGTCCTGCTTTCATTTCACATCTGTACTTACGCTCAGATGTGATTCTTTTTATCAGTCAGTCTGCTGTGCTCCTACTTTCTCTGTCTTTCTCTGTGTCTGATTATAATCATGTAACAGTTACTTATCAAAAATTCCGCTCCCTCGTGTTTTGGTTGCAGCATCGACAAAAATGAAGACAAGTAAAAACTAGGCTAAAACTAAGGCTGTCATGGAATGGACAGTAACTTTCTTTGATACGATATTAGATATTGATATTGTGCTAAAAATAAGCTAGAAGCGATATCATAACTTTATAGTAGCAGTCATAAAACGAAAGAGAGATGAAGATGAAGCAGCAAACTACCTGTGAACAAGCTTGAAGCAGCTCTCTAAGAGATGAAATGGGAAACTCCAAACACAGCATTAGATTTCCTGCCTCCTCTGGTTACTGATTAATTGAACAGTTATACTTTCTAACTGTTCCTTAGCTGATCTCAGTTTTATAACCTACAATCTACCAGGAGTAGTTTATACTTCAAAATAAAAGCATAGTCATAGAGAAACTAAAACGAAGGACAGAAAAAATATCAAAATAAAAGCATGACAAAGTTTCAGTTCCACAATTTCGTGGAAAAATAACAGATTTGAACATAATTAGAAATGGATGATGGCATGTAAGTCATCTATGTTTATAAACTTCTCGATTTTGTTGCTCCATCCTTGTCTTTTCTTTCCTAAATTTTGCCCACTGTGTTGTATGGATTTTACCTGAAATTGTGACAGCCCTTTTTAAACATAGAGGCGACAGTGCATTCACTGATTCAAAGAGAGACACAGAGGTAAGACCAAATTCCTTTCATTGATTGCATCATTATTGAGTTAATCAAATACATTTCTGCTAAAAAATATTTTGATGATCCGGTATGAACACAGTTAGGCTGTTTCAGCCTTGTTTGTAACACTCTAAGCCAGGAAAAACCTGCATCTGGGTGTCAGTTAGACAGGCGCAAACGTGCAACAGCTAAATGGACGATAGAGAGACATTGAAGGAAAAGCGATCCAGCTCCTTGGGAAATAGAGGCTACAACTGTGGCTCGACTAGGTGCTTATGAGACGGTGTCATATTCGCTTCTGGAAAAGTGGGATCAATACATGCTTGTATGAGGCCCTTAAACAGCTTGGCTTTCTGTGACTGTAACTTAGAGGTCAACTTGCCTTCATTTGAATCATACTATCATACCTAAGAGGAAAACTGTGCAAGGATTTTATAGTTATCAACTCCTTTTAGTCAATTTTTTTCTTTCTCCCTTTATTTATCTATGTTTTATTTAATCTGAGAAATGTGTTTTTATTTGACAATGAAATTCAATAAAAATGGTTGAAAATGAGAAAAGGGCAAATGATGCATTGAGAGGTCATTGAACAAAGTGAAAGCCCAGTGCAGAGTTTTGATCAGTTGCTCATGCTCTGATATATTCAAGCTGATGTAGGGCATAGACAGACCAAAGTTAGACAACAAATTATCATGCCCATGTGTTCATCTGCAGAAGAGCTGCTGCAATCCACTCAGGATGAAAACGCACATGAGCACAGAGCTTTGACAAATTTAAATATTAATTTTCCCTTTGCCATCAACCCTATCCACCGGATGCATCACCGTCAGATGAGACTGATGTGACACGGACCGGAATAGTATGATGACTCACCGAAGCCAAGTGCACTCACAGTCCTGGAAGTGTGTGTGTGTGTGTGTGTGTGTGTGTGTGTGTGTTTGTGTAGCCGTGTAATGACTGTATGTAGCTCAAACCTGTTTGGACATAATCAAGTGTAAGGCCTGAGTGAAAATACTCTTAAAAGCCGTTAAAAACTGCTGATAGTCATGGTTCTCATACAGCAGAAGGAATGAACACGTGTGTTTAAGATCATTATGTAATAGCAGAGCTCCTCTGCACGATATCCCATATAGTGCATAATGAATAGCACGCCATATGCACATGAATAATGCAGAGGCCGTAACAGTCAGTGAAGGCTTTCTCATGTAGCTGACAAAAACACTGAGAATTTATGTTCCTCACACTAGAACTGTGTGTGTGTGTGTGTGTGTGTGTGTGTGTGTGTGTGTGTGTGTGTGTGTGTGTGTGTGAGTGAGTGAACATGGTTGAGAGTGAGATCATGACTGTCCAATGTGTGTGAAAAGTAAACAGAACTCTGCTTTCCTAATCCATGGTGATGTAAAACCATGTCAGACTCTAAAATCTGTCATTAGCAAGCTAACACAGGAGAGGGCAACAAAGGATGAACTTATTAATCTTCCGACGAGACAAAAAAGACGGTAACGAGGACGAGCGGAGTGAGGCTGGCTGAGGGAATTAAAGGGTTTTTAGCAAGGATGCACGGCAGAGGTTGTTCATTGAGGAGTGAACAAGCTTTAAGTTACCCTGGAGGGTTTCTGATATGTAGGAGCTCCTAAAGAATTTCCAATACTTTAATACTCTCAGAACAATAAAAGCTACATTTATAACAGACAGTATCTAGAAGAATCAAAGCTTATTTTTTGTTGCCATAGTGAAAAAATGGGTATCAATATTGTTATATGTACTAATAACTTGTGAAAACTCACTTTGACAGACCTGCTTTTAAGTAATTTTACTTTTTAACTCCTTTTCAGCTCTAACTTATTCACTTCATTTTATTTAAAAACTAATACTTTTGTCTGAGCCATTTGTTTGTAAATCCTCATCTGATTCCCTACTGTACTGTCAATCACATTTACTTTATCTATTTACTTATGTATTCATTTCTTTCTTAGTTTATGTTGGTTTATTTGTAACTCACAGCCCCTCAACTTCTAATCTGTTTTATTCTCTTTCCCCTTTTTGCTTGTTCATTTTTTCCCCTCTTCTGGGAATCTCCATTGCTCTCTCTATGACTTATGATTAATTTCTCCAATGCTGCCATAATTGTTATTTACTCTGCTTTGTCTGTCAAAGTACTTTGTAAGCTTCTGTTTTTAAAGATGCTATATAAATAAAGTTATTATTATTATTGTTGTTGTTGTTTCATATTCAAAATAAAAATTCTGGTATGATGGTAAGGGATTGACTGATATTATTTATTCAGGTCCAACACTAACACCAAGAATTAGTAGTCTATGGGATCGATTATTAGAACAGATTTGCAGTTGTAAAAATTTCACGGTCAAAATTCTAAATTTGTGATTGACACAAATTTATTTCCTGAACTGTTACGTCACAGTGGTGTGATGTTAAGTCAATCAGACAGTGTCATGGATGGGACATTTGGTAAAACAGAGCAGTAAGTAAACACAGACCCAGACAAACCAGTAGTAAATCCACATGACTGAACTTTTTAAAATCAATTTTTGGCAACTGGTAAAATAAAACGCAAAAACAGATAATCAGCCAAATGTTGAAAATTGGTCAAGGCCGGTCTACCCCTAACTGGGACATCTCTAAGAGTTACCGATCCATGTTTGTACTGCCTAGTTTTTCTGAGGTTTGTATTGTGTATGGACCAAGGCAAACAGGTGACGTATTTCTCATCCTGCCATTAGTTTTGCTGTTTTGTTGACAGTTTGTGTCATTTATGCACTAAAAAAAGTTGAAAAATGCCAACAAAGTCACTGCTGTCAACAGCTTCTTGGTCGCCCTGTATGTAAAGAATTCAATGTGGTAAATATTTTTAAATTCCCAGTAACGTGAGCTTTGTTTGGTCTCAGAGAAAAGTCCCTGGGGCACCTTTAAGTTTCACTTATTATATTACATTTCCTTCCTGCTTGTATAGCAGTCCCCTATTTTAAGCCCATCTTGCTATGCAAGCATGCACTTCCTGTGTTGGTTGAATTATCGGGCCACCTTGGATGTGGCAAGATGGAAAGTTCGGGAAATGCAAATGCAGTTATTCCAGCAATGTGTCATCACTTTATTTGTCACCCTACCAGACTACACACCGCAACATTGCTCTCATTCACTGATGACAGTTTGATTGCTCTGCTCTGTTTTTCATTACCTTTTTGGCACACTGACATTTCAGCCTTTTTCAGAGCTGGGCGCCAGCCAATGTGGTTGAGGCAATACTTTCAATTCTCCAAATCATTTTGTGGACTATGTTTACACAAGGCAAAGGGGTCCTTTCAAATCTTTAATTTGACACTATAAAATCATCTCACTCATACTGTTCCACTTTAGACTGAATATCCTGTGGGATAAACTGAAATATAACACACACATCTGGACACATTTATTGACAGCAAAGCAGCAGAATTATATTAGAAATACAACGCAGTGTATGAGAATTGTTATGAAACAAATTTAAATGCAAATCAAAGAAAGGCAAAGACGCACACCAGGGTAGTTTTCCTCCAACCATATGCTGAAAAAAAGTGATCTAGAAGTTTTCCATGTCAGCAGCACAGCTGAAGAGGCTGTGAGATAAAAATCGGATCTTTGATGATATCTCTTGGCAAAATCTTTCTAAGTTCCTAATTTAGAGCTTCAAATTGTGACTAGGGCTGTCCCGATATAATCTTAATACTGGCTATTGGTCCGATATCAGCCAAAAAGCAAATATCGGATATCGGCCTGCATCTAATATCTCTTATATCAGCACTCCAATACAAGCAGTCCATTCCAGACTCCACTACAGCACCTCTAGCTAGCAGCACCCGGATCCAGCATGCAGAGCCCACATGATCACAACAACAGTGTGTACTAAGGTATAAACAAATTAGCAAGGAGTAGGAGTGATGTTGGCTGTGTGGCAGTATTTTTCGTTAAAATCGAAAAAAGACATTGCAGCTGAGTGCAAAACTTGTCATTCACAAGTTTGTATCAATATCGGATCAATATTAGTATCATCCAATACTTAAGGCTACCATATTGGTATCGTATTAGAAGTACAAAAGTTGTATTGGGACACCCCTAATTGTGACTATTTTAGTTACATTTGCTTTTGAAACTTAAACCATGCCTCTTCAAAATATATGTGGGATCGTTCATCTGAGTGCAAATAATAATTGTGGTGCAGCTTTTCACAACATTTCCCAGTACAGTGAACGGAGGTTGAGTGGTTATGTCTGCTAAAAGGTGCAGAGTAAAGACTCCATTCAAGAGCTCCATGAGCCTCTCAGCAGTCATGACTGGTCCACCACCATTCCCCTTGACCTAACCTGCTCATAACCAATCAATCATAGGCCTGATACTCTTCACTATATGCTGCCTTTAGATTAGTTAATATGAGCCTTCAATCAGTCCCATTACTGGGCATCACATTCACATGACAGAGAGAGAGCTATGGTGCAAAATTCATTTTTAGTGGGCCTTCAAATGTGACTGAGACCAAGGTTTACTTCAGGTTAACTTTTATGCCCATACAAGCATTATGTGCTGATGTTATAGGTCTACTTCTCCCCAAGTTTCCTAACTTTTCAAAGTTGGGTCATATTGAAAAGCTGACTTTTTAAAAACAAAACAAACAAAAAAAAACTTAGTCCTGAAGAAAGAAAACTCATGTGACTTTTTTGCCACCTTTAGGGCCGCAGCATCATCAGCTGGCCTATAGACTCAGTGGCTAGTTCCAGCTAAAAATGAGCTCTCTGTTGACAAAAACCTACACTATTTAAAAGACTACTGGGTTAAAAGACCGACTGTGTTTACATCAGGGAGGGTTGATGATCCTTAAGTTTATCATGTAACATGGAGAAACTTTCCCTCATCAGAGGAAAAGGCTCAGGCAGCTGGCTGCCACTCTGATCTTCCCCTTCAAAATAAAATGCAGGCTAACCATAGACTAAATCAACTTTTTTTCTCCCCCTAACTTTTACAAATGGATTTTCAAAATTTTACAACTTCAACTCAGAAATCCCTTTTTTTCCTGTTTGGTGGCCCCCATATTCGGTTACTCCACAGCATAGCAGATAACCCTCACTGGGTTCTGGTCCCAAGTTGACCCTAAAGACGGCACCAGGAATGCTCTGTGACGTTACATGAAACCCAAGCATGTTTTTGCTTTTGTAAAATAGAGTGAGTATTGTAATCAGTCAAAATGCAGCTAATATATTATTTATATTATTTAAACTTAATAGAAATAAAAAAAGAAATGTCTTACTCTAGCTGGCATGTATCTGCACTTGTCTGAGCACCTGTAAGTTCAGGGGGATCCGGAGCCCCTCTGGCTGCTTGTAAATGACATAATGTCTTTGATGCTCGGCCAAACACACACAACTCAAACCTTAGGTAATGTTGGTCCGTGTCTTTTGTGTGTGTGGTTTGTGTTTGTGTGTGTTCTACTGCCATCCACACAGGGCCTTGATGGAGCTCACAGTGGGCTTGTTTGAGGGCTGAGTGAAAGAGCTACTGTTTGACCCTTAGTGTGTGTGTGTGTGTAAGAGAGAGAGAGAGAGAGGGAGAGAGAGACAGGCCTGTCCTCCGGTCTTAATAGAATTACACAGAGCTCTCAGGACATGGCGATGTAATGCCACACTTGCTGCAGCCTATTAGTGTGAACGATAATAGGCAGAGACACAGACAGACAGGTAGAGATGTCCACACCCTCCATCATGTCCTCCTCTCCTCCCTCCCTCCCTCCCTCCCTCTCTATTTCCCTCTGGAAAACACACCAAGCGGCACTGACTGAATGAATACCCTGTGCGTCCCGTGGTCTCGCCTACACACTCTGAAACACACACACAAAGTATTTCTACGGGAACTATGCCCTATTGTTGCAGAATGAGGCTGAACACATCGCAATGGAATGCAAAGCAGCACACACACACACACACGCGCGCGCACACACTTACACACTCACACATACTGGAGTCAAACTCTAATCCCAATACAAACACATTCACATACGCATACACACAGGTAACACACATACACTCAATCATGGCGCGGACAAGTCATGGGGGATCCACATGGTGTGTGTGTGTGTGCCTGCGCGCGCATGTATAATGTGGCCTTAAATACTATGAGGGGAAGTTTCTTTCCTGATGACTCATGAACGTGAAATTCTTTACATTCCCCAAAGTTGTTCAGAATTATTCTGATTCCTCCCCATGACATTTTTCACCAAGTGTCCTGTTACGACTAAAAATGCTGATACTGCATCTTGTGAGGGACAAAACACTGACTGTTTGATTTACTTATAATGCATTACTGTCAATTTTAATATTAACACTCAATCAAAGACAAAAACTAAATCAACTGGACTCAAACTGTAGCTGCTTTACTGTCTCTGCACACAGACATGGATCAGTACACTGTTTTGGTAGAAAGCTGCATCTGGTCCAGTGTCCTTTTTTTAATAACTGGGGCCTGACTTCTGAATTTTACTGCACATGCTCAAAAACTTTTATGATAATTTGCTTAATAATATCCAAAAACACTGAGAACTCAACATTTATCATCAATTATTGAAGGATAACATCATGAAATGCCTTCCTCATAAATTGAATAAAATATAAACATACTCTCTGCTATACCAACATTTGGTTTCTGAAGAGACATGTTAAGGCTAAACGAGGGTGGTTAACTTATTGAAAATTCTGACTAGACCTATCTTTAACTCAGCCGTAGGGATGTAACGATTACTGGTGAAATGATAAACCGCGGTAAAGCGTCTGACGGTTTGTACCACCGTTTCAAATTTTAATTACCGTTAAAACCGTGTTTGATTGCTGCACTCTGGAAAAGCTCACAGACTGCTCAGTGCTGAGATGAGCAGCCACAGGCAGCAGTCCTTCCGACACAGTATACAACTTGTAAACATGGCTCAGGACAGTTTTGCGGGCAGTTCTGCCAACCATGTTTCAGAAATTTTTCCGCTGTCAAAAAAAACAAAGTCCGAAGTCTGGCCATATTTCGGCTTCTACAAAGGGTCGCAAGGGTTGCCAGGAAGCTTTGGTGCATCCCAGCAACCAGCGTGCCATCCAAGAGGCTATTCAGTGCAGATCGTTTCCCCTCGCAGATCACGACTCAAACCAGGAAAGTAAATACGCTGACACTTTTACATTTCAATCTTAAGTAGTGAACAAAGCACCTTATGGTGGAGAAAACAGACAATCGGTGTGGTTGATCTGATTTGCTTACATATTTTATGTTATTTTAAACACCTGCACTACATATTTGTTAACATGTGGTTGTATTGTTTCATATAGTAGTGTTGCTCTGCTCTATATTTGTAAGAGTAGATCTTTTTGAGCACTGAAAATTCTTATAATTTGCACAATAAGGAATGCCATTTTATTTAAATTTTATTTATCTGTTATTATGTTGACTAATGTTTCTGCCTCTGGCACATTACGTTGTACTTTATTTCTTGTACTAGTGTTGATTACCTCTGGCTCTTTTAAGGCCCCATCTTGAATTTTTTAAGCGTATTGTTCCTCTGTTATTTAAGGTTAAGGAAAAGTTCATTCTGCATGTTATTTTGATTGTTTTTTCAAAATAAAACTTTGTTAAATGATTTCAGGGCTTGTATAAGTACTTTCTAAACATTTTGAACATATTTCAACAATACCGTGATGATATTGATAACCGTAATAATTTTGGTCACAATAAACGTGATGTGAAATTTTCATATCATTACATCCCTACTCAGCCGTGCCCTTGATAATGCAAATTCATTTCACAACCTTTATTTTTCCTCATTGAATACAATCAAAATTAGGAACACAGCCGTGGTAAGAAAAAGGGGGGTCACTGTGTAATATGTTATTGTGCTGGCTCAGGCTTACTGCAGCTTTTCTGAATCATGTTGATATTCTTTGTCTTTTATGCATGACAGTTTTACATAGCATTTTTTAATGCAGTGACAAGCTAGTTTTGGGAGTGATTATGAGCCAATGCAGTGTCTTCCACTACAGAGCCATGTCTACTTTTTATTCAGCAACCTGAGGCTGCAAGGATGATAGCCATCAAGTATAAGTTTTTCGTCTATTACTATTTTACTGCGTCCTAACTTCTTTTGGAGTTGAGGTTGTAGATAAATAAGCTATATGTCTCAAACTTTTGCTCTCTGGCTATAAATATGTTTATTCTTGCGGGTAAATGTCACATTATTCATTACAAGTAGTTGTGAAAGTTTCAGTGGCAGAATCAAAACTTTTTTCAACATCTTACTCAAAGGAATATTACTGACACCCGCCTTCAGGAAACCCTGAACAAGATAATACCAAGTGTTAAAAAGCCCAAGTGGGTGTCAAAGAAGCTGCTCAGGTTTCGTCTTCTGGAGGAATAGCAAATTTTGAAAAATATGCTGACTTGCTCACACATGAACCTCAAACTCAAGCAGGCAGCTGGTACTGAGAAACAAGAATGATCATTATGCTGCATATGAAGTAGTCGTAGTGGGAGTAGTAGTAGTAAGAAAAAGGAAGTTTTTGTTTAAGTCTTTCAACTTTTCATGTTTTTTTCTAGCCCTTAGGTGAAGACTAGAGCATCCAGTCTGCCGTTAAATTGTAATTACATGCTTTTAGAAATGAATAAGCTCTTTTTTCTGGTGTTCTGCAGGATTTCTGCAGTCCCCCTCTTGACTTTTATTGAAGCCTAATCCATCAAACCACTTCCCTGTGGCCCACTTTACTCTTGCATATTGGAGACATATCATGACACCACTCCTGTTATAATTCCTCACAAAACCCCTCAGATAAACTGATGCCTGCTTTAAGGCTGTCCCAGCGTTGTTTGGAGTTATGTAGGGCTCATTGCATGACTACAGCTGAGAATATGTTGCAGTTTTTAAGGTAACAAAAGCTCTGGATTCCCCTGCTTTTCCTCTCCACTGTAACCGCTCATCCACCTCTAAATCCCAGGCGGGCTGGCAGCAGTAAAACCCGACGCTCACACACTGGTCCAGCTGCTACCGTTGAGAAGGGGAGGGGGATTACGGCCACCGGTTCACTCTGTACCATCCCATTCTTCTTCTCCACTCTCTCTATCCCTCCATCATTTCATTCATTCAATCCGGTGCTGTCACGCAATCTCTGACTTTGCCCCTCAAGCCCCACCAAACATACACACACAGGCTGCACTTGTACGTACGTGTTCACACAGACCAGCGCACACGTGGACTCATCTGTGTGAGTTTGGCAGCCAGTGAGATGCAGCTGTATGAAATCGCCACATGGAGGCTGCTGGGTTATGACAGAAGAAGTCCTGCAGTATCAAACCGTTCACTACATTATTCAAACAGAGCATCTGTCAAATTATTTGTCAGTAATCTGTGTATGTTACACTTCAACACAGCTAAAATTAATGCTCTGTTTAGTCTGCTAACTCAAATTAACTAGACATTTCTGAGTGGTGTGAAGTTCTCCGTCAAACACCATGAACAAGATTTGCTAAAATCATTTATGCGTTACTCAACACGACCTGTTGGAGCTCCTGCAAAAATGACTGTTGATCCAACATGTTGCTCATCACTCAGGCTGACACTGAAGATATTAACATGTCAAGACAAACCCATGAATCACAGTGTGTGTGTTTAACGAGAATCAAGACATCCAGTCAGTTTATGCCACTGTCAGGAGTTGGACTCTGTTGCCAAGAAGCCATATGTTACCCTGAAGCCTAAAATGTCAGTTAAATGTCACAGCGAAGGTTTGTAAATTTACTCCAATAAGATTACTATAATCGGTGGATTCTCTATGGATGTGAAGGGTCAAAACTGAAGTGAACTCTGACCTGAGAATTCTGGACCAGCTGTCATACCAGTGCTTATGTTTGTGTGAAAGGAGAGATGAAGAGTTTTAAATGTAGGATGCTATTTCAGAAGATCAGGGCCATGCTATTAAACACGCTGACTGACAGAAAGAAATCACTTCGGCTCACTAGCCTGCAAGTGGTCACCAGGTCTCCAAGCTGCTCCAATCAATCCTTCACAACATTTTCAGTTTGTTCTGCTTTCCCACTTTCTGTGCGGTTTGGTGAATTCATTTCCATGGCCTTCTGCATCATGCTTAAATAAAAGTCCAGCAAGTGGCTGACTCTCCTCTACGCTGTAATACTGAACCAATCATGGTATGTGCAAAGAAAATCCAATCCAAATTTCAAATAAGGCTAAAAGAGTTTTCCTGCCAGACAGAAATAGCCTTTAGACAAGGCTGTCAGACCTTGCAGCGGTAACTAATTGGGACTTAACTTCATACTGTAGACCACAGTACTAGTATTGTTAGAGTATTAAGGACTGAGTTTTATTTTGAAGCTTGTACATTGGACTCAGAAATCAGTATACTGCAAATTAAATCATTTCAAACATCTTTTACCATAAAGTCTGTAATACAGCTTGAAAATGAACTTATATACACTCAAAATAACACGAAGGGTTAGGTTAGAATTGGCACTGGGCTGGACCGAAGTGCTGGGGTTCACTTTATGTTACAATTATGTGTCACTGTTATTGGGTTGTTCATATAATAAAACAACAAGGTGTTTTATAGTAACATCCTATCTAGGGCTGTCCCGATACGATATTGATATCAGACATCGGTCCTATATCAGCCAAAAAACAAATATTGGATTATATCGGCCTGCATCTAATATCTCTGATATCAGCACTCCCATACAAGTAGTCCATTACAGACTCTACTAGCTAGCAGCACCCGGATCCAGCATGCAGAGCCCAGGATATCACAACAACAGTGTGTACTAAGGTACTGACAAAGTAGCAAGGAGTAGGAGTGATATCGGCTTTGTGGCAGTATTTTTCGTTAATGTCCGAAAAAGACATCGCAGCTGAGAGCAAAACTTGTCATGCACAAGTTTATGCCAACATCGGATCAATATCGGTATCGGCCGATACTGAAGGCTACAATATCAGTATTGGTATACCGATATCGGTATCGTATCAGAAGTAAAAAAGTTGTATTGGGACACCCCTAATCCTATCCATGGTTTGAAGACATATACATTCATCGATCTGTCAGGCTCTATTTACTCTGTTTGAATAGAAATCAACTGATTTATAATGACAGTCAGTGACAACAAAGTGATGGGTCATCGTGGCACTTATCTCGCAGTGATGTCATTGTTTGTTGGTTTCAGAGGTTCATTTTTAGCGTGGTGATCACTGGGTATCTGTGGACAACAGCTAAATAGTTAATTGATTTACTGAAGTAATCATTAGGAGCTGCCCTTGATTGCCTTGTTATCCACTTAGCTAACAGAGTCCTGCATTAGTCCACTACATGTAGGTTAATGGCAGTCGAATTGACTTTATATAAATCAATAATCAGTGATAAATCATTTACTGAAGCTTGAGAGGGGGAACAATGGGATCTTTTTTATTAAATTTACTGTTAAGAGGAAGAGTTTACTCATAGGGGATAATGATGACTGATACTTAGTTGGATGTGACTTTCTAAAAGGTGAATCCTTACAAGCCTTGGCGATATGAAACTGCGTCGTGGCCATTAGTGATTTGGACAGAAGTAAAGAACAGATCGTGACCTTACTTTTCTTCCTCTGACCTTTTTCTTTACAACAATCTCCTCAGCCAAAAACCTTCCATAACCATGACAATATCTCCAATACTTTCAGACAACCGTCCAGACGGGACAAAAAGTACCACACTGAACTTAACTGCATCAAAGCCTGGGGGGTTCAAAGACTTAAAAGCTCCATAACATTTTCATCATTAAATTACAGTTTTACAACATTGATTTTACAGTAAACATGCAGGAGTATCGATGACCCAAGATTAAAGACACTCTTCTAAGGTCAAACTGTCTGATACAGAAGGCTCACTAATTAATTAAAACTTTTGCTCTAGTGTTTTGTTACTACAGAAAAATAAATGCTCAAAGCCATACACTGCATACAGTATGGACAGCAAACTGAAGTTGTTTAAGATTTTTTTTTTTTTTTTTTTAGTTTGGAATCAGTTATCCATATTTACTTCAATGTTGGGTGAATGTATGTACATCAAACGATCCTTAAACTACTTCTATAAAACAATAGAAATCCAAGTTTATGGGTGGTCATAAATGCAGTTTTCCAAAAGTGAAACCAAAAGATTTTATGCTCACTCTGCTGGCTTGGCTGCAGTTTTGGTCACAAAGTCCACCTTCTTCATGATAACAAACGGCTAGAGTTGTAGGGCTGTGTCTGGTGAAACTGGTTTATACTAAACAGATCAATATAACCAGATGAAGTATGTGTATGTTAACCTGCATGAGGACACTGCTATGCCATACTCTGCACCCTGTTAGACACTATCACTGGCTGACTCTGTGCTCAGCCATGTTAAGCAAAGTGAGCTCAGTTTTGACTGTATCTTTGGGGGGGTTCTACTTTTATGCTAGTTGTTAATAAGAAATTTAATTTCCATTAAAATGATGAGAAAATCAGTTGCCTCAGAGCCTCTCTAAGATGGAAGCCAGCCTCTAAACTCTCTGTCTCTAAATGTGTAATATAATGGCGCTAGATGCAGAGGTATTTTGGTTTCAATTTGGTACGATGTCCAGAGATAGAGACACATTGACCATCCAGTCAATACTTATGACACATGGAGGTAATATACTTTTTCTTTTGTACAATAACATCAAACTCTTTACACTGAGACATCTTGTTTTTGTGAATATGCAAAGGGTATAAGATGGTTCAGTACTTGAATACACGCTAAGATCTTGTTTTAGTTGTGTGATAGAGACCAAGGTCCACATCCATATCAAAAAAAAATGTCCACATTTAGTCTTTATCTTTATCAACTCATGTTATTGAGATCATTACATCCCCTTACGAAATATTAAACACAAGCCCACCTTAATATTCTACCACAGCTGCCCACTCTGAGACACAAAGCATCTTAACAGCTAACTGCCAGTCTGCCTCACATCCAAGCAGTGATACTGTATAATAAGTAGACGGCAGCTGAGGGATCAATAAATGAGCTTACACCTAAAAATGATTCATGAGCTGCTGAGGGCGACGGGGCTGGGAAACCAGTCCACATTAAAGAGGGAAAACAGGTTCAAAAGATTTCTTCAAGGTCTGTGAGTAGCTCAGAGAACATTTGGAGGCATCATTATGTCAGACTAATAAAGCAGCTCCTCCTCCAGACTAATCTGCCCTCAGCTCTGTCTGGCAGGGCAGGAGCGAATAGATAATAAATGGTCGGTGGATGTCCTTTGCTTCCTGATTCTGTCAGACAGACACTGGGATGAAGCAGCCGACGCTGACCTCGACGAGAGGACACCGCTTTAGTCTGGACGTCAACATCCATCGGCTTTCCTGCACCCTGGATTTAACCCTGGGAAACTCTTAAATTAGCTGCTTCATTGCACGGATTAGAAAACTATAAAGCATGACACTTAAAAGTCTTGAGAGGACTTATGACTCCCTGTCATAGGACGGAAATCAGGAAAAAACAACAAAATCATCAATCAGTTTGTTTTCAGGCGACGAGCAGACACGCGGGGAGTCAATAGCTCACAGTTTCAGTCAATAGACATTCCTCAGGCTGGGAGGAATTCAGGATCTCACCGACTGAGTAACTCTAGGAACCTGTCCGTCCACTTAAATACTTCCTCCCTTCCTTCCTTCCTATTCTGTCCTACTAGGTGCAGTGTTTCCTGACTCACCCCTTCCCTCCAATACATCTCCCTCTTCCTCCGTGGGCTTCCTCTCCATTCTTCTAATGCTGATGAAAAAGTCATTTTCTAACTCTACAGGGCAGGGATCACAATCTAGTACAGCTCTTAAAGTTTACTTTTACATTTAACACACTAGCCGTTCAATATACAGTATATATACACAAAATAAAAGTGAACTGTAGCAGCCTTTCTCAGACATTCAAGGGTTCCTGAAAGCAACTATTGTTTATGGGTCACTTCATACATTGATATAAATGTCAAACACCTGATGGATCTTCTTTTCCTTTTTGGCATCAGTCAACCAAACACAAACTGACATTTGTAGAGGAGAGGTAGAAAAAGGTCGCGTCGTGTCTTGTTTCTATTGTTTCAACCATTTCTGTTGGACAAACAGAGTAAGATTAAACTGGGAAAAAGCTCAAAGTTCCTGAGAGGAGGTTTTTGACATTTATAAAATACACTAGACGGCCTTTTTATGACATGAAAAAGCAAAGAAGACCATCGGGGACAAGACTGACAATTTTTATATTGTATGTTTTGATGCCTCTTACCTGTGTGACGGGGTAGGTGTCAGCCGTGCAGCTTAAACAGCCCCATTTTTACAGTTTACACATTAAACATGAACAAAAAAGTAGCATCAGCATCTACTCTTTAAACTAGGAGCAAGAAACCTGAATCTGGCCATCCTTCAAACACTAAAATGCTGGAACGGATAGGGGGTAAATTGGGATCAAAGGTTCAACTGAGGAGCTTCCACATAGCTTATGTAATACTCTTTCACACAGAGGCAGCTGCTGATTCAAGTCAACAAACCAACATGAAATATTTACTCATATTTGACCCTAATGTTAATAAGGCAATGAAATGTAACTTTATAATACAGGAATCACAGTGTCAAGTGCAAAATCCAAATCCCAACAGCTGTATTTTTTTAACAATTGCACTGTGTGACAGAACTGCATCTAAATCAAGCACTGCTGAGCTGCAGAGATAACCCCATCAGATCATGACTTTGATTTTAATCTACTATTTTTCCAGTTTTAGTTTCGGTGATGAATAATGTAGATGATGAATCCATCCTCTCATCTCGCCCATCCTGACACTATTACCATATCTTTTATATATACATATATTTGGACTGGGCGATAATATGATTGTGGTAAATTTCAGTTCGATCACGGTGATCAGCTGTGAGCATATTTACTCGATCAAACATAGCGGAAATGTGCGTCACAACAGCCAATTAGAGTCAAGGTTTTCCTGCTCACTTCTGTAAGTTGCAGGAGAAGTAAACAGGAGAAATAAACAGAATGACCGAACGTGGAGCTAAATGCGGAACTAAGGGCAGCAAAATAGATGTCAGTAGAAAAAAAGTTATTCTATGTCAGTTGTGTGGTGGTAGTTTGGGTATAATAATGTAATGTGGTGGTAGTTCTGTTTAATTATTTGAAGAAGTACTTCCCGAGTGATTATGAGGAAAGCATTAAAATGCGAGAGTGCAGTCTGCACAGCCTGCCACTGCTGATGCGGTTGACGGCACAAGTAGCATTAGCAGTTTAGCCACAACTAGCGGTGCAGCGGCTAGATCAAAGCAGAAATCAATCGTATCATCTGCGTTTGAATCATTTAATGTTTACATTTTAAGACATCTTCATTATCTCTGAGGAAGCGATTTGTTTTTTTTTTTTGTTTGTTTTTCTTTGGGGGGGGGTCTTATATACCTGCGAAAACACTCTGGACAGTAAACTAGTTCACTGTATTAATTAGTATTTATCTACATTTGTTGTACTGTTAAGTTAAAATGTTTTTTATATTTTTCTAAGTGTATCTTATTCAATTTACTTTATTTACTTTAAAATGTTAAAATAATCTTTAGTTTCCTAAGTTTTTAGTACAGATGCTTTAAAACTGGCAGTTAAAAAAAAAAAGTGATGATTGTGATGGATGATATGACAAAATATATCGTGATCATTGTTTTTGCCAAATCGCCCAGGCCTAACACTCACATATATATCTCAACCAAGCTAAAAGACACTGAATGACATATTTTTTATTGCAGAGAAACTGTTTTAACAAAATTTTCACATCTGATTTGGTCACAAATTGGCATGTAAAACTTATTGAATTAGTGAACTGAACTCAGTCCTATAATGTTTTAAGGCCAGCGTTTGACACCCAGTAACAGTACTGAACTTTGAAGAATTCCACAGCAACAACGCAAACTCGCTCAATCTCAGTATAGTATAAAACAGGTCTTGACATACGCTCATGGACCATTTAGCTCCAGAGATCCTGTCCAAACTCCCTCTGACCTGCTGCTGGATAAGGCTCCTTGTTGTTTTAAGGAACTGTATTTTTATTCACTTTCGGTTTCTACGGGCAACCGAATGACCAATCATCTGGTTGAATCTACAATTACACAGACTACACAAAGCTTTCTTTTCAGGGTTAATCACCAACATTAGATTTTGACCAACATGCTGAATTGACCATTTATCCAATTTGATCCACCCCAGCACAAAATACTTATTTGGCTTCACTGACCATCATGCATAACCAGAGAGAGTCAGGGATAGTTTGAGTCGAGTTTTAGTTTGTTCAGTATTGCTTATAATGTTTATCTGAGGATTTCCCGTCTGTGCAGTTTTGTGAAGAACTATTTGTCCCCTTAAAGATGTCTTCTGTTGTTTTGTTTTTTTTGTCACACTTCCATGTTTTGGATCATCAAAGAAATCTGAATTTCAGACAAGGATAACCTGAGTGAATACAAAATGCAATTTCAGATGATGGTTTCATTTATTATGGAAAAAAGCTTTCCAAGCTTATCTGGGCCTACATGAAAAAGTAACTGTCCCCTCAACCTTATAGCTGGTTGTGCTACCCTCACTTGAGCTTGCGGTCACATACTGATCAGATGGCTGGATCCTCTTATTCAAGATTTCCTCGTAGAGAGCAGAATTCATGGTTCAATCAATTATGGCCAATGGTCCAGGTCCTGTAAAACAGCCCCAGACCATCATAACACCACCATGTTTGACTGTGGGTATAATGCTGTTTTTCTAAAAATGCTGTGTCAGTTTTACTTGTGATGTTAAGATGCTAACATCTCACTTCCAACTGGATGCAAAACAAGCACAAACTGCACAGAGCTGCAGAACTTTATGGGAGAGTTTGCACTCGAATGTCTTATCGCCAGTGTACTTTCAATTGGACCTTAAGACACAGCAGCAAGCAGGGGCCATGAGTGTGCAATTCTTGGCTGTGATTATTAGCTGTGATTCATTCTTAGTGAATTTCCCTCTCTGAGACTTTTTCCCCAGAATCACAAGTGTCCACAACAATAAAAACTGTGAGAGTAGTATTTGACATGTAGGCAAAAAGTTCTTTGTAATTTGAATGGGCCAGCTCAGGAGACAGGGGCCTACACTGAGGACATTAGACAGATACACTGCAGCAGAAAATAAAGGGTATGGTTAATGTATTCATAAAGTCATAATAATAAAACAGATGTTCCTTTTATTAGATTTTTTTTCACTGGAAATATTGACTCTTAGTGGCACCAGTCCTGCTGTGGTGTTTCTATAAAAAGGTTGCAGTAAATGTTTTTCAAGACATTGTCCTCGGCCTTCTACCAATGTGGACAAAACTGGAAAGATATTTTACTGAAACTAACTTACTTATACTGTTTTAAATAAAAACTAGGACCCCGTTGGGGCACTGGCGGGCCCGAGCTGTGTCGCGTCCCCCCCCCAACGCGCTGCCTCCCCGTCCCATTTGTGTCCTCTGGCCATCGCCCTCTCTGGTTACGCCCATCACTGCAAAGACCCTTTTCCTTCATCGGCGTTTGCTGTTCTTCCTGCCAGTGCGTGTTGCTTTCACTTACACTTGCCACAGCCAGCCTCTTGAGTGCCTAGCCTATTGGATATCACTGTCACCTACTCAGGACAGTCATTACCTTTCTATTAATACTTTGTTTTTTAATTTCACATTAATTTCCATATTGTATAAACAACTGGAAAAAACTTGAGCCCCTGCCCCTGTATAATCATGTGCACGTCTCTGTTCTAGCTCTAAGGTGAATCTTCACTGCTCATGTTCTCCTCAGAAGCACTCACCTCACTCCCCTCAGGTTACTGTACACATGCACCAACTGCCTGCTTCAGGTTTGGATGGAGCTTCATGGTTGTCTTTTGGAGAAATGACCAGTCAAGTTGTGTTTGAAATTTGATTTTTTTCAGGGGCAAAAGGAGCCTCTGCATTCTTGTCAAATATGTAAATAGCATGTTTTTGCAGGTGCTAAAAACCAGACTCTGAGTGTGTGTGTGTGTGTGTGTGTGTGTGTGTGTGTGTGTGTGTGTGTGTGTGTGTGTCTGTGTGTGCGTTCAAGTCACATGACATATTTAACCGGATGTAGCTGCAAGACGGAGCCTCGTTCACTCCGTTTCAACTTATCTCAAAAGTGAGGACCTCAACCTATATACCAGTTTTTAAATTGTGTTGATAGGCCAAATAAAACCAGAGTTATGATAAATTATGTCCGCGATACTTTTTTTCTGCTTATTTTGATCACGTTCGGCGCTCGATCGCGCTGTATGAGACAGGAAAACAAAGCATGCACACATTAGCGACAGGTCTTACAGGCGGAAAAGGCTTGCCAAAGGAAAAAAAAAACACACCACAACATCTCTCCTATTGGTGGAAAACTTCACCACAACAACCAATCCAAAATTATATGGTGACTGATTGACAAGGGGCGGGCGCTTACGTTCTTCCTGCAATATGAGAAGGGAGGGAGGGACTCTCAGCAGGGATGCAGTCTGGGACACGTAGTTGCAAACCTAGCGACTTTGTTGTTAGATTCAATGACTTTTCAGACCCCCTAACGACTTTTTTTTAGTAAGAAAGTGACTTTTATCGACTTCTTCTGGAGTTTAGAGACTCTGACATGAAGCAGGCTTTCCTTACTGAGGAGTTAGCAACGCTGCTAAGGGTGCAGAGCCACACATGCGCTCCGAGCTCTGCATGGGAGACTGAAGCTGACAGAGCTGCAGCAGTTAGCAGGTTTCACCCTCAGAGACCACCAGGGGTTCATGTTGAGGCATTTTCAGTTTTTTTTTTTTTTTTTGCCATAGACACTGTCAGCACAATCTGCAGTTACACTAACAAAAATGCTGCAAAAAACAAAGAATTATGGAAAAATTACACATGGACTGACATAGAGGAGGATCTAAACAAGTTTTTTACATCATGTTTTACATCATGCATCATTTACATCATGTTTTTTTGTAGTGGCATAAATAAAAAGTGACATTTGTGAGACTATACAGTGTTTTGTAAATAATTTTACAAAGAACACCTGGGCCATTGCCTGCATTTTGATGTAAATAGAGGTAAATTACTATGTTCTTTGTTAAAAATTTGCATATGTTTTGAAGTTTACAATTTTTATTTGAAGTTTAAGTTTTAAAAACAGTTCATCACACATATTTGTGGTTTTCACAGTAAAAACGTTACTTTTTTCCACTCGGATTTTATGTTTTGTGTGTGAATTTGGGTCCAATGTGTAAATATAGTATGTCAAAATGATAAAATAACTGTAAATTGACACAGGTGAGGTTGTGCTGAAAAAAATGATACCAGGCAAGGCAAGGTAAAAATTTTGTAAGAGGAAATATAAAGGTAAAATCTAAAGTAGTCAAAAACGGCCAATAGTGACTCACAGACTCCACAGACAAGTCCCTTTGGCGCCACTCAGTGGGCAAAACTACTTTGTCTACTGTAATGTATATTTGGGTCATCTTTGGCGCCCCCTAAAACGTAAACCGTGGGGTGCAGCGTCATGATTTTTACAACTTTGAATGGCCATGGAGTGTAGATTGGCCTGAGCAAATTTGGTGTCAGTGGGACGAAAGCCTTAGGAGGACTTAGCGAAATTCCAATGTGTGCGAATCGGCAAAAAATGCAAAATAGCCCTTTTACCGTACATTATACAGATACGCGCTCTTTGACTTTTTCGTAGATCTAATTGAGATACACATGATTGTCAATTTTTGTGTCATTTTGCCAAAGCGTACAGGCGTGACAGTCAACAATGTGTATTTTCACCTTAGGGGACAAGAAAAAATGGACTTTTTTCTCCTGCCATGGGGGGGGCGCTCTTTTAGGGAGTAAAAATTCCTTCACAAATGTGTTGATGGCTGGACATTGCATCATCCTAGAAAACTTGGAGGCCAGTGAGGGCAAAAATAAAGTTATAAGACTTTTAAATATGTGGATTTTTGGGTTATCTTTGGCGCCCCCTAGAACCTAAACCGTGGGGTGCAGCGTCATGATTTGAATAACTTTTAATGGCCATGGGGTGTAGATTGGCCTGAGCAAATGTGGTGCCGGTGGAACGAAAGCCTTCTGAGGAGTTAGCGAAATTCCAATGTGTGCGAATCGGCAAAAAATGCGGAATAACCCTTTAACCGTACATTTGACAGATACGCGCGCATGGACTTTTTTGTAGATCTTATTGAGATACATGTGTGTGTCAATTTTTGTGTCATTTTGACAAAGCGTACAGGCGTGACAGTCAACAATGTGTATTTTCACCTTATGGGACAAGAAAAAATGGACTTTTTTCTCCTGCCATGGGGGGGCACTCTTTTGGGGAGTAAAAATTCCTTCACAAATGTGTTGATGGCTGGACATTGCATCATCCTAGAAAACTTGGAGGCCAGTGAGGGCAAAAATAAAAAGTTATAAGACTTTTAAATATGTGGATTTTAGGGTTATCTTTGGCGCCCCCTAGAACCTAAACCGTGGGGTGCAGCGTCATGATTTGAATAACTTTTAATGGCCATGGGGTGTAGATTGGCCTGAGCAAATGTGGTGCCGGTGGAACGAAAGCCTTCGGAGGAGTTAGCGAAATTCCAATGTGTGCGGATCGGCAAAAAATGAGAAATAACCCTTTAACCGTACATTTGACAGATACGCCCGCACTGACTTTTTTGTAGATCTTATTGAGATACATGTGTGTGTCAATTTTTGTGTCATTTTGACAAAGCGTACAGGCGTGACAGTCAATAGTGTGAATTTTCACCTTAGGGGGCGCTATGGAGCCATTTTGCATTTTCTTGTTTGGGCGACTTCGGAATATCAAATTTTTCACCAGGCCCGGTCGTCCTGCCAAATTTCATGAGTTTTCGCCAGTGGGAAGTGGGCCATTTTCCAGTTCAAAGGGGAGGAAAAAGAAAAACTAGGACCCCGTTGGGGCACTGGCGGGCCCGAGCCGTGTCGCGTCCCCCCCCAACGTGCTGCCTCCCCGTCCCATTTGTGTCCTCTGGCCATCGCCCTCTCTGGTAACGCCCATCACTGCAAAGACCCTTTTCCTTCATCGGCGTTTGCTGTTCTTCCTGCCAGTGCGTGTTGCTTTCACTTACACTTGCCACAGCCAGCCTCGTGAGTGCCTAGCCTATTGGATATCACTGTCACCTACACAGGACAGTCATTACCTTTCTATTAATACTTTGTGTTTTAATTTCACATTAATTTCCATATTGTATAAACGACTGGAAAAAACTTGAGCCCCTGCCCCTGTATAATCATGTGCATGTCTCTGTTCTAGCTCCAAGGTGAATCTTCACTGCTCATGTTCTCCTCAGAAGCACTCACCTCACTCCCCTCAGGTTACTGTACACATGCACCAACTGCCTGCTTCAGGTTTGGATGGAGCTTCATGGTTGTCTTTTGGAGAAATGACCAGTCAAGTTGTGTTTGAAATTTGATTTTTTTCAGGGGCAAAAGGAGCCTCTGCATTCTTGTCAAATATGTAAATAGCATGTTTTTGCAGGTGCTAAAAACCAGACTCTGAGTGTGTGTGTGTGTGTGTGTGTGTGTGTGTGTGTGTGTGCGTGTGTGTGTGTCTATGTGTGCGTTCAAGTCACATGACATATTTAACCTGATGTAGCTGCAAGACGGAGCCTTGTTGACTCTCCGTTTCAACTTATCTCAAAAGTGAGGACCTCAACCTATATACCAGTTTTTAAATTGTGTTGATAGGCCAAATAAAACCAGAGTTATGATAAATTATGTCCGCGATACTTTTTTTCTGCTTATTTTGATCACGTTCGGCGCTCGATCGCGCTGTATGAGACAGGAAAACATAGCATGCAGACATTAGCGACAGGTCTTACAGGCGGAAAAGGCTTGCCAAAAGAAAAAAAAAACACACCACAACATCTCTCCTATTGGTGGAAAACTTCACCACAACAACCAATCCAAAATTATATGGTGACTGATTGACAAGGGGCGGGCGCTTACGTTCTTCCTGCAACATGAGAAGGGAGGGAGGGACTCTCAGCAGGGATGCAGTCTGGGACACGTAGTTGCAAACCTAGCGACTTTGTTGTTAGATTCAATGACTTTTCAGACACCCTAAAGACTTTTTTTTAGAAAGAAAGGGACTTTTATCGACTTCTTCTGGAGTTTAGAGACTCTGACATGAAGCAGGCTTTCCTTACTGAGGAGTTAGCAACGCTGCTAAGGGTGCAGAGCCACACATGCGCTCAGAGCTCTGCATGGGAGACTGAAGCTGACAGAGCTGCAGCAGTTAGCAGGTTTCACCCTCAGAGACCACCAGGGGTTCATGTTGAGGCATTTTAATTTTTTTTTTTTTGTGCCATAGACACTGTCAGCAAAATCTGCAGTTACACTAACAAAAATGCTGCAAAAAACAAAGAATTATGGAAAAATTACACATGGACTGACATAGAGGAGGATCTACACAAGTTTTTTACATCATGTTTTACATCATGCATCATTTACATCATGTTTTTTTGTAGTGGCATAAATAAAAAGTGACATTTGTGAGACTATACAGTGTTTTGTAAATAATTTTACAAAGAACGCCTGGGCCATTGCCTGCATTTTGATGTAAATAGAGGTAAATTACTATGTTCTTTGTTAAAAATTTGCATATGTTTTGAAGTTTACAATTTTTATTTGAAGTTTAAGTTTTAAAAACAGTTCATCACACATATTTGTGGTTTAATTTCACATTAATTTCCATATTGTATAAATGACTGGAAAAAACTTGAGCCCCTGCCCCTGTATAATCATGTGCACGTCCCTGTTCTAGCTCCAAGGTGAATCTTCACTGCTCATGTTCTCCTCAGAAATAGTCACCTCACTCCCCTCAGGTTACTGTACACATGCACCAACTATCTGCTTCAGGTTTGAAATGGAGCTTCATGGTTGTCTTTTGGAGAAATGAACAGTCAAGTTGTGTTTGAAATTTGATTTTTTTCAGGGGCAAAAGGAAGCCTCTGCATTCTTGTCAAATATGTAAACAGCATGTTTTTGCAGGTGCTAAAAAACAGACTCTGAGTGTGTGTGTGTGTCTGTGTGTGTGTGTGTGTGTGTGTGTGTGTGTGTGTATGTTGGCGTGTGTGTATATGTGTGTGTATCCTGCAGTACTCTGTACTCCTGCAGTGGCCAAAAAGACTTTTAAGAATGTGGATTTTTGGGTCATCTTTGGCGCCCCCTAGAACTGCAGTACTCTGTACTCCTGCAGTGGCCAAAATGACTTTTAAGAATGTGGATTTTTGGGTCATCTTTGGCGCCCCCTAGAACGTAAACCGTGGGGTGCAGCGTCATGATTTTTACAACTTTGAATGGGCATGGGGTGTAGATTGCCCTGAGCAAATTTGGTATCGGTGGGACGAAAGCCTCAGGAGGAGATAGCCACATTCCAATGTGTGCGAATCGGCAAAAAATGCAAAATAGCCCTTTAACCGTACATTATACAGATACGCGCTCTTTGACTTTTTCGTAGATCTAATTGAGATACACATGATTGTCAATTTTTGTGTCAATATGACAAAGCGTTCAGGCGTGACACTCAACAATGTGTATTTTTATGGAAGGGGACAAGAAAAAATTGACTTTTTTCTCCTACCATGGGGGGGCGCTCTTTTGGGGAGTAAAAATTCCTTCACAAATGTGTTGATGGCTGGACATTGCATCATCCTAGAAAACTTGGAGGCCAGTGAGGACAAAAATAAAAAGTTATAAAACATTTAAGAATGTGGATTTTTGGGTTATTTTTGGCGCCCCCTAGAACCTAAACCATGGGGTGCAGCATCATGATTTGAATAACTTTTAATGGCCATGGGGTGTAGATTGGCCTGAGAAAATGTGGTGCCGGTGGAACGAAAGCCTTCGGAGGAGTTAGCGAAATTCCAATGTGTGCGTATCGGCAAAAAATGCGGAATAACCCTTTAACTGTACATTTGACAGATACGCGCGCATGGACTTTTTTGTAGATCTTATTGAGTTACATGTGTGTGTCAATTTTTGTGTCATTTTGACAAAGCGTATAGGCGTGACACTCAACAATGTGTATTTTCACCTTAGGGGACAAGAAAAAATGGACTTTTTTCTCCTGCCATGGGGGGGCGCTCTTTTGGGGAGTAAAAATTCCTTCACAAATGTGTTGATGGCTGGACATTGCATCATCCTAGAAAACTTGGAGGCCAGTGAGGACAAAAATAAAAAGTTATAAGACTTTTAAATATGTGGATTTTAGTGTTATCTTTGGCGCCCCCTAGAACCTAAACCTTGGGGTGCAGCGTCATGATTTTGATAACTTTTAATGGCCACGGGGTGTAGATTGGCCTGAGCAAATGTGGTGTCGGTGGAACGAAAGCCTTCGGAGGAGTTAGCGAAATTCCAATGTGTGCGGATCGGCAAAAAATGCGAAATAACCCTTTAACCGTAATTTTGACAGATACGGCCGCACTGACTTTTTTGTAGATCTTATTGAGATACATATGTGTGTCAATTTTTGTGTCAATATGACAAAGCGTACAGGCGTGACAGTCAATAGTGTGAATTTCCACCTTAGGGGGCGCTATGGAGCCATTTTGCATTTTATTGTTTGGGCGACTTCAGAATATCGAATTTTTCACCAGGCCCGGTCGTCCTGCCAAATTTCATGAGTTTTCGCCAGTGGGAAGTGGGCCATTTTCCAGTTCAAAGGGGAGGAAAAAGAAGAACTAGGGCCCCGTTGGGGCACTGGCGGGCCCGAGCCGTGTCACGCCGCCCCCAGCGCGACCGCCTCCCCCACCCGATCGCGTCACACTCAAGGTCCAAAGATGGTGTGCGCACTTGTTTGTGGTCATTTACCATTATAATGAACGGGAGGCGCAGTTTCTACCAAAACGCTCGCTGCAGAAAAACTCCATGTCCTATTTGAAAAAAGTCTGGACCATGAGTGAGGGCACAAACACAGCTAAGATATATCCAAATGGCAAGTTGCTCCTCCTTTCGCTTTTGCCGAGAGAGCAGTGCGTTTGAGCCATTGAATGATGAACAGGAAAAACTTGACTTTATTCTCCTGCCATGGGGGGGTGCTCTTTTAAAGAGAAAAAACTCCTTCACAAATGTGTTGATGGCTGGACATTGCATCATCCTAGAAAACATGGAGGCCAGTGAGGACAAAAATAAAAAGTTACAAGACTTTTAAATATGTGGATTTTAGGGTTATATTTGGCGCCCCCTAGAACCTAAAGCGTGGGGTGCAGCGTCATGATTTGAATAACTTTTAATGGCCATGGGGTGTAGATTGGCCTGAGCAAATGTGGTGCCGGTGGAACGAAAGCCTTCGGAGGAATTAGCGAAATTCCAATGTGTGCGAATCTGCAAAAAATGCGAAATAACCCTTTAACCATACATTTTACAGATACGTGGCCATTGACTTTTTCGAAGATCTTATTGAAATACACGTGTATGTAAAATTTTGTTTCAATACGACAAAACATACAGGCGTAGCACTCAACAATGTGTATTTTCACCTTAGTGGACAAGAAAAAATTGACTTTTTTCTCCTGCCATGGGGGGGCGCTCTTTTGCCGAGTAAAAATTCCTTCACAAATGTGTTGATGGCTGGACATTGCATCATCCTAGAAAACTTGGAGGCCAGTGGGGACAAAAATAAAAAGTTATAAGACTTTTAAATATGTGGATTTTACGGTTATCTTTGGCGCCCCCTAGAACCTAAACCGTGGGGTGCAGCGTCATGATTTGAATAACTTTTAATGGCCATGGGGTGTAGATTGGCCTGAGCAAATGTGGTGCCGGTGGAACGAAAGCCTTCGGAGGAGTTAGCGAAATTCCAATGTGTGCAGATCGGCAAAAAATGCGGAATAACCCTTTAACCGTACATTTGACAGATACGCGCGCATTGACTTTTTCGTAGATCTTATTGAGATACATGTGTGTGTCAATTTTTGTGTCATTTTGCCAAAGCGTACAGGTGTTACACTCAACAATGTGTATTTTCACCTTAGGGGACAAGAAAAAATGGACTTTTTTCTCCTGCCATGGGGGGGCGCTCTTTTGGGGAGTAAAAATTCCTTCACAAATGTGTTGATGGCTGGACATTGCATCATCCTAGAAAACTTGGAGGCCAGTGAGGGCAAAAATAAAAAGTTATAAGACTTTTAAATATGTGGATCTTAGGGTTATCTTTGGCGCCCCCTAGAACCTAAACCGTGGGGTGCAGCGTCATGATTTGAATAACTTTTAATGGCCATGGGGTGTAGATTGGCCTGAGCAAATGTGGTGCCGGTGGAACGAAAGCCTTCGGAGGAGTTAGCGAAATTCCAATGTGTGCGGATCGGCAAAAAATGCGAAATAACCCTTTAACCGTACATTTGACAGATACGCCCGCACTGACTTTTTTGTAGATCTTATTGAGATACATGTGTGTGTCAATTTTTGTGTCATTTTGACAAAGCGTACAGGCGTGACAGTCAATAGTGTGAATTTTCACCTTAGGGGGCGCTATGGAGCCATTTTGCATTTTCTTGTTTGGGCGACTTCGGAATATCAAATTTTTCACCAGGCCCGGTCGTCCTGCCAAATTTCATGAGTTTTCGCCAGTGGGAAGTGGGCCATTTTCCAGTTCAAAGGGGAGGAAAAATAATAATAACTAGGACCCCGTTGGGGCACTGGCGGGCCCGAGCTGTGTCGCGTCCCCCCCCCCAACGCGCTGCCTCCCCGTCCCATTTGTGTCCTCTGGCCATCGCCCTCTCTGGTAACGCCCATCACTGCAAAGACCCTTTTCCTTCATCGGCGTTTGCTGTTCTTCCTGCCAGTGCGTGTTGCTTTCACTTACACTTGCCACAGCCAGCCTCGTGAGTGCCTAGCCTATTGGATATCACTGTCACCTACACAGGACAGTCATTACCTTTCTATTAATACTTTGTTTTTTAATTTCACATTAATTTCCATATTGTATAAACAACTGGAAAAAACTTGAGCCCCTGCCCCTGTATAATCATGTGCACGTCTCTGTTCTAGCTCTAAGGTGAATCTTCACTGCTCATGTTCTCCTCAGAAGCAGTCACCTCACTCCCCTCAGGTTACTGTACACATGCACCAACTGCCTGCTTCAGGTTTGGATGGAGCTTCATGGTTGTCTTTTGGAGTAATGACCAGTCAAGTTGTGTTTGAAATTTGATTTTTTTCAGGGGCAAAAGGAGCCTCTGCATTCTTGTCAAATATGTAAATAGCATGTTTTTGCAGGTGCTAAAAACCAGACTCTGAGTGTGTGTGTGTGCGTGTGTGTGTGTGTCTGTGTGTGTGTGTGTGTGTGTGTGTGCGTTCAAGTCACATGACATATTTAACCGGATGTAGCTGCAAGACGGAGCCTCGTTGACTCTCCGTTTCAACTTATCTCAAAAGTGAGGACCTCAACCTATATACCAGTTTTTAAATTGTGTTGATAGGCCAAATAAAACCAGAGTTATGATAAATTATGTCCGCGATACTTGTTTTCTGCTTATTTTGATCACGTTCGGCGCTCGATCGCGCTGTATGAGACAGGAAAACATAGCATGCAGACATTCGCGACAGGTCTTACAGGCGGAAAAGGCTTGCCAAAGGAAAAAAAAAACACACCACAACATCTCTCCTATTGGTGGAAAACTTCACCACAACAACCAATCCAAAATTATATGGTGACTGATTGACAAGGGGCGGGCGCTTACGTTCTTCCTGCAATATGAGAAGGGAGGGAGGGACTCTCAGCAGGGATGCAGTCTGGGACACGTAGTTGCAAACCTAGCGACTTTGTTGTTAGATTCAATGACTTTTCAGACCCCCTAACGACTTTTTTTTAGAAAGAAAGTGACTTTTATCGACTTCTTCTGGAGTTTAGAGACTCTGACATGAAGCAGGCTTTCCTTACTGAGGAGTTAGCAACGCTGCTAAGGGTGCAGAGCCACACATGCGCTCAGAGCTCTGCATGGGAGACTGAAGCTGACAGAGCTGCAGCAGTTAGCAGGTTTCACCCTCAGAGACCACCAGGGGTTCATGTTGAGGCATTTTCAGTTTTTTTTTTTTGCCATAGACACTGTCAGCACAATCTGCAGTTACACTAACAAAAATGCTGCAAAAAACAAAGTCCATGTGTAATTTTTCCATAATTCTAACAGAGGAGGATCTACACAAGTTTTTTACATCATGTTTTACATCATGCATCATTTACATCATGTTTTTTTGTAGTGGCATAAATAAAAAGTGACATTTGTGAGACTATACAGTGTTTTGTAAATAATTTTACAAAGAACACCTGGGCCATTGCCTGCATTTTGATGTAAATAGAGGTAAATTACTATGTTCTTTGTTAAAAATTTGCATATGTTTTGAAGTTTACAATTTTTATTTGAAGTTTAAGTTTTAAAAACAGTTCATCACACATATTTGTGGTTTTCACAGTAAAAACGTTACTTTTTTCCACTCGGATTTTATGTTTTGTGTGTGAATTTGGGTCCAATGTGTAAATATAGTATGTCAAAATGATAAAATAACTGTAAATTGACACAGGTGAGGTTGTGCTGAAAAAAATGATACCAGGCAAGGCAAGGTAAAAATTTTGTAAGAGGAAATATAAAGGTAAAATCTAAAGTAGTCAAAAACGGCCAATAGTGACTCACAGACTCCACAGACAAGTCCCTTTGGCGCCACTCAGTGGGCAAAACTACTTTGTCTACTGTAATGTATATTTGGGTCATCTTTGGCGCCCCCTAAAACGTAAACCGTGGGGTGCAGCGTCATGATTTTTACAACTTTGAATGGCCATGGAGTGTAGATTGGCCTGAGCAAATTTGGTGTCATTGGGACGAAAGCCTTAGGAGGAGTTAGCGAAATTCCAATGTGTGCGAATCGGCAAAAAATGCAAAATAGCCCTTTTACCGTACATTATACAGATACGCGCTCTTTGACTTTTTCATAGATCTAATTGAGATACACATGATTGTCAATTTTTGTGTCATTTTGCCAAAGCGTACAGGCGTGACAGTCAACAATGTGTATTTTCACCTTAGGGGACAAGAAAAAATGGACTTTTTTCTCCTGCCATGGGGGGCGCTCTTTTAGGGAGTAAAAATTCCTTCACAAATGTGTTGATGGCTGGACATTGCATCATCCTAGAAAACTTGGAGGCCAGTGAGGACAAAAATAAAAAGTTATAAGACTTTTAAAAATGTGGATTTTTGGGTTATCTTTGGCGCCCCCTAGAACGTAAACCGTGGGGTGCAGCGTCATGATTTGAATAACTTTTAATGGCCATGGGGTGTAATTTGGCCTGAGCAAATGTGGTGCCGGTGGAACGAAAGCCTTCGGAGGAGTTAGCGAAATTCCAATGTGTGCGGATCGGCAAAAAATGCGGAATAACCCTTTAACCGTACATTTGACAGATACGCGCACATTGACTTTTTCGTAGATCTTATTGAGATACACGTGATAGTCAAATTTTGTGTCAATATGACAAAGCGTACAGGTGTCACACTCAACAATGTGAATTTTCACCTTACGGGACAAGAAAAAATTGACTTTTTTCTCCTGCCATGGGGGGGCGCTCTTTTGGGGAGTAAAAATTCCTTCACAAATGTGTTGATGGCTGGACATTGCATCATCCTAGAAAACTTGGAGGCCAGTGAGGGCAAAAATAAAAAGTTATAAGACTTTGAAATATGTGGATTTTAGGGTTATCTTTGGCGCCCCCTAGAACCTAAACCGTGGGGTGCAGCATAATGATTTGAATAACTTTTAATGGCCATGGGGTGTAGATTGGCCTGAGCAAATGTGGTGCCGGTGGAACAAAAGCCTTCGGAGGAGTTAGCGAAATTCCAATGTGTGCGGATCGGCAAAAAATGCGCAATAACCCTTTAACCGTACATTTGACAGATACGCCCGCACTGACTTTTTTGTAGATCTTATTGAGATACATGTGTGTGTCAATTTTTGTGTCATTTTGACAAAGCGTACAGGCGTCAGGTGAATTTTTCACCTTAGGGGGCGCTATGGAGCCATTTTGCATTGTATTGTTTGGGCGACTTCAGAATATCAAATTTTTCACCAGGCCCGGTCGTCCTGCCAAATTTCATGAGTTTTCGCCAGTGGGAAGTGGGCCATTTTCCAGTTCAAAGGGGAGGAAAAAGAAAAAAGAAACAAAGAAAAACCACTTGGGGAATAATAGGGCTCTCGCAGCTGCTTAGCAGCTACGCTCGGGCCCTAATAATAATAACAAAAGAAGGAAACTACAGGAACAAGAGGGCTCTCGCAGCTGCTTAGCAGCTACGCTCGGGCCCTAACTAGGACCCCGTTGGGGCACTGGCGGGCCCGAGCCGTGTCGCGTCCCCCCCCCCCCCCCCAACGTGCTGCCTTCCCGTCCCATTTGTGTCCTCTGGCCATCGCCCTCTCTGGTAACGCCCATCACTGCAAAGACCCTTTTCCTTCATCGGCGTTTGCTGTTCTTCCTGCCAGTGCGTGTTGCTTTCACTTACACTTGCCACAGCCAGCCTCGTGAGTGCCTAGCCTATTGGATATCACTGTCACCTACACAGGACAGTCATTACCTTTCTATTAATACTTTGTGTTTTAATTTCACATTAATTTCCATATTGTATAAACGACTGGAAAAAACTTGAGCCCCTGCCCCTGTATAATCATGTGCATGTCTCTGTTCTAGCTCCAAGGTGAATCTTCACTGCTCATGTTCTCCTCAGAAGCACTCACCTCACTCCCCTCAGGTTACTGTACACATGCACCAACTGCCTGCTTCAGGTTTGGATGGAGCTTCATGGTTGTCTTTTGGAGAAATGACCAGTCAAGTTGTGTTTGAAATTTGATTTTTTTCAGGGGCAAAAGGAGCCTCTGCATTCTTGTCAAATATGTAAATAGCATGTTTTTGCAGGTGCTAAAAACCAGACTCTGAGTGTGTGTGTGTGTGTGTGTGTGTGCGTGTGTGTGTGCGTGTGTGTGTGTCTGTGTGTGCGTTCAAGTCACATGACATATTTAACCTGATGTAGCTGCAAGACGGAGCCTCGTTGACTCTCCGTTTCAACTTATCTCAAAAGTGAGGACCTCAACCTATATACCAGTTTCTAAATTGTGTTGATAGGCCAAATAAAACCAGAGTTATGATAAATTATGTCCGCGATACTTTTTTTCTGCTTATTTTGATCACGTTCGGCGCTCCGATCGCGCTGTATGAGACAGGAAAACATAGCATGCAGACATTAGCGACAGGTCTTACAGGCGGAAAAGGCTTGCCAAAAGAAAAAAAAACACACCACAACATCTCTCCTATTGGTGGAAAACTTCACCACAACAACCAATCCAAAATTATATGGTGACTGATTGACAAGGGGCGGGCGCTTACGTTCTTCCTGCAACATGAGAAGGGAGGGAGGGACTCTCAGCAGGGATGCAGTCTGGGACACGTAGTTGCAAACCTAGCGACTTTGTTGTTAGATTCAATGACTTTTCAGACACCCTAACGACTTTTTTTTAGAAAGAAAGGGACTTTTATCGACTTCTTCTGGAGTCTAGAGACTCTGACATGAAGCAGGCTTTCCTTACTGAGGAGTTAGCAACGCTGCTAAGGGTGCAGAGCCACACATGCGCTCAGAGCTCTGCATGGGAGACTGAAGCTGACAGAGCTGCAGCAGTTAGCAGGTTTCACCCTCAGAGACCACCAGGGGTTCATGTTGAGGCATTTTAATTTTTTTTTTTTTGTGCCATAGACACTGTCAGCAAAATCTGCAGTTACACTAACAAAAATGCTGCAAAAAACAAAGAATTATGGAAAAATTACACATGGACTGACATAGAGGAGGATCTACACAAGTTTTTTACATCATGTTTTACATCATGCATCATTTACATCATGTTTTTTTGTAGTGGCATAAATAAAAAGTGACATTTGTGAGACTATACAGTGTTTTGTAAATAATTTTACAAAGAACGCCTGGGCCATTGCCTGCATTTTGATGTAAATAGAGGTAAATTACTATGTTCTTTGTTAAAAATTTGCATATGTTTTGAAGTTTACAATTTTTATTTGAAGTTTAAGTTTTAAAAACAGTTCATCACACATATTTGTGGTTTAATTTCACATTAATTTCCATATTGTATAAATGACTGGAAAAAACTTGAGCCCCTGCCCCTGTATAATCATGTGCACGTCCCTGTTCTAGCTCCAAGGTGAATCTTCACTGCTCATGTTCTCCTCAGAAATAGTCACCTCACTCCCCTCAGGTTACTGTACACATGCACCAACTATCTGCTTCAGGTTTGAAATGGAGCTTCATGGTTGTCTTTTGGAGAAATGAACAGTCAAGTTGTGTTTGAAATTTGATTTTTTTCAGGGGCAAAAGGAAGCCTCTGCATTCTTGTCAAATATGTAAACAGCATGTTTTTGCAGGTGCTAAAAAACAGACTCTGAGTGTGTGTGTGTGTCTGTGTGTGTGTGTGTGTGTGTGTGTGTGTGTGTGTGTGTATGTTGGCGTGTGTGTATATGTGTGTGTATCCTGCAGTACTCTGTACTCCTGCAGTGGCCAAAAAGACTTTTAAGAATGTGGATTTTTGGGTCATCTTTGGCGCCCCCTAGAACTGCAGTACTCTGTACTCCTGCAGTGGCCAAAATGACTTTTAAGAATGTGGATTTTTGGGTCATCTTTGGCGCCCCCTAGAACGTAAACCGTGGGGTGCAGCGTCATGATTTTTACAACTTTGAATGGGCATGGGGTGTAGATTGCCCTGAGCAAATTTGGTATCGGTGGGACGAAAGCCTTAGGAGGAGATAGCCACATTCCAATGTGTGCGAATCGGCAAAAAATGCAAAATAGCCCTTTAACCGTACATTATACAGATACGCGCTCTTTGACTTTTTCGTAGATCTAATTGAGATACACATGATTGTCAATTTTTGTGTCAATATGACAAAGCGTTCAGGCGTGACACTCAACAATGTGTATTTTTATGTAAGGGGACAAGAAAAAATTGCCTTTTTTCTCCTACCATGGGGGGCGCTCTTTTGGGGAGTAAAAATTCCTTCACAAATGTGTTGATGGCTGGACATTGCATCATCCTAGAAAACTTGGAGGCCAGTGAGGACAAAAATAAAAAGTTATAAAACATTTAAGAATGTGGATTTTTGGGTTATTTTTGGCGCCCCCTAGAACCTAAACCATGGGGTGCAGCATCATGATTTGAATAACTTTTAATGGCCATGGGGTGTAGATTGGCCTGAGCAAATGTGGTGCCGGTGGAACGAAAGCCTTCGGAGGAGTTAGCGAAATTCCAATGTGTGCGTATCGGCAAAAAATGCGGAATAACCCTTTAACTGTACATTTGACAGATACGCGCGCACTGACTTTTTTGTAGATCTTATTGAGTTACATGTGTGTGTCAATTTTTGTGTCATTTTGACAAAGCGTATAGGCGTGACACTCAACAATGTGTATTTTCACCTTAGGGGACAAGAAAAAATGGACTTTTTTCTCCTGCCATGGGGGGCGCTCTTTTGGGGAGTAAAAATTCCTTCACAAATGTGTTGATGGCTGGACATTGCATCATCCTAGAAAACTTGGAGGCCAGTGAGGACAAAAATAAAAAGTTATAAGACTTTTAAATATGTGGATTTTAGTGTTATCTTTGGCGCCCCCTAGAACCTAAACCTTGGGGTGCAGCGTCATGATTTGAATAACTTTTAATGGCCACGGGGTGTAGATTGGCCTGAGCAAATGTGGTGCCGGTGGAACGAAAGCCTTCGGAGGAGTTAGCGAAATTCCAATGTGTGCGGATCGGCAAAAAATGCGAAATAACCCTTTAACCGTAATTTTGACAGATACGGCCGCACTGACTTTTTTGTAGATCTTATTGAGATACATATGTGTGTCAATTTTTGTGTCAATATGACAAAGCGTACAGGCGTGACAGTCAATAGTGTGAATTTCCACCTTAGGGGGCGCTATGGAGCCATTTTGCATTTTATTGTTTGGGCGACTTCAGAATATCGAATTTTTCACCAGGCCCGGTCGTCCTGCCAAATTTCATGAGTTTTCGCCAGTGGGAAGTGGGCCATTTTCCAGTTCAAAGGGGAGGAAAAAGAAGAAAGAAAGAAAGAACTAGGGCCCCGTTGGGGCACTGGCGGGCCCGAGCTGTGTCACGCCGCCCCCAACACGACCGCCTCTCCCTCCCGATCGCGTCACACTCAAGGTTCAACGATGGTGTGCGCACTTGTCTGTGGTCATTTACCATTATAATGAATGGGAGGCGCAGTTTCTACCAAAACGCTTGCTGCAGACAAACTACATGTCCTATTTGAAAAAAGTCTGGACCATGAGTGAGGGCACAAACACAGCTAGGATATATCCAAACGGCAAGTTGCTCCTCCTTTCGTTTTTTTCCGAGAGAGCGATGTGTTTGAGCCATTGAGCGATGGGCAGGAAAAACTTGACTTTTTCTCCTGCCATGGGGGGGCACTCTTTTAGGGAGAAAAAATTCCTTCACAAATGTGTTGATGGCTAGACATTGCATCATCCTAGAAAACTTTGAAGCCAGTGAGGACAAAAATGAAAAGTTATAAGACTTTTAAGAATGTGGATTTTTGGGTTATCTTTGGCGACCCCTAGAACGTAAACCGTGGGGTGCAGCATCATGATTTGTACAACTTTTAATGGCCATGGGGTGTAGATTGGCCTGAGCAAATTTGGTGCCGGTGGAACGAAAGCTTTAGGAGGAGTTAGCCACATTCCAATGTGTGCGAATCAACCAAAAATGCGAAATAGCCCTTTAACCGTACATTTTGCAGACACGAGCGCATTGACTTTTTCGTAGATCTTATTGAGATACACGTGATTATCAAATTTTGTTTCAATATGACAAAGCGTACAGGCGTGACATTCAACAATGTGTATTTTCACCTTATAGGACAAGAAAAAATGGCCTTTTTTCTCCTGCCATGGGGGGGCGCTCTTTTGGGGAGTAAAAATTCCTTCACAAATGTGTTGATGGCTGGACATTGCATCATCCTAGAAAACTTGGAGGCCAGTGAGGACAGAAATAAAAAGTTATAAGACTTGTAAGAATGTGGATTTTTGGGTTATCTTTGGCGCCCCCTACAACGTAAACCGTGGGGTGCAGCGTAATGATTTGTACAACTTTTAATGGCCATGGGGTGTAGATTGGCCTGAGCAAATGTGGTGCCGGTGGAACGAAAGCCTTCGGAGGAGTTAGCGAAATTCCAATGTGTGCGGATCGGCAAAAAATGCGAAATAGCCCTTTAACCGTACATTTGACAGATACGCCCGCACTGACTTTTTTGTAGATCTTATTGAGATACACGTGTGTGTCAAATTTTGTGTCATTTTGACAAAGCGTACAGGCGTGACACTCAATCATGTGAATTTTTCACCTTAGGGGGCGCTATGGAGCCATTTTGCATTTGATTGTTTGGGTGACTTCAGAATATCGAATTTTTCACCAGGCCCGGTCGTCCTGCCAAATTTCATGAGTTTTCACCAGTGGGAAGTGGGCCATTTTCCAGTTCAAAGGGGCAGAAAAATAATAAGAAGAAGAAGAAGAACTAGGGCCCCGTTGGGGCACTGGCGGGCCCGAGCTGTGTCGCGCCGCCCCCAACGCGACCGCCTCTCCCTCCCGATCGCGTCACACTCAAGGTCCAAAGATGGTGTTCTCACTTGTCTGTGGTCATTTACCATTACAATGAATGGGAGGCGCAGTTTCTACCAAAACGCTCGCTGCAGACAAACTACATGTCCTATTTGAAAAAAGTCTGGACCATGAGTGAGGGCACAAACACAGCTAGGATATATCCAAATGGCAGGTTGCTCCTCCTTACGGTGTTGCCTGGAGAGCGATGCGATTGAGCCATTGAGCGATGGGCAGGAAAAACTTGACTTTTTCTCCGGCCATGGGGGGGGCGCTGTTTTGGGGAGTAAAAATTCCCTCACAAATGTGTTGATGGCTAGACATTGCATCATCCTAGAAAACTTGGAGGCCAGTGAGGACAAAAATAAAAAGTTCTAAGACTTTTAAGAATGTGGATTTTTGGGTCCTCTTTGGCGCCCCCTAGAACGTAAACCATGGGGTGCAGCGTCATGATTTTTACAACTTTTAATGGCCATGGGGTGTAGATTGGCCTGAGCAAATTTGTTGTCAGTGGGACGAAATCCTTAGGAGGAGTCAGCCACATTCCAATGTGTGCGAATCGGCAAAAAATGCAAAATAGCCCTTTAGCCGTACAGTTTACAGATACGCGTGCATTGACTTTTTCGTAGATCTTATTGAGATACACGTGTGTGTCAAATTTTTTGTCAATATGACAAAGCGTACAGGCGTGAATCTCAACAATGTGTATTTTCACCTTAGGGGACAAGAAAAAATTGACTTTTTTGTCCTGCCATGGGGGGGCGCTCTTTTGGGGAGTAAAAATTCCTTCACAAATGTGTTGATGGCTGGACATTGCATCATCCTAGAAAACTTGGAGGCCAGTGAGGACAAAAAAAAAAAGTTATAAAACTTTTAAGAATGTGGATTTTTGGGTTATTTTTGGCGCCCCCTAGAACCTAAACCGTGGGGTGCAGCGTCATGATTTGTACAACTTTGAATGGCCATGGAGTGTAGATTGGCCTGAGCAAATGTGGTGCCGGTGGAACGAAAGCCTTCGGAGGAGTTAGCAAAATTCCAATGTGTGCGGATCGGAAAAAATGCGCAATAACCCTTTAACCGTACATTTGACAGATACGCCCGCACTGACTTTTTTGTAGATCTTATTAAGATACATGTGTGTGTCAATTTTTGTGTCAATATGACAAAGCGTACAGGCGTGACAGTCAATAGTGTGAATTTTCACCTTAGGGGGCGCTATGGAGCCATTTTGCATTTTATTGTTTGGGCGACTTCAGAATATCGAATTTTTCACCAGGCCCGGTCGTCCTGCCAAATTTCCTGAGTTTTCGCCAGTGGGAAGTGGGCCATTTTCCAGTTTAAAGCGGAGGAAAAATAATAATAATAATAATAACAAAAGAAGAATCCATCAGGAACAAGAGGGCTCTCGCAGCTGCTTAGCAGCTACGCTCGGGCCCTAAAGAAGAATCCATCAGGAATAATAGGGCTCTCGCAGCTGCTTAGCAGCTACGCTCGGGCCCTAAAGAAAGAACTAGGGCCCCGTTGGGGCACTGGCGGGCCCGAGCCGTGTCACGCCGCCCCCAGCGCGACCGCCTCCCCCACCCGATCGCGTCACACTCAAGGTCCAAAGATGGTGTGCGCACTTGTTTGTGGTCATTTACCATTATAATGAACGGGAGGCGCAGTTTCTACCAAAACGCTCGCTGCAGAAAAACTCCATGTCCTATTTGAAAAAAGTCTGGACCATGAGTGAGGGCACAAACACAGCTAAGATATATCCAAATGGCAAGTTGCTCCTCCTTTCGCTTTTGCCGAGAGAGCAGTGCGTTTGAGCCATTGAATGATGAACAGGAAAAACTTGACTTTATTCTCCTGCCATGGGGGGGCGCTCTTTTAAAGAGAAAAAACTCCTTCACAAATGTGTTGATGGCTGGACATTGCATCATCCTAGAAAACATGGAGGCCAGTGAGGACAAAAATAAAAAGTTATAAGACTTTTAAATATGTGGATTTTAGGGTTATATTTGGCGCCCCCTAGAACCTAAACCGTGGGGTGCAGCGTCATGATTTGAATAACTTTTAATGGCCATGGGGTGTAGATTGGCCTGAGCAAATGTGGTGCCGGTGGAACGAAAGCCTTCGGAGGAATTAGCGAAATTCCAATGTGTGCGAATCTGCAAAAAATGCGAAATAACCCTTTAACCGTACATTTTACAGATACGTGGCCATTGACTTTTTCGAAGATCTTATTGAAATACACGTGTATGTAAAATTTTGTGTCAATACGACAAAACATACAGGCGTAGCACTCAACAATGTGTTTTTTCACCTTAGTGGACAAGAAAAAATTGACTTTTTTCTCCTGCCATGGGGGAGCGCTCTTTTGCCGAGTAAAAATTCCTTCACAAATGTGTTGATGGCTGGACATTGCATCATCCTAGAAAACTTGGAGGCCAGTGGGGACAAAAATAAAAAGTTATAAGACTTTTAAATATGTGGATTTTACGGTTATCTTTGGCTCCCCCTAGAACCTAAACCGTGGGGTGCAGCGTCATGATTTGAATAACTTTTAATGGCCATGGGGTGTAGATTGGCCTGAGCAAATGTGGTGCCGGTGGAACGAAAGCCTTCGGAGGAGTAAGCGAAATTCCAATGTGTGCGGATCGGCAAAAAATGCGGAATAACCCTTTAACCGTACATTTGACAGATACGCGCGCATTGACTTTTTCGTAGATCTTATTGAGATACATGTGTGTGTCAATTTTTGTGTCATTTTGCCAAAGCGTACAGGTGTTACACTCAACAATGTGTATTTTCACCTTAGGGGACAAGAAAAAAATGGACTTTTTTCTCCTGCCATAAGGGGGCGCTCTTTTGGGGAGTAAAAATTTCTTCACAAATGTGTTGATGGCTGGACATTGCATCATCCTAGAAAACTTGGAGGCCAGTGAGGGCAAAAATAAAAAGTTATAAGACTTTTAAATATGTGGATCTTAGGGTTATCTTTGGCGCCCCCTAGAACCTAAACCGTGGGGTGCAGCGTCATGATTTGAATAACTTTTAATGGCCATGGGGTGTAGATTGGCCTGAGCAAATGTGGTGCCGGTGGAACGAAAGCCTTCGGAGGAGTTAGCGAAATTCCAATGTGTGCGGATCGGCAAAAAATGCGAAATAACCCTTTAACCGTACATTTGACAGATACGCCCGCACTGACTTTTTTGTAGATCTTATTGAGATACATGTGTGTGTCAATTTTTGTGTCATTTTGACAAAGCGTACAGGCGTGACAGTGAATAGTGTGAATTTTCACCTTAGGGGGCGCTATGGAGTCATTTTGCATTTTCTTGTTTGGGCGACTTCGGAATATCAAATTTTTCACCAGGCCCGGTCGTCCTGCCAAATTTCATGAGTTTTCGCCAGTGGGAAGTGGGCCATTTTCCAGTTCAAAGGGGAGGAAAAATAATAACTAGGGCCCCGTTGGGGCACTGGCGGGCCCGAGCCGTGTCACGCCGCCCCCAGCGCGACCGCCTCCCCCACCCGATCGCGTCACACTCAAGGTCCAAAGATGGTGTGCGCACTTGTTTGTGGTCATTTACCATTAAAATGAACGGGAGGCGCAGTTTCTACCAAAACGCTCGCTGCAGAAAAACTCCATGTCCTATTTGAAAAAAGTCTGGACCATGAGTGAGGGCACAAACGCAGCTAAGATATATCCAAATGGCAAGTTGCTCCTCCTTTCGCTTTTGCCGAGAGAGCAGTGCGTTTGAGCCATTGAATGATGAACAGGAAAAACTTGACTTTATTCTCCTGCCATGGGGGGGCGCTCTTTTAAAGAGAAAAAACTCCTTCACAAATGTGTTGATGGCTGGACATTGCATCATCCTAGAAAACATGGAGGCCAGTGAGGACAAAAATAAAAAGTTATAAGACTTTTAAATATGTGGATTTTAGGGTTATCTTTGGCGCCCCCTAGAACCTAAACCGTGGGGTGCAGCGTCATGATTTGAATAACTTTTAATGGCCATGGGGTGTAGATTGGCCTGAGCAAATGTGGTGCCGGTGGAACGAAAGCCTTCGGAGGAATTAGCGAAATTCCAATGTGTGCGAATCTGCAAAAAATGCGAAATAACCCTTCAACCGTACATTTTACAGATACGTGGCCATTGACTTTTTCGAAGATCTTATTGAAATACACGTGTATGTAAAATTTTGTGTCAATACGACAAAACATACAGGCGTAGCACTCAACAATGTGTATTTTCACCTTAGTGGACAAGAAAAAATTGACTTTTTTCTCCTGCCATGGGGGGGCGCTCTTTTGCCGAGTAAAAATTCCTTCACAAATGTGTTGATGGCTGGACATTGCATCATCCTAGAAAACTTGGAGGCCAGTGGGGACAAAAATAAAAAGTTATAAGACTTTTAAATATGTGGATTTTACGGTTATCTTTGGCTCCCCCTAGAACCTAAACCGTGGGGTGCAGCGTCATGATTTGAATAACTTTTAATGGCCATGGGGTGTAGATTGGCCTGAGCAAATGTGGTGCCGGTGGAACGAAAGCCTTCGGAGGAGTTAGCGAAATTCCAATGTGTGCGGATCGGCAAAAAATGCGGAATAACCCTTTAACCGTACATTTGACAGATACGCGCGCATTGACTTTTTCGTAGATCTTATTGAGATACATGTGTGTGTCAATTTTTGTGTCATTTTGCCAAAGCGTACAGGTGTTACACTCAACAATGTGTATTTTCACCTTAGGGGACAAGAAAAAATGGACTTTTTTCTCCTGCCATGGGGGGGCGCTCTTTTGGGGAGTAAAAATTCCTTCACAAATGTGTTGATGGCTGGACATTGCATCATCCTAGAAAACTTGGAGGCCAGTGAGGGCAAAAATAAAAAGTTATAAGACTTTTAAATATGTGGATCTTAGGGTTATCTTTGGCGCCCCCTCGAACCTAAACCGTGGGGTGCAGCGTCATGATTTGAATAACTTTTAATGGCCATGGGGTGTAGATTGGCCTGAGCAAATGTGGTGCCGGTGGAACGAAAGCCTTCGGAGGAGTTAGCGAAATTCCAATGTGTGCGGATCGGCAAAAAATGCGAAATAACCCTTTAACCGTACATTTGACAGATACGCCCGCACTGACTTTTTTGTAGATCTTATTGAGATACATGTGTGTGTCAATTTTTGTGTCATTTTGACAAAGCGTACAGGCGTGACAGTCAATAGTGTGAATTTTCACCTTAGGGGGCGCTATGGAGCCATTTTGCATTTTCTTGTTTGGGCGACTTCGGAATATCAAATTTTTCACCAGGCCCGGTCGTCCTGCCAAATTTCATGAGTTTTCGCCAGTGGGAAGTGGGCCATTTTCCAGTTCAAAGGGGAGGAAAAATAATAATAATAATAATAACAAAAGAAGGAAACTACAGGAACAAGAGGGCTCTCGCAGCTGCTTAGCAGCTACGCTCGGGCCCTAATAAGAATAATAACAAAAGAAGGAAACTACAGGAACAAGAGGGCTCTCGCAGCTGCTTAGCAGCTACGCTCGGGCCCTAAAGAAAGAAACAAAGAAAAACCACTTGGGGAATAATAGGGCCTACGCCCGGCTGCTCTGCAGCTGGCTCGGGCCCTAAAGAAACAAAGAAAAACCACTTGGGGAATAATAGGGCTCTCGCAGCTGCTTAGCAGCTACGCTCGGGCCCTAATAAACAAGCACACAATAAGACATTTCAGACTGTGTTAAATGTTTGGAAAAAAAGGTTCATCAATAAGAGTTTTGTTTCAGTTTTCATTGGTCTATAAGGCACTGAAAACAAAAGTCAATCACCAGGCTGGTACTTGTCAACCACCGTCTATGTTTGGTATGTGAGGCGTCTCCTTTCACCATTCAGCTCAGGTGAAAGTGTAGCAGCTCAGAAAAAGGTTTGATGCAACGTGACCGTGGCCTCTCAAAACCTTTCTCCACTGATAAGTTAGTTAGCTAGCTAGGAGAGACGAGCCAGGCTAAAGCCAATTAAACAAGCCTAAAGAAACCAGGAGGTTTCACAGGACCAAAATGGGCTGGGACATTACGATAGTGACTTGAAGTAAAGTCGCAAAATTGTTAGCTCCCTTGCTTGATTTTAGCCAAATTATGAGAAAGTCACACTTGCAGAAATGAGGCAGTTTGCATTGAACACACACTAGTGGGATCGACATTTGAGAGATGCATTATTAGTTATTCATGGTTTCCTGAAGCTACAGCCCTGCCCCAAAATATATATTTATAGCTTGTTAAGCATAGACTTCACCTAAGAGCTGCTGGTGGATTGTGAATGTGTTTTATTTCAGCAACAGCCTAAGAACTCTACTCTCAAGTTAAAGAGGGTGTTTTTGAACCAGTGGGAGACACAGCTGAAGAAAGACTGAAATTTCAGGTGAGTTTTTGGCATGGTAAGGAACAGAGCGCGTGTTTCTCCACCTTTTCTTACAGTGTGAGAAACTGCTGACAGAAATTCAGCCGCTCTTCAAACACTCAGAGTATATAGCTGGGATATCTCCTGTGTCATGCTTGCTAACTGTCAACCCCTCAGGCCTAATACCTGATCACTTTGTCAGGCTTACAGCGGAGCAACAAGCAATGGGACATTTTAGGGATGCGATTGGATCACGTCCATAATGAATTCAGGGCCTTAGATCCGTCCCACCTCTTATTTCTCCACACAGTAATCTGGCTGGGGGAGGGTTGGAGAGTAATCTGGATAGAAGGAGGGAGACAGGGAGGGAAGGAGGGAGAGAGAATGACAATCCTCTCTGCTGTGATTCCCCTTCATCATCATATCATTGATTTCTGCCACAGAACTATTTTGAGTTGCAGATCAGAACAGTCTAATGTTTGGTATGTTTATGGATCCTAGGAAAAATCTACACTTTGATAGAAAAATAAAACTTTGAAATTCAAGGAGCTTGAAAGACAGAACATTTTTTAAAAAGCAGATTTCCAGTTATGAGGAAGTAATTCTGGTTTGGTATTTTTTTTTTATGAGTTTTTTTTTGCTTTATGTCAGAGTAGTTTTCAAGACTCAAGTGTTGGGGAATTCCTACCATAGAGGAGAGTTTGTCACCTTAATCATCATAGCTTAAAAAAGCAAAAGCTTAAGTAACTCGGGATAAACTTATGAGCCCTCTCTTTAGTTTCCTGTCAAAGCTCTCACATGTTTTATTAGGAGATAAGCGATAAATAATGAACTTTATTATCTTAACCTTTTTATGTGACTTCTAGTTAAATCAGCTATTAACAGTGGTAATATAAACACAGAGTATGATATTCACCTGAGTCGCTCGAAACCTCATTTGTTGTAAATTGGTGCTTCATAAATTTTTTTTTTTTAAAAAGGTGATATTGGTGCACCTTTGGTTTGCCTGATCAAATAACATCTTATTGCAAAAATTTACTCACAAACAATACTTTTAATGTGCGCACTCAGGGTGAACAATAAATTGCTAATATGCTGCTATTATATTTAAAGCATTTGCAAAAAAAAAAGGGAAATGTGAATTTATCATGATAAATGAATAAACTATTAACCATGTCACATTGTGTATTTTTTTTTTAATCCCAGCATGTCAATTTTACCTGTTAGAAGGAGGCTTGGGTATTATGCAAATGCTTACTCACTGTTTATGTTGGAATGACAACTCTTTCGATGTATCTCAGATTTAGAAGAAGCATACTGCAAACACAGGCATGGTGTAAAGCATAATTAACAGCAGACACAAGATTGATGTCTCTTCTGTTTAAAAAATACTTTCTTGTTCGAATCATTATTATTACATTTTACTCTGTGCAGCCCTAGTGTCAGATTTCCTGGTAAAGGGCAGAGCCTAGCAGGTATAAGTAAGAGCTCTGTTTTGTGAGAGGTAAACAGACTTAAAGTAACAAATATCAGACAGAGGGTTGTTAATTTCTGGCTATATAACAAATAAAACCAATGCCTGTGGTTTTGTTTCGTAAAGGCTATTTTCACATGCAAAAACACAGCAGGAATGAAAGCCATTTCAAGTTACTTTCTCTGTATTGTGCAGCTGTAGTTGACACATACTGAGAGGGAATTTGTGGACAGAAAGGATTGGCAGAAAAATACCTCTGTGTGTGTGTCATCCTCAGGACAATCTGCCAATGATTAGCAGTGATAAGAGCTCAAACAACAGTGACAGCATGAGAACTTGTCTCTGAATGTCTTCAGATTTATCATCAACCATACAGCATTAACCATACTGCAACTACAACTACAAACCTTTCCAGTAGAGGTGATGCAACTGTAATGTTGACTTTAAATTAAGTCTGCTTCATGGGGCTCAACTACAAAAACACCAGCAGCTCTGCTGTTCAGTCCTGGAGTCCTCCTGAGGATGAATGGACAGATTATAAACACACCAAGACTCAAGCAAGCTTGCATAACTCCTCTGAGTGCTGTGACAGTGCAGCTTCACCGTGCTCCATGCTGCCTCAAGGGCTGCTGGGTACAACCCAACCGCCACACACAGCAGCACGTGAACTTAGCAGCACTGTAGTAAGTAACAAGGGGGAAAGTGAAAGTCCATATCAAGTGCTGGCAAACCGACATCTAATAAAGTTGTAAAACTGCTGCCTTCTGGTAGTTTTCAGTAAAAGACGTAAGGATATTACCGCTGCGCAGTAAACCAACAGCTTTGACAGAGTACGTCTTTCCGAGGAGTACCTGAAGGCAGCATTATCCTACAGCAGTACACCGTCGCTGTGATGCGTGCTGTGAGATCACTCATCCAAAATCACCGTCATTTCACTTCTACAAAGACCCCGCCTGTCCGCGCGACAACTCAGCGCCTGTTGCAAACAGCGTGTGTCCCCACGCACGTGAGGAAAACTTGACATGAGTATGTTGACTTGACTCACCGTTAGTTGTCTGTTTTTTGACAGTTTGTCTGGAGTCTCCGAGCGTCGCTGTCACCGCTACGATCCACCAACCCGAGTGTGAACTCTGCTGGCCTCAGACTAACCTGCTCCTCCCCGGGGAAGTCCTCAACCAATCACAGCAAGGCTTTATTGATTGACGTTACTCTAAGCCATTAAGATATGGGCTTTATTCTGAGAGACATTACTATCCTCTTATCACAGGTTTCAAATCGTGGACAGGCCCTTCATCGTCACAAAATGTACTTTTGACAGACACCTTGTGCATACAATAGAGAACTTTTGACTCCTTTTACGGGACGGTGCCGGTCCAATGGCCGGGAGGAATAGACTCTGGATACGGACAAGGCCCAGGAAGACGCCCTGAAACCGCCTAGATGACTGGAATGTCACCAGGATGACAGTAGTTAGTTATTATAGAAAATACAGACTCCGCCAGAAGCGAGGGTCACACCTGTGTTACGAAGGGGACACGTTGTCCGAGCACTTTGACTTAAGGAGTATCGCTGTTTCAACTAAAAAAGTTCTTGCCTGATATTTTCCAGCACATTTTAAGCCATGACATGCACTTCCATACGCTAACTGTGATCATTTTAAAGTGATTATGCACGATTAGGCACAATACTTAAAAAAAATAAGACATAGTCGTAGTGTCAAAAAAATGACATAGATGCGTTTTGTGGCTCATTATATTCCTTATTATACCGACTAACGCCTGAAATACGAGTTTCAAAAGGAGGGGAAAAACCAAACCAGTCAAACTTCAGAATGGTTAACCTTAAACATTTTGGTATCTGGTGACCCCTAGCGACAGAAATGAGTAACATCAGCCTCCCTCTATCCCACAACCTTTAACTTTATTAGCTCATTTAGCAGGGATGCATGCTGAGTACCATTACATTTATTACTTTTTCATATAAAAAATGTAAAAAAAAAAAAAAAGGTTCTTTTTTGAAATGTACTGAAGAATTAAATTGGCCTACTAAATTTAAAACTGTAAGATCTCTCTTCCAAATTATGTGAAAGCTTATTTTCCCAAACTAAATGGTGTGCAATAAATGATAGCATCAATGTGTGAAGTCATCCTGATTCTCTTTATGGTCCCTTTGAACTGGAGTCATGGCTGGCTGTGCAGAAAACCTTGTTATTGGCAACACAGTATTTTAAAGTAGTGCTGCGTCACATTATCACAAAGGTACAGCTCAAATAACAGCACTCAGCCTCCCCTGAGAGTAATGCACATATCAATGGCAAGTATTTATTATAGATCAACTCAAAAATGAATAACAGTTATTGTCCCTTTGCGACAATAAAAGTGTGCAGCTAATTTCCTTTTCCAGAGGACAAATGACTGAGCAATGACACTGCCCCAAATCATACGTGACTATTTTAAACAGTGCATGCATTGATTTTCTAATGTGCTCTACACTGTGCATGATCACTCTTTGAGCTTTTATCTTTTACAAAGGACTATTAAGTCAAATTTCACATTTGGGCTTCATTGGCAACAAATGTGAAATGAGGACTTAACTAATTGTAATGAGTGTGACTGACAGCAAATGTGCAAAACTTTCTTGATAACTTGAAGTCATACTTATTTCAAGGACCCGTCTTAAAAATTTTGAATATCTTGAAATGAGATTTATATTTGGACTTACCATATCAATGTTGCTTGATTTAAGTAAAATAAGATTTTAACCAAAACTGAGATAAACTAACTGAACAATATTTAAGTTGAAATAAGAGGCAGTTCATGGAATGCTTGTATTTCTTTGGTATATTTTTAACCAGTCGCTGATGCTATGTTAAAAAAAAAAGAGCCAGGTGCATTATTTTCATCAAAAGATATTCAAGAATAATAGGAGTGATTTAAAAACAGTTAAGAAAATCTGGGTGTGGCTAACTGGCCAGCAGCTTAACCTGTATGAAATGTGTCATTGCTCCACCAGGCTTCTGTGTACAGTGTTTGGTGTTTCTACAAGATTCGACAAGCCCTTAAAAAATGACCGCCTGTTTGATGATGAATGCAGAATTGCCATGGCAACAGCTTTGGTGTCAACTTGTGCTATTTGAGGGAAGGTTGTTTAGGCTGAGACCCCTTATAGGCACAGGGTACATTGCACTATGATGTAGAGCTGAGTTAGACCAGATTAAAGTTTGATGACAATATATCATGTGAAAATTGAACTTTGCGGCTCTGTGTTGACCACACCCTCTAATGAACACTCACAGTTTTTAGCACGCTTCAAGATCAGCGTCTCGAGGGTGTGTTATGTAGCATTTAAAGTGACAGCAAGACATTTCCAACTGCCACTAGGAGGCACTATAAGTAGGATGAAATATAAGCACTGGTCTTGACCTCCATTATGATTTGTGAGTACGGTTAAGACTGGAACATGCATTGCTGAGAAAAAAATGACTTCCTGTCTAATGTCTAATGATTAGAGAGAACTACGTCCTTTGACTTTTGTGCGGGGCCTCATGAGTATTTTATTGTTCAGGTCACTTGTACCCATAAACCTGTTCATCAGCAGATTGAATGAGAAGTATTGGTCAAAGGACTCTAGCACATGGCCACAAAACAGTTGATTTTCACGAGATTTACAGAATACTCTAAAAAAGTTCCCATTTCTACCGGGCTTGATGCACATGGAATTTTGTAAGACTTTTTCAGCACACTAAGGCCCTCATAATCGTGACAAAATATTGGAGAATGACAATAATCACTGGAGCCACTGCAGAAGAATAAACTCATCACAAAAGTACTGACATCATGGTTTAGCTTTCAAAGAGGTTTATTGAAAGAAATATTTTGAAATTTTATAAAGTTCAACCATTGATAATGCTATCACACAATCAGAACCTGGAGCTTCACCATTTACCCTCCAATTCTCTTCAACATCTGATATGAATAATGTATTATGAGCCTTGAGAAGCAACCCTTCAGCCGGCCCAGTGTTATAAATTTATGGCTCATTCAGGTGTTCCAGGGACTGCTGTATTTTGAAGACATGGGCTATTTCAAAACACCTGTGAGTGAGTTTTGGAACCGATCACAACTTTCAGCACTGAAAGAAAGAGTCCGTCCAAAAACGACACTCAGCAGGGCTGAAAATAGTCATTCTTCACACTGTCGCTAATCGCAGCAGGGCAAAAGCAGGATTTGTGATTCTTTAGGTGCACTTGATTGAACTTTCCCGGCAGTGTAGAAACACAACCGAAAGAAGGTAAATCAAGCGCTCCTTGATATTTGGGAAACATTTGTGCCCAGGACTGCCACACATGCACAACTCTGTTACAGTGGTTTGCAGCCAAAGATACAAATATACAATATAATATTGTATAATCTAGGATCACTATGTTTGCAGCTATTCAGTACCTCTCTCTTCCATGACCTGGAAGTAGAATGTATATATATATGTATATATAAATATGACTCTCCCGTAAGCCGGAAGAATTCAGTGTTTCACTCTACACACAGTTTGCAAGCATACAGCAAAGATCAGCTGCTTTGCACGTCAAACCCTCTCATTGCTGGATGATTTTCAGTGCAGCATGCAAGTAAAAATGTGCACAATATTAAAAGTCTTTAGCTTCATCATCCAAATCACATGTAATCACCCTCATCGTCATCATCATATCCATTTCACCATGGACGTCTTAAACCTTTTTTTTTCCCCATAAGGTGATTGTTTCAATAAGAAATTAGAGCAGACTTTATTATTTAGTATATTTTCCTCTATATTATTCTGCATTTCAAAGCATGCCAAAGAAATGTTCAGTTTCTGCATAGTGCTGGCTATACGAGTGCCAAAGAGTTTGATTCCTTTACAAGTCGTAGAAGTTGGTATGTACAGGCAAGTGACAGAGCAGATCCAGTGTTGTGGTACCAAACCCTCTCCAAACCCCCCTCCCCAAGTGCTCAAAATATCTACAAATACAAGACCCGAGTCTATCAGAACTCATAGAAAGTTGTACAGAGCTGAAAAAAGCTCAGCATTATGGAAGAGCCATTAAGGAAGGTGTGTGTAGGCGTGTGTCTGTGTGTGCAGGTCTGTCTGTATGTGTGTGTACATATGAAAGGGGGGTACAACACTCAAACCTCCATAAATCCCCCACTCCCCACCCACATGGATATTTTCAAAGTGCACCCTCTACTGGTATAATAATATGCAGTATGCATTACATAAATGTATTCTCTAGCATGGAATATTCCACTAAGTTCTACAGACACATACAAGGTAAAATAAGAAGAGTCGACAACGAGCACATTCTAGTTTTGAGGTCATAGTTCTGAATGTAAAGATACAGTTCAGGCCACTAGGTGACTGTTATTGAACACTAACAACACTCTCGCTACAGAGGGTGAGATGACGAGGAGAGCCCACTTATGAGAATAAAACACCTCAGCACTGCACTGTTAAAAAAAAAAAAGAAAAAGAAAAAAAAAAAAGCTAAATAACCACATTTACGCCGTACTTGTTGTCGGAGTTGGGTTTGGTTGTAATCCTTGTGACCAGAGGCAGGGACTGCTGGTGTAAACTATATAAAATAAAGAGGGGTCAGTAGTGAAAGAACTCAGTAGATTTGGTCAGTGTCAGCCTGTTTTACACTCGACAGCCCCAGTGTTTGCATTCACAAAGTGAGTCTAGCTTCCTAATCATGTTCAATATAACATCTATGTTATCTATGTTACCACCATCACAGAAAAATAAAGATCTACTTCAAGTGTCCCAATGGTACAGAAGATTATTAGTCCCAGGCATAAAAACATAACAGATATTGTGACAAGGAAGTTTGCTTTTTCAGTTTTTGCACTTAAAGAATAAAGTCTATTTGTCGAGAATACAAAGTGTCTCAAATAAGCTGCAGGTTTAAGACAAAAAAATGGAAAAATGAGGTTAACTTGCAACATGAATAAGTGTAAAAAAAAGCAACCCAGAGAGGATCTGTGAGAGACTGCGTGGGCAAATGGTTCAACGACTCCAGAATGATGTTCCTGAGTGTCGGATTGTTAAGACTTTAAAGGATTAAGATAATTGAATGAAATCTGGGGTCTATATGCCTTCAAGTAGCACTGCATTACAAACAGACATGACTCTGTAGTGGAATTCACAGCATGAGCCAGAAATCACTGAAAATCACTGTGAATGAATACCGTTTTTTAAAACTCCTTAAACTGGTCTCCTTGGTTACAGAAGGCAGTTTAAAAAGGAAGTCATCCAGCACAATGGTAACCATGTCCCTGACAAACTGTTTGGATACTAGCATCACATTTAAATTAGCATGTCTTTTCTTTTTTTAGTAAGTTTCAACATGTTGTAGGTTGTACTTGTGATTACTACTGTTACTTATAGGGCTTGACCCAACATCAAACAATGAGCTTGCTCAGATGTAACTTTTTGCAGTGAAATATAGTAGGGTTATACTGTGAATTTAAAGCCCTGTTTCATAAATATCACAAAAATTCATTGTGAACTTTTTTCATTTGGGGGTATTACTGCTAAAAGAAGAAATGTATTCTTGACAATTTCCTTTTATTCTTAAGGTGCAAAAAACAAACAAAACCATGGTCCATCCTTTTCACAGCATATCTTTCTCCCTAATGCCTCGAACACTATTACACCCAGGAAAGTCACGGTAAAATATCTTTGGCTGAACTTTAAAATCACACAGAATCCAGTTGCATTTGCTCCTCTGAAAGTCAACCACTCAGCAGCTTTCGTACCATTTGTGTTTTGACTCAGACGCTGAATTACATGTGAGTTTAAAATGTCACCAGGGATCAATAGCGACAGTATTCGTTGACTTTGGTTGACAGTAAAGCTAAATCTTCACAGACACTTGAGTTTGTAACCCAACCTCTAACTGAGTACTCCGGTGAAACAGGCTGCATGCACTCAGTGGATTTATGGTGTCTTTGTGCAATTTTGTGAAACATGTTTGAATTATTTATAATTTGAACATCAGTGGGTGCAGCATGTGCCACTCCTCTTGCACTTCTACCCTTAAATATTGAATAAATGATGAGAAAGGTTGATGAGTGTGCAGCAGGGTTATGGACTAAAGAGCACATTGACATTAGAAACACTCAAAGCCTTCACTTGCTCTGCCCAATGAGCCGATCATCAACCCAACACAAATAATAAAACCCACAGACAAACAGCAAAAATCCTACAGCAATAAATAAATACAGTAGCTTCGACCAGCAAGCAGCAAAATACAATCTTCATAAGTCTGCATTAAAGGGGAATCTGGGCAGAGTCATGTTACTCTGTTAGCGAAAAGTTTCTTCACTTCTTCTTCCTTCATTCTGATTGGTTTGTTTTGAGTTTTGAGACAAAGAAAATGAACTTTCTAACATCAACATTACGTTCCTGAGTCTTTATTAAACATCTGCACTGTTTAAGAAATAAAGTGCTAAAAATGAACAAGGACTGCTACAAGTGGGAACTGTTTAAAGGACTATTGCACTACAACAGGGTTTCCCTCTTCTGGTATGAGTCGTAATGTGTGCTGTCCAAGTAAAGGGGCTGTCTGTGTAATTTTCTAATGAGGAAGACAGTTTGAAGTAATAGATTTTAGTTTCCCTTTTCCTTATCCAGGCAACTCATGATGAAAATCTACAACCACAGTTCCAAAAAAAGGAGAGGATGCTAAGTTAAATACTGATAAACACACATTTTAACAGTTTGCAAATGATTTAATTTGAACTGAAAATTGTGCAAAGACATATCAAATGTTGCCACTGAACTATTTTGTTATTTTCTTAGAACACATTTAAAAATTGTTGGGAGTAATGCAATTTTTTTTTCCAGACTGAGGTTAATATGCAGCATAACTGGCTATAAATGGGACTATCTGTGAGAAACTGCGAGAGAAAGTTCGTCAAAAGTTTCAAAATAAAGTTTGAAGTCAAAATGTTAGTCATGAGCCAATGTCACCAAGAATTTGCTTATTAGGAGAAAGATCACATGTGCAGAGCTTGTTGAAAAGAGTCATTACAGCTGCTAGAACAATCTTGAGACACTGGAGGTTGAATAAACGCCCAGAAATGAAAGAACTGATCTGTTTTAAGACAAGAACAGCCTCATATGAATCTATGCTGACCACCATGATGGGCAGAAACCATGTCGAGGGACCAATATGGGTGGAATCAAATATGTAGTTTTTTTATCTCTCTGACACAGGGATCTTATATTCCTTGGCCACCTCTTTTTTTTTTACAAATTTATTTTACTTGCTTATCATTATCTCTTCTTTGTGGTCAACAGAGGGTCTCATTTGAGGCATGAACATGTCATGTACCAATTTCAAAATCAATGAAAAATTGAGTTATAGAAATATTGAGCTTAAATAAGACAAGATTTCACTTTCATAGCTCCATCTTGGTCGCCAGTTTTTGTTGTGTTGTATGAAGTAGATGTTATGCAACACAATGGTAAAAGTACCCCTGTCAGATTTTTTTTAATGAGTTGCTGGAATCAAATTCAGAATGGATATGTTTTCCATCTGGAGGAAAAAAATAAAGAATTTCTACATTTGATAGGTTGTCTTTGCACAGTCTCAATCATTCACTGGTTTTAAGTGATTTGCAAATCATAAAATCCTGGTTTTATCAAGATTTTCCACAGCATCCTAAACTCTGTTTTAGAACTGAGGCTAAGACAGAAGATGCAGATTTTGTTGAAATTGCAGAAAGAAAAAAAAAACTTATGGAGTATATCTGTGAAATTTTACAGTCTGAAGGGATCATTGCACCTGCTCTTATTACTTCATACATCTCTTTCTGCCCTGAGCTATCCAGACTCCACCTAAATATTCACAACCGCACTGTCTTCATAGTCACCTCTGCCATTTGACATTTATGTCTCTGCGGACAGCTAATCAGGTTTTGTTTTATGTGGATATGTCAGCATAGGGGGAAAAGTTTTATTTCAAAACATGACTTAGATGTCTAATCTTTTTTTTTCTAGAATCACCTCTACAGTTAAAATTCAGGGTCTACTTTGTAAAAGGGTTCATTTTTCTGTCTAAACTACAAACTCAAACACTCAAATCTTTTTTTTTTTTTGTTAACACTTCCATAAAAATCAGTTCGGGGGCGATTACAGGAAATGTTTCTCTACCATCAGAGTCCAGTGTGTGGGAGCAAACAAACTCAACGCCATGCACTGCGGACTGAAAGGCAAAAACAACTTAAACCATAACAAACACACACACACACACACATAAAAAGCTTTGGACCTGAACTCATCACACACTAAATGATTACTTTAAAGCGCACACACTCTTTTTGACAGTGTTTGCATATTGTACCTTACATAGAATAATAATGGCGCATTCGGCTGGTCATTGTAAACTGGCAAACTTGAATATTTACGTATCACATGACAAACCGGTATGTACAAGGTAAAAGCATTCTGGGTGCTCGATCAGGTGAACAAAGTAAGGACCAATGAAATCTGAGGTAGCAAATTCAACTCAACGAGAATCACTCAACTTCTTTTTTTTGTGTTTAAAATCTCAAACTTACATGTGCTTTGAGTTTAAAAAATCAAAGCAGGCAAGATCCAACGCATTTTAGACGCCATCACTTCACACATAACTTCTCTGGTTCTCTGTAAAATCACATCTCCTAGCTGAAAGATTTAGTTAGCTGTGTTTTCCTGCTCATTTGAATATCTAAACTTTGTTATTTGTGGTGCTTTGTTCTTGTGGTAAACTTGTAAGTTTGCCAGTTTACCTGTTTGTGACTCTGCCTAAGCATGCCATAGGATCTTCACTCACTTGCAAATCTGTACAATGTTTATGATCGGGCAGCTGATATGTTCATCGAGTTTATCATGGCTTTTAACCCTCCAGTTCCCTCCCCTGAGGTGCAAACCAGCCAATCCAGTGTGCTCTTGGGAAAGGGGGTGGGGAGCATAGGCTCCGCCTCTCAGGGCAGGACATCAGGGGGGAAGGAACCAATAAGAGAACGGGACAGCAGGTTTCCTGTTAGGCCAGCTAACACTACAGTTTACCAACCAGTTTGTGAGTTTATCGGAAGCGCTGCGGACATAGAGAATAGAATAATCATTGTATCAATAGGATTTTCAGTGCAAGACGTAAATGGCTACTTGTTTCATCAAGATTCTGTCTGTTGTTGTCTTTTCTTGTTCTTGTCAGTCATCCAAAGCTGGATACAGCAGTAAAGGGATTCTTCTACAGCTCAGCAGTCTTAATATTTGTGCGTGAAGATCTGTCATCCTCAGCGCACATCTTAGAGGTTCAGACCAGATCAGTCTGGGTTGACCTGGAGCGTGTTTGTTAAGAAGCAGAGCTCCTCTCCGCTCTGTTTGTGGTTTTGGTTAAAGGTTGTACCGCTGTGGAGTTCAGAAAGCTCCAGATGTGTCACGAGGAGGAGGGAAGGCTTGTGAAGGAGAGAGACAGAGAGAGAGGGCTCATCCCTTTTCCTTCATCCCTCACCATCCCTCTGGGCTGGTCGTCCTTTCTTCAGAGGTCAGAGCAGAAATGTTAGCAGAGAGGATACAGCAGCAGGGTTCCCTAAAGGGTTGTAGGTACAGTAGGTGCCCGTTGATCTCCAAAGTGCCATGAGGAAAACAGAAGGGACTGAGGAAGAAAACTTCACTCTTATTCTCTCTCTCTATCCCTCCTTCCATCCCACTCTCCTCCCCCTTTCCCTCTTCCTTAGCTCCCCCCTGGGTCAGAGCTATGTCTCTGAGGTGTCCGTGAGTCCAGAGGTGTCTGTGGTTCTTGCAGAGACAGCCTCCTTTGAGTTTCAGGATCAAAAGTAGAGACCCCTGGTCCTGTAGCTGTCCCAACTCCAGCCCCCCCACACACCCCTGATCCAAAGTCTAATCCCGCTCCTAAGCTTGACCCCACAGCTGGCCCACTTACTAAATCTAACGCTAAACCTGAACCCACTGCTGCTCCTGAAATCACCCCACTTCCAGTCCCCAAACCCAGCTCAAGCTCCAGATTCTGGCCCAAGCTGTCCAGTCCAGAGGGGGAGAGCTGGGTCTGGCTGGTGTTGATCAGAGAAGAGTCTTGGGGCTGCAGGGAGTCCAGAGGCTTGGCTGGGAACTCTTCAAAATCCTGGGAATCCAAGATCTGCAGGAGAAGAAAAACACACTCAGTGGGACTGAGAGGAAATATTACACAGCACAGGTCTTCTAGTCCCGCCTCTGACAAAACAAATGGCCAATCATGGTTCAGGATTTTGCAATCCCACCCCTGGCTACTTATCTGGACAATTCCCTGACTATGTCCTGAAAAACATTGAACCAACAAGGAGGAGTAAAGACAGAACAGTGGATGTACTAGGTAGCTAATAAAGTGTCTCAAAGCTGCGAGCTTGTTAACCTCTCAGTTGTCTGACATTTTTGTTTATTATAAAGTCATACCTGTGATAGAGAAGCAAGCGTGTCTGTCTCCAGAGGTGTGACAGGCTGCACCAGCATCTCTCCCGAGCCAGATCCTGGACCAGGTCCCGGATAAGGTGAAGCCTAAAACGAGAGACGACATCTCATCAGCAGAAAGTCAAAATAACAGATAAATACAATCAAATCTCTCCTTTACACTGACTGTCTGTAGATTCAGTGTTTTAGTCATGCCGAGGACAGATTTCGTTGTTACATCATTTGTGACAACAAACGTCACGCCTCCACGCACATCCTCCCACTGAGTGTGTTTGTGTGTGTTATTACCTGAGGTGGTGATGAGACAGCGCTGTAGGCAGGAGGTACAAGGGCCATCTGTCTCTGCAGCAGCTGCATGATGGCTCCAATGTCCGTCGACATGCGACTCTCCAACCTGCAAACAGAGCGTGAAGTGGATTTATCACCACATCTCAGGGACAGTTATGTCCAATAACTGCTTCATACATATAGACATGAGAGTCATCACAACAGTGCTAACTGTTGACCTCCTGTCAGACACCCAGTACACTCCACATAAGAAGAAAAATGACTTTTCATGCTGAGTCTCATTCATAAGTAGCAAATATCGCTCACACCGAGCTCAAGATTCCCCTAGGGCAGGGCAATATGGGAAAAAGTTTATCACAATATATTTTTTCTCATATCAATTGATATCGATACATATCATGATATAAAAAAATGAAATTTAACAGTGCTTATTGGTAGCATGTCTTTTGCAATACAATAAGCTACCACATCTGAGGTCTTTGTGTCTCTTCAACATTTTGTCGTAAGGTGTTGTGTTAGAGAAAGCGGACTGAATGGTCGGCTGTTTTGGCTGCACAGGCGCCATGGACTCCTTACTAACTTTTTCCATTGTGCGTGCTCTGCTGTGTGGCACTGCTTCAGGTGGTGAAAAAGAATTGAGTTATTCCCCGACTTTGTGGGAACATGAACTCAACATAATTTGCAGTGCACATTACTCTGCTTCATGTCTGACCTCAACAAACCAAAATACCTCCACACCACCAATGTTTTCGTGCCAGTGTTGTCAACGATGTTGTAATCTGTTGAGCCTTCATCTGCATTTCTGCTGGGGGTAGCACTCATTTTCTTTTTTTTCTCACCAACAGTGCTGTTGGCTCCACGTGTTTAAGTGCTGTGGTTGCGTGTAGCTGCAGCCTGCTACTACACAGTTGTTTGCTACTTGGTTCTAATTCAGCACATGATTGATTCAGTGCAGAGCGGACCCAGAGCAACTTCCCTTTTCATTGGCTATTCGTATAGTCTACCAAAACATGGTAGAATGCCGAAAAAAGCATATTGACCATATTTTACATTGATATTGAGGGAAATTAATTTTCGATTTATTCACTTTTTTATCGTTTTATTGCCCAGCCCGAGATTCTCCATATTCACCCCTGAGATTAAAAAACATACATGTCAAGTAAGTAAGTAGTTTCTTAATGACCATTTGCATTCCCAGCAGGAGCATAGTTTTAAAGTTTAATCTGAATACCTTATCAGTCTCTGCAGCTGGGTTTTGTTTGAAGCATGCACACAGCTGATTAGGACTTCTTCTGACGAAGTCTTCGGCTGTCTTTAAGTTTCTGAAATCCAGCTGAGACTTCACCATATGTGCAGATACTTTGAGTGCTAAAGGAGGAAGCTGTCTCCTCTTACACACAATACAGATCCCCCCCGCGCACACACACCCTGTCTACTTGCTGACACATTCTATCCAGCAGAGACATCCAGTCAATCATGCGTTAAAACTCTGAGCGTTCAGCTGGAGGTGAAGCAAAGACTGTGATCTCGACAGGACTCGACAAAGGAGACTCATCCAGCGAAAGGCCGTAGGGACTGAAAAAAACTGTTTTTTTCCACTCTGGTGGAGACACAGGGCTTCCTTCAGAAGCAGCCAGGTAAAAGAAGACTCAGACTCAAACTGTCAGGTGCGGCTGTCTTTCCCCAACAACCGTTTGATACAGAACAAAACAAAAAGAGCAGCAACAGCCAGACCAACTTGTTCACATTTGCACACATGCACAGGCACTTCAACACACAAACTCAGTGTACCTGTTGAGTTGTTTCTGCAGCAGGTCCAGGCGTGTGTCCAGCTGGTTACGTTGCTGCCGGCTCAGGCTGTGCAGCGGCGTGTTGAGAGGCGGTGGCGATGCCAGGCTGCAGCTGGGAACCTCCTGATACTGACCGGCCCCGCGGCTCTCCCCCCAAAAACTAAAGATGTTGGACACGCCTGAGAACGCACCTGGATAAAGGACAGATGGAGACAGAGAGTGTGAGCGTATGTTGGTGTGAGTCACTGGGTGTGAATTACCGCACTGGAGACTTTGTTGCTTGTTTTTTTTTCTCACCTGACAGAGCGTTGCAGGTGTTCCCAGTCTTGGGGTCTCCGTCACCCTCAGTGTTCTCGGTGAATGTTATCGGGGCCTGAGCATGTGGATTCTCCAGCATCGGTGGAGGGGCGAGTCTGGCCACAACTGGCTCCTCCCCCTGTGTGAAACGAAGTTCAAAAACATTAAAAACTGTCTTTATTTTGCTGACAGCAGAAACCACAACAGGATACGTCTTGAGGAATTCATGGGAGCTGCAGTTATACCTCATCACCACTGGAGTGTGAAGACACTGAGCTGCGGTGGGCCTCCCACTGACGCTTCGATGCCTCCTCCTGTTTTTGGTTGTTGGCTGCTTCTCTCTGTCTTCTCCGAACAGACTTATGGGACTTTTTAATTTCTCCAGCATCTGCATCATCTGGACAGATGTGTGCGAGAGGAAAGATTAGAAAAGAGAGTGATGGATCAGTGCAAACTTTTGAAACATGACCACTGAGGGAGACTTGCCAGAGAAAACTCTGCCTTTTTTAAGTGACTGGGGATAAAATGGTTGCAGTGAGAGATGGGTCACCTTTTTCTGTGCGTCTTCGGAAAGATAACTTGCGTCTGCGTAATTTATTGAATCCCCCGCAGTTTGAGTCATCACTGCTTGGAGAGCCGGGGATCATGTTGGTCTGAAAAGAAAATAAGTGTTGCATTCCTGGTATTAAAAGAAACTGGAGGGCTGCTGTTTGTAAAACAAGCCACAGTGAGAAACAAGGCAGACTTTTAGCTCTGACAGAAAGAGAAAATATTGTTAAGACTTTAAAGCTGAAGAAATCAGTCCTGCAGTCAGGGAATATGCAAAACTTTTCAGAGTGCCCTGTAAATGAAAGTTTGGTTGGCTGGTAGTGGTATTGATTATGACAGTCATTTTTTTTTTTCAATTAAAGTCTTATTACACTCAAAATAAACCTACAGTGGCATTATGTAACAAAGAGACTCACTAAAGAGGCAGTAGTAGCAGTAGTTGAGATGACAGAAGAAATTGAAGTTCTCTTTTTGCACCCAAGCACTGTTTCTTTTCTAGCTTGGGAGTTTTTTCAGACGTTAAAAAAGACGAGTGTTTGCGGATAACAGGTGGTGCAGAATCACACCCACAAAGAGACACTGAGTTTTCGTTACATCAAACCCACCAAACAACTGATGTCATTTAGACGTCTTTTTTTAAGGCTAAATCACATTGGCCTGTCATGGCCGTTGTTTAGCCCAAAAACAGACGTTGAAAACTGGGCTTCATTTGGACTGTCCGAATTTAGACATTGTTTAGGTGTATGGTGAAGACATCTTTTCAACCACTTTTTGCTTTTTTGTGTGGAAAAGTTTTGACTGATGACATTTAAGTAAGCCATCCATACCTTTCTATAGTTTTATCATTAAAATAGTTATTCTGAATATCCTAAACCACAATAATCATGAAGTGATCTAATTTACACTTCCTCTTTGTTCAAACTCACATCTCTGAGGTTGAAGGTGATTTCCAGGTTGTTCCAGAAGTTGTCGGCAAACTCAGGATACATGTCGAGCACCTCCAGGACATCTTCCCGTAAGATCTTGTGGAGGTCGCAGTAGGTCAGAGCCCGCACATCAGCATTGGATTTACCTGGTCGTGAATACAGGTTGATGGGCTCGCCAAAGATGTCGTTTTTTCCTGTAGAGAGGGGAAAAGAACGATATGGTATCTTGTATCTAAGGTGATAAAATGTGTTTTTCTACAAACAGTGTGTGATGATTGCAGGTTACTTTCAGTGTTAGCCATACTCTTATATTTAAGGAGTATTTGTCTTTGCCAAGACTACTCAGTGTGCTTTCCACAGGAGAGAAAATGTGTCTTATATGGAATATTTGATCTTCTTCATCACTGAAAATGTGATTTATCTATAGGGTTGGGTATCGTTTGATTTTGAACGATTCCGATTCCAATTTCGATTCCTCATTTCGATTCCGATTCCTATCGATTCTCTAATTCGATTCTTTTAAAAGGCAGGATATCAAAAAGCAAAAGAAAAAAGAAAAAAAAAGCATGGTTTGAATGAGGGTGCTAACCGGGGCTCTTCTTTTTGGATGAAATTTCTGAACTTCTCCATGAATTTTTAAATCCTATTAACTTTTTAAGAACTTTACTATGAATTTCTCACAGAGCTATTTTCAACCAGTATATAAATATCAATTTTTGTTTTCAGGTCGTTTGTCTATGAAAAAGTACAAGGGCTAACGTTAGATGGATATTTAAGTTTACTCACCGTACACAGTTCAATTTCTTTACCGTTTCAAAGTTAGCAGAGGACAGAAGTCATTTATTGTTTCACTTATCTGATCCTGACTGGTTAGCGGAAGACAGGTGTTGTGCTGTAGAATGCACCCCTGCCGTAGAATGCCTCCCCTCCACTGATTAGCTTCTTAGTGGAAGAAATATGATCTCATATTTAATAAAACACGGGTATTAGATCATGAAAACGTGTCAAATGGAGCAGTAAACTTTCGTTTTGTTTGTATGTGTCTCAAAAATGCACACATAAAGGTGTACTTGGGTATATAAACTGTAGAGTAAGCTGTTAATGTAGAGAACATAATATTTTCAGGACAGTAAATATTCCGAATTAGAGGGCTATTGTTTTCGGCATATCTGAATAGCCTGAATGAAATCATTAAAAGGCACACGCTTTAGATTCCGTCCAACGGTAAGAAAAACTTTGATTGTTTCGCCTTGTGTACTTTGAACCGCGCTCCCGTCAGGGGTGCATTCAACAGCAGGGGTGCATTCTCTGGCACAACACCGGCGAAGCGCGTCAAAGACGAGCACTCGGGTATTTCTCCTCCATGAATCCTGAGGTGTTTAATCATGTTGGTCGTTTACCCTCCTTTACATGATATAACTGTATTGCTAATGTTGCATTGAGATAAGAGCTCATTCTTCCTGCTAAAGTTAGCCAAACTTTTGACCAACGAAGAAGAAGCTGCCGAACACCAACGAGGACGGAGCGTATGAGACGAAGCCACACAGAGAGAGGAAAGAGACAGAGAGAGATTACATTGTAACCCACAGCGGCTGCATTGCTGTGGGTTACAATGTACTTTCTCTCTCTGTCTCTCTCCTCTCTCTGTGTGGCTTTGTCTCATATGCTCCGTCCTCATTGGTGTTAAGCGGCTTCTTCTTCGTTGATTTTCGGCGGCTATTTTTTCCGGTCGGCGGACTCTGGCATCGAAACTTGGAATCGAAATTTTAATATTTGAACGATACCGGAAGAATCGAAGTTTTAGTCCCGATTCCCATCGATTCTCGATTCTCGATTCCCAACCCTATTTATCTACCACCAAAGTTTCTTAAAAACTTCCCTAAAGTTGTATAGTCATAAGTTATAAAGTTATGTACATAAACAGAGTTCTAGAAGGATGGGATGGCGGCACGAAGTCTTATGTAGCTCTTTCTACTAGCAAAGCTTCATATTTGGCAAACTGATATTTGAGAGTTTCTGAAACTTAATGTAGTCCTTGTCATTACTGACTGATCGGCTTATTAAAAATTGAATAAGGTGATTACTGTTTTGCATTATTACTCAGTATCAGACGTGACAGTATGGTTTTGTCTTCCAAATCTGCATCAATCTATTTCTTCATTAATCTCCGCTTTTTTGTCTCACAAATGTGATCACAATTAAAATGTCAAACCTCTGAATGAAAGTGAAAGTGGTGTTCAAGTTTAGTTTGATAGAACAGTTTCCTGAAAGTAGCAGAAGCTTTGGTAACATCCACCTGTCTCTGATTAACACCAACCTCTTCACCTTTTTATCTGTTAAATACTTTCAGGGTTAGAGGAGTAAAAATCAATGATTTACTTTGATAATGATGATTAAGGGGAGATTTGTTTTTACATAATGGTAATTAACAACCAGCTACTATCTCAAGTCTCTTTAGTTAGTGTTTGTTTGAGTGGAGCATCACTCTAAACTCACCAGCAGATGGTGCAACAAGCTCATGCACTTTAGCATTTGATAAAGAAACAGGTTGTTTTATGCCTGCATGTATCAGCCAAGCTTCTCCTACATCTGTCTGCGATGGACATGTATGAATAAACCTATTTCATCTTCTACCAAAGGAGTATTTCAAATGTTTGTTACCAGTTAAGTTCACTACCAAAAAAATTGCGAAGAAGCTAGGAGTTACGGTGTCAGGCAAATCTAAGCAGTAAAACAAGTAATGAGAAATGAGTGTATCAGTGTATTCTTAAGTACCCAAGATGGCCACCACCACGTCTCCTCTCAGTATCTCGATGGATCCTCTGGAAATGAAGTAGAGAGCAGTGAGGACGTCCCCGGCATGGACCAGCGTGTCGCCTGGAGGGGCGTGGGTGGTCTTGAACTTCATGGCCAGCGCCCTGAGGCATCCTTTGGTAGAGCCTTTAAAAGCCTTACAGTTCTGCAGCAACGTGCGGTTCAGATGGAGGCAGATATCTGCCTGGAGACACTCTGGGAAACCTTTTAGCACCTGGGGAGAGGGAACGAGGGAGAAGAGGCAAGGACAAGGAACAAAAGTGGGATCGAGAAAAAAGGAAGACAGAAGGAAAGAAAAGAACAAAAGAGGTGAGAAAAAAAGTACTAAACCCAATGAGAAGCAAAAGGAGGAGGATATGAAATGATAGAGAAAGGCTACTTCAGTGTTGACACATGCTGTTAGCAGCCAGTGACAGATACGAGAGTCCAGAACATTAGCTGATGTCAAATAAATGTCACAGATTATGGATGCTGTAAAAAGGAACAGAAAATACAATCTTCATCGTCCCCATCAAGTGAACTTTTATGGGGCATTAGCCTTTCACAGTCATAACACCACTGAACACAGTCACTTGTTTAAAGTGGGTTGCCGTACATTAATCTGGGAATATTGGTTCTTACAGTAAGAAAAGTTCATTTTTTTTAATGAATTTTTTATGATTTGAACCTGAGCCGAAGAAAGGAATCAGCAGTTTGGGATCTTGACTCTTAGAAAGAGCCTGTGTCTGGAGTTTCAGAGAGTTTCACTGCAAAATGATTTCAAACTGTATTTCAGAGGGCCTGCCGGAACAGCGTCAGCAGGCCCGTAGAGTGTAATTAATATGAAGAATTGGTGAAATTTTAATGAGTTCACTGTAAGCAAGGGAAGCCCAGGCTCTTTTAAGCAGCAGGCTGTGAGCTTCTCTTGTAAATCTCTGGCTGACTGCACAGAGCAGCACTGTACCTACAACACCCACACTGTGTTTCTGCCTCTCCATCTCTCTGCTTTTCATCTGTTTCAAGCTACTCTCTTCATTTCAGCCTTCACTGGGCTCTGTTTTCAGCTCATTTTCGGCCAATGGCTTTTACACCGCCCATACTGCTCAAATTTTTACAAGCCTCATTGCTTGCCATCTCTACCCCTATATGCTTTTACTTCTGCAGCAAGACACGCTTTCTCTATCTATTACTTTTCTATCTCTTTTCACCATTTTAAAGACCTTCCCTTCACACAGACCTTTTAAAGTGACTCCACCTCTTTGAAGAAAGTCAAGCATATCTAAAGATGTCAAAAGAAACAGCATCCTCTGCATAACCTTACACACATCTCTTTTGTATATAGTATGAAGCATAGCCATCTCTGGCTCCCCGTACACAGCAGTTTTGTTGACTTGTGTGGTTCCAGGTAAAACCTTAAATATGCTGAAGTCAGATGTCTGAGTTGAGCTGAATAATGCATTCTTTTGGCTCCACTTTAACACTGCATTTAGCATACTCTGAACTTTCCAGACTCCACTGTTACTGTTAAATGTTTGCTGTCATGATTTATTATTGTGATTTTTTTCTGCAGCTTCCCACCAAAACATGCTCCTTTATCTGAAAAGTCTCCTCTTGTTGGGCTTTTGGGCGCACTGGATCCCTCACTTTAACCCTTCTTCTCTGCAGCTGTGATCAAGCCGTGATTTTATAATCTGGCATTATACTGTATATGTGGCTTACTTCCTACCACAGGAGAAGCTAAAGAGTGTGCTGGGTTTGAATTATTTGTGCCTGTATGTTTTTATCAGAACACATCATGAAATGTTTGTACAGTAAAAGAGTCATGACAGGAGAAAAAAATCTCCTGTCATGACTCTTAACCCAAGTTAGTCAAATAGAGAGCATGAATATTCTCAAAATTTCTCCACATCTATAAATATCAAGGCCAACCTTTAACTCCACAGATAAGAGAAACATTACAACTTCAGAGAGGTCGTGAGAAATTATAGCATGGTATGGCTTTGCAGTTTTTTAAGTGTCAGTGTTTCATACATTGAAGTAACTCAAGTATTGATCCCATTTTACATAAAATATAAATGTAAAATCACTACTATAACTACTATAAATTAAGTTTTCTGATAAAAAAAACCCTCCAGTTTGACTATCTCAACTTAAAGACAAAGTCATTATGTCTAGTAAACACCGTTTTTGGGTATGCCTGTCACCAAAGGTGTTCCACAGGGATCAGTTGTGGGCTCTGATTTGTTTTCAGTCTAGATCAATAACATATTCCCCTTAATCACTGATATTTATATTCATCTTTATGGAGATGATACTACTCTAAATAGTTCTGCTGACTCTGTTTGGGTTGCTGTTGAGAAACCGTTTTAATCCCTCATTCAATGCATTTAGCAGACTTAAAGAAGTACTTCATGCTAGCATGATAAAATTTCATGCATTTTTTCCAAGACAACAGATTTGATTTCAACAGTCCACATCTTTACACTAACCATTAATTTTCACTGCAATAAAATGCGGTTCAAAAACGTTACTTATTCCAACTTGTGTTTAAAGGCAAAATGGTAGAAAACACAACAATGTTGTAATATACCACCAAAAAAAAACATTCATGAGTATTTTGAGATTTGACCTACTTAATCATAGCCTGTAGAAAAATTAGCTGATATCGATTATCTCAAGCAAGCCTGAGAACCACATTTGGCCATGACAAAACTTTCAATCTCATTCACATTAAACTATTTAAAGATGTTCTATATTACTGTATAAACTGGCCTTTTTACCTGGCATTAATGAGTTCTTCTTGATCGCCTCAAGTGTAACATTTGAGGAACTGTCTTGTTTTTAACTTGCAAACTTTTTACAACATTGGCTTCATTTCTCGATACTGGAAGTTGGCTCTTGCTCTTGAGTCAATAATTCAACTCTTTCCTTCTGACCGTGTTACTGGTTACTGTTGCAGTCTGCCTAAGTTGCACCCACTCATGTGGGTCGGAGGTCAGCTGCAAAAGAGCAACCTTACTGACCTCCTCATCTACTATCAAATCAGGAGACATACTCATCACTTCTATATATCCCTTATTACAAAACTTCTTTCGTGAGGCAGTACATCCTCTTTAGAGCTGCATTTATATCCTTTTAACAGTCATGGATGATGTATTGGCTGGATTAGCTGTGGAAGACCATGTGCAAAAAGGTCTTAATTCACACAAGTATAATAACGGCCACAGTAAATACTCTCTAATTTAATTCCCTCAAAACTCTCTGAACTTCGCTGAGCCTTAGAACATAATGCAACACAATAAAGGAGAAGAAAAGGGAAAAACTTCAACATGGATTATTTTCAGATTTGTTCTATCTACCTCACTTGCGGTCTCATTACTCTGGAATAAAACAGGATTTCAGTAATTGTGTGGGTGTATAAATATACTTATATGCATATATGTTAGCTATATCTTAACTTGTACAGTACCTTTCATCAATAAGATACCAGTAAATATCAACAGTAGATACAAGTAACACATGGACAGATAGGAAAAAGTAATGAAATTAAAAATTGAATTATAAAAATCAATCTTTAGAGATATTTTGAAATGAAGCACTGAATTTCTAAGTCCTCCAATTTGCTTCTCCAGAGTTAGAGTCCCAACAACAGAAGCCCTGTCTTTCATTGTCCTCAGCCATGTCAAGGGATTAACTAACAAGGCCTTTGCTGTACAGGCTGGAGAGTGAGGATTTAGAAGCACAGCTCTGTAGTTTGGTGCGAAAGTCCTTGAAGAAGCTGCTAAAGTTTTGAAGTTAACTCTAAAATGCTTACATATACACTGATTTTTCTTCAAATTGAGATTTTATAACAGCTTGAAAGAGAGAAGGAAAAGTCTGGGACAGAATAAAGAAGCCAAGAAGAGTTTAATGCATGTTTATAAATCCATATATTCTGCTCCAACATACAACACATGATGTAAAATGTGGATTAAGCAAAGATGATTTCCACTGACTCCTGCATTAAATGTTTGCATCTACAGATCTGTAGTGACCGCCATGTTGAGGATTACAGTCGTGTGTGCGTGCATTTTGTGGTTGCATGCATGTCACATATAAGTCAAAGCCTTCATAACACTAATACAGAGAAACAGAAGATGTGATGGGACAATGCATGTGTGTGTGTCTGTGCGAGTGTGTGTGTGTGCAGCATCTTCCTATAGGCTATGACTCAGAGTTCAGAAAGAGGTCGACAAGCATGTTGAAACCACTCCTTCAATCCAAGTGTGTTTGTGTGTCTATGTGAGTGTGTAGATATATATTTGAAATGGGTGAAGCGGGGGTTTTTGTGTGTAGTCTATCTCTTTTTGCAAATAGTGTTTAAACCTCCATGCATGCGTACAGATCGATGTCTGTCCATGCATGTTGCAAAATCTAACCTACATATTTGCACATGTTTAAGCATGCAAGTGTTTGCATGTTTATGTATGAGTGTGTGTGGATATGATGTATGATACTCACATCATTCTTATTTTCTCTGATGGTGTCGGACCATGCATGCTGAGACAAAGTCTTCACATCATCCTATTAACGTACAACGCAGGCTCAACAATACTCCACTAGCCGTACCGTGTGTACATGTGTGTATTCATGCCAGCACTCATTCATTAACATGAACAGACTAGGGGTGAACACACACTGGATTTGGGGTGCATAAGGATGAGTACTCACAGCATTCATGTCGATGCCATTGGTGTAAGACCAGGCGTGCTGGAAGTACTCCTCCAGCCTCTGCCTGAGCGGGTTGGGTATCTGGTGGAAGCGGATGAACTCTCGGACCCTCAGCATCTGGGTGTGGTAACGGGCCGTCCCTGAGTACAGCCGCTGGATGATGGCTGACACATTCCCAAAGATACTGGCGTACATGAGGGCTGAAAGGAGGAAATAAGGAAAGGTGGGGGTGAAGGAGGATTTAGAAGTGGAAGGAGTGAAGTACGGAGGTGAATATAGAGTATGCATTTACAAAGAGTGTAGGGACAAAGAGTCCCTTGACAAACTGATACGACCTGGCATATTTCTGACTCACTGTCTTCTCTATCTAAAATAAAATGTATTACCAGGCTTGACACTCCGGGGTCTTATATTTGATAAACTATACTGCAGTTGGAGACAGGCAAGAAAAAGATAAAGAATATAGAGGCCAGGAGAGAAGGTTCAGGCTACTCATGGTAAAACAGAAAAGTAAAGATAGTAAATGAGCATGCATCAGAGAGGGGCTAAAATAAGTCAACACTTTTGTATGTGCAGCTATATCTGACGTACATGATCAGTGCTGTATAAGCATAACACAAAAGATCACATTTGAACTCTTAAGCTTAAAGCCTGAGTTTATTAGTTTCTGTTATTAATTACCATAAAGGTAGAGGCTTGTTTCAAGATATACCTTGAGTACGGTTTAGCCGTCTTGTCAGGATAATGCTAAGGGCGAGGCAGCTTTATCAAGCGCACCCACCTGGAAGCTGACGGGTCTGTTTCACTGCTTGTTTTCCCCTCTGTTGTGTACTTTGTTGCTGCAGTATGTCACAGTCTGCTGTTTGAACGTTTTCATGTGCTTTTAAAGGAACATTACAGCTATTACCTCCGGAGATTTCATGTTTTAAGACTTCACTTATGACTGCTTTGTACATTACAAGCTGAATTTGGTTTCAACTGTTTGGGAAACCTGTTCCATTGTCAAAGACCCTCCATTAAGACTTAGACCCAGGAGTTGTTAGTAAAACTATAGTAACAACAATGTAAGAATATTTTACTTAAACTAATACTGGTGTTTTCTGTAAAGGCACAACTTTTGGGCCATTTCATTACTAAAAAGCTGTGCAAAAAGTAACATCCACAAGCTCTGACAGCTTTACATCAATAGAAAATAAGACAAAATTAGGTGTTTCAGACAAAGGTTAAGTAGTGCTAAAATGAACTTTTTACCAAGTATAAAAGGAGTTAAGAGTTCTGTGAAGTGTACATCCAGCTCAGCTACTTTACAGGTATCCAGGACTGACATTAAAGGTAGGGCGGGCAGGATTCTGTTAAAGAAGCATCTTTTTTTGTGGTGTGTATGCAAAAAAGCTTTTAATATCAGTCAATAGCTATTAGTTAGTGATGCCATTTGGGAATATCATGATATCGCTGTGTTTTGTTATGTCTGTGTCGTCAACATTTTTAATTTTTTGAGCGGCCCGCTCTTTCTGACTGTAAACAAAGCCGTTTTCCATTTCCCCTAACCTGACTGGTCGACAGGCAGACGCTGCTCCCCAAGGTCGTTCACAAGCCAAAACAAAGTTAGCGTGCAACAATATTGGACAGTAGAAACCAACCAGAAAGTACAGAAAATTATTTGACTCCTCCTTTGGCCACGACTGCCAACACAAGCAAGAAATAGAAGTAAATACCAGAGACTCTGGCGGAATAACGGGCGCTTAAAAAGGAGGTAGACCACCCAGACAAGAGCTAAAAAGCTGGGCAAACAATGATGGGGGACGCTTCGGGATCTTACAGACCCTGTAACCTTTCTGCTGGACAGGTAAACTGCTTTATCAAAGAAATATGAACTAAATGTGTTTTTCACAGATTCAAAAGGAATAACTGAGTGCATGCAGCAGTTTTTGAATGAGGGAGTCCTCTGGAGACTGATCTAAAGGCTTTTGTCCGCAGAGGACAGTGTTTTGTGTTGTATCCTTCATGGGCCTCTCTATTTTGTCCTTTTGTCATGTTGAATCCTGCTAACCTCTCAACCTCTGTCAACTCCTATCACCATCCTCATAACCCACCAAACTGCTCTGCGTGAAAGTGTGAATGTGACTGTGTGTCTCACACAGCACACGATTGATCCAGGGCTCCATTTGGACAGCTCATATACTGCCTATCACTATTTTACAGCACACTCCTCTCCCAGAGCGACACAATATTGTGATACAATAATGGAGACTTTTACAAGCCTCAGGTTGTATTTTTTGGCAAAGCAGAACTCCAAAAACCATCAGGAGGAGGAACAAAGCCAGGACTAAAAATAAAAACAGAAGAGGGCTCAGTTGACTAAAAGCCTTCAATTCTGATTATATCTTTGTGCAAAAATAGTCAAATATGTATTTTATTTTTAACTCAATTCATTATCAATCTAAAAACAGTGAAAGTTTCAGGGCTAGAAGCAACCTATAACCACCTTTCAAGACTGAAAACGACTTCTACATGTCACATTTTATTTCTCATCCTATGGTTTGCAGTGTGCAGAGGTAATCACTTTCTACTGAGGAAGTTAACTACAAGAGGGGAAATTGCAGTTCCCGCTGCAGAGTTATATTAATAAATCATTTGATGATATGCTTTCGCAATGACGAGCATGATCTATGGCTCTGTCCAGGAGCTATAAGAGGAATGGTAGTTAAGACAAGGAGAAGAAACTTTTAATTTCAATACAGGACATGATGGGGAGAGTTTTCCCCGCTGTGCTAAGTGGAGTCTGCAGGAAAATTCGACTTGAGCTGAAAGAGAAGGATTTACATAAAGAACATCCAATCTTCAGTCATTTGATAGGGATGAAAGTGCCTGGTTTCAAAAATTCTGCCAACTCTTGAAGAAAAATGCTGTAATACTTCACTTTTTGCACAACTGCATCCATGCATTTTATCACTGAATTGGTGAACATAACTGCAGATAAAATGGTGTGTCTCCACCAAAAGCAATTGGCCTGGCTGTTTATTTGCCCCCATTCATTTGGTATAGTAAATGACTGCTTTGCAGGGGTACCTAAAGTTGGCTGTGTCACTCCTTAGTAGTTCTTCAACGACAAAATGATGAGAAAATCATCTACAAAAAATAAACAGTAATATACTGTTAGAAAACAGACCCCGTGGCATGCTGTTTTTTTTTCTTCTTTTTTTCTTTTAATAAAAACAACTAAATTCAAGAGAAGGAGTGATCAGCAGAAGTGGGCAGTGTGTTTCAAGGGCTACTGGCAGTGAGACTGTGCGATTAAAGCAGCAATCTAAAGTAGCTGTGGCAAAGCCTGAATGCACCACAGAGAGATCTGCTTTTGCATTTGTATTCAAAAGTAGTGAAAAATCTACTTTATTTAATTTCAGAATATTAAAGTGTAGCTGTTATTATTTTTTCTCCCACCCAGGTATGAAGCCTAAGACTTCCGGTGTTGATTTACTTTTGGCACCATGTCAATACTTACATCCTATGAGCATGACGCAGATGGAGAAGATCTTCTCAGAGTTGGTGTTTGGAGACACGTTGCCGAAGCCCACACTGGTCAGACTGCTGAAGGTGAAGTACAGAGCTGTGACGTACTTGTCTTTGATGGAGGGACCTGAACCTGAGAGGCAAAATATCACATGATGACTGATGGTCACTGATAATAATTCATATCTAAACCAAAACATGTATCTGATTTTTATATTTTTGTGAGGCCAACTTCCTCTGACAAAACAATAGCCAGTGTTGGTACGACATCAATTTTTTTTCTTTGTACCTGGGATGGAGTCATTGTAGTGTTTTCCCAACTGGTCCCCCAGTGTGTGGAGCCAACCAATGGACCCATTCCTCTCTACGCTGCCAATGGCATACCTGCAAAAACAATATTTATTGACAACAATGTTGAACTATACCAACATAATATTATCAATATTGAGACGATATAATGAATAAATGTTAAAAATGCGCACTAAATAAACTGAGTCTGAAGTTCTACATGACTAGAGCTAATTTTTAATGATATCACTTATAACAGTTTAGGGCTGTCACAACATTTTGGTATTGATTATACCAACCTTTGGAAGAGATAAAATACTGATATTACACTAAGAATACTGTGAGTTCACAGAAGTGGCCCTTAATGCTGGTTGCCACGTCATAAAACAGAGATAGATGAAGAAGAACTAATATAAAAGCCGCAGTAATCACAAAGTAGTTTTTCTTTTTTTTTTTTTTTTTTTGTATTTGATGAAATACAATATTTTGACGATACTTTTAAATGAGCAACAAAACTGAGGACCTTAAATGAACATTTATAAAATAGATATACACAGAGAAATATTTGACTTGGTAAAAAAAAGCCACAGAGGTATTTTAAATTTCTGTCCTGCCATCTGTGATATCTAAGTAAAAATGAATAACATAAAAAGATGTACAATCCTATTATTTCATAAACATTTCATTTAAAAAAGAAACATAGATGTGTTGTAAAAGGATAGAAGAGGAAAACATCAGGTTATGCTATAGATTTTGAAACATGACTGATATATGTACCCTAATACTGTAAACTGCAACACAATTTGTATTAAATACAAGCCAGTTACTGTGGTATAAAGTCATATAAAAGTGTACCAGATGCAGGCAAGCCAGTGAGCGATGAGGGCAAAGGTGCACATGAGAAGGAAGAGGACAGCTGCACCATACTCCGAGTAGCGGTCCAGCTTTCTGGCGACTCTCACCAACCGCAGCAGACGAGCTGTTTTCAGCAGGCCAATCAGAGTGGTGGTCTGATGGGAGAAAAAAAGTCCAGATAAGGTTCGATAAAACATGGCAGGAAACAAAATGACTTGGACATCACCTCACTGTATTCCCACCTGCTGTCATCTTAACATACACACATTTACACTGACACACACACACATACACAAGTGGTGCAACCCTGTCCATGCCTTGATGTGATTCACCGTTGTGGAGGAGGTAAATCCTGACTCCCTTTTTATTTCTGTGGGCCGTACTTGCATTCAGCTGGCCTTTTCCATGTCCATACAACAAATAAATAACAGGACGATTACTGCACTGGCGGAAAGCCCAGTGAGTGTGTGTGTGTGCTTGTGTGTGTGTGTGTATCTTTACAGTAAATAATGGCTGTCTGCTGAGGAAAGTCTCTACTTTCTTGGCTCTGCAGCCTCTCACGGACAGCATCAATGAAGTGAAACTTGGCATGACTGAGTGTTGGGAAATTTCCACCTCCATCAATCTTGGCTTAATCACTGTTTAATATTTTGTTCGTACCTTCATGCTTCCTATTATTTCTAAATGCATTTCAATCATTACATACTTTTCAAACTATAGAGAGCTGAGCTTCTGTGTGGAGCGACTCCATCAACTTTGGTGTTTTTGTGCTCATTACGTGGGAAGTATGATCAGAAAGCTCCAGCAGCCTACATGTGTAACTCACCTTCCCCTCCCTCTTCATCTAACTCCTACCACTTCCTACAAACATCCACCTCCCACATCATTTAATTCTCTGCCCAACACCTCCATCACTTCACTTTTCTATCATTTAGGAAACCACGGCACCTATTATAACTGGCTCCAGCACTTAGAGAGAGAGAGAGGTGCATTAGCAACCTTCAGCACATTTACACAGATACAGATTAAAGTGCTAGCTGATGTGAATCCCCGAAAAACAACAAATATATCAAAACTGATAAACCCATAATGTACTAATGATGCAACTTGTATTTTTTTATTATTTCTTATGAAGAAACTTCAATGGGTTTATCACAGAGAGCATGAAAAACATCATGACATTTCGTCTAAAAACATCCCCCCGCTGGCTCGTTGCAGTGTTGACCTCTTGCATGTGAGCTCATAGTGCCTGGACAGCAAAAGGGACATGATCTCAAATGGATGCTGATCCCATGCACAAATGTCCCTGCTGCAATCTACTGATTCAGTCATGACTGTTCTAGAGACCACCAGAGAGCCACCGCAACCATCTCTTATATCCTTAAAAATAAAGGAAAGTAAGCAGAGGTAGAGTGCTGTGATATTTTCACATCTATCACAAATCAACATACTTTTTGTATGTGCCATTTTATCTATATTATTTTTGGGGTCTTGTTTTGTTACTCACACAATGTTTTAAAAATAAACTTGTCTTCCAGTTGCAATCAATAAAGGATCTTGAGTCAACCAGTTGTCTTTGTAAAATTATTAGGCAGATATGGTAACAGAGAGTGAACTAACAGTCTGAGTTACCAAATATCACTGAGGCACTCTTAGTGAGCACACATATATATCATGATTATAGACAACTTCCTGTTCCCACATGTGGCAAATCAGAAGAGGGGAGAGTGAAATGTCTAGATGGAGGTTATGAGAGCAGTATGCAAACTTGAGAAACAGAATGTGCCGACGAACAGGATGTACAGCTGCATGCAAGTCAACACTGAGAGACGTGTGAAAGGTGTCTGCAGCGGACAGGGAAGTAAACAGGGCAACTGATGGCAAGGCTAAAGTTAAGTTAATCCCATAGCACACTTGCAAAAAGAACAATTTTCAACCTCAACAATCACCACAAGGGACACAGGTGAAGCAGTAATCTGGGGAACGGGAAGAACACACAGTTTTTACCGCTAATCTCTGACACTGCTCTCACCTTCATCACGCACATCACCATCACAGTAAGTTGGACACATCTGTCTTTTTTGTTTGTTTGTTTGTTTGTTTTTCATTAAATCAATAAACAGCAAAAAGATAACCCAACAACAACATTGGATTGGACATTGGATTGTACTAGAATTCAGAGTTGTCACTACACAAGTAAAAACAGTGTGCTCTTCCTGTTCCCTGGTTCACTGCTTCACCTGTGTCCCTTGTGGTGATTGTGCGAGTAACAACACAAAACCCCAAAATAATATAGATAAAATGGCTCATACACTTTTTTTTAATGTTAAGGTCTAAAGGTGTGAAGAAATGAGAGTATTTAGGGAAATAATATACAGCTTCTCATCTCAAACAATCATTTTATAACACTGTCAATAGACTGTGTCAGAATCACTTTTCATAAATGATGTGGGGCAGTTTGAACCACCTTGCCATTTGATTGGAGTGTCTATCATCTAATGTAAAGTTCTCCCTAAAATCAAAGTTATGAAACAAGAAGGAGCATAAATGGCATGTCCTTTCTGCTAACAATCCCAAAATGCAATGCTTCAAATCACACTGATGAGAAAATTACCCGTGTGCCACTCCTCAGCTGTCAGCAATGACGTGAAAGGGGGATGATTCATAATCGTCTCGATTAGCGGCTCAATTTATAGACAAACTGAGTGTTTTATTTAAGGAGGGGTGAACAGGTGAGGAGGAGAGGGTGACTGATGGTCACAGCTAGAGTTCTGTGAGACACCCTTTCGTAAGTCAGGATATATTTTTTAGCTTTCTCCTCTCTGAAGGAGGGAAGACACCATCAAAAAGAAGGAGGAAAGAGTGGCAAATGTTGCCTCCTCAGAAAGAGAGAGTCCACTTTTTTCTATTAAGCTTAATAAGCTTTCCTCGTTTGGCGACTTTCCCAGAAAGATCTCTTTTGTAAACTGAGGACCTGAAAACCAAGCAACAGTTGGGAAACAGTCTACGACACCTCTTCGCATGAGACCAACAGCTGAAGCTTAAAGATGATCAGAGTATGTCATTTACAATCTTGATTAGGAATCCTAATTGTTTTTTTTTTTTTTTCAATAAATCATTTGTCAGAATACAACGTTTCATAAATTCAGTATCTGTGTTAAATTAACTGAATAACTTGTTCAATCACTGTCATTTTGCTTTGAGAGGTAGACACGTTTATTTTGATGCTTCACTGCAGGTACCAGCATTCAGCCTCCCCATGGAGACAATTAAAACTATGAAACAAGAAGTAAATCCACCTCTGCCTCTCCTTTTCTTGTTCTTATTCCCTCCCCTCCCTGTCCTGTCTCTCCCTTCCTCCCTACCTCCCTTCTCTTTCCTCTCTTTTCCAGTAAACAACCAAATCCAAGATCCACCTCTGTCTGCTAGTGTTTGTGATAGCAGGTTTCATGTCAGTGCAGCATTAGTATTTTTCCCTCACTCTCTTTATCCCCCCTCCACCCTCTCTCTTGTCTCCCTCTTAGCTTGTCCTCACAGGTCCTCACATACCTCCTCTCCATTGCGGTAGATGAGCAGGTCAAAGGGGATAGCGGCCACCATGTCGATGAGGAACCAGCCTTTGAAGTAGTGGACGGCGATACGCACCGGATGGCTCACCACCTCATCATTAGAGTTCACATATGTTGTTCTGAGGATAGAGAGAAAAGACCAAATATGATAAAACTGCAGGCATTGTTTGTTTCATCTCATATTCTGGATACTAACACTATTTCACTAAAGCTACTGCTGTGTTGCTTTTTCTCTCCTGAGACAGATGAGAAAGATTTATGTCTTACATCAACTCATCTTCATACATCTTAACACAGGATATTGACTACAACAACAACCCCATTAGAGTAAAAATAAGACAAAAAAAAAGTTGAGCAGTCAAAGAGAGTAAAAGAATCCGCAGGTGAACAAAGTCAAAGTGGTTTGCCAAGTGTGGCTAACACTAGCAGAGCTAGCACTACCACCATTTGCATGTTAACGTCCATATGCCTGTGCTGCTATGCTCTGGTCAAATTAACCTGATGCCTTCTGTCATCTGTGCTTATTTGTATCAGAGTAGTGGAGCCCCGTAACATTAATGCAGTACTCATATAAGATAGAGCAATGGTAATGAACTGGTGAGAAGTGAGTGCTTGACAGATAAACACATGATGCAACACATCATTCGGGTCAAACAATAATGAAACAGTTAACTTATTTAACCTAGTAAAACTGAGCTGACTGGTCAGGGTGGCAACATTGAACTGAAAAGTTTTTTTTTAGTTCACTTAAAGACCACGATTAGTTTAATATCCCCAATTAGTTTCCATGTAAGTGAACCAAATGTCATATTTCCCCCAGAGTTTTAATTGTGAGCTCTTCATTTGAAAGTGAGCACTCTGCCTGAGACACTGAAATTTCCATAACCAAGAGTGTCTGGAGTAGACTAAGCCAGTCTGAGGGATCCTTGACATTTTAATGGTAATATAAATGTGTGTTTTGGTTGGTGGAAGAAGTAGTGTGATGCTGATTTTGTGCTTCAGTTGCTATTTGACCTCTTAGACATGTCTTGACAAAAAACAAGTCCTCTAATATGTTTTACCATCAATCAAAACCCCCCATGGTACTCTTTCGGCTTAATTTGATAAGAGATAAGATAAGATAAGATAAGATACTCCTTTAATAGTCCCACCAGGGGAAATTCCAAAATTACAGCAGCATAAGTACAGATACAGAAAAATAAAATTAAAGGATAAAGAAACTTTAAAAAAAAAGGTATGCACACACAACATCACAACATCATCCTTTTTTAGCCAATGGCACAACTTTTACAGCAATTTAGCTGCATCTCCATGTCAGACCTGAAGTTGATGAGGATGTCGATAATGAACATGATGTCCACTATGAGGTCCACCACATTGAGAGGAGAGCAGGAGTAACCACAGCTCTGCATGGCTACCTCTTCCTGAGGAGAGAGAGAGATGGAGAAGAGTGAGTGGCAGACGACAGAAAAAGCATAAGAAGACAGGTTTTTTTTTAATCTAATGCTCTGAAAATAGAACAGTTGTGTGTGATTACCTCTTTCAAATGGATTAGCATAAAGGATGTCAGGGTAATTTGCATACATTTGTAGACAAAACATGACGAAGTGCTACAAAAACAGGATCCGTGACTTCTGAGACGCTAAGGTGCTTCGACACAACAAACAGAGCTGAAATAGACATGCTTTTATTTATCCTTTTGTGCTCTGGCAGGAAAAAAAAAACATTATCTTGACAGACTCCATCCATGTTTCCCCAGGCTTAATTATAAGTTCTTTTCAAGGAAATCTGCCTTGAAGACGCAGTAAATAACTTGACTCACCCTTACTGAGATGAAAATGTTGGTGCTCCAGCTTCACTTACATCAACTACTTCTGAGACAAGCATGACATGTCCTATTTATGCCTAACAGTAGAGAATCTAACTCACTGCAAAGAGTTTTAATCCTGCGAACGAGGAGGGCTCGAATGATCTTAAAGCCTCTGTGAGCAATTTTTGAAGGATCACGAGGCGGACTGACAATGACACTGATACTTCTATATGACAAAAAAGTAACTCTTCCTATATGTGTCATTTAAATATCTGTAAACACTGCAGGGGCCTGAGGTTTCAGATGAGACAGTTTACAGCATGTTGAAGTAACAGCCTTTTTACTTTTACTATTCACGATCGGGACACATTCGCAAAGATGTAGAGGGTACCACTTTGTCCACAGCAAGCACACAAATCAGCGCAAATATGAAGTTTCTAGCAGTGGCTTTAACTTGATTTTTTTTAAATGCATATATTGCATATACTTTGCTGACAGTTGTATTTGGCATTTTGTTTAATGCCAACTGTAACGAAGGTGAATCCAAAAATTACAGTCCCAGGAGAGAAACCCAAATTCAGAAGCCTCAATATGTAGTTTAGCAAATTGGCTAATAATGATAAAAAGAGAAGCTGTGTGAATATAATCAGTGTCTTTTGGAGAGTTTCACAATGACTTCAAACCATGGCAGCTTGTGTCTACCATAGGCTTTTTTTTGTGCTGATGGTTTCTATTTTCTAAAGGAATTTTTGTGCCTAGTGTCCTCGGCACAAAAAGTCCAGCTGTTTCTGTTACCGTGAGCTCAACACTCTCAGGCGAAAAATGTTCAACTTTTTGTAAACTGCTGCACTCATCAATTGTACTTTTCCATAACTGACCAAACATAATCAAAAGACGACAATCAATTAATCAATCAAATTTGATTTATATAGCACCAAATCACAACAGTCATTTTACCAAGACACTTTCCAAAAAAAAAAAAAAAACAGGTCTAGACTACGCTCACGACTTCTACTTTGTCAACAACAATGGTCGAGGTCCAAATGGAGAAACATCACTGCTTCATGGAAAATTTTTTCAGGTCTAGACCTGCTGCCAATGCAAAGAAATAACCTCTTTAAATTATTATACATTTTTTTCCTGTAAATTCTGTTGAATAAAAAGTCAGTATGAGGCCCTCAGAGCATTTATAAAAAAAGAAAACTTCATGGTCACAACAAGAGATGAGCAGTGAATGCCATGGGACAACTTTCTTAAACTGGCGACAATAAGCACAATCACCCCAAGAATGAGGATAAGGGTGCTGGCAATGAAAGAAAGAAAAAAAAAACTTTTGCCAACTCCTTATAAATCTAGAATGTATGAAAAAATACATCAAAAAATAAACCTGGGCCTTTATTTGGCTTTACTGCATATAAGGGCCTTTATATGAAGCAGGCTTGTATTTGAAGAAGGCTTTTCTATGAGATCATCTCTGTTTAGGAGCTCTTATGATCACCATATGTGATATATGCTTACTCCGAAAGCATATCTCTTCAAATATCAAAGCACTTTTGGCCTGAATTTTCTTTAGCACATTGTCAACTTCTTTAAATTTAACATAAACTCTGACCACCATACTATCCAGCTTTGCTCTACCTGCACTGTAAAGACCTCAGTAGTGTGAGCTGAAACTTAGACATTATAGCGTAAGTGCAATTTTATTGCAATCTGCTGCTACTTTTACATTACTTGTAGCTAAACTTGCAGGGATCATTGACTGTATGGCTAGGACATGGAGAAACAGCGTATCCAAAGAAACAGAGGTTACTCGATAACAACAAAAATCAGACACTTTCTTTTTAAGATATCTGAAAGTTTTCTGGTCAGTTATTTGTCCTTTATTAAGTCACAGAGGATGTGATCCATACAAAGAGCAAATGTACCTCTACAAAACTGAGAGTTAACCATTACAATAAAGACACATTATCTTAATAAATCTGGTGAAAATCCCACATGATAAAGTAGTTTAGTTTTTTAAACCTATTGGTTATGCCTGGGTTGTATAAAGAGCTGATACTAGTGATCTTTTTGATCATCTGATAAAGACCCACCTGGTCGTTGAGGAGGAATGCGGCTGAGTAGGGCGTCAGGATGGCGGTGTAGATGACCAGCAGCAGGATGAGCCAGTCCCACACCGCCTTGAAGGGGCTGTAGTGCAACACCGTCCACTTGTGGATGCGAGGAGCCTGGAGCTTGTACTCTGGCAACACATCTGCACCCAGAGACAGCACCTGGGGAGAGAGGAGGGCAGAGGTGTGATCAGACATTAAATAATTAAAGAGGTTAGATTGTTAAATGTAAGAGGAAGGGGGAAGATTTACACATCACTTCATACCTTTTATAAACACACATATTGGCAGAGAGCCTGAGTGCTTAAAGCTGTTCCATGAAATATACAGCGACTGGTATGACGTGTGTGCTACGGCAACAGCATTTGCAATTACAGTGGCAAAGCTAGTGTCCACTGAAGATGATGAGAGCTGTTCTGAAGGCACTGACCCTCTTAAAGTTACCCTCCAAGGCAGTGAGATACACTCACACTCTCTCAAACACATACACACACTCACATACATTAATTTGAAATAATGTATGGATCTAGGCAAATGCACACACGTGCTTAGCCATCATGATTTGAGTCACATCCTCTATTTCTGTACAAGCTGCCTTAACTTGACAAAGCAAATGCCAAGAACCACGTGAACTACATTCCAAACACAGACATACACACACTAACATACTGTAGGTCCTTGTCTTCCATCTCCTGCCTCACACACAAACACATTAGCACACAAACACACACCGGGAATGAAATCTCTGGTATTATGGAGCGGTTCTAAGTAGCTTTACTCGCAGTAATGTATTCCACCGTCTGCACCACACTCGCTGTGGACGAGAGCAGGAATGAATCAGTATAAATGGGCATTAGCACAGGCTGCCTCGTGTCTCTGCTTAATAGAATCACACAGTGAACTGCAGAAGCTCGGCTGCTGTGATGAAAGTATGAAGAGGAAAAAATACTGAGCATTAGACTTCCTGTGACAAATCCAGAGGGGAGTTCCAACTGACTTCCACTGTGTACCACACTCACACCAACAACGCTTGAATTTATGCAGCAATCCACAGTGTAGTAACTGCAGGGAGAAAGGCACGGCAGTACAGACAAGACTCCCTCTGATGTCAGCAAACACTTCATGTATCCTGGTTACTCCATGCCCAGCCAATGAAGAGAACAACTAACTTCTGTTTTTGCTTGTTTTGGAGCTTTTTTTCCATTCACTGATGAGAGTTATTTTCAGCTAAGTTAAAATAGGATGCTGTTTTTGTTATAAATATACTTGTTTTGTTATTAAAAAAATGTAGCTGAATGGTCATATCTGTATTAGTGTCCCCAACAGGGTTCACTACTTATCTCTAGTACATTCAGCAGGATTTGATTATTTATTTTTTTCCAACCATGGGACAACTGAATAATCATGAGTAAAAAGCAATGTTACCTCAGGAAAAAAAGAGAGAAAACCAGCTTTGTTTTTCCAAGATTACAAAAGAAATGAATACAGATGTACAGAAAACAACCTTAAGTTTCAGGTTTAACTGAGGAACAGGGCCAACAAACTTTAGCGATGCCACTGTAGAATATTAAAGTCCTAGAGAGAGACGCATTAAAGGGTGAATATTCAACTATAAATGTTACACAAGTCCTTCCATCTAAATATCAAATACTGGTCAGTCGTCCACTCCTATGTTGCGAAACAGGTAGGACATAGACTCTTGAATGTGGATGCGGCAGATGGCTTCTGAGAGAATCATGCTTATGTCCACTGATTTTATCTTGAGAGCAAAAAGTCAGAATTCTGACTTCAACTTTTTTTCCCTCAGAATGTTAATTAAAAACAAAAATATTGAAATTTTATTGGACCTTTCCTTCAGTGGCCCTAATCCTCTTCCATACATTTCATTGTAAAAAGTTTTATTCTTACAACAATATGATGTTTCTCCATGTTGCTAGCCCAATTTGGAGTAACTGAGGGCCGGACCCATCACTGGGCAAGAGGCAGACTGGACATCCTGGACTGTTCATTAGCAAATAATAGGGCTGACACATGGAGCGATACAGTCACTAAAACAGACAAGAGTCTCCAATTAACCTGACAAACACGTCTTTGGACACTGCCCACCAGAGATCAGGCCGAGAACCCTCTTGCTCTAAGGTGACAGCATCACAGTTTGCACTGTACAAACATGTTTCTCTCAGAAAACTATGTTTAAAAAGGAATTTTAGATTGTACTTTCTCTGCAGCAAGGAAATTTTTCACTGTAGTCTTTTTTTCCACACACCGTATTGAAGATTTTAATAATGCAGCAGTAATGGTGTGATGATATTTTATCTCTGAAACCTCACTTTCAATAAGGTTTTTTTTTTCTTTTTTGACAAATCTCTGTACACGTCTTTCCTGATCTAAAAACAAACTTCTCACCTCATTTGAACATGAAGAATTTTTTTAAAACTGCGGTAAGCTTGGAGTGAATGTCTTGCACCAGTCCAGCAGACCAGCAGACACATTAGTATGCAGGTAGAGCTGACCTCTGTTGGGCCTGGGAGGCAGCGACAAACATGGCAGACTGACAGAGTTTAGGACATTCTCCAGAGAGGGGACCAAGAGCATTCATTGCAAACCAATTCAACTCATAACAAAGCTACAATACAAATCAGAAGACACTTTTAAACAGGAAGGCAATCTTGTTTTTCTTATTTTGGCATAATGACTATTTTAACTCAAATCTTTAGCTTCACTCTGTTTCACTTTGTCCTGCTCCTGTTTCTTCCTTTTCTCTCCTTGACCTGCAAAGTCTTCCTCCTTTTATTTCATTGCCTCTGTCAAGCCATCCTCCCTTCAACTCCCTACCTCCCTCCCTCCTTCCCCACAGCCAGCAGCCCAGTCACTCTTCATTCACCCTTTTACCCATTACCATTCATCCTGCCTACCATCTCACCTTCTTTCTTCTGCTGCTTGAATGGACGGTTTGTCATCCCTTTAGACTTTCTCGACATCCTTCTTTCTTCTTTGACTCTCAGTCGTCCTTTCTCCCTCTACCCTTTACTCTTCCTTCCCTCCCTTCCACTTTCATAAAAGTCCTTCTCCTCATCTTCTCTCCACCCACAGTGCTCCAGTGACAGGCTTTACTTATGCATGTAAGATTCAAATAACACTAAAACATCTGGTAGCTGAACACCTTCTTCATCATTCCCTTTAATTTCCTTTGGAGCTGTTCTTAGGGAAGCTGTGATTTGGCAGGACAACATTTGCTTGATTTATTATGAATAAGTGAGAAATATTTCACTGTATATGCTCTCTGTAATTGAGCCAGCTGTTTCATATTTGGGTTTAAGCTTTTTTTGCCCCTTCAAAGGCTTTACTTTCAAATATTGATTCTTCTGTGTTCAGATCTCTGCCGAGTGCTGCCTTCGCTATTCTTGGAAAACATCTAAATAATTTGATCAACAGTTATCAGATTTTCAATAGAAGCTGATTTAAGTTACTGCTCTCTTGATCCAATCTGCCTATTACTTCCTGTCCGTGGAGAATACAGAAAAAGCCAGCTTGGTCCACTGAAGTTATTCTCTAAAATGGGTCCAGGAGGGGTCTCTAAGAATTATGAATATCATTAATCCTCAAATGTGGGCTGGCTTTTTTATTTGCTTTTACTGCTGATGGTACCAGGCCTCAGAGAATTAAAACTGTTCATGTTTAAGTACACACTGAGGGTCTGATTCAGTGAACCAAGCCAAAAGACATTGTGTGATTCACAAAGCACAAAGAGTTCAGTGCTCCACAAACTTGACAGAGGAAATAGAGTCTCTGTGTACCATTGGTGTTTGCATAAATCTAAATGATCCATTATATATTCATTTGAGACCAATTTCACTCTCTCCCAGTGAAAATAAGCATTTTGCTAAAAAAACAAGCCACAAAAGTCACATTTTGAGCAGCTGTGATTAAATATTAATAACACTGTCCAGCCCAAGTCTTGGAGATTACGAAAGCAGTTTCTCTGAGATAATAAAATCATCCAGATCCAGTAAGTTTTTTTTTATGTTTATAAAAGAGGATAAAACTCTAATTGATGCCCTGTCATAATATTTAATAGCAAACAAGAACACCAGGGACAAAACTAATGATTTAATATAATAATTTTATTGCCTGAAACCAGTGTGGGAGGGCAGGTGTCAGCAGAGCAGCTGGAGAAACAGCCCAGTTTTGACAATTTTAACATTAAATATTCTTAAAAATGACAAATTTAACTGACAAAAGTCAGCTGGATGAGAGTTTTTGTCAGATCATAACTTGTGGGAATTTACAAGATAAGCAGAGCATATTTTGTCCACAAGGGGGCGCCTTGAATTAAAACAAACCAAAAGTTTGTCTTCAGATGTTCAAGTTGTAACCATTCCTTGAGTCTAGACGAGTATTTTCTCATTTAGATTATCTACTGCTATCTCCTTGGTTTCTTGAAGTGCCATTACACACAACAAAGCCTTTATACGTTATTTATTTATTTATTTTTTTTTAAAAAGCTTTTTCTAAGTGAATTTCTCACGTCTGTCATGAATGGACTCCACCTTAAAACCATAATGACCGTCCCTCTTAATCCAGCTCCAGAGTGGAGATGCTGACAGTCAGTGATCACCTCAGTGAAAATAAGATGAAAAAATCTGGAGTAAACTGTACAGAGATGATCTGTGATGAAGTTCACTTCAAAACTGGCGTTGTTATGACTGTTCACGATGTGTGGTAGGTGGTGTGTGATCAATATGAATCCACCTTGAAGTTATTTTCCATATTTTCAGAAAAATAAAAAACTGCCCCAGCCAATAATTCAAGGCCAGCTTTATTTACTGATAGAGCTAGTGATCTCATTATAAAGGGGCCTGTCTGAGTATTCAATGCTGGTCTTTATTTGAGGAGTTACAGTATATGCTTAAAAAGACACAAACACGACTTTCAGTGTGTTAACATGGAAAAAAAAGTAAAGTTCAACCATATATGACTCAAGTCAAGCATTTTTCTTCCCACAGCTGGTTGCTATTTCCACTTTCTGCTTCAACTGGTCTTTGATCATTGAGCAGTTTCATGTTTTTTATGGTTCAGTCTCGTAAAGGTGTGAGCCGTTTATTCCTCTCATCCTTGCTTTAGGCTCAGCACTTTGTTGTTTCCTGATCAAAGGAGTAACGACTTGAGACAGATCCCACATTCACACGCATTTTTTAAGTACGATTTTAACTTGTATCTCAGAAATGATCTCTTCAGGCAGAGAGAGGGTTATTATATGAACAGTCAATGCATGCTCATAAAAAAGTCCCTTTTTCCATTGTCCCTCAAGAATCATTGTAATGGTATTGGTTTTCCTGTCATTTTGATGTTTAACCTTATTCCACTTGCTATTTCCTTTGCAAGTTGGCACTAGAGCTAACTGTCTTGTATGTTATTTTGCAAGAGGAACTCTGATTAGACCTAGACTATAAATTAAAGCCAAAATACTTCTCCTACTAAAGGTGAGTCACCATCCAACAGACTCTGTATTTTTGTGCAGAATCATCAAATAAAAAGGTTACCTTCGTTTGGACTCATTTGTAAGAAGTTTAAATGTCACTGATGTTCATTTACATAAAAGTTTCCCTTCCAGCTTTTGAGAGTGATGGGAAAAAAATGCAGCAAAGGCTCATGATTGGTATTTAGGCTCTTGAGATCAAGGTTCCTCACCAAATCATATAAGCATTAGTCATTGGGTCGTGTTTGAACAATCTAAAACTACCACTTGTTGCTAGACATTCAGCCTACAATCTGGGCGCTGAGTCCAAAGAGACCGGATCAAATCTCTTGATTGTTCAAAGTTGTATTTTTTTGGCAAAAGCAGACTCAGGTGCACCTGCAGACAGGCCTGTTGCTATAAAACAGCAGATTTCAGCCCTTGAGCTTCAATAAACAAGACTCAAGCCAACATGTTTAACTTCTCTGCTACCACTGTCCTACCTAACAATTCAAAGGACAAACACACCACTATACATGTTGATTCATAGATCGATGTTAAATCTACTCGAAAAAAATCCTCTGAACAGCTGAACTGATCAGCCAAGTGAACAGACGTAGATTTACACGTGAGGCACTGCAGTGTATCCTCATCAGTTATTTAATACTAAGGTTACAGAGACAGTATATCTGAGAGGGTTTAATCATGACTAACATCCTGTATAATTTACACTGAAGAGAGGTGGACTGTTAATTACTGGTTTTTGGTGCTGGATCATATGGCGGTGTGTAATGAACACCATTCAATCTATACTGATGTCTTGAAGCACCATGGTCTGTGAGGGTTATGTTTAAGGACTGTAAAAAGATATGCCCTGAATGTGTGTGTGTGTGTGTGTGTGTGTGTGTGTGTGTGTGTGTGTGTGTGTGTGATCGGATTTTGATTTATTGATTTTGGCAGCTTGTCTGTGGACTAAAATGCCTTTTAGTTTGAGTCACATTTTAGTAGTTTTAGTCCACTTTTAATTGAAGCAAAGTCAAAACATCTTTGTCTTTTCTGATAGTCCAAACGTTTTCCCTCTTTGAACAAATTTAATTAATTAATCAGAAATTGGTATCAAGGTTGTACCCGCAATGTCTTAACACCTTGTACAATCAGGTTTAGACTCTTCCACCAATGCAATGCTATCATTACTCTGAAAGGTCATTGATAAATTTGCTCTGTAATGTGCTAACTCAGAAAAAATAAAGTATGGAAAAAATTTTAGGTTTCAAGACTACTACTACAGTTAAAAAAAAAGTGTTTTCTAAAAATATAAAGGAGGTATGTCCAAAAATAATTCTAAAAAAGGGTATGGAAAAGTATGGAAAATTCCAACTGTGTGGGAACTCTGAACGCTGGTGTACGGAGATAGCAGTGATGGTGCCCTCATCTTCTAGCATCCCTAGATTGGCCCCGTATTTTGAAAAGTATCATAAAGGAGATGGAGATGAGGAAAAAATACATGTCTCCAAGGCTTTTATTACAGCAGAAAACTCAGTTTCTCTGTATCTACATAAACACTTGCATCTTCTCATGAGCAGGAATCCTGCTGAGCATCTCCGTTTGTGTGTATCTCTGAATTGCTTACAGTCTGATTAAAGCATCCTCTAATTACTGGTTTCAGAGTTTAGACCAGGTTTTTGTTGGTCAAAAGCACAGACGCTTTCTGCTTCCTCAAGATATCAATGTGCCATCTTTGTGCAGCGTTTATAATCAGCCCATTATCTCAAGTGTTGGTAACACCTCTTTCCACAGAGAGACCCACAACAGCACATGTTCACAAGTGTGATAGTCAGACACTACTAGCATGAACACGCACAGTTCACTTGAGGGCCCCTCTCAGCTGTGCGCCCCCCTCTGGAGTATCTCCTGGGTTATTTTTAGCCATCTGTGTAAAACTAAAATCATTGCCACAGGGATTGTTAAAAGTGCAGACGTCAAGACACATTTAAGCGCAGATAAGACGGACGTGCATTTGAAGACAGCTCTGCAGGCGGGGCGACAGGGGGCAGTTTACAGAGCTAACTACCCGTGCTATGAAGATGACATGTTTTCACTCGTGGAATCCCCGTTCAGCAAACTGCAGCGTCATCAGCAAATTCTACACATGACATTTACAGCTGAATCTGACAGGGTTGGCCTGGACTGCATGTGACATTCAGGGTTTAGGTCAGAACGCTGGGATTTCTCATTTAACTGCAGAAAATGTGAATCAAATCAGTCATTTACTCGCCATTCTGAGTCCTGGCTTGAATACTGCAACTGGACTCGTGAAATGCAAGCCAAAGCTCAGGCTGTCTGTTGGACGGCTGCAGTGTCACTTCCACTTTATCTGACTCTGTATGTTTCAGAGTGACAGCAGGCCAGATAAGAGCACCAGAGGAGATGACTTACGACAAGATAGAAATCAAATCTGAACCCAAAATGTCAGCTGCACGGTATTCATCTGTTAAAACATCAAAGCTGTCATAGCCTCTTGGCTTTCTGCTGCGTCACCTTTCAGTTAAACGACAGCAGAATTCAAGGCTAATACAACAAATTAAGAAGTCTCCTCTCATTATTTATTTATTCTAGTAATGAGAACACAGTAGTGACAGAAAGGACAAGAAGATAAATCTATTTCCAAAGACAGGGATGATTATTCGAGTCCAAAACCACAGGCTACAAAATCCTTGAAAAGTTTCATTACCTGAAATACAAAAGGAAATTAAAAGGAGGATGAAGAGATAAAGAGATAGAGGGGAAAGGAAATTACTCGCACAGACAGTCAAGTGTTTTGCACTAAATATATCGAATGTCTGACTAGGATTCTTCCGACAATTTTCTCTGAGTAGCACTGATGAGAGATAATGAAAAGATTTGTGTAATGAGAAAAAGTCTCGTCATAAAAAAGCTGAACAAAGATGGACAAGGTTACAGTGTTGGCTGAATCTCAAGTTGAGGACTCTGAAGGTGATGACTCACTTTTTTACAGGCGGGCAAACACACACATACACATACACACACCTGGGAGGAGTTCAATACAGCTGTAGCCCTATAAAGGGTAGTGACTGGACAACCAAAGCCACTTCTGTCATTAATTTTCAATCATGTCTTCTATCGGTGCAGAAGACTGAACCGCAGAGGTGTACACATAAAGTTTTGCTCACAAAGTTTCAAGAATAAAAGTTAGGTGGAGCTGAAAAAAAAATAAAGAGCAGCTGCATGGACACACGTACTTCATCTGTTTTTCCTCTGCTAAAAGGAAGGATTCATGTCTCTCAAGAGAAGCCACCTCTTGCAAAATAGGGAGTGACTTTGAAAACGTAGTATTGCTGCATATAACAATGCTCAACAGACACCTTTAGCTTTAAAAAATGTTTTTTTTTTTTTTAAATCTGACTTGGATAGAAGACAAAGGGGTTCAATAATTTATACAGTTTGCAGCAGAGGACTCGGTTGTGCCAACTAGTCTTGCATCATTTTGTGAAGTTCAAGTTTGGAAGAAAAAAGTGTGATAGTACCAGAGGGTGTCTGCAATCCCGACTCTAAAGATTCTGGTTTAAGCACTGTAGTCTAAACTGATTTATCATATAAAATGTTGAAGCTTATATTGGCATACGCTTCACCCATTTCAGGGATCATACCCTTTTAAAAACAGCTTAGAAATTGGTGGAAAAAGGCAGAAATACTTATGAAAGCTGAGTCAAACCAATATGACCAGCAACAGGTGTGAGAGCAGCCTGATGAGTCCAACCATCTCTGATAAGGAGACGTAGAGCATCATCCTGCCCTGCATCAGCAGAACTGTGAAGTGTGTTTCAAAGTTGCAGACTGCTCTAAAGGAAACTGAGCCAAACGTATAAAAGTTGAGACATTTGCACCACTTATGTTTAAAGGTGTCAACCAAAGAAATGTCATCATGTTTATTCCTGCAGATGCCCCATTTACTTTGTCTATCTGACATTATTACCTTAATGGAAATGTCAATTTTTTTATGTGAATTACAGCATAAAAGGAGGCTTATGTTTTAACTGGATGATGAACTGTGATGGTCAGCTAGGTACACTGCAAAAACTCACATCTTGGCAAATGTTTTTGTCTCATCTTCAGTAAAAATGTCAAATTAGACTTTATTTAATCCACATTGTTATTTCAAGATATCATACGCCTGAATTACTTTTTATACTTGTGGCATTATTGGAATAAGAAATAATCTTTTATGAAGAAATGTAACTATTATTTGTAATTCATTTTTGGTTGTTTTCCACTGGCAGGCATTGGTTCTTATTTTTGGCAGGTAATATGTTGAAATTACCCATTTCCCTGGACCTGTTATGACTGCGTGGCTCGGATTAAGCCCAATGGACACTTTTAAGGTTAAAAGATACAAAAACATTCTCTAAAATGTTGGTTTTCATGTGTATTTATCAATCCTGCATGTAGGCTGGTAGGGTTGGGTTGTCATGGGAGCGAAATCAGAGTGACTAAGTTCTTTGATTGTTTGAATAAATAAATATGTATATATATATATATATATATATATATATATATATATATATATATATATTTGTATATTAAACCATCATTTAAGAATAAGTAGTGTCAACATTTTTCTGCTCATAGTCGGTAGCTTGGTAATCAGAACTACTCTGTACAATAAGAACAGGGTGACCAAATTCTGAATCCCCAAAAAGAGGACACTACTATGTAGGGTAGCGCATAGTAAATTTTGAGAGTTTTTGGGTCGGGTGGAGTGTTTTTTTAAGCGCTTCTAACTCAGTTAGTCCATGCGATGCAAACTCAAAACTTCCATACAAAACCCCAGACATGTGAGGGATTTTATGAACTCCTCCAGACAAGGCCGGACAGCCCCCAAAAAGAGGACATGTCTTGGAAAAGGAGGACGTATGCTCATCCCAAATAAGAAGGTGGTTAACAAATCGACACTTCAACAGAATGAGACATAAACCCTCTGCTTTACATCAGTCCTGCTCACCTTGTCACAAATCCAGGTTTAAGAGTAACAAAAGCAACAACTGCAGCCGTTTACATGAGGATAATGAGCTTTTTTACTTTTATGAGATAAAATACAGGATAAAACTGGATGTAAAGAATCTATTGGCTTTTTTTCAGCTCTCTGTAGTCACACAGTGGAATTGATCAAACTTGACACTCTGTTGAAAACTTTGAGTCTCAGGGGGTTTTGTTTGATACAGCAGCCTCCATGTGCTTGGTAAGGGTGTTGATGGTTTTGGGAAGCTTCCATTTCTCACACTGTTCAAAAATGATTTGGCAGGGACACTTGTGTAAATTGATGTTAACTTGAAAAACCAAAACAATTACAGTCCAAGCATGCAGACAAATGGTTACAGAAACCAGAACCAAAAGAACAAAAACCTCCACTGAGCTCAGTCAGGGGGATATTTTTAGAAAGACGTTGATTACATCTTTTTAATTTGCTTCTTGTTCCAATTCAGAGTGAAGTTGGACTGAGAAAAGTATCACTCAACTTTTTTTCAACACCTTAAAGCATCATGGGAGATGGATTCATCTTACAGCTGATCTTCGCTTCCTGTGGAGCTGCATCAGCCACATGAGAGTAGGTCTACTTTAGGGTAAAAAGTGTGAAAACATTAAGAAATTTTCCGACTTCATCAAATGTTTGAGAGTTATAACAAATGTATAACTACCTCAAATATGGATAACACTGAAGAAATGCCCTTGATTCTCCCCTCTGAACCTCAATTATTAAAGAAGACAATAATGGTTACACAGTTCCATGTTATTATTGACCATGTATTAAGTTAAGCAATGTCTCTTATTGTATAAAAGTAAAGTCAAATATCTGTTATAGGAGCTGATAGCAGTTAAAGAAGACCTATCATGCTCATTTTCAACTTTTATTATCAGTCTCAGATACCAATCGAGTAGCTTTGCTTGATTTGCAGCTCAAGACCCTCCTCCATATTCCCATACTTGTGCATGTAAAAACCCTTAACATACAGTATGGGTAATGATGCTTTGTTTTAGTACTCTCTTAAAACACTTGGGTTATTTCTTCTTCCCAATTCCTGGGTTACACATGTTGGGTAATATTTCCACATTATTTTTTAGAGCACTACCAATTTCTTAAGTTATAAGGATTTTATTTTAACTCAATTTGTGGGTTTTTCTGAAAGTAACCCATTAATTGGATCAGTATTTCAATCGCATAGTAATATTTGCCACAGAAGGCACCATTTTCAAATTCACTCTATGTAGCCTTCCACGTAGCCATGAGCAGGGTTGTGTGAGGCACGTCAGCATGAGTTGGAGACTTGGTGGACCAGGAACTTGCATACTGACAAATGTTCTGTGTCGTCTTCATTTTGCATTTAGCAATTGCATAAATCAAAAACCCCACCACTCATAAAAGTAGATGAGAAAATGGGCCCAGGTTGAAAAAAAAAAGTTCCCTATAAATTTAATGCATTTATTGATTCAACACTAAACTTGGGTTAATTTTGAATAACCCAAGTTTCTTGTTGCATCACACCAAACGTAAAAGTAAAATCAGTCCCATGAGTGAATTACATGTAATGTCACAGGGATTAGATGCAAGTTCTGAAAGGAAGAGATGCATCCAAAGCACTACTTGCTTTTTTCATGCATTGAGAAAAGTGAAAAATCTGAACTAAACTAATCACACCATAAGGGTTCCCTGCCAAAAATGGACTGGTAGAGATTTACTATCCTCAAAATGCAGGACAAACTGATAGTGACACTAAACCTTAAAAAAAATAAAATTAGTTTTTAACACCTTAAGAGGAAATCTTATGACAATATAATCTTGCTTGTTTTGCGAACCTGTTGCTTCTGGGTCACTGTTTTGATTGCCCTCTAATTAGTATAGACAGCAAGGATGCAATTTTTAGCAATAAAGTCCAGAAAATCATTTTACTAAAAAAATACTTTCATGAGCCAAAATGAAATCATGTAGTACTGGGGAACTCGATGAGATTTAGATGTGGTTAAAAGTTGAACAACTTGGCATTGTTGATCCTGAATACAGAGTTCTGCCTTATAAATCCCCATATTGAGAGCTAAAATGTCTGTCTATATGAGTGAATGAGTGTGTGTGCGGGTGCAGATGTGCAACTGCTGTCCCTATTAATACTGCAAAACCTCCATAAGCATTAACTATTAAATAAATGTGTGCATTTGAGTGTGGATGTAGTTTTCATAATAGAGAAAGAGCTACAATAATCAAGGCCAGTGAGCCGAGCAACTACAGAGGAGACAGAGCCACACACACTTCTATCTGTGCGTGTCTGCATGTGTGTGTGTGCAAGCCTCAGGGTAAAGCATGAAGTTACAACACCACTTTGACATAGTAAAGGCTTGTTTTAGAAAATGAAACAAAGAGATGGAGGGAAGAAAAGAGGAAGGAGAGAGAGAGAAAGAAAAAAAAACAGCTCCTGTGCACACAGAGCTTGACCAAACAGGAGAGAAAGAGACAGAGTGTGAAAGAAAGTGTTAGTGGGCAAGACAAAGAAGGATGGAAAAACAGAGCCAAGAGGGACGATGCACGCAGAGAAAAAAAGAAAAAAGCTAAAAAGGTGAAACTAAAAGAAAAAGGGTGACAGGGGAATTACTATGGTAAAGCAGGATAGCCTCAAGTCTCAGCGTGACACTCCACAGACACATAGTAAAATGTCAGCCCTGAAATAGAAAACCTTAATCTCCCATCATAAACCTGAACATTTGGACCTTGAAAACAGTTCAGAGACTCTTGTCCAAATTTGAGCTGAGTGTTTCCTCAATACTAGACTGAGATAGTAATGATCCTTTTGTTCAAAAGCAGACTTTCCCCTTCTACACTTAATTATAACAGGATCTTTGATTGATCATGTTCAAGAATATCAATAAAAGTGAAAGGAGCAAAAACAAAGAGAAGAGAAGTTTCCCAAAGTTGGCCCGTTATTGCTTCATTCATCGTCAGTATTCGTTTGTTCATTGTTTATTGTTTGTTTAATTGATATCATATCGTGATCTATACAAATTGAGTGCATTTTTGGTGGCCACTCCCTGCAAAACTATCTTGATTGAAAAGAAGCAGAAAACCTGTCAAATAAAAGTGATATTTTCTCTAAAACACCTTCTTTCCCTCCAATACATCTCTTCGATTTTCCCCCTGTTGTGATGCCCGGAAAGTCTCGGCTAACACGGTCAATATCACACAATGAGCAACTGGTCAATATTTTATACACAGTCAAACAGCATTGCTCATTCATGCTCACACTCAGTATTGGAGAGAGCCTGCGCCAGCCAACACCGCGCTCAAACAACGGTGAAAGAAGCACATAAAAATTTCAAAGACTTCAATTTGTACTGTAAACAGAGCGGCCCCAGAGCCACCAGCACAGAGGAGCAGACGGCTGTTATTGTGGAGCAATAACTCTGTTTGATATGTTTGATAGCTGTTTAATAATTCAGTACCAAATCACCTCTGTTAGGTGAAGGTGTATCGGTGTACATGAACCGCTGAACACAAACACCGCCACCTTTCCACCAAGACTAAGTTAGGATTTTATTTTGACATCATGAGAAAAACACAGAAAATCCACGTTTGATTTTCTGCAGCCAAGATTCTCCACATTTCTGAAAACCCTGCCCACCTCTGGAGGAGGTTACAGACACATCCGGATGTACATACATCCCCAGTATTTGTCACGACTAGAGTACATTTTTGTGCAGAAATCCATCTATGTAGTCCATGCCAAATCAAACAGGTGGCACAGATTAACATGGCTGTCATAAAGGATTGTAAAGAAGCTAGAGGACGGGGTACAGGTGTCACTTTCAGCTCCAAACGATGGAATTACACCGACATGGAATGAACTGCATGTCAGTTTATATCCCAGCATGAAGAGGAGTGCAAGCTTAGTTTCAACATGCTTTAAATCCAGGTATACATCATTTGTCAATAACATACATGGTTAAATGAGTTGTAAAGAGGTTCTTCAAACCTCCACACAGACACACACGCACACGCTAAACTTCCCTTTCTTGCTGTCAGCGTGAACTCCAGTCACTCAGCCAAAGGAATAAATGCCATCCTGACCTTTTCTGAGCCCATTTCCAACACTCCAATTTCAAATAAACATCTGGATGACTTTCTTCTTACACCACAGCTACACATAATCCCGTGCACTGAATCACACAAGGGTGAAAGGTTGTCAGGTTGACCTGCAGCCTTAGAGTGCGATATTAAAAGGTTGTGGTGGCTGATAAATTCACAGTCAGCGTAGTAAACAGGCATTCATTAAGAGGAATATTGGATTAGTTGAGTGAAATATAATCCCCCCCCCAAAAAAAAACACAAAAATGAGCCAAAAAAACCACTTTCTATTAAAAAAGCTGCAGCTCTTTAAAGTTAATAAAGATATATGTGGAATACTAAAAAGTTAAGTATCTTAAATTCTCCTTTTTCTCCCTTCTCTAAATTTAAGACAATATTTTCTGAAGTGGGAATAATGGAAGCTCCTCTGTATTTATATTTTCATGTGACTACATAACACATTCATCAAGAACAGATTAATTATACAGAGAAAACAAACTTCTTCTCAGTGCTCTGTTGCATCAAGTTTCCATTACTCAGTTTTTGTTTTTCAAACTGAATCCCCAAAGCAGCAAAACTGGACTTTTAGCGTGTGAATTAACCTCAGGTTATGGCATTTTGCAGAAAAAGAACAGCATAACTTGTAAACAAACAGCCAATTTGCTAGATATCGAAGAAGCAGCTGAAGCGAGCTAGCTTTAGCAGCCCTCTAACAGACGATAGACCCTTTTAAAAATGGACATTTCAAAGACCCTCTGCCTCTGCAGGTAACTAATAAATTTACCAAACACATTTTTAACCATCCGTTTAACTCTTGTCATTCAGTTTAATCATTTACGATCTACTAGACGTAGCTTGTGCTTCAGAAAGTAAAGTTTACAATGCAGGATAAAAAGCAACCTGAACACACAAAGAAATAGACTGAATATCTACAATAATTACTCACTGCACATCTAATCCGCCAACTGCTGTAATAAATCTTTTCATTCACACTGATTTTCCCTCTAAGACAGAACCAGTAACCAGGTGTTCCTTAAAATGTACTAAATGCTTCATAACAGTACTTAATTTGATTACAGGTAAAGTTTTTATCAAAGATTTGTCCCAACGTAAATGACCAGTTCAGAGCTGTGAGGAGAAGTGTGATTGTGATGTTCACCAGGAAGGTAAGGATACTGAGGAGGCAGAAAAATATGAGAAGCATAATAATGACAATAACAACAACAGGATGATCACCATAATGAATCATTCATTACAGTGTAGTATTAATAGTAATATTATATCAGAGTACTAAGTGAGATTTAGTTAGTTAGGCTTCACTGTAGTAATGGAACATAATTAATTGATGTGATTAATATAAGCAGGAAAATGAGACAAATTGCAGCTATTATGAAGATGTAAAGGATTTAAATTAGAGGATTTAAAATTTTAGTTGGCATGAAAACCCCCTAAACACACACACAGTCAGACACACACACACACACACACGCACGCACGGACGCACGCACGCACGCACGCACGCACGCACGCACGCAGCTTCATCCCACCCTGCTCGCTTCCCCGCTTTGTGATGCTGGTCTCCTGCCAAACTACCTCCAACTACCTTCTACCTTTATACACTCACACCGGTCTTCTGAGATGAATTTAAAACAAGTCTGCACCTACAGTTTATTTACATATCTATCTGTATTAATGGATACAAACAACTGATTATTGTCCAATGAAAGCCTAATAATTTTGTCTCTCGCCTACAGATCTAACATTTGAATGCAGATATCTGCATAAAGAGATGACTAAGAAGTTAAATTGTTGCTTGTTAACAGCAGATGGGTTCAGGCTTACAATCTGGCAAGTGTGTCACCCTCTTTAGTTCTCCACATGTAGTGTATTTCTGAATACAACAAGGATGATCATGAAACACGATCGCATCAACATCGCTTATAATACATTTTGAAGCAGAACATTCCCTGAGCTGCAGATTCTGGATCAATTTGAAGATAATGTTTGGTGATATTAGTGAGTCTTTACTTACTCCAGCTACCTCAGTCATTAACTTTTATCGATTTTTAAGCATTTCATTGTTTACATTAATAATGAAATGAAACAGTTTGTCTATCATCCATGGGGATGTGATCTGCAGATTTATAGTAAAGTTATCAGTGTGTGTGATAAAAAGTTGCAACTAGCTTTTCCTGATTCTTGAGGCACTCCTCTCAGCTTTCAACTGAGATGAGCATGAGGTGAATGCCTTCTTATGAGTGCTATCCCCTTGCATGTTCTAAGTGTGTGAGTTCAGGAGGAAGGGGCTCAGGCTTCAGGTCTCAATTAGCAGAACAATAAAAAAAGGAATAACTACATTTCTCTGCATGAAGAGAGATGAGACTTCTTCAGCAGAAAACACAATGGTGGCTGCAGTAGAACAGTCTAATGTAAAGGCAGCATTGCAAAAATCCTCATAAAACAACTCAATCCTTGTAGAAGCAAACTTTTGTGGAATAATGTGAGAGAAATTATGAGAAACTTTTGGAGTCATAAAGATGGGGGCTTTCAGTAAAAAAAAAAAAAAAAAAAGAACAAAGTTAGAACTGACAGAGATAGTGTGAAAACATTCAGATATGTACATTCAAACACTTGCTCCTCATTGGTAGTGACTCCTTCATTTGGGTGGCAAACCATCGGGTGAACCTGCAAAATTTTGCTGCTAATGAGTTAGACCGCTGTTATGTTGCCCGGAATGCATCCACACTGCGCGGGTCAGATGATTTGTCGTTGTGGTTGTTCACTCAGTGCGGCTTCACTTGACCATGTCCTCCATTTTTGTAGAATAACATAACTGCCTCAGTTCAAAGGGGTCAAGAGTTCATGGCCAGAGTATGGTGAGAGCGCCCAGTGTCTGACTGTGAGTCTGAATGGCTCATTAGAGAGTGAATATCTACTTTTCTTCTAATATACGAATGAAGGTTCAAAGTCTGGATTAAAAGTGACAGCCCTTACAGAGACACTCTGTGGTTGCACAGTGGGATTCAGGGCTAAGCAAAGAGGAGAGAAGTGGTATGGAAGGGTCTTTGATGTAAAAATGAACTGAACCATGAGATTCGTGACCCTGCGACCCTTAGATTAATAGATGACATCATATAATACAAACAGGGTAATGTATGTCACTGTTTTCAACAGACCCCCTCCCCCTGCTTATATAGGTAGACAAATCCTTGTGGGAAGCACTGCTGCTAGAACAAACATTTAAAGGCATGGTTGATGATTGGAGAGATTGGTAATTATCATGAACCTCGTTTATATGGCGATCATGGTCATATAGTGCGGTCTCCACAAAGTTAAGAGAAAAATGAATGGAAAATCCATTCATCCTAGCAGGTGCAGGGCTGCAAAAACATTGACCAATGGCTGAAAACAGATGCTGAGACAGCAGAGTTTTTGTTGAACAGGTAATTTTTGCCTTTTATCGTGGAACATGTTACATAAAAAACTCTTATTAGTATCTACAATGTCAACACGGTAGCTGTCCAGACAGCTGCAGACGGTGCTTGCTCGCAGAGCTGGCGTTAACTGCCGCTAGTTACGAGCAATCTGACATGGTGAATCCTATTTAAACTAGTGTAGGATCTTCTGCCAGCTTCTTGCTCTGCCAGAGGGGATGTGTCGTGGGGAGGGAGATACAGGTTCAGAGGGGGAGTTATCATGGAGCACAGAGGCAAGAGGTTTGTGTGTGGGGGGTGGGATGCTTTTTTCAAATCTGCCTCAACGGCTCAGTTTTTTCCAACTGCTTCTCAAATTGTCAACCACGCCTTTAACAAGCATCTAAATAAAAGTCAAGTTTAACCTGAGTGAAGTACTTGAAGGAATATCTTTTGGCACTTAAAGGAATAGTTCAGTTTTTTAAATGGGGTTGTATGAGCTAGATGCCACTAATAAGAGTCCTAGCCATAATGGCCTGCTTACGAGAAACTGCTGGGAGAGCTGATACAAAAGCTAGGATACAAATTTCTGCATTAGCTGGGTACACTGCGTGCATGAGGAGTCTGTAAATGGTGTAAATAAAAAAATAAATGGTCCACCTGATGACAAAGTACAGAAAACAGTTTCTCAGAAGGGCATACAAGCTTGAACCAGGGTGAGTGTGTGGGTCAGAGTCCCTCATAAGGGATTAAACTGACTGGCATCAGTTATGGCCAATACACTTGCTACTGATATGTAACTCTTTCAACACCACAGTAAAAGTACTGAAATCTCCCTTTGAGGAGTACATGAGGTACATTTAAAGCAAGGTTGTTTATCAGGGCTGCTGACTCTGCCTCTTGTAAAATATGTCCTACATGTTCACTCTATCAGTAAAAGTATCCTGTACGTGTTTTCTGCCATGCTTGTGACCATGCATTTCATTGTGCATTGCTGTAAACGTGTATGCATGCATGTTGATATCTGCCTACCACTGCCAGCTTTCCTGGCTGACCTTTTTCTCTCCAGCTCTGACAGTTCCCATTAAGACAGAACAAAGGAGCATATTTCCTCAGCCCCCAATCTCTCTCCCTCTATCCTTCTTCTCCTCCTCGCTCGTCTCCTCCTCCTCCTCTTCCTCCTCACCACAGCCTTCTACTCCAATATTCATCAGCACCATCAGCGCTCAGGGAGGTTGTTCCCTCTCTCTGGATATCTTTTCCCTCCCATTTTACATTGTCTTTGTCTTCATATCTCTTCCATCATCTCATCTGGCTCTATCTGCCATTTTTGTTACCCTCCCTGAGCCTGTCTTGATCTTTCTCTGTCTCAATTCCTCCATAACTCCATCCATACCACCCATCCTCTGAGGAAAAGACTTGAAATATAAATGCCACTCTGAATAAGTAGCTGCTATGTGGCTGCTGACATGAGATCTGCACACACACACACACACAAATGCATTTGTGCATTAATCTACGGTACAGGGAGACTTCAGATTTTTTAGAGTCGGCTCAGCTCTGAGTTTTTTAATCTCCGCTCTCTCTTTCTTAGAAGCTGCTTTAATCAAATAGAATTCAAACCAAAGATACAGCGGCCCAAAGTCCAGAAAGTGCAGTTCAACAATATCCTGTCATATTTCTGGGAAACTTTATCACATTATCCTGGACTGCAGAACAAATCATAAAAAATGCCTTACTCTTTACTTTTGGGTGTTATAAAACTATTCTCAGATCGGGAAGTAAATGTTGTGCAATATTGATGTGACCTGGTGCAGAGCTCTGGTTGCTATACATGTGACTTAAAGGGATTAAAGGATGTCACCATGCATTAGTATGAACTATAGAATCAGGCCACTTTAATAAAACATGCTGGTGTGTTAAGCCACAGAGGGACACAGAGCTCTAAATGGAAGGCTGATTACATGTTTTATGTTCAAGCAGGGCGCTCTGGAAATATTTAATGTTTGTGTTGTTTATTTCCATGCATTTTGTAGTATCTGTAGCATCCTCTTGCTGCAAAGTTAGCCTACTTTGCATATGTATGCAAAGTCAGGTTATGTTTTCAGAAGGAAGCCAAAGTCAGCAAAGTGTCCTCATGCATGCACCAACCTGTCAGGACAGATCTGCCAGGTCATCTGGACTATGAACTTTTATACACATTTTACATGTTACATTAACTATTAGATGACCCTTTGGTTTGGTATATACTGTATAAGGACATAAAAAAGGAGACATTTAAACATCAAAATGTCAGTTTTTACGAAATTGATTTTTTGTGGATGTGTTTCCAAAAGGGAGAAATTCAGAAAAAATATGCAGTTTGTGAGAAAACGAGGAAAAAAGTGCCTGATCCTACACTGAGTGGTTTCAGAGGTCTTGCTTTGCTGTGGGGTATATTTAGCTGGCATCAAAATATGATATATATCTGTCATGATGGAAATGATCTCTCAAGGGTAAAAACCCAACCTCCTTAATATTGAACAGTCTGCAGCTTTATCTGGAACTGCCTCATAGAGAAGACTGATATAAAAGAACAAATCAAATGGAAAAGTGGATGAAAATACAGATTTTTTTCTAACTAGAAATGTTTATTAATTTAAGACTTCTGTATTTATAATTTAAAATGAGGCAAACACAGGCTCGCTGGATAAGAGAATAACCTTTCCTTTCAAATTAAGTGTTCACTGCTGTCCTCATGTCCACACATGTGCTTGTATACTTATGAAAATTATAGGCTATGTTAGTGTGCATGCTCATTAGCATAATGACCACCTGCCTAATCTTTTGCAGGTATGCAGCCATGCAGTCTCATCAGCAGGCACAGCACAGCATTTTGTGTTCTGATGCTTTCCTGTCACAGCCAGCACTACTTGTTTTTTTCGACCTTAAGTGTCTCCTCTGTTGGATCGAACCACACAGATGAGTTTAATGAGCTTTGGCTGCACATGACCCTGTTTCCAGTTTACCTGTTTCCTTTGCTTGCACTGCTGTTTGCAGACATTTCTCTGTGGTCTGCACTAAGGCTGCTCTAATTAAACAGCTTCAGCCTTTGCAACCACTTTAGAACCCACCTCCACCCCAGCTCCTCTATTTATTTTGTATCTGATCTTAGCGTCATACTCTGTGTATCATCACTGATGTCTGCTCTGTGCTGGGTTTTGCTGCTGCTTTCCCTGCCTTGGTTTTCGTGCATTTCATGAGATAAAACAGAGGGGAGGTGCTCTCCTCCCCTCTACAGGCCTTGGCCTCCCATGTAAGCTTGAATGTTTTTATACCTGGCTGTGAACACAGTAATTGCTCCATGCCTGTTTGTGTGCTGGTTTTGGTTTAGTGGTTTAAGGGATATTCCTGCATAAAATTTAAGTTATGGTCAAACACACCCCAACACCAAGTTAGACTACCCCCAGAGAGATTAATGTTGCCAGTTGCTGCTTCTCTAGTTATACCACCCCCACAAACAAATGGCTGCTGGAAGAGAGTAGGTGAGTTGTGTTTGGTCTCTTTGTTTAAGAAACCAGGCAAAGCTAAAAAGATGTTTGATGGCTAGTACTATGGCTGGGACCCTATATGTACTGTTGATGAAGTTAGGTGCTGTTCTGAGCATTATTTGTGGCTATAGAGTGGCTTTTTGGTTGAGGTTTGCACGTGTTGAACCTTTGGAACCTCAAGTGGACACTGGAAGAATTGCAGTTTTTTTTCTTCCCTTTTCTGCTGTACATTTTTGTCATGTTTGGTTGCTTGAACTCACTGTTGTGTTTCTAATTTTTTAAAAATGTTCTTTTTAGCTCTCTGAAAAAGGCATTTAAAATTAAAACAAGCAATAATAGATACCTAAGATCACTTGCTCAATCTATATAATAACATACGATGGATAACACAACTTTCCCCCACCATAAGAACCTGTCTATCTTTACTTGTCCGGCTCAGAACAGAAAGCAGGGAATAAGGCAGTGAAATGGTTGGGTAAAAAGATTTGGTCCACTGCTCTCCATGGATGGTTGGTCTGACTGTCTCAATAAGAGCTGCTTGACCTAGCAATCATCATGTACACTCATATGTTGGACAACAACTGTTTTTGCATATGTGCAGCCATCTTACTTAATCACCAAAGTGTGGTTAAGCAGGAGTTCACAAGTTCAGACTGGAAAAAGATCATCTGTGCCTGATAACCCACAGTCAGATGTTTGTAACTTGCAGCGAAATCAGAGCTCCTGAGTGTTCCTGTAGACAATATGAGATCTGGATTGTAGATTTGCTTTTTTTTATTGTGTCCTCTTGTACTTTCAGGGGTAAGCGAAGGGATCACCTCTGACATCATTTGTAGCACGAACACAAATACAGAGGAATAAAGTTAAGCCGCACACACCGTACACACAGCATGCACACACCTATAAACAGCAGCTCACATGTCCTGTGGTCCCTCTGGGAGTCACGCTTGGATACAAAGCTTTCCTCTGTCCCTCACAGACCACTGCTTCACCAAGCACTGTTCTAATTTACAGATTATTATCCAAGTCACTGACAGGCAGAAACACTTGGCGTCACATAAGCGCACACACAATGTACATATGCATGAATAAGCCTGGGAAATTATTTTTATCACAGCAGCTCTTTCAAGCTGAAATGTTCAGAATACAGAGAGTTAAAAATGTCTGAGGCTACATTGTGAAGACTTGTAAGAGTTGTATTGTTGGAGTTTTCAAACTAAGAATCCCTCAATTAAATTCAGCTAAAATAAATACACAAGGTTAGACAAAAAGCTACTTTCCTGTGTGATCAAAAGAAGCCGCAGGTCTTGCTGAATTCATTTATACGAAATAACTAAATACACAAGTGTATACAGCATGGTTAATCCATGTCAGCACAAAGCTCTGCCAAAGAGACCTTTTTTTACAGAGGTGAAAACAGAGTGACACAGCAGGATTTCCTATCACTACAAAAGATCTGGGAACGGTTAGGAGGTGATTTCAGGAAGACTCTTGGGTACCTATTTTACACAACAATACGGGGAGCTGCTGTGAACAGGCTGAGAGACTCAGAGACCAAAATTGGATTTTTCCTGTTGTTTCTCACTCTTACCTGTCTGCCAACATACCAACCCACACCGTCCTACCTTTCAGTAAGAGAAATTACCATAAAACTGCAGTCGAATAATTAACTTGTAGGACTTATTCTCCAGACTTGTTTACTCATTATTTTATCTGATGTTTCTTCATGTAAATTTTCCATCTCCTCTTTCAATTTTTATTGACATTGTTTTCTTTTAGCTCAGTACAGAGAGGATTTCAAAACTGCTTTGTTTATTCTTGTTGAAACTTACTTAAACTTGATTCAGTCAGTACCCCTTTAGTCAAAGAAAACTGTTCATTGAATGTCATGAGTTATATGGTGGTACGACTCCTTGAAAGTCCCTGTCCTTCCACATACACGTGGAATGTCAACCCCTGCATTTAGGAGAACACGCACTGCCTTTTAAGATAAAATATTCCTTTATTAGAACCACGGGGGAATTCCAAAGAGAACATAAGATGCAAAAGAAATAGAAAAAGGAGGAAAAAAACTCCTTTGAGTTTGCAGAGCTGCTGTAGAGGGCTGCTGTTCGTCCAGCGCCGGAAGCTTGTGGGAGCTTATGAAAGCCGAGGCAGGGAGAGCATCAGCAAAGACTCCCAGGACACAGCGCTGAGCACACATCAGCAACAACACATGTCCTGCTGGCAAAAGGAGACAGTATAGAGGAAGAGCGGGAGTGGAGGTGGGGTGAAAAGCGGTTTACAGAGAAGGCAGGAAGCAGTTTTATAAGAACACATGTTTTAAGACTTACATGTGCAGAAGGTAATTAGTAGGGGTGGAAATCACCAGTGGCCCCATGATACAATATCATTGCGACTTTTTAACATTTTGCACAGTGAGTATTGCAATACAATATATTGCGATTTATGTAAGTTTTTCAATTGTTTAGCTAAATTAGCATTTGTCTTTCCTTTATGTTTGTCTTATTTACGCTGTATTTTATTTTCATGTAGCACATCTTGCAAAACTCATATATATGTATATATATATATATATATATATATATATATATATATATATATGTTGTACTAACTTTCTCCTGCTCTATAATGTCACCTCTGCCAACCTCACTGGACAAACAGTTGATTTTGTCTTCCCATTATCATAGATTTGACTTCATAATTACGAACTGTTTGAAAAAAAACGATCCTTGGTAAATGAGACGATATGATATATCACCCGGCAAAATATCGCAATACTATGCTGTATGCCACCCCTTGTAATCAGCTACGCAATCAGCTTATATGGGCTGGCATCAAAATCAGCTGATATCCTGTGGGCTGAGCTTAATTTCCTGGCCTGTCTGGACTAACACTAAGGGGACTTAATAAAGTTTGCGAAACATACTTATGAGATAGGTGAGGAATGCACTATAGCACTGGTGCAACAGCTTCAAGATTTCTGCTGATGACCCTTTAAGACATATGAGGATAGTTTTTTTAAAACCACATAGATCATGTGTTGCATAACCATGTTTCACAAACTCAGATCCTCTGGTGAGTTTAAATGCAGCAGAGGATGAATGTGGGCTGCATCAATTTAGTGTTGAGAAATAAACTCAAATGTTCACAGTTAAGGTGATGCTTGTTCTGGGTGAAAGCTGCAGCAGCAGCGAGGGAGAATGTTTTGATATTTGTTTCACACGTTTGATGCCAAATTTCCGTGCACTGTATCTGTAAGTTTCTCATGTCAGACTGCAGAAGACATCCACACAGCCACAGTGATACTTCTCTGAGGATTAACAGCAGCAGCTTGAAATCCTTTTTTCAACTTTTGATGGTTGAATTAAAATGATCATACAGTTAAAACAATGTAAGAATCATTACTCTTCATCAGCGTTATCAGTGTCATCGTGACCAGCAGCAGAGAATAAGTCAGGCCTCTAAGGGGGTAAGCACTCTTAGACAATAAATACTGCCAGCCAAGTTCAGGATACCCTGTCAGGGGTGGCCCTTAAAGTGAGATCAACTTTTTGGGTTTCAGCAGGCTGCTGTTTTCCTCTGTGGATGCTTTTTTAATGTTAATTACATACAAGACTGTCACATTTTTGGATTCTGTCACATTACAAAAAAAAGAACATCTGTCAAGTCAAGACTTCAAAGTAACTAATGTTCACCATGCCTGCCTCCCCCTGCAAAAGTCTGTGCTCCAGTTCGGCCTCCTCAGTCAACAAAGTCTGGCTCCATTGCTGCTGTAAAGTTTGACCGGTGACTGAAAGAACTTTCATGTCACCACAGAAACATTTTAACACGTGTTGTACAAAATCATGGCAGCCCTAAAAACTGTTAAAAATAAGAGTAGATATCATAGTAATATTAATGATAAAGAATAGATTCTTGGCTGTGAGTGAGCTGACCATCCATACATAAGATTTTGGGCATTTTCAGATACACACTTGATCTAGGGAGCAGCTGCAGACACGCTGTGACAGCTGAGGAAACAGGAACATTTCTTTCATGATTCTTCTCTCACTCTTGACCCAACTGCCAAAACAGCCACCAACATCTGCACACCTTTTTTTCTACAACAGCTTATCTCTTACTTCCTATGATTTTATACCAGGACAACCACCAGCTGCAAGAACATGCTCAATCCAAGCGGATTCAAACAGTGGATTCAAGGTTAAATATTGGGTTGGAAAAATTAGAATGGTCTCTGTGCACAGCTCCACTATCTCCTGAACTTAAGGCAGCTCCTTTATTTCCTGTCTTACATTATTGGACAAACTGATTAATCCAGGTGCCACTGATCATTGTAACTAGTCAGACACACCTGATTAATCACCTTGTCTAATAATGTAAGAGGAAATAAAGGAGCAGCCTTAAGTTCAGGAAGTAGTGGATCGGTGCATGGAGCCCATTGGCTTCTCTGAGCCCCGATTTCCATCCATCCTCAGCTGAAATATGATTTAGATATAAATGTCTTTGTCTTATAATTTTGATAAATTATTTTGGAAATCAACGGAAGAGGAGAGTGATTAATGTGTTGACATTTCCACAAAATTAGAAATCCCATCCATGCAAAGATGTCATTTTAACATGACTTATCTTTCAAACAAAAATCAACATTAAGAGATTTGAGGAGGAGCAGGTTTAAGCATTCCCCATCAAAGAAGACAGAAAAAAAACAAAAAAAAACCCTGACTTTTCAACATCTTTTCAGTGGTCATCACAGAAGTCTGGTAAATATCTCTTTCAATGAAAAAAGTGCACACTGGGGTATCACATCGCCCAACTCTGGGGGTCTACATTTAGGCCACATTTAAGTGAGGCTCTCTGGTAAGAAAGTGAGATATTTGTTAATCCCAGCAGCACAGAATCCATAATCTCCTCCTCTCTCTGAATCTCTCCTCACTCCTTTCGCTCATCTCTCTATTCTGTCTTCTTCCACCGCTCTCCAACAGTTGGGTGACAGAGGCTGTTTGCAGATTAAACCTTTTCAGAGGGTTTCTTAATAATCCAAGATCAAGCCAAGCCCAGTTGAGGAAGAAAAACATACTGAGGAAATATCAGTGAGATTTTATTTCTCCCAAATGTTCCCAGACACCTCCGCCTTGGACGGGGCTATTAGCCTTGTGATGCTGGCATGCACACACTAGTTAAGACTGTACAGAGAGCATGAGCAAAGATATAAAAAGAAAAAGACCACCAGTCAAAGTAAATCTCATGGGAAAGCACTCATACATGTGACAAATATTAGCTGAAGCACCATGAACTGCTGATACAAAACTGACTCCTCATTCAAGCAAACAGTGCATTTTTCCAGCCTGGGTTTTAGTACAACTTGAAGGTTATCCCTCGACTTTCTGAGTAATTCCACCAGAATAAAAGTACAGAAGTAGCTGAATTATGCAGCAAGGACTGGATGTCTACAACAGCTGCTGAGTATACACACTCACAGACACAAATCCCAAAGCTGGCAGGGAGAATACAGAGTTTTTGTGATTTGCCTCAAGCACGTTGTACAGTACAACAAGTGTGGGAGTCAGGGAACGCCAGCGTTACACTATCTCAGCCTCCCCCGGTATCCCAGCATCTCTCCCTCCATCCAAAGTTCCTTTTATCCGCCCAGGCTTTTGTTTGTCTCAGGTGCAAGGATGTATACGAGGGCTGCGCACACAGGGATTATTAAACGCTTTCCTGCAGGGTTCTCCCCTCTGTGATATTTCTCCAGGCTTATGTTGTGTAACATGTTGCAAGGATCTGATAAAGCCCTAAAAGTTTCATTTCACAATCATGAAGTACAAATAAACAGAGTGGACAAATGGCATAATGTGCATGAAAATGCTGGTGTTCTGGTAAATACTGACCATTTACTCTTACTCCATACCCTCCTCCAAATAAGCCATCCTCAGCGCCAACCAGACCAAAGCTCTCTTTATGATGCAAGTCTGCAAAATCACTGTAAAGCAGCTCTGCCTTCATCACACCTTTGGACTTTCATACCAGTTTCCCAGCAGTAATGTCTCTGTTAATACCTCCGAGGCTCAAATTGGCAACCTAAATACCAAACGCTGTGGCCTCAAAGTTGTTGCCTTAAAACTAATGGGTGATTTCATGGTGGCTCCATCCTCTAACCCAGAGCTAATCAAAAATTTACATCAGTTGTCAATTTGTGCATGTTTTAATGGTTTGTTGCTATTTTAAATAAAGCAGATCAAATTTGGAGCATTTATTTATCAGTGTACCAAATATTTGGTTTTCTTATTTTTAGCCATCCTTGACTTTCACCAGTTACAATGATAAACGTTCCAGCGGAAAGTCATTAATGACTGTTAATGTTCTCCTAAAGTGCCTTGATGGCGGGCCAAAATAAACCTTGGCTGTTGTTGGGTTAGTTTACTCTCTGCTTCCCAGTGTCTGCTCTCTGCCAAAAAAACTGTTGAATGTTGTAAATGAAGCAGATCTCTTTATCAGCACTGAACAATCGCAGGAGTTGTCCAAAGTACCATCAACCAACACAGTTGATGGTCATTTCTGAAGCCAACTGCATCAAAATGTCAGATGCCAATTTCCTTTATGCCAGATATACTTCAGCATACAGGGATCAATTAAAGCCTCAACACTGAAAAAGGATATAAAACAATTCAGGACTCAAAATCCAAAATAAAAACTATGTTTGAAAATAATGCAGCTGGTATTGGCTTCTCATTCATTTTGCAAAACAAAGTTGCTAATTTACAAAACTTTTCAACAAATGTTCATCTCAACCATAACCAGTTGGGACAAAGGTTACTAACTGGTTAAAGCAGTTATGAACATGTTTTATTTCTACAAACCTAAAACACCAGTATTTCGTTGCACCTTAGCTGTAACCCTGCCATCGTAGACGGGCCGTGGCCTTGGTTGACGGCTACTGCTATAATGCACTGATTCTCTACTTACTTAATGTCTCTTTGTCACTGGCAACACAATTCGCAAAGTTGCAAGGAATAAACGCAACTACCTGGAGTTACTTATCGTCGCTGTTGGGCAGAAACCTTGTATCTCTGAACCACACAACAAGTTTTGTCACAGAACTCAACATAGCGTGAGAATCATCCAAAAGTTTTTTTTTTTAACTTTTCATCTGTTGCATGTTTGAAAGCATAATAATGGTGTAAAAATAGATCAATAGCAGTGATATAAAAATTTTAAATACAGAGATACGAGGTTTCTTTGTAAACTAATTTTTTTCAAAGTCCTATAAAAATAAAGTTATTATTAATATTATTATTATCATTATTCTGCTTGACACGGACAATATGCAAAATAAACATCCCATTAACTTCCACATCTAACTGTTATAAAATTCCCATCTGGAAATTTTGATATAAACATGAAGATCTTTCTTGCTTCATATGAGGCCATTAACATGCAGCATTTAGCATCTGAGTGCAATAGCAGCATCTGAACTAGAAGTAATTAGAATAAGGAAGATGTTCACTCGTATCAATGAGACTCACTAAGCAATCATAAGTCCTCTTTAGCATGTAGAAATATCTAGGGCAGTGTCCTCTCTTTAATTTAGTCCTCGATGTCCTGCTGGTTAAACTGACGAGATAGAAAGTGACTCCTTTTAGCCTTGAGATACTGCACAGCAAATAATAAACCAACATAAACAGCATGATGGGACTGATATCAACAATGACGCCATAGCAGATCCCACTGTCACTGTGTTTTTTTCATCACAGTACAACTTTTGTTAAGCACAATGCTGAGAGGTGAGTGATTTATCTGTTTCTTTAACGCCTGCCCTGAGATTTGATGAAGATTTCAGACAGATGGCTGCCTCCACTCTTTATGTGTGAGCTCATATCAATTGACACCACCGTGGAGAATAGAGTGTAAAATTTTAAAGGTCACTGAAACAAAATCCAGCCTTGTTTTCTGGTGCTAGAAACAAGAAATGTGACTCTAAGAACCACAGACACACTCAGACTAAGAAGAAATTTCCACTAGCAGAGGGGATTTCTTTAGGTTTTAAAGAGCAGAAGATGTATAATGTTTGGTCACAGATTCTGCAAATAACTCCTGGAATCAAAGCAGTCTTTCATGATCATTAAATGACTTAGAGGATGCAGAATCAAGAGTTTGCCATGCTGCATGTTTAAGTCCTTAACTTTATGACATTCCCATCTCAGTCTAACGCACACTTTCTCTCCCTTCAGACACTTTTTCCTTCTTTTTCTCCCTCATCAGACCTCTCCTCTGTCTCTTTTGATGTCTCTTTCTGTCTCACCTCTCTCTCTTCGGTGGGCAGACGTTGTGGTTGCTCTCTCGCCTCCCACCCGCGGCGGCAAGAGCGTGGCAGGCCGGGCGGGCGCGGCATCAGAGCAGCCGGGCAGCAGGACGGGCGGCGGCAGTGATCGGCAGCAGTGGCTTTGGTCAAGGTCGACTGGCGTAGGAAGACGTTGAGGAGCTTAAGCAGCAACGGCAGGACCATGGTCCTCAGCGGCTGCTCACCACGGCAGGGTCAGGGTCAGAGTGGTCCCTCTGGAGCCCGTGACCGCCCGCTGCTTGAACCCAAGCTGAAACTTCACTCCGTGGTGTTGCGACGAGGAGGAGGTCACTGCGTGGAGGCAGCCTGGAGGGCGTTGTGTGGCATGGACCGAGTCTCATGCCTGGAGATGATGTCACATGTGACATGAACGAGGGATGATCCTTATGCTTCCTCTGACTCCTTGATCTTCTTTCTTCTTCTCTCTTGTGGGCTTCTTCTCCTCTAGGCTCACAAATGGTGGGAGTCGCAGTTGTCTTGTGGTCTGTTAAACATCCAACAACTCCACAGCTTCCACCCTGATGCAACTGAGACTCAATCTGCCTTCTGTTCCTGCTTTTCCTTCGCTTACGTGACTCATATTAGTCCTCAGCTGGCTCAGAGTTCCATTAAACCATCGTCACTCTTCTCTTACAACATCTCAATGAGTTTCTCCGACTGCCCCCCCTCCCAACGGCGCTCTAGCTGCGACTGCCTGGCGCTTAACTCCTCTGAATCGTTGAACAAATCAGCAGGCAACACAGTGGAAGAGGAGGAGGAGGAGAGGAAGAGAGAGACGGAACACGGCAACAGGAGAGTCGGATTCCATTAGTTGTAGACGATGCCATTCAGCTGCTGCTGGTATTACTACTACTACTCCTCTGGAAAAAAAAAGAGTGCTAGAGAGAGAAAAGAGAGATAGAGAGGGCGAGAGAGAAAGGAAAAAGAGCTTCCTCTGGGAGGTGTAAAGGAAAAAAAAAACATCTGCAAACTAAGAGATGCTCTGGCAAAGACAATCAGAGAGAAAGAGATTGAAAGGGAAAAAGAGGAAGGGAGGGAGGTATGAGCACAGGCAGTGGAATTGTTTGAAGTGCTGCTATTTTGTGATGGTTTGTGGTGGTGGGTACACCTTTGGATGTTATGTAATGTAGTGCAACAATGCAACATACTGTGGGAATGAATGTGATCATGTTCAGGAGCTGAATAGAAGCAGAACAGACTGGATTATTGTATCAAATCATTCAATTCTGCAAGTGTTTCGTGTACTTTTGATCATTGATTTTGATTAAGACCTATAAAATTATATCATTGAAATGTGTTTATTTTACTAATATTCTTTGGTGGTTTTTTGGTATTTCAAAGGGAACAAAACAATCACTGCAACGAATCAGATTTTCAATAACTAACTTGATAGATATTTTCCAACTCTTTTTAAAATGATACCTATTGAGGCATTGTAATGACTGAAATATAAAGATGGATTCTGGTCTCTTTGAATCCAAGTGGAGGTTTCATCAAGTCAAAATACACCCTGATTGTTTGATTTATTTCAATTTAAAATTTGTCTGGCTGGTTAAATGCAAAATATCGGTACCCACAAAGTTTGACGAAAGCACTGCAACTATTCAAATAAAGAAAAAAGAGCAGGTTTTTATCTTTTTTTTTCTTTTTATTGGATTACTCCACTTATTTAGTCTGTAACTAAACTTTTAAACGACATCTTATCATGTTAGTCTGACTGAAATTGCACCTCCTGTAGTCTGACTAACATACCTGGGTAATGTGGTGGGGGATTGATTTTCTCTTTATTGATTACTCTTAATCAGACTGAGACCTCGTTCATACCTACCTGGTTATTTTTAAAAACACAGACATTAACCATCATTCGCAACCTTTGGTTAGATGCAAACGGAGAATTCACCCCTGAAAACGATGTTTTTTTAAAAATTACGGCCAAAGTGGAGATTTTGGAAAACTCAGTTTGCACGTTTGCATGTAAACAGAGAAAAACTGAGATTTGGGTAGCCGACAGCAGGTTGTGCGCAGGAAAGAAGGAAGTGATGTTGTTGTTGTTGCTGCTAAGCGGGATTCTGATCGGTTAACGTGGGCTTGAGCTTCTCATTACACTGCCACCTAAAGGTTTGGCATGCTCTTGATGGCATATACAAACGGGTTATGGTGAACGATAACTTTTCTTAAAATGTAGTGGTGTGCACACAGTTTTTTTTGGAACTGGAGAGGGTGAAAATGTCTGTTTATGAAAATAGCCAGGCACATGTAAACGTAGTCCCAAACTGTCCAAAGCATTCTCTGCATGCTCCAGAGTTTGTATGCCGTACATTGTATGTTTGTATGAGTTTGACCTGGAAATTGGGTAGCAAAGATGTGTTGCTAGAAAGAGGGATCGTAAACAAAACCTCAACATAAGAAAAAAGGATGTAAAAAATTGAAGCCATTGTATCATACCTACAAAAGGTGCAGTGCTGTTAAGGTGGCAGTGTTTTATAGTTCGACGTACATCCAGTTAGCCACTTGCTAACCCATTTACTATGCGACGAGGTAGGTCAACTGAAAGACAGCTCAATGTTGAGCTGAACGGGGGCATGCTGCCACCTACGGTAGTGTAGGTGGCGGCATACTTCTGTCCATAATCTGATTCTTGTCCTTGTGCCGGGACAAAGACAGTAGTCCAGTCACTTGCCAAAATGAGCTCTAACCATAACTTGACTTTACAAGTAAATGTAATGAATATGACTACAAAAATATCATCTGGACTGTTTTTTATAATCTAAGAATGATCTTTTCTAACTGTGTCATCAATGAAAGTTTTTATAGTGGTCAAGTTATTAATTTACAGCTGTGCTCATGGTGATAATATGTTGAGTCTCTGTAGTTTGTAGGAAAGCCCCAGAGGCTTTTCCATATGTACATCAGCTGGCCCAGATCCTCGCTGTTACCCTCAGTACATCAGCAGAGTTATGCATTCAGCATGTAGGCAGACATTGACAGATCCAGGGTTAGGGGGAGAAAAGAAGGTCCTGCCCATTGCGAGACTGGGCTGGTTATTGGGGCAGAAAAGGCAGCTGATATTAATGCATTATTCCCCAGATCAGTGACTCTGCCTCTGCAACCCGAGCCATGCAGCATCTTCAGTGACGTGGACAAAAATCTCTTAACAAGAGTAATGCTTGAGTGAAATTCATAGAAGATTTATAGTAGGTGCCAGTGTTGATGAGGAAAGGGGATGTGTTTGTGTCAGTGTGTGTGTGTTGTGTGCCTGTGTGTGCAGTTGTAGGGTGTTGCTCCCGGGGGATTTCTCAGCCCTCTGGAAATTGCTGTGACAGTTACCCATGCTGCCCTACGTCCATTTGTGTATATGTGTGTCATCTGCATGTGTACGAGGGTGCACGCACAACAACCATGGTGACAGGTGAGAGGAGATGTGTGCTGTGTACTTTAGCTGACACACACACACACACACACACACACACACACACACACACACACACACACACGCGCGCGCACACACACACACACACACACACACACGACAAGCTCACACAAAGCTTGTAAAGGTCACAGAGCAGTTAGTTGTTGCTTGGCACAGGCACCTACAGGCTACAAAGCTCATTATGCTCTGCTAGAATCCAAAAATAGGCTCAGGAGATGTTTGGCCCCGTTTGTGCCACCCAGGCGGACCCTCTCATGCAGCGAACAAATCCCTCCTCCTCTGGACATGAGGCCATGATTTCAACCACAGCCATTAAACATTTGATTGTTGGTATTAACTGTCAATGCTGCAAGTTTGTTGCCTAATAAACATAATTATTAGGATAAGTCACAATAGAGGACAGAGCTTGAATTTCCTCACTTGATCTTTGCCCAGATACTGAATATTTAAGGTTGAACAATTGTGGATATAAAGTCTACTCCTTTCCGAGACTTGACAATCCAAGACAAACTACCTTGGGGGATAGACTACAAAATGCTTTCCATTACACCTTGACAGATGGAGACAGATGGTGTAAATACAAGACTGGTTCACCAAACATTGACTCCCAGTGAATCCTGAAAGTGTCTGGTGGTGAGAGGTTCATGCTCAACCGAGTGTGTATGGTTTATTCATCCATTTTTTAAAAATGTCTTTATGATTTCTTTTCTGCTCTTTTTTTAGTCAATCATACCTTACACATTGCAGTCTGAAATATCTATGAACATTTCTGAACGTGTAGATTATACGCTGTTCAGATGTTGGGATGTTACAAAGCAAAAAAAAATAACAACTTATCTTGTTATCTCGATATAACAACGTTTATTTTTTTTTATTTCAAATTATTATGTTATCTCGACACAACAAAGATCATTTTCTTGTGATAACCAATTATTTTGCTGACCTCAAATGGTAACTTTTAAAAACACCCTCCAAAGTGGAATATTGTTGTCAACAGCTAGCCGGGGGTCTTGATGAAAATGCTCCATGCATGTGCATTACACTTATAATGTGGGAACATTTAACTGCCATGCGTGAATTGGACAACAACAGTAACAATGGCAGACACATTATTTATTCATTAATTATCACGAGAAAATGAACTATATGTCGAGATAACAAAATGATAATTATTATTACAAGAAAACAAACTTTGTTATATCAAGATAACAAGATGATAAGCCATTATAATGAGATAACAGTGAATGAAATAAAGAAAAATCCATGGCTGTTCTCACCCTCTGTAGAAAACAGTCAAAATCAAGCACAATTTATTACTCTGGGTTAGACATTATCTCCAACTGGTTTGTTAAGATTTGAGTCCAAGCTTCCTTTGTTACACAGTAAAACAGTTGTTGAGTGCAAAGTCACAATATGACAATATTATGCCATGTGATACCATACCATACTATATCATGCTTTACTTTATGAAACCATACAATACAATGAAATATGATGCTCCTATGGTCCCCTTTGGAAAATCTATCTTGGACTAAAGCGCTGCACATGTTCAGCTGCCTCCACAAAACTACTGTCCTCTTTTTCCAGGTCCAATAAAAACATGCAGTCTGAAGCAGACTGATCAATAATACATGCAAAAAAAAAAAGCTACAAAAAGGCAAACTGCTTTAAATGGTCACTCTTGAATGTTCACAGCGACTTTTGAATTAGTCATCACAGTCAAAAAACAACTTCCTCCTATTTTCAAAACTTCTCTTTGAATGTTTTTTTCTTTGCTTATTCAAAATGACAGACTTGTTATACAGAATATCTGAACATGTGTGTGTGTCACCCGTTCATGTGCTTTTCACGGTTAAGAATAGTCTGAGTGGGTGAGTAAGATACTCGTGGAAATAGAGAGACTGTGACAGAGTCTGCAACACAAACTTCATAATTAGGACCCAGCTGGCTCAGTGATAAATTAAACTGATTATGGCTTTGATGGGCTGCTACTGCTACTTATAGGCGCTGCACCTGTCCTAGCACTGTTGCACAAACTACTGCTCACACTTTTGTCAGACACTCATGCTGTGATGGATGATGGAAAGAGTGGCAGACTAGATAGCTGTGTGAAAGTTTTGAGATCAACAGCACCTTATTCTCTCTAAATCTGTCTCCATCCCATTGGCCAGCAGGTTGATCTCTTGGTCAGCTGTTTCAATAGCTGAGTCACTGATGTTGTGGTGATCTCTATGATCTCCTGCTGGGTTGACAAACTGTTACAAAGGTCGGCTGCTATACTTTCTCTGTCTGCCCTCTATGTTAGCACAGCCTTTAGTTATACTGGTAAATAACACATGAGAGAAAATTTCCACATGAGAGCACAACAGACACTTATATGCATTTACACTAAAAGAGCACATGACATGAGTTCACAAACCCTGACTAGAGCTGCATGAATAAGTCGAAGGAAAAGACACAGAGAAGTAAAAGAACAGAAATAGGAGACATGGTGAGGGAGAAATTAGTAAATGAGAGGAGGACTTGAGCATTGCTGGTGCTTTACATATGGGGGATAGGTTGCCTGGATACAGTGGAGTGAAACTCCAAATCTAAATTTAAACCTGGAGAGGAGGAGAAAGAAAAGCCGGTGTAGACTGAGATGAAAGAGTGAGAGAGGACAATAAAGAGGTAAAAAATTGAGAGAAAAGAGAGGTGGAGGGTGATGAAAACGGGGCAGAGGGGGAGAATAATCAAAGGGGATGAGTAATAATAATGCAGAATATGTTGAAATGAATACATATCACATATAGCAAGAAGCTAAAAGAAGGAGAGGAAGAAAGAGGGTTAGGATGTAAAGCTCTTACAGCTAAGCCTCTCAAACAAAGTGTCCTCTCAGCAGCAGATGTAAAAAGAATAAAATCCCTCTTCTTTTTTTCACACAATCATTTGTGTGTGAATGTGCATGTGTGTGTGTGTGTGTGTGTGTGTGTGTGTGTGTGTGTGTGTGTGTGTGTGTGTGTGTGTGTGTGTGTGTGTGTGTGTGTGTGTGTGTGAGACAGAGAGAGCGAGAGCAGTGTGTGCAAACACTCTTCAACCATTTGTTTGTTACAGGTTTAAAGTGGGGGTGGCCATTTACACAAAAGCTGATAAGTGGAAGAATACGATGGTGGAACTGTTCTCTAAAACAGCTAACCCTTTCAATTATTTTGCACACATGCACACTCTCTCTCTCTCTCTCTCTCTCTCTCTCTCTCTCTCTCTCTCTCTCTCTCTTTCACACACACACATTCCCTCTCTGCACAAGACTATCAATGTAACAGACACACTTAAATGGCATGCAAACTCTGCCTCGAGCAAGATGTTTGTTAGTGCACAGCAACAAATCAATTGTGGCATTGATAAATGGAAGTGGTTTCCAAATGAAGCATTGCATGATCCTGTTGGATGTACCAGCGAGCCGTGCCGGGATTGTTTCTATCTGGGAGTCAGCAGCTCCCCTCCCTGGCCGGGAAATCACAACACAGCATGAGGCCGCCTTACTGAGAGGAGAACTGGAGGAGCTGACAGCGTTTCAGCACAGAGTTGTTTTTTTTTTCTTTTCTAACTGCTGTGGAGCTTTGCTGCTCATTCATTTTCTTTACCTATCTGTATTCAGGAGGCCTATTTCATCTGTCATTAAACATGCCCTCCCTGACTTCCCCCTGGTAGTCAGTGATACACTGAGCAAACGGCCACTTGCAGAGCAAAAGGCTGACTCAGAGGGGGAGTGTAAACTCTCTAAATTGCTTGCTCTACCATGATGGGTTGGCTCGGTAAATGACAGTAGATCTAAATGTCTTCTTGGCAACTGTCCGTCTGATGTCTGCTCGCGGGCGTTTTGAACCTGACTCCTCAAAAGGTCGATTTCAGAGGTACGACATGAGTAATCAGACTAATGGAGCAGCAGTTAAAATGGATTCTCCTGAAGGGACATGGCAAGTGGAGTTTGATGAGGGCTTGTTAGGGATGACTAATGAATTATCGTTAAAAAATTGTTGGGACCTTTCCCAGCATGCATCTGGTAGACTGCAAGGAGACCCACTGAACAAGCTTTCATCCATCACAGAAAACTTTTCAGTACTTTTGATTAGACAGCGAAGATTCAGAGTCAGGCAATAGTGAAGAGTCAAGCTGGGAAGTTTATTGCTTAATATACATACTAATATAAGGTAACTGCTTTTTATGATACCCTAATGCAGTCAATTAGGTTTGGGATCTGGAGAGTTTGCAAAGCAAGGCCTAACTCACAGGAGTGCTTTTGTGGATATGCATTTTGATGAGTCAAGATTTCAGTATAACCTGGTGTAGTTTTTGCTTACGTTAAAAACTTAAGTTAAACTTTAACTTATGTTAAAATAACACTTCTATCATGGGTGGTTGATGTGGATGTTAAAGGAATATTCTGGCATGGAGATGGCTATCACTCGGTAATCGCCTCGTCAGGGCTCCTCCGCAAACAGGCGGCTGCTGGAGGAGAGTGGGTAAGTTGTGTTGTGTCTCTTTGTTAAAGAAAACAGACAGAGCTAAAAAGATCTTTGATGGCTAGTACTTTGGCTGGGACCCTATATGTACTGTTGATGAAGTTAGGTGCTGTTGTGAGCATTATTTGTGGCTATAGAGTGGCGTTTTGGTTGAGGTTTGCATGTGGAGATGTAGACCGCTGTGTATTACTATCGTGCGGTTGTTACTTAAGTTGGTATAACTAGAGAAGCGAGCAGTTGGCAACATTTATCTCTCGAGGGGGTGTCTAACTCAGTGTTACAGTGTGTTTGACCCTAACTTAAATATCCCTTTATGTTCGAGCTTGATCCTAATCCGTCAGTCCAATTAGATTTTGCTAATCAGTTTGAAGTTTCAGCTATTTTCACAAGTCCAAAATTACTATATCATGTCAAAAGTCTTAGAAGTTCACATTTTATTCACATAACATATGAGACGCCGTCTCAAGGGCATCACTCTTGGTTTTGACATTTTGACAAGGGCACTCACAGGGAGGCTTTTAGAGCATCAAGTGTATGCCCAAAGAACTGCTTTTTGCACTTATGCACTGGCTTCATTTTTCAAGAGCATTGGTCACCACTTGGCTTTATCGAGGTTTTTCATGAGTGCAGGTTGTTGCCTGGACATAAAGATTTACAGCCCAATAGTTCCTAATTGCTGCAGCCCTTGGCATTAATAAAAACAGTGTTGGGATCTTATTGGTGCCAAATTTTATGATTCACACATTGAAGCTTGTGAAACTTGTCAGGGGTACAAACTTTCCAACTTGGCTTGATATGGGTATCACTGACATTGCTCTGCTCTTAAACTGACAGAACCTACACACTGTGTGTACTCACTATTGTGTGAACAGTATGCAGCCATTCAGAGATTATCATAATTAATCACAAAGAATTGATTACTTGAGTATAACTCTTATATTGGGTGGTATGATCTGTCTTTTTACGTGCATGTGTGGATCATTAAAGCCTGCAGCAGGGGGAGCACACTTTATGTGCATTCATAAAGAGCCAAGGCAGCCAGAGCAGCAGCACAAAGATTGACAAGCGCAGGGTGGACATCAGTGATAGTACATATATCTGATAAAACCAGAAGAAGTAGGAGCAAGGGTGGATGTGGTTACTAAGTGGAACGCTTTGAAGTCTTTTGGTTTTTGGACCAAAGCGTTTGGCTCTTCAATCTCCTCAAAATAGTCAAACTGCCTGATCTTTAAATCATCAAACTGATTGTTAACACATATTTTTACTGATTGTCCTCCCTCAATCTGTCGTGGAGTATATGTAATCAGTGGTTTTTACTGTCCAACCAAAGTTTGCAAAAAGGTTTCCAACAGACTTGGGTGTTCATTCACCATGGCTGTGAGTTCCTGATTTATAGTGGGGGGGTAAAAGGTTAAATGGGCTGGCTGATTTGGATGGGATTCAGCATTGTGACCAGGTCAATGAAAACTTTGTTTAATATTTACAACTCTTCAAAGTGAAAATGGGTCTAAGTAATTGAGTGTCATTTCCACTGTCTATTTTGTGAAATATAGTTTTCTAGGCTAAAAAAGGCCCCCCCTTTTTGGTATTAATCAAAACTCATGTCTTTGGTATCCACATCAGACCTCTATCATGCCTTCCTGACTAACTATGAAGACCAAAATATCTGGGGATGAGCTCAGGAAATGAAGGTTTTTCAAAGACATGGTCAGAATTGGAGTCCACTTACACGATCTGCTGCCTAATAGTGTAATGGTTAATACAGTATATGGGTAATACTGAGTACATATAACACAACATTCAAAGATGCAACAATAAAACCATATGTCCAGATGTGACTTAGTGCATTAACTCCCAAAGCTGACACTGCTAACTAAATAGACTTGTCTTGCATTTAAAGAAGGACAGCATGATTATTTGTGCATCTTGTGGGGAAATTTATTTTCCCTCCAAATGGTCTCCAGCACCAGCCAGGTGGTAGGAATGGTGTGAAATCTATATTACAGGAGGGGGGGACCCATTATGATTCCACCAGGCTTCTGGTCCTGTTTGCTTTTAGTGTGTGGGAGCCAACTGTGACAGCTTGTGATGTGCCAGTTTTCTCAAGTATTAATATTTACTGTTCTCCAGTTATTGGCATAGAAAAATCATTTTCGTGCAAGTGAAGGTCACAGGTATGTTAATGCACAAAGACTCCAACTCCCCCCAGTCAGAGGACACAATAGGGCCAACTCAGGTACAAGGACAACCCTAAACAGTCATTATTAATATGATGTCAACATGGCCACTACCTTGTAAGCAACCTCCCAGGGTCATGTCAGCATCATACGTCCACATTAAGTTGATGGACGAACTATGTTGCACCTGCATGAAATCGTCCATCATGGACTGGGGGTACATGAGCAAAGGACCCCCCACCTGTGTTCCCATGCTGAAGGAGGTATATGAAGGGCACATGACTCCCTCCAACATCTTGTAGCCAACATGGTTAAAAACACATGGTGACCAACCACATGAGCAGAAATTATGCAAGAACGCACGCCCCAAAGATATTAAAAGGGGTCTGGACCTGCTGTTTTTGTAAAGTGTCTTGAGATAACATTTGTTGAGGATCAGTGTCTCATAATAAAGATTGATTAACTGATGATTGATTAAGACTGATTGAGAGAGCAGCATACGACCAGTCACAGACATTGGCACATCAACACAGCTTACAAACTCAGAGCAAACTATGATTTCACAAAATTACAGAGAAGACCCATACTCTGGACTTAAACCGCACAGCTCGATTTGCAAAATGCAAGAGGAAAATGACAAAATATGAATTCTGACATACAAGAGGAAAATGAAAAAATATGAATGCTGACATACAGGCTTTTAAGTCAGAATAAGAAATATGAAATTCTCAAGGGGAGATTCAGAAGCAACTGCAGCAGACTGCATGGACAGTTGGTCCATGTGCGCTCACTTACTGTAGTTCTTTCTCATCGTTTTTGCATGTTACATTGGGCTATAATAACTTTGATTTGTCCTTAAATTAATGACAGTAAAACAGAATGAAAAACTCTGTGAGCTCTCTGATCCAAAGATTTAATCAGTCAGTGGGTATTTTTAGAGGATGTCCTCTTATCCTGATTGTAACCTGATTCTGTGCAGGTTAGGGGTTCAGCACAAGATGGCATAATGATCTAGTGAAAAGTGACCCACCTTAGTAGCGCCATTACTAACCCATGAGACACTGTGTTTGAACAGGAGCACTTTAATTTAGAATTCTGGGGATGGCAATGGAAAAACATCTAAATAAATTTTGTTGGTTTGTTTCCCACTGCTCTTTGTTTTCCTCTATACGTCCACTTCCTGTTAGGGGGCATTTTCAGCCTTTATATAACCGCTATTGTGAAAGCTTTTTTGTGCATGAGCATGAACACAATAATAAAAAATACAGGCACATTCACAAAGTCAATCTGTGTGCAACACTGTGCAGACTTTAGGCACCAAGGCATCAAAGAGCACCTAAAAATGAGCCAGCACACAAGAATGCACCACTGGGTTTATTTTCTACTTTATAAGCAGCATGTTGCACTATTGTTGATTCTCTTTGTTTGTTTGTGTGTGTGTGTGTGTGTGTGTGTGTGTGTGTGTTGCAGATTTTAGGGATGAATTGCCCTCTATTTATAAAAACTGCAGTGTCCAGGTTTTTGTGAGCTTTCACACAGTAAATCACTTTTTATTCTCTAAAACCCCCTCAGAGGACATGACGGATGACGTTATACTTTAATTATTAGAGCAAGAGAGCCAATAGAGACCTATCCCCCAAACATACACACAATAAAAACATTTGTATGTCAGTTAAAGACATGTCACATTGACTTGTACTGAGTGTTTTAGACATACAGGACGAAACCACACAAAGTGTAGAGATGAACCAGTAATCAATAACAGGAATTTCTCATAAGTTCAGGGTCTGAAACCTCTAAAGGGAGGCACCATTATTAAATGTCCGAATCACCTCAGCTGACTCCTTCCCATGTGCAGGAGCAGCGGCTGTTCTCTGAGTTCCCTCTGGATGTCCAAGCTGCTGAACCTATCCTTACGACTAGGGCTGAAGCGATTCCTTGAGTGCCTTGATTACAAAAAAATGATCAAGGAATTTTCTCTGCCTCAAGTACTTGTTGCTATGCTCAAATTGTTGCTGTTTCGCCCAGATTATTTTAAGGTGACACAGCACACTTACGTCACCACGGTAGAAGGAGGAGTAAGCGTGATTTTGGTTTTGTGGAGCTGAAAAAATGAATGATGAGAGGGGCTTTTTTCTGCAGAGCACCGGTAGCTCATTAGCACTTAGCTAACTTAGCTCATTAGAGACAGCGCTGCTCTGCACACTCCTCTTCATGCTAGCTTGCAGCCTAACATTGCTGGTGTAGTAGCAGAAGCAGATAACATAGGAGCTATTCAGCTATCAGACACTAATGTCTTTAGGGACATGATGAAAGCTAATATCATAATTAGCTTTCTTACGAGCATTGCAATCTGCTAACAAACACACTTGTTTTGCTATCATCCTCTCTACTTCTCTGAGGCTAGCCTTTATAGCAGGGCTCCGGGGTTGGAGTTTGGATTTGTGATGTACGAAATCTTACTGTATGTGCGTCTGCCGTTTGGGTCCGATAACTCGAGTAATCGTTGGAATATTCGGTAGAATACTCGATTACTAAAATATTCGATAGCTGTAGCCCTACTTACGACTGAGCCCAGCCACCCTTTGGAGGCCACTTGTTCTGCTTATCACAACCCAGAGCTCTTGGCCCAAGTTTTGCCTTCTGGCTCAGCTCTCTTTGCACCATGATGGTCCAGTACAACGCCCTCAGTAATCCCGATGCAGTGCCAATCCGCCTGCCGATCTCACCATCTTAGACAGGTTTTCTAGGCTGATCTGAAGAAATAAATATAGGAAATATCTGTCATATGATGTGCCCAAGCTTTACAACAGCATGATCTATAAAATAGGGGCTGTGTCTGATTAAGCTGGTTAACTGGTATAACTGCATGATCAGAGCAATGTGTGACAGCACAACACATTTGGTATAGTTTACCCATATGTCCATGATCCCCAGATAAGCCATGTTACATACATTCTGCTCAATTCTGATTATATTTTTTTGTTCTTTTTCTGAACTAAGTTTCTTTAGAAAAATTCTGATATTGAGTAACAGATGGATGGATGGATGGATGCTGTGCAACCTTTGATAAAATGGTGTTGGGAATACTTCTTTGAAGCTACTCAAGGTGAGTACCTGACTTGTCAAAAGTGTTACAAAAAGTTTTGTGGGGAGTGAACCAGAAACAGCATTTGAAACCCTGCCTGAGGACATCAGACAAGTCATTCTGTGCAGACAGGGCAAACTTCTGATGTCGCAGAGTCAGAGTGTACATGTCAGGAGAAGAGCTCTCTGACAGATTCCAATGTTTTCGACAAACTTTTGCTGGAAACATGCATCAGCTGAAGCACTTTCAGAGCATGAGTTTATGAAATATTCAAAGTTTCATACAAGACGTGTGTTTGGAAAGCTGAATACAGTCAGACAGAGAAGAAGATGATGATGAAGAGGTTACAGCAAGAAGGCACTGAGCAGTATTGTACTGTTTTAAGAGGTCACTGAATTACAAAAGTTGCCATCCAACCTTGAGCCATTTCTGACATGCACATACACACACACACATACACAGTCCCTCTGAGTCTGCATGCGAGTACAAGTGCAAACACATTCAGGAAGACTCTGGAAAGCAATGATTCATCCAAATTTATATTCACTTTTACAGCCCTGAAGGAAACTGGACATCCTTTATTAGAGACAAGAAGAACACTGAGCGCACATAACTCATGTCAGGACGCACGCTTATTATTCTGATGAATTGCCCAAATAAGAAGTTTGAGAATATTGCAGGAGCAGATGTGTGTGTATCCACTCATAAATATTCTTTGAAAGGAAGAAGGAAAGTTAGAGAGAGGTGAGGGTACTGTGGAGAGGGTAGCTCTGCTCCAGCATCAGTCTGAGATGTACATTCAGTCGCAGGATGACACATATCTTCTGTCAGGCATTTTAAGCACGTGGGCGGAGGGCTTTTCAGCGGAGTGTTTGTTCCTGGATGTTGCACTGTGTCTCATCATATGATGTAACCATGAATGATAAGTTAGTTAAAACACAGAGTGGATGAGCAGTGGTGGACTCAGCTGCCTACTCCATGCAGCTCATACTTTGTGTTTTACTGCCATCAAAGTTCGACTGGAACAAAGTTATATATGCTGATAAAAATTGGGGCTGTCACGACATCGTAATTTTACCAAGCAATTTCACAATAATGGCATCGATATTTCAGGACACTTGGTACATTAACTAATAAACACAATTTACAAATTAACATTATCTATTCACATCATTTATCTGTGAATGATGATGTTTAACATGTAGTTTTATCCAAGACCAGCCATGTGAAATAAACTCACCTACAGAGGTATTTGGCATTTTTTATTTGTGGTATTTTCATTTTAATGTATTCAATGTTTGGCAATTAGTTAGCTTTATTTCATGTATCAGAAAATATGCTTTTATTTTGAAATGGGGAACATGCTATTTCCAGTAGATCCCACGTTAACTGGGTTATTAAGCTAACTAGCTTTGATCTGATAGTGATTTCAACACCTATTTTAACACTTGTCCCCCAAACATAATGTTGCAACATTTAGCACATTTCTCTTCATCTTTATCTTTAGCTCTGGTAAAACGTAGCCACTTTTTGAATCCTTTGCCATTGTCACAAGTGATGAATGCCTGAACTCTTTCTTTGTGCTAGAAAAAAAAGCCTTAATTAATGCACCCCTGATTGAATACATAATGAGACTTAACTTGAATTATAGCATTACTTCATGGGACCAACAAGACAGAAGATAAGAATCTATAAACTTAACTGTCGCTGATTTTCTGGTTTAAAAAATGCAGATCAAGTTTTTAAGTGGAATCTGGTCACGATTCCCTTCCCTTCTGCTGAGTTTTGCAAGCAATTAAAACCTATTTTGTTTTTGTCAATTTGTAAAAACTGAACAACTTCTACAGCCTACATGCCTAGCTGCAGCATCAGTGTCTTTGTCTGGATGGTGGGTGGCAACCACAGCAAAGAATCTCTACCTTTCCGCTATCAGCACAATATCAGTATTTCATCTTCCTGGTATACACTTGTATGTTTTGACAGCCTTTAGATACATGCACCATGAATGAACACAGAAATGCATGTTATTGTAGCTCTCTCTTCTGTATCTTCTTCTGCTGTGTTTCATTTTTCTCTTGATAGAACAACCGCTACACCATTAAGACAGTCATTCGGATCTACTTCCAGGTATCGAACAAGTTGAAAAATGTGTAGATTACCGCCTTCTGCAAAAATTATAATGTATTTACTCAAATGGTGCACCCATTACAACAAGCAACAACCATGATTCATGACTAATATCTAGCGGAGCTTGACGGGCCTCAATATCATCCTATGGGGCACCTCAGGGTGATGGATAGCCCCGCCCCCCTTCAAGCCATTTGTCGCTTTGATGAATGGGTGTGGAAGGACTGGCGGCGGCAACAGCAAATCTGAGTCCTGTCTCTGAGGGTGATAAACGGCTGCAGCTGAGACGCTCCTTTATGAAGGCAGACCTTGGCCGACAACCTCCCCGGAGGAGCAGAAACTGACGTCTGTTCACCAGAACCCCCGAGCTCATCCAAGAGCTTGGTCCATCTATCAAGGGAGACACTGCTCTACGAGCATGGCAGGTTAACAAGTGACCTGCTGGCAGACACACAGGCACGAGGGATCCTCCTGTAAAATATGTGCTGATAGCCTTAAAAGGCAGGCTAGCTTTAATCAGTCCTTGAGTGAACTTCACTCAAAGGCTTTTTTTTTGCTTTTAATTCCTTTTTCAACTAAAGTTTTGATCAAAATTAAGACTAAAACTGCACATAAAAGGCCTTCAGATGACCAACAGTTCATGAAAACGTTGAAAACAAAATTAAAAACTCTTTATAAACTGTCATAAAAAAAAACAGGCATGTGTGTGGGCAAATCTTCAGGTATTTACTCAATGGGAAAAACAGATATCCTGAGGTCTGATTAGCAGTCTGTCTTGAATAACTTGTAAAAAGAGTTCACCTTGAGTGCACACTTTCTGAATGTGTCATCCCCAGAGCAGTTTTACAAAATGTACCAAACTGCAGCTCAGTGTTGAAAGTTTCAAAATCAACAGAAAATAAAATAAAATAACTTCTTTAAAAATAAGATTTAACAGAAAGAGAAGTCCTACAAAATAAGCTCTGTGAGATGCTCAACCACATTCCTATGATTCAGGGGTTTGGATCCAAAAAGTTCTGTTTTTGTTCTGGATGAAAATTTAGAGCGATGTCTAAAAAGTATTTCAGCTGTCTACTACTGACTCCTTATTCTCCAAGTCCTTCTACTGGGTGCTGCCAACAGTAGCCCAACATAAGTAAGTCTAATGTCCTCGGTAGAAAGTTCTACTATTGGCCACACCACTTCCAGGACCATTCATAGTCTCTTCGGGCCACGCTCGCCATCAGTGAATCAAACTAAATTTGATGACTAACACAAAAACACAGCACTCTGAATGTGATGTAACCCCGAATTTCCACCGCATCCGGAACGGCCACAAAAAGGCTGTATCTGCCGATTGCAACTGATCGCTTTTATCTGAGTTAATGTGTCAATTTCCACCAGCTTCTTTCCATTCTGCTACGGATCGCCGGACTCCGCAGCTGATCGCAAGAGTTCAATTTTTTGTGGACGCCGGAAGTCGGGCATGCCGGATAAATTCAACACAGATTAACTCATACTGGAAAGAAAGTCGGGCACAGACACAAAATCAAACATCCGGCTTCTTTTCAAAATAAAACACTCCGTATTTCATACCATGCAAACGGGCTGGAACAAACAAGTAAAAGGTTTATAGACAGCTTTTCACCCTGATGACACCATGGATGAGGAGGTGCTGATTCTAAAAGTTTTCACGATTGCTGCTGCCCGTAATCCACTACGAAATTTGCCTCACAAACGGATCCGGTGGGAATTGGCGGACAGCGAAAGTTGCTGCCGTTCCGGACATGGTAAAGTTCAGGTTAAGGCTGTAGACTTTAGTGAGAAACTGTCTGAAGAAAGTCTTTAATATTGGGGCTGTAAGTGCTGCTTGCTATTGCTAGTATTGTAGCATAAGCTTCATGTTGGAGTCTTTGTCAGGTTTTATGAAGCACAGGTGGGTAGACCTTTGTAAAGTTTCAATCCATGCATATTGAGTCCATATGACCTGATTTCTGAGTTTCTTTAGGGAAAGGTCCAAGCTTTGCTAGGTTGATGACCCTGAGTACAATTTGTAGCAAAAAAGGCAAAACCATGCCCAACCACATCATGATACCTTTAAACCTGACCAGTTCCTATGACATTTTCCTGTAAAACATGTGGGACCCCCGTCACGACAGTTCTGTAAAAAGTGCGATTAGAGATATTTGTCTTATGAATCCCTGAAGACATTGTTCTTCCTATTTTTTTCTTTCTCTTTAATAAATGAATATAAATCACCCAGTGTTTTGGTGATTAGATATGCCTTATGAATAGATAGATCATCCTGCAAGAGCTCCCCCCATCAGGATAAACTGTTGCATCACTGGGTACTGGCGATAAATCTGATCTTTGATTTTCAAAGACCATTTCCCAAACGGAACAACAAAGGCACCAAAGAGCCTCAGAGTAAGGGTTATTTATTCAGTTTTTTTAAAGCCTTACCTTTAACTTACAGCAAACGCTTCCACTGTAAATCCTCTCTCAGCCTTTCCTTCATTCAAGAGCAAACTGCTGACTCTGACATGATGCAATAGCAGCACTACAAAGCAGAAGAAGTTGAATCCTGCAGAGAGCTGGAGCACTTATACACCTCTCCTATAGAGCCCGGATTACAGCCCACAGAGCTCATTAAAAACTTTTCAAACTGTCTGCCTTACAACTTAAATGTAACAGGTATCATAACAAATGGAATAAGGGGGGCAGTGAGGCAAATTGTTGAAGTTTAGAGGTGCACTGAAACACTAATTAGGTCTGTGTGGCTCACTTTGGGGAAGCTCGGGTCTGTGTTTGTGTGGGGGGGTCTGAGAAGGGGCTCTAAATAAAGGAACTGTTAATGCTTAAGGATGGGACTGCATGAGGGCCAGACAGTCCTGAGTATAACTTTTACACATAAACCCACCTAAAGGGGCAATAACATGAGGGGAAGGGAGGAAGAATAAAGTTAGAAAGTGGACTCCCACAATGCATTGCCAGAGTTGCAATATCGACCAAGGTAGAATGAATAAGGCTGCAGGAGAAGAAGAAGTATATCATTTTTCTCACCTTATCGTCTCTGTCGCTAAAGCTGGCAGGTTAAAAAAAAAAAAAAAAAAAGGTGGAGAGACGCACAGAGAGAAGAGTGTTGTCTCCACAAAGGAACAAAGTCAGTTAGACTCACAGAGAGAGAAAAGGCGAGAGAAGAGCAAACAAGCCTTGTGAAACTCAAAATATACTATACTGTGATCACTATCCTTTCATGCTGGAAACACACAGAACAGTTTATTTTTGTCATTTGGTTACCTGTAACTCATTTCACCTAAATTTAGTTTGTTCAGTACGTTCAAAATATACTTCAAATACAGCAGATATCCTGACACTTCATCTCAGGAAAAGGCTCAGGTTAAGGCCAGGCGATAAACTGGAAATTTACCGATACCAAAATGTACGACAATAACCAACGTCATTTTGCCCATATCCGTATATTCAGTTAAAATAAATAAAAAAATAAAAGTTGGTTTTGGATGTGTGTAGGTAAGCTATGGTCTCATGTCCCTTTAAGACACTGTCCTACGTCACAGACGTGACTTCACACCACCCAGAGGGAAAGACAGGTGAGGAGATGGAGGACAGTTCAAAAGTTGAGGTGGTTGGAGTGGCGGCTGAAGTTAATGTGGGGGGGGGCAGCTTGTGGAGTCGTTATCGTTCATTTATTGTTATCGAGGTGAACTTCTTAATATATTGTGATATTGATTTGATGCCATATCGCCCAGCCCTAGCTCAGGTGTAATTAATAACGATAAATGTTATCTAATACATGCTCTCCTTTCTGAAAAACTTTTTGTGTTGCGATAAGGGGTGCTTCAGTGTATGAGTTGCGCAATGATATAGGCTAATATTAGCTCTGTTGACAGACATCTGCACATTGTCAAATAATGTGCCATGCACAATGTCAGTAGCCGACATTTATCTGTGTTTGATCACATCTTATCTTCACCTTTATTGTATCAATTTAATGCCTGCAAGTCAAGGAAACTGCTGATTCAGAGGAGAGACTTTTTATTGGACAAAAGATGTCCCCTCTCAGCCGAACTCTGATTTGGTTTCATGGTCAAATGTAAAAGGAAATGTCAGCAGTGTTGGATTGTTCCGCTGTCTCTAAAACAGATCAAAGACATGCAGTTTGGGGGACATGTCCCTGTGACTGTTCAAGAGGAGTTCAAAAGGAAGGACTAAAAAAGGACTAGAATTCAAGTGTGTGAAGTACAGGTTATAAGTAAAGCAAATAAATGATGAAAAGTATCAGAATCAGCATCCTTATTTCAATAATAGATAGAAATACAGTACATCTCTTTGACAATTTCCTTGTTTTGCAGCTTAAATTTGCAGCAATTTTTCAATGAGCAACAAACTTTGGCAGAAATGGGCTGCAGTATATTGGGTTGAGAACTGTATTGAATTGTAGTGCCTTTAACTCTTTATCCCTACTAAAATGTTAGAGTCCAGTTTGAAGTTGTAGTGTTTTTCCATTACGAAGGCTAGGTAACTGGTACAACTCTCTGAGGCTTTGTTGGCATATTATAGTATAACAACCTATTTTCCAGCGTCAATTGACCAAACGGCAACTGATGCTGGGAACCTAGAATTCAGATGAACTTGATTGATTTACACACTCATATTGTTCTATGAACATTACAATCTTTCATACTTAACTGCCTTGGCCAATCATATATTATGGACAGATTTATTTATGTATTCATGAATTAGAACTATCATTGGGTTAAGCTATGGGTTTCAGAAAATGTCAAATACTTATGTCAGAGACAATATTAAACAGCATTATTCTATAAACCATAACTGAACCTATATCAAACATCGGCCCATAGGGCTGGGTGATATGGGACAAATCAGCTAGATTTATACCTTTTATTGATTTTTCTCTTTCTCCTGACCACAAATGACAAAGAAATTAGTCTAAATACTTTGGTTTGTGAGAGGTCTTACATCACAAAGAAAAAAACAATGAGGAATGAAACTCAGCCTTTCTTAACCATGTTGTTGTTTGCATATTTGTCTTTGTAGGAAATAGGGGGAACATATGACAAAAGCTAAGGAGGAGGAGCAGAGGAAGTTACAACAGATAAAATCTAGATATTCATTTTTGTATATATATATATATATATATATATATATATATATATACTTTTTTACAAACTGAACACTGCAGTTGTGTGAAAGGATGTATATGAATGTGTGCATCATGTTATGAGTTTGTTTTGAGTTATGTTGTATCATTAAACTGTACATTGAGTTGATGAATAAAATCTGTATATGTAAATAAATCAACTGCCCAAAAGTGGTGAAAAGTGCATTAGACACTTTTTCATCAGTCAGACTACGTGTCCAGAAGTGCAACACTGGGTTAGTCAAAAATAGTACTGAACTCACACACTGGCTCTAATCACAACCTTGCCCCCAACAGATCTCCACAATTTGCATACAGATTCTATATTCATATGCAAATTTCTGTTAATAGTAATATGCATGCTACCACTCTGTTCTTACAATCAGTTCTAGTGATTGGAACAACATGAAACCAACCAATACACATGGTTTTTGATCTGGGATGGTTTTGATAAGGCTATAAGAGACAGGAGCAACGAATTACAAAAAGGAAGTACAAAGAGACAAAAGTCGGTGTTACTAGCTGCGACTTTTATCCATATACAGATACGGATGAATTCCTGAGTGCATTTCATACAAAGCACGTACAGCAATCAGACTGTGATCCCATTCACCAGACCACATCTGGTGGAAGTCTGGCTTGCTCTGTGATGGGATCTTGGCTACAGCCAGCTAGGTGAAAATGTAATTCCAACAGCTTGTTCAACATTTGACTACATTACAGCATCTGCCCACAAGTAAAAAACAGCAGATCATCACTTCTAACTTTGGCACCAACTCTGCCTACATGCGGAATTTGCATACACAGGACTATAATGAGGACAAATTTCATAGGAGCATAGATAATTAATAGCAGGTGTGCAGTAGGAGTGAGAGCCATACCGTAATCTAGGTAACATATCTTGGTTCAGGCTGCTTTTTTAAATGCCAGGTGTGAATATCGTAGGAGAGATGGACAGCAAGGACAAAAAAGAATGAAGATGAGGTGTGAAAGGAATCAAGAGGAAACGCCAACTCTCTCTCCTCTCTCTTGACGTGGTGTAACGACAGAGGAGGAGTCGTGACTGGTGGGTAATCATTATTAAAAGCACTCCACGTTCTCATTCTCAGTTTGAACAGGGATTCATCGGGACAAAAAGGCTAAGATGTTTGACACGTCAGAGTCAATTAGAGCAAGTATCTGGGCATGTGTGTGTGTGTGTAAATGAGAGAGAAAGAAAGAGAAAGAGCTGCCAAGGACAAGTTGTCATCATCAGCGCAACGTGGGAGGCTGTTAGACTGACTATTGATTGGATCCTGAGGGCAGGGTCTCGACAGCTTTCGTTGCATGTGGGCAAGTGTGAGGGAGTCAGTGAGGAAGGAATAGACTCTGACCCGTGTGTGTGGCTGTGCTCAAAGTTGTCTCTGCCTTTGACTGTGCTCAAAGTGAATAAGTGCTGGTGAGTGAATGAAGCTTTGTGTGCACCCGCTGGTGTTGTCGGGCCATCAAGCCAGTGTGTAGATGTGTCTGTGGTTGTTAAGCACCTGCCTCTCTGCCTATCATCCTATTTGGTGGATGTTTTGGCTGATAGGACTGTGAGCAGCCAGTTGCTGACAGTCTACACACTCACACACGAGCAGAGCTGTTAAATAAAACAGAAGATATATGAGACCCTGCACCGCTGAGCTGGCAGCATCCCTGTAACACACAAACCTGCACACCCATACACTATCGCCCACCTAAAACCCCAGAGACACACGCTCAGACGAACACTCACACACACACACACTGATCTGAGATAGGTTACCCGTCTAGTGATTAAATCATGTGAATGCTGCTGCCACCACCTCTCTGCTTTAATCAACCTGCATTTGCATTTTGTAAATGACAGCTGTTTGCATCACAACAAATTAAACTATTGTCGGGGTGAATATTTAAAGTAAATGAGGTCCAGGGCTTGATTAATCTACACTTAGCAGCCATTTCATTAGAAACACTTGTACAACCTAATGGGATCCAATACCTCTACTAATATGAACATATTACCTTTTCAAGACACTTCCAAAGAGGTAGTGTCAGGGTTTAAGAACACATTTGTTTTCAATTAGTCTATACATAAATAAAAAAGGTTTCAAAAGAATGAATTATTTTTAAAAAAATCACCAGGTTTAATTCTATTTGGTTTGGGCTTCCTGTTTTTAAAATCTTTTTTGGTTATTTATTTTTATTTTTTTTGTAGCATGGGACATCTGTCAAGGGCAAGAACCCCAAAATTTGAACATATCAAATTATTCAAGGACTAAACACTTCAGATGTTTCATCTCATCTTTAAGAGTATATTCAAAACAGAAATGAATGGTACAAACCAGAACAGAGCACAAAAATAAACAAAGCTAATGCAACAAAACCAAAAGTTAAATCCATAGACTGTATATAGAATGGACACTGATTGTCTCCTTGCTGGGTGAAGCCACCCCGAGGACAGCACCCTCTGGTGACGGGCTGCAGTATAGGTCATAAATCCCGCCTCCTCCAGCATTGACTCTTGATGCAGCCTATGGGCGTATGGAGATTGCGTAGTAATGAGCCTCCCATCATCACAGCGACTCTCCCGCAAAATGCGTACAATGTTACCGCGCCGGTAGTAGTTCTAGAAAGTGGAGAAAATCCCTGAAATATAGAGTGCAATACAGCTTCAAATTCGTATCATAACGGGAGGCGGAACCAAGTTGTCCATGGCATATACAGTCTATGGTTACATCTCAAGAAACAAAATGGTGAACAAAATCTGAGAATCTGATTCGTGCAAAACATGAGATAAAGTGGATTGTCCAATAAATCAACGCTATGCTACTGTATCTAAGGCTGTCAGCTTTATCGGGTCAACAATGACGCAATGAAGAGCCCAAGGCAATGTTACTCTGCATGCTTGTTTGTACACTATTTAAAAAGCAGCTGTATCTTCCTGCTTCACGTTGCAACCTTGACCTGAAATAACACCATTTTGCTTGTGAATGATGAGTTGTACTTGAATAAACTCCAAAAAGTTAAAAAGTCAACAGTGATATCCCTTGGCATCAAACATACTTAAAATATCAACAAAGTACTTTGAGCTTGAGCGACGGCAACTAAGCTATGTGTACAGCTGCAGCTTATCAGAGTGATGTTAACGGTCAAGGCCTGACAGAGCGCTGTTTTGAAGCTTGCAAATCACCACAGATTTGGAGGAAACTAAATCAGGGAAGTTAACTACAGGTAACAGACTGCAGTCAACACAGCGGAGGTGCTTATTCTGTAATACGGCTGCTTGAGTCCTTAAAAGCTGTCTAATATAAGTCCTGGTTTCAGACCAGAATGGTGTAGCAGTAAAGCTACATCTAAAAGCCAAATTCATAAACTACATTTTATTGCATACACGTGGTTCTCAAATCAGGATACAAGTAAAAAAATCTTTCGCATGATGAGACAAAAAAAATGTGAGGGAATTTTACACATGCTTTTAAAAAGCACTGTGATTGTGATTCATCATTTTTTGTTTACTCATATTTTCAACAGCTCTGATAATTATTATTATTTTTTTCAAAAATGATCCAATCTGCAGCACAAAACCTTAAGACAATATGAACATAAAGTTTAGTGATCCACTGCACCCTCAATCTAGGAGCAGCAGTGTCATAAGTGACACTACAGTAGGTTGTGAACATAGACTGTATACACTATGAACAACGTGGCTCCGCCTTCTGTCATTGTACAAGTGTGAAGCCAAATTGCTCTCTGTATTTCTTGGATTTTCTTCATTTCCTGGAACCACAACTTGCGAAGTAGTTTGGCAGGAGAGTCGCTGTGATGACACTCGGCTCAAACAGTGTATCCCCCAGGTGAGCTACGCAATCTTTGTACAACCATAGGTTGTATCAAGTGTCAATCATAGAAAACATGAACCCCCTAATAACTTTTAAAAATGGAGCTGCACAGAAAATAGAGGACTTGAGCACAAACCAGTCTTACAGTAACTACATGTCAACATCGCAACCAGGGGGGAGGAAAATTTATATTCTGTGTAATTAATTTTTAAAGTTTGTCCACAGCTCCATAGGGATTGCTGGAGGAGGCGGGATTTATGAGCTGTTGTTGTTGTTGCTGTATTTTTAATGTTGCTGCTGTCCCCTGTCTCTCTCTCACCCTTGTTCTCTACCCCCCCCCCCCCCTACTCATTCTCTCTCTCCTTCCCCTTATCTTGTTCTCTCTCTCTCCTCCTGCCCTCTCCCCTCTTCTCTCTCTCACTCTCTTTCTCTCTCCCTATCTCTCTACATTCCTTCCCAACCCAGCAGCGGCATGGTGGCTGTCTGGCATGAGTCCGGTCCTGCTCAAGGTTTCTGCCTGTTAAAAGGGAGTTTTTTCTTGCCACTGTTACTCATGTTAGACGAGATGGGCCAAAACCCATCTTAGGTTGGTTCTTGATAATTCATCAAACAATGAGCATGGTCCAGACCTGCTCTTGTTCTTTGAAAAGCGTCTTGGGATGACGACTGTTGTGAATTGGCGCTATATAAACAAAATTTGATTGATTGATGGATGACCTATACTGCAGTCCATCACCAGAAGGTGCTGTTCTCTGGGTGGCTTCACCCCGCGAGGAGGCAGACAGTGTCCACTCTATAAACAGTCTATGGTTGTGAAACACGGACTAAAACTGCAAAATTTTCAACCACAATTTGTGTCAACTCAGCCTTTAGGGAAGAATGAAAGACAGAAAGCCCAGATGGTACCTTTACACCCTCTCCACATCACTCTATTTCCAGCTTTATAAAGCAAAGTCAGATCAGTTTAATAATGCTGTTACCTCATAAATGTGTACAATATAATTATAAATCTGCTTTAATAGGGAACCACAGATACTAACGCCACAGTTCAAGTGGCAAAGCCCATCCTTACTTCCTTTTTCTAAACTTGGGGGGTTACAAAGTGAGCTTTGATTTCTGTCTCTTAGAGTCCATGATGAAAGGGGAAAACAGAGTGATACAGCCTGTGATAATTATAGCTGTGACTCAAGGCGTGCCAGACATTTTCATTAGGGTTTTTACATTAGCATGTTATTGAGACTGAGAAGACAACATGTAATGGCCTGTATCCTAACAGCTAGACTGACTCACAGAGCATGTTTGGCTCCATAAAACTGACGCTTGTCCACGATGTAATATTAAATCACTCGGTATTGATTAAGGACATCAAATCCTCATGGCTGCACTTATTACACCCTCCAATTTTAGATGATATAAATCTTTTTTTCACTTAAAGAAGAGTCCAAAAGTCTCCCTGAAAAAAGAAAAATTACTCTATATAAGCCCAGACACCGTAATAACCCACAAGGACAACTTCCCCGATTTGGCAAGTGTTTTTCAAAGGCCAGAGAGCAAGTGTCCTCAGCTGCCCTAAAGCTTCAAAGTGTCCATCTTCAGGCTCCCCCGTCACCCAAAATCCCTCGAGCAAGATAGACTAACCAACAGGGGATAAAACAACCCTCCAATCCCCTTCAAGAGTGGAGACAACATGGGCAAGGAGAAGACAGAGAGAATAAAGAAAGAGGGGCCAAGGATGCAGCATCCCAAGCTGAGCTAAATGAAAGCAGCCTTCATCAAGGGAGGATGCACAAATACTTTCACTTATTAGCAAAAGCAAAGGGCAAAGAAACAGTTAGACACAAATGAACAGAGAGGGGAATGAGGTGTGGATTACTATCACTTAATATAAGGAGGAGGCTGTAAATATAATAGAGACAGTCTGTGCATGTGGATCGGAGGGAGGGAGGGAAGACGCAATGAAGGTTGAGGAGAATGAGACAGTAAATGAGGAACAAACAATGTTGGCAAAGAAACAGTTCAGCAAGATAACTTAAAATCCATTTATGACAGATATGATGAACATAAAAATAATGAAGTCATGGGACACTGAACAGGACCGGGAAAAACAACAAACTCTCATTTATTACCTGTTAAAACACTGCAATGTGATGAATTAACAATGTCATGCTATTGGTTGTGAATGTTTAAATATCTGACTAGAAGAAAAGTTGGACTGTTTATTGGACTATTATCTCATCTTATTATTTGGCTTTCACGCTGTGTTGTATACTTGATTCTGATTGGTCAAAACCCTTCCAGAACCCCTTGATCACAGAGCAACACCGGAGGCATCAGATCAAGATTGTCAGCAAACTCTTTGGGAAAAATGTTATTTTCCATTAGCATACTAAATTGGCAAGACTTGGATATTTTCATACTGAATCCTCTCCTGCAATCCCAGTAAGGACAGCAGAGCAGCCAAGTGCATAGCTCCGTTAGGTTACTATAAGGATAAAACCATGAGCAGCACTGATAATGACAACAGTGTTAAAAGTTGTGACTTTTGCCTCATTTATTTGCAAAGGTGTATCCAAGAGGAAGAAGAGCTGACTCAGGTCAAAAGTCAACATTTAGATTTTTACCTTGCTCTCATAACGCAGATAGAAATGTTCCATCGGTCCCACGGACCCGTTTATTGTATGACCTTCAGTTAAAATGATCAGTTAACTGATAATTTTATTAGAAATCTAATTTTCTAATGTGTTGTTAATTGACATATTCATTTTAATGTTTGTATAAACATTAAACAAACATTAATGTTTAATGTTTGTATACATATCTGTTAGCCTCCCTGTATTTGTAGTAGTGTCTCATTGAAGTTGAAACAAGGAAAGCCTCATCTGCATTAAATTCATTAAGATAAAAAAAATAAAACACTTTTACGCAAGTGCCCTGGCTAAGATAAGTAGCAGCAACAACACAGTAACAGAGATAAAAACACATGACCTGATGTGTTCTTGAAGTATCTATAATCATTTTAAACAGGGCAGTAAGGATGTCACATTTCTATTCCATGATTAAAAGCTCACACAAAAAGACAAAAATGTAGGATAACTTGTGCTGCTTGCATGCTAAATCTTGTTTCATCAGAAGTGCATCTTAAAAGTTGAAATTAAATAGAATAAAGAAGTCTGCTATGGTCGGAGTTAACCTGAAATGTTTACCTTAAAGCAGGGAGCAAGTGCTTCATCTTTTATTTTTAGGTTGATTATCTTCATCAGTGTGTCCACACAAATGCAAAACCTCTTTCTGTGAGCCAAAAAAAAAAAAAAGAGATAAATCACATCTGTGGTACCTGGCTCATGCACGGCATACCTTGGTGAAGTAGGCGTATGATGCATGTGTCATTTTAGTCCTCTTGAATCATAAGCTTTAGATTTAATGCAGTCACATTTACACCATCCAGATTATTCCTGGCCTTCTCTGTTTCCATGACTCACAAATTCCAACCTCTGGCGTGGAGGAACACACCTCCAGTCACTGTCAATACACTGGCATTTACACCCAGCACTGCCTTTGAGAACATGCCAAATTCAATTTCAGATAGAGCAAAGAGGAGCTCTGAGCTCTACAGAGAGCGCAAGACAGACACAGAGCACAGGAAGCTTGGATTCAGTTAAGGGCAATGGCAAGACCTTATCATCTACCTACCAAGGTCTTCAAGACATGAGTGGTGTGTGTGTGTGTGTGTGTGTGTGTGTGTGTGTGTGTGTGTGTGTGTGTGTGTGTGTGTGTGTGTCTGTGAGTGTTGTTTTACACTTGGGTCCTTTCGTAGATCTACTCTCGATGTTAAGATATCGTTATATATAGTATTGAATCTCCCTATATCTATTATATACTGAGATCTTGGAGGGTCACACCAAGATTTGGCACCACTTTTCTTCATCTTTCATCACCTTCAGTGGTGAATATGATGTTTGATACCTGTTACTAAGAATAAAACCCAGATACAAAATGTTCCTGCTCTGTATAATCATGAAAAAACATTTCTATCATGTGAAAAAAAGGAAAAAAAAACTACATCCTGGTTTGTACTTTTATTATCCAGAGAGAATTTTGAAGCACTGGTAAAATGTGAATAAGAGGAACTGAGGAATAATGCAATCATTGTTAAAAGTGAAAAATGAAAACTGATATCAAAAGCATCTAAAGGTTGATATTTATAACTGTAAGATGGTAATTTGTGAAGCCTTCAGTTAGAGATGCTCCTGATGACAGAATGAGACAACGATCAGCTGCAACAGAGCGTGTATCAGGTACTGTAGGTTATCAGACGTGTGACAAAAGCTCTTCTGACTTACTGATCAATGATGGCGATCAATAATTCAGACAAAAAACATAAAAGGCAAATGGTCTGAAATAAACTAGGATGGTAAAAGTCTACATAAGCTGTCCACTGAGGTGTTATCCAAGTGTTACTGACACTGCGTTTTGTAGGCCCACTGTCGGTTACTGTCATTTAATTTGTCTTTTACAGTGACGGGGTGCCAATCAATAATTCAATAAGAAAGAAAGTAAAAATGTTCAGCATTACACTTGGATGGCCAAAAATCTACTTGGGCTGACCACCTTGATTTTCATTAATTTTTTTGTTGTCCTGTTGCCTATTGTTGAGCAGGTCTACTTATCCCAAGGTCTAAATTTGCTGCAAAATTTTGGTTTAAAGCCACCAAAACAGTCTGCATTTACACAACGGAGATCCCCAGTCTGAAGGTAAACATCAGACATGGTATCAAGTCCTCCCCAGGTTAATGAAAAAGGAAAAAAAAAGATAATCTAGAGAGCACATTTGCTCTTGTAAAAGAAAAAGACTGTGTCCACTTTTGAATGAGTGTCCATGGTTTGTATTGTAGGTTAGGAGTCATGAGGTTGTGTGTGTGTGTGTGTGTGTGTGTGTTTGTGTGAGTTGTCTAGTGCAGAGTAGTGCGAGAATACAATTTAAGGCAGAAGGAAGAGAGTCCTGATTTATTTGCCCAGAACTACTGATTGCTGCGTTCAAGGGCATTGCTGGTAAAACTGATGGATGGGGATTGTTTGCACAACCCCTGTCTCTCTCTTTCCCTTTCGCTCTCTTGCTTTTTCTCTTTCTTTGCCTTTCTCTCTCTCACTCTCTCTCTCTATGATCAGACACTCCCGGAGTCCGCCAACATAACTTTTCCCGTGGGCAAGAAAAAAAAGGGGGGACTGGACAATAAAAAAAGCAATTTGTCTTGGAAGCGATTACTGATTTATTTTGCCTCACAATGGTCCAGTGTTGAGGCTGTTCTTGCTCTGCCTCAGTGACGACACAAAAGAAAAAAAATAAAATGTATCTGTTGTGGAAAGAGAAAATGTTTTGTGCTTTGTGAAAAAAATTAATTCTTTTCTTGACAAAGAAAAATAGTCAAATAAATAGTCTTTACGAGTCACAGTACGGTCAAATACTTCTCAGATTTATTTGTACATGCAATAGATTACATGTACACACTCATTGTTATTCAGTCGTGACTGTCAGCCACATGAGATCACAGGCATTTGATAAACACACACACGCAGATTACAATTCACACATTTCAGAGGCAAAAAACTGAATTGGTTTTGGATAGTGAAATGTGTTATATGTGTAAATGTGTCATAAAAATGACAGACTATTATTATCCCAGCTATTATTACACTGCTGCACCCTCATTGCTTCAGTCTGTGTTTAATGTCAAGAAAGGAGGCTCTCTACATAAAAGAAGAAAATAGAGCACTTCGTCTGAGCTGCCGCGACAGTAGTCATGTGAGGTCTCCAGTGAGGTCATGTTTTAAACACGTTGCACAACTGCCATAAACTGCTCATCTGCTGAGTTATCATTTGTGAAAAACAATTATGTACAGTAAATTTAGCAATACCAACTCGTCATGGTGAAATGTGGAGCTGCTGCACTTTACACTTGAAGTGTTTCTGTGCTCATTAAGTTGTACAATTCTGCAAAATCAACCAAAAACTAGATAAAGTTAAAGCTGCAATGGCCGAGATATCCCAAACACTTATTTTATAGAGTATTTTCAAAATGAACTGACATTTAAAATAATGCAACTCAGTGATTCTGTTCATTAGACCCTCCCCGCATCCTGAATATAATCCTTTTTTGTCTGCATCTGCAGTTTCTAATGAAGGTTATTTGCAATAAACTGAAGGTAAGACATGGATTACTGTCTTCAGTAAAGTTTCATAAACTATATTTTTCTAAAAAATGCTCTAAAAATGTGCTAAATGAATTTCTCAAGCTTTTAAATCGAAGACAAACAGATGTTATTGTATCACCAAATGTTATCTTTAATTTTTTTTAACAGGCATGGGCTCAAGACAAAGTGCAGCTGTGGGCAATCCACCTCTCTGACCATTCTGTTTAGGATCATCCATGAAGTTTCAAGTTTTAAGGTCTGTCAGCACTGCTGGATGTTGCTACCCCTTACAGGCCCACATAATGTTGACCACTCAGCGGAATAGAAGGACTTATGGAAGAGTGGACCTAAAGAGGAAGGAGCTACAATACATTAGACTTTATAAAAGAAGACGGACAGCATAACAGCTCTTTCTAAGTGACATCAACACACGTGTAGCGCCCCTGGGTGATTGGCTGCAGAATAGATCATAAAGGCTACCTGTTCAAGTGTTCAAATGTCCTCCTGTGGAAAGACTTTCATTGCTTTCAGTTTCTGTGCAGCTGTGAAGTTTTCTACTATCAGTTTTTGCCATCATGCCGGCTAGTTGTGTGGTATTGAGCTCAGCAGAGGTGACATTTGTAGTTGTGAAGTACAGACAGATCCACTGCTGTTACCAATTAACGACTTGCACCACCACCACCCCTGCTGGTCACTTGTTATTAGTTGTGAAATTGAGGAGCACTTTAATCACCCAAGATTTATTGGTTTTAAAGTGTGCCCTCATTTTCATGTATAGTTAAGTAGAAAATAGTTTAATCATTGAAGCAGTTGCTTGCTTGCTGATAAAGTGCCCCTCTTTTTAATTTATACTGGTAAGTATTGGTCCACCAGTGGGAAATACACAGCTTAGTTTTGAGCAAGCGTGTGCTACGTCATTCAAAATTTACAGATTTAAATCTGATGTTACAAAAAGGGAATGTAGGTCATGATGTCATCTCTGTTGACAAATCAGGCTCCTTCAGCATTCTTTATATTAGCAGAGAAGATGGGGAACAGAAAGCATAAAAATAGGTCACTGAGGTGTGACATCAATCCTACAGCACCATCAGCCAGATTTCTTCTGCGCATGCCTCAACTTTACCATTGCAATGTTTCAGCACACACCGAGAGTGTATTTTGGCTTCACTTCTTTACAGTGGGAGCCGATGAGGATGCAGCACCCATACTACTGTCTTTCTAAATGAAGCTGGATGAAAGAGCAGCATGTGTGAGTGAAAGATAAAACTGATTTTTGGAGGAGTGAGTCATGCACCAGTACTCATGTGGAATGAAAACACCGAGCTGTAAATGAGCAAAGTCTCAAACTTAGGCCCGGATAAAGCTACTCACATTATCAGGGTTTTCTTCAGTCTTAAGAAAAGCCCCTTCAGAGCCACAGAAGATATTTAACACTTTTCATAAGCCGAGTAGTACTTCTTGTAACAGTTGAACTGATCTTTATGTTTAAAACCAGTTGTGTGCCCTTGGTGGCCAATTAAAAAAATATCATAGGGAGGTAAAAATAGAGTATTTGTTTAGCAACCTGCTGGTAGAACACCTGCCATTGATTTAACCATGAATTCATATTACACTTTAGAGTATCAAAACAAAACTGATCAATGAACACTTCCATCCATATTGAGCAGCATCAGGCAGTTATTTGGGTTAATGTGTGTTGAGTGCGTGTGTGAGCTTACATGGGGCAATTCCTAGCCTGTACCTTAATTATGTAAACACAATTGTTTGTATTGATGATCCCGAGCCTGCCAGGGTCTCATTGACAACAAGCTGCTTCTGCACGCACAGTCTCTCTCTCTGTCAATACACACATGCGCACAGGGATGAGCACACACACACACACACATCCAAAGAAGCATGCACTACAACTCAGAGAATTTATGGACACATTTTCTCTTAACTCTCCTGATTAACAAGCATCTGCTAAACTTCATCATTTGGTTGCAATTTGGGGATGTAAATGAGAGCAGTCAAGTGTTAAAACATCTGCTGGTAACTCACACGATGAAAAATATTGATAAACTAAGACCATCTACATACTGCCCCTCTATTTAGCTGCTTTCACTTCCGCCTATTATCTCTCTCTCTCTATCCCTCTTTCTCTATTTTTCCCTTGACAGTGGCAGAGCAGAGCGCACACAACTGCAGAACAGAGAGCTTAAATGGCAACATTTAAAGAATGTCAGCAATAGCCCGGCTCTAACCTCAATTTCTGTTGCTCTTTCTCATACACGCACAAATATACACACGACTTGCCAACTCAAAGGGTACACATGCAAAGCTGCGAGACAGTGTTTACTTGGTCCCTGAAATTGGTGTGTCCCTCTCCAAACTGCTCTGAATGAGGTCTACATCAGCTGCCGGGCTGACGCAGCGGTAAGAAAAGGAATAATGTTGGATGAGGAGAGATAGGTTCAGTGCACTCTTGGACCCAATGTTCCCAGATGCTTTTGGGCAGATGTGTTGTCTCTATTCACAGTCTACATGGAGGCACTGATCGCCCAGGGATCAGACTTACACGCACACTAACGCACACTCACAGACAGGAGACGGTCAGATTAGGGTAACCGGTGAAATGTTACACAACTCCCCTCTTTTTACCCTTTGCATATTGTTTAAATTAGAGACTGAATTTAGAGTCAGGTGCAACAAACAGTCAGGCTTTTTGTTTTAGGCAGTGGAGACTTTTTTACCATCCTGTATTGTGCAAGATGCTACTTACAACCAGGGATGTTCCAAATTTGACACTTAAATTTAGACTGACTAGTTCAATGGTACATAAACACTTAGATACAGCACGCCTAAATTCAGCTGTTGTTTTGACATGGTAGCACAGAGTCTGCATGACAAATTGGTTTGTTGAGTGTCCAACTTTGACGTCTACACACACCTGTGCTGATACACATTACAAGCCATGTTTAAGTATCCAAATACAACCTTTATACACTTTTCTCTCCATTTCAAGCTAAATCAAAATACAGCTTAACTCTGCCTGAACACATGAGGTCCAGAGTTATCTGTTCTTATTTACATCCAGGTAGTAAAGTGTATGTAGCATTTAGGGCTGCAATGATTAGTCAACATTGTTGACAAAAACTGATAATGAAAAAAGTCAAATTCCATTGACTGTTGTTTCCAGACTTGTTTTTTTCCAGTGGAATGACGCACTTGATTACGACCTCTGTCTAGAGTCACACATGCCCAATAGCGTCTCTGACGAGCAGTAGGGTATTCAAACATGGCGGCGCCGGCATACCATACAGCAGCTACGGTAACATGCTAAAAACCTCCAGACTTAGGGAGCACTTTAGCCTTCATATGGTAGAAAAAAAATAACATGCAAGGGTTGCAAAGCAGACCTTTTGTGTCATGGCAGCACGTCGTTGATGCAGGAACATTTGAGAAGAAGGCCTGTAATTATCCAATTAGTCGACTAATTATTTCAATAGTTGGTAACTAGCGGACGATTAAAATAGTTGTTACTTACAGCCCTAGTAGCATTATGGCATTTATTATTTTTTCATAAAGCTACAAATCTGAGCAGTAGCAGGTTGCTGCAATGCAGACTTAATGTGTCTGCAGCAATTCAAGCCCACAATAATTATAGCATGGACAACCGGTTACCTAAGTGGACATTTTTGTGCCAACTAGCAAAGGTGGCTAAGTGTAATGGATTGGCTGACTCACACACCATTGTGGCTTTATTTCCCTGACCTGAAGTTATTTCATATGAAGTGTTTATTTAGCACTTTATCTAGACCTCTTGTCACTCAAAGTGCTTTTACATTACATGTCACATCACATGTTCATAAATTCATATCTGCTGCCTGAGGCTACAATGTACAGCACCCATCTGTAATAACTAATTTCTATTTTTCTAAACATATATCTTATTTGCTTTTCATGAAAGAACAACAAAAGCAGACATAAATACAGTCTAAATAAGGCCTGAGTTAAAAGTCTAATTAGCCGTCTTATCGATCGTCCATTCTCCTAAAGCTCTGTGAAGGGTTTTAGAGTCAGTCCATTTGTGGTCACATGAATATTCATGCAGCTTTAAGGTATGCATAAACTACTCCATGGCAGCCTGTTTCTTTTTGTTTGGGTGTCCTCTGTGCAGTAAAACTATGTATCTGTCTTTGCTTTGTCTGTTTGCCCTTCAGCAGAGTTCCCTCCAGTATTGAGGGTTTGTGGTTCTCTGCTGTTTCCTACATTACACCACTCTTCCTTGGTTATTTCCTTTTTTAGTTCCTTTACTGTAATAACTAATTCCATTCACACACATTGCTGGCACAGCCACTGGAGGCAGTTTGGGGTTCAGAGTTTTGCCCAAGGCACCAGGACCTGGAACTGAACTCAAACCCTTCTGATTGAGAACTTTACCACTCAGCCACTGCTGCCCCTGGTAAGTTCTGTGTTTATGACCATTTAAAGTTTGTTTAAGGACAGAGTGCAACCATTTTATTATCTATATCATGTAATTTCTTACAGATGATATGAAAAATTACAGAGTGACTGAAATTCTTCAATGACACACTTATAGTAACCAAAAAACCCACTTTGTCATATTTTTAGAGGAGTGCATGTGACACCTTTTTTAAAACTGAAACATTTGTTCACTTGAAATGTATGTAGCTCTGCTTGGCAGAAGGGAAGAAACCCTTTTGAGTTTATTGGAGTTGAAATAAGAGGTAAGTTAATTAGCAGAGAGATAGTCGAGGCAAAAACATTTGGATGAGAGATCACAGGAAATGCTTCAAAGTTTCCTTTCCAGGGTCTGTCTTCTGAATTCTTCTGATCAACCCTGTTTGTGTTGATTATATGAGACAAAAATATGATTGAATCCTCTTTGACTTTCATAACATCCAACTGGTCAATTTATTTCATTTGTCCTGGTGTTTTGGTCCAACAATTTAAATAGGTTTATAAAAGTTAAGAGCTTTTTTTCAACAGCAGTATCACGGCTGTCAAAGACCCTTAAATAGAACATGATTCAATTGTCATGATGGTAAAAGCTATAGGAACAAAACATGAATAAAACATGGACAAATATGTTGATGGAGAGCTGTGCATTTGTGCAGAAACGTGCAGGATGATGTGAGGTGCAGAGTCCAGCCATATCAGGATAAAAAGGACAGAGTGCAACAAAACAGACACTTTACAAGTCCTCTGTGTGTAAATGTCTCGCAATATGTCTGTTCTTCACTCTGACATAACTGTGATCAGTGTTTCTCTCAAACACACACTGAAAATATCAGCCTCACTCCCTCAACATCATTATTTCAAACTGTGATGAGGTCAAGGGTCACAATGCAGCAGAGTTCAGACCACTGATGACAGCACGCAGGCACACACACACACACACACACACACACACACACACACACACACACACACACACACACACACACGTGCAGAATAGCACAAGAGCCATCCAGTGCTAACTCTGCTACCTCAACACACACACACACACACACACACACACACACACACACACACACACACACACACACACACACACACACACACACACACACACATAGTCAAACACAGTGGTCTCCCACTTGTCACACTCTGAGGCCTCCATCACATGTTAATTTTCTGATTGTGTAATCTGAGCCCACACACACATTCCCTTTAAACAAACACAAAGACACCTCTCTTCCACTCACCTCTTGAGCCACGAGGGACGAGATGCGCACAGCCCTTCGGACCCTGGCATTCCTCCCCCCCTCCTGGGGGAGGCTGTCTCGCCCACTCAGCGACATCTCGCTCATCTGGTCCACCCAGGAGCCCCGGCCCACGGGCACGGGAACATCCCATCGGGCTTCCCCCGTCCCACCCCAGCTGCCCCCCCTCACCCGCCCTCCATCTGCACTCCCCCGTCCTGCCACTCCGTCGGCCGTCCTCCCCCCTCCGTTGTCCCCCAGAGACGCAAAGGGTGAGGGCGGCAGCACAGCTGGCACTGTTGGCACCGTCACCGTGCCCCCAAGTTCTCGTTGTGTCCTCCTCCACCTCCTCCCTCTTGCCTTCCTCTCTCTCACCCTCCTCTCGCTCACCCTCCTCCCCCTTTGACCACACAGTCACTGGTCGGCCCCCAATTCTCCAGCAGCAACAAAGAGTTTGGGCTCCTGGGGTTCGTCCCTCTTCCTCCCCTCAGTCTCACTCAGATGTGAGTCTGGCTTGCTCTTCCTCAGTTTCTCTCACTCTTTTTCTCTGTTTGTCCATCTTTCATGTTCTCGTGCCTCCGTCTGTGTCTCAGTCGGTCTCTCGGGGCCACTGGAGAAACAGAGCTCATGTCAGATCCACAGCTGTAGCTGGTCTGACTGAGCGCTCAGCCAAACTGCTGCCGCTGCTGCTGCTGTGGAGACTTCCCTCTGCTCGCCTCTCTCTCTCCCCCTCCCTTCCTCCCTCTCCGTCTCTCTGCTTCTCTCACTCTTCTTCCTCACAGGATCTCTCCCCCTCCCTTACTTTAGCAGGATCTCTCTCTCCTAAGTGAACTCGCTCCTTATCCAGAATTTCCTTTAGTTCTGTCTTTCAATACACCTGATCTCTCTCCCTCACTCTTACTCCCTCCCTCCCTCTCTCTTTCTCTCTCTCTCTCCGGGGTTCCTCTCTGTCGCTCTTTTCTGTTGCTTTGCAGCCCTCTTCTCCCTCTGCATCACTCTTTTTAAAGTCCAATCTCACATCTCTCCAACCTGACTCTCTTTCTTTTTCCTTTTCTTTCATCACTTCTCATCTAATAAAGCAGTATAAGCAGTTTTTTCTCTCTGATATGGCTTTCTCTCAAATATCACAGTTCACAGTGTGCTCTAAAGCCAAAAAATATATACCGTATATATATATATATGTTTCTTTTTTTCCTTATTCCTTATATTAGTTTTTCTATTTTCCTGTCAGTTTCATTTTTATTTCATTTTTGCTTTAGAGGAGTCAGACCAGAGGCCTGTACTACGAAGCTGGATTAACACATCCAGGATAACTCTGCGACAACTCGCTCAACTTCACCGGATCTCCGCGATCCCGATCAGCTGTACTACGAAGCAGGATATCAACTCGATAACTGAATCCAGTTCAGATCTGTGCGCGCACACGTAAAGGGGGTCGGGTCAGTGCCACCGGTCCAATCTCCGCAATGGAGAAGGCTGCACGTCATTTTTCACAGCTGAAGAACAGAGCTTTATTTAAACAGTGAGACAGACACAGCCGCTAAAAGCCGGAGGGACTGCCGGCAAAAAAAATCACCGCTTGTGTAAATTACATTTGTGCGTTCATAAATGTATGGCCCCCTAATATATTGTCATGCAGCGTGTGTGATCACCACCATCACTGACCTCATTATTTCAGATACAACAGCAGTGGGGAAAAGAGTACGTGGGAGCAAATAAAAATAAATCTAAAAACATCCTTTTAAGTAGTTTGTAAGTTTATTGGAAGATTTTATTTGTACATATTTCAACGCGTAAACCTCTATTCAACGCGTATTTCCTCACACTGCCTTTTTTTTTTCTCCATCATCTGATGGTCACGTCATCTGCACACATTTGGGGTTAAGAGTTTTCTAATCTGCTTCAATGAATTCTGAATGATGACTAACAAATTTGAACCTGGAGCTTGGCAAATATTAGTGTATTGCTTAGACTTCATGCTACCTGAATATTGAGGCCGTCCGAGGAAAACCTGTAACGTTCATAGAGAACGTCATCAGGTAAATCAAACGGATTTGAACGATCATGAATATAACGCTCTCGGCGAAGCGCTCCTCTCACTATCCGTGCAACGATGTCCCCGGGATCCGGCAAAAGTGGGCAAGCCATTTTCCAAGAGATCCGATTGGTCAGTGGGCGGTTTTTTATACCTGCTGAGATCTTATCCTGAAACATAACCTGCTCCGGAGCAGGTTTGGCGTTCCGCGTAAGTTACCGGGGCAACGGACCCGGATAAAAAGAGATCCACCTTCGTAGTACAGAAAACCCAGAAGTTATCCAGAAGTTATCTCGCTAAGACCAAATCCAGCTTCGTAGTACAGGCCTCAGGTCCATTTTGCTTCTGTGTTATGGGCACTTTAGACAGTGCAGTATCGATTCAAGCTGAATCAAATTTGTTAAACTATGGTATGTCACATTAGATTTGTTGGACAATTGTTTGCACATCGACTAAACCTCTATAGGATGGGTGCTGGTAGGGGTGAGTGATGTGGCAAAAATACATGTGTAATGACTTTTTTTTATGGCAAAACTCAGTTTAAGTTCACTATTGTTGAAAATATCAACGTTATTGAGCTTGCATATCTGCTCGTTTCACTGTAATTCTAAAGCAAGGCTCAGTATGTAGCTATTCATTGCAATAATGAATGTCTGGTACTCCCTGCACAGATTAAACTCTCTAGTCAGTAATACAGCAACATCCTCACATGGTTATTTATATTATTAAAAAGAAGGAAGGTAGCACAACTCTTACAGGAAAAAAAGAAAGTCTTCAAGCCTAAACTCAAACTTCAGGTTAGTATCCACCTGGAATAGCAGTTTAATCACTGTGTAATATCGCAGTTTTGTTCTGTCAGATTCATGTCAGACTGAAGTAAGCATTTAAACATGTTAGACTTATTTGAACTTGAATCTCTTTGAAAAGACAAACAATTAGAGGTTAGCAAGCATCAGTGTGGGACTGTCTTTGTGTTTACCACCTTTGCAGCACACCATAAACGTGTGCTCACACACCTGGAGGGAGTCCACTACTCCATGAATAAACCACAGATGAACCACTCATCATAAAACACTGAGAGAATTAAACTTTGACAGTTTAGGTCTAATATTTTCATACTCAGCCTAATGATGCATTGAATTGAAGAAGTACGATAGTGGAATTTTGCAGATAACGGTTACGTTGGTATTTAAACCTCATTTTAACCAATAACAATAATAAAACCAACGTATCCACAACTTTTACTTTCTTTTAATGCAAAGAAAAAGTTTCCTCTGTAAAATTTACCTTTTAATTTTATTGTGACTGTTTGCATTAGAAACTGACATAAAATAAGACATAAAATAAATGATACATTTTCTCTTCAGACAGTCAGGAACATGTCTGCTGTCAGTTTACGACAATAAAAAAACATTCCTGCGATTATATATTAATTTTTTTTTTAATGCAACAACTTTTTGGCTAATTATCAAATTGGTAAAAGTTTGTGTACCTGCTAATTCTGGTCATTACCTTTTCAAATCATAACCTGCTGACACCATACCTTGCAGATTATATGGTGCATCCCTAATTGGATTCACTCCATGCAGACCATGTGCCATTTGTCAGGTCTCTAGTCTGCATCAAAGGGCTTAATCTGTGCATTATAAACATCAACATGCAGTTGTATGTGAGTCTTAAACTGCTACAGATGATGACAAAATGTGCAGATAGCAGGATGTCTCCAGATTGATGAAGATTTTCTTATTCTTCATGATGTAATATTGTCCTCCTGCACACCCCTAAGTTCTGGACACATTAATATCAAATGAAACGCAAAATGCTGGTCTGAAGAGATATCCTGAAAAGCAGCTAGATTGCTGCAAAGATGCAGTTGTTTTGCAGAAATGATTAAAGGAAAAAGGGTTTTTTTTTTTTTTTTTCACCTTCAGAGAGTCAGAAAAAACTTGTCTGTCAACACCTGATACGGTTATTTGAAATAGTTTCTTCAAATTGACTGTATGCTGTCTGATCCTTTTCATCATCTCATCTCTCTCCCTCGGTAAATCCCAGCCTGTGTTACCACTAATTGCTATCCCAAATGCTACCTCCCTCCCTCTTGGTCTTCTCCCTCTGTCCGTCCAGACAGCCCTCACAAACCCTCAACATCCCTCTCTCCTCTTCATCCCCTTCTGTTCGCCTCTCATTACTGAACATACTGTTGGATTAGTGAGTGCATTTGAGTGTTTTTGGATTGGGCTTCCGCAGCTTTCTGGGTCTGTATGTCACTCTCTTCATCTCCCTCTCTCAGCGCTTCACTTTTTTCCCCCTTCTGTTTTCATTTCCACTTTAGTAACTTTGCTGCCAAGCTTCCAACAAACACACATTGTGCAGAAAATGTCAGTGTCTGAATCTTTAAACTGCGCTGGCTCGTTCTTGTTTTTCATGTTGGTTTCTCATCCGTGTCTAACACATTCTTCACTGCGGCATCAATGAAAGTGATTAATTATAAACAAGGACGCCTCATAAATAATGTCAAAACATTAACAATGCTGGCTGACTTAATCTGTGGTCGGAAAAATACTCTGTTATGTTATCTCCCCGAGTTTGAGCAGCATGTGAGCAGTCCTCCTGGAGAGTCTCATAGCCCGGCAGCCACCTCCTGTGCTGCTCCTCTGTAGCTGTTATCTACCTCTGACCTCCTTTGTTGCAGCAAGTGGAAAGAGGATTTCCCTACAGGGATTAAAAAAGTATTGGATAATGATTTCTTGAATTATTAAATACCACCTGCTTCTCTGTGAACTGAATAAGCTTCATGGCTCTAGAGGGCTCTTCAGACCAACTTTGAAGTGTTTGGACTGTTCCTTAAATAAAGCCTTGAGGATAAACTCCAGCTGAGAGGGATGTTTTCTCAAAGATGTTGCATTTACGATGATTGTAATAACTATCCTCACATTGAAAGCGAGCACAATCAAGAGCATTGTTGGAGAAGTATACTATAAATTAAATCCAACAGAGTTCATGATAGCTTGTGTCATATCAGCCAATCAAAGGCCTCCAGCAGTTGCCACGGTTCATATTGATTTGTTGTTGAACGGTAAGTTGTGATTCATACAAAATGATGGCGGCTCACGCTGACCTAGTTAGTGTGTCTGTGGAGGTGTGTACATGTTTGTGAGTCATGTGTTAAAATGTTCTGTTTCTAAAAGTCAAACATGCGTCTGTTTTCAAAAAAAAAAAAAAAAAACAACAGACATGAAGCGGTAAGTATCCGCAGAGTGATAAACAGAAGCGAGTGTTAATGGACGGCACAGCCAAAAAGGGTGAAAAACAATAATAACTGCAGTGGCCTGGAAATATTCCTTGATGAATGGCACTGTGAATAGTGCTTTACGAATCTCATTATCAAACCAAAATTGTTTCAGGGGGAGCTGTGTCTGTGTGTGTGTGTGTGTGTGTGTGTGTGTGTGTGTGTGTGTGTGTGTGTGTGTGTGTGTGTGTGTGTGTGTGTGTGTGTCTGTGTGAGGAGAGAGAGAGGGAGGGACAAACACACAAACTGTGAAGTCCCGGGAACACACTGCTGGCGCTGCATGAATGGGGACCACATAGCTCTTACCCGCACTTGTACTACTAACACAAGAACAAAGACACGCACACACACACACATGTGCATACTGATCAATAGACGTGTTGTTTCTTTCCAGGTTCATTTTTTTCTCCACTGACCCCTACCGCTGCCCTACCTCACTTAAACATCACTAATAAAGCGGGTTGCTGTGCTGGGACACAAAGGTCTTTTTGCTTCTGGTACCAAGACTCGCTTAAATCCAGTTTCCAAGTTGCTGATACTAAATTAAAAGTTGCAAAAGCTTCACACATCTATTTCACAGGACAGGTGACCAGGAGCAGAGGGAGACAATCAAAAAAGCAGAATTCTTCCACATGCAAAGATATATTTACTCGCAACAATGCAGTCCTAAATTGTCACGAAGCAAACACTTTATCCAAAGCAGGTCGAGGATCAAACATTGTCTGATTATACAATATGATCAAAACCTTACAAATTAAATAGAGTAACCATATTCTGAATCGGAGTCCTGCACAAAATTTTAGGGTTTTTCAAGTCGGGTCGAGTGTTTTTTACGTGCTTCTAACTCTGTTAGTCCACACTACACAAACTTAAAACTTACATAAAACACCCCATACATTTGAAGGATTTTATAAACTCCCCCGGACACGGCCGGACAGCCCCCAAAAAAGAGGACATGTCCGTATGAAAGAGGACATATGGTCACCCTGAAATAAAATAGATTTTGCAAGCTAGACAGTATGCAGAAGTTTTGCGTTCCCTCAAGCGAGCGATGTGAACTAAAACTAGACCCAAAGTCAGCTTGTCTTTTTTGTTGTCACGTTTTTTTAAACGTTTAATGTTGAAAATGTGAGAACAAGGATTTCCATTCACCAGCTAGAAAACATAAATCTTGTTACTGATGGTCTTGTTTGCTTTTGTGTATCATAAGTAGGCTCTAACATGAATTTCAGTCTATGTAATAGATGTAAAGAAAAATCTTCTTTGACAAGCAGATGGTCTCGTTTGTTTCCAGATGTAAATTTCAGTCTGTTGCATAAACCGAAAGAAAAATTGTATGTGTATGCTATCACATGTATTTTATCATTAAGTATGTTAATCATCATTTATCACAAACATTAACATTAACATTAACACAAAAGCATGACACTTCTTCTATGAACTGAAGCACAGAGTTGCGGCGATGAACAGCCTGTGGTGTTAGGACGCACTCCAAAAAAACAGCCACTTAAAATTTGAAGGATTCACTCCAAAAAAAAATAATAATAAAGTGTCCACAAAAGCTTCTTAAAAATTAATATTAAATTTAAAGATGACAAAAGTTCTGCTTTAACTAAGAAATAAATCCAATATACATGTATGGTCAAAAACAATATAAAACCACCACCTTCACCTGCCCGACACTGGCAGACTGACACCACCAGCCGTGACGTGTGATCACAATCATGTGACCAAAATGATGAACAAAAAAGACATCAATCATAAATAATGTTTTTAAATATGAAATGGCTACAACACACAGCGATAATCACAAAAAGCATGTAGTAGAAATTAGAGAATACTGCAGTTTACAGGAATTTTGTATGACAGTTGTGTCTTTATATTTCCAATCTAAAGTGGTGCATCAAGTTCTTATCATCATAAGTTAATACAACACTGTTGTCTATCCACACTGACAGCTCATCTTTCCTCCAATCTGAATGGATCTCTATGTCTCTTTCATCTGAGGGGCTTCATAAATAATAAACACAGCAGCAATGCAGACCTTTCTTTATGCCAACACCGGGTGGCTGCTCTGATGGATGAGATGAAGCTTGACCCTTACAGTCTTTGTAGATATGAAGCCTGACACTGGAACACAGTAAAGACCTTCACCAAAGATCATTCAACATGAGGGAATGAAGTCTGAGCCTGCGTTTGACCCCGCTGCTCAAGTGATGCTTCATGTTTAAGGAACAGACATTGGGCTTCTCACCAATCTTCACATTTTCCTCCCCATTCCTGCTGGTTTATTCTGTAAACAAAGCCATATTTAGATAGTGAAATGAGACCTGCTGCTCATACCGCAATCAAAAACATCTCAAACTATAGACATGTTGTTTGGTCACTCATGCATGCAGGTCCTCTTCCTCAGTTCCAGTCAGAGGCCAACACTAGAGCAGTCAACACATTATATAATCTCGCCTCAACTGTGTTTATGCCGGAAGTGCAATTTCCAAACAACAGACATTTAACAGTGACGGAGGCAATGATGAGGGATGTTTATAAAAGCAGTGAAGAAACACTTATGCTGAGAAAGAAGCATAAAACTTCATGTTGGGCAGACACCTTGTTAAATGTTTTACTTGGTACCATTAAGCTTGATGGTTAGCAAATGTTTTAAACTTTCAATTTAATTTAATTGTGCAATTGAAACATATCAAATGTAAATGATGAGAAATTGTGTTCTTTTAACAAAAACCAAAAAAATGCTTATTTTAAAAATGATGCCATCAGCACCTTTCTAAAATGTTGGAAAAGGGACAACAAAACTCTGGAAAAGTTTTTTTAACACTCCAAAAACATTTACAGGAACATCTTTAAACTAATTATCTTAATTTAGTTAATACGGTTGATTAAGTTATATGTCTAAAAACAAGACAAATGGACAATCCAGAGAGATTAAGGAGTCAAAACAGGAAGAGGTTTGTCTCTCTGTCAGAGACTGCGTGAGCAAAGAGTTTTACAGTTTAAAAACACTGAGAATTTGGGGATTTTGGTCGAGAGTACATATTACTATTAAATGATTCAGTGAATCCAGAGGAATCCCTGCACAAAAGGAGCAGAGATTTCCAACACTCAGTGCGTTTACATGCACAGCTTAATTGGACTAAGCTAATAATGTGATTTTTTCGCCGAATTGGACTTCTCTCCTTGTCCGCGTATACATGCAGCTGAGAAAACCTAATTATTGATGTAAATGTGTCCTCCTCCCCAAAACTAGGGGGCGATATGGGTCTTTTCAGTGGCCCTGTGTCCAGATGACCCAACAACAACAACAGGCCCATGTCAGACGTCATAAGTGGCTACAACTGCTGCTGGGCATTTTCAAGCAAGAAGATGGAGCATCGTACAGCGTTGTTTTTGTCATATGTGATGTATGCGCTACTTTTTCTGCAGATGAGGTGCACGCTACTCCTCTTCTCTAGTGTTCCGGGTTATGGGGGTGTGGGGCATGCGCACATCCAACTTCGCTGGTTACATGGTCGGGAAATTCTAATTCCAATCGCATTATTCGGGTGTCTTAATTGGAGTTCCCCGACTCCAATCGGAGTTCTCAAACTCGGATTATAGTTAGACTAAGGTGTTTACATGCACTTCAGTTGTCCGGTCTTAATCGGAGTCAGTTTTCATGAGTGTCATGGAAATATACTGACTGAGAGTCAGTTCTCTTGAGTGTCATGGAAATATACTGACTGATGGATGGCTGTGATCTTCAAGTTATCAGGCAGCACTATGTTAAATACAGACATGACTCTGTAGTGGAAGCCACTGCACTCAAAACCACTCAGAGAAAACATTGTCACTGGACCAAAAATGCAAAAAAACAAACAAAAAAAGGAATCGCCATGATCAAGACATGTTGGTATTTTTCCGGGATGTGACCAATTTAAGGTTGACTGAGCAGAAATGAAAAAAAAACAAAAAAACAAAAAACAAAAATTGCTACCCTTTTTTCGAAACCACAGACACTATGTCATTGGTTCTGCCTCAGAAATGCTGACTGCCCTGCCTATTATCAGACCACAGTTCACAAGAATGAGTGCTTATACTAAAGGTTGCTTGTGCATATCACTGCTGGACAAGATATACAGATTCTAGGGCAACATAGTGCAGGCAATGCATTCTCCAACAAGACAGTGCCAAACCACATTCTGCTTTACAACGGCATGGCTCTGTAGTAGAAGGGTGTGGGTGCTACACTGAAGTGTCTGCAGTCCAGACCTGTCACCCACTGAAAAAAGTGAACAATTGCTGATAATGAACTAAAAGACAACAGAGGAGATCCAAAACTAAAGAAACTAGTTTGCATTCTGCAGCACTTTGACTTGATTGTTGAGACAGTCTTGTGTGGACCCTGACAGTATATCATCAATAAAACAGTAAGCTACTTTGCAATTCATAAAAGTGACACCACAGCAAAGAATAATTAACTACCAATGATGCAATTTGTTGGGCTATTACCACTGAAGAAACTGAGCTTACTCATGTACAGTGGCCAACCTGAGATATTGTGGGTCTGATAAAAGTGATGAGAGAAGAAGTTTAATTCCTCTCTGATCCTGCATTACAGCAAACACACAGCCAGCAGCAGTAACACCCTCCTGTAACAATGAGCTGACTGTACCTTTCTTTCTCCTCCATTCACTCATAATTGGCTCACAGACATAATTTATCATTTGAATTATGCACTCCTCCCCTCTCTCCCCCTCCTTCCCTCCATCTCTCTCTTCCTTCCTCACCAGCAGCAGACCTGGGGCGACGGCGGCTCTTTTGTTCTCATACAGGTTGCCTGGCGGAATAAATTCATCTTTAATCACAGATTACGGTGGCTCCCTGCTCTCTATTTCCATTAACATGCTCAGATGCTCCCGGTCATCACTCTTCCACGGGGCGGAGACAGAGAGCAGACTTATTAGCTATCATAACGCTATCTGGACAGAATTAGAATAAAGTGCAGCAGCCGTGGAGACCAGATTTGTGACGTTTGAATCAACCTTGAAGAGTATGGTTTGACAAGATGTGCTTCAAAAGATGCTTACAGACGCTTCTCTGCAGCAATTTGAACAAAAGCATTTTATATGGATGAAATACTGAGGAAAAAACTGTCCTCCTTCAGGGTCAGTCTTGGTTGTTACGTGTGTGAATGATCAGAAATTATTATTTTTGACTTTGCTTTTCTCTAATAGAAAATTTCCACATACAATATCCCTGTTTCTAACCAAACACTTTCACCTTGATACCAGGGCTGTCACATGTTAACCTCATTAAGACTATATGTCTGGAAAACTGAAAAGAAAAACTGTGAGTCAAATTCAGGAAAGGGAAGATACAGGTGAAGTTGCACATTACTTCATGAAACCTTAATATCAAAAGCAACTGATTTGCATGCCACCATTTTGGGGGGTTTAGAGATAATGTGTATTAAATAGGCAGTATATAAAAAAAGAATTGACTGACTGATTGACGAACTGACTGATAGGTTGGTGACGTTCAAAGTTACTTTTTATCTGCATCACCGACTTTATGACAGGAACATGAATTTATATATATATATATATATATATATATATATATATATATATATATATATATATATATTTTTGGTCTGCTTGTGGTTAAGCATTATACATTTTCCACAAACACTCTGTTTTAAGGAATCCAAAAAAACTCCCAAACTGGCAGAAACTGCTTTCAGAAGTCATCACCATCCATATGAATTGCGTTGCTGTAAAAGCCACACAAAACCGCTGAAAAGTCTTTTGTTGGCTAGTTGGTTAGCAGGTCTTCTGCTTCTGTTTCTTCATGGTCTTTTCTCCATTTTATGATGGGTGAAAAGAACCAGTAGAGCCTTAAACTAAATAACAATTAACCTTAAAACTTATATAAAGTCCCAATTAAAACACAAAGTCTCTTATATCCCCCTGCATCTGTTGATAAACAAATGCTGGTCTCACATAGATGATGGATCTATTTCATTGCCACAATATTTTTTAACTTGAGTGTTTGTGTGTCTGTATGTGTGATTTTTTTCTCTCTCTACTGCCTCATGACAAATTGGCTTAAGGCTTGAGCGCACAGAGAAAAAAAGGTTGATCCAAAATTTTATTCAAAAAGGCAATAGAGGACTTGCACACAGAAAGATGGAAAAGACAAATGTCTTAAAAAGTCGGATCCATTTTATTTCTAGTATCAAACAAATAAGCAGCAAAGGTTTCAGTCTCAATCGACTATCATCAGCGCAATAGTGAGAGGTCTGTCTGAGTGTGTCTTTGAGTTCTTCTCAGTAAGACTGGAGAGCTTATTTGGACACACCTACAGCCCTTAATTGGACACACCTGGAGCCTCTCAGGCTTACATCAATGGATACATATGGACTGGAAATGGGGTTAGCTAGTGCAAACAGACATGCTCACAAAAAAGAAGCCATTTCTAACTCTTCATTTAAAGTTCTTCATGAAAAAGTTGCATTCAAACAACAGAAAGTCCAGACTACCTAGCAGCGGGATGAAAGGGAGAAAGCTGGAGGTAAAAGTAAGTGGATACGTAGCACGCAGGAATGGTGTCTCAGGGTGTCCCACAAGAGCATCAGGTTGACGGCTAAAGAAATCTGCGCCACAGAGAGTGACAAGAAGGTCGATTTCTAAAGGACTGATATCACTTTTTCACTGCCGATACCAACAATGAGAGAGCAAAATCAATGGCAATATCAAACTGCATTACATCACATTATAACATTATTTAGATTAAACAACAGCCAGAGACTTTTCCAGGTATGGTTTGCTGTCATTCAGGAAGGGAAAATGCATTATCATTCGGAAAAGACTATCTGCCTCTTAAGGGCCAGTGCTGATTTGATACATAGTATGTCAAATTGACATTAACAGATGCATTAATCTGGCCAATTAATCTGTAATGATTTTACAGTGATTGGAAGTTGACTTGATAGATTTGTCTCCTAGAAGCACTTTTCTTTAAGAAGAGGCATAGGTACAAGATATTAGACTAAGCCCTGACTGATACTTGGAAAAAAAAGAACTTGAACACACAGTATAAGACATCTCAGTTTTGCCTGCCTTTTTTGAGCATCAAGAAGCAATTATTTTAAAAATATTAGAGTTATCAGAATGAATAAACACTCTGGGATTTAAAAGTCCAACTTTATACCAAACATGGAAATCTGAAGGTAAAACAACCAGTACTGTGAAACAATATCCAGAGCAAATAAGGTAGACATGCGTGTCAGGGCAGTGAGATCAGTGGTTTTATTTCCACTAATGAAAAGTTTGTATCTTAATGTTTGTTGTGACTGCCTGTAAACATCATTCACATGGACATATTAAGCAGATTGTTTACTGGATAAAAGTTCAAGAACACAGAGAGAGTGTGTGACACAAGTACAGCTGAATGTGTGTGTGCAAGAAGGGCTTTTTAGTCTGTGGCTATTGGGTGGTTACTGGATGGTTAGGTGGGAAAGCTTTCGAATACAATAAAGCATCAAAACATACACAAATAAGTGTATATGACCAACAAAAGCACAAAACAGAATCCAACATTGGGATTCAGTTTTGAGTTGTGTGGTTACATTACTGTAATGAACTGCATACATTTAGACTGCTCCTGATCACTAAACCTAATGTGAACATTATTAAAGCAAGTTTCTAATTAAAAGTTTGTCACAACCATCAAGTTTTGAAGAAAGTTTTACTCAACATCCCAACTTTTTAAAACTTGGGTTGTATAAAGTGACGTCATGGTATAATGAAAGAGACAGAGCACAAGCAACCGAGGCCATAAACTTGTTAGGGAAACGTTCACTGAGGACATAAATAATCTGAGATGAGGATCTCTTTCTTACAAGCTCCGGGGCCCATATCCATAAACATTCTGACAATCCTCTCAGAGAGCTCCCAACTTAGCGAGGAGTCCCCACCTAGGAGTGATTTAGGAGCGAACTTAGGGCAACTCGGAGCAAGGGGGGGTAGAAACTTTTATCTCAGTGAGGAGGCGCGGCTGACCCTGCTCTGAAATATGACACATTCTTTTAAAAGGTTGTGATTGGTTCATGGCTATAAAGAGAAAAAAATGTGGTGTTCGCTGAAAGGCTAAAATATTTTGTGAACAACTTTTATTTTCACAAAGATGCAGCCTGAAGATTTAGGGAAAATTCTCAGATTCAAGGACTCAATATTTGTCACTAGAAGCAACTCTTAAAGGGATATTCCGGTGTACACTTAAGTTATGGTCAAACACCATAAAACAGAGTCAGACACCCCTTGAGAGATGAATGTTGCCAACTGCTTGCTTCTCTAGTTAAACCAACTTCAGCAACGTCTATACGATAGCAATACACACCGGTCTACGTCTCCACGCGTAAACCTCAACCAAAAAGCCACTGTATAGCCACAAATAAAGCTCAAAGCAGGCCCTTACTTCATGAACAGTACATATAGTAAGGTGACCAGACGTTCCCGATTTCCAGGGACAGTCCCCGTTTTGGATGACCTGTCCCTGGTTAAAGCTGTCCCTGGAAATCTCCCTGATTTAAGCGTTTCATGAATGAGAATAAAATGTTGAGTGTAGACTACAACAACGGCATTTACAGTCGCCGAGTGGGTAGGAAGCGTGAGTAAGCATGTTGTGTGCAGTCCTCAACAACAGTGTGGGGGTATACGGGGGGTTATTACAAGGGGCGTCCACTGCTACTAAGTAATACCGAGATGTTGTCTGTGATCATGCTGCGGAACTCAAATTTTGCTTAGCACCCCCCACCCCCTGGATGTCCCCGGTTTTCATTACAGAAATCTGGCCACCTTAACATATAGGGTCTCAGCTATAGTACTAGCCACCAAACATCTTTTTAGCTTTGCCTCTTTAGCAAAGGGACCAAACACAACTCACCCACTCTCTCCCAGCAGCTGCTTGTCTGTGGGGGAGCCCTGACGAGTTGATCACCAAGTGCAGCGGAGTTCCGCAGCTTAAGGGAGAACATTTATGATCAATACTTCATGGAAATGCAGTCAGAGTTCTGGTGTATCTTGTATGCGCACTGCAGACGCAGTAGTTCTTCTGCCTTAGCGTCTCGGTCTGATTGCATTTCCATGAAGTAATAATAACCTTAAGACGAGGAAACTTTGGCTGTGTCCAAAATAGATCCCTAACCCCTATATAAATGACTACATGGGGGTTAGCACCATTTTGAGGGGTGTCTGAAATCTCAGAGATTAATTCTGGTGCCCTATATAGGCGACTCAAAATTTCCCATAAAGCATTGCAAAATGTAGTGACCATCCGATGGTCACTCACCGGTGGTGAGCATCCCGTCATGCATTGCGTCATGCCATGTAGTGTCCGAAACCTCCAGTAACTGAGCTCACTACATCGTCAACAATATAGTAAAATCCCATATGGGGGTTAGGGTTAGGGATTGAGTGATTCATTTCGGATACAGCCTTTGTCATATAGCTACTGTAGTGTTACACTCAGGCCTATTTTATTCCCACTGGAGTTGCCTCTTGACAAATTTTCAAGTGTAAGACACTTTCTTTCGACCTCTATTCTTGTACACATCCTCACATAAGCACCTCTGAGGCCTTAAAAGCTTCCTTTAAAAACCTTATAGTGGGTAAAGGTGACCAGACATCCCTGATTCCATAACTGCGCCCCCCATAAAAACTGTTGTTTGTACGTCCCCCCCTGAATAGCAACATTCATCTCTCAAGGGATGTCTGACTCGGCTTTATGGTGTGTTTGACCATAACTTAAGTGTACACCAGAATATCCCTTTAAGAGTTGCTTCTAGTGACAAATATTGAGTCCTTGAATCTCAACTCAACTCAACTCAACTTTATTTGTTAAGCACTTTAAAACAACCACAGCTGTACAAAGTGCTGTACATAACTAGCCAAAACAACAAGATAAAAAACAATCAAAAAACAATTAAAACAATGGATAAAATAAAAGCAGAATTAAAAGTATTGTTTCAATGCTTTTAAAAACTAATTTAAAAACATAGAAACAAATAACTAAAAAACAAACCATAAAACACTAAAACAGGAGCCGAGTCTCATGGAGGGTTAAAAGCCAATGAATAAAAAATCTGAGAATTTTCCCTAAATCTTCAGGCTGCATCTTTGTGAAAATAAAAGTTTTTCACAAAGTATTTTAGCTTTCAGCGAGCACCAAATTTTTTTCTCTTTATAGCCATGAACCAATCACGGCCTTTTAAAAGAATGTGTCATATTTCAGATCAGGGCCAGCCGCGCCTCCTCACTGATACAAAGGTTTCTACCCCCCCTTGCTCTGAGTAGGTAGGAAGCGAGAAAACATGTTGTGTGCAGTCCCCATAACTGCGCCCCCCATAAAAACTGTTGTTTGTACGTCCCCCCCATATAAAGGCATGCACTGCTATTTAGTAGTACTGAGATGTTGTCTGAATGTCCCTGGATTTCATTACAGAAATCTGGTCACCTTACTGTGAGTAGCAAACTATCCTCTATAAGTAAATTAGAGGAAACATTCGCATGAAGCTGGTTTGAAAAACGTAACGCATCTTGTAGAATGCTAACTGATATTCTCGACCAATCCTCTTCTGACTTTGGAGTTTTATTTTCAGGGTTTACTCACATTTGACAAACAGGACCTGGCTGCATAAGGAAAGAAAAACTCAGCACTATGTTGAACCACATCCAGCCCTGTGTGTCTGCCAAAGGCCAGGGTGGGATGTTACAGTCTGCATAAATAAGAAAATCTCTTCTCTTCTCTTCTGTCTTTGTGTCTCTTTGGCACTCATCAGCAGGCAGTTGTTACTACTACACCAGCGTGCTCCTTCACAATGGACCAGGCAGCCATATTTAATTAGCTTTGGGGGTTGATTTACACAAACACAATGGACACATCAGTTACTGCCTTGCTGGCTTGTCAATGTCTCTCCCCCCCTGGGTTGGAGGCTGGGAGGGAGGATCAGAACAAATGATGTGTGAATACTGCTGCAGTGACAGCCATCAGACAGGTGTGTGCATGTGTGTGCGCTGTGTGCTCGTGTGTTTCATGGTGATATGGGTACATCTGTCAAGAGATGAAAATGGCAGGTGTGTGTATGTGTGTTTTCGGGCTGGACAGGTGCACCAACACCTGCTCCACACTCGCCATGCTGTGCGACCCTCGCCATGTTGGAGCTATCAGTTAAACCAGTGAACAGCAGTGTTTTAATGTGATGCAAACACATGTTCCTCAGATTATATGGACAACCAAACACTGATTGGCTGACCTGGCCTGTGCAGCAGTCATGTTAAACTGTCTGATTTTATTTCTATTTCCTCTGAGACATCTGCTCTAGTGGCACATATTTTCAGGATATGTGCAATCACCTGAAACTTGGACAATTCAGATGTAAACTTTGGATTAAACATCAGCCCCCTAAAGTGATTCCACAGTTCTGGTGCCTCATGAACAGCTGAAAATCTCACCTAATGATCGCAGTGACTGGAAGTCCAAACAAATATCTTGGAAGGACCCTGTAAGGTCGGACTTTTTGGAAGGCAAACTCTTCAGACTAATTAACTGAAAAAAAAATGACTTTAAGTACAAGTTATTCCAGAGTGCCATCAGAGTTTTATGGCACAATTTTCTCTGTGGTGTCAAAAGGCGCAACTTGTAGCAATTTAATGGGAATCCTGTCCTCGAATAACTTCAGACCTTCTGAAATTAGATTTCATCAATGAGTGAGGGGAGGCCTGGGGACAGGCTTTGCAGACATTGGATTCTTCTGGATGGCTTTCTTATTAGATTTGCACATATCAGTGTCAGGCATTAGTAGAGTTAGTTGTGACAAAGGCCCATATACCCGCCACTGAAGGCGCTGAAAACAGCATCAGTGAGGAGCGCTGGTTGCAGGAAAGTGGAGGATCTTTCAGAACAGCCTCTCCAAAAGACAATAAAGACTTACTTCATGCTCATGGCTGTCCCTTCTCCAAGTACTTTCAGCTGATAATCCGAACATGGGTTAATGTCTGAGAGAACCTCCTCATGAGTCCAGATAAATCAACTCAGCTGTGGTGTGAAAAAAGTGTAGGTTTTTGAGGTTTAGAGGACCTTCCTTTTAGCAGGGGTACTTGGCTTTTGGGATAATGAAGACGTAGGCTTGCTGCAGGGTTCTGGGGCTGTGGAGTTATTTCTTCTTTCTGTAATTATACTTATAAATATACTTACACTTCCTCACAAAAAGAACAGGTCAAGGCAGTGCTCTGTTTGATTATTTACAAAGACACAACATCATCTACTTTAGCACTACACAGAAAGAAAAGCAGGTATGCACTATAAGAGAATAAAGATGGTAAAAGATGGTATTTTAAGGTTTAAAATCTTAAAATATTATCTATGATTTTAAATCTGCCATTATTTGTCATTATTGAGTAGAAAGACTCATGGTTTCGACTTTTGAGATTTTCAAAATCTTGAGAGACAGGCCAGGCTTTACTGTGGCAAAGAAAAACCTCCTTTTAGAGCTGGGTGATAAACCGAAAATTTATCGATACCGAACTTTATGACAATAACCAACGTCATTTTGCCCATAAAAAAAATAAATAAATAAAAGTTGGTTTTGGATGTGTGTAGGTAGGCTATGGTCTCATGTCCCTTTAAGACGCTGTCCTATTTTCGAGATGTGACTCCACCCCATCCAGTCCTTAACAAAGAGAGAAAGACAGGTGAGGAGATGGAGGACGGTTTAAAATTTGTAGCAGCTGGAGCAGCGGCTGAAGTAGACAAGTTAATGTGGGAGGAGGAGCGCAGCTTGTGGAGTAGTTATCATCCATTTATTGTTATCGAGGTGAACTGCTCAATATATCGTGATATTGATTTGAGGCCATATCGCCCAGCCCTACTTCCTTTTCACATGCACAAAGTATAGAACCAGGCTTGTGTCAGACAGCCCTCTGCTGCATCTGAATTGGGCTTTCATAAGAGGAAAGACCAACAAACAGAGGACAGTCACACATATGAGAGATCTTAAGCTCTTTGGTAAAGTCATCCATGCTTTTCAAAGTTTATCAAAACCCTCAGTTGAAAAAATTACCTTGACCCTGACGCTTCCTCGTATACTTCTTATTTTATGTTCAAAGACTGAGTCAGCGTTCAATGAATAAAAAAAAAAAAAACATTTTCTGAAGCAACATGCAGTCCCTGCAAGACACAAACATGTCTCACATATTTCCCTGCTTCGCCCACAGCCTTCACAACTGTGTCACTGAGAAAAAAACTACTCCCACCAGGATTAGAGTTCATCTCACGCCAGTTTGTAATCTCTGAATTTCCTGATAGGAAGATGGTGTGTTTATTAGAGAGGAAACATGTTAGACATGCTACTTTCTAGCTTTGAGTGGTTCAAAGCGTGAAACAGGAAGAATTGCTTCTAACAATGTTTTACACCGATCTAAGTTTTCAAAACAAGTAAATATTATATGCACTGTGCTCTTCATATGACCAGTTTTGTGTACAAAGTAGAACTAGCGGTATGGGGCCTTGATTATAAAAATGCACACAATGGAAATCTAAAGTTTAAAGTTAAATCTTAATGTTTAATGTTGAATGTAACATTGTGTTTGTTTTTTTTTGTTTTTTTTTGTGAAGAACTTTTTATTGAAGCACAGCCAATACAACATCATCCAAACATATAAGTGTTGAAATTACATTTTAATGTTCAATCTAAACATCAAATGTAACATTAAATCCAAATTAACCATCACAATTTTTCAAATATTTTATTTTTCCATGAGGCAGGAAGTGTCTAAATTTTACCCTAAAACTGTAAAGAGAAAAAAAAGATAAATCTGACCAATTGTGTCTGTTTAAAATGAGGGGGTTTGAGGATATATATGTTTTGTTTTTTTTTTACTTCAGGCAAAAATATCTTAAAAAAAAAAAAAGAGCAAGCTGGTCGGCCATCATGGCAGGTGAGAGAAACGGAATGGGGCCCCTTTCCTTACACCCCCCTTCTCTTGATGATCCCTGATAATAAATGACTCCATTACTTCTCCTCTCCAAGGCTCGTGTCGGTGTCCCACTTAATGTTTGCGTAATGCTGAGGTAGGCAGCACTGCCACCTGCCCCCTTACCCCCTCCTCCCACGCTCAGTCGGGGAAGGGGGCTGCATCTCCAGGTAGGATGGTGGAAAACAGACTCTTGGCTCATGCATCTTCCAAGGTATCCCGTAATGTGACGTCCTGAAATCTGACCTTGTGTGTGAGTAATATTGTGTGATTGTGTGTGTGAGCTTGGAAGAAAACCAGCGTCGGTGTGTGTGTGTATGTTAGAGCATGTGTAATGTGTCTTTAGGAGCCCCCCGACAGCGGGCCAGGTGCTTCAGCGCTCCATATGACGTGCAACATCGTGACATCAGTGCTATATATGGCCAACCTACACACTCCTATATGAGTGTCTACATGTTTTCTTTTTGTGTGTATTTGAGCAGGTCAAGCTCATAGGTGCTTTTATAAAAAAAAACACCTTGCTTTAGACTTGCAGGTATATTCTGTAGGCGGCAGCTATTCAGCCAGCCAGACAGAGCTCAACGCGTCATACTCTGAGAAAACTCCAACCTGAGGGGAATCAATCATCGCCCCAATATATTCAACAGAGGGCTGAAAGTTTTTTATTTATTTTTGTATTTTAGTTCTTAACGTCTACCAGAGACAAGTATAACTTTAACTTTAAGGGATAGTTTGTCATTTTTCAAGCCGGGGTTGTATAAGGTACTTGTCTGGAGTTGGTGTATTCCCCACGGAGGATCAGGCTTTTTCAAGCTGGCTGGACAACCGATGGAAAGCAGGACTATCTGCTGTTGCAGACAGAGTCGATTGTACCACATAATTCAGCTAGTTTTAGAAAGTTTGATTTTACTGGTATAAAAGTCAGTTAAATGAAGTACTTCACTTTGCTGTCAGAAAGCCCCTTTGTTTGAACTCTATTCTTGGATGTAACTACACCTGTTTCTCAGCCCTGCAGTGCACTGATCACCTGTAGACAGAATGCGACAAATATGAAGTGCTGTTAATTATGGATACAAATGGATATCTTTATGGACCGAGTTTATAGAAGAAGAATGAGACTTAACGAATTAAAGAACGGGGGGAGGGGGGAGACTTCTGCTCATAAGGAGAAGATGAAATCCTTAAGCTAGCTCTGAGCCCTTGTAAAAACTGCAAGCTAACACGAGTGAGACTTGTTAACATCAGAACTTCAGGAACTTTTTTAATCACTGGACGCAAGTCTGCAAAAACCCGGGCAAAGAGCCTGAACGGCTCCTATTTGAATAAATGATTTGAATATGAATACATCAGTAACAGTGTAGTGACAGCGCACCTTTTTGCCTAATGTGTCTGTGGTGGTTGACGGCCTAACAGCTTCTGTGCTGGTTTTCCAGCTGACTTCTAAACAAAAGGGCCAGGCTGACTAAAACACGGGTGGATTAAACACTTACTATTTTCGATTTCTCAGTCAACTCCACTTTAAAAGATTCATAACAGAGGCTAAATCCCTTTTTTCTTTCATTTTTGTTGTGTTGTCAGCACTATACTATACGTTGCCATACACTGAGTCCTTTGCAGAGGAGAAAAGCCTGATGTCTGAACAGCGTGGGTGTATTGAAGTGGTCAAAAGTGTGTGTGGGTGTGTGTTGAGCCACTTTACAGCATTGCTATAAGCAATCTGGATGCAGAGGTGACACAGTCAGGTTGCTCTTTGTTGTATTAACAAGGATCTGTCTTCTGGTGGTTCAGTGAAAGTCATGAACTAATATGACTGACACTTTGTCACAAATGCCCTCGTTTTACTGACTAAACTTTGTGTTCTGGCTGATGTCCAGTGTTTACTCAGCTTTTAGAAACATCCAGTGGCCCTCTATTGTCCCCTGTCGATCACCGGCTGTGTCCCTGTTATAAAGAATAGTGCATAAATAAATAATTTGATAGATGGACGGACTGTCATTGCCTCTGATGGTGTGTATAAAATGCCAGGTGACAACGAAAGACAGGAGGGGGATTACAGTGTGACGCAGGAGACACATCTCCCAAGGACAGGAAAAGGACAGCCACTACAAACCTTCCTCGCCACCTCACCATCATCTATGTTTCCTTTTATGAAGCTAGAGAAATCCAGAATGGAGGACATTATAACAAACAGATCCTGCTATCTATTGGGACAAGGAGAGAAGGGCAGATCAGGGCAGAGGAGGAAGAGAAGGATGCATTGATGAAGGGGAAGGCTCCAGGGAGGCAGCGGAAGGGGAAGTGGAGGTCAGGGGTGAGCTGGGGGCGAAGAACAGGACACATGGAGGGTGACGCACATGGAAGAAGCCTGGAGCAGGACAGGAAAGTCTGAAGTTCAAGTTGGAGAGACGTGATCACTGAAATGAGTGCAGCCCTCCCCTTTGTTAGTAAAGCTTGAGGTGCCTTTGTGCAAGGCTCCAGCGAACAAGTGCAGTGATGGACGTCAGAGGGCAGCAAACAGAAAGTTAAGAGTAAGATTTAAATCTTGGAAAAAATGTGTTTCACTGGATAAACCAGTTTAAAAAAACACAACACAGCAATAAGAAATTAAACAGGAAGAGAGAATCTGTTGACAAAATAAAGAATGAAGTTTATTCACTTTTCCACAAAAACAAGTGAAGCAATAAAAATCAATAAAATATATCAAGATACAAAGAAAAGAGCCAAACAAGCCAGAAATGACCACTTTCAAGAAAACAGAACTGTTTACAACAAGAGGACCAGCTGTTATAAGATGAAGTTTCCTTTAAAGATTTTGTTCAACTATTACCTCAACTCAACTTAGCTTACAACTCTGAAAAAAATAACAATGAAGCGCAGCGGATTGATAAATGTTCAAAAAAAAATGACAGATTAGAAGACAGAGGATGGAAACTGAGGTGGTGTTTTAAGAGGATAAGGAGTGCTTGGGGTTAGGGACACACACACACACACACACACACACACACACACACACACACACACACACACACACACACACACACACGCAGATGGCTGAGCTCTTTTAATAAATGAGCATCTCTGCAGTGCGACAGGACATTATGAGGGACTGGAGACCGTGTATTACAGCTCTAATGTGAGGACAGTGAATGATGAATTCCTCTGAAATAAAGTGAGGGTCACACGAACCAAGTGTAATTATCAATGGTATATCTCTATGTATATGAGTCTCTCACAGCTTCAAGGTGATTGAGGCAATTTTAATAGTTTCAGAGACGGTGAAACTTTCAGTACACATAAAACAGATAAAGACAGGTACAGAGTGAGCTTTCTTTCCCATGAATTTCTGCGTTTTTTTAAAGACAGGAAACTGACAGTTTTTTTTTTTTCATCTCAGGGAAAGAGTCTCACTCCTAACTTGTGTTGAACTGAAACCAGACTGCAAGTAGACTTTGAGAATTTCTCATTGGAATTGAAAAAAAATACATAAGGATGTCAGAGAAATCTGCTCCCCCGCTTGAAGAGGCTGTCAGTAACATCAAACTAGCCGAGCAAAGAACTCACCAGCAGAAAGAGCGAGGGGTGACGGTGGATGCAGCTTTAAAACACGATGCTGCAGGAGCAAGAAAGGATGAATGGAAAGCTTGACTGTTAAAGGAAATAAATCCAGACAAAAAAACAGATGGGTTTTGGGAATAATCCAGTGGACTCTGCTGCTTGTCCAGCACACTTTTGTACTTTAATCTCAATAAGGTTTCCTGGTTAAATACATTTACACAGTAACTATATCTGATTTAAAGCAAAACTCATTCAGGATTTAAAAGTGACACAAAAAAAAACAGACAACTTTAGGGCAACGCAAACACAGTTGTACCAGCTGAAATTCATCATCTTTCAAAAAGGAGAGTTAAGGAACAAAAGAAAAGTCGGCGTTTCCTTTTACTCTCAATAGTTCAAAAGCAGCATGAGTCCAATCAGCCCAGGCCTGGTGGGAAAATCACTCACCCATCTTTTTCCATCCCCACTTCTCCACACTACAAAAAACTCGGCTTACAAGGAGGACAGAAGACACCAGATACCAACACTCAACAACAAATCACTGAAAACTACTACTCTTCATGTTGGAACCACACAAATTTTGGAGTGAAAATTTACAAGTTTTGTTGCAGTGGGACTTACACCAGTGACATGCATATGAAAAGTGGTGAAGTGTGGGTGTTAGGAGACCTGGGTCTTTGTTTAGTGCATTCTCACAAAAAAAGTGCAAACAAACATCCATGGGAATTGGTGCAAAATCCACAGAGAGAGAGGGTGTATTTTCTTTCCAGATCCACCTGATAGCGTGAAAAGTTACCTTCAGTCTAAAGCCTATCAGTACTGTTTCCATCTGTGAGCTCCATGCAGGTGGTTTGACAGGATGAAGCCCTGGAGTGATTCACGACATTTTAGAGGTTGAGAGACAAGCTAATGCCGACCATGTACTGAACATGGGACATATATGCGATGGGTATAGACAGGCGGGGGTCCTGAGGGCACAGCGGAGGGGTTGAAGGCCAGGATAACACTGTGGGGAGTCAGAGAATCAAGGCCTGGTGGGTGGGTTCAGCCCATCGTCTGGATGGTATGACACTAAAATAGCCCTGGACCGAGGACTGTGAGGATGCATTATGAAGATGTATGAGTGTTTCTGAGATATGTTTAGGAGTTAGAGCAGAGCTTCGAGCTGAGCCACCTCTCCAGGGAGATAAGTTGATTCTGTTTGGCTTGGGACAGTGATACCCACAGTGATGGATAGAGCCTGCTTTAGAAGGAAAAAAAAGAGGTCTTACAAAAGAAGCTCTCTGGCTCATTTGTTTTTATGAGAGTTTCTTTTCATGGATCGCTTTGGGAAATCAAATTTTGTCTTTTACAGTAAGAATTTAAGAATTAAAGCTGAGTCTGATAATGCCCATTTGAAATGCTACTGAAAGAGCTCTGACCCCATCATCTCTTGCAGGATAATTTATAGAGAATGATATTTGCAAGGCGATGGTTCTGTCACTGCCCACATACTTAAGCATCCTTTACGTTGGCTTGGATGTTAACCATTACCCACCAGGTAGCAGGCCGGAGTCAAAAGTTTCTGACAACAACAACCAAAAAGAAACATGGGGACTGAGGAGAAGCTAGTGATAATGTACATTTTGCATAGGAGAAAGAAACAGAGGCAGCGTTGGAGGTAGCAGTGGTCGGTCAGGCCTCTACAGGCCTCGCAGTTGAGAGACGGAGAGTTCTTTTCTCTAGTAGTACAGATGAGAGGAATTGAAGACGATCCTCAAAAAGCCCCATCATTGCCTTCTTCGTTTCTCCCTAAAGATGTGTATCAGGTAGTGACAGCAGCAACACTGCCCCCATGGTTTCCGGTGGTACTGCTCCATCTGGCCTGTATCCATTAACTTCAAGGATACGTACAGAAATACGGATGAAGGTAATGCGAAGCACGGACGGAGAGCTCTGTTTGTATCTGGATGTAACGTTGAGCATAAATGAGCCTTTAATGGTAGGGCTGAAGTATATGAGCAGTACTGGCATAGGTAGCAGGGAAGTAGGGATGTCCTTATTCTAGTCTCAACTATCAGACTGCAGCATTTCTTGGATTTTTTTAATTAATTGATGAATGGCCTTCATTATTGACTGTCACTGGGTTCTGTTTACATAGACCACAAATGCACAAGTAACCCAGAAGCTGAGCCCTCTGGTTATGCTTACCCATAGGCATTCCAGAAACACACACATGTGCACAGCCACCCAGATGACAGCATCAACCACTGCTTAATGATAATTCTGCAGCGACAAATATATACCAAACACAGGACAGTCTGCTGTATTAGCATCTGTAACCTCAAGGCTTGTGAAAATATTTCAAGCATGAAGTTGAGAAAAGCCAAAAGGTCACTTGCATGCGTTACACTTTATATGCAATTCAATGATTTTGTAAGGTAGTAGCAGTGGAGCTATTCAAACTAGAGATGCATATTTGTTGTATTTTCTGTGATTTATAGCAGATATTATTTTTCCTCAAAACATATTTTTTACAGCAATGCACCAGATGTTAAGACATGGCTACAAAACATAGAGGCGTAACAGATGCTAAAATGCTGATCTTCAACGTGCAGAGCAGACTCATACAATCAATCACTGCAAGCATACATTAGGGGTGTGGCCAGAAATATTGTAGATTTACAGAGACTAATTTTCTGTAGACTTGTTCTTATTGAAAAAACAAGCACATGAGTATGAGTGCTTGTTACTACAGCTGGGGAAGTGTCCTGGTAAAAGGATCTCAACCTCTGTGTTGTTAGTTGCCGCTGTTTTGTATTGCTCAAAATAAGCTTGTAGAGAACTCAGGCATAGTTGCAGCCCCTAGCTGAGTGTCTCTGCAGCTGGTTGGTCACATTAAAGAATACTTTGAACTTCAAACACTGCTGTGATAGATCTGAATATAATGAGACCACATGACGTTTATGCCCACATGATGAAAAATCGAACAAAAATGCCTCTTCTAGTACATTCGTCACAATCAATTATTAGATTAACTGTTTGCATCATTGGTTTAAACCTTCCAAATTGATGTGGCATCTGAAAACTGAAAATGCAACACTAAAGACTTAAAGAGGAAGGAGTAATTCCTTTGGGATAAGTAAAAGAAAGGTGGTCGAATTCATTGTAAATCATAAATGAAATCACAAGTTGATTGTATCTCACATCCCCTACAATATGATGCCGAATATTTGATCATTCACATAAAAATAGTCAAGAATCCATTCTTTTTGGAGACATTTAGATAAATTCTGGAGTCCTGATGCACAAAGACAGGGACGCAAAGGTTATGAATGTATTGGCCCGTGTTAAAAGGTCAGAGATGATTGTGCCTCAGAAGCATAATTGCACCAGACCCTCCTAATAGATGCTGCCACAGATGATATTTAGAAACTGCGATGTTGAAGGGAGCAGTGATCTGCATTTTCTCAACAAGATGAGCTCGTTCAGTGTCAGTGCACTCGCCACTGACACAAAAAAGTTACACCCACTGATTCAAAAGTAAGTCACAGACAGGTACAAACAGTCCAAGTAGCCGCTCTGGTGATGTAATCCCACTGAATGACCTTCACCCTGCTCTCAGGTTTATTCCACTCATTATTTTACCGTCAACCTCCACAAATTACAACCACTGGCTAAGTCATCGCTATTCTCAGTGCCTGACCTCCATATTTTATCACCATGGCAAGGACAACGCCATGACTCATCACGCTCATTAGTACAATGAGTCTCTGTTTGTAAGCATGTTTGTGGACTTGCATATGCAGGTGAACTGGCTGCAGGGCTATAAGTATTAATCAAACACAAACACACACATGTATGAAAGCAGGAGCTTTATTGAATATCTTCTTGACGATTCATCACAGTACTTGTTACCTACTGTTGTATGTGTGGGTACCTCTGTTTAACCTACAAACCCTGAAACCAGATGCCACTCTTTTCCAATAAACCTAGTGTCATAAATCAATCTCTGAATATCAAGAATTTAAAAAGACTGAAGATGCTGTTATTGAAGAGGATTAAGGCCTCAAGAAAGAAAAAAAGTAAAACAAGGTCAATATGTTTTTTTTTTAATTAGAATTCTAAGTTTAGAGTCAGAATTCTGACTTTTTTTCTCAGAATTATGACCAAAAAATTTTATTGGACCTTTTTTTTCCCCCCCTCTTTTTGCCTCTTGTGGCCCTAATCCTCTTCCGTACATTCAAGTTTAAGTATCTTCCAACATCTACATTTCAAGACATTATGCAAAACCATATTATTAAAGGGTTTGCTTGTTATAGCAAAATAAATCTATATATTAAAACTCATTCACACTAACATTTTTCCTCTAATAAAAAAAAGATAAATAAAGTTTTCATGAGTTGATTTTGGTGACTCCTTTAAACGAAATTGGAAATGTCTTTTCTTGGATGAGGGCTGCTTTTCCATTTCCTTAGTCTGTAGCCAGAGCATGCATTTGTCGTGGAGGCAAGCTGATGTAATAAAAATTTTGTTTTTAACACCAATCTTCCTTGATTGAGATACTTTTGTCAGAAGACATTACCTTAGCAAAGACTGCTTTGTCCACAAGAGCAGTTTTACCAAACAATGTTAATTTTTTTATAGCAGATGGATGATCTTACATTATTAAAAAACTGTTTCCTTGGGGCCATGAATAAGTTATTTTGTATTATCTTTACACAGCAAAGTGTGTTTACTCTTGATAATCATGATAATATGTTAATTTGTTTCACTATCTCCAAAAAGCAAAAGGCCACATTCCCAAAATAGGCTGATCATTTATCATGAGGAAACAACTGGTACTTTTTTTAGCGTTTGATTTTAGCCTTTAAAACCAGTGGACTGGAATCAGTCTGAGCAAGATCATCGTCAAAGTTTGAGCTGTTGATTTTTGATGCATGGTCCTTGATCTGACTTTTAAAGCATTAATCAAACGCTACTATTGCCAAGAGGCCAGCGATGCATGCAAGCGCAGCACTGATGCTATCTGACGAAGGCTGGAAGTAATTAGAAAAAAACAAACTTTTGTTTTCTTTGTTATCTCCAGATAACCGAATAATTAATTTCTTGTGATAAGGGCGTTAAAAACTGCAACTGAAGCTGTACTTGTGTCTGCAAATCTTTACTCGGAAATGCTTTTATCATAACAATCACAGATATTTGGCTAATTAAATACAGATAATAAGGATGTAGACTCATGAAGCCTGCACATTGCGGTTGAGTCGGAACACATCTATCTAAATACTTTAACTTACAGGCTACAAACTGTAAAACATGTTTTATACACCTTTACAAAACACCATAAATGGACTACTACTGCTAAACACACACACACAGCACACACACACACACACACACACACACACACACACACAGTCGCACACACAGTCGCACACACATACACAGTCTCAAACACAATGACAGATGGGATTTGACAGTTCACTTTGGGTGCCGCGCCAGGTGGGGATGACCTTTTAAGACAACTGGCAAACAAAGAGAGCGAGCAGGAGAAAGGGAGGACGAAAAGAGGGACAGAGAGCGTGAAGAGAGAGGGAGAGAACAGAGAGAGAGAGAGAGAGAACAGAGAGAGAGAGTAAAGAGAGAGAGAGAGTCCTACAGAGAGCTGCTGAGGCTGTGAGGGATTTGCTCTTTTAAACTGTGAATTGGTGTGCTTTTGGAAATACCACAGGACGCCAAAGTGTTACTCCTCACAGCCAATCTAGTGGAATAAAGTGTATTCCATCTTATTGCTCTGTTTGTGTTTACACAGCCTTACAAGTCTTTATTCTATTGTGGAGTCTCAACAGCTTTAAAGAAACACACTGACACTGAAAACTCAGAAATCTCAGCACCAGATCAGCATCATCACATCAACAAACGCAGTAATTTTTACACTGTAAATTATCTCTACCACACTTTACAAGAATGCTTAGTGTTTACACACAGCTCCACGGTCCATCAAGCAAGTTTTAATTTTGTCTAAATCAAAATGCAATTCAGGGCAAGCTTCTCTTAGAATGTATGTGCTATGAAAAAAATGTATCATCTCCAGAAACAGGGTGTTATCTTATTCAGTAATTTATCATGATGTACATTAAAGCTCCAGTAAGGAGGTTTTTGACACTTGTGAAATAATCTGAAATTCAAATTGATACCTTTTTATCATATCCACAAGCAAATCAGGTCATTAGTGAAACAGTAATGGTTGTTACCATTACTCCATCATCCACCTCCATCTTTCTTGCTGAGAAAAAGAAAGAGTTGCTGTGATGACACTATCTTCGTACAACCATAGGCTGCATCATGTGTCAATCATAGAAAACATAAACTCCCTTATAGCTTTTAAAAATGGAGCTTCACAGAAAAAAGAGGACTTAAGCACAAACCAGTCTTAGAGTAACTACATGTCAACATTGCAAGCGGGGGGGGGGGACTTTATATTCTGTGTAATAAATTTCTAAAGTCTGTCCACAGCTCCATAGGGATTGATGGAGGAGGCGGGATTTATGACCTATACTAAAACCCGTCACCAGAGGGTGCTGTTCTTGCCGTGGCTTCACCCAGCGAGGAGGCAGATGGTGTCTATTCTATACACAGTCTAGGGTAAAGATGCTGTTTAAACATGTAGGGGACAAGATCAACATACACTGCTTTGTCCACAGGGGGCACCAAAACTGACTCAAACTGAAAGGTCCTCACAGGAGCATTAATGGAAATTATGCATATTTCAATATCCCCATTGTGATGAGGGATAGTCACATTGCAGGAAGTGCGATGTCAGATGTATGACCTAAAACACACCACAATGCCTACAGTTTCTTATTTTTTTGATGAATCTGGAGTTTAAGTCTGTCTAATATCACTTTAATGAAGCCCTTACTTTAATGCACAGAGAACTGACCGTTGTGCATCTGTTTTATCAGTTTGTCACATACAATGGAAACATACATGTGGAACCACCACCATCTGTACTCTAGCGATCACTTGATTAATAAGATATTTTCATGTGTTTTTAAGCACATAAACATCCTGTATCTATCTGGTGTCAATCTCTGCCTGGATTTCCTGCACTCAAACCGACTCATTTTCTCTACTGTGCCTCCAATGGGGATTTTTGGTGTCATTGTTAAAAGACACAAGTTGGCACTGTCTCTCTGGTGTCACTCCTCTCAAAAAAAAGTGATGATGTGACACTGAAAAGTGCAAACTCATGCCAAACCCTACACAGGTTGTGTCTATAGCGTCAGGTCTGATGTCCTCTGGAATGATGTTAAAGCATTACAAAGCGGTCAAAAAGTGCTGATGATAATAACATTGCATGTCCCATCATTTGCCCCTCTCCTCAAATGACCCTCTGCAGTGTCAAGATGTTTTAATCCGACTCATGGGACACTATTACAGTATGCTAATACACACTAACACACTGTTCTGTTATAGTACCTGTAGAGTGTCTGGCGTTGTAAACAATAACAAGAATGATAACAGGGATATCTGAATGAATCAGGGGGTTCAGTCCACTGTCACTGCTTACTGAGCTGATAAAGCAGGGACATGCCACGGGCTCTGCATGCTGAGCAGAGTCGTGATGAAGATACAGCAGGGGATTCACAAACCCCATAACTCTCACTGGAAAACTGGCTGCATCCTGCACAACCTGGACGCTTTAAATTATGCTCGAGGACAGTATAACACAGTTTATACGGGCTGAGAATAGGACAGAGTCATATAAGTTAAACGTATCTTTAATTAATTTATGGAAAATTTAAAAACAGAGCCATGTCTTCAGCTGCTTGACTGACACCTAACCCTCGTGTCAGATTCAGGCAAGAATGATGACAAAATGAAAATCATGACTCTTACTGTGGATGGTCTTCTTTGCTTTTCTTTAATGTAGAAACGCATCAATATGATTTTCATTCGGATCGAAACACTTTTGACAGGAGCTTCTGATAATGAAGGGATGCACAAAGTGAGAAAATCAAGAGAGATACTGACTTACAATTGAACTAAAATATTTAGTTCATTCATATTATTGTGACAGTTGTATTTTTCTTCTTTCTTTTTCAAGCAAGAAACCACAAATCATTTAAAATCACAGGCTTAGTTGGGACACCACTGGCTTCGTAGGCAAATGTCTCAAGCATTTCACAGATGGATACCGATTCAAAATCACATCTTATCTCTATACAAAGAAATGGCACATTGGCTTTTCTAAAAAAAACACGCCTTAAGCTGCACTTTAGGGCAATTGTCAGCCCTCTTTCCTGTGGTATTGACTGTTTGACATGCTGAAAAGTGCCCACAGCACCAACTAGTGGTTCAAGTAGTTAACTCGTACATGTGTACAGTGATCACGACTCAGGAGGTCGGCCCTAGTTCAGTTCCTGCCTGTGGCTCTTTGGCAGGAGTAGACTTAGACTTATTATTATCAGAGTTCAGCTCATTATCCATATTTTGTGTTTTACAGTTGGGAGATAAAATCAATAATAACAATGATAATAGTTAGTTAATTAAAAAGCATGCTCACTGGCTCTGGTGCTGCTGTGTCTTTCCCATATTGGTAAATGTTCACAATTTTATTAAACACTTGCTAAATGCATTTAAGAAAAGTTGTGTGTTTGAGTTTTTAATATTACAAATTCTTTATTTTGTCAGAAAATTTTTCATTTTTAATCATCCTGTTTTCCATTCTAATCTGTTTCCTGCTCCGTCCTCTCTTAATGACAGCAATAAAAGTGTAAAAGTTTAACTTGAACACAAATATTACATGCTGAGTTTAGTGGAGATTTTATTTTGAGGCCAAAGCGTCACACTAGAAATTAAAAAGGGAATTCTACTCTCACAGGATGAGTGAATTGATTTAATTCTGTGCCCCCAACACAACAAATAAAAAAGCTTTTCTAGGACATCGTAAAGAGCTGTGCAGTTCCCAAACTGCTCCTACTGAAGCGTAGGCACCATGGGAGCTATCAGAGAACTTCCTTCATGGTCTTATAGCCAAAGTTTCACTAAGCGTCTTCCTAAAGGCTAAAACTACTGAGGATTAAAGATGCCAGTTCTCCTTCAGACATTAATACCATGCAGTCAACGCAGCAAAAACTATTTTTGGAAAATTACAGTGAGCTCTGTAAGTAATGCTCAGCACTTTCCGCTTTGAGTTCATGCTGTCGTAAAATGACTTTGACTTTCAGGTTGTAGAACGTGATCTTGACTACAAGGGTAACCAACCCCCCCGGTATCACTGCAACATTCATGGAGAATTTTATGAGATATTAGACATTTAAATTGGGAATAAAAACAGAATTTTTGAGTCGACACAGGATTACTCTTTTATCATTTATATTTAGAGCACTTCACAGTTATTTTTAGTGACACAAAAACCTGAAGCATACCTCACATCCAATCCAACACACATTAGCACTGTTATTTCCAGTGGACGTGGAGGCAGACAAAGACACCAGGAAGTGGTCGACAGCTCCGATAAGCCTGGGCTGTGACAGCTGTGACAAGATCTCCCGATGGATTACACACACAGAGACAGAGCCCTAAAACACACTCTCTACTTTCAGATGCTATTTATTTCACTTTTTTAACAGTGTGTGTGTGTGTAAATGCATACACACACACACAAGCACACAAACTTCCAGGAAGCTGAGCAGCGGCTCATTAATACTGCAGGGCGTCTGAGGTGTTGACAGAGATAATGAAAGTGCAGAGGGCTTACACAAGCAGTGGACGCCCATTACGGAGGAACCGAGGACACATGAGCTTCAGGTTAAACAAACAAAAAAAAAACAACAACTTCAAACACACAAAATAAACACATTCTTTAGCTGCAATTTGTCCTGATTTTGTTTCCACTTTCTTTTGTTGTTTTTTGCCTAAAGCCAGTCTGTCACTTTATCCGCCACATGCACATCTCCTACCAAATTATGACGGATTAACAATGAAGCTGTAGGTGCACACATAAACACACTCCAATTCTTGGAAAACTGCAACTTTTTGCCGCTGGCTTGAAAATCCCAGAAGTCACCATTAAGTCTCAGCCTACCACAAGCTGCAGGAGGAACAGAAAAACCTTGACTCTCAGACTACGACTCCATGTTCCAGACTCTGGAAAGCATCTCGGAGCTGCTCAGGGGGCTGTTGTTCTCGATTCATTTCATGTTTTTTGTTGTTGTAAGCAAAATAGAGAGTTTCAAACTAAGATGAGTCTCCGGCTTGATGAGACGAGATGAGGCTGGGAGAAATCTCATAAATAATGAAGCATTGTTCTATTTGTTGTTAACCCAAAAACTGCAGTCAGCATCGCCTCCAGGAACGGCAACCAACTTTCAAAGATTCAGTTGTGATCTTTTCCCTCTTACACTACATCTACCTTCACAATCCACTGAACTTCTGCAGTGCAAATGTTCTTTTGTGAGTACTTTCTTATCAACAATCTCAACATAAAGCCAAATTACTTTAAAATGCAGGAGTATAGAAACACAACAATAGATGGCAAAGACTGAACATAAGTAATTGGTTTGAGGTTTTGCAATAGTCAGGAAGCTATGCAAAGAAAACTCCTGTTCAACGTCACATTCAAGTTTTAGTTAGCTTGTATATTAATCCTAAAAGGACGATCAGAAGAACAGTCAGCTGCCTGCTCTAAAATGGGGAATTGACCCATTGCTAAGCCCTGCCCCTCGAACGCAAATGAGCCAATGGCAGTTTAGTATCAGCTGCACTGGGACCAGAACTCAGAAATCTGTAGCTTTCAGCTCCAAAGAGAAACATTAGAAGTTGTGATTCTTCATCCTTTTTATGGTGTTAATTTTAATATAACAGAAGGAAACATGGTAAAATAGGTGTACATGGGGTAAGATGTAATACCGACACAAGGTATCCTAACAGGATGGGTAATGGGGTGTATTTTTCCACTTCCAAAACCAAAGAAAGACTGAAGTAAATGTCTGCTATGGATTAAATTGTGTAGCAGACCACATAGCCAACTTATTGTCCAGATAATCAACAAGGATGTCTACGTTTGTTCTAAGGCAGGTTCGCCAACATAGCTTTAAATCTACTAACTTTACCTACAGTTATTTAATCGTCATTAGCGATGTAGTAACAGAGCTTTCGCCTCTCGTAAACTAGCTAACGCTAATGTTAGCCCAGGTTAGCACACAAGCTGAGTGACTGTGACACTCAGTGCCTCTCCAAATAAGTTTAAATAAATAAAGGTAAATTAATTTAATTTTTCCCTGCGGTACACAAACAGTGTTGATCTTGGATGTTGTCATCTGCAATCGTGATGACTGTGAGATGAGGTTTCTCCCGCTTGCTTTCGGATCTGTAAAATAAGACCCACCTGATCTAATTTTAAATTCTGGACACATCCCTCCATGGCATAATAAAGTCCCTTTTGAAGGCTTCTCGAAGAAATCAGCTCTTTCTGTGCCCAGATTTTGTCAAGACCTTCTTGGGTTAGCGTGTTGACATCAGCACCGGCCATTGTAAGGCACTGCTCAGCTCCAATTGCTTGTCCAAGTTACCACCAGTAACTTAGGGGGGCGGGGCTTAGAGATAGGTCAATCGTTGTATCTTGTTGAATAATACTCGAGTATAGATTTCATGGATAACTGAGTACTTTTAGCACTTCAGCAACATACAGCCTAAGTATCAATCCTTAACAGACTCTGTCCAAGACACTAAGTCTGTTATGAGGAAGGTCAGGCTAATAGGCGCCCCCCTGCAACTTCTGTTTGTTCACCAAGCTGCCCTTTTCCCATATGTACATGTGTATGTGTTAAGATAAATCATAGCCTTTAGGAATGAGACCTTTCCCACACATGAAACATAAATCAAAACTCCCTCCAATGCTGCATGGTGGTGCAGAGGTTCAGCGCTCTTCTCTTGCAGCAGGGAAGTTCCCAGTATAAATGCATGGTGGGACAGGGGCCTGTCTGAGTGGAGTTTGCATGTTCTCCCAGTGCATACATGGGTTCTCTCCGTCCAAAAACATGCTGGTCAGGTTACTTAGTCACTGCACATTGCCTGTAGGAGTAAGTGTATGCATGGCTGACTGTTCATTTTTAAACATCGGCCTGTGACAGACTAGCTACTTGTCTAGGGTGTACCTGCCTCTCATCTGATGATAGGCTCCAGTCCTCCCAGAAAGGGATAAACAGTAAAGATAGATTGTAAGATCAAAACTCAATTCTTGTAAATTTGTGACTTCACTTGTGTTGATTCACCACTTAATACTTGTAATTTATGACTTAATTAAAAAAATAACCAAACATCCTTTTTTATCCTTTATCTAGCTGTAATCCTCTGTTGTTGGTAGAGGCCTTGAAATCATTTTAACTTTTTCTCTTTATTCCAAGAACAATGTACAAAAGGACTTGGAAATCTTTGAAATGAACATGAAGAATTAAAGCCAATTTAGCAGATTCAGGGAACATTACACTTGGTCAATATCAATCTTTCTATGTTTTTGCTTAAATTAGTCAGAAACTCTTCAGTCTTCCTGCTCCTGCCTTTGTTTTTATTTTAATAATTATGTTCTCTGCATCATAGAATGCCAGAGTTGTACTTGTCTGATTTTTTACACAGCTTTGATAAAACTTGTTTCTGATTGGAGCCCTTGGTAGACTAATTGCAATTGTAACATTTAAAGTTGAAATCCACTAAATGTGCTGTCATTTAGTTCATAGTGGGGAAAAAAGACAAGTTGAAAAATCTTCAAAACCTAAGATGGTGCCTTAAAAAAACACTTAATGGCCCCACATCATACTCTTTTTCAGCAGGTTCACATAGGTCTCAGAGGTCCCAGAACAGTCCATTTAAAGTTTGTTGTCTAAAAATCCAGCTTTCTCCTGAACTTCAGCCAGCCTAAAAATTCTCTCTAGTAGGCTCTACTGGGAACACGCTGTTTCTGTGTGCTGTGCCTGTCCAGGCCTTCTTCAGCGCAAGCCACACCCTTCCCTGTCTCTCTGATAGAGGGGGGTGCTGCTTGTGCTGTGGAACCTTGCACTAATATTTACACAGATCGCTAGTGCTAGTGCTACCCGTACCAGTGTGATCCAGAGTCTGACCCAGAAGGAGAGGCTCCTCAAGAAATTCCAACTCTGTGTCTGCAGCTGGTCATATCTAAATGGTTAGTTACAAATATTATGTGTCTCGGTATTTTTCTTTTTACTTGGTTTGTGTGTTGATACACAGTGACTTGCATGTAGCTAGATAACGTTAGCTCCTACTAACGGTTGCATCTCAGTTGTCTTCTCGTTACTTATCTTTCTTTTAGTGGATGTGAAATATTGTAGGAATTGTTATCTTTATTTTTGTCTTTATACTAAAAACAGTCTTCTGTGCTGCTTTGTGCAGCCAACAACAAAGCAACTGCCATGCCTTGCTCGTACCTTCACCATTTCTCACCAGTGTTAGCCAGGGAGAAAATGGTGCCTAAGTGGAAACTTTCGGGGGGGCAGAACAAACATCTCGGGCAGGGTCACCAACCTGGAGGGGTTGAGTTATCACCGTCCATGATGTCATGGAAGGCGATAGTTTCAATCTGCCCATTTGAGCAGACATTTTCTGAAAGGTAGAACAAGCAAGAGAGGGAGAGGATAGAATTTTCTAATTTTCTGGGGGGGCTTGTTAGAAAACTATTCTAAAGTGAATTTTGCATAATATGGGATCTTTAAAATACACTTAATGGGACATGGTATAGGATGTGGTGGTGTTTCAGAACTCATAAAAAAGAAAATGCTGCAGACCCAGTGACAAGGTAGAAAAACTGTCCACCCACTTCTACTTAATCATGTGTGGACATGTTTAGTTTAACAGAGAAATAACAGCTGTAATAGCTCAATTTGAAATGTAACTTAGGACATAGCTAAAACTTGAGTACCAAGTTCAGTTTTATTTACAAGAAATAAGAAATGACGAAAGATTTCATGGCTTGTCACAAAAAGTTTGCCCAGGTCATGACAAACACCCACATACAGCCTCACACACTGCTGAGTCCAGTTTGTCTTTACAGGGCCTTTTGTCTTTACCACATCACTTGTGCTGGAGTTAGGGTGACTTAACTGTCACAGTAATCACAAAATCCTTTTGGTAAACAGCAGGACAGCACAGAGCTACAATGTCAGAGTCCCCGGTACCCTAGAGACATGTCCTCGAGCTGAACTGTAGCCTTCAGTCCTCAGTGATGAGTTCCACAACTAAACTCAGCCCTGTCTGATAGTAGGTTTCAGATTATATAAGACTGACTTTCCTCTTGGTGCATATTGAGATGTAAAACACTGTCATCTCATTACTCCGACGTGTCTAAACTTCCTTTAGTTAAAGGTTTGTGAAGGTAAATACCACGAAAGAGAAAAACATCAACTACAAAGTGGGAACACCAAAATACAAGCACAGAATAGATTGCAGTGAGAGCCGCAAAAGTGGTGAAGACAAGCGTGAGACGAAAAAGAAAGAAAACATCAGGACAGAGAAAGAGATAAATAAAGAGAAAAAACAGCGAAGACAGTTGAAGTGAAAAAGAAGCAGAGAAAGGAAGTAAAAGAGAGAGCAGGGAACTCATGAGAGTCTCCCGTGGAGTTTAACTTTCAGAAAATGAGTCAGCCTCAGCAGGTGGAGAAACAAAAATCTCTGGACAGATTCCCAGCTCCCATGATGCTTTGCAGAAGCTCCTGACGGGGTAGACGTGACATGACATGCTGCTACAGTGCTGACACGTCGCATTAAGGCGCCGAAAAACCTCCAGTTTTGGGACACACATATCATGCTTTCACTGAACTGAGCTGACCAGGTGGTGCGACACAGAGACACACACACACATGCACACACACCTGAGACGGTACAACCCACACAGCCTGTATTCCTGCATGGATGGCTCTGTTTCCCACTTGGTGGAGTTGTGTGGTAAGCACTTTTCTGCAGCAGGAAATAAACTAACCTGAATAAGACACAATAGGAGGTGATTTCTCACTTTGGCATGTTATCATGAGGAGACCTGCTTTGCACCATGCATATGTGTGTGTGTGTGTGTGTGTGTGTGTGTGTGTGTGTGTGTGTGTGTGTGTGTGTGTGTGTGTGTGTGTGTGTGTGTGTGTGTGTGTGCGTGTGTGTCTGCAAGGCTAGTTTATCTACTTGATGTAAACATATGTGTGAGCATGTGAGTGCACATAGTTATTTGTTAACACAGAAATGAACCAGAAAGCTGAGAAAATGAATATCTCCATGCAAGCTGCACATGCAGATGGTGGAATCACAAGCCAATGGGTATACCGCGAGGAAATGAAACAAAACACACACACACACACACACACACACCTCTGAGCCTTTGCCCAACTTAGTATGAGTTTTATGTCTAACTCTGACTGTGTTGTTGTTGGTAAGATAATACATCTCAGAGTTCTCCCCAAACTTTCACATAATTATCAGTTCACACAAAGTCTGAGATCAGCCCTTGATTTGGGTTAATTGCTCAATAAGGCTCCCCCCAAAAGTCAATCTTAAACCAATTAGGAGTCATCAGGCTGTTTTGCAAATGTACTGCAAAATTTCAAGGCATCTTCTGAGTGAGGTGCAACAGTATGGATTTGTTCGATCTTACTTAACGCTGATTTTTCTTGCTAGTACTTTGGTCAAAAAGTCCAAAAGAAATTAAGTTGAGCCTTTGTGACTTACAATCTAGATCAAGTGGGTCAACAGTAAGTATATTAACTATGTGAGAGTTGTAAGAGGTGCAGGTATATTCAGGTACATTTACAAAACAAGGGCTTTATGACAGCAAAATATTACCTGCAGTTAATGATTACAACACAACGACTGTAAATACTATGGACAACTTGGCTCCACCTTCTGTCATTGTATGAATTTGAAGCCAAATTGCTCTCTGTATTTCCGGGATTTTCTCCACTTCCTGGAACCACTTGCGCAGTAGCATTGTACACATTCGTCGGAAGAGTCGCTGTGATGATGCTCGGCTCAAACAGCGTATCCCCTGGGTGAGCTACGCAATCTTCGTACACCCATAGGCTGTATCAAGTGTCAATCATGGAAAACATGAACCCCCTAATAACTTTTGAAAATTTAGCTGTACAGAAAAAAGAGGACTCAAGCACAAACCAGTCTTACATAACTACATATCAACATGTGCAACCAGAGGGGAGAAATTTTTATATTCTGTGTAATAAATTTCTAAAGTTTGTCCACAGCTCCATAGGAATTGCTGGAGGAGGCGGGATTTATGACCTGTACTGCAGCCCGTCACCAGAGGGTGCTGTTCTTGCGGCAGCTTCACCCAGTGAGGAGGTAGACGGCGTCAATTCTATATACAGTCCTTGTTACAACAGCATTAATGTTTGGGTCAGACCTTCTTAAAATTAGCTAAGTTTATGTGCTGAAATTAATAAAGTTTACAGTTGGATCTCCACCTAGTTTCTAAATAAAGACATAAAGCTATGTTAAATAAACTGTGCTTCATGCTGACTGATTTTTGAGTTTTCTTACCTTTAGTGTACTTAGTTAAATCTGCATTAAGAGGAGCAGAAATCAGTCACTTCAGAACATCTGTGTCACTTCAGAACATCCTTGTGTGTATTTAGTGTGTGAATGTACAATATCTTGTGATCTTCTTCGGTGCATAAGGAAGTTTCTATACCGGTCTTCTCTTGTGTAACAGCTTGCCTCATCGCTGTGCTGCTCTGCTGGTATTTACCATGATATTTCTGCAGGGCTCAAGGTCTCAAGCAGGGTCATGGATAATGACTGGGTGTAAATGGCAGCCTCCATTTCCATTCCCCGGCGGCTCGATGAGTAGCCGACACTGAGCTTATCTCTGGAGACGTTCTGTTTCCTCAAGAGGACCTGCTGTACCGACAGTGCTGCAGGTAATCGCATCACTCTGTGTGTGTGAGTGTGTGGGAGAGACAGGGAGAGATGTGACGGATCGAGTCAGCTATTGATTTTCTAGACACAGTGTTAGAGTTGACCTTATGGGTGATTTAGAAAGTTCAGATGTATGTGTGTGTGAGGTCAAGGGTTGGGCCAGGTATCCCCTTTATAATCCTGCTCTGATTCTTACGGTAGAAGAAGAACTGTAGCAGCTCTACAGAAGAAATGTCTCATGAATACACTCTTATACAGTAATAATACAAAGGAGAAACCTTAAAAAAGTATAGACTTCAACATAGATTGACCAATACATGGTGTTCGGTAACATCCGCAGTGCTAACAAAGAGCCCGAGTGATTCCAGAGACAAGAAGAACCAGCTGATTCCACAGTGGACTCTCAATCAGGATACATGGTCAAAAAGCACGGAAACTAGCACCTGGCTTCACTCTGAGGACTTACCACACACTCTGTATGTGTGTATGCGTGTGTGAGTGTGTCAGTGACAGAGCACCTTAGAGTCGTCCCTGTTCACTTCATTGCCTCTTGAGATGAGCCCATCCTCCAGCCCCACCCCCGTCCTCCACGCCCCTGTAATGGATTGGTCCAAGCTGGGTCCCTGACTGCATCACTATCCTGATCCGAATGAAACCTCCCTACCAACCAATGTGGGTTAACCAAAATAAGGATTTCTATTAGAAGTTACATAAGAGGAACCAAATAGATCAGAACTGTTAATCTCTGAATTTTAAATCACACACCAAAGAAAACAATGGCAGAGAATAAAGCCAGTTTGCAGACACACTGTTGGTTTAGTTTGTAGATATTTTAAAAAATAAATGTCTTTTCCCTCTCATTTTAGCTGGAGTAAAAATTCATACAAAACAGAAATAATGAACATCTGAACACAGCATGAGTCCAGTGATCCCTGACTTAGCCCTGGAACCGAAGCATCTGTTAATTCCTGTCACAAAAAAGAGATTTTATCTTTTCACTGAATAAAAATAAAAAGCTTTGAAATGCAAGTCTGTATGTAGTAGCACCTACCAACTTAATCTGGTTTTAAGTCAACATGTGAGTATTTCAGATGTCGAGACCCCTCATGATGGCAGCATAAACACAAATTTGCAGACATAATGAAACAACACAAAGCCTGCAAGAACTTTTAGTTACAAAATCTGAAAACTTACACCATTACAGTAATCAAGGGGATATGTTCTCCCTAAACTCTTGATTTGCATTTGCATCGTGCTTTGAAAACAAAGCAGCTTTCATCAGATAACACACCTTTATAAAGCAGTTCTTTAAAAGTTTATAAGGATATACAGTATGTTGTTCAGAGGGTTTGAAGTCACTGCTGTTGTTAAATTTATCTTTCTTTTCAACATTAATCAATCCATCAAACAAACAGAGACAAAGACAGATGATTGATGATCTGCTGTATGTATCCACCTGCCTGTCTGTTTCAAGTCTGCCCACTCATTACTCACAAGAGGAGTCTTCTACAACCTGAGGCAAGAGACATACTTGCAGAAGACTAAAAGGAAGAAGGATGTGGTCAGTGATGACTAGTGATGTGCTACTTTCCCTAAAACTTTCCCCCAGGGCAGTGTGTATGAAGGTGCTGAGTGTTTGTCGGTGTTTCTGTTCCAGACTTGCTTCACAGCCTTACCTTTATGTCTAAAATCTTTCCTCGGATCGAAAATATGACCAACTCCATGACATCTCCAGACTTGCTAAAAAAAGGTGTGCAATGATGGAAATATTCAGTGGTATCCAGTCATCAAATTTTACATCAGAATGCTTCCTTGCTAACCCCTCCTTCCAATTAAGTGATGATAGCCTATGAGGACAAAATGCTTGTCCATTACCATCATAGCAGATGTGGGTGTTTTCTATACACACTTTCTTTTAACATCCAATCTATGTTATTCTCAGCCATAAGCCATTTCTTATAACTTCTGTGTAAATAATTTCTCAAGTTTGTCCTCAACTCCATAGGGATTGCTGGAAGAGGCGGGGTTTAATAATAATAATAATAATAATGATAATAATGATGATGCATCAGATTACATATAGCGCTTTATCAGAAACCCCCAAAGCACTTTATTTATGACCTATACTGCAGCCTGTCACCAGAGGGCGCTGTTCTCACAGCTTCACCCAGTGAGGAGGCAGACGGCGTCCATTCTATGTATGGTCTATGTGCTGAACACTACACACTGCACCTTTAAATTGCAAATATGATAATGACTAGAATTGATCGACTCCCCCTAAGGCAGGCTTATAACTTCTTGGCAAACAGCTACAATGTTTCTCACCTGTCAGTCACCTTAGCTGCACCTACTGTATTACTATGCAAATCTATAAGTGGCTCTTTTATTGCTGCTGTTAAAAATGTGCATTTAAATATAGGCCTTAATCTGAAAAACTGGATTGTTAATGCCAGCCTCAAGCATTCATCAAAAGAACTCTTTTTTGTTTTCACTTTTTTTAATGGTACCATTTTTTCAACACCTAAGGTTGCTGCTCTACCCTGTGCAATGAAGTATACTCTTACCTGGATGCAATTGTGAAACGTCCTCTCTACAAAGAGCACATCTGCATTCAGTAAGGAAGCCTAACATGAGTGAAACAATATGTTGCCTTGTTCCTCCTTTCATGCGCAGTCTGTGAACATGTGTTCATAGACAGTATCTGACAATGTGTTTCAGATTTTTTTTCTGTGCAGCATCTGCTCTTGTAAATCTTGATTAAGGGTGCATCCATCAAAAGTTACGGTAATTTACTTATGGTGTATTGCTCAGAGAGTTGATTGCATTTTGTGTGGTGTTGAGTAGGTACCTTTGCTAATCCCAGAATTTTACTTCCCTTTTTTTGCAGTTTATATACATTGTTTTGCATAATCTACATAGAACAACCATAAATTTTCTGGCTGATGAAACTGAAAAAGCACCTCTCTCTGTCAGGCAGAGACTTGCTCTGCTAAACACAGATTCATCTCTATTATCAAACATGTATCCTCACTGTTACCATCCATGGCGGCCGACTCTACAAAAGCAACGAGGTCATAGTGAAGCAGGGTAAATGACAGACCAATCAATGCTTGCTTATTGTTGGGACCTTGAGCCCTCTCTGATTCAATTACCTGCTATGATGAGGAAGGGCAGCCAGGCAGGGAGGCAGGCAGGCCTAGCCCACGACACTGTGATTAATGGGGCCACGGCCGAGGAAATGGGTCATACAGAGAGCAGAGGAGGACGCACAGAGAAAAGAGGGAAAGGATGGGAGAAAAGAGAAATTATGGGCTGAGGCATTGAAGGAAATAAGAGAAAGAGAGAAAGGAGAAATAAAGTGGAAGAAAAGAAGAGAGAAAAGTAAAGAGAGCCAGGAAAAGACGTGGGCAAAGATGGCAAAATGATGAAGAGGGAAAGTAGGAAAAGAAAGAGAGGATGGATGTGACAGGTAAGAGGATTTGTGGGAAAACAAGGGGAGATGAAGGGGAGGAAAGGGAAAGTGAATGAAGGTGTGGGGGCAGACTGTGTGGCCCTGAACGCCCCACTCATCTTTCATCTGGTGCTCTTTGAACTATTACTCCTCTGTTGTCTTCGCTGTCTCTCCTCATGCTTGTCGTCCACCTCCTGCTTTCCTTCTCCATTTCTTTCTATTTCTAGTTTTTGTTTCTCTGTCTCGGCCACTTTACTCCTTTATTCATCTTCAGTATTTTGCTTTTATTCATTCATTCTTTCCACACCTCCCTCTGTCCTCTCGCCATGATTTTTTTCTGTCATGTCTTACTTTGGCTGTCCTCTCTCACTCGCTCCATGTTTCTCCTATTGAACTTTCTTTCACACTTCCTCTGTCATGCCACCTGCCTCTCAAAGTCTGCCATTGATCAGACGGTGTGTGTATGTGTGTGTGTCTGTCTGTGATTAAGGCAGAGGGGTAAGCTGCCAGCAGTGGTTCAGTCAGACTGCTAACAGATTGAGAAGCCTTCCTGCCTGGGTGAGAATTAGTGCCGGACAGATTCAGTTAGCTCACCCCTGCTGAGCAGCTACACACATGCTCTTTTAATCACACACATGCACCAGACAAATTGAAGGAATCTGGGTTGATAATGAATTCGTAAAGGACAATTCCAACTACTTGGACACAAATCAATACTGCCTTCCATTCAATTACAACTGGACATTTTCATCCAACTGATTATTTTTTAATTCTTCCAAGACTGGCTAAACCAAAAACACCAATTTGTAGCATGTTTGTAATCTGTACTGTCTACACCAAAAACATATCAGCAGGCTTTGATATTTGCTGTAAAAACAGCTGCACATCACTGCAATGATACCCAAGCTCCAATCAAGTCATGATCTTTTCATCTTTATAAACAGAGATCTCTGTGTAAGTGAATCTAACAATTCATTACAGCTGAAAAATTTTAACGTCAGTCACAGATCTGCTCAACAGTGTTACAAAAGCACATCAGCAGTAAGAAAATCACACTGCCTGGAGGTGTTACTTTGCCAGTAATAATAATGGCGATAACTTTATGTTGACATACTAATTTTACATGACTAGTTGTGATGATGATATAAATGGTAGGCAAACTAAAAAAAAGAGTTTTACACTATAATACTGACACTGATAATGGCTAAAATGAGTTTTTCTGACTGAATCTGTACTCAAAACAACATGAGACAGAAGAACTAAAATATGGCCACAATCAACTACAGTTATTTGAAAATGACTGAATACAACCTGAGCAAACTGGACTGTAACATAATCAAATTGTATTTACTGCAAGGATTATAAAAATGGGAAAAAACAACTGGATTTTAATAGTTAAAGACCCATTCCGCTTAAAAGTTTTTCTTGTTGTCTAAATGTTTATATGCCATTTTTCTGATGCCACAGGACATATCATGTGAAAACTAAGCCCCGCTATGCAGGCCAGATTAGGAAAATAGAGAGGGCGATCACGGAACAGGCGTGTGCATTAACAGATTGCAATGCTCGTAAGAAAGCTAATAATGATATTAACTTTCATCATGTCCTCAAAGACATACGTGTCCAAGAGCTGAATAGTTCCTATGTTACCTGCTACTTCGACTACACCGGCAATTTTAGTCTGCAAGCTAACATGAAAAGGAGTGTGCAGAGCAGCGCTGTCTCCGCCGCTGTTATTTACATGTTTCACCTTCGCTAAAATTTCCCTTATTTTGCATTTTAAAACTGTTTCAAGTCCATATGAACCCTGTAAAGTAACTCTTATGTGTCTTGATTTGGGACTCAAATGAATACAATGAAATAAACATTATGATCTGTACTTTCAGATTTATTTTTCCAATAAATGTTGCACTGACACTGACACTCTAGCTGCACCAAAACAACAGCCCTCAAAGTTTTCCCTGTCCCAGGTAAAGTCCTGTGTGACTGCCCTTAAATTTCCGAGAACAGTATCATGTTTTTCAAAGACACACCTAAATTTCCTTGAAAGCAGCTAATGTTTTATAGAGCATTACAAATTGCTAAATCGATGTCTCTAATGTTGTTTGAATGGGATGCCTCCCAGCAGCAGTGAGGAAAAATAGATTAATCTGGTATAGATTAGCTGTTTGAGAATGAGCACATTTGATCACAGGGGACAACATTTTCAAAGTCACTTTTAACACTCTGCATTAACACAAAGATTTGAGGGTTTAGTACAAAAGCTCCACTGGGTAAAGATTCACAGGTTTTTCTTTTTTTTTTCTCTCTCTCTCAGGCTGAAACAAAGATTTTCATTGCAGATATTTCAGAGATGAACGAGAAAATGGCAGATAGATAAAATGAAGTTGTGGGATTCATTAAAGAGAGTTCAATTAAGTGGAAAGGTCCATTTCACCTCATAAAAGGTGTCAATACAGAGACCCATCTTAACCACTCACAGGATTAAACTCTCTTTACTGAATGATTTTACATCCTAAAGATGTGAACAGGTGATATAGCTGATACTCAGAGTGATCTTTAAAAGCTGTCTCGGCCAGTTAAGCACGAATGGAGACTTGAAAATAACTCATTTTTCATACTAAATTACTGTTGGGAAGATTTTGAAGGGTATTGACAAATTACAGAAGCTGTGAAACCACTGTATCCCGCTGTCAGAGAGTTGAAAAACTTAAAAACGTAGTTGTGAAGACCAATCAAGGTGCCTGTGTCATCCCCTGTCCACTACCAAAAGCGCCAACAAGGAGCATGAGAGGAACACAGCCTGACCGCAGTGCAATGGAAGAAGGTGGTCCATGGAAACATGAAAAATTCAGGGTGCTGGTTTGGCCAAATTCTCCTGGAGTCTATCCAGTCGAGTACCTGTGGGATGTGTCTGACAACCAAGTCTGATCCACAGAAGCCCAACAAGCTGAAATGTCTTGGTGCCTGACACCTCACCACACTTTTAGCAGCCACCTTCAGGGTCTCATCAGGTCATCAAGTTAGGGCTGTTTTTACTGTACTTTAAAAGAAGACAGATCTGCAGGTTTTCATAATGTCATAGCAGATTGGCAGTGTAAGTGCTGTTGCAGGTTTGATAGTTAAAGATTTAAGTGAATGTTTATATATATAAAAAAAACATAAAAAACAATCACAAAATCATTGCCATGTGGACTTATCTGAAATGTATTTTCAAGGTGAAGAAAGGGTAAAAAAACCCCAAACTTTTCACTGTATATTTTTTCAAGATTAAGAGACATACTCTTGAATGTGCAAATCCCCAAATGTGTTTTTTCCCCAGTGCAGTATTGAGAAATGAGGCCATTATTCTAAGTTGTTAGCCTGAGCTACTGTGCTCTCTCACAGATGCCTTTAGGGCAGACTCTGCAATTTTACCATGACATGAGTCTAAAGTTCAACAAACTGGATGTAGAATCTGCAGATTTGGCTCACAGCAGCCCAGCTGTTCATGCAGGTTATGAGTGTGTTGTTTGTCAGAGCTAAAATACTCGGCTTGACTTTCATATTAAGATGGGTTGAAAATTATCAGTTGTATTTAAAATATACATTCTGCATTAGCTATATTCCTTCTAATGCTTCTCCTCTCACACTTCAGCTCATATGCATTGTGCATCTACTAAAAGAGACTGTTTACTCTCTGAGAACAGATAAAATAAATACTGTCTTACAGGTGACAAATGCATCCTTTCAAAGCCGTTTGATTATTCTCAAGATTTCAGTGAAAAATGTGATGAATAAAACTGATTTGGGTACGATTGAAATCACAGCTTTTCAGTCTCCAACACACCCTTCAAAAACATTTGAACAGAGCTGAAAACAGTCCTTTAGTGGGAAAAAAACAACACACTTTTCTGGAAGACACTGACGCCATGCTTTCCTTCTTTGTGGGTCATTGAACTCACATGGAGGAAGCACTCAATCAATTTGAGGTATTGAGGCAGAGCCACCGAGCGGGCGGCTAAATTACAGTCATGCAGGTTGAGTGCGTCACATGCTCCCAGACTCCACTCTATTCCAGCCCATTTAACTGACAGAGCTGGGCAGCAGCACTCTACACACGCATTTCTCACCAAAATATTACCATACTGTCACACTGACTACTGCTCCTCCACGACAAAAATCCCTTAAATTAGGAGGGGATTGGGCAATTTGAATGCAAGAAGAAGACTGTTTTAGGATGTGTGCTGCAAACAGGAGAGTAGTCCTGAGCTACGGAGTATTTCTGCAGCCTGAAACTGCAAATAGCCTCGATAAATCAATACAATTTCTTTGGTTGTCTTGCTATTGGAGTAATTTCTATTGTTGATGAATAATGTGTGTAATATGTGTGGACAATAACAAGCACAAAGGTTTAAAGGATCCATTAAAGTGTACTCTCTTCTTCACTGCCAGAACTACTGCTGCAATCTAGTCCTTTGAAATGAGCCTTACATTTCTGATTGCTTTCCACACAATTCAAAATTACTTGAACTGCAAATAATACCATTTAAGTGAGCTTGAAGCAGTAACATAAAGGCAAAGATGAAAAAAATCTAACAAATAACACCATCACATGTCTTTTGCACCAACCGGGAGCTGAAAAGAAAACTTTCCTCCAGGTAGACTGCTTTTAAAGGCAACGAGACCCCTCATTTCCACTAATTTGTGTCCTTTTTCAAGACACAGCCCTGCTGTGGGACTCTGCCAGAGGTGCAACTCTCACCAAAACAACGAGTGTCACATTAGAGTCTACCCCCCCGCGGCACCTTCTCAGCAAAAAACATGTGGTGCTGCTAAAAATACCTGCTTTTGAATCATTCACGTCATACACTATTTAGAGGACTCATGCATACTCATGACCCTATGCAAATACGTATCATCAGACTTTAACTAGCAGGAAATTAAACTGGTGGAATAACAGAAGCAGCAGCCCGAGCAGCCTTGCTACGCTGTATGCTAACAAACATCAATGAAGCAGTGGCATGCAGGGAAAATGAACCCTGATCAAAGTCTCTGTTTTACTTTTAATCAGCCAGCAAAAAAGGGCTTTATGTTTGCCACTGTTTTCCCTGATGCATAATTAAGGTTTTATTGTAATATTGCTCCAGTTTTTACAGAATAAGTTCTGCACTCGTTTACAGATCTGCAATCAGATTTAGGCTCGGGCAAAGTTTGAGCACACAGTATTTGCTGGAAAAGTTGACCTCACTTTTTGCACAAAAATTACAGTCTGAAGTTGAAGAAAAAAGGTGATTTGTGAGCTCATACGAGGCTGTGCAGGTAGGTAAGGGAATGAGGGGCAAGTAAGTGGATTTGGACAACACAGAGACATATTCTATAGTTCCATCTTGGGAGCTGTCCCACCGTGAGAGGCCTTCAAAAGAAAATTGGTGCGTTTCCAGCATGGAGACCAGGGACAAAAATAAGTCAATGGTACAATATTTTACCTCTCTAATCTCAAGAAATGGTTTGGCGAGGATCCAACCTCTGACCCACTCTTAAACACAGGATGTGAGACCGGCCACAAGGCCGCAACACCTGCCAGCAAAATCAGGGGCTCAAGGTACCAGAGAAGAAGTCTTGACCTCCAAAATAGATCAAATCCCACAAGGTCAGCGTTTGTCAAAGGAGGTTAAAAAAAGACCCAAAATGTCCCCTGGGAAACCAGAAACTTGACACTCCAGCATGACCAGCAGCTGCAAGATGGTCATGGCTAACAATAAGTAACTGATCCCCCCTCTGGAAGTGCCGCCACCAATCTTAGACTAGATCTGGTACTCTGGTCACTTTTGCGTAAGACCACCAACATCACAGAACTTAGAGTCCCATGGGAAGAGGCTGTTAAGGATGCCTATGAACATACAAAGCGGCTGCAGGAGAGACAAAATGCCAAAGTGTACCAAGTGGGTGTAAGATGAAGCGGTTTCGTGTCCTAATCTACCATCAGGTTGCTGGGGGACCTGGGAATCAATAGAAACACATTGCAGCAGACCTTGCTGGAGCTCATTAAACAGAAGTATTATCCAACCCAATCCCACTACTAAATACCCTGCGTTCTTGAAACGGGGCTTGGGGCACCTGCTACTTTAAATTTCACTGATGTTTCATTGGAGTGTAAATTATCTCATGCAGCAACTTATATTTGGCAGTATGGCTCTGATTAAAAGCTCCCAGCCCTTCCATGTGCATATGTGGAACGTCAAAGCCTGTGGTGGGGAGAGCATGTGCAAAAATGAAAACCCAAGGTGGGGAGAGCAGCAGCAAAGACCAGGTAGCAGTGACAGAGACACTGGTAAAATCAGACCCAGCACATAAAGGAGGAGCTGGGGTGGAGGTGGGCTGCAAAGCTGTTTGAAAAGGAAGCAGCAAGAATAGGCGGGCTAAAAAAACTTACACTGAATGTTTAATTTAAAATTTGCTCATTGGACGTGTAGAAGGTGATCAGCTGAGCTGTCAGTTGGTATGGGCTGGCATTAGGATCAGCCAATAATTTCATGATTTGTTCAATCAATGTTATTACCTAAAAAAAAAAGTGTAAAATTCAGTTACATACTGCTGCAAACTCATAAAGCTGCAAAAAATGAAAGGTGTAGGGATATGAAGTTTGTGAGTCTAGGGCTGCGTAAATATGTCATTCTTTGGGCTTTTATAAATGGTAGATATATTTAAAATTAATGAATGTTTATATAGCACATTTTATTTACATTACACTTCATATTCATCCATTAACATCACTTGGATGTAAGGGAACCCTCAACCTACTGATTAAGAGAAAACCAGCTCTACTGCTGAGCCACAACCACCCCACAGCTGCTGTGTCCACTGCTACTTCTGTTTGTTTCCTGGTCATGCTACACTTCAGGGAGCAGAGACCAGTGTGTGAATCGACTTGACCAACAGCAGGCTTGTTCCTTGAATCATTTTTCGGCATTAGGTAATGAAGCCTGGATGACTTCTAAAAACTATATACAGTTAATATAACCAAAAGGAAATTAGCTTTCCAGTATGAAAACAACATCAATTCTACAAACATGAAGGAATGACTCCAATGTGAAATGAGGATTTAAAATATATATATTTAAACTGCCCCATGTACAAAATCTAGACTGCAGAAAAGGAAGATGAAAAACTACCGAAGAAGGTAACCACTGGCCCAAAACTCCCATACTCAAACACAACATACACATACAAACTCTTCTATAATGCACTTAAGCAGAGTACAGTAAATGTGACAGAGTCCTCCTCCCACTCCACAGAGATCCTCTCCTCTCTTTCCTACAGAGCCAGCTCATTAAAGAAACATACACAGCCTACATTTCTTTTAAAGTGATGTAAGTCTGTAATGGCATAACAAGTGTTCTTTGATAAGTGGCTTCACTCAGCATACACTGTATGACTATCTTATATATGCACATAAAATAGCAGTAAATTCATGTGGTGACACAAAATCTCACTGTGGAATTTGAAGACCCTGAAAATAATGAAATTTGGATCACAGTTGTGGGCGTGTGTCTTGAGATGATTGAATATACCGGAGAGAAACAGTTTGAGTTTTAATGCCTCAGTAGGAAGGGGAGAGAAAAAAGCGGAGGCTAAAAAAAAAGTGACCCAATAAATCACTGTAATTAAGACCATCTTTTGCCTCCTCACTCACAGTTTCTCCACCAGGGTGCTCAGTATTAGACCTGAGAGACCCTCATCTCATTTCCTGTCCTAACTTTTCTGTCAGTACAAACATTTTGGAGATTAATATCCAAATTCTGCTCATTTACAAGCAGCTTAATTGGGACTGAATCTTGTCAGAGCATGAGGCAGTTTGTGGGAGCTTACATTCTGTTGCAGAAATTGGATTATAAGCCAGACCTCAGTGTCATCAAAGCAGCGAACAGAGATAAAACCAACCAGCAGGACTTCTGAAAGCCACACCAAAAAATGATGGTTGGCTTTTGAAGTTTATCAAACTAAAAAACTTATTGGGGCATAAAAAGCTGCTAAATAACATACAAAATAACAATAAGAATGAATGATTGTTATAATATATGTTAATTTAAAAAAGCATGCAGAAATTGCAAAAGAAAAAAGTATTTTAACTTTTTTTTAAATTAGACTGCTGCAAGGAACATCAGCTAAAGGACAGTTTTGATATATTAAAAAAAAAAAATTAAAATGGGGGACTATTTTCATTGACTCTATTATTACTTATTAGGATAAATAAAAGCAATTCCAACACTAAAATGCTATTTTTTATCAAATGCAGTCCTCTTTAATTACTGTATAAAAGTTTGCATGTATACTGCCCAACACACTCTGTATAAATGTTTGTTTATCATGTACCTAAAATAATAATATTAAAATAACATTTACACAAGTCAACAACTTTAAGGGGAAACTTTCAAAGCTTTAACAATAAATAAAGTGACACATCTACTTTTGTAAAAAAGTCTGACTGCAATCCCACTTCTTCAAAGCTTTAATTATCAGGTGGTTAAAAATCCATCAGTTTGAAGCAATCCATCGATATTTCATCTGTTTCTTTACAAAACAGATAAAATCCACTCATCGGATTAATCAAGAGCTAATCACTTGTGAAGCTATGCAACAACATAATACCATCTCAGCTTCTTCTCTGCAAACTAAGAGAGAGGACAGAATCTGCAATCTCAGCGCTCAGTTCACAGGCCTTCCTAATCTAACACATGCACAACTCAAAACTTCCAAAACCAGCTGTAGTCATGTCGCCTTGAGATTGTAAAGAATAAGGATGGTTCATACCGTTTTGTCGACCGGCGCGGTGTGTGCCATCCATTGCTCCATTGGATCCCCACTCTGGAGTTGGATGTGACAGGCTGCTTGAGTGGAGAAGCAGCGTGTGTGTGTGCGTGTGTATGACTGAGTGGAAGAAGGCGTCAGAGTGTTGTGAGGGAGTTTGCCCCTATAGTACAGGCTCACGTCTGTGGGAATGCCATGTATGGAGCTGGGTGTGTGTCAGGAATATTGTATGAGAGCTGTGATGGGTGAGTATGTGGAGATTGTGTCGCCCACTGAGGCTAATCAAGTGTCCCCTATAGGATATGACCATCGTCACAGAGGCTGTGAGTGTCACTAAAGTGGGTACGTGTGTGTCCAAGTGTTCATCATCTAATTTCATCTCTGCAATGCTCAGTGGTTTGCTCAGCCTTTCGTTCTTATTGGCATCTTCTTGGCCACTATTCCATCTATCCATCCATCTAGTCTCCTATATCAAACTGGGCAAAGTGTCAATAAAAGGTCAGCTTCTATCCAGCTGATATAGAAGTAGCTTAGAATAGAAGCAAGAGCTTACAGAAGGTTTTCATGAGTCAACAAAATAAGCAGTTTGTGTCCATGTTATGAAAGAGCAGACAACTGAGAGCATTTAATGCTGTATTTAACAGTGTACATTAGATTCTAAGTATTCACCACAGATCATATAAAAATATGTATATAATCTCAGTAATGGTCACCTATTGGCTTCTGAAGGAGAAAAACCCAAATACGGAAGTTTCCACATACAAAAACAAACTTTTAGCAAATGCCAAAATGGTGAATTGGGGTCGGGTTTGTCTTCTGTTAAAAAATTACACTGTGACACCTGTCAGCCAAATCATCCAAGCCCTTAATTATGCCTAATAAATCAGGCTGACACTATTTTTCTTAAATAAGTATTTTCATAACAGTGATTAATCAGTGGATTTCATTGGCAGATAAATCAAATTTTTTATTGCATGTCTGAAATTGTTATTTTGCATTCAAAGGAGGGCTTTTCTATCCACATAATAATTTAAAGCAATCATTCACATTGTCTTGATTTTCAAATCAAATGACTGCAATGTTATATACTTTATAATTTTGATGTTTTAAAACTTTTTATTTCAGTCTGGTCTGAAACCAAAAATTAGAGGAAGGAAACAGCTTCCAAGTGCTTAACCATGTTAATCTCAGTGTTTATTTGTTTTAATTTATCAAGGGAAAACACTCTGAAACAATGAGAAATATGCAGGATTGGATGTCAAAAATGTGTAATTAGAGTCAATACGGTGTGCAGTTGTTCCATGACAATTTTGATGACTCACTGACATCAAATGATCCAAGGTTAGTGTAAAAGTGTCTGTATTTTTCTGGACATCCAGTTTGGTTGCTTTCTCTGTTTTCTTACAGCCTCTGCATGTGCAACTGAAACCCAACTGTTCACTGGGACCCCAAATCGTGACTGGTCATAATATGCTAACTGTAGCACATCTGTCACGGCAGCAATTTGCAAACTCCAAAATAGTGCTTTGCTAGCTTTTTTGATGCCGTGGCCTGCTGACATCCGTCTGTCACCTGTATGCTTAGCTGGTAGGTTGCTGCTTAAATTCATCGTACTTTGGTAACATTTCGATTATATTACTTTTGAATTGTCAATCAAGCTGTCTGGGTTTTTTTTTTTAAGTGAAACAAACTATTAAAAAGTGCAGCCCTGTTGTTTTTCTATCAAAAGAGTAGCAGCTTAACTAAAGTGTGCCAAAAGAGGGAATAAAAAAGAAAGTAATGTGTATTTTTTAAACCTTAGTTGCAGCATCAGCACTGATAGTCAGGCTCTATGGGTTAAACCCGTTTCCTTTGAAACTAGCTGGTAGAAAGACATGGTTATTATGGTAATGGTAATTAAAAAAGGCCAATACCAAATGTAAAAATATTCATACAAACACAGTAATAGGGTGACCATATTCTGAATCCCCAAAAAGAAGACACAATTACGTGGGGGCGGAGTCACAGAGTAAATTTTGAGAGTTTTTCTGGTCGGTCGATTGTTTTTTTAAGCGATTCTAACTCAGTTAGTCCACGCTACACAAACTCAAAACTTCCATACAAAACCGCAGACATTTGAAGGATTCTATAAACCTCCCTGGAAAAACCCGGACAAGGCTGGACAGGCCGGACAGACCCCCCAAAAGAGGACATGTCGGGGTAAAAGAGGATGTATGGTCCCCCTACATCGTAATCACTTACAATGGCAGCCTAGTGTATGGCTTTGGTGTACCATGGTTGGGAAATGCACTAAAGCCCCAGACAGTGTGTAAATCTTACAAAAAACACACAAAAAAACCTTAGAATGGATTAAGTCATCAACATAAGTCACACGCATGCCCTCCTGGTAATAAAATGTCTAAGATAATATTAATAACACCCAAAATATGATTTTATATATATTTTTTTTTTGTTATTATTGGGCTTTGTGCTTCTTTAGTCCTGACTACCAATGCAAGAAAATTGCAGTAACCCTTTAACTTCTATTTAAATTTCATGAGATCTTCCCAGGACAGTGTGGCATTTACACTCCAGCCACGCACTTGTGCACAAAACAACACAATTTTGCATTCATGAGCCAGTTTGTGTGCAAAGCAGCTTTGGTCATGACATAAAGCAAGAGGCAAAAACCAACACATTGTGAGCAGGAAAAGAGGACAGCGCCAGGAGCATCTGCAAATGAGAGAAAACATCTGAATGTGCTCTCGTTCAGAGTGTCAGATGTTTTATGAAAACACTTGAATAATTCAGCCTTGTTTGACTTTCAACATCTTCTTCTCTGCTCCTCTGGGGCTTGTTATAACACAACCCAATGTAGTGCTGCCATCTTGGGGCCTCAGGTGGTATTGCAGATGCTCTATCATATGGATTGAGGAGTTGTTCTCAGACAATTTACAGACGCAGCGAATTGTGGTAGGACGGTTCTATGGGCTCATTACTGACAACGGCTGAAAAATATTGGATCATTTGTGAGAGTGAAGTGGTGAGGCTCAGTTTTATACTCTTTCATTGGGTCCATAATCCCAGCCAATGCCTCTGCACACAAATCAAAGAGTGAGAAGGTTGAGAGTTAAAGCACAGAGCTCAGTTGTAGATTTAAGTGATTATTACTCTATATCTGCTGTTAAATACATGGCTCTGACTGAAATCAGCTGCTGCAGTCGACCACAAAGCTGCAGGCTTCGGGATGTCACAGGAGGGTCATGGGCAAGCAGAAGCTCTTCAACATCACCCATATAAACACCCCCCCCCTTTTGTGATGCTTTTTCACTCTATTTTTACACACTTTGTTCTAATCAAAGCAAAGTAAAGTCAAGCAGAAAAAGAAAACTAGCATAATATGATGAGAAGGTAATGATGGTGTACAGATATTGGCAGTTTGAATGCTGTTAATTTTGTGTTTTTTCTTTGTTCCTGTGTCAGTCTATTAGTAACAGTCCACAGCATTTGGAGACACAGCTGGTGCTGTTCCCTCCATCTGTACATCAGTACAGTACGAAGTGTGGTTTAACGCTCATGCAAGCTTGTATACGCAAATAACACTCACATCACACACAGTGAGGTAACCTTTTGACCTTACCAGCTGCACCCCATATACAATGTTCCATGACTGCGTTAGTTTTCTGTTTCGTTGCATCATCAGCTTGAGATAATTATCTGCTATGTTCCCATTCTTACTCTGAAGTTTCAAAAAACACGAAGCATCAGCCACAAAATGAAAAGAATATATCATTACAACTAAACCCTTAACTTGATCTATTCACATAACAAACTTTAAAATATCAAAATCACATCAAATATTGAGCCAGTGTTTTTGTCTGAAAAAGATGTAAAGATATAAAGATGTCTTATTAGAATAAATAAAAACCGCATTCAGTCAAAACCAGACAAAAGAAAGTACGATCCAAGAAGAAGTCCCTAATCTTTGTGATCATTTACACAATCTGCTACAAAATGTACATTTTTCTTTAACTAATTTAAAGAGACTTAACTTTTATTTTATAAAACTTAACAGGTAATTTTTCTTCCCCTCAGGATATTTTGAAACACATCAAAAGCAATTCAGCTCTCATTTTAAGAATAAGCAATAGCTCAATAAGACGCTCTTTTTTTTTTTGCAAGTTTTGTGTTTAAGTTTGAAAAAACTAAAATGATCTTTTGGGGTTTCTCAAATAGCTTACACGCAGACAAGACGCCACGATACACCTCATTATTTTGCCACAATCAGACAATGCCATAATTATTTTAGTCATAACAAGTTTTAGGTCGCCAGCTCTGAATGGTTAATCGTGCAGTATGCACCAGCATTAAACACAGAGTTAATGGGTATATTGTAAGTTTACGGTTTGTTACAGCAGGTCATTTCAAGACCCACTGGAAAAACTGAACGATTAAATAAGTGTGGGCAGATTGATGAGATGTTACATTGACATTCAATTTAAAACAAATAATTAAGCAACACAGTTGTATATTTATAGATGGCTGCATTTAAGATTATCACTTACTTTATCTTAGGGAGAGTGTCATCAAGAGCCAAATTTTGATCTCCTATCAACCTAACAGCATCTCTCTTTAACTCATCCAGCAAATACAAATCAAGGCCCAGACTGGCACACACTCAACAAAGTCAAGCTGGTCTCCGGCCAGATTCCCCCTTTTCCAACAACAGTCCCAGTTTTTGATGTTTCCAGAGTTTATCTTGTCAAAGTTTTCTGTGAGGAGTGGTTTACTTCCCCTGACCTGGATTCTGATCTGTTTGGAAATACTAACATGTTCAGTACATTTCCTGTTGTGTGTGAGGAACTCTGAGGACATTGGGGCTACGTCTTTGTAAGTGACATGGGATGAAACGATAACTAATGTGGAACCAAACTAAACGAACAAGGAAGCACATTAAACACAGCCATGGACACAACTTAGATGGAGTCCTGTACTGTCTATATTCTCTTTAATCACAACAGATTGTCAAATTCCAGATGGATTCGGATGTGAAATATCTGGTTTAGAGAGTGTGGACTCAAAAGTGCTGGATCTGTCATTTTCAGAAAGATGTGAGGGTCTCTTATATTCAACATCTGCTCAAACTCAAAAAGGATCTTTAAAAACCTTCAGGGTTAAATCTCAAAGTTTCTGCTTCAGTTGTTCGGTTGCTTCAGTTCTATAAAACTAGCACCTTGGTAAAATAATGGAGTCAGACTTTCCATCTTGAAAAATCTCCCATATGGTCACTTCCTCTGTGTCTCTTTCAATGAATCGCTTTGAAAAACGCAGATGTGGAAAGAAAACACAGGTGGCTGTAACTCATAAACGCCTAAAAGACAGCTCAAAACTCAACTTTTACCAAGCTTCAGATTAAGTTTGTCCTTTTCTTCCAGTACTCTAACATATATTTGATCCTTTACAGCATGTTCTTTTGCATACATCTCTTTGCTATAGGAGGTGGCATCACAGACGGTGTTCCTGCAACCAGGAGTCGGTTATGTAAGACAACTTCAGACAGAACACCTACAGTGGGAGGTAAAAGCCTTTTAAGAGCAATTAGCGTGAGTGAAGTGGTGTGTTTGCAGCGTGTGAGAGAGAGGAAGAGATGTGACTCCTCTGACTCTGACAGGCAGACAGAAGATGAAAAACCCAGGCTTGTCAAAACCTGAGAAAATGAAAGCACTGCCTCACAACATGTCCCATTCCTCCTTTTCTATGTTTCTCCCCGAGTCAATTACTAGAAATTGGAACACCGCCATGCCACCCTCCATCATCATCTCATCAGGGCTCAGTCAATCTCATTCTCGCTCGCTTGTGCTGAGGCTTCGAGCATTATCTCCCCGGGAAGACTTGTCAGATTAGAGCAGGTGGAAGTGGCTCATTTAATTACACTAACTTGGTTATATTTGTCAGAGAGCTCATACACACATCAATATTCTCTGCATGCAAAAAATTAACACATTTGAAAGCTCCATCTTTATTTTGAGAGAAAGTCCAGCATAAAAAGGTGAAAGAAGCTCATCATACACAATCAACACACACAGCCGTTCTCCCTCCATCACACTCCACGTACTCCACTCATGGTCTGTGTCCTACCTGTGTGACTTTCTCTGTGACGTTATGCGTCCTGTCGATGAGTTTGCAGGGAGCGATGATGTCCATCTCTCCGGAGGGCAGGGCGATGAGTGGGTCTGGTTTGAAATCCACAAAGTTGAGCGTGATCTGAGGGATCTTGGATATGGTGCGGTACCGCATGAGGTCTGAGTCTGATGTAGAGTTCAAAATGTTGGACTTACTGTTGACTGCACCTGAAACACACAGAGAAGGCGGTGAGGTAGGAAATTAAAAAGGTTTGAAATAAAGGATGTGTTTTTCCATCCTCTGTCCTCACCTGTGCTGCTGCTGCCCTGCCTGATACTAGCTCGCCGGTTCTTTCGGTCCCAGTCGGGCCTCATGGCCTCGATCTCGTCTACGGAGGAGGCTCGACGCATGCTGTGGAAGCTCTCCCGCGAGCGGCTGTGCGACAGGGAGCAGTTGGAGCCCGAACCGTCGGGGTTGAGGCTGAGGCGGTGGTGAGGTGCTACGCAGGGCGATGACTGGGTGAGGGGACCCACCAGGTGAGATCTGTGTGGGGCCGAAGGAGGAGGAGGTGGACGTGTTGATAGAGGAGGGTCAGAGCCCAGTAAGGTTCGCTGGTCCTCCTGCCGGTCTTCTGGCCAACTCTGTAGAGCCGACCTAGAAAACAAAAGAAGACACAATGGAAATGAGAAAAGTTACAAAGTAGGAGATCTGACATTGAAGCGCACGGTCAGGGAAAAGCAATCTTATCAAAAGCTTCTCTGTCACACCAAATCATGCTTCTGCCTGTTCTTTGGACCTGCAGTGAACTTTGACTTCATGCAGCATGTATTTAAGAGCAGGAGAAACTTGAGGATGACAGATTTTTGAGACTAACAACAGTTACAAGTGTAAAGATTTAAATTTTATAATAACTTTATTTTTAATTTTGTTGTTTTCATGCAGGCTGTAGCTTTAAAAATAGTGAAAAAATGTTACTATGGGGGTACTATTGGCCTAGTGGTCTATCCATGAGAGGCGCTTCCTCTGCTTTGTCCACTGTCCTGTCCTCTCAAAAATGAAGGCATTTAGGTTAATATTTAATATGTTTTATTTTCTATCAGCTGAAGTTCTGACATCTGTCTTCTCAATTCTGCTAAAAGAAGGAGGTCTCTGCCGCACACAAAGAGCACCATTAATCAATTTTATTAAAGCTTAAATTATTCAAGCATTTTTTTTCTTGCAAAACATGCTAAAAAGTTATCAGCTCATAACCCATTCACTAAAAAGATTACTATGACATGTTAATACTAACTGAAAAATAAGGCCGCACAGGCTCTGATGATATTATCAATATGAGGAAAAACAATAAAAAGCAAAATCAATCTGTATTTCCCTTCAGTACAATAAAATAAATTCATTTTAAGTTCTTGTTGTGTATTGTCGGGTTTTATTCGCTCAGTAATTTCAATAAAAGATCTAAATATTGAAAAGTAAGTTTCTATGTGCAGCTCATTTCTCTTGTTCTCTCCCTGTCTCGATGGTCTCCTTCCTCTTCCTGTCTGCTCTGCACTTGAGAGCGATTAGCACTCATGTAGAAGGAGGTGATGTAGAGCAGCAGGGAGGACAGGGGTCTACTCTCTCAGGCACACACTCATTGGAAACTTGTCTGGGCTATTCTAGTTATCAGTCGGTCTATATCAGTCTTTTAATTTCCAGGTTAGTTTCCATTCTAAGTTCATTTAGGAGGTTATGCTGGTGGTAGTGGACCGGCCGGCCACAGTCCAGTGTGGCTTATGTTCACTTTGGCTTTTTTTTTTCCCCTCTAATCAGTTTTCTTGATTTTTTAAACATGATTAGACTTCAAAACTAAGAAATCTTGAGGGTTTAAAACTTTGGTATTGCTTTCTTTTTGTTAGGGAGGCTATAACACAGCTTGTCTCAAACATTCATGTGTTACTCTACACCAGCCTGCTTATGGTTGACTTTCTTGAAAAGGCTCTGTGTGTTAAATGCTGTAGGTTTTGTGTTTGTTGCCATGGCGCTGTTGCTGTCTGTTCTTGCAGGGTTTTTAACATCTGAAAACTGTGTACCAGTGTGGCACAGGTGACACATGACACTTGAAACTGTTTTGCTGGTGTCTGCCTGGACATTTATTGTGAGTGTTGTACCTTTTTCTCCAAGAATTTTGTTTTTGACAGGTGCCTTATTTTCTCACTTTGTGTGTGTGTGTGTGTGTGTGTGTTTTCTTTTCATTTATTTTCTTCTTAAAATGAAGTCATGCTTTTTGAGCAACAAAAAAAGTGTTAAATGTAGAAAAAAAATCAGCCCCAAAGCCAGACAAATGAACAAACAACAATCAAAGATAAGGATGACATGTTATTTTAGCAGGAGTCCAACTAAAAAGAGAATTTAATTGGGTCTCTTGGGGATAAATCAGAATAAGAGAAGTGCTCCACAAGAACAGTGTTTAAACAAGTCCCTACGACTCCATGTTTGCTAATCCCAAACGTTTCATTGTCAAAGCTAACTCACCTGCTTCCACTGATTTGCTCCTGGTGGTCTGCTGATAAAGGGGGCAGAGGCAGGAACTCCCCTAGGCCTAAGGACTCTGGACTGTGGTCTGGGTGCAGTGGTAAAGGCGTAGCAGTGGGGATCTGACCAGCCTCTGCGTCGTCCAGAGACACTTTACTGTTGGACAAAGAGCGAAGCAGTGGAAGACGCAGCTTGAAGCCTCGTGGACGACCTGGGGAGAGAAGGAGGAAGAAGGAGGACAAAGAAAAACTGTCAGGGCCTGCAGGGTGACAGATGGATCCTATAACACTGAAGCAGGAGAAGAAAGAAATGAATGAGAAAGAATAGACAAGAGTGAATCAAGGAGAGACATGATATGAAAAGATACAGTGTGGTGTAGAAATTCTAGAGAGGGAAATAGACCTGACATGCTGTGAAAGCAAGAGACAATCTACAGGAATCTGGGGCAGATACAGTGATTACAATTTGGTTTAAATACAAGAAATCTGCTGAACAGTCTGACATGATTCCTAATATAATCAGTGTCCTACTTTAGATGCTGTTCTGCAGGGTTATCCCTCTGGAAAATTATAGCTCATGATAAAAGCATTTTGTAAAACCAAAAATACCCAAAATTCAAATATATAAAAGGACTACGCAAACACCAAAACCACCTGACTGTCTTGTAATATAAATATGTTTCTGCTGAACGATTGTTGACAGTGTCACATAAAAACCCAGTTTCCACAGAGGGGAGTTTGTCTCAAAGCTTGTAGCTGGACTTCAATTCAGGAAAGAGTGCATTATTCAGCTGTGGTGCTATAACTTTATTTCAAAGCACTCAATACCCTTTGATGTAAACACATGTATGAATTACTTGAATGTAAAATGTTCAGGCCTAGCAGGTCATCTGGGACATGTCTATTAAATAGTTCCAGGATTCAAACCATGCAACAAAAAACAAGTTTGTTTTCTACTCTCTTTTCGGAACAACCTCTTTTAATTTAAGGCTGAGCACCACTGTTCACTGTGGATATTCACTAACTGGTACTTCAATTCAATTGCTTCTTCATAATTGTTTCAATGACTCCCTATGCCCCTGTGAAGCACTTTGAACCACTGTGTGTCTGAAAGAAACAGGGAGAAGACTCGCCTGGTCCAACACACTGACTTGGTAAAAATGTACCAACTCCCACTGTGGTAAGTGAAGCTAAAACACCAACTCACTGATGATGCTGATGGAGATAAGGTACACCCAAAACCAATGTGGAGGTTACCATGGGACTGACCAAACAACCCTATTGCTAACAAACAAACAAACAAAAAAAAAATTTAAAGGGATATTCAGGTGTAAAATTAAGTTAGGGTCAAACACACCGTATCACTGAGTTAGACCAAACACAACTTGCCCACTTTCCTCCAGCAGCTGCTTGTTTGTAGGGGGGCCCTGATGAGTCAATCACAGAGTGCAGCTGAAAATGTATGATAATTACCTAATGCAATCAGACCGAGACACTAAGGCAGAAGAACTTCCACATCTGCAATGCAAAATGATAATAATGATGATTATTACTCCATGGAAATGATCCGCTGCACTCTGTGATTGACTCATCAGGGCTCCCCCACAAACAAGCGGCTGCTGGAGGAGAGTGGGTGAGTTGTGTTTGGTCTCTTGGCTAAGAATAAGAATAACTTTATTAATCCACAAAGGGAAATTCAATTAAAGAAAGAAAGAAAGAAAGAAAGAAATAAAGAAAGAAAGAAAGAAACCAGACAAAGATAAAAAGATGTTTGACGGCTTGGACTGTGGCTAGGACCCTATATGTACTGTTGATGAAGTTAGGTGCTGTTCTAAGCATTATTTATGGCTATAGAGTGGCTTTTTTTAAAGAGACGAAGACTGCTGTGTATTGCTATCATGCGGTCGTTACTGAAGTTGGTATAACTAGAGAAGCAAGTAGTCGGCAACATTCATCTTTCGAGGGGGTGTCTAACTCTGTGTTACAGTGTGTTTGACCCTAAATTAATTCTATGCTGGAATATCCCTTTAACTAGTTCAGTGTGAGAGGAGGAAGCCTGTAATTTTAGTAAAACACATCAAACCCGACTTGACAAACGGAGGAAGAACTTTGGTTAGTCGGTGGTTACCTGTGACGAGCCAGGTGGGCAGGCGGTGGTTTAGCTTCTCTGTGTGATCTATGGGTTCACTCTCTGTCATGACCTCGAAGTTCAGGATGAACATGATCACCACGCCATCCTCGTTCTTCACTGGCACCACATCCACCATACACAGGAAGCAGTGACCTGCAGGACAACAGATATAGAGAACGCTCAGACTGACAGATGTTGTTGAGAATTACATCCAAGAACTGAGTTTACATTGAGTATACAGTTTGACAAGCTTCTTTCATGCTGGAGTTCAAGATTCTCCTTTACTTTTAAAACAATTGCAAGATCACTGTCATGTGCACATGATCACACACACACACACACACACACACACACACACAGATAGAGATATATCCACAACACCCTGCTAATGAGAGCATGTATCTTAATCACACAAGCCTACTTTTCCACGTTCCACTCACTTTTTCCTCCACTCTGTGCTTAATCAGATCAAACACTCTCATCCATATGAGGCCCCACACGTTTGCTAATCTGCCACATGAGCGCTAAAACAGCTAAGTAAGCGTGAAATTAGACTGCACGTGACAGTAAGTGGCTCGCTGTTTACTATCAGGTCCATAATTCTGTCGATGTAACACACTGTACTGTACATGAAGAAAGCTAGTCCAACTAAGCTGCTGTTCAAGCTCTGACACAAGAAGGAGGCACCTTTGAGGTTTCAAGATAAGCATGTAAACATAGACGGGGACATGAAAAAGGATCTGTCATCTATATTTAAGACCCTGAAAACATCAAACAAAAGTGGGTGAAGACGAAATTGGTACAACTGCTAAGACAGAGTCGGAAAGCACCTCGAACACATTCCTAAATCTCGAGCAAAAACAGTTCAAATGCCTGCTCTTGGGGATCACATTGATGCTGAACAACACACAGACATTTCCAAAAGAAATTAAGAGGATAAATCTGCAAAACACAACAGTTACAACACACAGAGGTCAACATCATGGTCCACTAAGAGCACCAAAAGACAGCACTGAAATAAATGCAGTCCAGGTCCCTAATGAAAGACAGCAGTTGTCCTGCAGCTACATTGTTAAGCTGCATCATTTCAATTCCGTTTTAAAGGTCTTTTAAAGCAAATGTTTGTCTTAAAAACCACATTATAATAAAATACATTCAATTTGCAATGGTCAATAATGTCTATTCGAATTTAAGACAGCTGTTTCACTGGTCTCCGTAGTAATGCTCATCCTTACATGGATGGTTACAACTCCCTGCTCCAAGTGGCCTTTGTAATGTCCAATAGTCTGTCTACCATGTCCCACCATTCATGACACTTACCTGGACGGTGATAGTCAGTGACGGGCTCTACAAATGGCACCCGCAGCAGTTTGAGGAGCTAAAGGCTGACATGATACAACTGGACATACAAGTGTGTGCCTACTGCTGCCTGCATCGCACACCCGCCCGCCCTGTCATTCATCTCACATCATCGCTAGAGAGTGGGCTGAAATCCGATTGGACAACGGCATAATCCTGACACAGGAGGGAAAAAATATGAAACACAGGGGAAACTAAAGGATTACACCATCTGGCCCTATCCAGCATTGTGTGTGTCTGAGTGTGGGTGCGTGTGTGTCTATGTGCACACTGTTAGGAAAGTAACAAGGCTGGTGCTCATTCATAAGCTATCAGGTCATGCCCATTCATGCCTGTTTCCTTTGCAGCCATGATACTGCGTTCACAGCCTATCTAATCACTGGAGGTGTTGCTGCATCTCATCTTTACATACTGCTTTAAAATGATGCTGTGTTTACCTCGCCTGTTTGGTGAGACTTATCACAAAGGGAAGTGATAATGGCAGATGCAGAATTTCCTGTATCATCATTGTAAAGCTTATGCAGGAAATAGGAGTACCCAAGTATGCCTCGAAATAGGGATGGGCAATAAGTTAATGTTTACTATTTATCGTCAGAAAAATCCTCCATGATAAATATTTCAAGGATTCACGGAATCTTTATTGTCCCCGTGGGGCAAATTTGTTTACAGCCAGCAGTGCCACAAACAGACATAAGACAACTAGCACAACAATAAATGAATAAAAAAATGATTAAAAAAAAGAGACTAAAAACAATCACTTGTTTAAAAGACTTATGGTGGCAGGGATAAGAGATTTCATCAATCTGTTTGTCCAACATATAGGCAGGACGTACCTGCCATATTTGCCATCTCATGAAAATATGATAAATGCAAGTTAATGAAGTAAATGCAAGCAACTGACTCACAGCCATAGTCTGAACAGAGCAGAATAACAAACAAACATGGCTGAAGGTAACGAAGAAGACGTTTCTGAGCAGCTTGTTACTGAACGAGGCTCCACATGAGGGATTTCCTCCCAGATTGGGGCTTAAATGAGTGTAATCAGGTCTGCCTGACATCAGACAGTGGATCTGCTGCTGTTCACTCTGTGCAATAAGAGTTTTTAACAAATGTTGAAAATGTTTTCACATTTGAGACTTGTTTGATGTCATTAGTTTTCTCTAAAACCTACCACTTTAACTTGTGGTTAAGTATCTTGTTTGACTATTTCAACTGGTGGTCTCAAGACAAAATGAGTAGAAACTATTGGAGCGATAGATTGGAATCATAATATCTTTTTTGGGGACTTTTAACTATAGCCAGGATGGCAAATCTTATTGTGATAGATTTTTAGCCCATATCGCCCATCCCTAACCTTGAAATACATTTGAAAAAAGAAAAATAGTCCAGTGTTTGGTTGTCAAATGTAAGTGTTAACTCAAATCAGCAGATGATTTGTTCACACTATCTGAGGCTAGCCCCTGCTCATGACCACTGTGCCAGGGGGGTGAAAGATGGCTTAAAAAAATGATTGCATGAAACAAAGTAGGACAAGTTTTTCAACAACTGGTATAGGGTTGGTGTACAATACAAATTACTGCAGTAGAGACATTGAACAATTACCAAGAGGCAGAGAAATGCAGTATAGAAATAAAGGGTGTGATGTACCGAGAGGTCAGACCTTCTTAAAATGTGCATTTGAGCTTCCCACTTTAATGTGACTTTGCCCACAGTCTCCATTTTATGTCATTTATATGTGATAAAAATGTGCTGTCTCATTTAGAGAGTCACAAAATTAAAATGTCAAAAAAAACAAAAAAAAAAAAACACCTTTACATCTTATCATCATTTATATCAATCCAAACTGGTTATTATGTTTTCAAGTGTCTTTAAGCAAAAATGTATCCTGGATGGGGGAATCGTCTTGTAACAGGGTTGTATTATTTTCAGACTGTTTACAGTAACTGCAGGTTTGTACTACTGGAAAGCTTACTCTTTTGCACACAAAAGCTGTCTTAATAAACTTGATCTTTGTGTTCAGGGTTGAGTAAAAACAAAGCAGATGAGGTTGCATTAACGGATCACCTCAAGGATTCGGATTACCGTGACATGGTGGTATTAGAAGACATGGGGATGAATCTCAATTTTCAATCCCATGATGTGAGACATTTTCTGTATTTGTGGAAAACAGAGTGTGTAATATTTTGAAGGTATATCAGCAATGACGCTTGTATTTACTCAGCAGTCTACTAAACAAACTGTAAGGACAGAAAACTGTGAGTATGCATTTTTCTGTTGCTGACAGCACACACAGATGTGTGTCTGGTGGATGACAGATGTGGTTTATACACACATGTGCATTTGCGCAGACATGTGCACGCTTACGCACAGGACACACTGCAGGATTAAATTTGTACAAAGAGGATTTATCTGTGGTTTATTGTTTCCAGTCTAATACATTATAAGATAGAGTATTTATTGTCAATTCCTCAAATGGAACCAGAGCACTCTGTGATGTGTCACTGCCCTTACTGATGAAAATCTGTGTTCACTCTAAATACATACAAACATATTGGGATGAATACGTCACACTGATGCATCAATGCATAAGCACACATAGTGAAATGTGTGTTATTGTAGACAGGCACACATATATAAGTGGGTTTATCCACATGTGTGTTGTGTATATGTCCTATATTTGTCAGAAAAGTAAAACCCCAATACTGAGCCTGTACATTTCAGACGCATCAGAACATGGTAACTGACCGTCACAGACCGAGAATCTAACTGCATCTAAAAAAAAGAAAAAAAGAAAAAAAAAAAAAAAGAACCGAGAGGTTAACAGGGCAAACGCCATTTTTATCTAAATGCTCTGTCTGGATGAAATCCAATTCGGCTTGTAGTATCTGATAATCTGATTCAGCACTGCTGATTTACAAAGCTCCCGGAGATTATCACAATGCTCCAAAACAAATCTAAAATGAAAACACAGGAGAAGCTGTTCACCGCAGATGAGGGACAGGCTGATGATCATACAGTGTAATGTCCAACTTTAAAAAAAAAAAGACACCGCATAATCTTTAGGGCACAGGTATAAATGTTTGTCCTTAACATACAATAAAGTGTAACACACTACTGATACCCTCTAATGTCACGTTGTACATGAGCTGAATGCTACAGGCCAAAACAGCCAATAAACCACTATAAACTGCTGAGACAGGTACTCTATCTATGCCCAGTGGGGGTGGGGGGTGGGGGGGGGGACTAGTAATCTTTTTAAGGAGTAATTTGAGCATCGGCATTTATTTTGATATACACTTCAAGAAAGACGACAAGGCTGTGACCTGCTCTGAACCGGCAACTTTGAATAGTCTTTTTCAAGTTCATGAAAATGAATCCAATAATATATAAATGATATACTATTGCTTGTGTCCGTCCCTACCTTAGTGCTTCTGCTGATCCGTCCTACCATACATGCTGCAGGCAGCATGGTGGCAACAGATGGTCCAACAAAGAGCTACACATTTGCATAGAAAATGCACAGGAGCTTCCCCAGGCACTCCCTAAACACACTGTAATTTATATAGTAGTGTGAATTATCATCTGTACTTTAAGATTACGCAAAAACAAAAGGTTCTTTCCAGGAATGACTCTGATGTTACTCAATTTAATCATATATAGATAACATTTATACAAATTCCTCAAGAGCAGATAGATTCAAAAAGGGAGGCAAGCTGTATTGATGCAAATATAAGACAACTTTTTCCTCAAAATACTTTTGAGAAAAGTGCCTAATATTCAAGGTTTGATAACTAATGGGGCCAATGCTGCTGTTAAAAACAGAATATTGTTGTGTTTACAATACCAGCTCCATAAAAAAAGAACGGTGTGGCATTAAGATTTACCATAAAATTTACTCGCTTTGTGAGATCTTTAGCTTAGCAATAAACTCTGCATGTTTCAGTGACAACAAGAAGCTTTTTTGTCCCACAGAGAAAACTGGTGTTTATTTTTTAAGCTGTTGAGGTTGTTTCCCTGAAAAACTAAGGAAATCTGTGTTTAGTACTTTTAGATTTGAATAAAATAGTGTCATTTTTGTCATTGGCTAACAAAGCTAGACGAATGCTACCATCTTTGATTTGGCCAATTAGAAGCTGAATCTGATCTCAGCTGATCAGTAAAGGTCCAATTAGAGGCAAGGACAACCTGAAACAGACATCCCAGCTTTGTCGTCAGTAAAGAAACATGACAATCTAAAGATGTTTTGAATAGATTCATCCTATTTCATCTATTTTACTCTCAGTACATCTCTCCTCTGTCTGTGCATCAATATACTATATGTGCTGCTCTATTCAGGGCTGTACAATGCTACCCTGTATGACAACTGCTCTCTGCCACCTTTAGACAGCTCAGGCTCAAGGTCTGACTCCTTTCAATCACTGAATCAGGTGATAGAAATGAAAAACTGGAATTAGAAATCAAGCAGCCGAATGAGGAAGGACGGATGAATAACAGAAAAAAGTCAGATGAGAGGATGGAGGGTGTGATCTAGGCATAGAAAGGAAGCCAAGGAGGGATAGGGTGGAAAAAGTGAAGACTATAGAGGGCAGAAAAAGTTCTAAAGGAAAATGGAAAAAGGAGCAATTAAAGAGAGACAGCAAGAACAAAATACAGAGACTCTGGAGGGTATTGTTGTCAGGTGGCTCTCGGAGGACAGGGAGCAAAGGATTAGCTGTTTAGGAACATCCTTCTTCCAGTGTAGCAGGAGATAAGAGAGGATTGGTGAGGAGTTCACAGAGATTTGGCTTCCTCCCAAGTAAACTGACGTCAGACTACAAACATCTCTGCAGCTGCAACATTCAAGATGAGACAACACCCGAGGGCAGCCAGGGGGCTGTCAGCATCTGTCCTCTCTGTGTGACCTTTCAGCCCAGGATAGAGGTGTACAAGCGACCAAACACTTGTGTGTCAGAGAGCATTGTTCAATGTGCTGGATAAGAAATTAGTCTCATAATCCCTGCTATAGAACAAGAGGATTGAGGGAATAAAGATTAGTGTTCAATCAAACAGATCCTCACTTTGACCTGAGGTGACAGGATCAGGTGTGGGGCTGCGAGACGCAGAGATAAAACCAATTAATCTGTCCATGAAATAAATGTCATGATCTTTACAGCTTTAGATCTCCTTTGGGAATCAGTAAAGTTCTGACTTTGAATCATATAGTCATACTGTACATGTATATAACCCTTCACCTGTATGTATTACATCAAACAGACAATATCCAACAGTATGTGTCACAGGTTTTAACAGTAAGACACTGTTTTTTTCTTGTTCCTGATCAAACTCACGTTAAGACTCAACTGAATGTTTATTTTCTTTTACTTCTTCTTTCACTTTTTCTTCTTCTACTTAAATTTGTTATTTTGATGATCTGATCCATTTCATGCTTTACTTTGCCTACAGTTATATTACAACCCTTACGAGTCCTACATCGTTCCTGTTTTTAATTCTTATCACTAAGTTGTTTCTTTTTGTTTAAAACCTCGTGCTGTCAATGTAAAATTGGTGACTTTGTCCCTTCCAGCACACCATAGTTAAGTTGCAACATTGCCTTCATGCTTTCTGCTGCTCTGATGGAAAATAACCACAACACTTCACTTCTGAAAGGCATATAACTCCAAAACAGCTAATTCAACCAGTTTAAATTAAATCTATTTAATGTCAAACAGAATCCAAGTATCACTGATGTTCTTTGTACAATAAAATCTTTCCAGTGAAAGATAAAACACAAAAACTGTCTTTCACAGGCACTGGATTTTAAGAAAAAAAAAGGAAAGAAAAGAAAAGAAGGTTTATGTCTGGGCCTTCATCCTTTACTTGGAGAGGACAGGAAAGAGGATAGAGCAGGAGACAAGGTGATAAAGCAGAGGAAGACATGGGCTGGAAGCAAATCCAAGCCAGCCTCCTTACACACAACCTCCACACATGGGGCTAGCAGACCTGGGGCATGCACCGTTAGGCCAATGGCTCCCCACAGGACTACACTTTTAAACTTTCTCCTACCTCCAACCTTTAAGTCAGAGTTTCAGACCACACTGTAGTAGTAGTGCAGCATGTATTTGAATAATACATGTACAAGTCCAGATCACTTAGAGTACTGCATTCACTGCATTCATTTAATTACAAACCCAAGACATGATTAGAATTAGTTAACAGAGTTCATGTGAGCAAAAAAAAGGGTTTTGAAATTCAAAATAACAGACTTTTAACATATGGACCCTGAATGACCATTACAAATCTGCAATTAATCAGAGCTGAATTAAATCATTCTAATCATAACCCTTTCACTGGAACTATCAGGTAATAAGTAGTAGAACTGGATTTAAAAGAAAAACTGGAGTGAAAAATGGTGAAAACGGCAGCACTGAGAACTGAACTTCAGAACAACTGTCTGTCATCACAGCCTTTTTAAAGCTTCTGTGGGGAACTTTTAGTTTGTATACATTTTGGCGCCCCCCCTGTGGACAAAGCAGTCTTTGCTTATCTTGTTTGCTACATGCTCAAGTAGTGATATTTGAAAGAATTTTATCCTGCTCATTTTTGATAGTCAAATGTATAATTTTCAAAATAAATATATGTTGAGGGAATGTTAAGGTAAAAACAGTGCTGCTGCTCAAGCTGCTTGGCTGACATCAACCCCATTACACTTTTTACAGTATTAAAAATAAGGATGTAAAAATCTTCAATATTGTTGCTTATAGTCTTGCGTGCCTTAGGACATTATGAAAAGCTGTAGATTTGAATTTTAGTGTATTTCATAAACTTGAAAAAACTCCTCATAGGAGCTTTAAATTGTTTTTTAACATTTTAATTGGACAAAGCCTATCACTTAAACAAAACATATTTGCTATTCTGATTCCTATTAATATTCTTTCTTATTACCGCTCATTCACATGCAAAATTATTGTGTGCTTACATTGGCTAAAATACAAAGCAAAATAAGAAAAGATATAAGGTTTGTATATTACAGTTATTCAAGTCATAGAAAAAGGAGAAAAACGGAAGGGCCAGAGAAGGAAGGTAAAAGAGAAAGAAGGGGAAAATGCTGTAATGATTTATCCATGCGCCATCAATAGACTACATAGTGCTTTCAGTCAAATGCATACAAAAATAATAATTAAATGACAACAAAAGAAAATAGGTTGTAATTTTCTCTGGGATAACATAAAATTTTGCTTTGTGTCAACACTATCTGGATGATGTAAACTTCCCAGTAAAGTGACACATCTACTCCACCTAGTGGAAAACAGCAGTTATTGCACACCTGTAGTCTGGTCACAGAGAAAGACATTCAATATTGATGCTATGACACATAAATAATACTATACGTCTGCTCACGTATGTACTGACTGTATATAATCAACATATAAGTCTCTGATTTTCCTTCAGGAGCATCTGCTCGTCTATCAGACTATCTCTGAGATTTCTCTTTGAAAACACGTCGCCATACTGTAAAGTTCTTTGGAAAGTCTAATAACTGAACAAATATGCAAACACTTTTATGTCACTGCTGTCACATAGTTTTGATAGAAGTTTTGCAAAGAAAATAAAAAAAGTTGTTTTTTTAAAAGTGTCTTGTGTCAGATGAAAACCTTACTTATCTCCAAAAAGTGTCTTCTAGTCAAAGACAGCCTTACTTTTATTCCCCCACAGCTGTTCCTGCCTGCAAACAATGTACACAGATCTGTGTGTATCAATCCAGAATGCTGGTTCATGTATCTTTGCCTTGTTTCTGAAAACTCCTACTTAATGTGAGAAAACAAGAGAAAGGGGGACAGGTCTGTGAAAGCCAGAGAGATGTAAAAGGATGAGGGTGTGAGTTGTGTTTCCTCTCAGCTGCTCTGCTCTGCATCAATCACACAGACCCCCACACATTTAGTGACAAAGTGACACGAGAAGATGGAGGAGGGGGAACATCTCATTCATAAACACACCTCAGATTCATCACTCTTTGGCAGGGAGAAAACTCGAGGAGGAAAAAAAAAAAATCGGATCTTTGTATCCACAGATCCACTGAGATGGTTTAAATATTCTACAGGCTGGCTGGACGCAGGCCAACTGGCAGAGCTTGTTATGTTCCCGAGCACATTCAGAGCCAAAGAGAGCCTGCTTAAATCCAAACCACTCAGGACAGGCTGACAAGCACACTTGTACAATTGCCTGAAAATGTCATTCATCACAAAGAATACAGAGTGAACAAAGCTGGACTGCTGATTAATGATAATGGATGATATTACAGTGTATTGATCTTGTGTAGTTTCTGATTTTAAAGCGAGTTCAGACAAAGTGAGCAGAACTGCAGAGACAGGAAGCGATGACAAGCATTGGAGATGTATGAGCAGACTACAAGAACTGTGAGTGGGATCTTGTTTTATCTGCAGTGGTTCAGACACTGCTCACAATAACACACACACAGCCATGCAGAATATTGGACATCTGCCAGTATCTATGTGTGCCACATTTTAGGGAAAACAAAGTCTCTCCTGTACTACAGTCTACCCTTTTCTCTTATCTGTGACAGCCTCTCTCAGAAAAACACATCAATCAAGTCAAACATTTGAGTCTGCCCTGACTTACAAATATACATTACATGTTACATATATGTTAATTTGGTTATGTTCATGCTGTCCCAGCTGATGTATTGAAGGTGATTGTTAACATGAGGAAGCTGTCATTGCTCGCACATTATGAATGCATCACTTCACTGGCTATAAAAATCTGCTAATGTTTTGAATCTGCCAACACAGATGGTTAATTGATAGAGCGATCATCTGCCAATACCGATAATATTGTGCGTCCCTGATAAAGACTTTTTCATTTCACAACACTTTGCCTGTAACTTCTCTCTCTCTGTAAATATGAATGAAATAAACTTATCACAGAAATTGCAGAGCATTGATCAAGTCAAACTCAGTGTGTAATAAACCGCATATTCTGCACACCTGGCTGCATATTATGTGTATATAGTCATACATAAAAATATCAGAATTTTTCAACTGTAATATATTAACATGTACATAACAGCTGTAAGTGACACACATTAATACAGCATATCTTTTTAAAAACATTTTTTAACTAATAGTTTCTTCATTCTTTAATCTATCTTTTGTATTTATCACTGCTGTAAATTTGGAATTTTCCTGTGTGGGACTAAAAAAAGGAATATATGACCTTAAAACCTTGCCAGATAACAGTGACAACAGTGAAAATGGGTACATGGTTAATAGTCTAAATGTGATATTTCTTTTTCTTTTGTACTGTGTTCAGGAGTTCTTTTTAGTTTAGTTTTATCTTGGGGATTGTTTTTCTCAAGTCAGGGAGGGAATGATTTTAAGGTGGTGCAACTTTTCAGTTTCACAGACCGTGATTGTAAATTAACTTGTTTGTTTTGTTGCTGAAGTTGGAAATACAAAAGTTTGTCTTGCTGTCATGTTGAGCCCAAAGAGAGATTTTTTTTAGTTTTGTTTTTTTACGTATTCTACTCTTTCGAATCTTGCTTCTGAAAAAGATGTGAAAAGATTATAAGTTACAGTAGGAATTGGGCGATGCCAATCAGCTTTCAAGGAGGCTAATGTCACTCCCTGGCCACCTGCCACCTCTGGACATACCTTGATGAGTAGGGGTGGGAGAAAAAAAATGGATACAGCATGGTATCACAATATTTTGTCTGGTGATCTATCTATCTGATCGTCTCATTTACCAATTATTGATTTCTCAAATTAATAGCTAATATAAAGTCAAATCTATGGTAATGGAAAAATAAAATCAACTGTTCATCTAGTGAGGTTGGCAGAGGTGACATCAGAGAGCAGGAGAAAGCACAACAAATATATAAAAGGTTTGCAAGATGTGCTACATGAAAATAAAATACTGTGTAAATAAGACAAACATAAAGTAAAAGCCAAATGCTAAATTAGCTAAACAGTTGAAAAAAAAAATGTATAAATTGAATTTACTGTATCACAATACTCACTGTATTGCAAAATGTTCAAAATTGCAATAATATTGTATCGTAGCCCAAGTATCATGATAATATCGTATAGTGGGGCCACTGGTGATTCCCAACCCTAGTAATGAGCGGTCGAAGGTTAAAGTTTGACCCTGCGATGCTACTGAAAGGACTACCATTTGACCCATAGGGTTTCGTGCCGTACCAGCCTAGCGCAACAGAAGCCCCATAAGTGAAAAGACTGTATGTAAAATGTCAAGATGATTAAAATGCAAAAATAAAGTAAATTATCTTGGATAAAATGAACTTATCTGAAAAAGGAGAACAGTGTTTCATCAATGGCATGAACAAGGTATCAATCATTTTCTCCTGCATCACATAGGCAAATGGATCCCTGCTCCATCACCACGACTGTCACCTTTACAACCCCTATTACATCTATCTGTGCACAATCCAAGGACTCAGTGGCAGCTGTGAACCAAAGGCCTATATTGATCAACATGCCATACAAAGTGTAAGTGGAGGTGAAAGGACATAGTATTTACTTTATTTTAACCAACTGTGCTTCTCACTTTGGGTTAATTATAGTTTTCTCAGGTTCTAGTTAATTATAATAATTGTAACACCCACTCAGAACAGTTTACTGCAATGACCGAATCCTGCAACTGGAAGAGGAAAAGTGGTAAATAAAAACAAATACATGTGCCATGTTGTCAGAGAATGGGTCTCTGAGTTTTCATGGTGAGAAAGTTTTTAGTACTTTGTGTTCTCTCAATAATTAACTTACTGTCTCATATGTTAAAAAAGTGCTTTACTTAACCACTAGATGGCAGGACCGAACAACTTTTACCTCCTCTAAGGGAATCAGCATCGTAGTAAAGTCAGCTGCACACTGAGCGGCCTGCACTTCATATCGCCTTCAGTCACGAGTGTCCACTGGGTTTACCTGGCTACACTACACCACCGCTCTCACACAGGTGTGTTGTTCTGAGCAGACTGTACAGGGAGCTGGACGACTGAGTGGAAAAATAAAGTGGTGTGTCTGTGTGCCAGTGCTTGTGTGTGTTTGCGGCATTTGCCAGTGTGTGTGTGAATGTCACTGAGACCATTAATATTGGTGTTACAACCCCTCCATCCCTCTGATCTTGGCCACCAGCTGTCCTCTGATAAGTGATGTAACATTACTCCATCTATCAGCATCACACACACACGCACACCAGACACAAAAACATTCAGATGCTGTGTGGCTGACCCTTGCACTTTCTTTTCTCTAGATACAAGATGAGAAGCACTGGAAGGACAAACTACCACAGACAGCAATTCATCAGCCTTTCTCACCTGTAATAGAGACAAATAGCCAGTGTTGAGCTGTTTGTTTATGAGGCAAAGTGGAGGCCTGATAATAAAAAATTGTCCTGTGTTGGTCTGTTTGTATGTGAAAGCCTGTTTTGGATCATGCATTTGGTATGCATCAAAAATACATTTAATGTAAAACTTTATTCTTTACTGTGTGATGCTCATAATGAATGGTTCTGCCCTCTACTGGTGGGAAACAGGACTACAATGAGCTGTGCACATGATTGATGCAGCTGAGATAAAGGGAATGTGGTGGTTAAGAAGTTGACAAAGCTCCACACTGACTAGGGGATCCATTAGACCAGCTGTTCATCCCTTGGGGACACCTGAAGTGGATAAAAGATGAGGCATGCTGGGGGTGAGTGGAGGCCTGGACTCAGGTTGTTATGTGGTACTTATCCAGGCCCAGAAACCTTAAAGTGGATGACTGGATTGTTACACACAAGTCCAAAACTCTAGGGTAGCCACCAATAAATAAAAGAACAAACAACACAAATTGAAAAGTTGCATCTAACAGGCTACTGTGAGCTGAATTTCATCAAGGTTGTTATGGACAAAGTTTAGGAGGATGCTAGTGCTGCTTAAAGGGATATTCTGGCATAAAATTACGTTACATCATCTTTTTAACTTTGCCTGATTTCTTAAGCAGAAAGACTAAACACAACTCAGCTACTCTCTTCCAGCAGTCGCTTGTTTGTAGCGAGACCTCGGGCCAGACCATTACAGACTGTTGCGGGGGGAGGCAGCTTAATGAAGAACATTTATGATCATTACTTTATAATTTCCTTGAAGTAATAATCACCATATTAATCATTTTGTGCTGCAGACGTGGTAGTTCTTCTGCCTTAGCATCTCTGTCTGATTGCATTTCCATCAAGAAATAAGCCGGAATATCCCTTTAATTATGCAAAAAAGTCATCTTTGCATTTATTTTAGCTGATGGCTAGCTCGTGTTTCTTTACTGTGATTATTCACTTTATGCAGCATTTGCAACTTTGTTGGGCATTAATCTGAGCTCTGAATGGTGATGTAATATAGCCTACTGGCCTGTAGGGGCATCATAGCACCATATAATTTCCTAGCGTGCTAAATTGTCCATCAAGCTCTGGTCGTGACTCCCTGGAAAGATCAGAGCATGACAGGAGGGTGCACTCCATTCATGACATTTGACTAATTAAGTGCAACACTCCAGGTGGCACCTATAAGGTTTAATCTTAATTATCTTGTTTCTATTATCATGGGAGGCCAAAATCATAATTGAAATGAAAACTTGATAAAGTGCCAAGCCATAGGCTTTTTTTTTTTTTTTTTCTTTTGTCAAAGCTTGGCAATCATGCAGCTGAGACGACTGAGATAAGAGAGACATCAAGAGGTCTTTTCTTTATTTCTTCATAAACTTCCAAATGCAGTCAGATCAGTTGAACTATAAATTTTATGGTACTCTACCCCAGTTATCTATTAGTGAAAACACTGAGTAATAAAAATCTGATTCCATAAAAACCAATTGTTCTGATGTCAGTTTTATTCGAGATGAATGAAAAGGATGACTGATTGAATGAACACAGCAGGAAAATGTCACATCAATCTAACATAATGAATCACCCACTCCTAATTCATCACGCCCATCTATTTTCACTCCCTACTACTTACTATTAGAGCAAAGTTAATCAGAAAGGCTGGATCCAATCAGGATCAGCCTTCCTCTGCTCTCATTGAACTCTCCGTCTCCACACCCTCTTTTATTGAATGGATGGAGAAATGAGAGAATGAAGGTGATATCAGGTGACTGATCACAGATTGAGGTCTTCATTTAACTCTCACGCTTGATCAGCGCACCTCAATAAGCAGACAGATGGGGAGATGAAGTGTAATCAGGCGGTCCAAAGACCACAGCTGAAGCCTTTCACTACCTGCTAAATGACCAACATACTTTGTGTAGTACTTGAGTACTACACAGAGTCAGGGGCCCTAGAAGAGCATGATATGATATAATGCATGGAGTAACTTCCATCCATCACAAACAAATGACTCTTAATTGGTCATTTATCTCTGGGATTACAAAAACTGTACCTAAACATGAGGCTTTACATCCAACTAATAGAGTCAATGTTCACAATTTTATCGAAGTACAGCTTCTTTACAGTAAGTAATCAATTTCAATATTTTTCTTTTAATATAAAACACAATGATGTCCTAAAGATTGAAAATGTTAGCTACACAACAACAGCAAAGAGGCAGAAAAGAGACTAAAAATGACCATGAAAAGATGCATAAAGCAAAAATACATAGACAAAAAGTGTCTAAAGAAACAAAATACTAACAAAATCAGAGATAACATGACCATTAAGAGATGAGAAACATGTATGAATTTTAAATGAAGTCTATAAAGTACAGGCCAAAAGTTTAGACACACCCTCTCATTCAATGCATTTTCTTTATTCTCATTACTATTTTAATTGTAGATTCTCAGTGAAGGCATCAAAACTATGACTGAACACATGTGGAATCATGTGCTTAAGAAAAAAGTCTGAAATAACTGGAAACGTTTTATATTTAAGATTCCTCAAAGTAGCCACCCTTTGCTTTTTTGATAGCGCTGCAAACTTTTGCTTTTCTCTCAATGAGCCTTATGAGGTAGTCACCTGAAATGGTTTTTACTTCACAGGTGTGCCTTGTTTGGGTTACTTTGTGGCTGACAGAGTCAGTCACTAAATACTTCTGTCATCAAGAGCAAAGGATGGCTATTTTAAAGAAACTAGAATATAAAACATGTCAGTTATTTCACACGTTTTTCACAAGTACAAAATTCTACACGTGTTCATTCATAGTTTTGATGCCTTCAGTGATAATCCATAATGTAAAGAAAAAATAAAGAAAAGACACTGAATGAGAGGGCGTGTCGAAACTTTTGGCCTGTACTGTATATTCTTTTCTGAAGTTTCAAATCCAAAACAACACTACAAATATGTGCATGTGAATCTTAGCAAATCAGAACAGCATGAAAAAGATCCATATTTGGCATGTTCATATTTTAAATCCATGTTCGGTTGATCTTGGGGACTATACAAATAGTTGGATTGGATTTTTATCTTAGACTAAAAACTAAAAAAAAGAGTTTCTTGAAATTGCGCACCAAATATGAAAAATCACCTCTTCATAAAAAAAGCTTATTTGTAGACATGTACTGCTAGGAATTACAGACTCAACCCATCTTTTAACATTTAAAAAGACAAAGAGGCGGAGCCAAGGTAAATCTTTAGTCACAATGCATTCAAAGTCATACAAAATTCACCCCCAACAGCATGTTCGCAGCCTCAAGTGGACAGTCAGCGAACTGCAGTTTTTAAGCACCGGCATTGGCTTATTTTTTCAAGAACAGAGGTTAATGTATGCAGTTAAATAAATGAATTAATGAATGAATGAAAAATAAATCAATAAATAGCCTACGCTTTGCATTTTCTCTTTTATTGTGTCTCGAATTACCAGTTTTCAATCTACATACATGTCGAGCTCAAAGGATGAAGCTAACAGCTCATTAAAACACGATTAACTTGTCCCCGCAATATCACTTTTAAGTGGTTGATATAATAAAATAAAATAAAAATACATATATGCCAGTAATGAAAAAGTTTAAAAGTCTGGGTATATAATTTTGTCCCAAGTGAACTCTTTTATAGTGACATTCAGGTACCAACAAGGGTCAAAAAGTGACAGGAAGTGGGTGATTGTTTCCAGGCTGCAGGTTTGTGATATACCCAACCTGTGACAGATCAATAGCCAAGCTGTCTCTACCACAGACAGTATGCAAGACTGCGGTTTCACACACATACAGCAGAGTCAGCTGACTGTCTCACCCCGCTCTGCTCATGTCACACACACTGCTATTAACAGATTACCTGTCAGCACTGGAGGACAGTCACACACACCTGCGCTAATGGAGTCCAGCGCGCCTGTTAGTCTGAGTAAAGAAGCTCATGTGTACACACCTGAACGCATGTCTCACACACCACAGACATCTACACATGTGCATACAGACACACTGGCTACTGCAGATAACATGTCAGGAGGGTTTCAGAGCACAGGAACTGCATGTTACAAAGGTGAAAAGGTTAAAGCTCAAATCAATTAACCCTTTGTTTGATTACATTATCCAAGCCGATACAAGAGATCAAATCTGTTACAGGAATACATCACAAGTATTTAAGGTAACAGATCAGACACCCAGTGGGGGAAACATGATGGATTTTAATGTCCGATATTCAGAGACAAATCTAAGACGAATCTATATTAGTCTGAATTTTTTTGGTCATTAGTGGTGTATTTTAGCTTTTTATCATCTTGTCTTCATTATGGAAAAAAAAGGCCACTGACGAATATTTATCGTCACTGCATCTACAAGCTAATGCATTTTCCTCCAATGCCGTAAAGACCCACTCCGATGAAAATCATGTTTTTCTTGTTGTCTACATATTTGTATGTCATTTTGCTGATGCTACCGGACATATCATGAGAAAAAAAAGTGCAAAATTGCATTTCTGAGTATTTATGCATTCAAATCGCTGTGAATCTCTGGCAGACCCAAACAGCAGTATTGGACACAGTGAGATTTCCTATGTCACAATTCCAAGCTTCGCCCCTGGAGCCCTGCTATGCAGGCCAGACTCAGAGAAATACAGAGGACTATTGCAAAACAAGCGTGTACATTAGTGGATCCCAATGCTTGTAAAAAAGCTAATTATGATATTAGCTTTCATCATGTCCCTAAAGACATTAGTGTCCAAGAGCTGAATCGCTCCTATGTTACCTGCTACTTCTACTACACCAGCAATGTTAGGCACTGTCTCTGCCCACGACTCAGAGGTGAATTGCTAAGGAGCGACTGCAGCTCTGCAGAAAAAAGCCCTTGAAAATGACACAGGTAACTCTTGGCTTTTTTTTTGGATTTTGGCTAAAAACTTCATAATCTCAATTTAAAGACCAATGAGAACATTTGAAGTGGTAAAAACAAAAACAAAAAAACAACAACCGGAGTGGGACTTTAAATCTACTTCAGAACATTGCAAGAGATCAGTCCCCTCAGCAACACCAGACTTCTTTTAAGTACTTTTAAACTGACTTACTTCAAGACATCTGCCATCTGTGCTTGTTGACATCCAGGGGGAGGAGCATAATAACATGATGGGCTCTATTTTCGTTCGCGCCGGTGAGGCGGCGGAGGGCGGCGAGCCCCGCGCAGTTGTATTTTCGTCTGGCGGAGCCCGGTGTAAGGCGAGTTTGGTATTTTCGTGGACTGAGTCGCATGGAGGCGAGCCGAGATCCGCCAAGCTGGGCGTGGTGGCGTGGCAGGGGGAGGTGTTGACAGAATCAGCTGGCGCAGTGACATTTTCGTGCTCGCCACTGGCGTGTAACGTGCGCTGAAAGCTCGCTGATTCAAACCTGGTCAGCTTTCAGCGCAAGGCGGAACGCAGCTGATCTAGTGGTATTTTGGTAGACCGGCGGCGTATCGACATACGTCACCGATGCCTCAGCAGCAGGTTTCCACAGTGTCAGGCAGATTTCAGTGCAATAAATAATCATCAACAACTATTAATCTGAGTCAGCACATACATTTAGATCTATATCGATATATTCTGATCTATATGTGATCTGATGAGCGCGTTTGGCACGTGTTTGGGCACACAACCTGACCGAATCAATACAGCTGAAACTGCATCAAATTAAATTAAATATCTAGTAAATAAACACACATGATGAAGTTAACAAGATATGTAATTCGTCTCCCTCCTTTTCTTTCTTCCTCTAATTTCTCGCACAGCTCGACCTGGACACGTCTCCGTGTCCTCTGTCCGTCTTCCTGCTGCTGCTGCGGCTGAACAGATGATTTGTTTCAGTGCTCAGATGCGTTATTTACTTTAAGCCGACATACGGATATTATAATATTCAGTTTTGTGGGCCAAATTTATTTTATATGCCAACATCTATGAAAGAAAGAGCCAGGCCACGGAGCGCGATGCGTCATTTACGCACAGATGGTTCTGATTTTAATGCCATTTTTGGAGTTTATGTTGTGATCTGTGCGCTAAACCCACCTTTGTCACGTGAGGTTTGAATATATGCAACTTTATGTGAGTGTCTTTATTTGTGGAAAAGGGTGTTTGTCTTACCAGTGGGTCCAACATTACGCACACCAAATCCATCTGTGCTCAGATGAGAGAGTGTGGAGGACACTTGTTGAGGAGCTGCCCTCTGTCGCCATCGTGTGGCATAACTGTCTTCAGACATCTCTTGATCTCTTTGACTACTTCATGAAAATAGTAATACGCCTCGCCGGTGGCGGATTTAAAGGCAAGGAGAGGAGCTTATGTGATTGGTGAAAACAGGTCTCGGCTGTGTTAAACCGACTCCACGCCCTCTCTCCTCCCCGTCTATGACTTATGCTGCCGGGAGGAGCTGAGTTAGGGAGGGGGGATACTTACGCCGGGCTGCGCGGCTCACCAAAATACCAAAATGTGCTTGGGAACGCCTTGTCAGCGCAGCGGATCTGATTGACGCTGCGCTTGCGGCACGTCTCCGGCGAGGCACCAAAATAGAGCCCGATGATAGAAACAGATGATGATCTCAAAGTAAAATCCAAATCCTGAAGCTGACAGTAACAGAAGTTTAGTTTTTAAGAATACACCTCTCAAAGATAATTTCTAAATGTTTTCATGTGGATTTGAAATGTTCTGGTCCTGTTTAAAAATCTTATTAGCCTCTATAAGAAGTCTAACAATGTGGAGAGGATTTACAAAGCCTCATTAGCAGAGCCTCTACATATATGCTGTATATACTCCTTCAGCACTTCTTCAATTATAGAGACTCTGGAAGTGAAAAGGACTCCCATTACTTCACAAAGGCCAACTGCAATTTTCTTTATTCTCTCATTGTGACATGTTTCATTGTGTGAGCAGCAGGAAGAGTGCATGTAAGCCTGTGCTGTATTCAATATGTTAGCATGAAATAAGAAATTTAAAAGAGACAGAGAAAGCACATCTTTACATTATGAATTATTCAACACTATTCTGAAAGTGAAGATTTTTTCATCCAAGATATGGCTGGGTCTGTTTCATCTCTCAGTGATATACTACCCAGCATTTATTTAAAGCATCTATCTGTGGTAGATTGCAATGTGCGGCATTGAACAGTCAGGGCTGAACAGGTGTAATGCCAAAAAATAGAAAATGTCTGGAGTGGTCCTTCCAAGTCATTTGCATTCTGCCTACTATGTGCAAAACTAAATCTACACACTAACGATCAACTGAGATATTAAAAACAGCATGAATTTTTAAACAAAATAAAAATTGGCCTGTGCATTGCTGGTAATTAGCATATCAATAATGTGAGGGGTACTTAAAGTTGTGTAAATACCATTTCTGCACAAGTAAATGCCCTGTCATTAACACGGCTGACTCTTTAACGACTTATCCCGAAGACTTCAGAGCCAGAGTGAACTCAGAGTGCCAAGAAAATATGCTAAAATGCTTGATAGAACAGATGTTAAAGCTTAATGGTTAAAGAGTAGCCAAACTGGCACAGAGGTGCAAAGATGAATAATCAAGGGCATATGCAAAGGCTTCATCAGGAACATTACTCTTGGCACATGTTGGCATTTTTAAAGAAGTCGTGATGAAAAAAATGAACAAGTAAAGCAGTTATGAAGAAAAAAAAAGTATGTTTTTGAATTTTTTTAGCTTTCCCTCACAGCAAGGCTTCTTCTCGCTGTGGAAGGAAAAAAAAGCAATAGTCTGATGTGAGGAAAGTTTTACCAACATTTTGACCATTTTTTTTCTTACATTTTTTAGACAGAGAAATTTGATGGAAAAATAAATGATGTGTTAAATGTTAAAAAACTGCAGACTAAAAGATTGGCATTTTATTAAAACCCAGCCAGGAATAAAAAGGGTATCATACTGTGAAATGGAACCTATTACAAAGAACTCTGCAGCTGTCAACAAAACAAATGTTTGTTAAGTTTCCTGGTGGTGGTTTACTTCCCTCAGATTTGTGATCAACACTTTAGAAAAAAACAAAACAAACAAACCAAAAAAAAAAAACTGTCCAACAAAATGAAATAGGCTTTTTTGTTATTGAGTACTACTTATACAAAGATTTTGTTCAATTCAGTGATAAATGCTTCGGGCAATGGTAGTCCAGTCACCAAATTTTTACTTGTTTTACTTGTCTGTTTGAGTCTGGAGCCCTTAGTGCTCAACCCCGAATCATAAAGTAGTAATTGAAGTCAAATCAGTGTCGAGAATACCAGCCTCTAAGTTTGAGTCAAATCATCACTTTTTATGTGGAGGCCCATCCAAACTACTCAGTGTGTAAACTGAGACCAACTGCAAGGAAATTCAGGCTGACTGTGAAGAAGTTAAAGTGTTTTTTTTTTTTTTTCTGCAGCCCACCTGCTATTACCTACAACTTAACCTGACCAGCTACTTTGAATCCAGTGGTTGAGTCAGTAACCTTGCAAACGTTACCTTGAGCATGTCAACAAAGAGATCATCAACGTAATCAACACAAGCATCTCATTTACTTTTTTAGATGTATCCTGGACAGATGTCTGTCAAGTTTGAGCAAGTATTAGTTGTTAAAGTACCAGTTACAGTTATTGCCCTGAAATCAGCAACAACATGGCTTTAAATAAAAAAAAAGAGTAAAACAATAAAAGAGTCTGTATTTGTGAGTAAGTCAGAGGCCTCCACTTAATCTTATGTCCTGTATGTGCTGAATTCTTAAGTCTTACCAAGTCTGAGTCATGGACGCGAGTAACCAGATAACATAAGAAACCCAAAATTTAAAGTTGTAGCTACCTTAAAAAGTCAAAATGAAATACGCAGATAGCTGACTCTGACTCCATCTTCACACAAACTCAAAGCCTGTTAGTGAATAATACTGGGTCCTGCATGGTTCTCTCTGCTGTATATTGGACTCCTTGCGTGGACCATGATCCTGAGAGCTCATTATGACAGTCCCCCATCCTTGTGGTCACTCATCCCAGTGTAATCTCTCATTCTCTAGTCCTTAGGTTTCTTGTCTGCCTAAATAAATACAATGGCAAAAAAATCTAACAATTTTTTTGAGCAGGAATGTGGATAGTTTTATCAGCTGCTGTGATTTACTGTGGGCACACTACAATGTCTAATATCTTTTTTTATAAAAGGAAAATAAAAAAGGTTTATTTGGAAATACCTTATCTTTGCCTCAAGTGGTGATAACAGTTTTGTGATGAAATGAATCTCAAGGCCTAAATAAAATATTACAAGTGAAATAAGTTTAGGAATGCTTGATGTAGCCGAGCCGAGGTGCAAGAGTGATGAAGAAAGGAGAAAGAACAAGTAACAGGAAAAGTTTTATTTCCTGTCTGTGGCTGCAGTTATTTAATGATGATGATTCCCATTCACCTCCTCCGTCTGTGTCTGCCGGAAATTCCTGCTCGCTCACTGTTTGAAAACAGACAGGAATGCACACTTCATCCGGAGAGGTATGTATATTAAAAATTCCAGTGGATGAACCCCAGAGAGGCATAAAGAGGATGTTCGGAGTGTTTCTACTCCGAGACACCAAAACATCTCATGACGTTATTCAACACAGAGCGATCACAGATCAGTGAGGAACAAGGTAACAAGAGTTTACAGGCCTGAAAACACGAATCCACAAGCACACAGTAAAATCAGGATCACACGGATGTGCTGTATACACAAGCAGAGGAGTGTGTGGAAGTGTTTGCAAGAGAGAAGAGCACAGGTGGTCGGAGTAGTGCCAACTGGAGGTCAGTTCAGGTTGTCAGAGTGTAGGCAGCGGGTATTTGAATGGAAAATGGTGCATCATTTTCCTGTGTCCTGACAAAGGCGAGTGCACACACAATGGGCAGTTGGCTGTCAAGAGCTGCATGATTTGCATAACATCAAACAACATACTGTGCGGTGTTGCCCATGTGTGTTTGCGCCTGTGAGAGTGTATCTGTGTGTAGATGTAGTTTCTTTGACCGGTGTAATGGCGTTCATTTTACCCATTTTTCCCTCATGTGCACTTCTCTGCCTGCTGTGCGACCCTCTCTGTCTCTCTCCCACTCTCTCTCTCTCCATCTTTGAACATGGTTATGTAACATCTCAAGATTTCTCAGCAGTAAAGACTGGGACAGGAGGAGGCGCAGACTCTTTCAAAGGATATACTCTGATGTGTGTTTACTGCCTTCCTAAGCTGGCTATTTCCTCAACAGAACAGGTAGAAGAAACCATCCCACTGAGGTTGGCAGAAGTAGAGTAAATCTATGGAGTGAGGTTCGGGTTTGCCAATACACATGTCCAGACATTTTCCTCAAACCACGATCTTTAATTGTCTTGTGTGTGTGTGGAGCTCAGCCACTCTGTAATTGTCGGGCTGTAGTCTGTGGTTTGGCTAAGCGGTGAGAGATAAGTGTTTTTGGCAAACTGGCCATGAAGCTTGTTAACTGTAATGAGCCAATCGCCTGCATTTCACTGAGAGGAAGACAGCAAGACAAGAAGGGGATCAAGTAGTTAGGAGAAAAGATGAGAATTAGGGGAAAGGGCAAAGAAAAATGTAAAAAAAACTTCTCGACTTTAAAACTCAGTAAAAGTCAGAATTTGGCAAGGAGTAATTATACAACCCCAATTTTTAAAAGAGGTAGAACAATGTGTAAAAACATAATTAGTTTGCTAGTCATTTAAAGCCAATACTTAACTGAAAATAGAGGAACAATATCAGATAAAGAGATAAAACTCATAAAATTTGTTTGTTTTTTGGAGTAACCATTGCTCATTTAAAGTTTCATGCCAGCAACATGTCAAACCAGTTTAGACACAAGTTTTCTGAAACATCTCCCAACTAATGAGGTTTATTTGCACCAAGTTAGTTTCTTGACTGGGTTAAGAAAGGTCATCCTGGAGAGGCAGAGTCTCTCATACTGGGGAGAGGTTCACCACTCGGTCAAAGACTGCCTGCAAAAACAGCTTAATGATTTCAGAACGATGTTTTTGACACAAATTTGCAATGAATTTAAGGATTTCATCGACTGTTGGACAGGATGCAGAGAATCTTGACAAGACTCTGTACAAAAGAGACCAAGCCAAAAAAAGTTTGCTGGATGGCTCTGCATTAAAAAAGACACGACTATGTAGTGAAAATCACTGCATGGATTCTGTAACATGCAATCGGAAGCCAGGCTTTCCTCTCGGTAAAGGTAATAAAACTCATAAAATACTTGTGCCATTGACTCAGAACATCTATCAAGGCCCAGCTATCTCCACACAGAAAATAAACAGGTTATCAATCAGAATAAAGATAAACAGTTGGATCTAAAAGTAGTACAGATCATAGCATTGGTATCCCCAAGTTCTCTGACACGGGGAGTACCACACTCTTTGGGAACCGCTGGATTAAAGTAAAGTGGAAAACTGCCAAACCAGAAGTTGGCGGTCTTTTTGGAAATCATGCACACTACAGCTTCTGCTGGAGAGGACACCAACTGTTGAATGATACACACAGATTTTGGTGCTGCCATTGAGATCTTCTAGCATTTATGACAACAGTATGGCTCTGTAGTAGAGGAGTCCTGGTGCCAAACTGAACTGTTGGCCGTCCTGTCTTTTCACCTGTTCAAAACATTTGATGCTTCATACGCAAAAACACAAAGAGAACTCTAGACTGTTAACCAGATACAATTTTACAAGAGTAGGACAAACTGTAGCTTTCTGAAACTCCAGAGTTTGGTCTCTCTGGTTCTCAAACATTTACAGTGTGTTGTCAAAATGGGAGGTGATGCAACACAATAGTAAACATGCTCCTGCACAAACTGTTATGAAACATGTTTTTGGTATCAAATTTCAATATTCCCTTGCAACACAGTGTAACATTTGGTGTCCTGTTCTTGCACTATTTTCACTTAAATTAGGGGCTGAAATGACAATATCAAACCATGAGATTATGTTTGAATTAACACTGCGTGCCAGCTTTACAAAAACCGGTGTTGTAATTCAGGTGTGTAATAAGGCAACAAGAGGGCCACTGACAATAGGAGAGCCAAGCAGTTGCTATGATATCATCATCTCTTTATTTGATTTAATTACTTTAACAAACACCGTCCAGCACCTGCTCCCTAATTTAAAGGGACAGCTTCATAAACTGAGAGATCTGTTGCCTTGGAAACAAAGGGGGAATGAGTGAGAGTTACGCACACAAAGACTCTCACATACACAAACATAAAAAGTAAACAGAGACTCTCAAGGTTTTAGGAGTAATGGAAAGCACTGGTACAGTGCAGTGCTGTTTGTGTGTGTCAGGTTTTATTGCTGCCTGTCACCAGCAGTCAGTTTATAAGCTGGGTGATGGAGACCAGAGAGTTACAGAGAGCCTGAAGCTCAGCTGTTGCAGCTGTTAAACTGAAGTGTCCGGGTCACACACACTCACACACAAACACACACAAGCATCACACAGCCGTTCCATCCACATCCCCCCTTCAGTTTTTACCTCTGTCTGCTTCTCTCTTCCTGTGGCCTCTCTGTCTACTTTCCTCAACTCTCCTCTCTCCATCATCCCCACCATCCACCTGCTCTGCGGTCAGAGGGGCAGGTTGGCGTGAGGGATGTGTAAACAACGACACCCATCCAGCTCTGCTCACATTTACATGTATTCACACACACAATTACACAAAAACAGAGGCCCACAACACCTGGTAATCCTCCCAAGCTGGGCAGCAGGGGGGGTTTGGTTTGGATGAAGGGCTGAGTTTCATTGTGAAACCATACATCAGAGTGATGTCTGATGTAGCCCAGCAGCTGGGACTTGTCATAATTTATACAACAAACATAATACTGTGTTATGTCTGTATAAGAATTCAAAGGGAAAATGTGTTTTTTGTTGAGTTTAAAGTGAAAAACGTTCAAAACAAAAGAAAAAAAAACTGCTTCAACTTTTTTAACTGTTTCTGTCAACAAAATAAATGGATGCTGGAGTTTCTGCTTTGTTTTGGACTTTGAAGATCTTCTGGGGCCTGTTGGACTTTTAAGCTGCTAAATCAGCAGCTGGACTGTTCGATGATACATCCATCAGATGGTTGCAAACTGTGTCCGGACACTTTTTTCTAAACTGATGAAAACAAAAGTGAGAAAAAGACCTTTTTATAGAAAACACTGTTTAAGCTCAATTCAAGTATGACTAGAAAAGTTAAGTTTAAATAGCCGTACAAAGGAGGGGATAAGTGAACTCAAAAACAGTCAAAAATGAGCAGGAATATTTAACAGAGGCTAAACTTAGGGGCACAGTCTGTGACTGGTTTACAGAATCTGGCTAATGTTAGATAAGCTGGCACCACCAGCTTTTGTTCCTCCTGAAAGATTTATATCCACATGCCTGTGCCGGGACCAGTAAAATCATGATTTTCTATTCCCATTGTTCTTTTAATTAATAAAGACACTTCCTCGCCTTAAATGATTTTAAGATATATGAATAATTTCATTAACCAACAAATGATTCAGGGATAGACGAACACAAAAACTCAATATGCACCATAAACTTAAAGGGATATTCCAGCGTAAACTCTCCTCCTGCAGCCGCTTGTTTGTGGGGGAGCCCTGATGAGTCGATCATCGAGTGCCGCTAAGTTTCACCACTCAAGGAAGAGCAGTCACGATTATTACTTCATGGAAATGCAATCAGACCGAAACAGCAGAAGAACTACCGCGTCTGCAGTGTAAAATGATTATAATGATGATTATTAGTTCAAGGAAATGATCCAATACTGCTGGAGGAGAGTGGGTGAGTTGTGTTTAGTCTCTTTGCTAAAGAAATTAGGCAAAGCTAAAAAGATGTTTGGTGGCTAGTACTATGGCTGGGACCATATGTTTACTTTTGATGAAGTTAGGTGCTGTTCTGAGCATTATTTTTTTGGCTATAGAGTAGCTTTTTGGTTGAGGTTTGCATGAGAAGATATAGACCGCTGCATATTGCCATTGTGCAATCAATACTAAAGTTGGTACAACTAAAATGGCAAGGAGTCAGCAACATTCATCTCTCGAGGGGATGTCTACTTCGGAGTTACTGTGTGTTTGACCATAACTTAAATTCATGCCAGCATATCCCTTTTATGTTACCAGAGTTACTGAAAAACATCCCGATGCGTTTTCATTACATGCACTGGAAAGTAAAATTACATTTTTCTCTCCTTTTTGTCCATGAGGGATCCATGACTCAGTGAATTTATACAATCTCAACTCTAGGTTTTGTGATACCTTGCAGCCCTGTATTAAAAAAAAAACTGCATTCTGACACCCAGAGGGGAGTAATATCCACTTTCATAACTCACTCTTTTTATCACACCTTTGTAGATTTTTGCCTTACACTTCTCTGTGTGCATCTAATTTTCTCTCATATAAAGAATGAACAACCTTAATGTTTTTTCTCTCAAACAAGGTTTTATGTCTCTGTGTGTGTGCATTCTCAAAATGGACCTGTCCATGCGTAATGTGAATGTAAAATAAAAAAAACGATCCATACCTGGCCTCAATAGTCCACAAACCATATCCTTGCTCTGCGGCTCATTACTTTGATGAATATTATTGTTGTTCTAATCAATACCTGACCAGCTAATGAGCCAGCCAACCAAGCATGAGAGCCCACTGACGAACAAATTAAGCTCATTGAAAGCATACAGCAGGAAATGAAGTGGGAAGTTATTTGTATTTTTTGCCACCTTTTAAAAACTTTGAGCCGTCTGTGTCAAGGTGAATGGTTCATTTTTATTTTTGGATCCTGCATACAGCCTGGGGAGCAACCTTGGACATTATGCTAAGCTGTGAAATGACAAAGCGATGACTCAAAGGTGAGGTAGGCTTCAGAACCGCCAACATTTGAGAGTAAATCTATAAGAGAGCTTACCTGGCTCTTTGCTGTGTGACAGGATGCTATCTTTACCTATGAGGGAGCTGCACAATCACAACATCAGGTGACCTGAAAATAGCCCCGATCTAAAAATAAAAAGCTATTTCTACAACCGTGTCTGCTCTCAGAGGGATGAAGGAGAATAATGTGCAGGTAATCCCACAGTGTCGCCACATACATATCTTTATATCTGAGAAGCTTCCTCTTAAAATTCCCACAGCGGCTCAAAGTCTTAAAGCGCTGAGACTGTGTTTGTGTTTTGCTTAATATCACCTTTCTATTCTCAGTGCCTCTAAAGCGGCCGGCAGCTGATGCAGATCACAGCTAAGCATGTGCGCGATTTAACAAGAGTTTCTGAGAGCTTTACCAGCAGCCAGAGAAAACCACAAAACGTGTGTGTGTGTGTGTGTGTGTGTGTGTGTTTGTGTGTGTGTGTGTGTGTGTGTGTGTGTGTGTGTGTGTCTCAAGTTAAATGTGTGTCTGCGAGAGGAAGAGTTCAAGAGCCGAGAGAGTTTTGGGGCGAGTGGATGAGTGTGTGAGTAAGTGAGGGGGGGGAATGGTGGCGTCAGTGAATTAGCCTCTGAATGAGTGTGTGTGTGTGGAGAGTGGAGTCAGGCAGGGGGTGTGTAAAAGAGTGGGTGAGTGATTGGGTTCGACATCGAGTGAGAAAGGAATTGAAGATGAAGGCGCGTGTGTGTGTCTGTATTTCATTCATCTTTGTGGGTCATTCATCAGCCTACAGACAGAACACTGGGTAACTACACGCTAGATAATGTGCAGCACATAATGGCTACAAACAGTGAAGGATATCACCATACTCTGACTTGACACACACACGCACACACACACACACAGCAACCCAATACAGCCAAGCTTAAATATTTAAGAGGAGCTGGTGCCGGGCTGTTTGGACAGGGGGACTCTATGTGTGTATTTTAGATATGCGTGCATGTGTGAGTGTGTATGTGTGTTGGTGTGTGTTTTGGATGTGAGGCGGTTGTTTCCAGCCGAGGCCATGTGGAAAATTGCCTCCCCTCACTCCAGTTACACAGAAAAAAATAGGTTCCTCTACTGTGCCATCTCCATCTCAGTGTACATAGAGGCGCAAAGATTTAAAGAGAAGAAAAAAAAAGCTGCTAAAACCCAGATCACCTGACAGATCCATCTGAAGCCCATTATCACCCTGACTTTGGGAAAGGCTTGTCTTCTGTGTGCAGACAGACTTAGGCTGTGGGTTTCCACATGTAAACGTACTTGGACAGCGAGGATGTAAAGTTTGTGCAAGTCGATCTGGAATTAAAAAACTTCAATAAGACAAAAATGGGTTCAGTTATGCACATTTTTCCATCACAATTCATGTGGATGAATTTTTACTTTTATATCAGTAATAACTAGCTAACATTGGTGGCACCTGAGATCTCTCACACATGCTCTGAGTCTGCACTCCTGAAGATTTATCTGACATTGTCTTTGTGGCTCACATGTTTGAACCCAACTGCATATTTACACTGAGCTAGAGCAGCCCGCTGGAAAAAGTCTGTGAGGAGTTGGCAATTTCCCCTTTACTGGACCGGGTTGGTCTCGCTGACATTAGAAATCTCTACTTTATCAGAGAGCTGGCCAAGACAGCTGCAAAAAAGGCAACGTTATAATAATAATAATAATAGATTTTATTTGTAACGCACTTTACATTTGAAAGACTTTACATTGACAGTGTCAGTCTGTAAGGGGAGAATCATGATAGGTTTATATTAACTGCTGGAAACGTAAGCCTGTATAATTTTGTAAAAGTGCTTAAGAATACATGTTCACGTAAAGCATATGAACAAACAGATGAACGTGTGGTTTGAAGTTCATTTAACTCTAATGGACATCCATTCAAGCCTTAGATAACTGCATTATTGGATTCTGTAATCAATACAGTGAATCAAACTTAAAATGACAATGACTGCTTTTGTTATACGACTATTTAAATGCAAATAACTCATAAACGCTCACTTGCGCAGTATCCCCTTTAATGGGCCTCTCTCCATAATGGGTCTAGTGAATGACCGTCAATTTGTATCCATCCTTCACTTATTATCATACTACTTAATTATGTATCAGCTGACCTTTTGGAGTATGGCTGTACTGTGCCAAACTGTCACTTACGCATGTCACAGGACATCCACCTGTGCGCCAGGTTTTTTCAGGGCTGGTTGCTTTCCCTGTATGAGCATCAGTCATCAAGACTAGTGCTATGATGTGTGCTGGCAGTTTGTAAATGGTACTGACTGGTCCGTTGTTGTTACAGAACTTTCAGCTAATCCATGCAGACCTTTAATATTAAGGACTGTGATAAATATTTCACTATGTTGTACTGTTACAGGTACTTTCTAGGATGCCAAATGAGAAAAAAGCGATCGGTAGACAAAAGGAATCTATTCTCCCACAGTTGCGGTAACACTTCTTATCTAATCTAGTGCTGCAGATGCAGTACTCGATGTGATGCAGAATGTGCAGGAAAAGGGAGAAGGGCGAGCAGAGGGAGGACAAATTAAAAAAAAAGGAAAGGTGAAAGGGCACAGGAGATGGATTAGGGGACATGATGGATTTAGAGAGAGGATGGCTATTTCAGCTCTTGTAGCAGAGTACAGAAAGGAGTGACTTCTCATTACAGCTTTTTGGGTTCAGAACAAACTGAAGCACCAAAGTACTGCATTCACAGAAACACAATACAGCCAGGTGTGGACTTCACAAAAGTTTAATAATGATGATTTGGGATATTTTTTAAGCCATTTGTGCACTTACAATCAACAGACCCTACTGAGAGCCAAAGAACTTCCTAAAATAATCATAAAGTAAAAAAAACAATGTTCAGATAAAAAAAAAACTGAGCCAAGAATCTAGTCTGACAACATGTGTGTCATCATTTACAAACAAAAATGCACTGTAAAGTTAAAATCTCGAGGATAACTGTGGTCCAGAGCAGAGTAACTTTTTTAAACACCTTTAACTGCGTTGGTATTTTAACCATCACTGCACACTTCAAGATCCATCAGCAGTATTTGTTTAAGTTGTGCAATCTGCCTTAAAAAAAAATTATATACTAAGCTAAAGATGAAGATGAAAACACCTGTATGTAAAAGAAAGATAGGAATATAGCTCTGTGGTTTTCAGTGGTCTTCAACTAACTCCAAGTTCAGAGGGAACATTTCTGGACAGAAAAACACTGCAATACTAGATGGATGTGTTGAGGCAGTCTGGCTCAGTGTAGGTAAATCATTTTCACTCATTCCGGGACTGTCCCATACTTTAAGTATACTAGAATCACATCCATAAAACATTAAGCAAAGTGTTTAAGACTCAAATACCCATGACTTTTTAAGGGTCTGTCTCTTGGTCTATCTATCGATCAAGCCTTTTTGGCAGCAAGTAAAAAAATGAATCACCAGAAAATGGCTTAAATCCAGGAGCACCCACAGATGACTTGTTTTGGAGAGATCTTAAATGGAGAAACTGACCTTCTCTTTGAGGATCCAAAATGACAAATTCTACTAAACCTGAAACAAGACCATTTGTAACTTGACAATCTGTGTAAGATACATATGCTAACCTCGATAACGATAAATGAACAATAACTACTCCACAAGCTGCTCACCCCCTCCCACATTAACTTCATCTACTTCAGCCGTCGCTCCAGCCACTACAACTTTTGAACTGTCCTCCATCTCCTCACCTGTCTTTCCCTCTTTGTTACAGACTGGACGGGGTGAAGTCACGTCCCTGACGTAGGACAGAGCCTTACAAGGAATTTAAGACCATAGCCTACCTACACACATCCAAAAGCAACTTTTATTTTTTTATTTTTTTGACACTGAATATTTCAATAAGGGTAAAATGACGTTGCTTATTGTTGTAAATTTTGGTGTAGTAAATTTTCGGTTTATCGCCCAGCTCTTCCAGAAAATGGTTACTAAGATGTTAACAGCAGAAGTGACAGCAGGGATCAAGTGTTGATTACTGATGATGGAGGTGAAGTTTAAAATGCATGTTTGTGAGTTAGAGTCAAAAGTACAAAAGGGTTTGTTTAACTGTAAATAAGAATGGAAGTATTACAGGGCGGTGTGACCTCACTACTGTCTGTGCATATGCAAATAAAAGACTGGGAAAGGATAACTTAAGGTTTCAGAGTGCTGTAAATTTTGTCATATTACTTTCCAGATAATAGAATAAGAATGCACATTTAAAAAAAAAAAAATATATGGAGCATGGTGCTAGCTCAGACAGGCAATTCATGCCTATGTCTGATGTGAACTGCCACTGAGGAGGTGTCTCAGTAGCCTGTGGGTCTTCTCTACCTGTGTCACCTTTTCATGTACTGTATGTTTATGGAAAGCTGTGCATCCTCCTCCTAAGGCTGTGACATTCTACGTACACATGTGCAAAGAAAGGAAGCCCTCAAGACAGAGCCATACCACCAAGTATCACTGCCTAAAGTAGTTTGTACTGCACTAGGATTGTTGTCCTGAGTTAGACTGAGTTTGCTATCCCTTTCCAATGTGTCCTTAACTCTGGGTGAATTGCATTTTAAGCACATGTAACGCTCTAAAAAAGTAAGTGTAGTCATACTGCTGCATTTTAAAATATATAAGGTGTTGCATGACTCAGTTGCTCACTGAAGTGACATGACATAACTTCCAGTTATATAACTGAATATCCCAAACAGTGCTGATGGCACTGAGTGGGATGATGAAGAAAGGAGTTAAACAGTGAGACCTGCGATGGCCGTAAGAAAATCATGATTTAGTCCTGCAAAAAGGTGAGAAGAGAAAGAGGAGGAGAAGAGGACAAGAGAGGATAGGTAAGAAGAGAAAGAGGAGGAGAGGACAGGACAGGGAAGGACAAGAGACAGCAGGTAAGTAGAGAAAGAGGAGGAAAGGAGGGAGCTTTTGTTGTTGTTTTCAGTTTGTTCTAATTGTTGTTGTTCTCTGTAGTTCATTTTCCTGACATGACATGATTTCTGCTGCTCCCCTGAGTCCAATTCAAAATACAGTATCTCACTTGGTGGTTATTTGTCAAGGAAAGTAAAACAAGCTCCAGTGAAGCACACAGAGGCTCCTCTTCAACTAACAGAAGTTTCCACATTCGTTACATCTTCAAAGGAAGAACAGAGAGACGTTTCTTTTCAACAGCGTAACCCGCCTCTTGTCAGGTTAGTGTTCTCGCACTAATCACAGAGCTGCTAAGTAACTGTCAAACTGTTTGCAGCAAAGCAACAAGAGTGACACTCAGTCTCCCCTTTTAGGATCTACTTTTCTCTGCTCTAACAATGACATTCAAGATTATTTTTCCCATCAGGTCAGAAGGTTTGTGTTGAGATAATGTTGCTGAAAGGCTTTTAACTTTTAACACCAGCTTCTGCAGAATATTGGAACAGGTGGAGAGAAAAAATAAATGGTCAAACAGTACATTGTTCAGTGTCTCAGCACCCCTGAGGAGGCATAAGGTTTGTTTTCACAGGAATACTGTAATGAGTCAGTATGTGTCACAATAAACTATCAGCTTTAACAGCTAAGACAGCAACTGCTGGAAGCTCCATTTAACCTGCTGGTTTGTTCTACTTCAGATAATTTTATTCTTCCCTGTGTTTTCTAACATTCTTACAATGATTTCAGAATTCTTAATTAAAAAGATCTTGGAAGGATAATGAAATTAGGGCTGTCAGTTTTTCAAAATCAACTTTAAACAAAACTAAGAGGAGAACACAAAGAAGTTGTATTGATGTTATACACTGCAAACAGAAGATCGCACATGAAGGGCTGTTTTTTTTTTTTTTTAAATATCAACTTAGAGCTGATACGGATCATGAGGTACAAATGTTTGGATACGCTTAAGTTTTGGAGTTTCGTCAGTGATGGCCTTCCTCCATGCCTCTGGTAAAGGGCCTGCTGTAAAAAAGGCAGTTGTCTAGGGTTGAACACTTGCAATAGCACTACAGTGTAGATCCCAAATTTCTTCTACACAGCGCCTCCCAGATGTTTTTGGTGTCCACTCATTGCATCTGTTTTGTAGAATAGCACTGCGATCATTAGCCAATTAGTGAAGCAACGCAAAAATGCAACACGAAACTGCCAAGTATTCGGCAAACGCTTTTTCCCATACACACCTAGTGCAACACGTATAAAATTTGCATATGTGCTTTAAAATATACCAAGGGAGAAAAGAGAGGGAGAGAGAAGGAGGCGAAACAATGGCAACGACATCCTCAAGTGATGATGAAGTGGTCATGGTTGTAAGCCAACCAAATAACAAACAGAAAAAGAAGAAACAAAATGTCTGAGTTCATCTCATGCTGACCTTGCAACAGAAAATTGGGGAACTCCACACAACGATCCAAGAGCTTAAATTTTGTCCTGAGAAACTCAAACAATGGTTCTGAATGTCTCTTATACAATTTCAAGAACTGCTCCATCAGCCGACTCCATGTTTGCAGAAGGAGAGGACAAATTACTGAAAGCCAATTGATCCTGAGCAACGGCATCCCACATGTCAGAGGTAAGATTTGTATTAGGCTATAGATTTATATAGCAGTTCCCCTGCCAATGTTCGCAAAATTCGCTTTTTCGCTCTCTAAAGTTCGTAGCCAGTGTAGAGGCTTGCATTGACTTTATGATGTTTAAAAAATAAAAAATAAACAACTATTCGCTTCGAGACTTCGCCCCGGTGTCCTTTTTCCTTTATTTCAGTTTACGGAGGTCAGAAGCGTATGAATAGGCCACATTACAACAAGAGTGCCTTCTGGAAGACCCTGGATGAGTTTGAACTTCAACAAGTCGTCTGGATCACATCTACATGCCTAACTGCATTGAGTTGCTGCCATGTGATTGGCTGATTAGCTGTTTGTGTTAACAAGCAATTGTAAATGTGTACCTAATAAAGTGGCCGGTGAGGGTAGTTTAAATTTAAACTTTTTCGCCTGAGGTACTCAGGCAGCATACAGACACACAAGAACATGAACTAAAACAGACAGAGAAAGGATTCCTTTTTCTTATGTAGTTTCAGCTGACTCCAGCCACTGTTGTTGTATCACATAACACCATAATATTTGACCAAAGCTGTTAAACACTGAAGAGGAGTATGAAACAGCACGAATACCTGGGTGTTTTACAGAGCAAATATTGTTCAATAGACAGTCTTCATTAGATGCCGTACCTCTGTCTGCTTGGAAAGCAAGCTTTACTCATAATAAACACACATCTATTGAACAGCAGTCTAACTTTTTAAAGAAGATTTACCTTAAGCCGTCAGAGTTTAGTTGAAAAAAAGCAATAAATCCAAATCTTTGTTTTCAGGATAATATTCTTCGTGACTTGAGTATCAGGATGTTATGTACAACTGCTCCTGTGGTGATTCTCACCCTCACTGGCAATGGAAATGACCACAACTGCAATGTAAAACAATGCAAATTAAGCACATACATCATTTCTTTTTGTCTTGCAGTATACACTGTGATAAAAGCAGCCACAGCTCCACAGTTTTACTTCTTTTAATCATAGGCAGCCAAGGCCAGACTTCTCTTTATGACAGACAGATCAAGATGAGAATGCTGAGAGAACCAAATTGATCATTTTTAGGCATTTAGATTAAATTCAGTTTTATCAATAAAGAAGCTTCATAGAACCAAACGAAAACACCAACACAGCACATGGGTCATGATACCATTCTACCAGGGATGGGCAATAAATTATCATTCACGATATATCGTCCATGATAAACATTTGCCATCCCATGACCAATATGATGAATGCAAGTTGATGACGTAAGCATGAGCGACGGATTCACAGCCACAGCCCACACAGAGCAAAATAACAAACAAACATGGCTGAAGGTAACAAAGTAGACGTTTAAGAGCAGCTCGTTCATGAACGAGGCTCCACATGGGAGGGATTTCCTTCGAGATCGGGGATTAGATGAGCGCAATCAGGTATGCCTGACATTGGACAGTGGATCTGCTGCTGTTCACTCTGTGCATTTTTAACAAATGTTGAAAATGTTTTCACATTTGAGACTTGTTTGATGTCATTAGTTTTCTCCATAACCTACCACTCAAACTTGTTAAGTATCTTGACTACTCCAACTGGTGTTCTCAAAACAAGACAAAATGAGTCAAACATATAGATTGGAATTATAATGTTTTTATCAGGACTTTAATTGTGATCGCCAGAATGGCAAATCTTATCGTGATAATTTTTTTAGCCTATATCACCCATCCCTACATACCACACAATATAACGCTTAAGGCATTATCATACTTAACATTAGTAACAAAACTGGCAGAATCATTTTTGGTTGTCCATTCTTGCTTAATTGAGACACAAACACTAGGATGGACAAAGAACAGATTTGCACACAGATTTGAAAGTTTTATTCCAATTTTTATCACTTCAAAACAGACATATTCAATTTGTTACTTAGTTTCATTGCTTTCCTTTCACACTCACTCTCCAGATTTCATATGTCAACCACCGCTGCTCTCTCTCGCTCTCTTTTTTTTTCTGTGTGACAGCATTAGGAGCCAGCACAGCAGCTGTGGAGTAACATCTACAGGGGTGGAGGTCATTGTGATTGCAGAGGGGGTATATTGATTTATTTGGTGTATTGACACACGGGTGGAAAAAATCAATATAGTGTTATAAAGACACATACGGTGGTATCAATTCCTTGAGACAGCTCGACTCTAAACAATGCCAATTCTTATCAAATACACTGTCATAAATACTAAAAAACTGATTTATCCCAACCTTTCATTTGCAGTTGCTCACACTGACTGCTGAATAACACGAACAAAACAAACAATATGATGGGCGGTATTATTTCTGAAACTAACCACTGCCTGCAAATGTCTTTGTGCATGGCTGGCACAGCTGGTTATGAACAAACAACAGGTGTTTCTCTTCAGCCAAAAGCAGCAGGCTATGAGATATGTTTGTAATAGTGCACTGCATGAGAGATGCAACATAAAAAGGAGTATGAGAAACTTCTGTTTTCCTCCCTCCTTACCCTCCCCCCTCTCCTCTCCGGTTATTTTGCTTCCTTCTCATCTATAAAGAGTAACAGCCCCTCGTTAGGGCTAATGAGCCCATGGTCAACTGCTTTCAGAAGCATAATGATGATTCGGGAGGAGCTCAGTGACCTGACCTCGACCTCTTTGGACAGTTCTCCTCAGCTTCTCCAACCATTAAGGAATTATCCAGCACCGGATAATTTATTTCAGGTTATTCCAACTGCCAGGGGAGATGTTTGGTCCACTTGACCACAGTCCATATAAAACTCAACCATTGTGATTGTATGCTTTTAATATTTCAGCCAAGGTCCTGACCCTCATAAAGCACAGCGGGCCCTTATGAAGACATCAGTATTCTGAGGCTTGATGGGGTCGTCATTAATCTACTGGAGAGAGGAAGATGATGATGCCAGTGGGAGCGCATCTATCTCACGCTGCTATAAGAAGAGGCTTGATCTCTGACAAAAGAAAAGGCCATTAGGAGGCTAACGGCTTGACGTCTTCATGAAGCTCAGGCCCATAGCAATTAAACAGTTATTACAATGTCAATGATCGTGCTACAGGCTATCAGACTCTCACCGTCCCTGGATATATGCAGAGGCAGCAATTTGATCTGAGCAATTAGAGGCTGATAGCAAAGCTAAGATGAAGGATGTCTGCGCTCCTGCTCCTCTGTACCGTTTTTAATTCAGCTCAGGCCCTTCATCTCTGGGGCCCAGCCTTCAGATTCGCTCCTCTTCTCATTTAGTTTGACTCTCCATCTAACTCCAAATCCTTGAGTTCTGTCTCACTGGGTCTCTACATTTTTCACTCTAATTTTTCCAACTCTCTTGAGACAGTTTCAAAGTGGGCATTAAATGTATAACACCTGTTACAGTGTGTCAGTTCCGTGTTGTTCACCTCTTCTGCGGCACTCTCCAACTCTAAATAAATGTCTTTGAGTGGAAACTTTTTTCTAAGTAAACTTAAGGATGGCTTTAGGGTTTACAGGACATGACAACACCTAAACAAAAGCAAGTGGTAAGAACAAGCTTGCATTCACTTACAAAAAAAAAAAAAAAAGGAAACTGGTTTTTTTTCAGTATTTTTTTTCTTGGCTGTTTTTAGGGTATTTTTTTTTTCTTCTCTATTTTTCGGACTATTTTTTTCTTCAGTTTTTCCAGAATATTTTTTCCCCTCTTTCTGTTTTTCGGGGGGAAAAAAAGAAAAAAATCTGTTTTTCGTACTATATTTTTTGTCTTTTGTGAAACTTATGACAATGACAAGAAAGAAACACTTGATTAAACTAAACAAGCGGGTGATGTTTGCTTCCAATAAATGAAGCAGAAGGGGATGAAAGTGTCCGTTTTTAAATGATTATGGCCCCAGAGAATAGGAAAAACAATAAGTCTGAGAAAAAAAGTCAGAAAACAGCTAAATAAGTTTGAAACACAGGGGAAAAATGTTCCGAAAAAAAGAAAAAAAAAATGGCCACAAAAAGAAAAAATACTCAGAAAAACAGAAAAAAAAAACCTCTGAAATAACAGAACAGAAAAAAAAAATTACTCTGAAAAACAGATCTTTTTTTTTTTTTTTTCGGTGAATGCAATATGCTTCGATGCTCAGGACATGGACTAATGAAGAGAATATAAGAGTTAGACTTGGAGAGATTTTTCTGTCAATGCATAAATCAATTAATCAAACACTACACTGCTGTGCATTAGCCGTGGAAGTAATGTGGGTCAAATTGATCCGTTCCTGTTCAAAAATGAAAAAAAAAAACAAATTCTGACCATCAGGAACTTGTTATTTTTGGGGCAAAAGGAACTACATTTGATTAAAAAAACAAGGTTAAGATGGGGATGAGCAAGGAGTTCACACCTACAAAGGATACCTGTAATATAGCAGATTAGTAACTGGCAGATGAGACCGTACACTCACTCTGAAAATGACGACTAAGAAGTCATTTTCTTCTCTGCTTGTGTCTTTCACGACATAGGGAGTTGCCCTCTGCAGCTCATTAAAACCATACTGGTTTAAGGGACTCAAAATCAGACACCTCTTGTATACAGTTCATTATCTTGAAATAAGACTCTCTGATGCCTGATCATTACAGTGACAGCCCTAATAAAACCTCAAAGGCATATCTGAGAGCTTTGCATTAAAAGCAGCTGTTGTGCTGGCAGATAAGGAGGGTAAGTTGTAAACATATAAATAGCTAAATATGTTTCCAGTTAAAGACCTGATGTTTGACCTGACATGATCTGTCCTGGAGCAGTTAGGAGAGGCCCTGACCTCTGAGACCTCACTTACTCATTCAAGAAAGACACCAGCTCATCAGCCAGCTCGACTTGGCTGGACTCATTCTGCCAGTCTGCCTGTCTCTGACAGAGAACCTGAGACAAGCTGGTAAATAAGGTAACAACTCGCAGAGTTGCCATCCTGCAATCCACCCTTTTTTGTCCTTCCTTCATCCACTTTTTATATTTTGTACGTCCTCCTCTACTTCTTTATCAGTTTAATCCATCTCTCAATTCTCTGCCAATTTTAAACATAACTATCTTATGAGGACTGATTGAAAAGAATATTAATTGTTTGGATATAGCTCAACAACATACAACCTGATAAGTGAAAATGAAGAATTTACAGGACCAGATGCTTAGTTTCAAATGAGAGACCCCAGGAATAGCCTTCAAATCCAGCTTTATGCTTTCGCTTTGACGAAACCTTTCTTACAGGTGACTCAAGCTTGTTGAAGCAACCAAAGAGCCTTTTTAAAGAGCAGAAGTGCCAGGGTCCGTCTAAAGCTCTGATTACACTCGTAAGCCTGGCAGTCTGTTGAAGATACAGAGACGTCAAGCATAATCAAACACGTCTGACATGATGTCAGAAGTGACACTTGTGTGTTACTTTATATGCACACTATAAGAGGACTGGATTAACATTAAGGACAAAGTGTCACTGCATTACATGACAGCCACTGCTCACTTTAATTATGCAGTATACTGTTCTTCGACTGGGTGAGAAAGCAGCTAAAACCAGTTCCTTTTAATCTCATCTGACTCCTAGAAGTGATTTGTACACAGAGTAAAAAAAGCTCGCTCTTGGACGTTTTTCTTAGATTTGATCAATTTTACATCACCTTGAATCACAACTACAGGAAAAGACCAAATATTTAAACATCACAGAATATACAGCTTCAATGAATGAGTGCAGACAAACCCTGTGTAGACATACTGAATTAAAAACTCACAAACTGACGTGGTAAAAAGACAACAATAGCAACTTAAGCACCCTGTTTATTTGCTCTTATTTTGAAAGGCTTCAAATCAACCTCCAGCCCCCTCAGTGGAGGTTGAACCTCACAGTGGAGGTCTGCAACGAAGGGTCCTGACAGTGGGGACTGTCTTGGGATATGTTGCTTGTAAACCTTTTCCTCTATCCACATCGATTCCCCATGTTTCTGTCCTTGTGTCTATATATTTGAAGGTGCACCCACATTTGTCCATTCTTTCTGCATTATGTGGTGCTATGAGTCAAGGTGTCTGATGTATTTGAACACTGTAAGTGATCCTGCCAGCAACCAAGGGGAACTCTGAATATGTTTGCCAGCTGAGACCATAGGTCAGTCTGCCATCGACCAAATTGCACTGATAATGTTGACTCTAATTTCAAAGCAGCAATTTGACCCTCTTGTCCATGCTTGATGAGTCAGTGTACTTTTAAGACCATCTCATCTTGCGACCTGTGCTCCTCACTGAGTGACAGACTCAGACGGCTGTGCACGAGCCATGTGTGTCAGCATTAGCCGATAGAGCGATCTCTGTGTCATCATCCCTCAACGCCGTAAGCAAGCTGGCACCGCCGACTTGGCGCTCGCTTGACGACGGCCTCGGTTGGCACCTGTCAGTCAGTGATCGGCCAAGTGTGGCGCCCTCCATTAGCCTGGCTGACAGCCCCGGACCAGGGGCATCACTCACTCCCTCGCTTCATCAGCTTAACGCCTCCCTGCCAGCGCTCACTCAGGGACTTTTAGCGGTGCACGTACAAACACATGAATGCAAACACACTCGCGAACACACACACACAAACGTCATTGCCTGGAGCTATTCACCTTGGACTTAGCCGGAAACTGGTGACCTGGAGTTGTGGCTGAGGCATCACCTTGATAAGTTTGACTGACTCTGACATCTGCTCCCTTCCTGTCACTGCATCCTTCTCTTTGACTTTCTGTCCTCTCTGTTTTCAGTGCGTCCTTTTACTCTTCCTTTAAATCTTTTTTTTACTCCCTCCCTCCTCCCATTTCCCCTCTTAAGCATCCTCTGAGGACTCTGGTTAATTCATGCCCTCCTCTGCTCTGGGACTGAAGGCCAGTAGTCGTCATTTCACTGATTCATCTTGGCTGAGCCTCAAGGTTGAACAGGGTACACATTTATCTGAGACCTCCTGGATCCTTAAAGCTTGCCAAAGACCTCACTGCTCCTCCTCAACCTCCATCATCCTCTACCACTCCCTCATTCTATCCCACTAATCCTAAAACCTTTTTTAGAAATGCCCATCTTTTCTTTTTTAACGGTTAATAAAGACCATAGATTGGTCCATAAAAAATGATGTTGGTGCCCTAATTGAGTCAGGAACCAGGCCTCTGAAAAGCAGAGAAGACTTGCCCCTGTTTGTCTGATCCTTCCTGTATCTAGTTAGCTGTTCAGGGCCGAGGGTAATTTCAGATCAATACTTAGCTTCTCAAAATTCACAGCAGCTCTCAGCAGAGGGCCAATACCTCTGTGATGCTCCAACACTTCTCAGTGAATCAATATATTTCATCAGCTGGTAAACACCTCTGGCAGTGATGTGGGATCCCAACACATGTTGAGGTTTCCTTAGAGGCCCGTTGTCTCTAATAGTCATGTTTCTGTCAGTACACTTAAATAATTCAGAGTGCGGCATCAGTCCTGGGTTAATTTATGAAGAAAGGAGAAGTACAAATCTGGGAAAATCTAAATCAAGGTGTTTTCTCAGGGGACAGGAATGAATCGATAAAGAGAGTACATAGAGACAGAAAAGGGGTTTATGTAATCAAGGAGAGTCAGTTACATACATATTTTTACATGAATGTGCTCTCACTATTTTCAGCTAGTCAGGGTACAGAGGGTGTTACAAAGTGAAAAACTGTGATTGACAAAAATCTATTCAAATTAAAAAAAAAAAAAAAATCTCTGAAAAATAAAAAATGTCAACATTCAGTTACTGACTGACTCAAAAGGTACAACAGCATGTACAGCAGCGTTATCATATTCAAGTCAATGACCTCAATGGTTCAGCAAGTGTCACAGCGAGAGGTGATTATCCATTGAACCATTCTGAGCATTTTTTATTGATTTTTTAGGTTTATTACAACATATGTTTTCCTGGCCATTTGAACATTTCCATCCCTTTAGTATGGAGACCAAAGATTGTAACATTGCATTATTCCTGTAAATATGAAAAAGCATAATAACCCCCTCTTTAAGAAACAGCTATTTTTGCCACCCTTTGTTATGGCACCTGGTTGTGACCAGATAGTGGCTCTAGCATGTCTGAAAACCTCTGAAAGTTGATGCCAAAATGCAGCTCTGCAAAGATGAAAAATAATGCTGTTAGAGGTCTGTACTGTGCTCCTTTGAAAAACCATCAAAGGCTGACTACAAACTTTGCCAGAAAAAGCAAAAAGATCTAGATTGTATCCATGCATATACCTGAATAAAGCCTGTGTTTTTACCTTCAGGCAGAGTTAGCAGTTAAAAGTCCTGTTGGGGTCCACATGGATCAGGGATTGACCATCACATTGTTCTGTGATACTGATAAATCCATAACCAGGAAGTATTTCTCATCGACACAAACTGATACACAGTCAGTAGTCCGCAAATGGTGTTTTATTCTGAAATACCGGATGTCGTGTGGTTTTTGTGCTTGACATCCTGTCTGGAGCAGTCTTCTCTTCTTTCGTTCTTCTCTGGATTGACGTTAATTGAAAGTGTAGATATCTTTAGCAGAGCCGCGCTCGATACGCTTCTGATACGGAGCTGATATGCGTCCTGTATGTAATGCTGTAAGAATGGGAACCTATTTGCTGCCTAACATGCGGCACTGACGAGATGAGCTCAATATGGATCCTTTATGTTTTAGCCGTAACACATCTGCAACAACTGCAGGGTCATGGGTCTGGCTCTCTCTCTCTCTCTTAAATCCTTTAGACACTCATCAAATTTTGATATGTAAAAGAATCATTGAGTAGAAGACCTGCAACAAACTTAAAAATAGACAGACATCTCTCCAGGCTGTTATTAGGAGAATAGCTGAGATGCTCAACTTACTAAGACTGTCCTGGTGGCTAGCTAATGGTGATGTAAGCAACTAAAGGGACTTATTAACTGGGCCCAAGATGTTTGGTCAGTTAGAATTCTGATCAGTTAGCAGGTGGGCTACATATTTTTTTTTAATTTGAGTTTGAGTGAGTATTTCCATATGACCCACATCACGATAACTTCATTGAAAAGTTTAATCTCCAGACCTGCTGACAGTATCACACAGAATGTTGATTATTGATTAAAAGTTGTAGAGAACACATCCCACATAGCCAGTCCAGGTTCAGACAGTCAATAGTGTGAGGTGAAACACTATTAAAAATAACATGAGATGAGGAAGTACTCTGGACTGGACTGAGGTCATGGTGACTTGGTTCTGATTCAGCTTGTATTCTTGTTTGGTGATTCAGACCGGACACTGAACACTAAGTATTCAAGACCAGTTCAGACTTGAGCTTCATCGACTCCAACACTGACATACAGCATTAGCTCCCTCTCTTAAAGGCTATTCAAAGTGTGTATTTAACTTTGTGTGAATGTGTGTTAGCTCGGTCCTTCTGCCTGATCAATGGGAACATGTGTTAACGAGAGTGTACTCCACAGCTGAATGGACTATCAGGGTCCAGAGCTAACCTGCTCTGCCTGCTACAATTACTGACCCAATACATCCTAATGGCCTGACATGTGCACACACAAAAAGATGTAAAAACAAGCTCTTTATATCCCTTAAACCTTCCTAAATACACAAAAACACACACTGTGGATGACCGTTTACCACTGTAAACAAGCTTTTTGTATTTCAGAGTGATTCATCATCTGATTATTAGAAACAGTTGGTGGGCTACCAAAGAGCTCTCATTACTCACACAGACATAAAAACACAGATACAAGCTCACTGAAGGTACCCGCATGCTCATACATTGATTTTAATTGTTTGTGTTGATCAAGTTTAGTTTGCAGTTAAACTTCTCAGACTCTAAGGGAAGAAAGTTTAGTCATTAAGCTGAGACGCTGTATGTCTGTGTGTGTGGTTCTGTGTGTGTATGTCTGTGTCTCTAATTAAAGTCACTTCAGAACCATTCAATGCAGTTTAGTGCTGCGTCACCTTCCTCTTATGTGCATGTTTGTGTCTGTGTGTGTGTGTGTGTGTGTGGAGAGGTCTAATAGATGACATTAATAATGATGTACTTTGGATTGGTGGTCTCAGATGTTGGGTTTCTAGGTCAGCAGAGTTAAATCTACAACCTTGATTACATCCAACCATGTGAGAAGCAAACAAAGAGAGTTAAATTGTTAAAGGGCAGAAAATATAAAGGGAGACAAATGTCCACAGTCCTTTTCCCCCCTTTTTGCTGGGTCTTCATATTTACCATCTGTCTATTGAAAAGGTTATCCCAGATCATTACCATTCAGCCCCACTGAGGTTCAGCTCCTGAAACCCAACGGCCCAGCGAAAATGTCAGAATCTAGATAGCTGACAGGCTGTAAAGATGAAAAAGTGCAAAAACATGTCCGCTGAGGGTTTCAACGGCAGCTCAAAAGATATGTGATTTTAGAAAAATATGGCAAAATATTCCAAGAACCAATAGAGCAGGTTATAATGTTTTGTGCTACAGAGGAATAGCTAACTTTACCCTAGATCGTGCAAAAAATGTGACTATGAGTGTGCAAAGCCATGACCATATTATTAAGGGACTGAAAAAGCGACTGTCTTGGACTTCACAGAACACAGGGTTTCCCCTACATGCAATTGATCGTGGTGCACCGCAGTTCCCCGGGTGCCCACTTGAGGCTTCCTTCAGAGGCCACCAGCAACCACATCACTGCCCATTTTAACAGCAAAAATAAACAAGTTTACCGACTGGCTCAAAAATTGGTTTTGGTTTGAATAGCTTAGGACTCTGGAAGTAGCAAATATTTCTAGCATATCTCATCAGAACAATATGACATTACCCATCAAGCAGTAATACCACTTCATAATTTTACACCAGGAGGAGACAGAGGCGCATCTTTCATGTTTATGCCTGGTCAAATCCTTTTACAAACAACTTTAATGAAGCACATTTATCACTGTCAGTCTGTATTACTCTGAACCACTGTCTGATCAGTTATGATGGTATGCTGAGAGCAGTGCTGAATTAAGTACAAAATATGGAAAATGAGCCCGCTGCTGAAGGAGAACGGCATGACTGTATCCTATCTTCATGATTAAATATCTAATATTGTCTTCTGATATGATCCGTCCAAGAAGATTTCACCCTATCAACATTAATAGTGTATGTACAATATGGGGTATAGGAATTGCCAGGCTAGTTTGAGTGAGATGTTATCCACTTACATTTACTATTATTGTGCCTATATGTATTTATATAATGATTTTCATGACCTCGTGTCAATGTTTCTTTTGTATTGATAATTGTTTTGTTATTTTTTTCCATTGATTTTGAACATGACTTAATATGATTGTAAATGTGGGCTGTTCTCAATGATTCAATTAAAAACATAAATAAAGGTTAATAGATTAAAATCATAAAATCTGGTGAACTCACAAAAGAGTGCATTCCTCTATAAATTACCATGTGATAATCTGATAAAAAAACAATTTTTTCCAGGAAAAAGACATTTCACATACACAGACAAGACAGTTTGTACAAGCCAGCCATCAAAGCACACTAAAAAAGCATACATAAATCAGAAGAAACACAGCATTAAGCTCTCAATCAAAACACAAGGCCTGGACATTAAAAGGTGAACATTTCCCATGAGAAGCAGCACTGGTTGAATCCAATTTCCCACTGGATTAACCGACCGTTCACGCAAATTTTAATTCAAGGAGACAGTAATGTGATTAGAAGGAGCTTACCTCATCTAGTATGGCAGTTTAACAAAGACAATCAACAACAAGAAACAACAGAGGTGCCTCGTGTTGTTGTCAAGTATCAGCACATCTCTGTTAGTGCATGTTACCTTCAGCAAAACAATGGCAAATACCAACACTGAGCTCTTATGGTGCCTAAAAGGCAAAACATGCAATGTATATATGAAGATAAGTATTTCTGCTCGTGCATTATATGACATGGCACATGGAAGGTGAAAAAATAAACATATACATCATTTTAAAAACAACGTAAAGCCTTTTCAGTGTGTCACAGAAGACACCTCCCAAAAATTGTCAGAGTTTTGGACTTCAGTAAGATTTAAAGCTGCAACCACTTTTTGTACTTGGATAAACAGTATTATCTTTCCATCATTAGTCCTGATGAATGAATTACGTCCTTTGAACTAAAAAATGTAGGCAATAGTGGGATATATTTTGATGTCTTTCTTCAAGACAACACCTGGGCGGGGCTATCTGTGCACATTTTCAGCCACTCAATGACATTTACAGACCAATTTTTACATTGAGTCTTTGTAATAACCAAAAGATTGACATCTGTGATTAATATTCAAGACAGCCTCTCTAGTCCATGGTCTCTAATCTTTTCATATGACAACCTGCAGCGCCTGACAACCGCTCTGCTTGAAGTGATCAGAGAGATCAAGAGAAAGGTCTTTAGATTCATCCCCTCTGACAGTTCAGTGATTGAGTGGTGATGTCTCATGATGAATAAGAACATTCTCACTACTGTTTTATACTTATGTGCAAAGGGTTGCTGCCAATGTCATTCAGTGTTCAGTGCTGGCTGCCACTTTTTATCTGAATTTTAAAACTTTATTCAAACTCAAACAGGGAAAGTTTGCATTCAAACTGTAATTAACCATTCAAACTCATGATAATACAGTACACCAGTATTCCAAAGTTTTAAGGTATCTAAATGTCTGCAGGTCATGTTTTATATCCATTGAAAGTAGTCTAATGTTCCTAAGGGTTAGTCATAATTAAAGCATCTTTATCAAACCTGTTGCTGCTGAATAATGTCAAAAGAACAGACACATCCACAAGAGAGAAAGAGACTGGGCAGGACACACCAATGTGAGTTTTAGAGATGTAATCAGTGCAGGGGATGTGAGCAGGCCCCTAACTACTGTCATTACATCCCTGTGGTATGGTGTGAATGCTGGGTGAAGTCATTTGACCTCTGCCTCAGAGGTAGTAATAGCATGTAGCAAGAAAGGGCTGAGCTGACAGGGTGGAACAGTACTGTGTGTGAGTAAGTTCGCGTTCACACCAGCCTTGTTTAGTCCAGTTGAAGGGAACCCTGAAGCGTTTACCTCCTTGGTGAGGTTAGTTTCAGTTGGTGTGAACGCTGGCCTCTAACTCCGGTGTGGACCAGTCAACCGCTCTCTGGTCTACCTGGTAGGGGTGGTCTTGGACCGCTACCAAGTGAACTCTAAAGCGGTTTACTTCTAATGTGAACCTCATCCGCACCAATCACAGGAACCGCGCCGTCTTACACGTCATATCCTGTTTTGTTCAGAGGAAAACTAATTAAGGTGCAGCTAATGTCTGGCAGGGGACAAACGTGGAGTTACTAATTATTGCCTGTCATCTTCTGTGATATAACCGTCCAATTACAGAGCGTCTCCTGTAACATGCATATATTATTACATTATTTAATTGCTGAAGTCTTCCCAGACGTTCGTTAAAATCTGCTGATATGCAGTCCAGATCAGCACCAACATAAAAATGAGCAGACCGTGCTCCATGATGTAAAAATGCGAGGGATTTGTCATCTATCCACCTAAACTGTATAATCAATCATTGAACGGCTTTTGCTGACATGTGACAATTTTCAGACCGTTTGAGTTTGGCCTTTGTGAATGCGAACCGGACCAGTTGAGAAATTGCAACAATGTATCATCAATGTATGATCCTTGCTTTGGCTCGTATCAGAAAACAGACCTTTTGGTGTGAACACGACCCAGGTCTATGTGTGTGTGTGTGTGTGTGTGTGTGTGTGTGTGTGTGTGTGTGTGTGTGTGTGTGTGTGTGTGTGTGTGGAGCTTTTGCTTGTGCTTTCGAGGCATGCCTCTCAGGCTTCTGCAACACAGTGTAAAGTGTGTGATAAATGACATTATCCATTGATGGTGTAATATCCATGTCCATCAGTGACATTTAAGTACCACAATGCAGCGATGGTGGTTCTTTATTCTTGCACTGTTGTAGAATTACACTTTGTGGGAGACTATTTCAAAAGGTTAAAAAAAGAAATGTTTTAATTTGTAGAAAAATTAATTTCCCAAAGTTATTAGTAATATTATTCATGCAGCTCAAGCAGAGTCTGATATTACATGAATCATCCTCTGTTCAGATGTAGAGACTATTTCAGAGTTATGAGTAGCTGCAAGGACTAAACAGGCAGAGACACCCGACCATGGTTTTAATCACTATCACAAAATCATGATATATTACAATGGAAATACACTGAAAGGAAAAATAAATACATGATGCACCCACCATGTTTGTTTGTAGGATGATCTCCAATACCCTGCCAACATAATGAGCTTCATATTCTGTGTCAAATGCAAAAAAGACAGAAAATGTGTGCTATTAAGCTTTACGGCTGACTGCATTAGTTCATTAGTTTATTTCTCAATGATGCGCTCGTAGAGAGTTTATTTCAGTCATGGATAAAGTGGAGGCTGTTATAGTTGCCATACTAACTGGTAATTGCTGAGGCCAAAGCAAATGCTGATGTTTTGGTGATTTCAAGTAGAAGAAGAGGAGTAGGAGCGACAGCTTTTAGAAATGTGGATGCTTTTTTTTTGTTTTATTTTTTTGTGCGAAACAGAACCACTGCTCTGTGGAGATAGAAATTCTCACTGTAAAGCTCGCCTCACAAAGTACTTGAGGTAAAAGTTCATGAAAAGGAGGAGTGCAGTCTTGGTCGAAACCCTGATCTGTCAAACAGTAAAGAGCACTTAAATCCAGTCCTCCAATAGCTCTGTGAGTCCCTCTCTTTTCAGAGCATTTCCAGCTTCCTCTTCCCAGCTCAGCTTTTCATTCCTCTCTCTATCTCTTCACTGTTTTCCCTGCTCTAGTCAGCACTTCTATGCTAATAAATCACTCTTCTAATTACTATGCAATTTATTTACAACAAAGAAAGATAGGGTGGAATACTGTCATTTGCATAATAATGACAGAGAGGGTCTCAGAAGAGTTGGCTTTAAAGAGCTTGTCAAAGAAATGAGACATTAAAAAAATAATAATAAAACAGAGCTGAGCCAACACACACACACACACACACACACACACACACACACACACAGCGCCGCAACATCAGCTGAAACCTGTTAAATCCACAGAACTTCATCACTCGTAGTTTATATGTGCTGTGTTTTATGAGGTACCCTGTTGCAGTCACTAGTCTTACTTTTGACATTCATTTAGCCTCTGAGTTTTCATTTTATAAGCAACTTTATTTCTGATGCAATGCAGCATATTTCCCCACAAACTGCATCCCGACTAAACTGATGACTCCTTTGCTCTCCAGAGTGCGAACAAGTACAACTCTGAGGACTTTCTGATACTTTGATATTATTTTTGGTACAGTGCCTCAAAAATCAGTGGATGGAGTTGTCGATCAGTTTGTGAATTTTTTCTTCAATGGATGACTTTGTTTTATGACTGGATAGGGCCACTTTAGAGAGCCTGGTGTGAGAGGATAAGGGGGTAAATGTTGAAATCAAATGGGCATGATGTGCACTAAACCTTACCCAAACAAGAAATCAATGTTGCCATCGTTGCAATGACGATTACGGCCTCTGTAAACAGGGCACCTGCCCTCCCAGCTTAGCTAAACTAGCACCCTGAAACCAAAAAGCTCAGCTCAGTGAAGGTACCTGAAGCAGCGAGCTTGGCAACCTCTACCAAAACTTCAAATCTGTCAGATTTATGTAATAAAGCTTTTAAAACTGTTAGGTACAACTTGATCATTTCTGGGGCAGTGAAGAGGCTTTATGTTTAATCATGATTAATCCCTGAATTTCAAAAGTTAATTGGGATAAATCGCATTGCTAATTGCAGTCTTAAACAGTTTTTACTTGCATTTAAATAATGTGAAGCACTTTCTTCCAAGTGTGCTGTCGAATGAACAGTTGTAATGCTATAATAAAGCTTTTTTGATTCTAAACTCAATTCATAGGTGTCTGCGGGAGTTGACGGAGCTGTTTGTATTTAGTTGGACAAAAGAGTGCATATGTAAGCAGGAGAGACAGTGGGCGAGCGGCAGGCTGACATCAGTCGGACTGCCCACTGTTTGTTAGACACAATGTGTAAATTACTTTAGACTTGACCATTGAGCTGTCTGGAAGATTTGTGAAGGGCAATGAGTCATTCAAAAGGTTAGTTGTGTCATTATTTTCCATCACGGCATCAGTAAGGGGGAGGAAAAACACTGCAGTTGTTTGAGAGAGAAAAAAAAGCGTGGGATTAAAAAAAGTGCTTCAGACCCACTGGGGTTAATGCATCAATGCAGACAGCCTTTGTTATTTCCCCTGGGGTCATCTGTTTTTGTTTATTTTTGAGGGCGTTATGAGGTTAAAATTCTGCTTTTGGCATGATTATTTAAAATATTTATGTTTTTCATGAAATTTTTACTTGGATAGAACTGTTAGTTCTTGAAGTCCCACACCTGGTTCTTTTTTTTTCTTTTTTTACTACTTAAAAGTGTTCTCGGTGGTCTTTAGATTGTAATTATGAAGTTTGTAGCCAAAATCACATTACCTGTGTCACCTCTGAGTTGTGGGGGGAGACAGCGCCACTCTGCACACTCCTCTCTGCGTTTGCTTGTAGCCTAACATTGCCGGTGTAGTGGAAGTGGCAGGTAACATAGGAGCTATTCAGCTCTCAGACACTAATGTCATTAGGGACATGATGAAAGGATCTACTACTTAATATCATAAGTAGCTTTCTTACGAGCATTGCAATCCGCTAACGCACACGCTTGTTTCACGATCGTCCTCTCTTTCTCTCCTCTATATAAAGAGAGTGGCCTACATAGTGGGGCTCGGGGGCGGAGCTTGGATTGGTTACATATAAAATCTCCCAGTTTCTGAACCTGGGTCTGTCAGAGATTTACAGCAATTTAAATGAAAGAATACTCAAAAAAGCAATTTTGCATTTGATTCCTCATGATATGTTCTGTAGCATCAGAAAAATGTAGAAAAAACAAGAAAAACATGATTTTCATCGGGGTCTTTAAGTAGGTGACATGTTTATATGGTAAATAATCACGTGGGATGGGCAGGAAGTGGATGGCTTTGTTCCATTAAATGCAACAGGGAAAGATGCTAATGATCATTGGTTGTCTGCCAAAACTGTTTGGCTATTTTTCTCTGGGGGGTTGTGAAGATTGTGAAGATCAGCCCCAAAAACACAGGAAATATAGGAGGAGAGTAAGGGGTGACATGCACCACATTGTATATGGACCTGGTTTAGACCCTATAACAAGTGCAAACTGTTGTTGAGGTTTGTGCTCTACCAGCTGGACAATAACCAAAGCCAAAACTGTGAAGTTAAATGAAATTCAAGTGAGTTTTTGCCCAGTATTTAACAATTTTTTTGACCCTTTACAAGTTCCACTCTCCCAGGCCTGAGAGGCTGCTTTGATTTTGAGCTCAGTGGACTTTCTATCAATAGAGGAAACCAATAGTATCTGTTAAAAAAAGGCCAATTGACTCCTTAATTAGTGCTGCCTACCTCTCTGACTACTTAGTCACACTGCTGTAAAAGTTACAAAACACACTTTTTACAAAAAAATGGCTGTTACCATGTCACTTAAAGCTCCTGTAAGGATCTGTCTATTTTGGCACCCCTTGTGGACAACCTGACAAAATAAAATCTCATCCTGCTGACTTATGACAGTCATTGTGTTTGATCACATGTTGAAATGTAATTGTAAACACATAAAAAGAGAGCTGTCCAGCTGCTCCTCTGACACCTACCTTCTTAGTCTATTCCACAAACATGAAAAACTCCTCATAGTAGCTTTAACTTCTCATGCCAAGTTACCACTTCCAGATATTGAGTGAGTGCTTTCCAATGATACTTGTTTTACTTCATTATTCACCCTTTTTTTATCAGTCAGTCGGGTATGGGTTCTGAATTTTCTCCATTTTTTTTTAAGCTGGTAAAGCATGAAGCATGCAAAGCTGGCAACTGTGTAACACAAAAGGAATCTCAGGGATGCGGTGTACAATCAGTGAACAAGCTTTTGGGTGCTGTGAACAGTAGCAGTGCTTCTTAAACAACATAATATTTGCCCTGACATTTCAAACACTCAAGATAGAAGCAGGAAGAAGGCATGTGTAAAGTGTGGATGATCATTTTTCATCAGCCTGCAGTCCCTCACCATGTGTTTCCATCTTCAGTTTATCAACAGAAACACCAGCACAGTCAGTGAGGAAATTTAAGTCACACTGACATGTTTCTACAGTGGAAGACAGAAACTGGGTGGATGACTCGCATTGTTTGTGAAATGGAGAAAGAAAAGAGTCCTCAATGGCTGTCATGTTTGGAATAATTAGATCCGGGCTTTGAGTCGCTCAGGGCCTGACTTTCTGTAAGCCAGCAGGATGCTGTTGTTGGTGCCACGAGCAATTAAGCAGCAACAAGGCACAGTAAGAGGAAACTCGGCGCCCTTTTCCTCTCCTCTCTGTCTTTTTCAGTTTTCAGTGGCATTTGGGGGGGAAAAAAAAGAATCATAATGAGCTTTATAAAAGAAGAAGACACTCATGTTCTCTTTTACTGTCTGGTTCAATCTGTCATCGATGTTTCTGTCTTTCCTTGATGTTGTCAGGGTGTTTGTGTTTTGTAGATTTTGAGATATTTAGAGGAGGCTTGATTTTTTTTTTTTCCTTATCGTTAGATGTTTCACTTCAAGATGCTAAATAACTCTCATCTATCCATCTGTGTCTTTTGCTCTCCTTATCTCTCCTCTTTATGTTTAACTTTTCTCTCTTGATATCTGCCTGACTCAAACTGCTCTTTAAAACTTTGATTTTTATTTCTCTTATTTCCAAGTTTACCTCCATTTAACCCCTTCTATTTGCTTTTTACTTTATCTTTCTTTCTCTCTTTTGAGGCATTGTTTTCTATTCTTTTTTTGGTTCCACTGAAGTCAAAAATTTTCAGGAATCAAAGTCAAGGAACAGCCCTGCAGAAGCGTGATTAGAAGAGCTGTAAATTTACCATCTTCTCTGTATATGAGGTTTGGACTGTAGAGGGGTGAGATGTGCTGAGCCTGTTGGAAGCTGAAGGTGAAAGCCAGTCATCCTGAACTGTACAATTAAATCAGAGAGCGGCCGTGTGAATGGGCTGCTCCCCTGGAGGGCGGCAGATAAAGGAGGGTGGCAGAGCTGCTGGGAGAAAAAGGCCTTTACGGTTTATGGAGGTCCGACTAAAACACCCAGAACAGAGAGGCGGAGAGTGTCCCTCTTTGTGACAGGCCCACACTGCCCTCACCTTTAGCTGTCTCTCTGTCCCTTTATCTGTCACATTCACTTATATCAGTCCCTATTATAATTCAGCCCAAACAATATCACTTTGGAAACATGCCTGTAAGAGATTTAGACTGTAACTGAGGTAAAGAGTAGCACAGCCTGACTGATCTGTGGGATATGAGGCCTGAGAGCTGACAATTATTTGGAAGTGGAATGAGTTTTCTTTGCAGATTGTTCACTGATTTACAAAAATGTGACTGCAAAAGAATTAAAAATGCAGTTTTTTAAATTAATAAAAAGCATCCTGCATTATTACACCATAATTCAATGTCTATCAACTTTTGTGCAGCCAGCTACACTGCTCAGGTATGGTATTTTGTTGCATTGGCTGATAAGTGATCCACTAAGAATGGATAGGCGCTTTTAATACCACAAAGATTGCCTTTCCTTTTCCCTTTAGCATTTCTGATTTTCAAGTGCCAAAAATCCCATGAAGTTTGTCAATGTTGCAGCTGCACTCTACTTAAAGGGATATTCCGGCGTAAATTTAAGTTATAGTCAAACACACCGTAACACCTAGTTAGACATCCCCCAAGAGATGAATGTTGCCGACTGCTTGCTTCTCTAGTTATACCAACTTTAGTAATGACTGCACTATAGCAATACACAGTGGTCTACGTCTCCACGTGCAAACCTCAACCAAAAAGCCACTCTATAGCAACAAATAATGCTCAGAACAGCACCTAACTTCATCAACAGTACATATAAGGTCATAGCACTAGCCACTAAACATCTTTTTAACTTTACCTGATTTCTTCAGCAAAGAGAATAAACACAACTCACCCACTCCCTTCCAGCAGCTGGTTGTTTGTGGGGGAGCCCTGACGAGTCAATCACAGAGTGCAGCAGAGTTTCGCAGCTCAAGGAAGAACATTTATGATTATTACTCCATGGAAATGCAATCTGACTGAGACGCTAAGGCAGAAGAACTACAGCGTCTGCAGTGCAAAATGATAATTACGATGATTATTACTTCATGGAAATGATCCGCTCAGTGATCGATTCCTCGGAATATCCCTTTAAGCGTCCCCAACACTCATGCACTCAGCGTTCTTGGAGCCTTCTTCACAGCAGTTGCACCAGCAAAACAAGTCAGCTAAGATCACCTGATGTCAAATGTACTCTATTTCTCAGAGTCTGGCCTTCATTGCAGGGCTATAGGAAATCTAACTTTATGTGAGTCTGCCATTTGGGTCCAATTACTCGAGTAATCGGTAGAATATTCGGTAGAATACTCGATTACTAAAATATTCGAAAGCGGCAGCTGTAGTTTGCTTCTCACTCTCTCCTTACATGTCAGTATGAAAACAGTAGGGGCTAGACACTGTGACATTACAGGACTAAGCCACATCTTACAGTTCAGCAACTGGTTTAGTTCAAAGAATTTTGTCTTGCACTGACTTAGAACTTCTGTATTTTTGTAAGTAGTGTCGAACATTTGATAAGAATTTCAATCACCCCAGTGGCCTCCTCGCTGCTCCAAATAAATCCATTGGGTAACTGGTTAATGATGGCATCTTAGAGCAGCCAGTACTGATGGCGTTAGTTCACCAATACATGAAAGGAAAACTGTGACATACTGACATCAAGACAGCCATGCACTGGTGTTTGATTTGACCTGGTTTTGCACTGATGTAGAGTCCAAAAATACCAAAGGAAGAACTGCTACATATCGTCGTATCATCTGAAGCTGATACTGTATATCGCCTCACATCATCTCACTGTCTGGTTTTCCTCCTCCTCTCACCTTTCAATCACTTTTTTTTCGCGCCACCGTCTCCCCAGCCTGCCCCTGCTTGAGGGGAAACCACTGTGGTCTCTCACCGGACAGAGTTGAATCCATCCAATTCAAATGGCTGTGAAATTGGTTTGGAAATGAGCTTGTGTGTTGAATGAGGTGGGGTAAAAAAAATCGACGCGGCATAGAGCAGCATGTTCGATGAGGTTCAGCGATAGACTGCTCTAATGGAACCCAGCACTTCTGAAGGGATGAAGATGAAAAGCGTCTATGGCTCATAATAGAAAGGCCACACAGTTCTGCATAATCACCCTTGACATTAAAAGTTTGCTCAAAGTGCGAGAGGTAACAAGTTTTATGTCCATGCAAGTGTTTCAGTTTTCAGATGGAAACCCTCACTGTGAAGAGAACCGTGAATGACCCTCTGACTAAGAAGTATTTGTATAAATGTATGAGGTGTGGGCTGCACGTCCTCAGAATAAATCTTAATCTCAGCTCTTATCATCTCTTCCCTTGAGAGAAATAATCATTAGTTCAGAAAAAAAGGACTTAAATCCTGTGGAGTGCAGCCCTATCAGCCCAATCACTGTTTTCCCATTTTGATGGCATTGCTTCTATGTTTTGCTCATTCCCAGCATGCATTAGGAGGTTTCCATTACCCCATTAAGCCTTGTTGGAGAGATAAGGCTGTGAGCAAGCTCTCCTGACATCCCAAACACACACAGGACGGTTACAAGTTCTCCCCGTGGAGGCCTCACTGTTGTCAGGAAGAGCATAAACATACACATTTGGCCTCCCCTGGCAGACTCTGTCATTGTATGTGTGTCTGTTTGTGTGTGTTTGTTCATCTTGTGTCATCTCGTTTCGCCTTGTGTGGTCTCCCTCCCTGTCTTTATCTAGGCCCAGAGCTGTTGTTTATCCTTTTTATTGTTCCTCCTGGTGCCGCGCTCTTTAGTTAGGATTTAACTGAACAAAAATACTTTTTAAAGAGATATGAAATTAAAGGAGTGAGACACTAAGGCAGTGTAGGCTCTTGGTGTGGTCATTGCAAGCTTGATGTGCTAAAATTGGCACATCTAACAGGTTTAAGTCATGTTGATATACATCTTTTATACTACTGTGACAGCTTGTCTTGAGAGATATGGCATAAGGTCACTGAAAAGCTTTTGGTTTAAATCTAAAACACAGACTGTATATAGAATGGACGCCGTCTGCCTCCTCGCTGGGTGAAGCCACCGCGAGAACAGCACCCTCTGGTGACAGGCTGCAGTATAGGTCATAAATCCAGCCTCCTCCAGCAATCCCTATGGAGCTGTGGACAAACTTTAGACATTTAAGACAGAATGTAAATTTTTCTCCCCCCTGCTTGTGATGTTGACATGTAGTTACTGTAAGACTGGTTTGTGCTCAAGTCCTCTTTTTTTTCTGTACAGCTCCATTTTTAAAAGTTATTAGGGGGTTCATGTTTTCTGTGATTGACACTTAATACAGCCTATGGGTCTATGAAGATTGCGTAGCTCACCCAGGAGATACATGGTTCGAACCAAGCATCAATCTCGGCGACTCTCCTGCTGAATGCGTACAATGCTACTGCGCAAGTGGTGGTTCCAGGAAGTGAAAAAAAATCCTGGAAATACTGAGAGCAATTCGGCTTCAAATTCGTACAGTGATGGAAGGCGGAGCCAAGTTGTCCATCGTATATACAGTCTATGGTCTAAACTCACTACACACACAAAAACTACAGCAGGTCTGAGACCAGTAATCTTTGCCCTCTTGGTCATCCACTGACATTCATCATGAGCCTCACCAAAATATCACAAGCTGACACTCCCCACCAACCTTAGTAAGCCGCTCAGCCTATAACTCAGACATTTTACTTTTGACATTCAGAGGTCATTTCATATGAGACATTTAAAGGCTCAGTAAATGTAGATCTTCTTTTCTCAACTGGCAAATACTTGAGGTGACAGTGATGAAAAAGACGAAGGTATCATTACAGTATATTTACAGCTCTACTGACTGAAGTCCAACCTTGATTGGTAATACTTGTAACAGAAAACTGCCAAACACGGACAACAACTCTGGTTGATTTGGAACAGACTGGATAGTGATAAACATATTCAAGTACCAAGGGCCAATAAAGGAGAGAATTGCAAATAAGTGATCATTTTAGATCGTAGCTAGTCACGGCTTGATCATATATCAATCATAACCTGCACCAAGCCCACATGTAATTATGGACTGGTCAATCCCTTTCATTAAGCCAAAAGATCACCTCACTGGGTGTCGACATATTGTCCTTGATTATAAGAGTCAGATTAAAATAAAACATTGGAATAATACCTAAGCTAACTTCAGAAATTTTTGTGCCAAATCGCCTGTGAATTATTGAGAAAAAAAACCAAAACATTTTATTGGGGGAACAAACTCACACAGCATGAAAAATAAGTTTGTTGTTGAGGAAAGCAGAGAGGAGAATCATTTAACAGCATGACTTCCCTGCAGGCTCTCTTGACTGTGTTTGTTTGTGCGCATGTCCATGTATGAATGTCAGAGTTAGCCCCTGCGGCTGTGTGACGATGTGTGTGTGTCTACATTTTTTGTGGGTACCCATGGTGAGTCATGGGGATAAGTGGCAGTGGGCCGCCGAAGGGCCGTGGAGAAATGGACGGCAGGATGTACTCATAGACGGGAGGAGTCAGGGAGATAGAGGGTGGTAATTGCAAGAGTGCGGAGGAAGAATGACATTAACAAGAGGAAGGCTTCATCATTAAGGCTCGCAGAGTGTGCGGGTGGAAGTTTAAGAAAAAGAGGGAGAGGGATAAACCGGCAAAACAGGGCAGGGGGATGGGAGAGGTTATAAAACATCGGCAAAAGTTTCTCTAAATGAGTTTGAGTGTCAGAGAAAAAACAATTTCCTCCCTGGTCAGGATGATGAAGACTCACAGAGGATTGTTATTAAGGAGAGGAACACTGGAGAGGAGGCCGTGGGGAGAGGAGGAGGGACATGATAAGCACTGTTGGCAAGGGACCCAAAGGAGTCAATATATACAGCAATTCAGCCAATACCCAGCTGATTCAATTATAGGGTGCCATTACTGGGAGTAGTCAAGCCGGAGGTTAGCAACGTAAATTTTAGAGAAGGTGAAGTCTCACTGTGAGAAGGGACTGGAGGAGCATGCGGTTGGCAGTAGAGATATACAGCACAGGAATGAAGTTGAATTCAAAGTTAGGCGAGGAAATATGGAGTCCCAACCAACACATTTCCTCTTCCTGTCTGCATTGTGTCCCTGTGTAAATCACAGAGGGAAGTATTTTTGCTGCCAAGGTTGACAATTCAATTCCAGCCAGGTAATCACTTGGTAGATAAATATGATATACTGTATGTGTTTATATTCTGTCACTTTAGAGGTCAAACCGCAGATTATTCCGTCTGGTTTTCAAAATCATGCATCAAAAGATAATCTGAAAGAGGAGGTCACTAAAAATATGCACGAAATTTCAGAGAAGAAGTTTCTGGCATGCTTCAATTTCTTTACTTATAAATCTTTCTGGTGCAACAATAAGCAAGTCTCATGGCATCACCGATATTATGTAATAGTGAAAAACTTTAAACATTTTTAAGTTTAAAAAATGGACTGTAAAAAAAGGCAACATCAATTTCTGTTTAGATGGCTTTAACAAATCTTATACAAAACTGAAATGTTGACCATCATACACAGGAGCTGAGGAGTTGACTGGCTATACTTAAAGTACAACTGTGTCACACAGAGCCAATCAGTCAGTGTTGTGGGCTGAACATAAGGTGAGACAAAATAGTGCAAGAAAACAGATCAGCAAAAAGCACAGAGTACAGCAGAGTTGATGTCATTTTAGATAACCAAGTTTTGTCAGCCGTTTTTAAATTAAACAGACAATATAATCAGTCAAATGTTGAACATCGGCCCCAATCATTAATCTACCTCTGTTTTGTCTTCTTTAAACAGCTGATGTATAGGAAATGGAGTTTCATAAGTAGCCTGTAGTGCTTTATAATAAATGAGGCTCTTCCATGGATAAAAAGTGAAGAGTTTTCCACGGAGTGTGTCTGTTTTTTATCGCTGCAGGTGAGGGCATCACTGCTGTATACAGAAATAAAAATGCAAAACCCTTCACTTATAATCACTTTCAGTTTTGTTTGTTTGTTGATCTATAGCTCTCTCTCTCTCTCTTGCACGGTAAGAGAATAATAACATCTCATCAATAATTTATTTTACACTCAGTACCTTCAGGTCTTGGTTACAGCATGTTCGCATGTTATGTTATGAAAGCTCCAAAATGCACAACTACTGCAGAAGAACACAAATTGAAAATTCAACAACAAAAACAAAATAAAAACATTTTATTGCTATAAATATTTACTGGGACAGAAAGATAAGGTGACCACATTCTGAATCCCCAAAAAGAGGACACTACTTCGTGAGGCAGAGTCACGCGCAAAATTTTGAGGGTTTTTCAAGTCGGGTCAGGTCGAGTTGAGTGTTTTTTTTTACACCCTTCTAACTCAATTAGTCCATGGTACACAAACTCAAAACTTCCAAACAAAACCCCGGACATTTGAAGGATTTATAAACTCCCCCTGGACAGGCTGTACAGCCCCCCAAAAAGAGGACATGTCCGGGTAAAAGAGGATGTATGATCACCCTAAGAAACAGAGAGACAGAGAATTCAGAGTACAAGGGGATAAACAACAGTCAGGTCATGTAGACAGGTTAATATATGCACAACAGATGTCGAGAAATGTCAAGAACTGACTGTAGCAAAAGACTCAAATGCAGATGCATGGTTCCAACAGGCAAAACACAGGTTTATTGGCAGTCCAAATTTGATACACAAGAGGGTAGAATCACAGGTAGAGGTATCCAAAATGCAAGGCTAAAAGCAGGGTCAAAAACGAACAAGGCCGATATCATAGACTGAGACTACGTTTACACATCCCTGGCTACTTTCATAAACAGACATTTCACCCTCTTTGTTTACAAAAAAACTACGTGCACACCACTACGTTTTCAGAAAGGTTTTTGTTTACACTAATCTGTATATATATGCCGTCAAGAGCATGCCAAACCTGTAGGAGGCAGTGTAGCAAGAAGCTCAAGCCCACGTTAGCCAAAGAATCCTGCATAGCAGCAACAACAACAACGTCACTTCCTTCTTTTGGAAAAGATGCATATGCAGATGCAAACAAATACAAATGGATTGCACCAGCATAAATGCGACTGCTATTCTTCACGCATCCATGATCACCACAGAATGTAAACATAGACTGTAGATTGTAAACGTCACATTTAACCCAGTTTCTACCGATCAACCTGCCGTCGGCTAATCAAATCTCTGTTTACCTTCATTTTTCTCCATTTACATGCAACCAGAGTTTTCCAAAATCTCCATTCTGGCTGGAGTTTATAAAAAGCACAGTTTTCAGGGGCAAATTCTCTGTTCTCATCGGAATGTCTCAGTTTTTAAAAATAACTGGGTACGTATAAAAAGGTCCTTAGATAACTAGAAAAAGTGCTTGAACATGATGATACGTACAACTAACTGGCAATGAAACTGTGAGAGTCATGAGGTTAAGTACAAGAGGTAATGAGGGTGATGGGAGACAGGTGGGGAGGAACAATCAGGAGGCGGGGTTAGTGACTTCAAAATAAAACACACAGGAGACATAACCCTAACCCTGATCATGACAAGAAAAACTTTTTAATACTTTGGTGCATTACCAACCTGAAAATGTGCCCATCATTAAGTCAAACCCTCTGTTTGTGTAGATCTGAGACTTCATAAGTCCATGAGGAGAGAGAGTGCAGCCCGGGTAAAAAGGTAAACCCCTTTCTGTCTTTTATAGGCGTCATCAGACTTTTAAGGCCAGTGTCTGGCCATTTTCACTGAACTATACTGGAGGCAGCAAGCAGAGCACAAAGAATGATGGGAATGTATGAAACGATAGTTTCTGTAGCCTCCACTGCGCTCTGCTCTGCTCCACTACAGGTGAAACAAGACCACACTTCTATCGTTTTATTCTGTCACAAGTCCATGGTGGTGTCTAGAGAAATATGGAGAAATTGTGAAAACTATTACATCACTGGAATTACACCCTAGGAAGCCAACTTTACGCTGTATGAGGGTTCAATGCTAGCAATAAAAAGGCAAAGTGACTATTACTGTGCTGCGGTGGAATCTTAATGTAAAAAGGGTTGAAGATCAAGGTTTGCTATAAAGTTTTAATACCAAACAGAAATCCCATTTATTCTTCAACTATAAGATGAGCAAAATGTGAACTTTGAGAGTGACTTTTCAAGTATCTCATCCAAAAGATTTGTCTGAATCAGTTAAAGGGCCCTTACAAAAAAGAGCTTTGAAGAAAAAGTGAAACTAAGTATTTTCACTTCAACATGTCCACCAGAGTTTGTAGAAATGACACAGTGTTAATTCCACATGTCAGATACTGTTGAAAATGACTCTGCAGCTGGGTCCTCTGATTGGAGTTGGCTAACCTCAGCAGAAGTGAGGCAACTGTACTCCGTGACACTTTAGCTGCACGCTGATTAGCTGATGGATGACAGAGGAGATGGAGCTGACTGCTACAGATGAGAATTGTAATGGCTCTGACACAGAGCCAGGGAAGTCAGACGCTGAGGAAACACATGCTCCTAGCGACGGCAGTTTCTGAGATCACAGTCATAAACTGTTAATGTCTCTTTGAGTGTTTGGAAGTTTTCTTTTATACTTTTCTGCCTGGGAGTAAAAAGGCTTGTAATATTAATCTTGATGGAGTTGTTTCTCTTAATGCCAGAACTTGGTTAAAATACAGTTCACTGTAGGGCTGAACGATTAATTGCATTCGTGAATACATCGCGATTTGATAAAACGCAATTTTCTAACCGCAAAGGCTGCGAATTTGACTGGTCACGTGACATGTGAGAGAGGGAAGTAAAACAGAGGAGGCAAGGAGAGAAGTCAACGCTGTTGCACTATGGACTTGGGCTAATGCTCGACAGAAACTGACATTGCTGAAAGTTTAGTATGAAAGAGGGGCAGCATGGGAGTCGTGGATTTATTTTGGCTAAGAAAAGATGCTGCTGTGCAATGCGTGAAGAACCTGCCATACTACTCTTGCTACCTCAAGTGGTAACACTACAAACCTTTATCAACACTTAAAAAAAAACACCAGCGACAAGCTCTTCAAACTTAAACCACATCTGCATAACGACAGGCAACGCAGCCAATATGGTGATGGCAGCACAGCTAATAATAATAACAATAATACATTTTATTTATAGTGCCCTTTAAATCAAGTGACCTTAAAGGGCTACATCTTAAAAGCAAAGAAATTTCACAGTAAAGGAATGTAAAAACAGTTATTGGTTTAAAAGAACAAAAGAAACATCTCATTAAGAGTAAAAGCAAGATACGAATCTTTGAGGAGGGACCAAAAGTTCTGTTAAAAAAGAAAGTTTTGAGTCCTTTTTTAATAATGTTTGTGGGTTGTGGGTGCCCTCAGGGTGATGGGGAGGGCGTTCCAGAGGCATAGGGCAGCAGCACAGAAGGCCCTATGACCCATGGTCCTTTATTTGGTTCTGGGGGTGAAAAGGAGGTGTGAGTGAGTCGAGCAGAGGGACTGTGTTGTGTTTTGTGGGTGTAGAAGCTCTTTGAGGTAGGCGGAGGCATGTCCATGGATGCATTGGTGTGTGAGGAAGGAAACCTTGTACTCAATCCTGGTGGAAACTGGAAGCCAGTGAAGTGATTGGAGGATGGGGGTGATATGATCATGTTTGCACCTTCTCATCAGGATCTTAGCAGCGGAGTTTTGAATGTACTGGAGTCTCTGCAGACTCTTGCTAGGGATCCTGATGAGAAGTGCATTGCAGTATTCCAACCAGGAGGAGATAAAAGCTGAATGAATAGTCCAGACTCCAGTGTTTTGGGCATCGATTACATCTCAACATAAGTACGTAAATAAGTATTAGGGCCCTACAGGCCTGACCTATACAGATTTTTTGGGGCTGATGCCAATACCGATTATTAGGGGGGGGATCTGATTACCGATTAATCAGCTGATTTTTAATTTTTTTTATGAAGTTATAAAAGATGTATATACACTGTAGATATCTACAGTATACTATATACTGTAAATATACTTTAGGCTTCTGCTCTTCACGCCAACAGGAAGACCGACTGATCAAACTCCGAGCAGAAAAGCGTTTTCAACACCCCCACCCCCCCACCCCCGCAGCTGCCTGCTTCAGATCCGTCACTCTGGTGTGCTGTGAGGTAGTTAGCTGATGAAGACTGTCATGAGGTCGCTGCCCTATCTCCTGGATAAGTCGGGGGATCTTTTCAAATGGCAGAACATTTTGAAGTGAAACCAAATCTTATCCTCTGCATTCTATTTCTGAAAATATCGCGAAAATCGGCGAGTTTTGGCTGGTTACCGATTAGTCTCAAAGGGGCTAAAATTGGCCAATTTAATCGGCTCACAAATAAATCGGTCGGGCCCTAATTAGTATCATGATATATATGAGGACGTGTGCATGTGTGTGCATGATTGTGTGTGCGCAGAGAGGTTGTTTATGTGAGAGAGAGAGAGAATACAAGAGTTGGAGGGAGGGAGAGAATGCGAAAGTCTGTGTTTATTCCAAAGTTGATAATCTTGTATCGCACAAGTCAACCTCTATAAATGACACAGTTCTTGTATTATTTTGTCTTACAGGACATGCATCAAAAGATGACAGAGTCAAGAGCAATAATGCTGTGCAGTAAGGTGGTGGGGAGCTTCTCCCACAGTTGGGCGAAGAAGGCAGAAATAAGTGAAGCACAGAGGGAGCTCAAACTTCCTCATCATCACTGAATGGCCAACAAGATGGGGATCCAAAGAAATGATAATTGCCAAAAAGAACAATTTATTCATAATAAATCTGATATTGCTGACTACATTATACAGATGGATTTATTGTTTGTGTTTGTCTCAAAATACACTAGAAGAGGACCTTGAAAAATTAATCGCATCTTAAATCACAATATTGAGGAAAAAAATCCCAATCAGATTATTTTCCTAAATCATTCAGCCCTAGTTCACAGTCTTTCCCGCACTCTTACAAAAAGGATAAAAGCTGGACAGCAACAAACAGAGCTGTTTGGATGTATCTCTTCTTTTTTTTTATGAGAGCACCTGGCTCAGGTTAGAAGGTGACCACTCTCTGATGCCTTTTCCATCAGTGTTACAGTCTAAAGCTCTTAGTACCCACTTGACACCACGCCCCACCAGTGGAATATTCTTTTAACTGTGTCAGTATATAATGCACGGTAAGCTGTATGCCTTTCAGTAGGGGTCATTGTACCCATGTGAAGGGGAGCGCATGGTCAGGTGGAGGCAGTTGCGTGTAGAGTCCATTAACTTAGAGAGACCTGTAGGACAGCTTGAGTGCCATTACGGTGGAGGATGTTCACCTTGACCATACAGTGCTTTGTATTCCCAAAGGAGCAACAATGCTGAATCCACAGAGTCCAAAATTTCTCCCTCTGCCTTCTCTGCTAAAATTACCTGTCACATATTCTCTGTGGTTGCTCAGTGCTTACCACCACAGATTTAATACCAGGAGTGAGACAAGGTTAGGAGCTGAAACTCACATTTTAATTACAGTGTGCCTACGCCATTTTCCACAGTTGCATTGGTAAGCAGAAATCAATCTGTCTCCTAAGTTAACTGGGAGGAGGACAGCAGTACAATGTGCTGTACAAACATTATAACAATGAAGTCAATCAAACCGCTGCTTTTCTGGAAGACTCCAGAAGAAAATCCATGTTTTCAGAGACAAATACCCTTTTTTTCTGTTGGACTGTAGAGCAGGTCTGATTATCAGCTGTTATCAGTTTCCATGAACAACAATCAGAACGGATTTAATGGCCAAAATCTGACAGAATGCAGCTCATTATTGAAGACATATCCACTTTAATAGACTTGGTTAAAGCAGGAGAGTTTACATGCAGACTCATACGCTGTAATTACAGAGCAGGAGATAACCATCTCACCTGTTAAACCTAAAATGTGCAAAACCAAAGATAACTGCCCTCCAAATCATTTCAGAGTTAAGCTTTGTTAGTGTGTGGAAATGACGGATTTTTGCTTTACTTAAAAATATGACACAATCCCAACTTCCAAATAGTTGGAACAATGTGTGATATCTGTAACTATTGATGTTTTAAGAACAGTAATTGTAGAACTGAATAAAAAAGTTTAGGAAGAAGACTGTTTACTATTGTGTGGAAGCTCCTCTTCGTTTGACAACACTCTGTACATACTGGGAAACTAAGGAGACCAGTTGATATCGTTTGTGCTAATGTCTTAGCTCTATGTGCTACAGTAATTGCGCGTGTTTCTAGCTGTATTTCCTCTCTTGCTCTCTCTCGCTCTTCTTCTCCCTTTCTACATGTTATGTCTGTATGCTCGAGTTATGACATATTGTTATGCCATATGTCAGACTTCTTACTTGTTTTATTTGTTAGTATGACTTTTTATTAGGTAGATTGTAATGTGAAGTTGTGTTTTAAAGTACTTAATTGTTGCCCCCTTTTTGGTTCTTATGTTGCCTTTAACATCTGGCCAGGGACAACGTATGAAAACTAGCTTTGCTGGCTCTCTGGCTCACTTGCAGTTTTTTTTTCTTTTCACTCTGTTTATTAGTGGTGCAAATAAAAATAAAAAATAAAATAAATAAATATTGCTTGATAAGAGACTTCAGCTGCCAACAATTCAGGGTCTCCTCTGTAATATTTTTCATTTCAATATGTACCAAATGTCCTCGGTAGGTGATAAGCCTGCAGTTGGACCAGTTCCGCACCTGGACCCTTCTACTACTGAGCCATGCTTTTGTAATAGCTGCAGAATCAGTTTGGAAAAGTCATTGCCTAGAAGTTGCTCCAAAAATTGCATGCATTGATCATCAATAATAGTGCCTTATCCATGCCATGGGCACTTCTATCCTCATTATCATCACAGATCCTGGTTTGTAAACTGTACTCTGACAACAAGCCAAGTGGTCTCTCTCCTTCTTAGAGAAAAGGACTTGGCATCCGTAATTTACACAACGAATGTCCAATTTTGGTTTGTCAGTCTGCAGGATGGTTCTTTGCTTTACCTCAATTCAATGCAGTTGATGATCTGTTTTCAATGCAGCATCATCTGAGGGCCTGAAGATCACAGTAAACTCATACTGACTGGTCTTGTCTTTTCCACACAGGGATCAAATCCTCTGATTCTTGTCACAGTACTGAGTATTGTAGTCAATGAAATCTCTCAAATCTTTGAAATTGCACCTTGAGGACAATTATTCTGAAACATCTTCAACATTTGCTCACTCAGTCTCTCACAGAGTGGTTTAACTCCTAGCATCCGTACTGCTGCCAGACCTTTTCTCACCAAATCTCCAAACAATCAACAAAAAGAGGCCAACAGTCCTCTCATTTAAAAACAGTCACTACAACAGTTGTCGTATTAGTAATCCATGAATTGTCTACCCACAGAGGCAGCATTAATATAGGTCTAACTCTAACTTTCAAGCTCTGAAATTCTGTGGTTTTGTTTTGCAAAATCATAAAAGAACACATTTCCAAACTACGGCTGTTTTAGACTTGCTTTAGTATAATCTTACCACACTGTGTGCTTATGTATGCTAAGATCCACAGAGGTTGGAGGTAATTCATTAATTACATTGAGTCCACACATAACACTAATCCCACAGGATTGAAGCTGAGGACTAGGAGTGAAGGAAAACTGATTCAAAGCCTAGTTCTCTACATAATAAGTGGGATATAGGAAATCTTTCATGCTGCCTCCAGATACCAAGGTTCTGAAATTACATAGATATCCGTAGGTCAGGCGATCCACGCTCTAAGCCAAAATAAACCTGAGAGAAACTGATTTACAGCAAAACAGATACAATACATCCAATATCTGCAGGTGCTGGTCCATACACAAACAGAAACCTCCAGACATGACAAAGGATTCCTGCTATAATGGATGCCAGAAAGAAAAAAAAAATCAGAAGAGGCACAAACAAGGCCTGTGCTCTCAGCCTGAAAGAAGAAACCTGTGTTTTCTCAGAGGAGGACTGAGTTGCAGCAGCCTTGAAATACAGAACAGACCTGAGAGGCATGAGGAGAGAAGAGAGAAGTTTGGCAGGACTGGGAGATTAGAGGGCTCTGTGGGGGTTTGCACATACAGCATACATGCCTCTGTCTGCATGAAGAAGCATACAAATGTGCTTGTGTGAATTCTACTGTGTATGTGTGTGAGCAAGAATGAGGAAGAGACAATGAGTATTGATCCAACTCCAGGTGAGAGGCTTCCAGGGGAAGATAGCAAAGCATGAGAGCAATTCAGAGCTCTGCGCAGCACCAGCTTTAATTAACTGGCAAGAAACCAAATCTGAATTACCGTTGTGTATGTGTGTGCATGGGTGGGTATGTGTGTGTGCATGTGTGTGTGCATTTGTGAGTATTTATCTGTGTTTGTGTTTATGTAAGTCATTAATTTAAGTGGAAGAAAGGATACCGCAGTGTGCTCCCGCCTACAGTCCAAGTAAACTGGACACAAACAGTGTCATCATTTTGAGCAATTACTGCCTGAGACTGTAATAACTTTAAAAACTTTAAAAACTCCAGTGACTTTATTATAGCCAGCAGCGTGTGTCAGATCTTAAAGAACCAAACCAACAAATAAATCATCATAGACTTGAAGTATCCCACCAGGGATGTTCAGAACTGTCTACTTTCCCGGTCATTCAAATGATGGACATTTAAAATCCAACGAGTTGGCTAGTCTAGAGTAAACAAACCGTCAAATTTAAGTCATAATTGAGAACAACTAATCGAAAACATGATCACATAGTCTTTGGATGAATTCTGTCTGAGCTTGCAACTTAAAGTCCAACTCTGATTGTTTTTTTTATTTCTTTACTACTTTAAGTGTTCTCAGTGGTCTTTAAATTGTTATTACTAACTTTTTAGCCACAATCACATACCTGTGTCATTTTCAAGGACTTTTCTTCTGCAGAGCTCCATTAGCTCATCAGCAATTCATCTCTGAGTTGTGGGTGGAGACAGCACTGCTCTGAACACTGCTCTGAACACTCCTCTTCACGGTAGCTTGTAGCCTAACATTGCTAGTGTAGTAGAAGAAGCAGGTAACATAGAAGCTATTCAGCTCTAAGACACGAATGTCTTTGGGGATATGATGAAAGTTAACATCATTATTAGCTTTTTTACACGCAATGCAATCCGCCAAAACACGCTTGTTCTGCGATCGTCCTCTCTACTTTTCTGGGTCTGGCCTGCATGGTGGGGCTCCGGGGGTGGAGCTTAGATTTGTGACGTAGCAAATCTCACTGTGTCTGATCCTGCAGTTTGGTTCTGCTAAAGATTCACAGTGATTTGAGTGCAGAAATACTCAGAAATGCAATTTTTGCACTTATTTTTCTCATGATATGTCCTGCAGCATCAGAAAAATGCCATATGAACATGTTAACAACAAGAAAAAAAGGATTTATATAGGAGTGGGTCTTAAAGTTTTTACTCCTTCCTGCACTTTAACCTCTACACGCCTCCTTGTTTCCCTCCAGTTGAGCTAACCAAACATCACCTTCATATAACTTCACCTCCATTTCCGAAATCAAACATTCCCAACCTGCAGATTTGACATAACTTAAATCTTTGATGGCAGAGGTGACTCGTGTTCATCTCCTTTGCTGCACCATGTTTCGTCAAGGACATGCACTCATAAATCTACCTGAATTTGAGATGGAGGAGATAAGTGTGTGCCATGGAGTACTATGTCACAAGTTTTATAAAGCACAGCGAGTCAACACATAAAATGACTTACTCCTTGACATAGCCTTGTTGTAAATAAGGATAAGCAAAAACATCTGGTAGATATGATAGTGAGGGTATTATAGTCAGATACTGGCACTTTGTAACTTTACTGAACCCAGCTCTTTCACATGAGATACACTTCATTTTAATCAATAGTCATGGCCTGGTCAGACTATTGAGCAAAACCTGTATCACAGATTAGCCTGGAGTTAACAAAACCTCCATGAGAAGTGTTTTGTAATCTTATTTCAAAAACAGGTTATCTCCTCACATGCACTGACACATAATCTGAAAAACACACGACAGAAACACACGCACTGGCAAGAGAGGCTTTATCTGTTTTTTGGGTTTTTTTTTTTTTGGAGCAAAGGCCCTGCTGTTACAGCCGAGCTCTGAAAGAGGGACTGATCACTTTGTAAAGCTCAGGATGAAGATTCAATCTAGCCACAGGCTCCCCCTCTCCCTTTTTAATCAGCCTGTCATCCTGTTTCTCATAAACAAGCAGAACCGGACACGACCAACAACAGCAGAATACACACATGAATTTGGTACTGATCCTGACACACATAGACAAACACATGCAAAGTAGTCTGAGACGAAAAAGAGACTAAAATCCTATTTGCCTAATCAGGACTTGGAGGAGAAAGAGAGCGATGGAGAGGAAAACAAGAAGAAGAGGGATAGAGCTGAGGCAGACTTCAACAGCAGTCAACAAAGAGATTAAACGTCTCTGATCTAACAGAGAATCAATATCTCATGAACAAACTTGTAGAGGAAAACAGATACAAGAAGTAATGAACAGAGGCAGATGCATCATAGGGAGATATAAAACTGTAATTTTCTTTTTGTTTACTTTCTGTTTTCAATATCAAATCTTGATTTGAGACATAAGTGATCCAATAAAGAGCTATAACGCCGATGACGTTTTTTTTTATGGCCCTGTCTGCTGATATCTGGTCATAACAGATCCTGCATGAGACTCAAGAGGTTCAAAGAAGATAGAAATGTGGCCAAAATGTGAAACTGATAGCAGTAACAGAAACAGTAAATGTCCAAGTTTATAGAAGATGAGTTTGGATAAGCAAAAACTTTTCTCCATCTTTGGAGCTTCTTGGTCAGGAAGCAGATACCACCTGTTGAATGTGTAAGTTTTCATCTATTAAAGGACAGACAACATTGAAGGATCTTTCTAGATGATGCATTTATTAAGCATCAATCGAAAAAATACACACCAGGAGCAACGACTTATCCTGCAATCCAGGCAATGGTAGCAGAGCTGATAAATCTATCTCTCAGTCAACAGTGTTGAAGTTATGACATTTGCTTTGGTAATCTTTTTTTGAGGTGTATCAACAGCAAAGCTCTGAGAAGAAGGAGAGCTGGATAGGGAATGAAATATCAACATGAACATTCCTGTACAAGTCCCATGTGTTAAACATGGTTTAATATTATCTTTAACAGAGATGTTCAGGAAGCTACTGATTTAGCCTGACCATGAGCTGAAATGTTCAGTTCAGAGTTAATTTATTCCACGGGAAGGCTGATAAGAAAATGTTGCCATGGACACAACCCCAACTGTAAAATTGTGGGGACTTGTGCTGCGTGGAGCTGGAAATGACGTTTCACTCGAGTTGATGGCGTTCTGGTAAACAAGGCGGAAAACCAAGATGGACGCCTGCTGTTGTAATGTTTAGCTGTTGTTAGCTGCTGTTAGCTGCTCTTAGCTGTTGTTAGCCATACCAGTAGAAAACAGCACATAATATGGTATTTCATCCGATACAAACACCATAGTACCATGTCCACAGTTAAACAATGGGCAGAACAACATATACACCTTACTTAATTCCACAAAAACAAAACAGAAGTGCGAATAAATAATACATTATGAGAGCTTTTACTGATACTCTTTACTGCTGATGCACTGCGCTGCCATCTTGGATTATGATGTTGTTGTCGAGTCAGGGTTGGTGAGCATCGCCCGACTTTCCGAGTCGGAAATCTGATTTCAAAGGGGCGTTCCAGATGAATTTCTGACTGAGAGTTCGGAAAATCCAACTTCAAGTACAAATGGAATGCAGCTTTATTTAGCCATCTAGATGAATCCTTTTAAACCAATAAAACCATCTTTGAATCAATATTCTGTGTGATTTTGGTTACTTTTTGGTAGTTAGTGCAGTAAAAGCAGGATATCATATGGTGAGTGGGAGCCTGTATGAATTAGAGTACCCCCAGGGTGAGAGAAGACCCTCCACCTGTTCTGATAATCCATATGAACATCTGCTCGCTGAACGTTATTCTGTAATCTTGATTTATGCCTTTGCCTTTTAGATTTGAGCAGCACAGTCCTAATGCAGAGACATACTGTAACTACAAAGTCTACACACTGAACGATGCAGACAGAACGCTCTGTGATTGGTCCCCTTCTATTTCCATTTCCAGTATCACTGTCCCTTCTATCTCCTCTCTTTTCTACTTTGTAAACTATAGAGTTTTAATCAACAGCTGCTTCTTTGTCAGATCCAACTCCAATTTAAGAAGCTTGGATTTGGTTGCAATAGTCTCATTTTGGAGCCAGAAAATGTCCATATGACTGAGGAAATCACATTGCCAAATAACGTGAAAGCCAAGTACTGCAAAATGAGACAGATACCTCCAGAACACAAACATGCTGCAGTGCTCAAGAATGCTTGGGCTACTACAGCAAAGAGTCTATGCAGAAATAAAAACCAGGCTTTGCATCATGAATACTGAGTTGTAACTATAAGACCAGCCCTGATCCAGATTTTACCACAACCTCTCTCCTGTAGGAAACAAACTTCAGGGCTTGGCTCTGTTTATCTATGCTTACAGAGTGAATATGAGCAGAGATGATGGCTGAATCGTTTTTGTGCACAGTCTGAAGTCTAAATATCTGAAGCATTTTTCATGACAAAAACATTCGCAACACTGACAACAACTCCACATCTTACAGGAGATGATTCAGGAATAGAAGAATATTAACTTTTATAAAATCAGTCTCCCTCACAGCAGCACACTATCAACAAAGATATCTCCTTGGCAGATCTGTGAGCAGATTTTTCCTATTTTTCCCTGCAGAGCTGAATCAAAACTGCAACGAACTTGTCTATCCTGACAGAAAACAACAATTTAGAAAGGACTGCAAAATGAAACCATGAATCCAAAAGATCAAATCTGGCAGTTAAAGGGGGAAAACACTTTTACTCTTGTTAAGCCTTATATTATTGCTTTAACCTTTTCAGGAGAGTCAAAACATATATTTGGGTCATTTTTGTCTGTAGTGGAGGGCTTATGATCAATTGTTTTTGTTGCACTTGCCGTTTTGAGTGACCTCATGTTGACACAGACTCCTGAGTCAAATAAAGAGGGTCACTTCTCTGGTTATTCACTGATGCCATGCCAGCGCTGTGTCGCGTTTTTTTTTTCCACACTCAGCATTGCTAATGGTCTTTGCTTTGCCTCAGCTGCAAGAATTTTTGTTTGGAGTAGAGGGTGGTGCGCTTGTTCTTGTTTGGATTTCTCCGTTTATTCATGCTGAACTGCAGTATATCATGCATCCATAATGAGTGGACATAGACTCAAGAGTCCATTAAAAATGAGCCGAGAGTACATGAAGAGTTACGACACAGTGCCGAATGTCACTGGGTCAAGGCAAGAACTCTCTGTCTCTTTGTTCCCTCTCTGCGGGGACTCTCTCTCACTCTCTGTCTTTCTCTCTCTCTACTAGCTCCGTGCTTCCTCACTTACTTGTCTCCTTGTGGAAAGGTTAGTTAAATATATTTTCTTCTTATCCTTTCCTCCTTTCCCACCTTCACAGCCAAAAGATCTCCATTAACTCTTCCTTATCTTCATGCCTCCCTGACCTGCTGCTTCCTCTTTTCTTTTCACTTCCCTGCTACAGTCAGACCAGTCTCTCTACGTACTCACACTTCTTCTCTTTTCACATCTGCACACTTCCCATCATCCTCTTCTACATTTCCTTCATTTATCCCCCGCCATCTAGCTCCTAACTATCCTTTCCTGTCCTCTCTTTAAGTTGCCCCCTTGATTTGATGTATACCCCTGTGAATTAAAATCATTTCTTAAGCAGCAAAATATTGTAACTTGAAACTATTTTTTCATTCTTCAACCATCCAACCCCAATATATTAATTTCACTGCAGTTGATGTATAGATGTATATATATATATATATATATATATATATATATATATATATATATATATATATATATTGATGTATATGCACAATGAACTTGCTGAAAATAGTTGGATAACATGATAAATGTTGCCATGGCACTGTAGGAGAAGGCTTCTTCTCCAGTACTTAATAGTACTCGGTGTTTCAAACCTTTAAACCTTTTTTTTCCACCTTCTATTTTTAACCCATTTTAATCTTCTTACGGTGACAAAGTGTGCTTTTATTGCCTTTTTTTTTCTCTTTTTCAGTGTGTTTCTATACTTTTCCCATGGACATTTTCATTTTTTTATTACCTTGAGGGAACCTTCTCAAAAGGACCAATAAAGTTTTATCTAATCTGATCTAATCTTTTCTTATCTAAGAGGAAAAGAAAGGTTCACCTCTTACATAGATCTGAACCGTTGTACAGCTGCCTAATGCTCACGTATAATTGACTTGTCTTTTCTTGAGAGTCACTTAAATGAGTCAACACAGCCCCTCTGACATAAGTGTTTCGATCTTCTGATATATCCCTCTAAGAAAAGATAAAGCATATTGTGCATTTATCTCTTAAAACTGCCCACAGGCTCTGTCTTGCTGTCACCTCTGTGGTATGAGAGGTGACTACTGATCAGCTTTCTTACTATCGCCATGATTTATTCACACATTTCTGTTCCAGTCATCAAGAAACGATCCATACCAACAATCAGTAACAAGATCACCACAGACCGTTGGAATAAATACTTGACCAAATGACCTGTGCTCGCAATAAAAGAGTGCAAAGTCCAGTGTGCAAATACGACACTTGAAAGACCAGAAAAAGGCATATACCCCACCTTTTAAAACCATTTTGATAAGTGCACCTAAGGGAAAAAGGAACACTGAACAATTGTTCATGCTTTTATTTAATCTTATTAACGGTGTACCAACTTTCTGCAAAACTCTTCCGAAAGTCTCCAGCTTGTGCAAAGTTGTGCAGAACAAAACTCTATAGGCCCTTAAGGAGAAAAGTTCACTCCTGTCTTAGCACACCTGTACAGGGAACCAAAAAAGTTTAGATGTTGGTTCAAGATTGAATTGATGGCTTGTGATCAAGCACCCACCCAAAAGCAATAAAAGTGATCTTTAAATCTTAACTGGATCTGGATTCCAGTCTGATGTGCTAAATCAAGGCCCTTGAGTTTGTTCCAAAGTCTATGCTCAAGATAGAAGGTGACCTTTTTATCAGGGCACAAAAACACTCCAAGAAACTTTGAGAAACACAGTTTTTTCTGTAACTTTGTATTTGCTGCATCACTTTTTCTCCTTTACTTCTACTACCTTACATTTATGCAAAAAGTCTTGATCTGTTCCGGCTTGTATCCAAACAGTTCAGTCTTTTTTTTCATTGTGTTACCACCATCAAATATTCCTCATCAGCTCTATCTTTTTACTTCGTCTTATGTTTCAGATTTATTGCATGGATAAGTGCACCTAAGGGAACTGGAGGATAGAGGCTGTAGAATAACACAAACTGCAACATGATTTGCCATGTTACTATAACACACAATTATTCAAGGCGTTGGTGTACACAAAAATTCATGGTTCAGTGCGTACCTCATATGTACCTACTCAGATTTCTTTCCTGGCACTTTTGATGACACATGAATATATCAAATTAGTAAAATTACTATTTAAAGTAGTATCATCCTGCAAACCACTCTCAAATGTCTCAAAAGTTTTCTTTTAACTTCCACAGATTTTTTTAGGAGTGCAGTTGTTCTTTGAAAGGTTTGAGAAAGGCACTGACAGTTTTGCCGACTGCCTTTTAAGCACGTAATAAACATATAAAACAAATGTTGGACATAATTAAGAGACATAAAGACTGACAAATCTGCTTCAACCTTCTTAAGTGGAACGCGTTGCTGGCAACATACCTACTGTAACTGCTGTCTTATCCACTTGTCTTTGTCCATTCTTATATTTCACAGGAAAACCGTGGTGTTCGAGACCTCAACATCAGCGGGAGTTTTCTAGTTCTTATTTGTGTTGTGTAGTTCCAGCTGCCGTGATAGTAAAAGCAAGTTCTATGTGTGGTTCGCTTCTGCTTATTAGCCCTGTAAAACTCAGATCTCATGTCTGCCAATACAGTTTATGCAGTGTATGTACCTTTTCACTCCTGGATGTGATACAATACAATGTGATTTGATAAGACACAATACAATAAGACACAATAAGACAATGTGATGATACAATACGATACAATACGATATACTACGATACGATGATACAATACGATACAATACACTATGATATGATATGATACAGGAGAATAGATATATCCATTCAGAAGTAGAGGGCAGGAGTAATGTTGAAAGTGCCTGTTCAAGGTGTCGTGAGTATTGACACGGTTGGCAAAATTGGTTTGAAGATCTCTTTGAAACCCACATTATTTGGTGCCAGCTATACAATAATGCAATTAACAGTTTTTGGTCATTGTTTATTCTTACAAGAGCTCTCCAAAGGAAGTTACCGTTGATATAGAAGTTATCCTTGCACATGCTTAAAAGTAGAAGAGCTACTGTTTCAATACAATCCTGTGAAAAACAACTGTTACAACTCTGATACTACACAAAAATAACAGTATTTTTCTTCTCTAAAGGGAACAACTGCAGGGCACAGCAGTGTAACCAGACACCCCCTGTCTTCAACAAGATCATCTTTGCCCTCTTCATTTACCAGAAGAAGGTGGAAATAAGAATCACAGCAACCAAAAAAAAAGGTAGAGAGAAAACAGAGGGGGAGGGAGATGTGAGGGAATCAATGAGAGAGAGGCGAGGAAATGGAGGAAGAGGGGAGTGGATGTGAGAGCCAAGATGTGAAGGAAGGCTTTCATCTGATGGGGAGTGATGGCTATCAAAATGTGTGATTGTGCAGGCAAGTATGTGTGAGTGGCGTATAACAAGCCATTAACAAGATTTGTCCCACCAAAGTGAAAAGCTGCCTACCGTATTACACATACATTACAGTGTGAGATTGTATTCCCGTACAGATGGTGGGTGTCACGCTGTATCAGTCTTTGGCTGTGATTCTATTTTGATGTGGGACCCCTGTGGTTGCAGAAAATGGATTCAATTACTAAGAGAGCCTGACATGTGTTAGATGCTTTCCAGACGCTGTAGCAGACTCCAAACTTCACGAATTTCTCTCAGAACCCAATAAATGAAAAAAAGGAATTTACTTTTCTTATGTCTCCATGGAGTGTTTTGGACACTTAATCCTGTTTCTGAGATTTCATTTGTATTGGATAAAGTAGGATGGGTAAATGGTCTCTATAGTCTGGATGTTTCACAATTTCTCTATCTCACCAAGACAAAAAAACAAACAAACTACAGAGCAGGAAACTTTTGAAGACATTAAGCATAAAGATTTGAGACAAACTTTTCACCGTTAGCAATTATTTTAAAGAAGCTGTCTCTTGGCAAAGACATTTTTATATGCTAAACTAAAAGAATTCAGTCTTTTAATGAGCTGTGTGTTTCTTTTACTGATGTAATAATTATTTTATGACATATATGTGACAGGATGAGCTCTGGTGTTCTTTGCACTGTTTCTTTAGTATGCGGTTAGCACAGTAGAGGAAGACAGCAAACTAATTAGAATATTTACACAGGCTTGAGTACCATAGTTTTGATCATGTTTTGAATATCCTGTTTTTTTGTTCGTGCATTTAAACATTAAATCCAGGTTTTTAGTTGCCAATATTTTGCTCCCAGGAGAACTCCAAAATAAAACGGGGCTCGTCTATGGCTTACCCTGGTTTCTGACAACTGTATACAACCTGAGCATGGTGCAGGCTCAGCCAAGAGACAACTCAGCAAAACGAGCATGGCAATGACAACAACAGTGTCTCTTTCTGTTGCCATAAAAAGTCAGGGTTTTGTCACTAGTCATGGCTGAATATCTTCACTTATTGCTCTCCCTGATGGCAGTCATAAAAAGACAATTATCTGAAAAAAAGTTGTTCCAACTAAAATGAGCTTTTCTGTTTTCTTGAAAAGGCTATAACCAAAATAAGGTTTTTTTTTGTTTGTTTTTTGGGGGGTTGGAGGGCTGTGTGTGTGTATGAATCAGCTGTGTGATCACCAACGATAACTCACTAATGCTAATATCGGTGTGTGCGCTCACCTCCAACCATATGCATACTGACACATCTGAGTACAAGATAGAGCCACGTAAGAAAACACTTCATTTTTAAGGTGTGGCAGCTTTTATTTAGCCATGGTGGTGCACCATGATCAATTGCATGTAGGGAAACCTCTGCTGGATGCACAAGTACATATAGGCACACTCACAGAAAGTTTTTGGGGGGGGTTGTGCTTTGCTTCAGTTACTAGTTTTTCAGACATGTAGGTAAAATATTTCATTCAGCATTGTGGATTGATGCAAACAGGCCATCCACACTGCATCTTTCATATTTACACATCTGTCATGTCGTGTAAAAAACACATTTCTATAATCTTTGGCAGATGGTAGAGTATTCTCTAACCTTCAACGCTGGCACTGAGAGAAAATGAGAAGCCCCAAGTTTGAACACAAATCAAGGCACAACATTTTAATTACAGATACAGATATTATCAATGAACGACCATTTCTACTGTGTTAGACAAGCTAACAAGCTCTAAAATTAATCAACATTTTTTTACTGGCCACTCCCAACACCACAGTAAACTCACACCATCACCACCTTTAGGTTTTAGTAAGGTAAAAAGGATGTACCACACAGGTAACACCTCATCTGAACTTCATTAATTTTTATATTCACTGTTCATTGTGTCTACATGAGTGACACAAATGCAAATGGGATAAGACATCGGAGAGCAAAGAATTGAAATGGCACATTGCATCATCTGCACCACGTTCCACTGCTTGTGACAGGTTTTGAACACTCAGGCAAAATATCATCCAAGTGATTTTCCACTCTCACAGTTTTTGTCAGTGTAGTAATCATTGATAGTTTTTGGTTTGTTTAAATCCATATGCTGGTTTTCACAGTATTTATTCCTCACCATTTTGAAAGCTGTGTCCTGATTTTTGCTGTCTGTAGATGCTTTTCTTTTTAATAAATGTTCTGAGACTAATTTTAGTTTTTAGTTGAGCTTTATCTCCAGCCAACTCACGCATCAGTAACTTGAGAGATTTATGTAATGATGCAGCATGTAGATAGATGTGTTACCCGGTTGGAGGTATTTCCCGACAGTTGGAAGAGAAGCATGAGATTAACGGCTTTGAAGGCTTTTGAAAAATGCTTAAAAAGTGGACCCTCTGGAGACAACCGAGAACACATTCTTTGGAAGATCAAAATGCTGAGAGGAGAGTGGAGTGGTTGGTGGTGCCAAGCAGCTTTATCCAGCGACTTGCTTCCCCAAACACACACTGTTAACTGTGGGGTATTACTGGTAGATGGCTCTGAGCCTGGACAATGGCAGCAGGTGTCTTCTGGCCAGAGCCTCCTCCATTCCCTATTACTGGCAAACATAACCTGGCTGCGTAACTGTGGATGCGGATGCATTTGGCTGTGTGCTGGCCTTGTACAGGGTCCAGGGGACTGCAGGCATGCTTCTGTACTCTGGGTTCACACCTCCCTTGTCTCCAAGAGAAAATCTTGGTCGTCTGTTACCAAGGTTTAACAGCTGCTGCAAACATATATCTGATACAAGACAGGAATAGTGACAATTGCTTTGCTGCCCACGGTCTATTTGAAAGCATGTCTCAGTCCTTTACATTGATTAAAAAGAAGTGAATATTCTCCAGACAGCATTGTTCTGATTCATTATGCATAAAGCATAGAAATGGGTTAGAATTAAATGCTACTGTCTATGCACGATGGTGAATTGTGCAGCATTCTGTAATACCAACCTCTATGGGTACAGAGTGTAGTATTCAGCTGAGCAGACTTAGTAGCAAAAGAACAGAATATGCTGAAGTATGTTTAAATGAGTGTATATTCACTTTTTAAGTTGTGGTTTTAGAGCATATGGATTTATGTTTATTACAGTTTTATCCATCAGACACTGTTGACAGTCTGACAGTTAGCAGAACCCACACAGAGATAAAGACAGAGGGATGGATCACCAGCTAAAATATCAGGAGGATCAAACCCCCTTGGTACAGGCTCTTTTAATATCCCACGATGACAACTGCAACTCCTTACTGGCAGGCTGCCCTGTGTTCACATTCGTACTACTGCAGATAATCCAGGAGAGCAAAGCCCCTAGACCTCACCAACCCAAAACAGCAAATCCCTCCATTGCCTACCTTGAATACTCTATCCAGGTCAAAGAAACTCTTTGACCCAGGTCTCTGTCAACAACTCATCACCCAATGATGATTTTCTCTGATATTTTGGATGAAACTAAAATTAATGATAGAATTATGGTTTCATGATCATGATGATGTTTAGTAATAAAATTTATAAAAGAACAGAGAAACGTGTACCGCAGGGCAGGATTTAATTAATTTACCTTTATTTATTTAAACTAATCTGGAGAGGCACTGAGTGTCACAGTCACTCAGCTTGTGTGCTAACCTGGGCTAACATTAGCGTTAGCTAGTTTACCAGAGGCAAAGCTCATTTACTACATCGCTAATGACAATTAAATAACTGTAGGTAAAGTTAGTAAATTTAAAGCTATGTTGGCGTAACTTGCCTTCGAACAAACATAGACATCCTTGTTGATGATCCGGATGTTAAGTTGGCTGTGTGGTCTGCCACCCAACTTAATCCACAGCAGACATTTACTTCAGTCGTTCTTTGGTTTTGGAAATGGAATGAAATACACCCCATTACCCATCCTGTCGGGATACCTTGTGTTGGTATTGCATCTACCCCATGCACACATTTACTGTTTATTTCTGTTATATCAAAATTAAATCCATAAAACAGATGAAAAATCATAACTTCTAATGCTTCTCTATGGAGCTGAAAGCTACAGATGTCCGAGTTCTGGTCCTGATGCAACTGATACTAAACTGCCATTGGCTCATCTGCGATTGAGGGGAGGGGCTTAGCAATAGGTGAATTGGACATTTGTGTTACTCAGATGAACAAGAGTGTTTGAAATTAAATTTGAGCATTGCACTGGAACAAAGTTATATTATTGTTTGCCCACTAACTCTGTGACCCAGTTTTCATCCTGTCAAAGAATTTCTGGCAGAAATTAGATGTAATACAGGTGGTTTGTTTTCTGTCTCCAACAGCATTTCGCTGTCATTTAATGTCTTCAGGTCACACTCCCTTTTTTCAAAATTATTGCGGAGATTAATGTAGTAGGCCTATTTGTGCAAAATGAGAATACAATTTAAAACATTAAGAATGAACTTTGGCCTATAATCACCGAGCACATCAACCACAGTCAGCTGCTCTGAACCAGCTGTTTTCCTCCGACCTTCAGGACTCTTCTCTCTCCCCCTCTCCCAAAACCACTTTGATCAAGAGCCAAAGAGCCATGTGCCAAGCTGCCAAGCATACCGCCGGAGGCCCACCATCACCCCCCGCCCTTGGGTCATCAGGTGATGGAGCAACACAAGGCCCTGACAGGTGTCCTGTTACTGGTGAATTCATGAGGACGACATGAGGCTCAGTGGAGCTCAGGTCCATTAGTAAAGTCCTTAGTCAGGAGAGTGTCTGTGCCATAACACGGGAAGCAGTAACACACATCTGTGATAGTCTCTGCCTCCATATCTGTCTCATTCTGACAACATCCCCGCTGGGACTGAGCTGAAGGTTGAAGGAGAGGCAGAGAGGAGAACATTAATGATGAGACAACGTGATGATGGAGGAGGAGAAGGAGCCGGAAAGCAGACAGGAATTGACAGCTGGTCTCTCATGAAAGATACAGACAGAAAACCGGGCAAAAGTTCAGAAATGCCTTCCACTGAGCGTCTGAGCAATGTCTTTTAAACTTGAGAACTTAATATCATTTCTCTGCAGTATCCCCACAAATCTGCTGACTGGTTTGAATCACACAGCATATGTTGCCTAGCAACCTCAGCTTATTTGACACCGGGCGTCAGTAGCTTTCCTGGCACAACAGTTTTAGATAGGGAGCTCTACTTAGGAAAACAAATAACAAGGAGGTAAATTAAAGCAGCCAGCTGGCAGCTCTAGCACTTTAAAATAATGATACACTCTTTTATTTAATGTTTAAGCAAAACCCAAATTGCTTTTATCCACTTTGTAATTTAAACTGGCTATAAGAGGAATTAATCATTGCCTGGGTTAATATGTGACCAGAAAGCACTCTGCTGCCAAAGAAACGGTGTGTTTTAACCATGAGTGTGTTTAGCTTTCCAATCAGGAAAATAAAGTGGCCGTTCATGCTCTCAAAGATGTCTTTGAAATGGCATTCAAAGAATTTCTGCAGCAAGAAGGTCCAACCACTGCCAAACTTTCCAACACGGCTATGAACAAATAAAATTTCATGTTTTATCCCATTTATAAAGCCCCTGTGAGGGGTTTCTTACTGGTTATGTAACACACTGACTATTATACTAATGACTGAGGTTGGCCAATGGCAGACTCCATTCAAGATAGTTTTTATACCTGTGAAAGCTGCCCTTTGCTTGGTGTCAGAGGAGGTGATTGAAGGTTATTTATGCTGTGAAACAACAATAATTTCTAACATTACCTAGGGCGAGATTTAAGCTGAGTAATACATTAAATTACACAGTCAAAAGACAGCAAGGTGAGATTATTCATCAGAGGCACAGATACAAGACAAGGTTGGCAACAAATTCAATGATTTTTTTGGCTCCTCTACCTTTGGGTGGTCACAGCTGGGATTTTTTGGCTTTGTTGAATGACTGAAGAGGCTGCTAACAGGTTTTCACTGGGCCAACACTTTTTCTTTCTTATTTTTCAGCAATTCCTGGTGTTTTTCTGGATGACGGTCCTTGAGGTGCAAAATTAAACTGTTAAGTGTTACAAGAATGACAGGAGTGATATTTTGCTACTTCCAAACCCCACTCCTTTACAAAATATGCAAAACATTATTTTCAAGTGCGTTTGTGACACTTCAGAATCCTGCTGTACAAGAAACACAGTCGGGGTGTTTTAGGGCTTTTTGTCTTTATCGACAGGATGACTTTGAGAGAGAGGAAAATTGTGGAGTCATTGGTACATACTTGATATGTCAAAGTATTAGCCATGTATTTTGTGCGCTGATACCGGATATAAACTGTAGAAAATATTAAATATTTCCAAGTAGCTAACAATGTTGTAATATAAATTAGACCTGTATACAAATAAAAAATAATTAAGTTCATACAAAATCAAAATTATACCTCTGCAAGAGCTGAAATGAGACATTCAATATGAAACCGTATATACATTTCTCAAACATTCTCAACAGACAGTAAATTTGACTGTAACGAGACTCAGAATGATTGGGATATGTTGTTAGAAGACTCTATCTATGCATAGAGGATAAGATAAGCAAAGACTGCTTTGTCCATAGGAGGCGCCAAATTGACACATACAATAAGTTCCTCACACCAGCTTTAAGAAGGTACAGCAGTGTCTAAAAGAAGAGGGAGGAAATTTCAGACGTGATGTGCAGATAAGCAGAATCTTTAAAACACTTGAAAAAAACAAAACAAAACTGATACTTAGGGTCTAAGTGCATTTTTAATTAGAGCAATTTGAAACCTTTGTCTCTTCATTTTTCAAGTAAAATGCTTATTTTCTGTGTCCATCAATAAAATGTCTGTGGCATGTCTAAAGAGGCAATAAGTGGAACAAGTAGCTCAGCACAATCTGATTTTCCCTCCTCTTCAGGCTGAACCATTTGGGGTTTCTGTGACATTTACACTTCATTGAATTATTTCTCTTTAAACTCGAGTCACAACTTCTCACATTTCTCCTTAAATTTCAACATGAGAATGATGTTTGCTTTGTCAGAAGTTAACATTTTAACAAAGGGAACAGAGGGAAAATGAACAAGATGAAAATTCAAAGTCTGACCCCGTATGGAAATAGGAGGACACTGTGGGAGTTCTCTTTGTTGGAAATGATTTCAATTGTTAAGGTGCTGCATTACAAAACTGTTTCTACTAGAGCCCCTTTGAATCCAACCAAAACACAAACACAAACACACACAGCTAGGCAATTAGCTTGGATCGTCCTCGCACCTGTCTGATCACTTTAAAGATCCGACAGATGGAAACACTGCAGAGAATGTGTGATTTAGCGATTATGGCTGACAAACACTGAGCATGTGGTGACAGACAGGTACCCAACAGATGCAAGGCCACACACATTCATACACTCAAAGCCTACAGTCAAGCACAGGAAGCCAGATGCTGCCTTATTAAACCTTCACACGTTTAACGCTGGCATTCCAGCTCTCCCTCTTTATCTTTCTCTAGCTCCCTTCTCCGTCTGTCCTCTCTCTCTCTTTCACTCCACCCATCCTCTTGCTCTCTGCCCTCCCTCTCATCAGTGGGGACCGGCTAATGACAGGCACTGAAAACAGTATCACTTTGAAACAGTAGATGGCTGTGCAATATGAATGATAATCATCTCCTCGCGTTCCTATCATGCACATGGGTACGCCCTGAGGAGAGGAGATATGTGTGACTGCTTGTGTGCCCTTGGATCAGTTTAATGTCATGTCTATGCATAATGACAGCCAGTAACTCTACTTCATGCCTTCAGGGAGGAGAGGAAGGAGAACTTGTTCGGGGGAAGTTGAACGTTGAGTGGCGACTACACTGGCTTTTCTACTGACGTGACGGGTGGAAGATGACAGCTGACAAGGCATCAGGATGTGGTACAAGTTTTTTCTCAATGACGTACAAAGAGGATGAATGAAGCCAAAACAAGTAGAGGCAAAAAGACCGAGACAGAGAAGCAGATTCAACAAGAGGAAGGGTGGAAATAAACATATTACAGTATGAAAAAGACATCAAGAGTGATAAAAAAATAAGCTGTTTGTTCCAGGAGATACCCAAGCAGGGAAACTGTCACAGTCACAAATAGAAAGAAGTGACAGAAATAGGTGAAAAGATGATAATATTTTCTGTTGCTGAGCAGGAAAATCCAAAATGAGGAAGTGTAATAGCTTTTAATCCAAAAATCTGCAAGGCATAATTGTGCATTACCACAACAGCCGAGACTCAACAGAGTGATAAATTATCTCATCATGCCAGAAACACTCTGTAAGCCTCCCTCCCTCTTTGAGTCTGATCTGATTGGCTGGAGAGACTCATTTAAAAAGACATTTTCTATTTTTCAGAGAGGATGCACAAACACATGAACATCAATGAGGAGAAAATAACACTCATTTGTATTCTCATTTGAAGAGCACTTTGAATCATCCTGATAATCACTGCGATGATACAAACTGCTCCCTTGTTTCAGAAACAGCGTTAAAGGTGGCTGATGAAGTTCAGCGCATCAATCAAGAACAACCTCTTAACAGTTGAAATATGCTAACAATGAGCCATTTTGAGGAGAAATGATCCCAGAGACAGCAAAGGCTTCACTCAAGTCATGTCAGAATGAAAAAAAGTCAGACCTTTCTAAAAAGAGAGGAATGTTCCTCTATGAATGAATTCAGCACCAAGGACAGAGTCAGAGAGAAGAACATGACAAATGACTGCAGTCAGCCATTCAGCCTGCAAAGATAAAGGTTACTCCAAATTACCACAACCAGTCACAATGGAGGGAACTGCTTCTACCGCACCGATGGCACGTCACTACACGGAGACTTCGCCTGGACAAGGTCAATCCACCAATTAGTTCAGTCCCTTGTGGTGAGGAGTAGAAGTGACCTCTGAGTGCTTCCAGCTGTGTTTGAAGTTTTAAAACACCGTCCAGGGAGGGGACTACTTTTTTTTTATATATATATATATATTTGTGCCTCTTGGGTCTCTTTTAGTTTAACTATGTGACAAAACAAATTCATTGAAGTCCCACTCCGATCATTATTTATTTATTTTTCTACTTGAAATGTTATCAGTGGTCTTTAAGTTGTAATAATGAAGTTTTTTGCCAATTTTCAATATCATTTTCAAACGTTTTAATTTTGCTTATTTCATTTTCTTCTGCAGAGCTCTAGTAGCTCAGTAGCACTTTGCCTCTGAGTCGTGGGCAGAGACAGCGCTGCTCTGCACACTCCTCTTCACGCAAGCTTGCAGCCTAACATTGCCTGTGTAGTAAAAGTGGCAGGTAACATAGGAGCTATTCAGCTCTCAGACACTAATGTCTTGAGGGAAATGATGAAAGTTAATATCATAATTAGCTTTCTTACGAGCATTGCAACTGCTAACACACGCTTGTTCCGCAGTCGTCCTCTCTATTTTTCTGAGTGTGGCCTGCATAGCTGGGCTCTGGGGGCGGAGCTTAAATTTGCTATGTAGGAAATTTCATTGTATCTGAACCTGCCGTTTGGGTCTGTCAGAGATTCACAGTGATTTGAAAGCAGAAAAACGCAGAAATGCAATTTTCCACTTGCATCCTGTAGCATTAGAAAAATGCCATATGCACATGTAGACAACAAGAAAAATATGATTTTCATTGTAGTGGGTCTTCATGACCACTCACAATGCAGGAGTAAACCACAGACTATTTCAATATGTTTGTCGTATTGATTGACAATTTTGTCGTCAGCCTTTAAGTCTGAAGGAGGAGTCATAAAACTAAATGACAGCAGCAGACTCAAACGAGCTTTCAACTTCTCAAAAACTTGGCACAGAGGTGGAGTGGAGGCTAAAGTCCTGCCACCTGGCAAATAGCTTCACTGTAAATACCTGCCACTCAAATCAGCCATGCCCATAATTATGCCTGATAATGCATCACTATAAACCTTAAATCAAACAAGGCTGATATTGTTTGCAGAGATTCAACCCCCATGCAGTTGACACAAGCAGAGGAATGAGGTAAAAAGAACAAAGTCCTGTTTTGTGCCAAGCTGATATGGACATTTTAAGCAAAAACACAATTCAAAAGTATTTGGAAACGATTTGAGTTTCACTGCAACAGATCCCCTCCTCTCTCCTGCAGGGTGCCTTGGTCTCTCTGTGAAGATGTTCCAGACTTATTGCTTGCTTTACCTGGAAAATTCAGCACTTAAACTCTACTCTGTTTCATTTCCTGCTGAAATTCCTCACCAAACTCTCTTGACCTCTGCAGAGATCTGTGTCTTTCTAAGGTTCACAATGGACCAGAACCAGGTCTTTATTCTTCTTTTGCTGTCCAAAGCTGCTGTTCTGAAACTTTTAGTTTGTGTAGAAATGTGCACCATAAACCAGCAAAGACTTATGTTTTGTCAACAACTAAGAGTAATTATTGTTGGGCATTCATTGTGAACATTTGCAGTTAAAATGCAAAGAGAGGCTGTTTTGTTCTGGTGATTTCAGGCATTGAAATGTATGATATAGAGGTGGTTCTGCTTTTGTAGGTCACATAGGAATAGCAGTGTGAAATTCAATCTGTTTCGCAGCCACTTAAAAGTCCCTCACAGGACCTCTACTAAAGTTGGTAAACAGCTTTTAGAAGGATACAGCCACCGTTTGATGGTTGCCCCTGTAAAAATATGGAAGAAAATACATTTCATTGTAACAGTTTCATGAGATTTTTGATTGCTTTGAGAAACTGATCACTTTATAAATGTTATAAATTCTGACTTAGCTCGAAAGTAAAGATGCTTAGAGCAGATGTAAACATTATGGTTTTAATTTAAACAAACTGGAAACAGTATTTTCACACTTTGCCAATAACTTTCTAAAATCTGCATTTGTCAATTATCACAGATAAAACCCTATAAAACCAAAATCTTAAAGAACAGTCCAGTGTAAAATTAAGTTGGGGTCAAACAGAACGTAACACCAAGTTAGACACCCCCTTGAGAAATAAATGTTGCCGACTGCTTGCTCCTCCAGTTATACTGTTATTTAGTAACTTTATTTAGTTATTTAGTAACGGATTATTTCCTTGAAGTAATAATCATCATAATAATCATTTTGCACTGCAGACGCGGTAGTTCTTCTGCCTTAGCATCTTGGTCTGATGACATTTCCATGAAGTAATAATCATAAATGTTCTTCCTTGAGCTGTGAAACTCTGCTGCACTTGGTGATGAACTCATCAGGGCTCCCCCAAAAACAAGCGGCTGCTGGAGGAGTGTGGGTGAGTTGTGTTTAATCTCTTTGCTAAAGAAACCAGGCAAAGCTTAAAAGATGTTTGATGGCTCGTACTATGGCTGGGACCCTATATGTACTGTTGATGAAGTTAGGTGCTGTTCTGAGCATTATTTGTTGCTATAGAGTGGCTTTTTGGTTTGGATTTGTGCTTGGCGCCTCAGACCACTGTGTACTGTGACTCAAAGTTTCTTTATCTTTATTTTTTAATTTTTATCTTGTTTGTATCTATACTATGCTACTGTAATTTTGGAATTTTCTCATGTGGGACTATTAAAGGAAAATCTTATCTTATCTTATCTTACTGCTATTGTGCAGTCATTGTTGAAGTTGGTATAGCTAGAGAAGCAAGCAATCAGCCCCATTCATCTCTCGAGGGGGTGTCTAACTCAGTGTTATGGTGTGTCTGACCATAGCTTTAATTTACACCGGAATATCCCTCTAAGTGCAAATTCTCCCATGCCACTGTCGCTTAATACACCTTAAAGCTTACCACAGCACAAGACAAGAGCCAAGGAGATGTGGGAACAATAATGCCAGAGAAAAAAAGCAATAAAAGCAGCTTGGAACAGTTATTTGGAGAAGACGTCAAGGTCACAATGAGAGTTGTTGATGTTGAAAATCTTCCTTTAGTCTTTTATTGACGAGTGAATCAAAAGCATTTCCAGCAGCAATTTAATAGTTATCAGCACTCCTCTGTCAGACAAGCCATAATAATAAAGAAGCAACTGGGATCAATAACTCAATGTGTGTCTTTATTATTTGTAATAAATGATGTCAACATATTGGTTGTGATTCTCATCTGAGTCCACAGGTATTTCAATTACCCTTCTCTGTCCAAACACATTGACCAGAGCCGCGGTGTCAGCCTTGATTTATTTGCACGGATGATATGTATCGGGTCAAATTCAATTACATGCACTCACTGCAAATGGAGCTTTAGCAGTACTGATGATAAAGTCTCTTACACAGAAACAGGGCTTATGTTCAGCAGCCCAAGTGCTGGGGATACATGTGAGTGCATTTCAGGTAAATATTTGCAGTCAAGTGAAAATCTTTGAGAAAATCCATTGTGTGCTCTGTGAAATCTGGATTTCAGTGGAATGACATCAATGGCAGTGTGGCTGGAGGGGAGGCAGCTTTAGAGATATAGTCCAATATAACCACATACAGCTCACTGATGACTGAAAGGCTTATTCAGGATCAACAGATCGACCATGTAACACTCCCTCCATTACCTCAGTAGACTTTTTCCTGTTTCTATTTGTCAGAGAGGGGACACCACCTACGCTGATCACCTAAAAACACAAGTTTAAATTAGCTTGGTGAGTCAGTGAGCCTTTACAATCCCTCTGTGGTTTTGATGACAGTCCTATGCAGAGCTGCTGCCAATGAGACGCGTCTCATTATATGGAAAATCACACTGGCCCGGCCAGTGTCATGCCAGGCAATAAGGCAGTCGTGTCGTCTTTCAATGCAATTTAAACGTCTGTGAGACAATTGGAAACAACAGTGGCACTTCAGAGATCACGACCAGGGTAGAGCAAATTGGACAGCTGGCTTTTCAAGTCTGTATCGAATGCTCTGTAAAGTTTTAATGTGCCCAGAGAGGGGAGGGAAGTGCCAGTTCTGAAAAATGTCTCATAACAGGTATAGCACCTTTTCATCTACACACTCGTGAAGGTGCAAAAGTGGGAATGAAAAGTGCACACACTTTTCTGCACATGAGAAATCCTTTGCTACATTCATCATACATTTTGAAATAACTCTGCTTATGTGAGAATAAAGAACAGAGGGTAAAGCAGCCATCACGATTTAATCTGCAGGTCATTAGAAACCAAGAGCAATCTTTATCCCATACTTAACACAAATGAGAACCATCATTAGAGAAAACAGTCATCCTGCAAACAGAGCTGGCTTCAGCTAGCTCCCCGAGACAAATTTGAATCCTGACCAAGATCAGAACGGCACAAAAAACCAACAGGAGAGTCGCCAGCACCTAAATGATTCATCAGCTGTGAAATATTAAGGAGCTGTAAATCAGCGTGGAGAGGAGAGGGAGGAGAGGACCTGTAACTTAAACTGAGCTGATGAGCCCTCGGCTAATTAAGAACAGAAGGAGAGGGAGAGAGAGGAGGGGAGAGATGGGGACTGTGAGCTGGACTGACTGACGAGAGGACCAAATATGAAGAGAGGGCAGCAACAGAGGTAGAATTTGACATTTGAAAATGAAGAAAATGAGTATTTTACAGAACAGCTGAAAGAGGGGAAACGCTCATTTAAAGGGTATACTTAAAAGCATGTTTCACTTGTTCTGTTAAAATTACTACTAAAGCTGCAACCAGGCTCATTTCTGTACAGTCCACCATTATTCACAGACTCACCATAACCAATCAAGGAGGATACCATGGGCTGCCAGTGGCCTAACAGTCTAAACGCCCCATGTAGTCCTCGTCACAGCAGTCAATGGCTGCATTCCCTTCCACAAGCCTCTGCTGCATGCATTCCCTCTCTCTTCTACTGACATTTCCTGTCTCTAGCAAAAATGCTAGAAAATAAGACTTCACCTACGAATTTCCTTTTGATGATGCTGATTGGTTCAATTGTTCTGTAAACTGGAAAACCAGCATACCAGTTTGAGGCTTTGCAGGACTTATCTGCCTGATGAAAAACTCACCAGTCTCCTGCTTTGCAAGGTTGGCTCTTCATGGAAAAATCACATTTAAATTTGCATTTAATGTTACCATCCTGCCAAATAAGGCATCAATTAGGAAAAAACAAAATAGTTCTTTGTAAACATAACATATCGATTTTTCATGATAAATATGTATTTGTGCAGTGACAATTCCTCAGTAAATGTTCTCTTAGGACACAGTTTCAAAAGCGCAGGTAAGTGCAGGTCGCTATGACTGTTAAAAGACATCAGGATACATTTTCATCCCCCCCAAAAAATATATATATATATACAGCCTTGGTATGTTCCGTATGACGGAGTATCAGGGCCACATTAAGAATAATAAATAAATAAATAAGACTTACAGATTAAAGTTGTTAATTTTTAAGAATAAATTCATTACTAACATGAATAAAGTAATTAGTTACAATAATGAAGTTGTAATAAAATCATTATGATACTTATAATAATGTGGTGCTGATGTGCCAAAAGATTAAGTATCTCCTTGTTTGAGAAACCTAAGTACATTTATATGAAATGCTCCATGGCTTTCATTTCAACAATCAAGATCTTCAAGTAAAATCATTAACTTAAGAGAATTAGGTAATTACTAACGAGAATAAAGTCGTTGTTGAAGTCTTTTTTTTTTTTCTTAATGTGGCCCTAATACTCCGTCGTAGTTCTGGACTAAATCAGCTCGGGATGAGATGTACATCTTTGTCCACAGAGTGTGCCAAAATTGATCCATAACAGTTCCCCTCAGTAGCTTTGAGGCAGCAGCACTATTAGTCCCTTCAAACCCCATCAGGAGGCAATGTTGAAAGCTGGGTCGAATTAACTTCCCCAATTTTACACCTAAGGGGTTATTGCTGCACCAGATTCATACTCCAATAAGTCTAGTCAGGCTGTTCAAATATATCACCTTCGTTTCTCAAGTAATCATGTTGGATTGATAAAATATTGTAAGCAGGGGGAATTTCAGACGATAAAGGGCAAGAATAATGAAAGAAATTCATCTATAGGTGTCCTAGATGTTAACATTAAAGCTTGGTTAAACTTACACATTCACCCATTGAGTATTAGTGTCTCCCTCTCTCTCATTCACAAAGGTTTCCAGAAATTCACAGTGACAAAGTGACAAAAATCAGTCACAGCCCATACAGCTCAGGAATCATCCTCCTAAATCCACAAAACCAGCCAGGACAAAAAAAAGGCAGCTGCTCAGACTCCAACAGAGTGGGACACAAGAGTTACCGGATCAGAGAGCTGAGAACTTTACAGCCATTTAACTCATCTCTAGCAGAGAAAAAAAAGAGAGCGAGAACAGAAAATAAAAGTGAGGCTCAGGCTGCTCCCTGTAAAGCCAGCCTCTCTTCAGCATTGACCAGCAGCTCATCAGAAGGGTTCTACTGGGCTAATAGTCTTTATATTGTTGTGACACATCACTTTCTCTATCATCTTTCTTCTATCTAAACCCCTCTTTCAGAAAAAAAAAAAAACACTCAAGGCCAGAACTGTTCAAGGACTTCAGAGCTTTGTACTCATGACAGACTCTGGTGAAGTCCAAGTTTCGGCCTACTGCTCTTATTATTCTGCAGGATCATTTCACTTCTCACGGATCAGTTCAGGGAGTTTGACCAACTAGAAGCACACTGGACAGCGGCACACTCTTTATTTAGTGTGTAGTTTTGAACACACTTGGCCTGTTTATAAAGAGATTGTATTTCTTGGAGGAATACAGTTTTTTTTTTTTGTTTTTTTTTGTGCAATACTTGAGAATTTGTCCTCTAATAGAGAAGATGAGGGAACAGATTGTCAGCTACTTTTATTCCCATTGCTGGATGCTGACATTGAAATTGAGTGAACATGTGTATTACTGTTTAGATACTTAAAAAACTTCCACGAAGTATACATCAAATCACAGTTTGCTGACTTTTTTTGCTTTGAAAAAAACTTGTCTTCAAAGTTCTAGCTTGTCTAAGCTGCCATCCTCTGTGTCTGTTAATTAATTCCGTCTCATGTGGTTAAGCTGAATTTTTAATGATTTTGTTTGACATGAAATACTTTCAGACAGTGAAATGTAGGATCTCTCTAAAGACAATATCTTTATGTCTTCTTTAAATCAGAATCAGATACATAAAGCAGCTGTCATAAAAAAAAAGACGAATGAAAAATGTGTTCTTTCTGCTGAATGACTTTGAAAGAGCAAGCTCCAACAATTGCAGATCGCACTCTCCATCACGCTGACATTTTTATTTCACACTCTTAATTCAGGACAGGAAGAAATTAATGAATTTTCTATTGCCTTTCACATTATTTGTTTGTGTCTGTGTGCAAACATATAGGTCTGTGTTCATTAAAGCCTAATAAGTCATTACCAGTGTGTTAGGAACACAGCAGAGCACTGTTTATGGTTCGAGGATGAACTGGACACGGAGACTCCCTAGAAAGAGTCTAAGTTGACTGAGACTGAATTGATCAATCGTAAAGCCATGCCCCCTTAGTTACTGTTGCTAGGTCGAACAAGCTTCTCGGAGCTGATTGACTGTCAACACACAACTATGGCGAGGAGAAATATTCCAGCGCCTGTCAGTGATGTTTTTTGGAGCAATACCTGCACAATATCCTCAAGATCATGGTTAGGTAGCATGAACGTAAGGTGTCAAGCTACTTACAGTCTATGGTGTCAAGGCATTCTTACATTCACATTCAGCACTTATATACAGGGTTGGGATATTCAGGAGTAGGCTTCCCGTTCACAAAAAGCTACATAAAAGATAAAAAACAAAATAAGTTTAAATTGTCTGGCTATGTTAAACTTCAATGTAAGCTGACAAAACAACGTTAGCGATCTATGGCTTTAGCCTAGCTTAGCCTTACCTTAAAGCAAAGGCATTTATGCTTGTTTATTTTTGTGACATTTAGCTGTTTTACCACCACTAGGCAACACTCCTTCTGTGTTTTAGGCTTTGGAAAGGGGGAACTGAGCCAAACAGTGCCAAATGCCAAACTCTTGGGGTACCAAGTGTCCAACTTGCACATGCCATGGGCACATCACTTCACCATTTCACTGGTGGTCTGCGCCTCGTCCTACCCTGCTTACAAAGTAATGGTTGCTAGGCTGTGTAATTGGACAGCGATCATTTGGGGTCAATTGGTCAGTCAGTCAGTCACAGACCTTAAACAGTGAGGTCTTCCCAATTAAGCAAGTACAGGTGCCCTGTGGGTAATGTATTCATGTGATAAAACATGACATTAGATGTGTCAGCTGTGACAGCTTTAGTAGTTAAGTTAACAACAGTCCAAAGATGCACCACAGTTACCTTTTAGTGCATGTTGTTTATGTTTTTGACATCCATGTGACAGGGCTGGTTCCACATTGCTCTGATTGAGTGGATTTATGTCAGTTTAACCAGACACAGATAGTTTTATCTCCACTTTCTTGATTAAATCACCACCGGATACCATCCATCATTTCTGCTTGTTTACATTGAAATAGTAGAGCATTATAGCTCGATGGGAGTAACCATTACCTTGAGCTACAGGTGGAAGGCTATGTTTCAGCTAGGACAAAACATATGACAGACATGTCTAGCCTACAATGTTAAGTTTTAATAATTCCTGCACCAGGTGATACTTTATTATTCAGTCAAGTAGACATGCAGAGCTTCATTTTGACCTCTCTTTGTTTAAAGTCATAAAGCCAGTTAGCTGCTTCAGGCTAGGCGAGTTCCAAATGAACAAGTCTGGAAAAAATGAAGTCGTCTAAGTGTTGTGTTGAGACTGCAGCTGGAGAGAAACACTTTTACAAAATGTTGCAAAATAGGATTATCTCCTTGCGAGGATTACCTCTTTTGGAGCAGGCATTGGTGTTCACTTGTAACTTACTAAGTGATTGTCACACTGAAATTTGAAAGTCTTGTTGTGCAACACTGCTGAGAAATGATGAAATAAGACAGAGCTAAACTGCCACTAATATCATTGGTACTATAGACTGAATAAAACATGGACACCATTACAATGTCTCCACTCGTTCCTGAAGAGGTACTGTGCCGAATGACGAAACGCTTTAATAGATATTAAATATAAGACCAAATCCAGATCCCCTGGTTGCTCTGTTTGGCCTTGCTCTATAGAAAATATGGTTGACTGCTGCTTCCTTTCTGGCTTGTAGAAAAACACTGTGCAGGTGGAGGGATGCTGTCCTGCCCACTCAAACACAGTGAGCAACGCAGACATTTACTCAAATGGGGAAATTATAGGGATTTTGGGCCCTTTCCCAAATGCATTCAAACATTTGTAAATGCAAGGGCTTCTGTGTGCAGCTACAGAATATTAGATTGTTACTCTCATCCAAAGCAGTCATTGTGTGCAGTAAGCAGATATCACCATGCACAGGCTACAGGCAAGAACTTGGACAGGATTATTTTATTGATCTGACTCTGTTTTATGTTTAATTCCTTTGGATAAGAGTGCCAACCAATGCCGCTTCATGCAAATAAAATTGTGTTGCCATTCTACTGTTGTTACATTCTGGAAAATAATAATGAAAGATCAGGATTTAAAATGCCCAATGATGCCATTTACTTCAACTAACTCCAGCTAACTTCCAGCCAATCCATGAGCTGACAAAGAAATGGAGTTGAGGCCATACTTTGCTCTCTGGTAAAGAGCCAGAACACATCTATTGTTAGCTTGAGGGCTGCAGCTATCAAATGTTTTAGTAACAGAGTATTCTACCAAATACTCCATTGATTGCTTGAGTAATCAGACTCAAACAGCAGACTGCCATTCAGTGAGATTTACTACGTCACAAATCCAAGCTCTGCCCCCAGAGCCCCACTATAATCGCAGAACAAGCGTGTGCATACATGGATTGCAATGCTCGTAACAAAAGGCTAATTATGATATTAACTTCATCATGCCCCTAAAGACATTTGTTACCCGCCACTTCTGCTACTACACTGGCAATGTTAGGCTGCAAGCTAGCATGAAGAGAATTTTGCAAAGCAGCGCTGTCTCTGCCCATGACTCAGAGGTGACATGCTAATAAGCTACTGGAACCCTGCAGGAGAAAAGCCCATCTTACTATTCATTTTTTTCCCTACCGTGATTACGTAAGTGCGTTGTGTCACTTTGAAAATAATCCACGCAAAACAGTGATGATTTGAGCTTATAAACAAGTACTTGAGGCAGAGAAAATTCCTCGGTCATTATTTGTAATCGAGGTACTTAAGGAATTGTTTCAGGCATCGTTAGAGCAATAAATAAATATACTTCTAACGTAATTTTGTGTATTTATGCATGACTCTTGACAGAACACCTGAGGTTGTCACATTAGAAGAGCTTAACTTGATTTACCCTCGCCTCAAAATGATGCATACACAAATAACCAAATAGCTGGGAGTCAATTGGTCAACAGCAGGCTAATGTTGGCTGAAAAAGTCTTCAGTCAGGGGAAGCATCATCTCACAACAAACTCACCCATATTTGGATAATGAGTTGTTTATTACAGAGCGTATCAAGCAGCTGTCTGATTATACAAGCAGAGGCAGCTGCCCCTTCATTCACACTGCAAATCACACCATCATAATCAACAAAGCAGCACATATTTTAGGAGACTTTTAAATTCAGGAGATTACTGCCATGTAAGGTAACTGACCTTGTACAATTAAAACTTGCCATGAGTGGTGATTTTATACTCCTGCTCTCATCGTTCTAATTGCCAATTTACAGGTTTTCAGTGTCAAGGCCAGGAAGATGGGGTCTGCATCAATATGCATCGAGGATAAAATGAGAGATGGTGCAGCAGACTCAACCAAACCCCAAGCATCTATTGAGGAACAAATGTCAACCATATCACAACACATACATGAACATACACAGTCAGATTACTTTGATCAACAAGCTGAACTCGAAGCAAAAATGGTGCAGCTCAACTCTGAATCAATAAGTTTACAAGTGAGATACGACCATGTGTAAGGAAAAGAAAGATAAATGTTGATCTTTTATCGCCCAAAGAACGCTGTCAAACAATCACAAACACAGACCTAGAGCCAAAGATATATAGCCCGTCTTTTTTCCACAGATCAGATTTTCTGCCATTGTTTCAGTCCTTGGCGTTGTTCCCTCTGGATCTTATTAAAGTTCAAAACAAGTACAGCAAACACAACTACAGCTGGAGTGGCCAAACGTGAGGAGATAGAGGAGACAGAGTGACTGCAATGCAATGCCAGACATTCGATATTAAAAGAAAAAATACTGAGTCTGTGAAAATAATGGATCAGCAGCAATCCTTAAGTCTCCAGTTATTTATTGAACCACAAGTTAAGCTAAAGCTGACTTATTGGAACCAGTGATTTTGCCCCATTTCTCAATTGGATTGAAGGCTTGTTCCAACTTTTTAAAGCATGGCAGTCAAGCTTTCCATTTCTTTAAGCCAAAACACAACAGTTTAATAGCAAAAGCAAACAGCTTGCATAATAAAGGGGTACTCTAACGCCAGCAGGGAAAATCCTCCAAGGCTGATCCAATGCCCATATGTGGCTACTTACCAAACAAACCAAGACTCGATCCATTGAAATTTGCATGACTTTATAATGGTTCTATAGATTTAAAACTGACTTCATTCTGTCTATCAGAGTGGTATTGATTAGCCCTGCAGCCTTTTAAAAGTGAGTCCTCTCACAGTCATCAATAATACGTAACCAAACATATCTGTGCATCAAACAATCATCGACTATTATGACCATAGAAATTAATAGGGACTGAACAGTCTCCATCGTGCTCCTGGTACAACATATAGCCATCAGATTCAGCAACAAAGATGAGACAATAAGGATCAGTGGCCTACCTGTCTTTGATGATTATCACATGGGATGTTAATGAACTATGTTGTTGGTCACTGATTGGTTTGTTCCACAAATGACTTATCACTAACTTAACCCAACATTGTGTTTTCCTGTGCCAGACTTTGTAACCAGACTGTGCATCACTTAACTAGAAAAACACTGTCCAACACTTTGCACCATGTGTTTTAGACCATGCATGTTGATGAATTTTATCAGGGGCTTATGTCTTTCTTTTAGTTGATTTACAAACTGGGGCCCTTGTCCATTTCCATCCTCTATCCCCTTCTCTGTACTTTTCTTTTTGCTGGTGTCACACACTCACAAATTTGGACAAACTTCTGTGAGCTGTAATGACTGGTAGTCCTCTTAAGTCTGCAATCAACATCAATCATCAATGCATCTATGGCTCTTCTCCATAACAACAGTATGCTACTAACTGGAATCAAGTATTAAAAGATGCCTTTTAATAAACCTATATAACTGCCTCAACAAATGTTGTTTGTGCAGACCTCCAACACCTGATACATCATGTGTTGTTCTGCTGTTGCTTGCTGCTGATTGATTTTGTATCCATGGATTAAAAAGTTCCAAATTTAGAGCTGACAGGGTATCACTTTGTGGTTATTATAAAAGTATGAACACCACAGCAGGGTGCTGGTGACAGGCTGATGGACAGACGCTTTGACTGAATGACAAACCTCTGTCATTCTCATATTGGCATCTGTGCGTGTATGAGTGCACTTGCACCAAAGCTGATGTGAGTGACACGCAATGTCAAAAAAGGAAAAACTTACATGACAGCATTAAGTGTCAACTGAAGGCAAAATGCAGCGCCACAAAGACAGTGAGCGAGAAATCGAGAGAAAGATTAGAAGAACAAATATTAAAAAGACATTTAAACAAACAGGAGGAAAACTTGCAGGACCCAAGTCAAAATATATAGTTTTTGTGGAGGAGTAAAGCGTCACTGTGTTGTTGATGAATGACCCCAAGCAAAAAAGTGCCCACCCTCCAGTCTGTACTGTGGAACCGTTACACAGAGATGTATTGGAAAGATGGCATTAAGGATGAATGGAGGGGCTATACATCCTATTAATTAAGCACGCTGTCTATTGAGCTCTGGTGGCAGCCATATTAAATGCAAGCCTAATATCATCCATCTGAGAGGCAGGCTCAAGCGAGTGTGCGCACCCATACACATCAAAGTCTCACACACACACACACACACACACATTCATGCACGGAAATACTACACACTGTCAAACACCATATCTGTCATTTAATGACGTGATTTTAAGCCTACGACCAAACATGTTTTTCCCTTCCTTACACTTACTCTGATGTCTCCATGTTGAGAGTAAAGCTGAACTCTTGTTCCTTACGTGCAACAGGACATAGGCATATTGTGACTGAATGATTTATTTAGTGAGATTGGGAGATTTAAATGAAATAGCTCTGTCTTAGTTTTATCACATCTGGTTGATACGACTAAAGTAAGGTTATATTGGAATTGTATTATTCAAAGCTGAATCATTTTATTAATGCAGGACACAGAAGTTGAAGAAATTATGTGTTAAAGGTGCCTGGTGGAGTTGTTTTGTAAACAAACTAGGGCACATTTAAATTCAGTATTACTCACCAAAACTCATTGTGTGCATCTTCAAGGTCAAACACAGGTGTTGAGTGCAGTCCCATCCCTACTTTGAACATTTGAAATCCTGAGTTGTTAATATTCATCTTATTCCGCTCATAAATAAACAGCCCCTGACCGATACTAGAGGTCAAAAAATCCTCATGATTTATTTACATGTTGTTCACATTTGAAGATGGAACTGTCTGGGGTTGATGAGATGATTTCCAATTCTGAATATGAATATCTGTGAACTTGTTTGACTTTATGCAACAAGACAAATTAATCTGAGTTTTTCTGATATGGTGAACAAAGGAATAAAAAATTGAAAAGTTTTATGTACTTACAGGTACATTTAACCCTAGACTGCGTGTAAAAACCTGGATGTGGCCTCTTTGTCTGAAAAGTTCATCACAACTGGAGGTGCAACAATCCAGAAATTCGTCAGATAGCCAACTGGGAGCAGCTCCCCTTGGTTCAAAAAGAGTTACGATAACAAACTACACTTATCCTTTTCTCCACTTCATTTACACTTATAGTCATTTTCACTATGTATACACACACCGGTGGCAGAGGAAGCGATGCAAAGTGCTTATCAGTATTCACAAATCCCATACCCAGGTACTCACACATTGCTGACTATGCCATTGGGAGATATTTGTGGTTGTCCAAGGACACTTTGGCGTGTGATTTGCTAACCCTCTGCTTACGAGACCACCCCACTCTCCCACAGCAACCCCAGAGCTTCTTGAACTTGATATTCCCAGGTGGTTTTGAGAGTACTGACAAGGTCCAACTCTGCTAGGCTCACTACATCAGGTGTGTTTATGATGAGCATTATAAGTGAATCATAAAGTGAGCCTACTTCTCACTTGATTTATTACCACAGTCATAACATCCATGATGAGTTTATGGTCCTAAGTCTTTGAGGATATTGTATGTTTCCATTAAAAAGCACGAGTATGCCTAAGGATAGAGTTACCATGGGATTCCTACGTTAATATGTGGGAAAATATATGATGTCTAGATCAGCTTTCTGTTGTTCCGAATAAAACTCTGTGGAGCCAGCTGTTTTTGTTTGTTTTTCTCGAAGCATATTTTGCATGTGGGCTGTTTTGTGTGTGCCAATATTAGTAACCCAATTAATATCACAGTTAGCTCTGATTACAGCAGCACTGTACCAACAAACAGAGCACCACACTCTGACAGAAAAGTCAGAGTTTGGGAATGATTGGCACACTTGTTGCTCAATTTTCAAAAACAAGCTTAAGGCTTCAAAATACTCATCCACAGAGATATGGGTGTCCATGTAAACTACATCTACTTCTTTATGTCAGTTTATGTGAGTGAACTACCTCAATATTACAATACTTTCTCTTGAGGTCATTAAAAAACAGATTAATCAGACAGCCCTTGATGTGCGAATGTCATTGTCAAATTGTTTTTTGGTGCCTGTAGCTATGGTTTGTAACAATATGGTGCATCATAAGAATCAGCTTATTGGTACCTCCCAGCAAGCCACTCAAAACATGGTTGGAGTGCAAAGTCAGATTTAATCCCAAATGGCTCTGGAGGACCACACCTGCAAGTCTGCACCAGATCCATTAAGCCAAAGTTGCCCCGCTGGAGGCCTATGATTGAGATGGTGAGATTAAACCCTTCTGAATACACCCTAATCTTGTCGACCACAATGCAATCTAATTTCCTCTGTACCAAGATACATCAGATAACATCATTACCACGGTTATAATCATAAATTAAAAACTGTCCCGATTACTACTGCACAATACTTAGCTCTCAGTGCAGCGACCCAGCAAAGTGAATTACTCACAAAAGTGGTACATCATTCAGTGAATGTATTGACATGACCTATCGCAGTGACCTTTCTGCCAGTCGCTGCTTTGATAAGGAACCTACACAGGCTCCAAAGAGGAAATCTCTGCGAGAGAGGGCTGTCAGTGGCTTAAATCACATCTGATCTCACCTCTGCTGGAGCAATTTGGCAAGCTGTACCGGGTGATGTAGAGACAAGAAATGAGGGCAGGAAGGGTCAAATGGGTGGACATACGGTTTAGAGTTTTCTCTCCATTTCCAAAGCTGATGGGTTAATCTTTTTGTCTCAAAATCATCAACAAATCACTTATTTTCAAAAGCTCAAAGCAGCATCTTGAAAAGTTGACACCCAGGAACTTGTTTATACTTAATGACAAAAAAAAACAAGCAAACAAAAACTGAAAGTTTAGGAGCTTTCTTAATATAGAGTGTCCGTAATGTCACGTCTGGTCAGGGTGTTTCCAACAATACCACAGTTCCATTGGCAAAAGTGTTAATACTCAAAAGCGCTGATTTGTGTTTATCCTGGTAGGTGCCAATTCTGCCAAATAACCAAAATGTCTTCTTGCTTTTTTGAAAAGGCCACAAAATGAACTTATTCTAGCTCTTTAGATAACCAACAGCAAACATCAACATGAATGCACACATACATACACCCACGCACTCTTGATGCACACCATTTGAACAAGATTGAGCAGTGCTCACATTAACAAAAAGCATTAACCAAATCCACAACCTGACACTACCGAGGCTGGATATATTTCAAGACAGACTACAGATTGTGTAGGCTTATATATCTGGCATGTACACGGAGCAGAGAAGCCAGCAAAGCCTCTTCCATTCATAAATTTAATACCCCCTGCATGAATACAGTGTTTGATACTAAGAGAATAATGAGACAATTATTTTTATTGTAAATCAAAAGTTTAACTATTACAAAAGACTCACGAGCATAAACACAGACATAATCCACAGTCTGAGACAAATCCAACAGCAGCTAATGCATTGTGCTACACCACATTCATTAAATCACAACCCAAAATGGAGGTTTAAGAGTTCTACATGTTACACGTGGTAAGGGCTATGCAAGAATACAGCACAAGATTAAGAAAAGTTAGTAAATTCACAACAGATAAACCTAGACAGCTACAAGGTACAAAAAAAATGATTTCTTTCACTCACCGATGCAGTTTCTGGTTCTTGTTATGGACTTGAAATCACCATCCAGCCTTTTTGGCAGTTAATCTGACATCTCCATGTTGTGCATGTGTTTACTATGTTCTTAGGCAAATGAGTGGTGCTTTGTCTTTTTTCATAAGTGCCTGGGCCCAGGAAGCCACTACAGAATTAGTGCCAACAATAAAACCCATTTAGTGCATTGAAATAATAACAATAAACATCTAGATAATTACATTATAAAAATTAAATTAAAATATATTAATTTGTGATTACTGTAACTCATGGTTCTGTATACACTAACAATATGGCAACTAATTACTGCTATACAAATACAAGGTAGACTGTGACAATAAACTCTAATGAAAAAAAGCAGCCAAATATTGATAAGATTATATGAATTGTATTGGCAGGGATGAAATGAATACAAAGCAGTGATGGAATAATCCCTCGCTTGTGGTTGTAGCTTCAGAGGAACATCTGAAGGAAAGCAAGAGTGAGTGAAAGCCCAGATAGATAAACAGCAGCCAAGTGCAATAAAGTGTTGCCTATCAGCAGCACATGGTTTCATTTACAACATCACAGCATCCGTTATCATCAATTAAACTGGTGGCCTGGAGGCTTGGCACACACACGCACGCACGCACGCACGCACGCACGCACGCACGCACGCACGCACGCACGCACGCACGCACGCACGCACACACACACACACACACACACACACACACACACACACACACACACACTCCATTCAATCTATAAATGAACCATACCGAGCAAATAATGAACTAATTGGAAACAGTCAGAGGTTTACATTAGGAGACGGAAGTCAGGAGATGAGGGAGAGGTGGGGCCCAACAAGACACACTGTGAGAGAGGAAAAGAGAGGTGGAGCAAAAATGAGAAAAAAAGAAAGATGACAAGCACACTCAAGAGAGAGAGGAAGAGCGGAGCGCTGAAGAGGAAAAGGTGGAGAGGAAGGGCAGGTGGAAGTGTGACAGAGGGGGAAGGGAGGGAGGGAGGAAGAAGAGCAACAGCTTTGAATACAGTGAAGGAGCCAGAGAGAGGAGGTAGAACTTAATAGAGGAATGAGAGGAGGAGGGGATGAGACTGGGGGACTGAGATAAAAAAAGGCGCAGCAGGTATAAACTGCAGACAAAAAAGCGCAGGGACAGCATTTGAGAGCAAAGAGAAATTTTATGCATGTGTCTGTCCCTCACTTGACATCATTTGTCTTTCATAGCATCCTAATCTCAAACTCTCCAGTTTATCTCCAACAGGCTTTCTCAAATTAAATTGTACAAGAAAGCACTTGAGATCAAACCAACCAACTAAAAAATGAACACTTTCCTACTTCCACTTTTTCTTTTTCAGCTAATTTAGCAGTTTAGATCTCCAGTAAAGCTGTTAGGGAGGCCGTGCAAGCATACTTGAGACTTGTATAATGTCTCTTAGGCCCTAAAGGAATTTCTCAAAGCAGGAAGCCTTCAGCATTCAGGTCACATTTTGCAGTAATTTAAAAATTGTCCCTCACCAGACCTGTAAAAAAAAGGAAACTCTCCAAACTTCTTAGTAAGAGCTGCGTTATAGCTTCAAATCAAATTGATGTTTATTACACAGGAGTCGGAGTAATAGCTCTGAAAATAAACCCTGATTAAGTAGGACTGCTTACTTTGCTGATTCAGGAAACAGATGGGGATCACCTGGGAAAGTCTGGAGGCAAATAATCATATCAGAGACAAATTCATAGCCAGTTTATCTGACAGTTTAAGTTAACATCATGGACTGTAATTAACTTTTTATCTTCTTCAACAGCTAGAAAAACATCTTCCTTCACTATGATATGCCTCATACCAAACTAGAGAAAGCTGCTGTTCCATTTGACCCGCAGTCCCAAGAGTCAGATGAATCAGTTGTTTATAATTTCTGAAATTTCTTGGCTCTGATTGGCTAAAACTCTAAATCTAAATCTAAATGTCTTAAATATTGTTTAACAGCTCTCTCTCTCTTAAAAAGCACCTGATGGCACCTATTAAAAGCCCCTTTTGGTGGGGCTAACATATGGTTTAATGCACACACATGTCCCACTGAGGCTAACACTCAAGCTACAAAAAAGTTATTCACTCTTAGAAATGGATTAAGCACAAACCAAATATCAGAACTAGGTGACTTGTGTGATGCCTTGTACCTTGACTGGCCTCATGAGCTACGCATTAAAAAGGATGGTGCTCCACATTTTTGAAATAACAATGCAATAAAAGTCAAGATCATTAAATTCATGTCACTGCGTTAATTTTTTTTTTTTTTTTTTACCAAATCAAGACAGTGTGGAGAAACACTTCAGACTGTTGATTTGGTCTTAAACACTGGATTTGAAAAATAATGGAGATTCAAACATGGGTTTAACTTCCAATACATTCAGATTAATTATTGAAATTCTGTAGTAAATTACAGTTTTACGTATTACACCTTTTACAGTCCTATTTTTATGTCAAAAGTTATATGTTTATTCTAATTTATGTTATGACTCAGAGGTCTCGCTTGGATATACCCAGTTATTTTTCCGAAACCTCCGATGATTGAGCTCACTACATAGTCAGCGATATAGTAAAACCCCATATGGGGGTTAGGGGTTAGGGATTGAGTGATTCACTTCGGACACAGCCTCAGTTTGTACGTTTGCATGTAAACAGAGATGCAGGATTCTGATTGGCTAACATGGGCTTCAGCTTCTCGCTACACTGGCACCTACAGGTTTGGCATGCTCTTGACAGCATTTATACACAGGTTGGTGTAAACAAAATCTAAAACGTAGTGGTGTGCACACAGTGATTTTTGTCCATTTATTAAAATAGCTGGGCATGTGTAAATATAGTCAGACACTCTTTTTAACTTCACTCTTTTTTTAAAGAAAAAATCAAAATGATGCCACTGCAAACTTAATTTTGTAATCTTTCAAAATTTTATTTTATAAAAAAGTAAATGCATCTATTTAATGTAAGAATCTTTTTATTTCTATTGATTGTTACAACAATTTCTAACGTATTTTCTTGTCTTTGTGCATTTTCCTAACTTCCATGTCAAAGTCTGCAGTCATGGGTCAAATTTAGGTCAGTGTGAATTTGTGCTTGCAGGTTTCAACTGCTCTGATAATAGAAATATTTAAGGGGCAGCCTTAAAGAGAAAAAAAAAAATCAATTTGTTGACTTGCACTTTTCTTCACTGAAACCCAGTAAATTAAAACCGAAAAGCCATGAAATGTTCAGGGAGGCTTTTTATGAGCTTCACCTCGCATCAAGCTCATCAGTGTGGATGAACCACCCAGAGGCTCCTGAATATCGCCAAGAAAATTCTGAGCAGATGGTCAATTTCCTTTCATGTTAACCTTTATTCATCCAGACAAGAGTGGCAAAATATGCCTGATCTCTCCGAGCAGCAACCTGCTTCATATCCGCACTATAACACATTCACATCTGCTTGCTGTCACACGCAAATAGGATTTCACTGTTGAACCATTTAGCAGACACTGGTGCCGTTGCGTGCTAAACCTCCAAACAAAAAAAACAAAAAAAAGGAGAAGAAGGTGGGAGGACAGACTGTGCCGGACTGCAGCAGAGGAACAGAGAGGGAGTGTGAGAGTGAGAGAGCAGAGAGAGAGAGAGGACATAAATTCAAATCAATTGAATAATGAAGGAGTGTTAATGGCCATCCTAATTATAACCAGGCCTGCCATTAGCAGATGCTGGCCCTCGATCTGCCACAGCTGGATGAATGCTGACTGTACAAAGGCTGAAAGACTGCTTGTGACTTAAAACACTCTAAAACCACATAACAAGGTTATGTTGGACTGCAAACAGATGCGCTAACTGGGCGATAAAACGATAATGATATATGTAAAAAATGTATTTCCCCCAATATCAATATAAAACATGGTTTGTTTTTTGAGGTTGGATGTGAAGCAGAGTAATGTACACTGCAAATTATGTCGAGTAAATGTTCTGGCAAAGTCTGAAAATACCTCAATTTTTTTTCGTGCCATTCGGCAGAGCGCGAACAATACTAAAGGTTACAAACACCGAGTGAAGCAAGGAGCCCATGGCGCCTGTGCAGCCGAAACAGCCGACCATTCAGTCCGCTTTCTCTAGCGCCTTGTGACAAAACATCAAAAAGACCCAAAGACCTAACAGATATAGTAGCTTATTGTATTTCAAAAGACATAAGCACTCTTAAATTTCATTTTTTATATCGTGATGTATATTAGTCGGCTGATATGAAAAAAATATATCTTGATAAACTTTTTTCCCATATCACCCAGCCCTAACGCCAACACACTCAAAGGATGTCAATATCTCCCCTGTAAGGGACCACTGACAACACTGTCTGTAAATAGGAATGGTTTTATATGCTTATACAGTAGAGGCAGTATCACTTGTTTTGATCTCATGCATATATATGAGCCAATATCTGTGTGTGAGTGCGTGCATACTGTAATCACATTTAAACACAGTCTCCACTGTGCAGGGGCCTCAGGTGCCCTGACGCTAACATCATTACCACCATGTCAGCATGATGCCTCCTCATTACACTCCTTAACCAGACCACACAGGCCAATCCAAGGTCAGCAGTGACACACTCACACACCGTGTCTGTGCTGCTCTCTCTAACATCTCTGCTGTCTGCTTTGTAACACCTCTCTGTCATTTGTCGACGTGGCACCAGAGAGCTGGCGTCTGCAGAGATTAGGGAGCGTCAAAAAAGTGGGAACCTTTTTGATGCAGAGCAGTTAAGCATCACCAATATCTCAATCACAACTCAGTTTGTCTGCTAAAAAAGACTTGATACAAGTCAAGTCTAAAGCAAATTTAAAAAAAAAAATACAAGAGAAGTTGCATCCTGGAAAACGTTGTGCTTTCACTGCTCATGTAATGAAGTGCAGAAGATTAAAGAGCAGGAGCAAAGGCTGTGTGGCAGTCTAATTAAAGGCTCCACTCATGGCTTGACCTATTAGATCGCCTGATCAGTTTTGGTCAGGTGCAATTGGGGAACGTGTGTCCTGTTTCTGTCTGACAATAAAAGATCCAGGGTTTATGCAAGTGATTTTTCTACACTTCTACATACATCCTGAGTATCCAAAGTGAGTAAGCATGAGTTGCTGTGTTGATTATGAATGCTCCAGTCCCCGCAAGGTGTGACATGGCTGACCTCTCACGCAGTCCAACAAGGAGGGGGATCGATGGAGTTTTGCACCTTTGCTCCCCGAAGCTTGCTGCAAGCTGAGCAAGAGCATGAGAGCCGGATTAGCAAACCACAAGATGTGCTCCCATCATCTGGAAACTCAGGAGGGCAAGACACACACACATAGACGAACACTTACGCGCACACACTGACACAGAGTCGCCAGATCCATGAAAATCCAGGAGACTACGAGAGGTGTGAGTGCTTCATTTCCTCCTCCTCCTCCTCCTGCCAGCTGCAGCTCAAATAAGACCAGGGCGACCATCCTCATGAATATAAACCGAACATTATCTCAGCTCTACAAGCACCTTTTTTAAGAATGTACATGACCAGGAATTTTTCATGAATACCTTTAGGCTTCAAATGTGTAGCTCATAAATTCACAAAAGCAGATGTGTGCCAAAAGCGTGCAAGAGCAAGAGTATTTTGTTGTTTGTGTGAAGTGCCTTCAGGATGTTGTTGTTTTGTGTAAGTCTACAGATTTTACACAATCATATCGAACCAATACAAGCACAACCCAAATTTGGTGCAAGATGTACTCTGGTTTCTGTCTGTAGTGAATTTGCACTCCAAGTAGTATTGACCAGGCAGGATGCAATCTACTGCAGTGACATCTGAACCACCATTGGGCATAAACTGACACAGTATTATTTTATACAAATCTCTGCAAATGCAGCTTACAGTTCACTCAAGTTTTTAACTTCTGATTGATGTAATGTTGCAAAACCCAATCAATGATAAGACTTCTAGACTTTTGTGGATGCACCTAAGTTGTACAATCCACTGTCATACAACCAAATACTATATATAGAATGGACAGTGTCTGCCTCCTCACTGGGTGAAGCCACTCCGAGAACAGCACACCCTGGTGACGGGCTGCAGTATAGGTCATAAATCCTGCCTCTGCCAGCAAACTGCCAAAAGCAGCAACTCTCTGTGACTCACCCGCCGAATGCATACAACGCTACTGCGCAATGCTGGTTTCAGGAAATGAAGGAAAATCGCAGAATTACAGAGAGCTTTTTGGCTTCAAATCCCTATACCCACAGAAGGCGAAACCATAGTCCATAGTATATAGTCTATGCATACAACAAAAAATCAAAAATAAATCTTTAAGGTAAGTAATAACCATATTTACTTGGCATGCACTGAAAATTTGGCCACCAAAAATGTCTGGCTGAAAATGGCCAAAAAGTGCATTTTCTGTTTTCATCCGAAACACTTATCTCAACAAAACAACACCGCCGAAACAGCTGTTGTGATGACGAAAGCAAAAACCGTGACCAGCAAGCCAGACCAGCAAGAGTCTGGGATGTGGACATATTTCAATGTACCTGAGAAGTAAGGATAGCGATTAGCAAAGCGTGTAATGCTAACGTTTCAGGAGGGGGTCCATCTGCAAAGAGTTCTTTCACGTCGGGTTTGATTTATCACCTCAAACATCCCAATCACCATTCTGAATATAAGAAGAACACAAAATTACCCCTGAGATGCCTAATACACAAGCGGGCATTAGGGGAAATTTAACTTTTTATCATTTTTATTCATAACTTACACAGAAATCAACATTGTAGGTACTCGGCTGCTTTAAAGTAAACACAATGCAACTTCTTCCAGCCGCATCTATACCGCTCACAACATATCTCCTCTTTGAACTTTAGAGCTGTTTTTGCCCCTCACTCACGGGCGCCATCTAAAAGGTGTAAACTACTCAGAACATGAGACAACTTACTGACTTTTTGACAATGCAAGTTTTGAAAACTCAAAACTCGCATTGTAATTGCATAAATGAACATTAACTTAATATTTACTATTTGTTGGTATGAGTTGATTTGATTTTAGTGAGATTAGTACACAGTCATAGCCATAAATACAGTGTTACTAATAATTGGCATAATAATTTCTTTCAGTGTTTCGGTTTTCGGCCATGGTTTCCTCATTTTCAGTTTCGGCCAAGAGTTTTCATTTCAGTGCATCCCTCGCCTTCACCCTAGAGCACTGAAATTTTCTGTGCTGACAGCAGCCAAAAAACACGAGCAACATACAAAGTAATACAGAGCGACAAAAAATGCTCACAGTGCATCGATCAAACTATTAAGAAAAGTCAATAAAGTGCATACACTGCAAGCTGTACACAATATTATGAGTTACTTTATTTCCTGGTGGGGTTTTCTTTTTTGGTTGGGTTGACTAAAAGTAGGATAGATGGAGCAGCAGAAAGAAAGGACTTTCTCCTCCATAATACACCACAGGTGAAGCAGTCTGTCACTGAAGAGGCTGCCCAGTACCGTAATAGTACCATGCAGTGGGTTGGAAATGTTCTCTATGAGAGTTGACCACCTCCACAGGTCCTAAGAGGGCAGCTCAGACAGAGCTGGCCTTCTTCACAAATTTGCTGAACTTCTTCCTTTCTGCAGCTGCGATGCTACTGCTCCAGCAGACCACTTCATAAAAGAAACTTTATGCCACCAAAGGGTGACAAAGGTCTTCAGGAGCGCTCCCTGTGCACCAAAGAGCCTCACTCTCCTGAGCAGAAGAGAGACTATGGTCTGGGCTTTCTTGTAAAGAGCATTGTGTTGTCTGTCGAGTCTAGTATACTGTTTAGGTGAACAATGGAAACTAACAAGAACCTACAATCTCCTTGCCCACTCCCTGGATTATCATCAGTGTGGGAGGGGAGTTAAATGAACGTAAATGGCAATGAAATTGGTTTATTTTTCAGGTTGATACCAGTGAAGAAAGCCAGAGTAAAATCTTTGTGGAACTCATTTCGATAGTTGATATCAGACTTTTAACTTTGTAATTTTTCAAGATGAACAAATACAGTGCTCAGATGAGGAGCAGTAAAACAAGCTGAACTAAAATTAGCAGTTTCTCTACTGCAGACCTTGAAGCCCAGCGGTGAAACAATTATTTTTAACATGAAAATGGCTTCAAGTCCTAACCCTAACCCTTTTCTCTAAGCCTGATGTTTTATGTTTTTTTTGCCACCCCAGAACACTTTATGAATGCTGAGCACTGAATGAATAACCTGCTACTGATGAAAAGCACATGAGAAAGCAGGGAAACCTCTTCACTCAGTATTTTCAGAGGCTGATATCACTAATTCTATTTGTTTGAACAAGAAGACAATCTCTGAAAAGTAATTACTGGTCAAAATCACACAGATAATAAACATCTAGGGTTTTTTTGAGCATCTTTTCTTCTTTCTGCTGTGCTGTTGTTCCTGTATTGCTCTTTGCAGACTTAAGTGTCATAGCAGTCACGACAGGCCAAATGTTAGTTCAGTCTTCTGAGCTGCTGATTTGAATCATCAGCTGAATACTGAAAAAAAAAAATTGTCATTATTCATGACTATACGCAAGTTTTGGAAAGCTATACCTCTAAATAAATCAAATATCATGTGCTTTCAAATATATGTAATTTTCTTTTTTTTTTGCATCAAATCAGCAGTTGTTTTTTTTCTGAATACCATCACCCTGTATTAACAATGTAAGCCATAAACAGTTTGTTAATAATCCTGTTTTACAAAGTAGACACATAAAAATGATATAGGCTTATTTTTACAACAACACAATTAAACAACTCCTTTCATGGGTCATCACATTGTGCTTCGCTCGCAGGAACTTGTTGGCTGTACTTTGCAGGCACAATAAAAAGTTCTGTCTTGTCTTATAATGCTTTCTTTTGCTGGAAATTTATGACAAAATTTGGGGACTTTGTCATAAAATGTCCACAAGAAATTCTCAGCCAGGCGTGGATTTTATGGCTCCCGCTGGTACATTTGTTTCATCACAGACAACTTAAATATAAGCAGCTCATATCTTTTCATGCCATGGGTCAAATCCTCTAGGTCCATACCAATCAGACCTGAGTGGAGGGGAAACTTTCCTGGACACACTTTTCAAAGATTTCATATGTATTGCTTCACCCATTTAATGCAGAAAAATTAAGATTGAATCTAACTTCAAGCTACAAGGGTCCACTTGTTTGTAACCCAAATTGTTTGATTGCTTTTTGGAAAACAGAAAAAAATATATCAATTAGCTTTTCTACATATTTTTTCTTCACAAGTTTCATATGGGCTTTCAGATCCCAGCAATTTGTTTCCTTTTTAATTTCTCTCTCAATTATTTGACTGCTGCCAAAAACAACTAGATTCAATGCTGAAATGTGAAGCACTTTCACCATCGCCTGAAGGTAACCGTGACAAAACAACCCACTGCTTTACTGGCTTGCAGAACAACACATTGCAACATTTTCGCAGGTGTTACATTATACCAGAGTGCAACTCTTACACTTCATGTCTGCTGTAACTCCTCAGACATCATCTCCAAGTGATCAGGGAATCCAGGCAGTAAAACCTGATATGACAGTTATCAGTCAGAGTGACTGTGTTTTTGAGCAGTGGGAGATGATGTGATTATGATTTAATAAACACTTCAGAGACCAAATTCTACCTGTTTCCTTGAGCGTGGTTGTTTGTTGGGTTTAAAGGTACAGTGGGTGGTTTCAGGTAGGATTTGGCAAAACAAAAGTGGTAGAAATAGAATTTAATATTCATAGATATGTTCAAGTGAGTGTATAATCACCAGAATATATATGTAAAAAGATACTTTTTTTGGACTCAGAATGATTCTTTGATATCTACAATCTTGCCACCATCTTGCACTGTGACGTTTCTGCAGTAGCACAGAGCTGTCAAACTAGTAACATGTAAGTGTTTGTATTTAGACAGGATAAGATAAGATAGGATTAGATAAAATGTTCCTTTAATAGTCCCACAGGCAGAAATTCCAAATTTACAGCAGAATAGTAGAGACATACGAAGAGAAATTAAAGTATTACAAAACTTAGAGTTAAATTAAGACAAAAGAAAAAGATCTGTACATGAGTCAAAGTTACATGTGTACAGAATAAAAATAATGATATGGTTTATTGCACGCTGAGGTTTCTGTTGTTTCTGTTAGTGAGTGGTGGTGTGTAATGCACCAGCTAGAAAATGAAGAACAGTGTTTGTTGTGTGCAAAATAATCTGCAATGATCAATGTTTTTGATGGTAAAAACTTGAAAAAATTGCAGATCAAACTTGTCGTGCGTCACATGAGCTTCTTGTCCTCAAAGACCTACATTACTTTCCAGAGTGGTGTGTGCGGGGGCACTTCAATCTAGATTCTAACTGCTTGATATCACTAAGTATCACCAGTTACACACTTCCTTTAAAGCCCCTGTAAGGAACTCTTCGTATCTGCCAATTTTGGTGCTCTCCATGTACAAAGCAGTATGTAGGGCTGTAAAATCCTAGTCAACTGATCAACGTATCGGTCGATACTTGCTGAGTCGACCAAAATTCTGATTGGTGGACTTGATTTTTTTCTGTAACAATTTACAGTCTATGATTAATTTCATCTGTAGGAACGTACCAAGTGGTAATGGGGGTGTTTTCAGAGCACCCTTGTTTCACAGGTGACAGCCTGTCTTAGAACTCCCCTTTTTTCACCATTTTGGATCGGCCCAACCAACTGGAGACCAGCTGGAGACAGGAAGATTGAAGAGCGTCCACGTTAATCAACGTCCAGTGGTTTGCTGAATATAATGTTTGTGTTTAATTACCTTCTTGTTGGCCCCCCGCCTCCCCAAATTAGTTGATTTTTGGTCGAAAATTTCAGGGTTTTAGTCGACCAAATATTTTTCTGGTTGATTACAGCCCTAGTAGTATGGCTTACTTCCTTCCTGATTTTGTCCTCTGGGTTTTTGTGAGACTTGTTTACCTTTAAATGAATCACTCTCTCTCTGTCTTGTCTGGCACAAATTATCACAAAGAAACATGCAGTCTTGTAGGTAATGGTCTTGTTTACTTTCACAGGCCAGAAGCTGAATTTACAGCAGCTTAAAGCCCAAAGTTTTTAGTATATAGTTGTTCTATACAGTGGTACTGAGCTGAGTTTCTTATGTTGGTTCTTTGCAAATGCTATTTAGAGACAGATAGACTGAGAATTTGCCTAGAAGTGAAGCATTTTATCTTAATGACGTTGCACTTTATTAGACCGTAGAGAAGTCATTTTTCCTTGATGGAGCCTGAGTCCTTTGAAGGAGACACTTTACTTAAACTAATGCTTCATTTAGTAGGAATGCAGAGAAGCAGAACATTTGTATATAGTTATGATGATGGATGTTTCCAGAGAAAAGAAAACTGCAGGGGGGAAATAAAATTACTGTAGTATTGGGCGAAGAGATTCGATTTTTAACAAAAGCTGCATTTGATGAGATTTTTATGAAAAGGGCCATGCATCATTCCAGCCTACATCAAAAGAGATCATATACAACAGACTGGAAGAGTGGGCACTGCCAGCTTTGAAGTTCAAAAAGTTACTTCCAATTTCCATTCCACTCTGCCAATGTGAAGAATTGCCTCGCAGAGATTTAGTAGAATAGTTTGCAACTGGAATGAAGGCCTTTAACATCATAAGGAAAGACAGAATGGAAGCAAACTAGCTTATAATTACAAAAAGCTGTCATGATTATGAAATACTGAAGCAATTTAGACCAATTGAATTTTTACAGATGAATGAAGAAGATTATAAGGGAAGAGGAGGAAGACTAAAGTATCATCTGAAGAAACTGTAGTTATAATGCTTTTTGTCCTAGTGTTCCCCCATGTGTGTGTGCATGCTGTAGCATCTGTCGGACAGTTAAGCCTAATTACAGGGTCTGAGGGGTAGAGGGAGTGTGTGCTGGAAACACTGCACAGGGAGGGAAAGAGAGAGATGAAGTGTTGCCTAATTAAGTGATATTACAGTTCTATCTGGTTTTACCCTGCTGAAAAATTCACCCACACCCACACACACATACACATACACACAATCCATTACTGTCATTCACAGAAGAGACAGGTGCTGTAGGTGTAATGGTGATGGGAAAAGAGTGGCACAAAGCACTCAAATGCTATGAAATAATACAAAGGAAAGGAGAGACTGCAGACTAGACAGTGGTGCATTTATGAAGACAGCCTGGACAGCCATTGAAGAAAAGAGCCTATCACTCATGGGCAGTGGGACTAGATCATACACATATCAGAAACCCGTAAAACTACCTCCTGTGAAAGGCATCTGTTGTTTAGAAAATGCACATTAATCCAAGTCCACAGGGCAACATTTAGATGCACATCAGTATTTTTGATAAAGGAGGGAGGGGCAGAACATCTTACTGTTTTTTAAGCTGTGTCACCTCTCTGCAGAGAAGGACAGGATCGTGACTGGCCATAAACTTTGAGAGTCTCAGAATGAACAAAAGCCACCAATCTCACTTGATGGAATCAGAGAGAGGTGATAGAAACTGAGGACGGCATGACATGAAACAACCCGACTCTGGTCTGTCAGCTACTCCAGCTCTCTGTTCATGACAAGACAAGAAGTAAAGTCAACTAAACCACAAAGTCACGAGTCTCTGCAACCTGCTCTGATGAAATCAAAGAAGCTGTGATGTTCTGTGATTTAAAAACAGATTATGTTCAATTTTTCTTGGTCTGACTGAGTGGAATCGTGATGTTTTCAAACCACTGGCAAAAAAAAAAAAGAGTGAAGAAAAGTTCATTCAACTCTCAGTAAACTTGATGCTAATGTGTGCTTCTTATGAATGTGGTGGTCAAATAATCACTGTAATTGTAATTATGTGGGAGGGAAAATGTTATGCTGAGTCAAAGACAAAATTGCCAAAGAGGGCAATCAAGCTTATTTCAGCATACTGTATCGTATTGTATTATACTGTATCATGTCATATTGTATTGTATCTCACCGTATTGTATCTGTTGTCATTTATTGTTCTGTATAATACTGTACTATTAATGTATCAGAGTAACATTTCCCTTCATATCATGTTTGTAATATACTGTATAGTGATGTAAGTATACATCAGCGTTGTAGTATACAGCATTGCATGGGCTCCGTGATCATAGGATCACAGACAACATCTCGGTACTATTTAGTAGCAGCGCACGCCCTTTGTAATAACCCCCGTACCCCGTTAAAACTGTTGTTCATGACTGCTTACTTGTGCTTCCTACCCATTCATCTACTGTAATAACCGTTGTTCCAGCCTTCAGCAACATTTTTGTTCTCATTCATGAAACGGTTACATCAGGGACATTTTCAAGGACAACTTTTGCCCGGGACAGGTCATCCAATCCGGGGACTGTCCCCGGAAATCGGGGACATCTGGTCACATTACCATAATATTCTGTATCATATAATTTCTTACTATATTATAAAAAATTGTGCTGTATATCACAATGGCTTGTGTTGTATCTTGTTTTATCCCAATGTACTGTATCATATAATTGTGTATCCCATCACATCCTTTTGTGTCGTGTCATTGTCTGATATGTTATTCAGCCGTATGTTGTATATATGTTGTACATTGGACCACATTACATAGAATTATGAAGTATCACATTGTATTATTTTGATTTTCCATCACATTCTTTTACATGATAATTCATTTTATGGTGTTAAACTGCACTGTACACGTATTGTATCATGTCTAATTGTACCTCACCATGTTTTATTGTATCTAATATACTGTGCCATGATCAATCCCATCCTATTGTATTCAGTTGCATCTTACTGCATATATCATTCCATAGCACATCATAATTATTAACATGATTATTGTTAATATTATTTTTCACATCATGAAATACATTGTATCTTAACATTACTATCTTTTGTCACATTACCCTGTCTTGTTATGAAGCGTCACATCATATTGTATCCTTACTTATTTTACATAAATCCTATTGTATGGTACCTTTCTGCAGCATACTGTATCAGACTGTATTGTATTGTCAATATTATATATTTGTAGCTTATTGTATCATTTTGTATTGCATTATTACATATCAGACTAAACTGTTTTACATTTTGTTGTATAATATTCAATTATTTCACTATGTATTGTATTGTATAGTGCTCAGTGTTTCCCACAGGATGGGAATCTATTTATGCGGTGAGCCAATCAATTAACTGTGTGATCACAGAGGACAACTCAGTAATGCTAATACTCAGCGCGTGCCCTACTATGCAGCGCCCATGAGCACTGCATGCACTGATACATACTGAGCCCAAGGTAGCACCACGTAAATAATAAAATTACAAAAAAAAAAATTAAAGGTGTAGCTGCTTTGATTTAGCCGCGGCGGGGCACCACGATCAATTACATATACAGGAGACCCTGGTGATGTTAGCCTTGGTTGATGCTTGATAGCAATTTGCAACTAATAATGGTACCGTTATAGTTACTGGTTTGTACGAACAAAATAAATTGTACTTACAAAGATGTTGTTTTATTGTAATGTACAATGTAGATATTGTTCCCTTTTTTTCAGTTTGTACCAGTGCTACTGTTGGACTAAATGTGGACAGGACATCAGATAAGAGGTAATAGCTAAAATCCATCATGGTAAAAAATATCAAGACCGTGCTCAGACCATATGTTATCTTCTTTGCTCTTCAGCAAAATGTTGTTTGTTCTGTGCAGAATTGTAAACCATGAGAGCTTTGCTTTTATGAAGCATAAAGCAGAAATACCTGCCTTCTTTTATCTGCTGACCTGTTCACAGTCCCATACACTTTCCCTTTGTTGTTTCTTTGAGTGGTCCCACAGCCCATGGATCAGATAAGTCTGCTCAGGGCCCATTTATCATCTCAGGGTTGTGACACAGCTCTCACAGGAACATGAAGGGTTAGCATCAGTACTAATGTTATATTCAAAAGGTGGCTCAACCTTGTTGTGTATCACCAGATATGATATGCCAATCAATACTCCATTTATCACACCCAGCAGTACAAAATATCAGAAGTACACATAAATATGAAACTATGATAGAGGAAAAGAACACCTCCAAATCTTGACTTACTTTTTTTATGAATTTCGAGCTTATAATTATCGTTTATTTTTCATTGTATTCTCCTCTATTCAACAGTGACAATTAGGGGTTTAATGTGAGTTTAAAGCGCACTGATATTTCTCCATAATGTTCATTAGGAAGTCTATTCACTCTTAATTTATTCATAGTTGCTTGGAGTGTTTGTGATATGCAGTTAGTACTGAGTGTGACGGGTGCATTTAGATGACAAGATAAAAGTCTGCAGTCTTTTGGCTGTACTCAAAAACAACAGCGCTCTGAGCTAAATGCTTAATACTATTATTAAAGGGGACCTGCCACCAAAATTTCATACCCATTTTTATCATTTTTTCATAATCCTTGATGTCCTCTGATCATGTTTGCAACATAATTTTAGCTGAAAAGTTATTTGATGGTTTGTTTTAGTATGCCTAAAAAACCTTACAGAAAAACCAACTGGTTTTGGCTCATTAACATTTATGGTAATGAGCTTTGCTCTGATTGGATCGCTGCTGTAAGCCTGCTGTGCTCTGATTGGCTCAGCAGTGGAGGTTCGGATTTCGGTTTATCCACTGTTATTATGCTGATGCTAATAGCATATGCTAATGTGTGCTAAAGTAAGGTGCCCAGATGTCTGTAATGATATCCGGGGATATTCGGTGCGGCGGCGGTGGTGCAGGGGCTGCAGGGGCTGTGTGATCACAGACAAAGTCTCGGTACTATTTAGTAGCAGCGCATGCCCCTTGTAATAACCCCATAAGAACTGTTGTTCAGGACTGCTAACTAAATTCGGCTACTGTAATAACCGCTGTTCGAGCCCACACACAACATTTTTGCTCTCATTAATGAAACGCTTAAATCGGGGACATTTTCGGGGACAGCTTTTGCCGGGGACAGATCATCCAATACGGGGACTGTCCCCGGAAATCGGGGACGTCTGGTCACCTTATGCTAAAGGCTAAAACGGCAGGTATTAAACCATATATTTTAGACCCCGAGTCTGAAGAGGAGGTGGAAGTTGAGGAAGAAGCCGGAGATCTCCAGCGGTGTTTTCTCATTCATTCTGCCCGGCTTTAAATTCATTTTCCCGGAAGTGAACCGAAGGAAACACCGATCGTTTGGAAGAGACCCATAGCGGATACAGCGGTAGCTGGGTCTCGCTCTGGCTGTGACTGAGTACGAGAACGAGAGAGTGGGCGCGGCTCAGGACGCGCTCGTGAATAATAATGAGCAAGGTCGGCGCAACGTAACACCGACGGGCTTTTTCAATTGGCCTGGTTTACTCGTTCCTTGATTTTAAACCTTTACAGAATGCAAACGACGTAACGGTTTGTTTTCACATGTACAACATAAGACGAACATAATATGGACCTTATATGACACAAAAAACCCAAAAAATTACATTTTTATGGCAGGTCCCCTTTAACTAATTAGCAAAAAACATGAAGTAAAGCTGACAATGAGAGGAGTCTTAAAAGGTCTGCAGATGGTTCTATTTTAATTGATGTATTGGCAAACTAAAATTTTATCTCGATACAAGTCAGATATTACACATAAGCAACCTGATGGTAAAAGTCAGATGAAAATGACTGAAGATCATATCTGCGAATGTCTTTCTTGAGTTATCTAACAGTTTGACCCTGACAGAAACCTAATGCCAAATTAACTCACTGTGTTTTTAACGTAACCACACTGTGATTATTAGGGAATTAAAATAGTCTAAAAGTGAGTATGTGAAAGTTAACTTGTGGTTTTTAAGTCTGTGGCTCTTTTAAAAGCACCAAAACCAACCTGTAGCCCGGTAAGCTCTCAATTTTTTTTTTTTTTTTTTTTTTTCCATCCTATAACTGTTGAGGTGTTAAGTTTCTAAACTGGTGAACTGCTTAATGGAGAGATATACCACTAGCACAGCTGAATATTTCAAATACTGCAGGAAAATGGCTTGAATTTGGCTGGCATCATTAAGCTTCACTGGATTTAAAAACTATGTATAATTTAAAGCGACTTTGAAGTTGTGTTGGTGGACACTGACATGTGTAATATTGTTCATACTAGCAATGCAAATCTTCATATTTTACTCTTATTGTATCTCCGTAAAATGCATTCACTTTTTCTGCTTGTCTTAATGCCTACATGTTTACATGCTTGTAGTTTTGAAGCACTTTGTGCAGAACGCGTTTGCTTTTAAGGTGCTAAATAAATTAAGTAAAGCCGAACTTAATTTGTTGCATCTTCGCTGTCCTTTCTTGAACTTCATTTCCCCAGGGCATTGTTGATTTTGTGACCAATCAGTGGCCAAAGAGTCTGATTAATAGCTACTAGGGTTGAACTCTTAATGTTGGGGATGATTTAGAGAAGCTGTCTCCAAGGCGACCATTATCTCCATCCCACAGACTGGTGTGGTTGTCACGGTGACAGAAGTACCCCTCCATTATGGGACAGGCTCTCTCTGTCTCTCTCTCCTCCACCTCATCCTGTCTCTCTACCTTTCACGAAACAAAATATGAGAAAAATCATTTTATATGAAAGATTTTGATATCATCAACAGGGAGTCCTTTAAGTGAAATTTAAAGCAAGGAGATTATCCAAACTACTTCAACTGCACTCTGCTAACCAGATCGGAAGAGACTGAAAACCTGGTTTCAATATTTCTGACAGAAAAACAGTCAAATCGAGATGGATGAAGACATCAACAGACAGCTAAGAGGTTTTGACTTTGCTGTTCTTAGTGCTCTCTATGAAAAATAATTATCCCCACTGCCAGACAGGGCCAATATGATTAACCACGGCGATAGAGGCTGAGTGGGGAGGATATTATAGTAGAGGGACAGAAGAGGAAAAGAAGGGAGGAAAAGAGGGGAAGTGAACAGAGGTGAGGAGAGTAGAAGGTGAGTTTGAGGGAGGGCAGGAGCAGAGAACAAAAGAGGGGAGTACAGGATTAAAATGGATGGCAGAGAGACAGCCTTGTGTAACAGAGAGACCAACTACAGTTGGGTGGTGGGGTTAGCTGGCAGCAATTAGGAGAAACCATATCCTCCACCCTCATTAGGTAGACTGGTGTGGGTGGGGGGGACAGAAACGACGGAGGGAGAGAGGGATCAAAGCTGAAAGGAGTTGATCGGTGACCAGAGCCCCTTCTGCCTGCAGTATGAGGAGGTTCCTGACTATCAGAGGTCAGCTCCCCCCCAACCTTCTGACTTTAATGTCGACCTGTCTCAACCAACCACAATGGAACCTTTTTCTTACAAAGTCTTCCTTGCTTCTCCTGTCTTTGTCCTGCCGATGTTTCTTTTCACTTAACCCTCTAAACTCACCAACAACTTCTCTTAAAAATATATCACTCCCTTATCTCAGTGTGTTATCAATCCACTTTCCCCTCTACCCTTCTTGTTCTCACCTTAGTAAAGATTAAAGCAGATCTTTGTTTCTCATCTCTCTCTTCTTGACATCTACAAGAACCACAGGGGGGAAGACAAGCCTTCAGCAACTTAAATTTCTAACTTTTCCCTCTTCTGTGCTAGAAGTCAGCTCTTTGACAGGACTTGTGTTGCGTGACCATTTTCTGAGAGGGCAGTAGTCCAAAGGGGACTTAAAAGTGACCAAAGAAGCACTGAATAGAAAAAAGGAAATCATGGTGCAGAGCTATTCCTTTATTCTGTCTTGTATACAGATGATTATAAGTTTTTTTTTCATTTTTTACTGTAAGTTATACGCTCAAAACTTGGATGGCCTATAGATAGCACAGCTGATATGCAACCTTATTCCACAAGAGTAAGACTGTAAAATGTTCATTAAAACGTGAACTTGATGGTTTGTAAATCTCATCAACTGTATGGAATTCAAAATATTACAACTTATCGAATTTGGAGATATCACCATCTACACTGCATAACGCCATTAAAAGATGCAGAAAATCTGGAGAAATCTCTGTACAAAAGTGACAAGGCCAAAAATGTAATACTGGATGTCTTAACTTGAGGGGGAACCGCATTACAAGCGGTCAAACCTCTGGAGTGGGATTCCCTGCATTGGCTCGAAATCAATTTCAGAAACCACTATCTGTGAAAACACTTTGTTGCTGTATCAGAAAGGACAGATTTAACTGTATTATGCAAATAGGAAACTATACAGAAACATGATTCAGAAATGCTGCCAACTTCTCTGAGCCAGCCGAACTGAACCAAAGTGGAAAACTGCCAAGCAAATCAAAAGTTGACTTTCATTTTGGAAATTGTGGCTACTGCATTCTACACTTTAAATGGATGTGAGACCACCTCATCAGTGCGCCCTACCAAAGCCAAGCTCCCATTATATGGATAGTTTACATCACCATTTATGCTGAGCAACATTTACAGGTTTTGAAACATCATCCAGAAAATGTCCTGTCTCTGGGAAGCTCTTTTATATTTCAGCGAAACCACACTTGGCTCGCATTACAACAGCATGGCTCTGTTGTAAAGTAACCTGGGTGCGAAACTGGCCTGTCTGGGGTACTAACTCAATGAAAACATCTGGTGCACCATAAAATAAAAAAAGCAAAAATGACCAAAGAGACCCTGAACTGTTGAGCTGAAACTCTAAATTAGACAAGAATGAGAGCAAATGAAACCTTCAAAATTCCACAAACTGCTCTCTTCAGTCACCAGAAGTTTCCTGTGTTGTAAAAAGAAGTGGTGGTAAACATGCTCCTGACCAAACCTTTTTGAGACAGATTGCTGGAAATAAGTTTAGAATGGGCAATGTATAATTTTTCTTTTTTTAAACTTTTTTTTTTTTATGTTTGTTTCAACATTTCATTAGCTGCCCATGTACTACTTCCAAATAAACAAAGGCTTTACATAATTTACAAACCATCTAATTCTGTTTTTGTTTAAGTTTTATGAAGTGTCTCAAATTTGTTGGAGTTGGTGTTGCACTGTCGATGCTTCATAGTCTAAATTTTAATAAGAACAGCTGTAAAAACACAGTTCCTCTTTCACCTGATAGCTTGTTACCCTTATTTAAGCCCTTGAAATCCATCTTGTTCCTGGTGTTCAACAAAAACTACATGGTGGGGGACAGGGTGATAACGAGGGCAGAAGATAGTGAAGTAATCAAGGAAATGGGGCCATTTGAGACAAGCTGACATACTTCTAAAGGTATGGAAACAAAAGGAAGGCCTGACCTAATGTGCACTGACCAAATAATGCATGGGGTAACCTATAGCCCACTCAGGTGGGCTGTGACACATGACTCAGCAGGGTGGTGGTGTGAAACCTAACAGCCTAATAGGAAAAACGGAAATGACTGAGACATAAATACCTTCCAAGAAAATCCCCAAGGTATCCGTATATCACCATGTGCTTTAATTTCAATCCATAACAGCTGTACTGTTTTTTTCTTCTCCAGTTTCAATGCTACTTGACTGATTCTTGTAATTATTCGCCCAGGAGAAGAAAATTCTCTAATGACATTCTGATTATGTCATTTTTCATGTTGCCAGTGTGTTTAGCCTTGTTAAATTAGTTTTTAAGGGATCACAGGATTTCTAAACAGGTCTGAGCCCACTTACCACGAATGATGTTGAGTCTCTTTTACTGCTTTCCAAACTATGTTACTACTTTTGAGATTTAAAGGGGTTTTCTAGGGTTTCCATTTAACTTCAAATAAGTTTAATTTCAGATATGAGTATGTACAGTATCAAAGAAAACACAAATCCAGAACAGTATCAGCTCCAACATGAGTCATCCTTCATTTTTAAGACAAAGCTTAGAGAAAAAACACTCTTTGAAATGTCCTTGTTGCATTATTAACAGTTTTTTAAATGGCCTCTTAACTCTTCCTCAGTGACGCGTAACTTTTCTACTTTTGTGCCACTTTGCTCCTTTCATTGTGTCTTTCCAGCTTTCATCTCTACACTGTGATAGCAAGTGAAGGCTGGCCTCAGTCATGAGGTCATAGAGGCTGCACTCCATTTACAGATAAGTGACATCGCCCAGTGACATACCCGTAAATTATACCTGTATAAAGACACAGGTACCTGTTTTTCATTTTAAAGAACGCAAAGTCTCCCCTGTGATAGGATTTCTACTACAAGGGACAGTCTATATGTGTTAAGAAGAAGAAGAAGATGTTTATTGATCCCTGAAGACAATTTATTATGATATTATGATATTATGCTGTTTTGTGTGTATCCCTAGTTCAATTAACAATTGGCTTTAGTTGCTCAACCATAAATATAAGGAAAAAGTTGCTTAATAGCTCAAAACTTTTTTCAAAAAGATTCATTAAAAAGTTTTGCATGTGTTGAGGGTTACAACTTTCCCAAACAGCAACTACAGCACAGAGAGGACAGAATGATCATCTGGACTACAATGTCTTTGTGTGTGTACTTGAAAGTTTAATTTGTTCATGAGCCCAATTTTACAGCAAATTATTATTAATTTCTGCCGGAACATCAGCTCAGTGATCAACGTTAAAAACAACAAACACTTGTGCTGATTCCAGAATGATATTTGGTGTTTTCCTGATATAGCCTCTTTAAAAAGCAGTAGGACATCAAATTTGAATAGCATGCATGAGTGTTGGGGAATCAGAAACATAAACAGACGATGAAATGTCAAAACCATTTAGGAGTCATCTTCCCGGAGAGAACTGAGTGAAAAGATGCTTTGCTGAAATGCCAGAGTCAGAGGGGAGGCATGGTGCATTAATGGATCTCGTTTCACACACAATTAGAACAAGGGGTGACCTCACGCTCCCCCCTTTTAATGCTCCATAAAGTACACACACACACTCATATGTATGCAGATACACAAAACTGCACAGCCGCAATGTATCAAATACACTTACACACACATACATAGTCAAATAGATGCACATAGACAGAATGAATTTAACTCATCAGGGCAATTAGAGTAATTGCCCTGCAGCCAGTCAAGGCTCATGACCAGCTGAATGGATCCATCCATGTCTAAAATCAGCTGGAACCATGCCTGTGTGTGCAAAGAAGAGCAGAATACCACACATATGCACACTGCTCTGTTTAAAACTGAGAGTTAAGCTGGATGGTTGGTGACTAAAAAACTTTTTTTACAAAAACATCTGCTGACCAAGAAAAGGTTTTGTTTCTCTTTATTGTATGGGCACCTGTCTTTTCCTTTTTAAAAATACAAACACAGTGAGGCCAAGAAAGCTGCGATTATGGAGTATGAACTTCTTTTTCTGCATGGGTGTATATATTTCAAATATAGCTACTCATCTCTATACTTGTCAATCTATGATGTGTATGTGACGTAGAGGAGACTGGGTAGGAGGGGGCAAGAGGGCATCTATGTGGAGAAGGAAATAAGTCTATAAGGAGGTGTATCAGGACGGTTCTTATTTCTCCTTCAAACCTTATTTTATTTATTTTATCATTATCATTATTATTTTTTAATGTCATGTAAATAACAACGTAGACATGGTTGCCGACTGTTCTAACTGTTCATAAGATTGTTCAAGAAAAAAAATCTGACTCCTCAGCTTTACGTGTTGAAATTTCTACAGTCAAGATGTTGAGCCTCAAATTTCTCCTTGCAGAGCCTACAGTCTATGAATGTGGTTGAATGATAAGTTTATTAGAGAGTGAATGTGCCAAAGGATGAATGAATGTTGATGCCTTGGGTGGCCAGAGGACTAAACAAGCACTATATAGGCACCACATAAAGTTCACTCTAACCTATAGGGGTGGTTTATTCTGTTTGATATTCAGATTGTTCACCAAGTGACCACACAGTACTATCATTTCTTCCATACTGGGTTTGAGCTATTCTTTCTGTGCGTTTGAGCTTCATGGGATATTATGGGATTCAACTTCAACTTTTGTTACTGCCCTGTTACTTGTATGTGTGTTAATGTGCCATCTTGATGCTGGAGAAGCATTGAGGAGAAGACAGAAACAAGCTCGGCCTGTACTTAACTCGGTTTTCAATTTGAGACTATGGGCTCAACTCAGACCCAAATGATTCATCCTTTTTTTGACAATGTCTTCTTTGTTATCTGAACAGAAGGCAAATGCAGACTGAGGTTCACCACAAAATCACTGATTCAAATGCTGGGACTGATCACACAATGTATAAACCTGACATGTAACAAGAAAAAAAATCAGTCTTGGAGTATTTGAAGCCTACTGTACTTTCATATTCTCCCCTTCTTTCTTTAGATAATATTTCTCAAGATCATTGTCTCCTTCTTTCTGCCGCTCTGCACTTTCCTCCGCCCTCCCTACTGTCTTAATAAAGACGAAATATTGAAAAGACTTCTCTGCCTGCTCCCTATCAAAAAAATTGAGCCCTGAGGGCAAAGACAGGGTGGAGGACTCTCCCCAGCCTCTATGTAATATGAACCATTAGACCCAGGGGCCATGGCTTAGCTACACCTAGCTGTCTGTGGTGAATAATGCATGTAGAGCAGGGCCCCAAGGCAACCTACAGTTCTCATGTGTGGTCACTGTGCTGGGGCCAGAGGCCTAGCAGCAAGCAGTGATAAGGTTTCACCTGGCATCAAGGGTTATCTGCTGATCTGGAGTCAGCAGCAGAGCAGACCGCTGCTAAAGTTTCACTTGGTACTGTGGGATTATCTCGCTGACATGGAGTCAGATTCAAGCTTGAAGGTGTGGAGTATCCTGAGATAAGTGGATATTAAGGGAGAAGTGGTTATGAATGCAAGTGCAACCCCTTCAGAAAACTGAGAGGGAAGCCTAATTTAACAGCCAGCACGGAGCTGATGATGTAGATTCCTATTATTTCTAGTTTGACCTCCCACTACAGGCCAGTGAAAATGAAAACTGAGACAACATTTGCTTTATTGTTGCTCATTAATACTGAGGTTTAAGTTGAACAAGCAACAGCAGAAGAAAAAGAAAAGGTCCTGTTGATTGAAATTGTACTGTCATATCGTCACATCAGGAAGAAATTTAATGGTTCCATTCTTCAGTTATCCAACCAATCAAAGTTTGTTAGCAACTCTGTTAAATCCATTGAGACTTCTACTAAAGTGTACAAATATTTATCAATCATCTATGCCTTTAGCACAACAATCAGTAACACTGCACACTGCTGGAATTCAGAATCAAATTGGACAGAAATAAATGAGGACAACTTCCAGCCTTCAGCAGGTCAGAAACTTTCTGTTTGGCATAGAGCCCTTTTTGACATCATTGTTGTCTGCCAGTGAAACCAAGACAAGGCATTCATTTATAAACCTGCTTTCCAAAAAAATCACACATAGACTTCAACATAAAACTTAAAGTCAGATAAAGACAAAGTACACACACATTTTATTTTGACACTATATGCTATAAAGTGACTACTTTCATAATCGCCCTGTAGGTTAATGGAGCGGGGGTTTTTTTTACCCATTTTAGTAATAAAACTCACAAACACTGCCAACCTGGGCGGAACTACAAGATGCCATCTGTCAGACAAACTTCAGACTACTTCACATTTAAACCGTCTGTACAGGAAACTGCCTATTGGAGTTCTTTTTTGTCTAATTTGACACCCATTGGCTGGTTATAGGGCTGGATGATATGACCTCAAACCATTATCACAATATTTTGAGGAGTTCACCTCGATAACAATAACTGGACAACCACTACTCTATAGCTGCTCACCCCCTCCCACATTAACTTTGTCTACTTCAGCCGCCGCTCCAGATGCTACAACTTTTGAACTGTCCTCCACCTCCTCACCTGTCTTTCCCTCTTTGTTACAGACTGGATGGGGTGGTGTCACGCCTCTAACATAGGACAGTGTCTTAAAGAGACATGAGACCATCACCTATCTACACACATCCAAAACCATCTTTCATTTATCTTATTATTATTTTGACACAGAATATATATCAACATGGGCAAAATGATGTCAGTTATTGTCGTAAATTTTCAGTTTATCGTCCAGTCCTAGCCGATTATCTGATTTTCCTCAGTGTTGTAAATGCTTGAGCACCTGTCAATCAGCTGTAATGACGTGACTCAACCTACATAATTAAAAATTACACACAGGACCCACAAGACTGGACCACAGAGCTGATAAGCTCAAATGCTGACAAAAATGCAGAACCCGGTTTGGAGTCCTTTGCTGATAGGATGAACATGATAGTTTCAAGTAGAGCCAGGTGTCATATTTCAACGTCAGAATTACTCTTAACTCTAGCTGTCATATGTCAAAATGGAGTGGGTCTGAAGGCTGATGTGTGCAGTAAAACAGAACAGAACCAGTAATTCTGAACAAACTGCTGTTGACAGCATCATAGATACTGAGGTACTGAGGTGCTGTCACAACGGCCTTGAATGGCAGAAATAACTGTCAACAACTCTAAAAGTTACAACAGTCCTTCATCTGTCTGTACGCTACAGCAACACATAAAAATATATTTAGTGTCGACTTCCCAACAGAATTCAAAAAAGAAAAAAAATATATAAATAACTTATTATAGGCGGGTAACATAAAAAGAAATGTTAGTTTATTTTAATTTTGATTTTATGTAGATTTTAGGTAATTGCTTTACTAATACAATTCATGCCCCGTCATGTGATGCCCTCATGTTTTTTCTGCATCATTAGCCTGCCAGCTACACTATATGTTCAATTCTGTGGCTGTTCCATTGACAAGTAATGAATTACTCCCCATTAGCTGTCTATTATGTGCCCCCATTTTCATTTATCTTTTAATTACGAAGACAAATGAATGAAGTTTCATTTAATGGATACAACTAGATGCAATTATATACATATATGAGTTCAGAGCACTAGCTGGGTTTGTTTGGCTGGAGAAGCAATACAATCAGGCTCTTAATGACGTCTTACTATAAAATAACTGTGTACAGGAATAAAATATACAGTCGCTGTATTTTTTGTTTTCGTCACTGCTCAACAGCCTTGGTTTTCAGCCCCTCCCTCTTTCCATTACCCTCTACTCTTTCCATCAAATGTATTTTCCATTTCCTTCCTCTTTCAGCTGAATAGTGCTGCATTAAGTCCTAATAGCACTGGGAAAGACATACAACCCAATAACTGGGGTCTACGCCTGTGTCATTTATTCTTTCCATGCTTCTTAAGTGCTCAAATAAATATCACTGCAACATCATTCGATGTGATTAGCTTGGTTTTCAAAGCCTAAGCATGGGGTAGGAGAAGTAAGCTCCATTAAATCATTGGAGACAGTTGTTTTTGTCATGGATTTGTGCGTTCAGAGAGTCTTCCCACCTTCATGTTTGACAATATTGTGTTGCACACACACTGGGTTGGTAATCCTGCCACTCTTAATTGACCAACTCTGAGCAAGTCAGGTGAAATTAAAAGGAAAATACCTGCAAACACACAAAAACTCACTGACACAAAGACATAAATAACAGCTGATGTGCTGCCAATATACACAACAGACATACACACTCTCTCAAACACAACTGCAGCAAAAAAGATGAGCACGGGCATAATCCTTCACACACTTGTAAACACACAGGTATAGACCAACACAATTACTCACAAACACACACAAAAACGAGGTTGGCGAAGCATAATAATGCCGTACGTGTTCAACATCATTAGCTGTGCTGGGTTATTAAACATCCCCCTAACAGACTTTCACTATAATATGTCAACACCATCAATCAGCTTTGCAAACAGAAGACTCTAGCTCTCAGTGGGGTCTGGAGCAACACCAGCCAGCCAACAACTTGAGGTATGTTTCTCCACACTCATTGTAAATGATCTTGATCTCTGAGGAGGAATAATGCAATGGTAGGGAAAAGAAAGATGAGCTGCATCATTACAGAAACAAGTACAAACCAGGAAAAATGATACCATGATCAGAGGGTCTTTGGGGAGAAGGCACACTCTTCCAAATGTAGTAACTTCTTTTTTTTTACTATCATCTTATCATAGTCATCAGTGACTTCTACACCAAAAGTTGAAAGCTGTTTTGTACCACTAAAGACTAGAGGTGGGCACAATTCATCGACATGTCGATGTATCCTGGTGCTTCATGTGACGATTCGGCACCGGTTAATCAACGTCAATGCTTAAAATAAATAAATAAATAGAAACGTTGATGCTTTGCCGCATAACATAAAGTATTAACATAAAAAACACATAACAAGAACCTTAACTCAGACGCCGCTCGGACTGTTTAGCGAGTGGGACCACAACAAACAGAGTGCATTAGTTTCTTTGCAAAATGGCAACAGCTTCAGCAGCCTGCAAAGAGCGGTTGATTCTCTCATCACCAGGGTTAACTGCAACCATGTAGAAGTACTTTGGATTATTTGAGAGCGCAAACAAGATGACTGACAAGACCTACATGATTTGCAAGATTTGCAAAGCAAAAATTAAGTACCTCAGCAACACCACAAACATGAGGCAGCATTGTACACCTTGTACACTTTCACCCCAAATCACATAAGGCTCCTCTGGTCGTGCATGCCACACAGAGGACCATCCTGGAGACTGTCTCCAAACTTCCTAGTTTAAGTTAAGTAGGCCAAAGTGCAAATGTTTACAAAACAGTCATACAGTCATGAAATAAAATATTTTGTCTTTGAAAAATACAAGTCAAATGTTCCAAAAACATTGTTATCCACTTATCCACTCACTAAGTGTAGTTTTAGAGGAACTGAGTAAATTGATAGACTATTTATTTACAAATGTAGCCACAGACAAAGTCAAAATCGATCTTGTATAGAAAAAAAGCATTAAAATGGCAATAAACCAAGAATCGTGGCACCAATAATAGAATTGAAGCTCCCATAATCAAAATCAAATTGTGAGGTACCCTTGTCGGAACACCCGTACTAAAGACTCACTCATGCTCTGATGTGCCATGGATTTAGGCCGAGCTCTTCTACCTTTCCTCTTTGCACACATCTAGTCTCATTTCTGGATGGTTTCTGAAAGCTGCCTGCACTATTCCCAGTAGTATCATAATGTTAGGTCTGCATCTTGCCAGAAATTGTGCAGACATAAAGACAAAACTTTATAGTTCCCAGCAAATGGTATGGCTACAGCAGGACCAATCGCAAGAAAATGACATGCAGCATGTCTGCTGTGAATACATCTATAGTTGTAGTTTGATTTCTGTCTGTATGTCAGTTCAACAGAGGATAAACCATAGATGTCTGCATTGTCCTCCTATCTGATCAACAAAGTTAGCACTGGGAGGAGCCACTTCTGTTCAAAAAGTGCCAAACACTTCAGTTTGAATGTGATGCACAAAGACACACAACAGTGCGTGGGTTGGAATAACCTACCTGTCCCCATGGCTTTTACTGAGTGTAAAATCGAAGGCACTCACCAGAGCAACATTCATCAGCACCACTCATTTGTCAGTCACCATTATTCTTCTAGGTGAAAGCTAATACATTAAACATTTACTGTCTCTCTCTCTCTGGTGTTTCACTACTGGATAACCACTAATATTGTCTGCAGCTACATACTGAGCATTAGCACTGTGGGCTGACTTATTTGCTAGTGAATTAGATTTCATATCAATTAGAATTACCACAGAACCTCGTTCCCATGTGGCGCAGACCAAGGAAACAGACTGCAGCATTAGCTTACTTTTGTCCTCACTCAGTCTCTGAATCACTTTGAAGACAGATTTCTCTGTGCATTTTCCTGTGCTCTTAAACTGTTGACCTCTTCATAAGTTTCAGATTTGAGCAGTGGGAAACACATTTCTCAGCAAGAATATTTGTATGGTACAAAAGAGCACAACAGTGGAGAATTCTGACCTCCAATTACAATATTCCTTGATATTCCTTGATGGTAGTGAGATCAGCTCAAGCTCCTGTGCCTGTAGTGAACATAACAGATGTGGTCTAGTGACACATATGGCCAATCACAACGTAAAATGTCATCATGCAAATGAACATCCAATCTTATTGTTTAACATCCACATGAAAACCTTCGATCCATAGAAATGACACAAATTGAGAAGTGCTGATAATCGCAGCTCCCTGAGTGCCTACTCGAGGCTGGCTGCAGAAATACCAGAAACTACATACACACTAAGCCAAAAAGAGCAGTTTTTAGAGCAAAAATAAAATGTTCAAAAAACAGTTTTTTATCTGAATAGCTCAGAGGTTGAAGCGGAGTTGAAGCCACAAAGCTCTCAGTATTTCCAGGTTTTTTCTCCACTTCCTGAAACCAACATTGTGCAGTAGCATGGTATGCATTTGGGAGGCGGGAGAGTTGCTGTTGTATCCCCCTGGTGAGCTACCCAATCTTCGTATGCCCATAGGCTGTATCAAGTGTAGGGCTGAAACGATTACTCGAGTAACTCGAGTAACTCGATTAATAAAATTCCTCGAGGCAAATTATATGCCTCAAGGAATCGTTTAAATCCGGAACCATGTGCAGCGCACGGTGTTTGACACGGACGGTTATTTCTGTTGCGCAGCAGCGTGCTCTTTCCGCTCCTTCCGCTGCCGCGCGTTTCATAGACATAATAAAAGGGTAGACCCCGCTGGGGGTGCTGCGCAGCGAGAAATGCGGCCGCCATCTTGGTCAGGTCAAGCTTCCCATACGCTCCGGTCAATCATATTCATTCATTCAGCGATGCCGGAGCACTGTGCGGCGTATTCCTGTGCCAACAGGCGGACAGCAGAGAACAGGGCTCAAGAAATAACTTTTCACAGTTATGATTAAACGTTTTTTAAACATTGCACTTGACTGTAGAGTCATTTGTAGGCCAAAGAGGAAGACTATCGGTCAACTCCAAAAAGGAAACAGCATTTGCGAACAGCTAGCTTATTCACAATAATAGCAACTTTGGTCGATTATCAACAGATTTGCATTAGATTGAAAAACTTTTGTTTGAGAGAGGTTCTAAGAAACGTTAAGAAATAAAATAGAAAGAAAAAGGAAGAAAGTGAGCTCTGTTTTATTATCTGTTTTATTAAAGATTTCTTTGTGGTGATCTCCTGTTTCATTTTGAAGATTTCCTAAGGACAAAAACTTGAGGAAGAAGTGGGAGATTGCTGTTAGAGGGAGAAATTCGCAGCAAGTGATTCCTCTGTGCTGTGTAGCCAACAAGCAAATTGATATGTAGTTTAGATGCTGTCCTGTCATGCTGTTCTTGTGTTTAAATCTTTTTGATATGTAGGCTATATATTTGTGTGTATTTTCCAGTTATTAAAATAGTGCTTCTATATGACATTATTTGTGTGTGTCTACAAATGGATAAATAAAATTAAACTATAAAAAAAATTATAATCAAATCAATATATATTGAATTGGCCTATTAATACCGCCAGTTATTAATAATTATTGAGACATAGCAGGAACCTAGCTCTAAACCTAAATATATCCTTGATTAATTGTTATACTATAATACAGCCACTGCTGCCATGTTCTAAAATATCATTTTATTCATTCTGAGTATTTGAAAACGCCAAAAAAAATATGGCCTCTATCATGCCTCTTTGAATGGCGTTTGCAGAGAAGAAAATTACGTAGTATTGAGCGAACTATGATTCATTAATGCGCTCAGACTTCATTCCGCCGGTTAAACAGCGGTGCAGGGTGAGGCAGATGACCGGACCAAGATGGCGGCCGCATTTCTCGACAGCGCCCATTCGTGGTAGCGGCCGATGCGGGGTCTATCTTTTATTATGTCTATGGCGCGTTTGGTTCAATCATGGAGGGAAACGAGGACAGACAGAGAGAGGAAGAAAGAGATGACACGCAGAGGAAACGGCAGAAAGTGTCTAAAGTGTGGGACCATTACACACTGAAAAGGAAAGAAAACGCCGTGCAGTGCGTTCACTGTAAGGCAGAGTTGGCGTTTCACAACAGCACGTCGTCAATGCTGCAGCACCTTAAAAGAAAACACCCGGTCCATGCATTAAGTCCGCTCTGAGGCAAACGTGATTCAATGCAAAGTATTACAGTGAGAGCAAAACATTTCTTATCCGATTACTCGATTAATCGACAGATTAATCGATAGAGTACTCGATTACTAAAATAATCGATAGCTGCAGCCCTAATCAAGTGTCAATCATAGAAAACATGAACCCCCTAATTACTTTTAAAAATGGAGCTGCACAGAAAAAAAGAGGACTTGAGCACAAACCAGTCTTACAATAACTACATGTCAACATCGTAAGCAGGGGGAGAAAAGTTTATGTTCTGTGTAATTAATTTCTAAAGTTTGTCCACAGCTCCATAGGGATTGCCGGAGGAGGCGGGATTTATGACCTATACTGCAGCCCATCACCAGAGGGTGCTTTTCTCAGGGTGACTTCACACAGCGAGGAGGCAGATGGCGTCCATTTTTTTATACAGTCTATGGCATTAAGTCAATTTTTTGTAATGCCTTTATTTCAGAGTTATAAAAGTGACAAGATCAGGAAATTTGAGATGTGGCCAACTGGACTGATGGCTAGCCAGTATTAGCCATTAGGGAGGAGGCTAAAAGCTTGGCCCTGGCGGGGAAGCCAAAAGTTAGGCTGAGTCAGCATTTCAAGTGAGGCGGCCACCACCTATTGGCTTTAAAACACTGCTTCAGAAACATAGGTAGCATCAACAAGGTTACATTCAGTTATCATACAGTCTATGGTGTTACTTGATACAGAATAAAGAGACAATAAACTACACACTGCCTGAATGCTGTTTAAGTGTGTTAGGGTCAATACACAACCAGAGATACCACAGGCTGGAGAGCATCTCAACACACAAGGCCCGCTTCTCCGACAGCTTCTCTCCATCTGATGTAAGACGAATAACACAGGTCATCAAGACAGGAGGGAAATACTACATCTCAAAGGACAGCTCACGACATAGGAAAGTCCATCTCCTTCATTTGAGAAAATGTACATTTATGGTACCTTCTGCACTCTGTGAATACCATTTTGTTAATTCTGATCTTTTATCTTTATGTATATATTTATTTCTATACCTTTTTTTGTTTTTATACAGCTGACTCTAGAGGTAACACAAAACATTTTAACATACTTATAAGGCCCTGTACCTGGAAATAAATGTCAATTCTATTCTTTTCTAATCTGTGTTACATGTATTAAAACTACAATTGATCATTTAATAAAACACATGCACACACATCAATCATATGTCAAAATATTACCACAGAAAGCTGATTTAGTAAAAACTAAATTGGTACTATTATGAGCCATTTGGGAACTAAAAGAGGCAGCAATTCCTGTAGAGCTGAGCAAGATAATCTGGACCATTTGAAATAGCTGGAAGTTCAATATTTATGACTACAAAAATTTGCATACACTAATCTTTTTTTCTGGTCCTTATGACAACAGAAAAAAAGTCCTGCAAAGCTGCTGACAAAGAAAACCGATATATTTTGTGCATCTTTTTATCCAATACATATCAAATCTGCCACATTTTAGACAAACTTACAAAATGTTAATAGAACTACTTCCCTTGAGAGGTGAGTCAAATAAATTTTGCAGTAGCAGTTGTATCACCATTAAAAGTTAAAAACTTTGCAACTTGTGGTTAAATGTCCCTGAGGATAAATAAGTGTTGTAAATTTCACACATTTTCCATCTTATTTTCCACTTCTCCTTATCTTTCTTTTTCTTCATTTAACTCTATCTTTTTTTTCTTCTCTCAAAGCCTTATTTAAGAGTCTCTAAAGGTAAAAATATTCTCTTTACTACCTCGCATTTCTTTCCTCCTTTCATTTATCTTATCCAGCTGACCAGGGACTTAGGGATGGATGGGAACACAGTCTGACATCCAGCATCGACCGACTGCCACCCTCAGAGACATTACTATGCAAAATGGCTGATGGGTAAAGAAGCCCCTGTCTTCTGTTATAAACCAAGGAGGGGTAGGAAAAACCTCCTGAAACTTTACCAAAGATCCACTGACTCCACCACATATCGTGTGAACAGACAGTGTGCTCGTGGCTCCCACAATGAACAGTGTGGCAGTCTACCCACCCACCGGGACACCTCATGCAGTTTTTTTCTGATTTTTATCTAAATGTAGCTGTTGAACAGTTTCTTTCTTTGCAAAAACTTGTTGCAAGTGAAGGTGCTTTAAAGGGACTTTAAAGTTTAAAGTCCCTGAAGCATGAATACATTTTACCCCAAAGTTTTTGAAATCTTTTGTTCAGGTGTCATTTCTACGACTTACAGTATGTTTCACAGTGCAGCAGCTATGTGCTTTTCCTGTGTTTGACGTGATAATTGGAGGTGCTGACAGGCTGTGGTGATGGCTCCCACTGTTCTGAAATATTAAAAAAGATACAAATCTGGTTCCTTTGTCACTATTAAAAAAGTTGTCAGAAGAGATTGAATTTGGGGGGAACAAAAGACAATACTGCAGGTGGAAAACCAATTTTGAATCGACAGTGCTGGGTGAATTGGACTTTGGATAACAGCAGGTGAATATTCAACAATAACGCTAGGTGTCCCCGGTGACATTTTTCTGGTTGTTTGTTGGTCCATCAGTCCCAAATCTTTAATATGTTATCTCAGTAAGACTGCAGGGAATATCTCCTGAATTTTAGGCAACAGCAAAAGGAAAGTTGAACTCTGACGCAAGAATAGCAAATTATATCAGCCTGCATCTAAAATCTCCAAGATCAGCTCTCCGATACAAGCAGTCCTTTTCAGACTCCACTCCGGCACCTCTATCTTTCAGCGCCCAGATCCAGAATGCAGAGCCCATGTTATCACAACAACAGTGTGTCATGCATAATTTTGTGCCAATATCCGATCAATAGAAGTATCAGCCAATACTGAAGGCTACAATATTGGTATCATATTGGAAGTAAAAAGTTGTATCCAGACACCCCTAACATTAAGCTACTTCTAAGGATTAAAAAATCTTTGCTATTTCACACAACTGTTTAATAGAATAAAATGGTGAAGTGGTGACTTCCTCTAATAAAGATTTAAAGGGATATTCTGGTGTAAATTTAAGGTAAGGTCAAACAATCCATAACACAGAGTTAAACACCTGAGATCAAACACAACTTACCCGCGCTCCTCCAGCAGCCGCTTATTTGTGGGGGAGCCCTGACGAGTCGATCCCCGAGTTGCATGTGGAGACGTAGACCGCTGTATATTGCTTTTGTGCGGTCGTTACTAAAGTTGGTATAACTAGAGAAGCAAGCTTCCAGCAACATTCACCTCTCGAGGGGTGTCTAACTCGGTGTTACGGTGTGTTTGACCTTACCTTAAATTTACACCAGAATATCCCTTTAAGGTCAACTTCACAGTAATAATGTCAAGATAAACCACTAAGATGTCTAATTTTCCCACCCTTTCCTTTGTGGACCACTAGAGGGAAAGTTTTTACATGCACTCTATATATAATGATTGTGGCGGAACCTTTCCTGTTTTATGCCACTGCACTGTTTTTATAACAACCAGTTGAGCATTTACAAATATACTGCGTATCCTTTTTTCAGCTGTACGTGTTGTCTTTCATGCTCAAGGGAAAAACAGGTGTTATAGATGATTCATACAACAATAAGGTGGTTATTTCTCCTCACATAGCAGCTTTTTTCATTAAAAATCCACTGAAACTCTTCTTTTGACCGATAAACAACCTGCTAGTTTAGTGAAAGGTGCAAAACGCTTCAAGCCTTAAATCCCCGACTGCTCATCTCTGAATTCAATTCATGTTTACTCTGTTCTTTAGCTTTTTAGTGACTGTAATAACAAGAGGTGTAGTGACACTGAATTTTTCATCTTGTGGAATAAGAATTAAAACAATTTCAAAAGACAGATCCGTTCAAAGGCTCTTTTGAACACGCAGGTTTGAGGAGTTCAAAGATTAGTCTGACCATGGAGCACCAGCTGTGTTCCTTCTGAAGTCCTCTTTCTGTATCATCACTTCTGTTCACTTCCTAAAAGCAAACCACAGATCTGTTTTGAAAGCCGGCTGCCCTTTCTCAAACAGATAAACTTTTATTCTTGACATAATACACTGTGTATTTCTCGAGTACTGTAATGACTAATTTTGAACTCAGAAGAGAAGTGAAGTTGAATGTAGAGTGGCAGGGAGGTTAAATGTCTCTAGAGATAAAGCTTTCAACCTTACTCTTTTTTCCTACCTATGAATGATTTATGAGGCATCAACAGCACAGTCAACATAAACTGAGTAATAAAGCTGCACATACTAGATGAAACCTAATCTCCATGCATACTGAACAAAAACTGTATTCCTGATTTTGGACTGAGCAGCCAAAATCACGAAATTGATTCCTGTGTATTATCACAAATGTACAATACACACCTTGTGCCTTTCGAATAAGAAAGGAATGAAAATGAGCTACAATCAGAGTTACAGGAGTCAAAGGCACTACAATGACAATGAGTCACAGCCCACTTCCCTGAATCATCTTGAGTTACAGATCACTAAATCATCAGATGAAACCCCCTTCAATCAGGTAGATACATTTTTCGTGGAGACATTCATCAGAGAGAGAAAAGGCCACAAAATCCCCTGATTACTGCGTTACAGTTCACTTTTATGGTAAACCGTGACACCCACTCTGCCACAAGGGGGCGCTTTGGTCAGTCAGCATGGCTGACTAACTAAAAAAAGCTCACTAACCAAGAGAACCAGGATCCAGTCTTGACTGATGCCTGTTACAAACCGCTGCTTTACTCGACTTTTTTACCCATAACCACGGCGACATCCATATAACATATATCAGAGTGACATGGTTACATCAAGTGAGGTTACAAATACCCAAACACCTTTTTTAAAAAGGGGATGATGGTGTTACAAAATCCTTGTCATGGAATAATATGTCACTGGTATTAGAGCAGATACACAGCTTACCCCTACCATTACTACAGATGCCATCAAAACAATGCATCCCCAATATGGCACTACTCACAGTCAAAATAAACACCAGATAAGTAAAGTCAAACATTCCTGACAACAAAAATGGCAGCATCTGTTATCAGAAATTACAACAATAGAGGAGTTACTGTTTACAGATCTGTTAAGAAGTAGTGCTGTATAGGACCATCACAACAAATGTCTGTATTTTTCAACCAAACTACTGAATCTTTCCTCAACAAGTTCAAAAGCATTCTTCCACATTATGTTTTGCTGATCTGGCTTGAGCTAAAGCTATGAATGTTATACTCGGCCACCCCTGACCACGAAGACCAAAAACTACATCAGAGCAGTAACATCTGCAACACAAAAGTGCCTCTTGCACTGTCACCATGTTTGTTGTTGGAAACGTTATGGCCTCTTCATCTCTAGTGTACACTTTGACCGTGAGAGTATGTGGGTAGGGTTGGCTATGTTAATAAAACATTAATGGTCTGGCTGCCAATCACTGGTTGATATGAACAGCAACCACAACAAAGCATCTCTTGGTTTTTTATCACTTCAGTAGCCTCAGACTTGGGCTAAACTTGTTTGACAGCTAGTTCATGAATGTGACCAACACAGAGAGACTATTTCAATTTGAAGTGGAATGATGTTTGTGCAAAATTCAGAAGTGGTCCTTTCTGGACCATCACTGTGGTCCTAGTACAGAATTGCAGAACTAACACAGTGGAAGCGGTGTTGTGGAAGTTCACACAAATAAAAAATTTGGAAACTGCAAAAACAATAAAAATTCTCAAACAACAAACATTTAATTATTTTCAGCAACCTCCCTGAAAATAACTCTGACACATTCAGCAGCATCATGCAGTTTTTGTTCTGAAAGGTCACCCGGCCTATTTGGGACTGAAAATATTTTCTTCAACTACATGAATCAAAACATAAGCGATGCTAGTGCAGCTTTGATCTCCCTGCAGTTTCAGAGGGATGTAGCACAGCATGGTATGATCAAAGCAAGTACGAATACACGCTGACGACGAAGTTCATTTGCTTCCCTCCTTTGTGAGTGTGTGTGTCTATGGATCTGCAAACCTGAATATGAGAAAGAGACAGAAATAGACAGAGGAGGAGAGGCAGGGAGGGAATCCTTGGCCTGTAAATCAAGTTTATGCTTAACACTGGCCAGAAAACTAATCATGGTTGTTTCAGATACACAGCAAGACAGGTATGTAGTCTAAGTCAGATAGATCAAGCTGCAATGTAGAAAAAAAAAAAAAGAAGCTTCCTTTTTTTCTTTGTGAATTTCCCAGTTTGGGATCAATAAAGTCTGTCTGTCTGTCTGTCTGTCTCTGTCTAATGTAGACCATGTACAGCATTTGACCTGTAAGAGTGCACAGAAACTCGCTCATGTTCACTTAAAAACAGAAAAAAAAGCTAAAGTTTCAACTATCTTGATTACCTTTCCCATTCCACATTTCTTCTATAGTTTTAAAATACACATTTCTCCACTTTCCACTCTTATTTGCCACCATGTCATTTACCTTGTGTCTTTACTAGCATGAAGGAGTGAAGGTAACCAAAGGATGCTGGGCCATGAGTGCTTGAAGGAGAATGAAACATATCTGACTAATATCAGGGCCAGAACACTACGGCAAGGATTGATTGACAGGTCCTGATGGACTGGTGCCATGCAGGCAAATGAAGTAATAAAGCTTTAAGAATGGTCCCGCTCTACCTATTCACCCTATTACTGTCTCTAACAGCGCTCTGTCCATCAGTCTTGATGGGTGCTGTGTTATGTGAGTACAACTGGCACCGTAGAAGCACCCGTAAGTCTCCTGAGATTTTATGGAACAGTTGCTAAAGCAGAGTCCCAAACAGTGCACAGGACACAGGCTATCGGAGATTCTCTCCACGCAGAGAGCAATCATGTGAAAATAGTTACAGCTGTTGATGAACTTTTCTGAAGTGATATAGACTGTAATCCAACTCAATGCAGATGATAGATTTAGATGATGATTTAAAACTGTATAAAAAGAAACTACAGTTTTCTACAACCACAATTTAGTCGATTTAAAGATCAACCAAAGAAATTCATGGTCGGCTAAAACCCTGAAATTTTTGACCAAAAATCAACTAATCATGGGGGGTTCCTACTCTGACAGCAAACCCTTCGGTGATGGGGGATGACATGGCTCGGCAGGGTGAAAATATAGTGATATCAGTACAAGAAGGCAATTTAACACAACAGGCTAAAACATATTTTAACAATATTCAGCAAATCAAATTTCCTGTCTTCAGCCGGTCTCCAGTGGGTTTGGCGAATCCAAAATGGTGAAAACAAGGGGGGTGTTACCTGTGAAACTGGGGTGCTCTGAAACCACCCCCATAAGAACTTGTTACGTTCCTCTTGATGACATTGACCATAATCAAGTGGACCAATCAGAATTTTGGTAGACTCAGCATGTATCGACCAATAAGTTGACCAGTCGACTAGGACTTTACAGCCCTACTAAATTTACAACTGGTTATTTGATATTGGTCCGTTTTGTTCTTTAGGGTCATAGTTAGATAGAGATGTTCAGTATTGAGTTTAGATTTTGGCCATGTGTGCATCCAATATTCAATCCATTTCGAGTCAAAACAGGCAATATATTTCTAATACTGCAAAAATGCCCTTAAAAGATCAGACTCTTCTCGTAATAACATGTTTTTATCGCACTTCTTTAGAGATAGATGTGTCAGCCTTGGTTATAAAAAAGTGATTCAGATCCGATGATGCCAATTTCTATTGGCAAACCTCTAAACATTGTTGCTATGGCTGCATTATCAAGGGAAACATCAGAAACTGCGATTTCAAACATGGTGCTTTAGTTTCAATTTCAAAAAACAGAAAAAAAGCTTTTATTGAAGAGAACTTTTTAAAAGTGGTGGATGTAAAATCTCCCATGTATGTGTGTGTATGTGTGTGTAAGACTACTGTGATGCATACAGGCAAGCGTACAGGATACCCCTCTTCAAATTACAGCAGAGGTTTCCACATACACATACCCTTTTCACTGAGACTTTCCATAACATATCCCCCTCTCTCTTACACACAAACACACTCACAGACAAAGAGACTCACACACTGAACTTGGAGAGAGAGCATAAAAGGCACATTTACATACTGTTTACATGAATATTCAGACTGGTCTGTGGTAGCAAGAAGACACTGAATAATCATAATAAAATACAAGAAGAGCTGCTTTGATGGCAAGATTTACAGTCACTTCCTGTAGTCAAGAAATGTCAGTATGAAACTGAAGGGACGATGGTAAAAAAAGAGAAAGATGGAGGGAGTATGGGAGAAGAATAAAACTAAGAACATATCTAGGGGTTATACCAGGGTCTGAAATGGTGGCGAAAGTATATGTTGGTAATGTAAGTTTCAATTTGAGTGAAATAAAGGCAAAGGATTGACAACATACACAAGGTAAAGCCAAAGACTATGAAACAAAACTCTGTGGTCTCCAAGGAGCCATTCTGAAGTCCATCAACAGGGGTTGTTTCCAATAGGAAATGCTGATTCACCTGAACTCTCTGTGGGCTTTTACCTCCGGGTAAACAGCTCAAGGGTCAGAGCATAAGCCTTTGGTTTGGTGTAGAAGAATTGAAAAGTGAGTGGATGTCTTGTGTTGGGGCTAAACCTTTGAGTTATAGATGGGCTTGATTTTTTTAATTATTAATGTCAACTCCTGTTGTAGGCATGGTAGGCAGTTTTAGTTAGCCTCTTTTGTAAGTGCTGCTTAGAAATAAAGAAAAAAATTCACACTTAAAGTAAATTATCCTGTTTGTGATAAATATTTGCATCAGAAATAAAAAATTAAGAGACAGTGTTCAGTTCATCCTCATAATCTGTGACCTTAAACCAATTTTATGAAATAACCACAACTGAGTGAGGATCGTTGAGCTGATCTGGAAATTGAGTTGCCTTCACTGTCTGAGATGATTACATTTATTTTGTATTGATATGAATAATGTAGTTGGTTTCCATTTACTTTCAGCCCGTTAAGAGAAAGGCTTTTTTATTACAGCACAAACACACACATACATTAATGGCAAATTCCACACACTGTGAACACATCCATAAAAATCCACACACTACAGTAAAAGGCAAACTAAGTTTTATATCAGAGAGATGTGTTTATCAGCAGGTGCATGGCTCCATTCTCTGGAAGATTGTAAAAACCTGCACAAAATGATCCCATTGAGTTAAAACTGACTGAACCACACTACAGCACAAACTGAATTACTCTGAGAAAGAAGCAAACAATGAATCAACTCCAAATTTGCACAAATGAGAGAAAACAAAACAGTAATTCGCAAATTCATAAAAGTCAATGGCTCTTCGCACATGGATGCACAGTTGCACAAATACTAAAGGGGCTGGTAAGTACATACAAAGGAGTTTGCACTTTGAGACTCAGAGTTGATAAACAAGCACTGTCCAAAATTTTTGAAATGACCTCTAGTAGAAAAAAAAATTCTATAAAGCTTGCACTCTTACACATCTGTTCAGGTCAAACCTCTATTATTCAAGGACAAGTACAAGGACTTCTCTGCTTTTATGCAGCAAAGACTTTCTCCTTTGCAGAAAATCTACACTCAAATGGTCGAAAATATGCATCTGAGTCTGTGAATACATGAAATGATACTGCATGCCAAAGCAATATGAATAAGTTGTGCTGGTTGAAAGACAAACACATTTAATTTACATAAGTATATGCAGTTTCCGTTTTTATACGGCTATAAATAAAGGAAATGTGTGCATGTGGAATGTAATAGGCTATAACACTGAAGCTTGAAGTATTGGGAGAGTCCCTGGACACCTGTGTCACATCAGACTGAAATGAGCAGACCTTTGAGGATCAAAGTGAGAAAAATGACAATTGAAGCTGCACTGCAACTCCCATTATCTATACAAATAAGGGTCACCTCTAAGAGTAAGACACATACTGATGCCTTATTTCAGGCATTTTTACTCTAGTGCTCTTTGCACTAGGGTTTGACATTTATCATCAAATCCTGTCAGCTTGGCTCGATCTCTTTCAAATTACAGCTCTGGTTTGGGTCAAACTTGACTAAAAGGCTTATTAGGCAGGCAGTAGTTAAGTCGTCATTGCTGTAATAAGACCTGAGATTAACAAATTACTGACTGGTGTTTGATTTATGGTTAACAGTCTAAGGAATGGAGGAATATTGGTAAGAATGTGGTGAAAAGTAACAATAAAAGTAACATGGGGTTGGAATTTATAGACACTGCAACATGTTTACAACATTCTCAGATAGTTGTGAGGCTATAATAAACATAAGAGCATAATGTGTTCTTCTGTATAAAAGCCACTCTTGTCAAAGGCAATATCACAGATCTATTTTTGGCACATTTGAGCAAATGCATGAATGTTTCTTTAGGAGTAAAACAATCATGCAAGCCACAAATTTATTATCTATGTAATTAAGCCTTTACTGACACTTGTGCAACTGACAGGGTTGTATCAGGAAAAGTTTTCTAAGTGACTAAAGTTGTAGTTATTTAAAGTTCTTACAAGGAGTTTTTTCATGTTCGTAAAATAGACTGAGATTCAAAGAGATGCCTTTGAATGATATCTAAGGCAAACAAAGCCACCAGAAACAAGATTGATATTTACACAGTAATGTTTTATGCCTGACACTGGTGTGCGGAGGTGTTTGTCAGCTGAGGAGCTGGAGCAAAAGCCCTGATTTCTACATAAAGTATTCACAATAAACAATATATTTGATTGTCAAAAGTTACCAGAATAATCATTTTTCATCAAAAATCCCTATTCCTCTGAGGAACTTTAAATGAAAATGAAGTTATGACTATTTAACAAGTCTTAAGGTTGAAAAATGCTCTCAAAATCGTCAAATACAGCACAATTAAATCAAAATGGCTTTAAAAAAATTGCATCTGCATGTAAACAGTACCACTTTGGTTCATTAGTGTAACTCATGTTGCAGAGCTAGCACCACCAACCTTTGGGCTTTCTTGTAAGTTAACTTCTGTATGTCTGTGCTGGTTACACATTACTCATGTTGAGTAGTTACAGTATATGACTGAATACAACCACATACAACTTTGTCTCCATTTTCTACATCAGAATCCTGATTCAGACTGAGCCTCAAGATAACATGTTAACTGTTTTTCTTTACATACAGCAGAGGAGCACTACAACATTGTGGCAGCAGCCATTATTCAGAGCTTCAGCGGAGGAAGACTGCACCATAACTTGTGTAGAAAGTCTGACCAACAAAATTATAAAAACGTCAATCACTCATGAAGCCAAAAAGTAATTTGGTGCCAATCAGCAACGGAGATAACACACAACCTTTACTTAATCAAACATGCACATCGCTTGTTGGATCTGTATATTGCAATCCCTGTTTTTATGCAGTACTGGTTAGTATGGTATAAAAGCATTGGTTCCAATACATGCATCCCTATGCGGTGTTGCAAAGGACCTTGTTGTCCTATTACAAAACATCTTATTTTGCAGTAGAAATGCCACTGGGGTTACTAATAGTCCAAACAGCAACCAGAACATTGTTGAACTCACAAGCTGGTACTTCCTCCTGAGAAGAATCTTTTCATCTGCTGATCCAAATACTCCCAAGATTAGCAATATATTTAAATTAGGTGCTTCCTAGAGCAAAATTAAATTGACTGCTTAAATTGAATTAAATTTGGCTCCTCCGCCTGCTGAATAGGGTCACTGCTGTGCACTCAGTTTGAATATTAACTATTATTTTACTCAAAGAAACATGCACACACAGCATTACTTATGTCACCTCGAGCATGTGTTATTGTACATGCCAAGATTGGTTTAGATGGTGCAATGGTTCTGCTGAGTCTGAGGCCCTTTTCTGTGGGTATGGGTGTGTTAGTGTGCAAGCATGCAGAGCAGCTTGATAAAACACACTGAGTGACTAATGAGGCGGACACACAACACTGCGCTATAACACTTGACGTGTCATGATTCATTATTTGGGTGTCATCAAAAAACGGGGAAAATGCACACACTAACACAGACATACACAGCACACAGTGAGCACAGACTGCAAGAGTTCGCTTTAGAGTGTATGAATGCGTAATTTGATCATGGTGCTCTCAGTTTGGTGTTTTATGATTAAACACAGCCCAGTCCTAGATTTTTGAACTAAAGCATTTAAATAACATGATAATAAAAGCATGTAGACCAGGCAGAAATAGACAAACAGTAACTCTATTGGTCTTTTGACCTACTGTGAAATCATGTCTTAGAGTACACTCTAACTGCTTCCGACCCCTAAAATCCTGCCTCGTTTCTTTCGCAAAGAGACAAAACACAACTCACCCACTCTCCTCCGGCAGCCACTTGTTTGTGGGGGAAAATTTATGATTATTACTTCATGGAAATGCAGTCAGAGTTCTTGTGTATTTTGTATTTGTACTGCAGACACGTTAGTACTTCTGTCTCAGCGTCTCGGTCTGATTGCATTTCCATGAAGTAATAATCATAAATGTTCTTCCTTGAGCTGCGAAACTCCACTGCACTCAGTGATCAACTCGCCAGGACTCCCCCACAAACAAGGGGCTGCTGGAGGACAGTGGGTAAGATGTGTTTGGTGTCTTTGCTAAAGAAATCAGACAAAGCTAAAAGGTGTTTGATGAATAGAACTATGGCTGGGAGCCTGTATGTACTGTTGATGAAGTTAGTTGCTGTTCTGAGCATTATTTGTGGCTACACAGTGGCTTTTTGGTTGAGGTTTGCACATGGAGACGTGGACTGCTGTGTTTTGCTATCATGCGGTCGTTACTAAAGTTGGTATAACCAGAGAAGCAAACAGTCTGCAACATTCATCTCTTGGGGGGGTGTCTAACTTGGTGTTACGGAGTGTTTGGCCATGACTTAAATTTACACCGGAACACCCCTTTAAAGGTTGAGTTTGTCAATTTACCATCATTACATACGAAAGTTCAGAAATAAAGAGTACACCAATGAAACATGTAATTTCTTCCTGCCTGCTGCGTGCCTCTGCTCAGTCCGCCGTCAAGGTTTTCATCTTCATTAAAGAGTGAGACAGGAGTGTTACCAAACGCCTGTCTGTTTATTCATTAACAGTAAAAAGATAAATGAGTATGAAAATAAGGGAATATGGACAAAGATCACACTTTCTGTAGATGTACACACAACTGTTCACTATCCAGATCATTAATGATACTCACAGGTAAACACCTCTCTATGTTGTCTTAGATAGCTATTAACAATGTGGTTAATATTAGTATGTAAGATAAGACTAGATAAGATAGCCCTTAATTATTCCTGCAGCATTAAAGATATTTACAGTGTAAACAGCAGCAAAGAGTTGACGGAGTAGACAGTAAAACAGACAGAACACTGTACACTCAATACTCCGATAACAAAAGAAAACGTGCTAATAAAGGTTTTGGCTAACTTACAAAAGAACAGCTGTACACAGTGCATAAGTGTAAATGTTACTGCACGATTATGGCATTAATGCAAAAAAGCAAAGTTTTATACATAATTAATTGCAAAAGTGGAATATCTTGGTTGTTTTGTGTTTTGGAGTGTCTCTTAACCAGGTGACTGAGAGCAAGTTTGATTAAAAAGTTTCACAGCAGCAGGAAGAAAGGAAGGACTGGTGGTATCTCCTTCACACACAGTGGGTGGACCAGTCTGTCACTGAAGGAGCTGCCCAGTGCTGTGACGGTTCCATGCAGGGTGTGGTGTGACATATGCGTAACTTTCTCTGTGCCAGCACTGATTGTGGGGCCGCACTTTAAAAGCAGAAAAGAATACAACCCAATCTTGGGTGTCTGGGAGTGCCCAGTTTATGTTGCTGTGATATCAAATCAAAATTCAAATCTGGTGTTAGTGGGAGTCTTGGTCTGAAAATTCTCTCTTTTTCAGTTTGTTTGTTTGTTTTGATTCAGATATAATCTCACAAGCTACAGGTGCGAAATGTGCTGATGATGCTCTTTATCTAAATACATCTTCATGAACCCACTTCCTCTCTCTTTTATTTCATCTCTCTTGTCGTCTATTGTATCATTCTATAGTACTAAAGAACGAGGTCATGCTGTTGTCTTGTTCACTCGTGTTGAAACAAACAAAAAGCTCTTCATCTGTGTTTTGAACATAGACGCCTCCCCCTTTAGTTTAAAAGCCTAATGCAACTTGTTGTTGTGTGGGCGAAAAATGACAACACTAGTCGTGTGTGTGTGTGTGTGTGTGTGTGCATGCATGTGTGCATGCATGTGTGTGTCTGAGCATTATGTGCTTTTTGCTGGAGGTGGGATCATCCACAGCAGTCATCGACGCAGAGTGCTAACCTCTCCAGAGAGCCTGCAGGTCTCTAAGTGCTTTGCTTAGCTACTGCTGCTAAGCAATCAAGAGTCCCCCCCTCCAGTTGCACAGGACAGCCTGCTCCTCTGGGCTCACTGCATTATCACAGCACCATGCTCTTAAAACACTTACATTGTCTGATAGACACCTGCTAGTCCTCGAGACCCACAACACACTCAAGACAGTCTCTCCATAATGTGGGGGTGTTAACAGCTCAGTCACACAAGCTGGAGAATCTAATGCTGCATCTGGGGCAGAGAGTTCCCAGACTCGGTCTCAGGAGAAAGCCTGTGACTGAATCTCAACAAACAAAGATATCTAATGACACAATATTCCAGATTTAAAGTCAGCAAATGATCCTAATGACATAGCAGAACATTAATGATATAACCACAATCATTTTGGCCCAACCTTTAATTTAAAGTGCTGTCAAACACTTGCTTTAATGGTACTGAAAACACAGAGGGAAGGACTGACGGTTAAGAATTATTAACAAAAAAAATTCTGCTGTCTCTGAAACAGAGATTTTTTTCATCTCAGTTATATCACGATAAAACATAAAGAGGTTCAGTTTGGTATAGGTTCAAGAAAAAAAGTAGAGCAATGATTGTGACCCTTTTTTTATATATATATAGAAAAACATACACAACTGTGCTTTTTTTGTTTTACTTGTATCTTGCCTTCTAAATTGTTAAATCTGATCCAAGTCCTACTTACACAAAGAATCTCTCGGAATGTTTATCTAGTGTTGAAAAATCAAGTTCTTGCATTCGTATAACTCACGTTGGGCTTTTAATATAGATGTCCAAGTGAGTGAAGTGAAGTAAGATGAGTTTCTCAAAGTTGGACAAACATACCAAGTCAACAAGGCCGGGAATTACTTTCCTTCAGCACATACGCCCCAGACTGCCCCTAATGGCCTTGGTGTTCTGCACAAGCTTCATAGCTTGCACATCAGGCCTTGGGCTGAAAGTCAAACAATATAAATGCATTAAAGAAAGCTGGGCAGTAAACTAAACCTCAACAGAAGAAAGAACAAAAGGAAAAACTAAAAAAGCAGAGCTACCACTTTGTTTGTACCAAAAGTACAGAACTTCAAGGTTTCCCAGGTACCAATTTGTTTTGGTTTGTGACACCAGATTCAAGTCTGCTGGAGGTCCAGTGGTAACCAGCTGAAAGGGTCTATATTACTGTCGTGGAAGCTGGCAAACTTTCTTGAGGCATTAATTAACATCCAGTGTCTCTATAATGAGACAAGGACAAGAGTCCAATTAAACTGCCTAATAAAGATAAAACCATCACCCTACTTCACTGTGCATGTAAAACTAGCATCTGGTCAGCTTAGAGAGACTCCCTGGTGAGGCAAAGATTGAAGTGCTTTTCTGGTTATGATATGCATTTCACTTAATTGTCACTTTTTGACATGTGTGTCCGAAATGAGACACACAAGAATTTTATGACCCACTTGTTTTGTGTTAGTTTTTTTTTTTTTTTTTTCTTACTTCCATATTACACCAGAAATGGGTTTGAAGGACAGTAACCTGGCTAGATCAAGTATATTGCTAGAAAGTTTCATGGTTGCTCTTCAAAGGTTAACTGCAGAATATTTTTAAGCAATATTTAAACTGTACAAGCTATTACATTTCAGCATGTACACCAGTGAGTGTTCATTTTGAAGCACGTTGAGATGTAGCCACCAAAACAACCACCACTACAAGATATTCAGACATATTCAGCTCACCAGGGAAAAGGTGTACAATGACAACAATAAACAGGACAGTGGCTTGTTGAAATATAGCAGCAACACAGTAACATTAGTGTTAATATTTAAAGTTGGTGGTTGTAACATGTGGACAGACCACCAAAGTTGCAAATTAATTATTATTTTGGCTGTTTTCATGCCTTTATTGGGAGATACAGGGTGATGGATGGAGTGGAAAGTGGGAGAGAAAGTAGGAAATAACAAGCACCAAAGAGCCACTGGTAGATAAAATTTGAACCTCACTAACTGAGCTAAACCCTCCTAAAGTCACAAATTAAAGACAAGTGTCTATCTCTTTCAAAAGACGATGAAATCTTCACCCTAAGTTCACCCTCATAAAATGCTGGCCCCTTTTTAGAGAAATAGCAACAGACCATTTGATAGGCTTTGGGTGGTATTAAGGAAATGCACTTGACTTTTAGAGCTTCTGTAACAGATGACAGGTAATCTGAGGAAATGAAAAGGGGCTTTTTATAGCACACCTGGCACACTGGACCAAAAAGAAATATCTGCTCATTGATGTGTAAGGATCAAGCAGGATGTCCTGACCATTGGACAGTTAACTTCAACACGTCTTATAAGTGGCACTTATGTTTTAGGGCTCTATTTTTCAGCCCTTTATCCCTCATTCCTGTCTGAACCCCTGCCAAACATTTGGCCAACCAAAGCCCGCATCTGGCTCATAATGATCCAACTTTTAAAAGTAAGCAATGTTAGGTGTACAGCAAGGTGTACTTTTTTGAGCTGACATGACTAGAAAGAGTCAGAATTTACACTTTGGAAAATGATTCAGTGTTCAACCATCTGGTCTTAGGCCACATCAATGATGCAGAAACAAGAGTAGGCTTTTTCTATGCATACATTAAATCTTATGAGCCAGCCCTAGGTGGACAAAAGAGACAAATCGTACCTGTGTTACCCTGAGATTTCAGTTTCCTGGTAATAAACTGCAACACACAATCTAAACATGAAAAACGATCTTGTTATTATTGCAAATCCACGTGAATATCAAGTGCTGGTTCAAGTACTATATCTTGCCTTTGATAGAAATCAAATGAAACACAGTTGTATTATTCTGTTTTTCATTTCCCCTTCAAGGAGAACAGTTTGACAAGATTAAACTATCCTGAACAGAAAACACATTAAGCCCTCTGTATTCAAAGGATTTCTGTCGCCTGTCTTAACTCTACAGCTACAGAGAGGAACTGTCAAACAGCCACCTCTTGAAATAGGATTCAGACTTGCTCCAGCAGCTTTGCACTGACAGTGGGGACATCTCTGCATTGATCCAGCTCATCATGGCTGTCTTCTGCTCCTCGATATAGACAACCTGTATTTGTATCTGTTCTGTCGCATCATCTCAGGCTGATGCACACAGTGTCCTCTGTGCTGATGGAGGGACAGAGACAGAAAAGCAAAGGTCCTGAAGTTAAAGACACTAAGTATGACTGAGACAGTGGAGGCATAAAGCTTAGGGTAGAGATATCAACTCCAGTTTAGGGAAAAGATGAGAGAGTGATACAATTAGACAGAACTAAGTGATGTTCAAACCAAACATAAGGCACATTTTTTATAAAGTACAATCACAAACTATTACCAGGTCAATGCAAATACCTTTAAACTATGCAAAACAACACAATATTACACTTATGCACCACTAGCATTTACCGATATTGGCTCAGGTAGTCTAACTACTGAGTCACACCCATAGACTGTATATAGAAGGGACGCCATCTGCCTCCTTGCTGGGTGGCGCCACCGCTAGAACAGCACCATCTGGTGACGGGCTGCAGTATAGGTCATAAATCCTGCCCCATCCAGCAATCCCTATGGACCTGTGGACAAACTTGAGAATTTTAAGTTCTTAAGTTCGCTTGCAATGTTGACATGTAGTTACAGTAAGACTTCTTTATGCTCAAGTCCTCTTTTTCTGTACAGCTCCATTTTTAAAAGTTATTAGGGGGATTATGTTTTCTATGATTAAGAGTTGATACAGCCTATGGGCGTACGAAGATTGCGTAGCTCACCCAGGGGATACGCTGTTTGAGCCGAGCATCATCACAGCGACTCTCCCGTCGAATGTGTACAATGCTACTGTGCAAGTGGTAGAGTGATTACAAGGCTACCGCGCAACATTGGTTTCAGGAAGTGGAGAAAAAAGCTGAAAATAAAGAGAGCTTTTTGGCTTCAAATACATAGACTGGCGGAAGGGGGAACCGAGTTGAACCATAGTATATACAGTCTATGGTCCATAAACACTGTCGTTAGAAAGAGTTCAGCTGACGTATGACTTGGTAAATAACAGAGGTGTAACACTTCTGACAAATCCCTGCTTAATTTGTACCCTGTATGTTTGAAGTTACAGTTTGGTTTACTATAAAGGAGATCTATCATTTCTTTCATTTTAATAGAGACTTTAAGGACTTTCTTTTTACAAATTGTCCAGAGTAATGGCAGTTTGGGTTTAAAGGCACTCTTTTTTTTTTTTAAATAACATTCTGAATAAAAAACAAAATTTTTATAGTAAATTTTTGAGGATATAACCCAAAAGGGTCTCCAATAAATAAATAAAAGGTCCTAAAATAAATTACCTGAGATACACTCCTCTTGAAGTACTCAACTTTTCTTTCAAAGGGCTGTGACAGGCACTGACACCTTTGAGTTTATGCGGGAACACCTTTAGCTGAAGGCCCTTTCATCACAGAATTTACCTAAAAATCACATTTGAAGCTTTAGATGTCCAACCATCAGCTGTGCTTCCAAGCTTTTTTCATTTTAAACTCCTCCTAAGAAGCCTGTATAATTTCCCTGTGAATCAAGGGCCACCACAAAACCATATGGTTATGACACTCAGGCAGAGGGAGGATTCATAGCTTTGCAAAACCAAACTGGGGCAACAACCCTTTCTGCTCTAAAACCTCCACATGCTGAGTTGGTATGTGCATGCTTTCTACCACGGTTTACCTGGAGAGCATGATTGATTAAGCTGGTGAGCAATCGGACTTGGACAATTGAGCGTGAAAGCGAGGGGGGAGATCCATCATGGTGAAGGCTCATGCCTAAGCCTGGCACTAGATAAATGGGTTTAGATGAAGCCTATGTGTGTGCGCACAGTATGTGCGTGTGGAACCAGTTTGTGCATGTGTATGACCTCTCTATGCATGCATGTGTGGGTCATGGCTACACAACCCTCCTAGTCAAATAAAACCCACACCATCAGCACAGTTGTATTTGAAGGTGCTTTTTAAAACAAAAGGAGGGGTTATTCCAGCCTAAATGAGGGTTAGAGGAGGAAGGAGGCAAAGGGGACAAGAGGAGGTGGCATAGTGTTTCCTCCTTGTCTGCATTATGGATGAAGTGTGTCTACTGCATTGGATCAGAGGCTCTCTGATGGCTTGAAGGTGGTCTGTTGGGGTTACCTAGGACAATGTGTTCGTGTCTTTGTGGGCTTCAATTTGTGTGTCTATGACTGGGACAGAGCAATCAGGGTCACACCTGCCCATACACACACACACATATAGATTACAACACCTAATCTGGGAGTCATTATTTATTTACCCATTATCTTTAATTGAACAAAGATCAATGAAGTGCTATCTTTAGACAGAAAGCTTTGAAACATACTTCTACAATATACTTCTATTTACACACATGTCAGACAAGTTCATACCTACAAACACTATCCTCCACATACAGGAGACATGTCTGGTGGAGTAGGAGCACCAAAGGACATTTTTCAGACCATTCACATGAGTGTCCTTATGTTACTGTGGCAACATGACGAGAGCCTATCTACAAACTCCATGGCAACATGACAAACACAACAGCCCATTCATAGAGAAAGAGATGCCTGGTGTGGAGGTGTACAGTGTGTTTGTTTATGTACTCCAGTGTATTGTCAGTCGAGCTCTGTCATGTTGTTACAGCAAATAAGAGTGTTTTTACTCTCTTCTACCCTCTCAACATTCATTACAACCTCAGCATGCTGTTGAGAAATACATTACAGTTTTCTGTACTCACTTTCCTGCCTATTTTGTAAAACTTTAGGGGTCTGTTTGGTCGGAGCGTGATGTTTGAATCCATCCAGATTTACCTTGATAGAGCCTTTAGAAAACTCATCACGGGTAAGGTTGGTAAAAAGAGCCCACTGCTGCTTTAAAGAGGAATCAAAGATGCCTCAGGCCAGAGCAAAGTAGCTACATTCATAATCCAAGAGGTAAAACCACATTACTCCATACATGAAAAATACCAACTGTACTCTGCAGCTTCCTTAGGGGCAAAACACACATTTTTATATTTGTTAAAATTCTGTGATAAATTTTAAAGATGAGAGTCGCTTCGCTGTATTAGGTTCATTCACCCTTTACTGACCTCTTGTTACAAGTGGTGTTTTCCCCCAGGGGTGAGAAGAAGCCCAGGAACCACTTTTTTATGGACTGCAGTTGTCATTTTAAGAGAATACTTAAGTTTAACAGTTTGGGTTATTATTCTGTGCTTTTGTTGTAATCTCTATTCTTCCTCATTTTTCCTTGAACAAAGGCTGGAACAGCACACCTCTAATGTGATCGATGAGTGCTGAAACTACATTAGCTGTGAACTCATTTGCTTCTCTTGCGTCCCTCAGGAAGCCAGGTGAGGTCAGTATCCCTTAGAGGAAGAAAAACTGAAAATTAACCAATCAGACAAGGTTATGGTCAAACCACTGCCCAACTGTGATTAGTCAGGACCGTGCCCAGGGAAGCCAGTGGCCCTTTGGCCTTACAGCAATCAAATCATAGCATGAAATGAGGAGGGTATTGGGGAAAGCCTTTAAACCAGCATTAGGAACATTAGCTGGTGCAGTTATAGAGGATGAGACATAGAGTTTTTCAGCTAAAACACCACTACAGAAGCGATTTAAGCTTATATTTGACAGTAGGCCAAGTCAAAAAGAAGTGTTTAGAAGGAGAGGAATAAAAGAGGGAAGCTGCACTTCAAAGTAGAAAAAGGAGTGGCTCGCTAGCAGTGCTAGATTCTTTGCTGGCTGTGTTTACTTCTTTAACGGACTTAAAAAGGTGCTTAGTCACTATACAATCTACGGGTCACTAGAGGATTCACTGACCTTGCCAACCTGTGACAGGCAACTGGGAGGCAAGGTAAAACAAAAATATGCATACATGGATTTTTGGATCAGTTAATATCATTCCTAGTTTTAAGTCAGTATGGTGTATGATGCATTATAACTCAAGTGACTTTTTCTACTTGGTATTTAGGCCTGCACGATATATCGTTTGAGCATCGTCATCGCGATGTACGTGTGTGCGATAGTCACATCGCAGAGCCTGCGATGTCCGAGGTGAATGAACTCAGTTAATTTCAAGGGTAACTGACTGTGATACACTGCATGTGACTCTGCATGTGCTGTGCAGCGATCCACCAATCACCTTAGTTCTTTACTTAGTTGCCAATCAGACTCAGTTCTCAGTTGCCAATCAGACTACCCTGCCAGCTGTCAATCAAAATCAGAGAGAAGGAAACCCACCCATGCACATGGAGGGAGTTGCTGGCGCTACCGGAGTTGAGCCGAGAAACGCTTGTCCGCTGAGAATTACTTTCGGAACATTCTTCATTACTGTTTAGCCCAACAAATAAGAACTGTATGGGTTTTAAATTGTACATTTCTGTGGACCACTCTACTATAAGCAGTGCGCGTTTTGTGAGGTGCATGCAATTCTCTGGGGACATGCGTTTCTCAGCACAACCCCATTAACAACAACAACAACGATCGCAAAATGAGCAACGAACAAGAGAAAACCACCGAAAATGAAGATTTGTTGCCAAAAAGAAAAGGAAAGTCAGTTATCTGGAGTTATTTCGGTTACAAGATGGATAATGTTAGGCCTGTCACGATAACAAATTTTGCTGGACGATAATTGTGCTACAAATTATCGCCGATAAACGATATTATTGACACCGTTTTTAAATTATAGATAATGATATGAAACGGCATAATAATGCGAGTACACCGTGTCAAAAGTGATAAACTTTAATTTCACCCACGACGAAGACGTAACGTTGACGAGCTAAACATAAGTCGGAGATGACTAAAATGTGACGAGACGAAAGTGTGTTTACGTTGATGGGACGAGACGAAAATGACGAACAGAGTTGCAAAACTCAGTCAGTTACACGCTAAACATATAGGAGCAGCTTCAGTCCGCTCTGACAGCTCTCGTCAGCCTGCTGTGCTCCTCCAACACACAGACACGCGTGCGCGCGCGCGCACACACGTGGAGTTTTGTGGTTGACGAAAACAAAAGTGGTTTAAAGCCGAAATATTCCCACACTTGGGCTGTTGCGTTCGGTTTAGACACCAAAGCTGTCGTGTTCATTCTGTTTGCTTGCTTTTCACTCACGACGCTCACTTGCAGCACTGTATCCAAGTCTGTGTCTGTGTGCCTGTGCGCGCCTACGTGTACCTGCGCGCGCGCGCCCTCGTAACAAAGACACTGAATGACTGACAGGAGGGTTCACTAACTCTGTTCATTCCGCTATAGAGCCAACGCCCCCAGGTCCCGAGAAAAATACGCAGAGTGAGACCTCTTCTCTCATCCAGCGTGTTTGGTAGCGAGAGAGGAGGAAAACAAACGCACGTCAATTATCGAGGCTGGCAAAGTTATCGACCTCGTTTTTATTTATCGAGCGATAAGGCGATTAATTGATTATCGCGACAGGCCTAGATAATGTCAACCAAAACACGTCTTCTGTGTTCATCTGTTTCCACAATAACATCCCAGAACAATAAAAGCTAAAAATATCTCTGACAGAAGCCATTCTACTAACATTCACAAAAAGAGGTAAGATCAGTGCAGGTTAACTGTCCTCAAGATTTCAGCAGTGCAGCACAACATAAAGTGCTATTCAGGTCATCTGGTGAAAATCTCTATATTTTTAATATCGCAATATATATCGCAGGGTTGAAAAAAATCGCAATGTTAGTTTTTTCCAATATCGTGCAGCCTTATTGGTATTGCTCATTCACCCAATGTATCACAACTCTAAGATCCAAACCAGTACAACTTTTGTTGAAAGAAATAAGATAATTGGATCCTGTGGTGAATTTAGTGTCACCTGCAGTCCCAGTCTTAAGGTGAATGCGAAGTACTTTACCATTTTCAAATTAAAGAAATTCAATGTCTTTTAGCCACTCTCTCCAATAACCTTCTGGCGCATCCACAATTATCACTATTGCCATATGACTGAAGTAGTTACATTCCCCATAGTGTTAAGTAGCCTACAAAATTAATCCGTAAAAGTAATGGCGTTTTCTTCATCTTCTCTCATCAGCTTTGGAACTAGTTAGCTCTGTTACAATGCACAGTAAAAGGGAGTGATCAAAGGCTAGAGTAAAACAATCTCAAATCAGCATCAAGAAAGTTAAGCTGACATCTGACTGGCTGTTCAAGTGCTGGATCTAACAGGACAGAGGTTAATTAGAAATGCCTGCTAGGAAGCGCACAATGTTCTTGACTGATGTCATACCATTGGACCTCTTTGTAGGCAATCATCAGTTACTGTGTAAGTAAACATAACAGTTTTTTGCAATCCCACAATGATAACATAAAATTTTGAACCCTGAGCATGCCAATTACTTAGAGCAAGGTTCGTAAGAGATGAGTTTGGGAGCTTTGTTAAAGCTTTACTTTGTGACAAAAACCTTAATCATACATTTTAAATCAATAACAGACAGAGGAAGAGAGAAAGGATCAGAGAATGCTTGATACTTTTGTGGCCTGTGCTGCATTTGAATGACAATTGTGTAAAAAACACAAGCTACAAATGTGTTTTTAGTTACATTAAACTTCCTGTTGAAACAGCTACTCACTCATTCAGAGAAACCTCCTCCAACAAGTGCACAGATTAGCGGTTTCTTTAAAAATGTTCCCCACACCCCACTGCTGCTTCTCACCTCCGGCAGTTACCTCTAACAGCTCTAATTTATGGATATTTGATTAAATCAGTCATTCTTTTGAGTGTGGTCATTTTATGAATTATTTCCCTCCTAAAACTTTAATCTATGGTGCAATAAATTAGGATATTATGGTAATTTCTCTCTCTTTGTGTAGAAGAGAGGGCCTGTCTGGACTACAGCAGCTTTCCAGTTGCACAAGGCAGACAGAAAGTTCCTGCAGCCATTAAAAGTTTCGACCAATCCTTTAAGTATCTATTGTTAGCATTGTGGACTCTTGTTAACTTAGCAAGCGGAAAAGAAATGACAACACCTCAGTAATTCTATATACAGTGTTTTAGTTTTTACAAGCCACTTTTACATGGGGGAAGGCTGGCTTATAAACAGTGGAAAGTGAAACGTGCACAGTGCATGCAGGGGAATGGAGGGGATTTAAATCGGGATAGCCCATCTCGGAAATTTTACCAAAAAGGAGACAGCTAGCACCTTCCATCTGTATTTTTCCTTCTGTCTTTTCTTGCTTTTTCTCACCATCAACAACACTTTCAAATAATGTGAGAAAAAGACTTTGTGACACTGTTTTTCTCTCCTTTTTGTTGTTTCTTTGTCCAAGCTCTCACCCACTGCCTCTTCCTCAATTTCCAGACCTGTGCTGTTCCCGTCCGTGCCCCTCATCTTTTACCCTCAGACTGTTCAAAGCCACTCCACCTCCCTTCTTTCTATTTTCCATCTGTCTCTTTCTTTCAGTCCCTCCCCTTCCCTCCTTCTGCTGCTCTGGTGTCTGTCTACAGGTGGAAATTGTCCAGCAGATGCATTGGCTGAAGCCCAGAGAGCTGCTGACTTTATTACCACGACAGCTCTTTATCACCATGGGAGCCGTCTATCAGTGCAGTGACCAGCGTCGTGTTACCTGGTCCTGGTCCAGCTGGCATATGTGCAAACATAAATACACTCTTGCCACTGAAGAGAAGTCCTAAAGGGCTTTCCTGGTCTACTTTCTTCTTAAGTACATCTTGTGTTTTTTTAACTTAGCAGGGACTTTTATGTAATCAGAGCACGGTCACAAAGCAATCTGGAAACAAATCATATGCAAGAGCCAAATGTTCTAAGCGCAGTACACAAACATCAAGTGTAGCCAACAGAGAAACAAATATATGTCTCAGTGGCAAAAACCAAACACCTACATATTTCACACAAAACAGTTCAAATGCATACATACATGTGATGCAAAAGAGTACCCTTCATAAAAAAGCAACAAACACAGCAACCACTCTCCCTTCTCCTTATCTCTTTAGGAACCAGACCCTTACCTGCTTCTCCAAACATAAGTAATCTATTTGTGTAACCCTTATCTTCACAATGCTAAAACAACATCACTGTCACCTCTGTCACATTAACTTTCCATTACCTCTTTCCATAAACACCCAAGCACTATCTCAAATTTAATTTAGAAAATCAACAGCCATAAAGAAGGTGTAAACAGCCTCTCCCACATGCATGCAAACACCTCTCCACTCAGTCAAACAAACTTTTTTTTTTTTTTTCCTACCATCTTTGCGGTAGAGGTTGATCTCCACTTTCCTCTCCTCCGACCCCAGCAGGGCCTGGGCCATCTGGGCGATGGCCAGTCGTTTAGTGTCGGGTCCGTACAGGAAGTTACAGGTGCACGGCTTCTGCATGATCTCCGCCCTTGAGTAACCGCACATGTGGCAGAAACCATCATTGCAGAAGATGATGGCGCAGTTCTCAACTCTTGCATTGGCTATGACGAACTTTCGACCTGAAGAATGAAAGAGAAACGTTACATAAGAATTGATTAAAGATGAGTAAATATGCAAATTAATGAAATATAAGAAAAAATAAAATCTAAACTAAGCAAAAAAAGTCTTGGGGGAGAGAATAGTCAAGTATCATACCTACACACCGTTGCCAGGCCCACTAATCAAACCAATCTGCTTTCACGTGACTAACAAAATAAGAGACCCTCTTTCAAAATAAAATTCAAGTTTTATAGGTTTGATATTATGCCATTACAATGAAATCAGTAAAAAATAATAATAACAACGCTTTATTAAGGATTTTACCATACCTAGCATATAACAGTCACAACTATGCTATGTTAAGGCCTAGGTAGAGGCCTTATCCTTGTTTTAACCCTTCCTCCTAGCCAAGTTCTGTGTTGCAGGTATTGGGGGAGGAGCCTACAATCACTGTAGCAACACCTGAGCAGACTGGGCTCAGAAGGCTATAAAGCAGCCCTTCTCACAGAGCTCACTCTCTCTCTGCATGGCCTGCAGACTGCTCCTTTGTTTGTAGATTTACTTCGCTGAATCACACACATACACTCACACACATCCAACACTACAGGCACACTGACAATCAATGTTGAATAATTCTTTAAGCAATGATTTTTACAGTTTATTCTGCTATAACAATGAATGACAATGTTGTTTTGAATTAGACTGCTTTAAATGCCACATGGGGAATATGAGTGCCCATAATTTTAACATCCAACATAAAGTATTCAACATGTGTGCTTAAAATGTTGGGAACAAACTGTTGCAGTAAGTAAAGAAGCTTTGTCCTTCAAAACATTCTGTTTCTCTAAACCACTTACTTAAGAGGGAGCCATTTGACTCCATGGCCTCTGCTCAATGTCAATGGATGATCTTAGTGCACTCAGAGGGCTGCTGTTGTGCCTGAGTACACACATACACACACAGGCATCAACAGGCACCACCACTTTACCAACAGCAAAGTGGCTATTTGCTTTCAATACCAGGAGAATAAAATAGTTTTCAGATTGTGCAAGGTGAATCTCTTATGAGTGTGTTATGGGAAAACATACAAGCAACACAAGTGTGTGTGTATCTATGGTGCTTCGTAACAGTGATGAGTGGCTTCAACCCATTAGATTCAAGCTTATGAGGAGTCCAAATGTTCCCTTTTATTTAACTCAGTGGCTATTATGCCCCCACTGTGAGGAAAAGTGCACTCATAAATAGCCATATGAATGGTTGAAGGAAAAAGGAAAAAGCTTGTGACAGGAAAAGGGTGGATGAGGAAAGAGACAGCAGGAGGGTTGGACAAGGATGAATAAAGAGATGGATAAAGGGTTGGAAATGGGATGGCTGGAAAAACTGGGAGGGGAGAATGACAGAAAAAGTCGAGATAAAATGAGTTAAATGGAGCAGAGAAAATGACAAAGATTTGAAAAGAGAGCTAGAGAATGAATGGAGGAGATTCAGCAACAACGATAAGGAGAAGTGGGAACGGAGAGTAAGTGATTTGTCCAGGGATGTGAGGCTGAGGAATAATCTGACCATATTTCTCATGAATTGGCCTGAACCAAGTAAATGGTCCCCAGATGAAATAGGGAAAACCATTCATGTTTTATCACAGCTTTGGCAGGACATGCTTCATTTATGGCCATTAATTCAGGTCAGTTTAATTCAAAACACTTTACCCTTTGCAGTGATGGCAGCTGTTTTCAGCAGTTTCCAACACAGATCAGCAGATATACAAAAATGGAACTGGAAAAGACAGACAAATAGCTAAATGATAATATCTTTGATTAAAAAGGAAAAAAACAGGGTGAGACAGGAGAGACCCTGTATAAGCCATTTTAACTGGCAGGTACAACTGCATGATACATCATTACAAATTCTGCAGTTTAATGTTCAGACAATAAGAGTTGGCTCTAGCTAAGATTTTCTGTGTATAATGTTTCAGGAAAAAAGGAAGGGAATTGTAAATAAGCAGCCGGTTTACCTTTAAGCTTATTAGTGCTGGATTAAACCATAAAAATAATGTCTTTAGCACCAAAAAGGCTCATTTTATAATCCATATTTCACAGTTTCTTTCATTAAACGATTCACTTAATCCAGATTTTTTACTCTCAAATTTTGCTCTAGGACAGCCAGCATTTCTGGGCATCCTGGAGCTTATCAATGACAATAAATTATGCAACCAATGTTAAGTTTAGTCATTTAATTTCCATATCACTTAACTGCGCTTGTTACATATGTTGATATGTTAATGTATGAAATAATTTTCAAGATGTACTTTGCAGCAAGTGCTCCAACAGTACATCACAAGTGCTGCAAAGATTGTAAATTGTATGCAAGCATTCGAGTGACACCGAGGTGTAGTATAGCCAGATTTTTCAGTTGACACATCTTCCTTGCCTACTTGTTTCCCAGTGTAAATCCAACTCATGTTTTCTTTGTTTATTCTTCTTCTCTTGTTAAAGAAACCAAATGCAAAATAAAGATAAATGACTACGATGTTGACGTTGATGATGGTCAAAACTGTGTGCTTCTCCTGCTACAGACACACCTGCCACTAATTGTGTCTTCTTCCACTTAAAGTGAACAACAGGAACAGTGAACTCAGGACTTCATGCAACCTGGTGTGTTACCAGGAAAATTACAAATGATAAAGGTTACAGAACACAAACCCAAAGAAAATACAACAAATGGCTTGAACACACTGCTTGTATTGTATGCTGCATTAGTACCCTAACCATGCTTACAGCTTAGTTAATATCCATCTGATAAGCCTCTTCTAACAAGTGGTTTGGCATCATCCTCTTGCAGGCCTCCAGCAGAGCTCAAAGCTGTTATGACTTCAAGTCAAGAAAGTTTACTTTCACTGAATCACCATTTCAGACAATGCTAAAACCAATAAACAAGTGCCCTCTATGATATGACTATGATAGGAATAATAATAGTATGTTTGACACTGATCTGATATTGTATGTCTTTTTAATATCAAAAAACACTGTATATTACTGTTCCCATTGAGTTCATGCTGCCTTTACAAGGAGAACAAGCCAAAATAATTTAAATGACAACCAGAGATACATGTGCATATTTTAACTGATGGTCAGGAAAATATTTCTGTGAACTGCATAAGAGTGACTTTGCAAGCTCAAACACCAATGAACTTAGAAGCTGAAACAAGTCTACATGATTTGAGTATTCACTGCCATTAAAAATGATGACTAATTTGAATGCCTGAGTGATTAGATTTGTCAGTTATGCATCAAGCAAGTTTATGCAATGTTTTATTGTTGCCTTTGATGACGTTCAATTAAAGTTTAATAATAAAAATCACTGACAAAATTATTAATCTGTGGCAAAGGCTTGAATTTAATGGGTTCAAACCATTACAGTGATCACCACAGTAAAAACAGGGTGCCAGTTAATGTGCAGAGGCTCCAGTACAGTCCATGTCACACTGATCAGAGGATTGATTTCAGGTCTCATCATGATTTGGTAGATGTTTATCCCACCCTCTTCCTACATTTCCTGTTCCTCTCTCAAGCTTAACAAAAGTGAGAAAAGCACAAAAAAACAATGCAAGGGACAATAAATCACACCAAATAATTCAATTAAAAGGTGTCCAGAACAATTCACCTCTTCCTGTTGACACTGCAGCAAGAACGTTTGTGTTATATGCATTCTTTATCAGTAAACATTGTGTAAATGTTAATCATTATGCTAAAACAGACAGTAGATCCGGTAATTGGATTTGATAGGCATGAGTTAATGTTGATTCTGACTGTATGAAAAACTTACTGCTGATTTAGTGTCTTTTTGAAAAGCTTCTCGATCGGTTATAGTCTGTGTATTTTGTAAGTTTCAGCTTTTCTTCCTAAAGTTGCACTTTGTTTGTCATAGTTTACAAATCTACAGTCACTCAAATGGTCTCAGAGCACATTTGAAAAACTCTAATAAGGCCATAGTTCAAGCATGGCATGTCTGTTTTAATGAGAGTAAACTTTTTAATACACTGGGCAGTATTTTTCAGAGACCAATATGGAGGGTTTTGAATAAAATACCAGCATGACCATTAGGCTCTCTTTCGCTGACATAAATAACTTTAATTCAGCCACAAGATTGTTGTTGCAGGGAACAAGTGATGGCGATGGTGATAAATCTTTTGGCTGTGAAAGGGAGAAACAACTCATTCTGCAATGAACTCTGAGAGATTTCCTTCCTGTAATTGCTTTGTGCACAGTATGACAAACCTCAGACAAGAGCAAGCTCCAACCTAGCTGATGAAAGGAAGGGTCCAAAAAACATTTAATGTGTGAGACAATTGGCTATAAGTGTTTTAGCTGGCTCCATTTATTGTGATATATTGAATAAAATTGTGAGCTTATGTTATCAGTGTGAAGTCAATCCATGTTAGTGTGAATATCTGTTCCCTAAATCCAGACAGGTGCTGGATTGCTCCACAAAAATGCAATAAAGTTTGAAAGTGTACAACATTAGACTCAAACTGATCGAAACCAATGAATATATGAATGTCATGTTCATATGCAATCCATTAGACATAACTTGTTAGAGTGAGGAGAGTTGAGTAGGATCGATCAGGCAGACTGTATTGCCAACAATGTCAGGGCCACCATCTGTCAAAACCTGTTGAAACATGCAGCTCTGATATAGAGCTGTGCCAGTAGTATTAAGGCTATTATTTTGAACTAAGACCAAGACTGAACCTCATTAAAGCTGGGGGGATTCAGTTCATGTTCACAAATTTTAACAGTTCATCAGCAAAATCACCAGCTGAGGAGGGAGGTGTGTATGAAAAACTGCTGACTCGGCCTTCCATTCCAACTGATAAGTAAGTTGAGTTTGAGTTGGTATGAATTTATGAAGACTGACACTTTCCAGGACTCAGGACTTAATCGTGCAGCCTTGACCCAGACTTGTACACAGCACTGACTGCATTAGGATTTAGAAGGTAGAGAGAGGAAGACTTGGACTTATTAAGTAAGAAAGACCATTCTAATGTAAAGCTTAGTTATCCAATCTATAGAGAGGGCTTGTGTTTACCTGCATGAGCATTCATGTGCACTCTTGTTTAGCTATAGTTCATGCCAGTATAGAGAGACACTACAAATAGTGGATTTTGTAAGCAGCAATAGTGAGCAAGAGCAGTGCAACAAGCACAAACCAAGACAAATATCTATCCAGAAGAGTAAGTTGGAGGCCAAAGTTACCTGGACTGTTTATTTTTTACCATCAGAAAGCAAATGATAATATTAGCATGCATTACATAACATACAGTAACACTGCATGAGATTCAGCCACAAGCTTTTTTTTTATAGTTTTTATCTTTCAAATGTCCCAAAGCTTATAGATGAGCTTAAATGGAGACGTTAAAATAATCAGTAGTGCAAAAAATAAAATGAAATCATGAGATATGGAGATACAAGGTTTCTGCCAGACAAAATGCAGGTTAAAACTGTATTATGCTAAAAGCAAGCCACATATCAACATGATCTTATAGCAAATTCTTTAAGCCTAAGCTTTCACAGAGTTGCATGTGGTGCGTGGGCTTTACACATCTGGGTAGACACTATTAATGCTGACTAATGTACACAGGCTGGAGCTGCTAATGCTGCTTTCCAGACAATTACTTTTTTTCAGACAGACCTTGCATGTTTGTGCAAAACAATGCAAAACCACATTCTCAAACAATACAAGAGTCAAGGTGCTAAACTAGCCTGCCTGCTATCCTGATTTGTCACCCACTGAACACATTAGCCACACCATGATACAAAAAATGCAACAAAGGAGATACTGGACCGTTAAACATCTGGAATATCAGGCAAGAACAGGCCAACATTTTACTTTCCAAACCCCAGAAACTCTATCCAGGTGTATCTCTCTTTGCACAAACTTTTTTTGGCACAGTGAATGAGTACTGAATATCTGATATTCAGCTGTGGCCTTTTATGTGTGGCGGAATAATTAAGGAAAAGGTAGTGCATGTGTGATTGCTCTTTTGATGAATGAAAGAATGGAAATTAAAACTGCATGCTGAGCTAATTTCTCTGGCTAAGTGTTCTTCATTAGACTTGATTATAAAACGGCCCCTGAACAGAAATTATCCTTTAACAGGGCAGAGGCTGGAGAGTCTTTATTCCTGGTAATTTGTTTCCTACAGGTAGTCAACAAAGATGGGACCTCTGAACCAGTGTTGCATCATCTTGTAACCCTGCAAAACTAGTATTCCTAAAAATGCACAAAAGATTTATTCTCAAACTCACTCTATAAAAGAACAATCACACTTTTCTGTCTCTGTGTACCACATTGTTTTGAAGAAACTGTTCAGCTGTAGCTTCTTTCATCTTGCAATAGATTTGGAGGCAGAAGCTAAATGTTTTTCTGGATGTGGGAAAGATTTGACAGCGTATAAATGGTCAAACCAAACTGTGGATATGTGGGTTATTACTGTATTGATTGAGTGAACTTTGGTGTGTGTGTGACCGAGGGTGTTGTGTGTGCTTTCTTTCTCAGCTGCAACATTTCCAAAAGTGAAGCTCGTGATGCATCAAACATGGAAAGGCAGAGGAAGAAAGAAGGGTAAAGCAGCAAGACACAACACTGTGTGACCTTGTGGTAAAAATACAGTCACAGCATGTTCCTTGCAGGTTGATAAATAAGAGGCTGCTAATCAGGAGAGCAGTAAAGAGAGGCACTCACTCTGCATGTTAGTGAGGATCAGCACTTACAGACTGCCCTACATTCAGATATAAGCCTCAATCAGTATGTATATGCTGTCTTTTTCAGAACAAATGGGCTACACAGAAAGGATGCATCCAGAGAAAAAAACCACAAACATCAAAAACATTTAAGATTTTATCATTCTGTTTGACCTTCAAGAACACTACAAATCAGAAAGAGACAATCTTTATCATGGAGGATAATTGAGTCAACCAAACTATACATTGAGGAGGATTATAAGAAACCAATTGGATGAATACTTTCAACATTTTTCATCTTAGGGGGCCTAATCTGAAATAAAATTTACAGATCAGGAATCCTCTAGTCAGGGCTTGAAAATGTCACCATTTCCATTTCCACACCTGTTGATCACACATTTATTTACTATCAGCATTCTGTCTTCCCATGTTACCTTAATCACATACTTTCAGTACTGTAATGCTTAATTATTGTTTGTAAAGATTTAGGCGAACAGTCTGACCACTTCACCTTGCTCAATCCATTCTATTCTTCTGGAGGTTTGAGCCACAGTTGCATGCAAAAGTCCTTCTGGAGGCAATCCTACAACCAATCAGATTATCCTGCTACAAATGAAAACCATTTGCGATGGCCAGGAATCGAACCTGGGTCAACTGCTTGGAAGGCAGCTATGCTTACCACTATACCACCATCGCCTGAAAAACAGCCCTCAAGTCCACTGGAGACAAAGCCTCAGGCAAGGCACACTGGGAAGAAATCCAGGCTCTGCGGTGGCTGCTGTGTCCTACTACAACTAATACCAACATGTCTTTCTCTAACATTCCTACACATGCTCACTCACCCAAAAGTGGCCACTGATCAGAGCCTGACAAACAAATGGAAGTGACTACGCATTACCAGAAACTGCTGGTTCAAGAGGCATGCATAACTGCATGTTGATCACCCGCGACACTTTGGAAAAGATGTCATAACCCAAATGTATGCTGGAAGGGAAGAAGCTGGTACATCAGGCCAAGTCAACTGCTTGGGAGGAAGCAATGCACACCACTATACCACTTTTGCCATGAAGGATGAGGGGTTTTTTTCTGCCGTAAAACCCACTGACAGTCAGCTTTGGATTGGACCTTTGGCAGAAAGTTGCCCTTGATGAAGCAACCCACACAGCAGACTGGTGAGGATTCTGCCAAAACTAGGACATCTGTAAGGGAGGCATGTGTAAGCTTTGGCTACGGTGTCTGAGGCTTGGCTGAACAACTTGTGAGTTAGACATTGAGTATAGAGTATAGAGTCTTTGAATCTCTTGAATCCAAGCTTCAGTTTCTTCTTGTGATACAGAAGCCTATGTTCCTCTCAACCTCAAAATGTTTGTCATCAGGAACATCCCCAGAAAAGTTCTAATTGTTGTTGGCAGGATTTGAACCTGCTTGGGGAGACCTCAATGAATTTCTAGTCCATTGCCTTAAATACTCGGCCACATCATCTCCTACTGTGTATAGTATTCTGTTTACGACAAGTCTTCAGTTTCTCTAGGTGCCTTTTTCCAAAGCTCAGTATTGGTAAGAGCCTCAACAGACAGCTAGGAGTCGACCATTTTGAGTCCGTTGCTGCAGTGGTGGCATGTCAGACTGTCCTTGACAAATACTGTGCCAAGAGAACCCCTGTGAGAAAGCTGTCTTTGTTGTTTGGAATAGCTCATTGCTTGTTTCTCATTGCCTTATCTTATGAACATGGAAGATCCTAGTGTCTCACCAGTTACAGACACTCACTGATCCAGAGATAAACACTAGAATGTATAGAGACTGGACCTAAACTTGTGGAGATGCCGGGGATTGAACCCAGGACCTCATACATGCGAAGCATGCGCTCTACCACTGAGCTACATCCCCCTTGCATACCTCGCTCTGCACACTTCCAAGTCATAAGAAATACAGAACGCAAACTCTCCCACTATTTATTTGCAGAGCTGTAAATACTGATAGACAATTTACCACAGCCTAACAAAATCCATGTGTATGGTGCTCAGCACAAAAATTTACCTTAGTTAAGTTTGTAAAAAGGCTAACTGGTGCAGTCATTACATTGACAAAACCAGAGTCCTCAGGAAAACAATGCTTATCTGAACAACTACAATGCTAGTCATGATCCAACTTTAATTGTCTGAAGGTCAGAAGACAAACACAAGTGTTGCCAGCATGATTCAAACCTGTGCAGGGAGACCCTAATGGATTTTAGATCCATCACCTCGACCACTCAGCCACAACAAAAGTCCCTTATCTTATGCCAGCAGTGTGCACTGCCAACCAAACAGTAGGTCACAAGGGCATATCTTGGGAGGGAAACATGAGATGGAGGGACAAAAGGAGAGGGCTAAGACAAGAGCCACGAAGTATGCCTAATTTTACCACAAAAACTTTGATATTGCATTATCACCTGGAGTGCATGTTGTGGAGAGCCTCGGAAAGCCTTTTACCAGGCAAGAGCATGTAGGGGACGCTAAAATTGGTAATTCTGCCATCAACAAAAAAAAAAGAAAAAAAAAACTGCCTGATTCCCTGGCAGTTGGCCCAGGAATCACACTCAGCCAAATACTTGGAAGACTGGTGTGCTTACGACTATACTAGCTTTGCCTGTGAGTCTTTGTTGTTTGGAATAGGTCATTGCCTGTGTATCTCATGAGCATAAAGATCACAGTGTTTCACCAGTTACAGGCACTCACTGATATAGAGATAGACACCTGATTGTATAAAGACTGAGCCTTAACATATGGAGATGCCGGGGATTGAACCCAGGACCTCATACATGCGAAGCATGCGCTCTACCACTGAGCTACATCCCCTTTACACATACCACAGCACCTAGACATAAGAAATACAGAAAGCAATCTCTTCAACTATTGATAGACAACTTATCACAGCTAAACAAACTAAATGTGTTTGGTGCTCAGCACAAAAATTTACTTCAGTTCGGTTAGTGAAAGGCGGGTAAAGTAATCATGATCACAAGGGCAGAGGTGTGAACAGCTACGCAGAGTTCTCAGGAACACACTGCTTTCAGTATCTAAGCAACTCAACTGCTAGTCATGATCTGACTTCACAAGTGTAATGGTCACCAATGCTGGCAGTATTCAAACCTGCGCAGGGAGACCCCAATGGATTTCAAGTCAATCGCCTTGACCACTCAGCTCCGACAACCCCTCCTCTCCACAAAAACCCCCTTGTCTTATGCCAGCAGTGTGCACTGCCAACCAAACAGTAGGTCAGAGGGACACATCTTGGGAGGGAAACAAGTTTAAGGTCCCATTAGTTAGCACATCTATGAAGATGTCGGTCTTTGGTTTTTGGAATAGGTCATTGCCTGTGTATCTCATGAGCATGAATATCACAGTGTTTCACCAGTTACAGGCGGTCACTGATAGAGGGATAGACACTTGATTGTATAAAGACTGAGCCTAAGCATATGGAGATGCTGGGGATTGAACCCAGGACCTCATACATGCGAAGCATGCGCTCTACCACTGAGCTACATCCCCCCCACAGATGCCACATACCACAGCGCCTTGTCATAAGAACTATTGGTAGACAATTTACCATGGCTAAACAAAATCAATGTGTTTGGTGCTCAACACAAAAATTTACCTCAGTGGGGGGACAATGGGAGACAAAAGCAGAAAGCTAACACAAGAGACAGGAAGTATGCCTCGTTTCACCACAAAGACTGGCTGGTTTACTACCCTGCAACTTATGAAAGCCATTGGCGATGGCTGGGAATCAAACTCAAGTCAATGCTTTGTAGGCAGCTACGCTTACCACCACCATCGCCTGTTGTTTGGAATAGGTCATTGCCTGTGTATCTCATGGATATGGAAGATTAAGTATGAAGTATTTCACCAGTTACAGAAGCTGACTCATCCAGAGATAAACGCTTGATTGTATAAAGACTGAGCCTATGGAGATGCCAGGGATTGAACCCGGGACCTCATACATGCGAAGCATGCGCTCTACCACTGAGCTACATCCCCATACACATTCTACCTTCCACAGTGCCAAGTCATAAGAAACATAGAACGCAATCTCTCCAACTACTGATAGACAACTTACCACAGCTAAATAAAATCAGTGTGTTAGGTGCTCAACACAAAAACTTTAGTTAGGAGTTAGGTTCGTAAAAGGCAAGTAGAGTCGTTCATATGGCAGAGTTGTGAACAGCTGTGCAAAGTCCTCAGGAATACACTGCTTATCTGAGCAACTGAACTGAAAGTCATTATCTGACTTCACCAGTGTAATGGTCACCAATGCCGGCAGGAATCAAACCTTCACGAGTAGACCCCGATGAATTTCAAGTCCATTGTCTTGACCACTCAGCAACGACAACCTCAAGTTTCAAGCTGGCTGGAAGTTTCCACAACACTTGGCTACAAGGCAACAAGATCAGGATTCTCAGTTAAATGGACTAGATTGACTTTGTTTTTTATATAGCACTTCTCCAGTCCCCTGACCACTTAGAGTAGACTATATACGACCTTCACCCATTTAAAGCAAATTCGTACAATGATAGCAGAGGCCCCTGTATAGAGCCCATTAATTTTTGACTAATCCTATTCACATACTGCTTGGCACAGCCAGCAGGGGCAGGTAGGGTTGAGTGTCTTGCTCAGGGATATCTGGGCATGTGGATAGCAGAGCCCCATTTTTTTCTTTCTTTTTTTTTTTTTTCAAGCCTCTTGTTCTTGAGCTTTTTTGGCACTGTGGTTGCTTTTTCAACCAAGCATCTGACCAAGACAGATCATTAACCCTGCTTGCCCAGGGTTGATAGGCAGGCAGGAGATTGATAAAGATTATCTGCTGCATTTTTACATGAGCTCAACCAGCCTTACACTGTAATGGTCCCAGGAGATGAGGAAATATTCCAGCTGAATTGAGGGAGAAATAGTCGGCTGTTTGAGTTTACACATGCAGCTCACCTGGGTAAATTCAAGTTATTTTGAAATACTCTGCAAATGTCTGAAAGTCTTACCGATTAAATGTTGCAAAATTGAGCGTAAGGCAGCACACAAAAGTCAGTACATCTTCTAATTCTAACCTTTTTTGCAATCAATTAGTAAATGTCTAAATCCCTGTATAAATTTTTTAACAAGGTTGAGTAAGTTTCATTATTTCAGTTGAAGAAACTCTATGTTGACAGTTTCTAGAGACAACTTTTCATTTACTTTTGACTGACGACTGACTTTACATGTTGAGGCATCCATCCTCCTCTTGCAAATGGTTTAGCTCATGCAAAGAGTCAGAAGTCATTTGCTACTGTAAAAATTACATCATGAGTGCATTGTGTCCACTCATTCAGGCAAGTCTGTGATGGTCCCCTCATTTGAGTTTGGTGCATAAATCCTTCTCTGACCTGAATTAAGTCAACTGGTTTTCCTAAAATCACAGTAATTCTCTGAAAAAGAAAGCCCAGAATCCACAATCCTGTCAGCAAAATCAGAGAAGTCCCACTTTGTACTCAGGAACACCCATCAATCAAAGTCGTGCTGCGAAAATCAAAACTGACTTTGCTCATTTCTTCATCACAAAGTGAACATCGATCAGCTCAGTGCTCCCCAACACAAACGTCTGGGCTTATTTCTCCCTGCGTTAAGCAAAAGATGATCACATTCGCTCCTCCCCTCCTTCATAAAACAGACATATCATCAATCAAAACAGCACGTCCCTGATTCAACAGGCTGCTCTCGTGGGACACATACAGCTGTGGACGGGCCTATTCAGATATTCATGGATACAGTAGAGATTGGTTGTGTGGATGTGCTTGATGGCTCTGCCTCTGTGAATTAGCGGCAGCGGCAGCCCTGCGAGGCTCATAAAGCTTGATGGGTTTTTCTGGCTGCAATGAGCGCTCCGTATTACAAAGGCAGGGATGTGTGTATGGCAGTGTGTTGTACATTTAATTCCCCAGCTTTTAAGTAAGTGTCTGTCAGGCAGTGAAATGACCAAAGAACCATGTAGATGTGGTTTTCCCAAGCTTTTAAACAACTTGGGAATACCACAGCACACTCTGGGATGAGAGATGTATGATTGGATGAGGCTACGCTTGAGAGAGTCAAACACCAAGGAGGAGATATGAAACAGTCAAGATAAAGTCATTAAGCCAGTGTAATGTGTGGAGTTACACATACGTGGATGCTGGAAGATGATCCAACAGGAGGAGCAGCAGATAGTGTTGAAGCAGCTGTGTGTGTTTGTGCAGCTCTGTGTTGGACATGAGTGAAAACTTACATTATTCCACCAGTGAGGGGTGAGGTACTGTATCATTACACCACAGGTATTCACAGAGGGGAATGCTTGAGTCTGTAAATGAAACCAGCAGGTTATGTGTTGAAATTCAACAACAGTGATGGTGGGCAGCCATTCAACAGAGAGCTAAGAGTGTTTCCATTTGTTTAGGACAACCTTTCCTCAAAGGTGGTTTATAATGTCACTCCATTGGTAGTGATAGTTGGTCTTCTCTGACCCTTGATTGAACTCTTTTAGTAACTTGCAGGTGTCTATGCTGTTATTTATGCTCAGCCGTCACAAATGGTTACGTGAATGGGAAAAACAGCATGAGCTCATGCCTGACAATCTACAAATATGAATGCATCCATTCTAAAGTGATTACATAAAAGTTCAAAGAGAAAAAAAATATATGACGACTAAGACATTTGCAAAGAAAGATATAAATCCAGAGAGTCCACTTACTCCATTCAGGGTAAAAAAAAAAACTCTATTCTGATAGGCTTCGGGGAATCCATTCATTCCTGATGTTTTCGCTCAGTTGTTTTATCAATCACCTGACTGTCTAAAATGCTTGATACTGATAGGTCAAAACTCACAACAACAATTAACCCTTAATGACAAAAGCCATGCCAGAGACATGCCATATAAAATGAATATGCAGGATAGAATCTTAAAGAGTTTACAACTGCCTGTTGACACTGTGGCAAAAATGATCTTATGAGTCAAGGTCTAATAACAGTCCAGGGAGTCATAGATGTAAGAGTAGCCTGTAAAGCTACTGGACACCATCCATCTCTACCACAAAAAAACAAAAAGCAACGGATGTTGTATCGACATCCTGTCCTGCAATCCAGGCAACAGAGTATCTGTAAGTTGCCATTTACTACAAAGTAGTTGAAACCATATTTAATAGAGTTGTCATGAAACTGGAATTTTAATTGTAATATGAAACCAAAATATTTGATATCTTTTTGCTATAATTGCAGGAAACCAAACCAAAACCAAAACAAACAAACAAACTCTTGGGCATTCATATAATGCACATTAAGCTTGAAAAGAATGAATCTCTGATCGCAAAACATTTATTGTAAATAGAAATGAAAAACAAATAAAAATGCCTTGGAAAAAGTTGTGTATAACGGATCATGAATGAACTGCCATTCATTATCATAAGGAAATGTATGGTGGTGTGTGCATCTGTATAGAGTTTGCTCTCTGTCTGTTTAATCTAGTTTTCTTCCACTAGGTGTCAATCATTTTTGTGCTATGAAGCTCCCCATTAAAAGTCTGCACGCGGGAACTAAAAGAAAACCTTTCGTACAGATGGTTGACGTTCTCTTCTGCTCTCCTCTGCGACAGATTTCATGTGTGTCTTAATCAGATGCTAAAAGATGCTGAAGAGATTTAGCAACGGTGGGTGTGAAGGAGAGCTTCGCAGAGACATACATCAGGCAGCAAGACGAAGTGCGATTTTGGCTGCAAGGACACCAAATCCAGCACCTTCCTGTATGTTTGTGGGGGGGCGTTAATAAACTCTTTTGAACATAACCCCTGCAAAAGAATAAAAATCAAATTTATTAATCAAACAACTTTACTTTTTACAGTCCTACCTTTCTTTAAAACTTTAAGACCTCTGTCTCTCTTTCTCTCTGTCTAAACTGCTCACCACTGCCTGGTTTCGCACTATTAGTCACTCATGAATAACAGCTTCTGAATGAAAATATATTTTTGTCATAGGCTTCAGTGCTTTTTTTAAACCATGCAATGTAAAAATAATGGATGTTTTATTCTTAAAAAGTATATGTTATGGAAAGTAACCACATATTTAGTGGTATCTGGTGGTCAGACAGTAAACTGAAATGCTCCCTTGCTCACTCCTACTCCAATAAAGATAGTGGCCTTCGAGGACAAGATTCAGTTATACAATAAAACAAGTAGGATTCTCAAGTATGAACTGTTTATTCATTAATGTCTTTGCACTCAACAACAGCTCTCTTTTTCCACTGGGGCTGTTTTTCTAAGAGTATAAGTCAAACCCTTGGGTGTATTTTATTTTATTTTTTAATTTTGTGTGCAAAACATACATTTTAAAGGTCATTTTAGCAAGTAATCATGGTATTAGCATGATAATGACCTTTACAGTGTCTGTAATGAGGATTTAATGGATGACATGTAATCTCAATGCAGTCAAACATCACTAAGCATTGGGCCTCACTTAATCATGGCCCGAGTTATTAGAGTTTGACCATAGAAACCATAATGAATAAACAATGGCTGGAACTGGACCGGTCTGTCCTTACAACAATGTAAAAACTGTCTAATTACAGCGAACTCAGTCCACCGTTCATGTCTCAGTTAATCAGCCATCCCCACCCCCGGCACCCTCTGCTCCCGCTGACATCACTGACCACATCTTTCTTTCTCTTTGCAATTTTCCTCTAATGAGAGCCTGAGAGGAGGGAGCTGATGGAGAGGCTGATTAAAGGAAAGCTGCTGCGGCTGCTGAGGAGGAAAACACCATTTCATATTCACACTCACACAAAGACACACACTCATGCACACAAAGATTTATAGATTCATGAGACACGCACACACTCTAATGCACACACATATATAAGATCTTCAACGCACGTACTCGTTCACAGACCCACCAACGCAGACTGAATAATTCACTAAGTCCAGACCTTGGGGGCTTTGCAGTCTGCCAGTTTGTGTGAGTGTGCATGCTGTGTGTTTGTATATGTGTGTCAGTGAGTGTGTGTGTATGTGCTTGGAATCTCCCTGAGTACGCTGCGTAGGCGGATAAGGAGGGAAGCCCATGTGTTGGAAGCACAAGTCAACGCTGCAGCTCTGTGCCTGCAAGCTACAAAGACAGAGAGATACAGAGATTAAGGACAAAGAAAAGAGCAGGATGTCTGGAGAAAAGAAGCTGGAAGTAAGGATGAAAAAGGAGGAAATGTTAAGAGAAAGGTTGAAAAGAGATGAAAAGGAGCAGATGCGTGTGATTGGCTGGTTTACAGTGACAGGCTGAAGAGGTTTTTTTGGTCTCCACCTCGCTCTAACTGTGCAATTGCCATGGAAACTGAAGATTTGACACATGCTAAATTCTCAAACACTGGGAGCTGACACTCACGATCAATTCAGACTAAACATAGGAGGCTTTATATGCGAGACTATGTCTCATACGAGCCAGCTCATCACTGTCCATACACATGAGCAATGTTTATCCCCAGGTTTATGTAATCACACATCAATTACAGCCAAAACAGGCACAATTACTACTCACTGTGCTTTCACTGATTGACTGACTAATATTCTGCACAAGCTCTGGCTGCTTTTATCCACCAACAAAACATTGTTACCTCTGCCAAGGAGGTTATGTTTTCGGTAGCATTGGTTTGTTTGTTTATTTGTCTATTAGCAACTTAAAAGTAACAGACGGATTGACCTATTGTCTAAGCCCCAGGAGGATCCCATTACATTTTGGTGGTGATCCGGAAAAAATTCCGGATACTGTGACCAAGAACACACAAAAATAAGGGTGTCGCTGGAATTTTCAATGCTGAAAGATAACCAATGGGTGGCACAGTGGTGTAGATGGGCAGCCCATTGGTGTAGTGGTTAGCGCTGTCGCCTCACAACCAGAAGGTCCTGGGTTTGAATCCCGGTCAGGGCATTTCTTGTTTTAGGAACATTATGAACAGTGAACATACCAGCTTAAACACAAATAAAAGTTAATAAAAGACATGTAACAGTAAAAGTTTTGGTGTGAATCACAATATAAGGGGGGACATGAGCTGCTTGGCAGAGGTCTGCGCCCTCTGAGTGCTTTTCTAGTTGTGGATGTTTTTCATCTTAAATCAGTGTTGCGTTTATGTAATACATACAGTATTTTTTGGCTCAAGGCACCTCAGAGAAGTTTTAGACTAATATCTCTAAAAGCAAACGCAACCATCAGAAAGAAGATTGATTTTTGCAATAAAGAAAATGTACATGCCTGCCATTACCCTGCTGCTGTCACATGAAGCATGCCATGCAGACAGGCTTTTTGGAAATTACCCATGAGAAGGATTCACTTTGTGTCAAACTTTAGACGGTAAAATAAATAAGGTAAAGAGTTCATGTCAAAGTATTCCACTCATGTGCATATGAGCAAGATAAGATCACTACAGAGATACACCATCAGGGGCTGACATGGCTAAAAGTTTATAGCATAGAATCGAATAGAATGCCCTAATTGTCTTCATAGTCCATTGTGTGTTTTGTACAATCAATTTTTGTTTTACGTCTCTTTACCAGTAAAATGAGTAACAGAAGAAAATAAAGGTTAATCATGTTTTCTCATGCATTCATCTTGCATACATTTCATCTTGCATACAAGATTATGACAAAAGGAGGTAGAGAATAGAAGAATATCTGGAGGGACAGATGCATTCAGTGCAGTCTTCAGTGCAGTCGGACCTTGTGTGTTCCAGAGAGCACTGAGTCGCTGTGTCCCTTGGCACTGCCGTCTAAAATGTGTTTGGCAAATTAAAATTTCTTGTTTTTTGCTTGAATCCGTCATTCTCAAGTTTTCTTTTTTTTTTCTGCAAGAGCTTCTGTTGGAGGATGAAAATAGTTTAACGCCCCTGATTCCCTCTAATACAAAACGGCACATAAAACATACATCCCTATATTCCAAGACACACGATAAGACACCACCTCTTTTTTTTTTCTTTTTTTTTTTTTTACAGATTACTGTATCTTTAAAATGTATTTGACTTTGTTGTCTGCAAAATGATTCAGAATTGACACCTTAATTAGTGAGTTAAGGTGTAGTAAAGTGCAGTTAGTTCATGCTTCATCTCTACCATTAGTCATTAACAAAGTTGATAACAGCAGTCCTGCCCCTTCTTGATTTTGATTTGTCACTGAGAGAGAAAGAACAAATACACTCACAGCATTATTTCTAAAGTTAAACTATGAGCTTGGTGACAAAAATTACCCAGTGTGTAACACACTGTCAGTGCACACAGGCCCTAACAAAATCCAACATCTTTTCCAACCCACAAAATCACATAGATAAGACAATGTAAGAGAAGTGGTACTGTTTCTATAGTATATAGTATATTCCAGCCAACAGCAGGCTACATGTCATCATACCTACTTAAGAAGTAAGTGGAATAAGAATACAAAAAGACCAGATATGGTAATCATCCATGTGAGAATTTGGTTTAATAAATTTCTTACATATAACCAATATTAAAGACATCTGATGGGCAAGAATCCTACCTTTCTACACTTTGCAAGCAGATCAAACTGTCCACATAATGTCAAGAAAGTCTGAAAAACTCTATTTTTAGTCCAAGACAATGGTGATATAATGTACAACTATCTACACACATGCTGTCCCTCTACACCAAGTCACAAGACTCAGTTGTTTAAAGAGCTCATGACACGCATCATGTGCATCACAGACACCTTTTCATGCTCTTAAATGATGATCAAAACCTTCAATCAATCTTTTATTTCTTTGCTCCAACTATGTTGCTGTATAATGTGTTTTCAACTGTCTTTTAACCACCAACTGCGGATCAAATTTCCTTTGAATAAAGACGATAAAGCTCTCAACCGAATTGACTCTTCCCTCAGCACCTTACCGTCTTGAATCGTTGGTACGTTTTTTTACTTCTTGAAAACTCTCACACTCCAGCAGCTCGAGGGATTCTCAGTGGGATATTTCTGGTGGTCCCTGTTGTTTTAACTCAGTCTGAAGTCATGCAATGTTTCTCATCATCTACTTCTTATCCCCACTGGCCCTGAATGCACTGGAGACAATATACAGCCGATGGACCTTGACTCCACATCAGTTCAAAATCCTATTCCAATGATAAAATGAGCTTCTATTTTCATATTTTAAACAGCTTGTGATGCAGAAACATTATGTTCTCACCTTCCACTTCACTGCCTTAAACTGCAGTTCTGTCTTTTTGCAGGCTGTGGAGAGTTCCAGAGATGTGATGAGTGGGAATAACTCAGTCTATTGAGTCATCTGTGTGAATTGTAAGGGGGTGTTTCCATCTTAATAATTTTTTTTTTTTTTCTGGCAGACATCATTGCCAAAAATATATATCTTCTGAGGGAAAGTGATGAGTCAATATTAAGAGGTGAAACTCTTTTGAATGATAACAGTAATAAGAGCTCCGATATGCGAAAAAGCATTTGACATGAGTTAGCAAAAAGGCCTCGCAGCTATGCACTCCCACATCGCCTGTGAGTACATTTCCAACTCTATATGCACCCTGTGTCACTTACAGTGTGCATCACATAGTAAAGTATCCAGCTGTCAACTCGCAGTTTCCTCCTTATTACCCAGTAAGTCAAGCCGAACTCTCTGCTCTCCCGCTGTCCTCCACATATAATCACAGTATATCTTTCATCTGGTTTGTTTATCTCTGCAGAAATGTGGCAGTATTTCCCCAATATAAAAACGCTGCCATAGCACAACATGTCTATCCAAAAAATACTCGTCCCATTAGAGATGCTGGCTGGACACTCAGTTGGCAGCACTGAATATTTCTGCGAGAAAATAAAGTGCTGATGTCATCAAAGAGGGACAGCTGACAGCAGGATAGGGGGTCCTGTCATGTTTTGACAGACCCAGCATTTATTTCAGTCCACTCAGGATTGCATTTTGGAGCTGAACCCAAACAGAGAGGATAAATAATACATTTGCACCACCAATATGCTTTCATTTATTTACTGAGCAGAAAAATGCTGACAAATACCTGCTGGCAGAAAGTCCCTGTCACAGAACTTATCGTGGGAGATGAAAAGTACATACTTTGGCAAATACGTGAGGAGAGACAGAGCTACATTTGAACAAATATGACAAATACTCCACAGCTTACCTCTCTGGCAGTCAGAATTGTTGTTTTAGATCATGGTTGCAGACAAATTTGACAAATATTTTGTACTTTTACTTACTTTTTCTGATACTAACTTCGTTCAACAGAAAATATATAATCTTATCATAAAGCTCGAACAACTTTTTTTTACATTATGTTGCTGTCAGATCATTTATGGAGGAAAATACATTTACTATAATAAAAATGAGCCCTTAGCACTTTTTAGAGGTATTTTTCTTTTCTTTCTGGTCTATGATTATGTCTCTTTAGGGGAACATTTTGGCACCTATTTAGTGGTCTGCTTCTTTTCTTTTTTGTTCAAAGTAAGGTTTGTGTTTAGGTACCCTTCAGCAACTAATAAAAAGGTATGTTTTCTTTCATAAACATTGTCAGGTCTGAGTTTAGGTATCCTAAAGCAGCTGCTTAACACTGGCATGGGCAATCTTTCATAGGTGTGTTTTGCTTTTTAGCTTGTTGGACGTTTCAAAGTACTTTTTTAAATATCTTACAGGGTTTGTCAAGTCCCTATTTAAGTGTCAATTTTCAGAAACAGATCAATATCTGTTGTAAGGTCTGTTGTCTTGTTCAGTACACGATCAAGTCAGTTTTTAAAAACCCTGTCATACGGTAACCTCAGGTAATCTTTTCTTTTTGATAACAAATGACAAATCTGCATAAAAACACATCTGAACTTAATTTGAAGGTCCATTTTCCAGCAAATGATAAGATCTGTTTTTTTAGGATCTTTTTCATTTCATTACCTTTTGTCATTAAAAAAATGATTAGATTTGCTGACAGAACCATTAAGTATCTGTCTTCTTACCTATTTGCTTTCTGGCACATTATATGTCTCAAGGTAACCCTTGGCATTTTTGATGGTTTGTTCTCTTCTTTCCAAACATATGACAAGACCAGTTAATGGAGTGGTTCTGACACACAGCCTATTGTAAGGTACCCTGTAGCATTTGTTTTCATGCATGGTAAGGTCTGTTTTCAGACGCCTATGAAGAGATTTTTTCCCCCCACAAAGTATTGCAAGGTCTCTTAAGAAAGGCCCTTGAAAATCTGTTTTTAGGGCTGCTTTTTGGTACCTTGGGATTCTTCCAAGGTCTGATTTCTTGCAAGCACATAGCCAGGTCTGTTCATAGTTCTGTTTTCTTTTTCACTGACACCTGATTAAGTTTGTGCTGAGGCCTGAAGTCTTAAGTCTGATTTCTCTCTACATCATGGTTTCATCTGTTTTGATGCTCCCTTTGACATTTGTAAGTTCTGTTTACTCCTCTTAGATTCACAGTAAGATCAAATTCAGGGAACATATGGTCAAGTCTGTTGTTGGTATGTCTGTCTGTTGTTTACATCTATCTTAAGCTTTAATTTGCTCTGTCAACACATGATTTAGTCTGTGTTGCTGTACCCGTTGGCTTTATGTCAAGGTCTTTTTTCTGTGTGAAAAGTGAAGGAGACAGCAGAGGTTTTTTTTGGAGCAAACCACCAGACCATCCACAGGAGGAAGTGAAGCAAGGGGATGAGGTGATGATCTCACCTGGAAAGTCAATCAAGGAGTGAAAAACAGGCTAGCTAGGGCAACCTCATTACATTCGTGTCCATGACGACAGACTATTCAACAAAGGTCTCAATCAGCTATTCCACTTAATCACAGCCAATAGACTAACAAACAGTATCCTGTTCCACCATGTCAGCCAATTCCAAGAGTGATTGTGTGATCCTGCCAGGTAACACCATGCTGGAAAAGTTCAGTGATCTCAGGAAGGATTATTTAGATCGCCTCCAGGATACCACAGCAAGAGTTTACAGCTGCAATACCGTCTAAAAAGCAAAATACCACCATAGACCGCCACCTATCATACTGGTTATGAAGCACTGTAAGCCTATGAGCTGAAGTCTCATGTCACTCTCTTGCACTGACGACTCTGCCATTACATTTTTTAATTTGGTTTAAATTATGATAACTTTGAAAACAAAAAAGTCCTTAATTGTGTCTTAAAATGTGCACTCCTAAAAAGTGAAACTAGAGGATGGTTGAATTTCAATTTTACTTATGAGTGAAATGATGCTCCAGGGTTCGGAAAATTTAAAACTGTTTTTGTTCATGCATTCTGATAACAAATAAAAATGCTTCTTCATTTGAATAATGGTAAGAATAATGTTATGTTATTTTGTAACACACTTGATCTAGTATGTGTTAGGGTGCCCTCTTTTTAACTCTAGCATGGTCTGACCAGTTTCAATGTCTCTTATATTTATAAGGGAATAAAGTTATATTTTGGGTCAATTTTAAAAAGTCACATCTGATACAGAGTGCCCTTTAAAACCTTTTAGCATCTGTTCTGAGGTCTTTCTAGCTTTTCACACATTGTCAGGTCTACTTTACAGTAACTGTCAGCATTTTGTAGAGTTAAATAGTGTGCTTGGTTGAGTTCTGGCATAGAAATGACTCATATAAAAAATGAACATGAACAGCATAAATGTGCCGACAGGGCAGCTTTCATAAACATAACAGGCCAATATATTTGCATTTGTAATCCACTGTTTAATGCATCTTTGAATCACTACTGTAGTGGACTGACACTGTTGGAATTTGAATTGAACTAAAATCATAGCCAGGAAAAAAATCCCACATAAACACCGTTCAAAAAGCACCTGACTGAAAGCTTGGATTCACTCCTTGAGACAGCTTTGGACTCAGTCATGCGCTGTAGTACTTTCCAGAGAGAGTACACAGCAGTCCAGTCCCCCAACAGTCGTTAAGAGTGATAATCCCGTAATCACCACAATCCTTAATGGGCTGTTTCGCTCTGAAGTGTCTCAGGCTACAGTGTGTACAGCATCTCCCTCTGCCTTAACGAGGTTATGCAGATTTATGCAAATGAGCTCTAATCCCCGGACGCTGGGGACTCGGGGGTCTTTCAGTTGGTTAGCTGGCCTTTTCTGTTCCTCTGCTCATCAGGCGGGCACAGGAGTCACAGTGAATGAGAGAAGGAGTCCGAACAGGTGAGAGGGAGACAAAAAGAGTGGATGAGAGAGGTGTGATAGAGTTTTAAAAGAGCCCAGAGGAGGGAGAATTGATGAATGGGAGGACGAGAGTGAAAGGGCAGCTGCCAGACGATAAAGCGGTGACAAATGGAGGAACAGGCAAAGGGCTTGGAGGAGAAAGACAGGCAAGCACTGGGTGCTACCAAAAGTTTGAATTTAGATAGATAAGAGGTGATAAGAGACACTCCCAAACACTTTACAGCTAACAAAACTTCAGCATGAATTGACTACAACGTCCTCGTTTGAAGATGATAAATTAATCAGACAAAATTAGGTTATAATTAACATAATCTCTTACTTCTCAAATAAACTCATCTTTAACACACTGGCTGCATTGCTCATGATACACATACATAAGTGGATGCTGCAGACATACTGCAGCACATATGAAACAGCTGTTTTTGGCACAACCTGGCGAGTAATTTATACAGATTTACTACTACTGTGGGATTTTAGATAAGACTTGGGCCATTTTCCAGGCTGTTCTTATTCATGATATGGGAGCCTATGTTCCACTCAACCTCAAAGTGTCAGTCACTAAGACAAAGGGAAAAAAAAAAAAAAAACACTAATTGTTGTTGGCAGGATTCAAACCTGTGTGAGAGACCCCATTGGATTTCCAGTCCATCGCCCTAAGCTCTCAGCCCCAACAACCCCTATTGTGTACAGTCTTCCGTTTATGCCAACTCTGGTTTTACAAGGTGCTGCTTTTTCCAAAGTTCAGTATTGGTAAGAGCCTCAATAGACAGCTAGGTGTTGATCACTATGAATCCCTTGAATTGTTGGCATTTCAGAAAGTCTTTGGCAAACACTGGTCAAAGACAGCTTCTGTCTCCTTTACATGTGATGAAGCTATCTTTGTTGGTGGTAAACGCTCATTGTCTGTGTATCTCTCCAACATGAACATGGAAGAGTGTGTCTCACCGGTTTAAAGCGCAGACTCATCCAGAGATCAACACTTGATTGTATAAAGACTGAACCTAAGCTTGTGGAGATGCCGGGGATTGAACCCGGGACCTCATACATGCAAAGCATGCGCTCTACCACTGAGCTACATCCCCCTTGAAGGTGTCTCACTGCCTAGGTATAAGAAATACAAAATGAACCCTCCCACTGTTCATTAGCAGCGCTGCAAACAATTTCCCACAGCTAAACAAAATAAATGTGTATGGTGCTCAACTAAAAATTATTTTCAGTCAAGTTAGTGAAAGTCTAACTAGTGGAGTCATAATGTTCACATGGCAAGAGGCTGTGAAAAGTCCTCAGGAACACACTGATTATCTGAACAACTTCACTGCTGGTCACGATCCACCTTCAACAGTCTAATGGGCAGAATACAAAGACAAGCGTTACCGGCAGGATTCAAACCTGCATGGGGAGACCCAAATGGATTTCAATTCCATCGCCTTGACCACTTGGCCATGACAACCCCTACACACATGGCCCCTTGTCTTCTGCCAGCAGTGTGCACGCTAACCAGTAAGGTCCTTTCACACCGAGACCGTTTTTATCGTGCAATTATTTTGGATGTCAATTTTTTGTTTTGAACCCGTATCCTGTTAATACAAACATTCACATCAGCGACGTTTTCCCGTCCTGCGATATTGCGGCATTAATTTTTTCAGATCATGGTCGATTTTTCTTAAGTTTCACATACTGTGTGTCCACTTCTGACCAATCAGATTGCCTGTTGTTGCGATGTCTGATTCACTGGTATATCCAACATGGCCAACCGGCTGATTGTTTATGTGTCGGAGAACAGAGTGCTTTTTGATAAAAGACACAAATACTACAAAGATAAAGACCTAAAGGACAACCTGTGGAGAGTCATAGCGTCGGATTTCTCATATGACGATAGTTTGTGTGCTTTAACAGTTTGCTAAATGTCTTGGTTTTAATTTTTATCTGTGCTAACTAACTTTAGCTGGTAAGCTAACCTGTTCAGATACAACACACCATAAGTATTTTCACTGTCTCAAACTCAATTGCGTTGCTGTCACAGCACCATTAGGTCTCGGTTGTTACCTTACGTTTATGGATTACAGTTTAATGTGCTTATCTGGTACTGGCCCCGACTCAATACATGCTATCATGATAGACAGCCATCTCAACACTAGTGTCTAATCAGAAATGGAAAAACAGTCAGTCTGCTGTAGTGTCAGTCTTCCCACCCAGAACGCGTCTTCCCCCCCTCCCGGAAAGTCACAAAATCGCATCGGGCTTGATGTGTATAGTCAGGCGTATCAAAATTCGCCTCTGAATATTTTGTAATTTCGCGTTCTATATTCACGTCGGCCCCAGTGTGTACGGACCTGTAGTCTGCCAACCAAACAGAAGGTCATGGGGACACACCTTGGGAAGGAAAGATGAGTTTAAGGTCCCACAGCTATGAAGATAGAGGGACAAAAGCAGAGGGCCAAGTCAAGAGCAGTATACCTCCTTTCACCACACAGACTTTGATGCTGCGTTATCATCAGTGGTGCACTGTGTAAGCCTTGTATCAGAAAGTCTTTTACCATTCAAGAGCAGGCAGGGGACACTAAAATTGGTAATTCTGTCATCAACAACAACAATGACATTACCGAACCTGGGTTAACTGCTTAGAAGGCAGTTATGCTTACCACTATACCACCATCGCCTGAAAAACTACCTACAAGTTCACTGGAGACAAAGCATCAGGCAAGGCACACTGGGAAGAAATCCAGGCTCTGTGGCAGCTGCTGTATCCTGCTATAACTTACACCAACATGTCTTTGACTAACATTCCTACACATGCTCACTCAGCCAAAAGTGGCCACAGATCAGAGCCTGACAAACAAATGGAAGTAACCACGCTTGGGTCATATCAGGAACTGCTGGTTCAAGAGGCCTCTGCACACTGATCACCCGCAACACTTTGGAAAGGGTGATATAACTCAATGGTATGCTCTAAGGGAAGAGTTCCATTGCATTAGCTGGTAGCTGGTTGCATTTTGTTTACCTCAGGTCTTGGCCCTTGAGGGGGACTTTTAGTTTGACAAAAAAATGCTTCCTTCAAAAATTCAGGTATTGGTAGGAGGAGGTGTCTCAGCCTCAACAGAGAGCTTGAATCAATTACAGGCAGCTATGTTATGGGCATGACAGAGAGTCTTTAGCAAACACTGGTCCGAAACATCCACTGTCCGCTCCCACTTTAAAACAATTGGTTGAAGTGCACACTCTGTATGAACAGAGGCAGTGGTCCTTGTCTTCCTACATTTATTGTCTTAAAAGAATAAAAATTTCATATTGGTCAAAGAATCCATTCAGATAAGCTAAAAGATTGGCAGGGTCTCAGATAAATCTAATTCATACCAGGCTTGCGTTTAGGTGACTACTCTCTCATTATGACAATTTACTAAAAGTTAAAACTAGACACAAATGACCCATACAGTAGACAAATCAGTCACTGTGTACAAGTAAATACATAACCACCTTTTCTCCATTATTTTTGGCCTTACTGGCTCATACTGTAGGGGAGATGCTGCCCTTTTCAGCTTAACTCTATATTTTCTTTGAATCCCCGAGTTTCACCTGACACAATGCAATTGATGCACTCAGGCTTTTATCCTGGAAAATATGAAGGAAACACAGTGGAGATGCAGTCTTTGATGAGATAGTCTTTGGGGCACACATTTTCATGATAGTACAGCCAATTAGAAGCTGATGATGTGGAGGGGGATGTAGCCTAACTCTCCCAGAGAGGCTAACGTGTGTGCTGTGATCTGAGGAAACAGATTGTGAGCTTGTCTCTCCTTCTATCACTGTTCAGCCACGAACATTCAGCTGACTTTGAAGGCACGTTTTTTTTCCAGTGTTTTCTGTAAATGCTGGTTCCAGGGCATGTGCAGGGTTTCACAAGTTCAGGTTCTCACAGGGGGCCAGTGTGCTCTCGGCTTTTATCCAGTACAGGGAATACCCCTCTGTGGTGATGGGCAGACTTGATAATGATGAAACAACAATGCAATCAAAAAAACAACAGCTAAGGGAAAGCAATAAAAACAGTACAGCATTTAGTCTGTGTATGCACTCTACCTTCAAGGCTATGATTTTAATATTTCTGCTCTGATCTCTGCCAGTCATGTTTCATTAACTAGAATATGATGCCTGTGATACTTTGCACAAAAACATCTCTGTTTACAAGTTCACAAACTAATCTTTGCAGAGCACCAGTTGGACAAAACCTGACTTAGTTTCATATGACTTTGTATGACAGAAATGTAGCGCCTTTGGCCATGGCACCAACCAGAAAATCACAGAACATGAACATCTAATTTAAGCCACAAAATTAATGATTGGATGAAATTTTATTGGAGAAATAACAAGGACAAGAGGAACAGAGAAAGAGGCTGAGGTCTCATCTGGTGCTCTAGGTTTCATCAACAAACCACCATCAGAGTGAGCAGAATCAGGCCTGGAGTGAACAGGGCAGAGGTTTTTAGAGCTCATTATAGATGGGAAAAAAACTGTGAATTTGTAGTTTATGCAGGAAATCCTTGTTCATGTGATACCAGCTGTCTGGCAGTGCTGCTTTTCGCTGCGCTCTGAAACTGAACTCTGAGTTCCAACAGTGCCAACATGATGGTAACATGATGCAAAACTTGCAAACCTTGACATCTTCAAAACTATTGAGTTGGCTTGGTTGAGGGACCTCGACTGAGCTGTGTCAGTAAGTCTTGTTCCCTACCATGGCTGACCTCTCAAAATGTTTTCAAATGCCGTTTCCTTCACTACTCAAAAGTTGCATAAACTAATAGAAGACAAATTGTGGCCATATAGAAGAAGCTAAAAGCAGGCTCTTAAATTCATGAAACTTTCTCCAACTGAAAAACATATCTTTTACTTTTTTCTCTCTTATTTTCTCAGGGCATGTACTTTGTTGAAGGTTTGTGGTTGTCATGGTTACCAACTTATGTGTAAACTCTGGGTTTTGTGTGTTATGAATGCAGTTAACTTCATAATAGAGTTGATTACCAGATTATAGCTGGTGTGAGATATCTTCCTCTGAATAGTCTTCCCCCTTTGACCTATCACTTCTTTTGACTGTGGAGTTGTGTGAGCTAATAAAGGGGGAGAGAGACCCACAAGATTGTATTGGAAAAAAAATAGAAGTTATTAATGGTACTTAACTGGTATTTTTAAACAGAGTGGGGAAATCACCAGAGTCTTGTTTTTGTGAAATCCTACTTACAGGATGTAAAATTAATTATTGCTTTGAATTGTGTTTTCAAATTCATTTTGTCTGCTTTTTTTTTTAATACCGTCTGGGCTGCAGCTAAAACATTACATATAAAGCTGCCATATGCCCCCCCAAAAAGTAAGCTGGAGAAACAAATTAAATGTAAGGGGAATAAACTTAGGTTAACACATTCAGATCTACTGTGCAATCATGAAATGAAAGATAAGCCTTCATTTGCTCATTTGCACTTGGCAGTTTTTCTTTTAATACTGATTCATTCTGAACTCTGCAAATGCAGCTGTGCAGATTTTAGTCTGGAGTATGAGTTTAACTTCTTTAGACTTCTGTAATATCATGGTTTGCACTGGGTTTGTGAAATATAAAAATTTGCTTATGCCAGCCCTGTTCGTATTCACCATTTTAATGTTGCTAACTCCGTCAACTATATGTGAACAGGCTCACAGAAACTGTAGGTTGATGGTCTTTTAAGTTGATAACCAGCATTGTGAGACCACTTAGCTTGATCTCCGCTGTCAAGATTAGTGAAGACAGATAACCATAAAGTACCCTGGGTATACTGAATGGGCTTGGTCTAGCAGGCCAGTAGTGCTTGCATGCAGCCTCCAAGCTCCTCATACTGTCCAAGCTGCATACTCATATGCAGTTGTATTGTTTTAAGTTTGAACTAAACTGTGAAAACCTTAGAAAGATTAAAAAATAAAAAGAGAAGAAACAGTCCGTGCATCTCAGTTAGTCTGAATAACTCTAATGGCTGCTTACTATGCAAATGGATGGATTTCCCTTCAGGACAGAGGCTGCTCAAAGATAAAAACACAAACACACAGCCTTCTATGGACATCATTTCTACATTAGTAATGACTAACCATTCAGAGGGATCCCTGTGTTCTTCTCTCCAGGTGGTCAAAAGAGAAGATAAACACAACGCCACATGTTCAATTCTCTGCTGCCAAAGTATGCATCCTTATCATAGTGTCCTTGACTCAAGGCTAAATTTGCATGTCTGCAGATCTTTCTACGTTAGAAATAACTAGAAAATCCAAACTGAGTCTCAGGTTTTGTACACCATGTTCTTTGTTTGAGCGCAGCAGTCAAAACAGAGTCACATAAGCTGAAGTATCATTCAGGTTTGCTCATAAATTCATGTTCAGAGGGGCTCAAATCCTGAATCTAAATCGGGCTCAATCGAAAACACCATCCAACCTTTTTTTCGTTGTTTTAGGTGTTTCATAAAACATGAAATGAATCAAAAAGCACCAATCCATAAACAGAGAGATGCCAAGGAAAGCGACATAGTGTTCTGAACAACAATGACCGCTCCATACCTTCAGCTATATCTGCTTCTTTTGACAATACAAGAACAGTTTTGGACAAATTTGAGCATAATTTGCAAAACACAGCAGGACCAAGCTCCAAAGAAAAGGAAAGATTCAAAACATTACAAGAAGTTTTTGGATACAGTAATATATGATATATATGATACCAACCAACCAACCAACCAAACCAGCCATCTTGTTATCAATCCATGCATGTCATTCAGGGCCAGGGGGGCACATTTGATATGACAGGTGCACTGTAGAAAAGCAAAGCAAAGTGGTGATAACATGATGATTGATAGTTGTCATAAACTGTGGCTGTCCTCACTCTAATTCTGGACCTATCTTGGGAGCATAATGTCAAAGAAATGTATTAAAAAATCAAAAATCCAATAAGCAGAGACTCTACGCTACAACCATCCCTCCACTGTTGTCCTGCACCTGTCAAAGGAAAGCCTAAGCTAGCATGCAACATGAAACAGCTGATGATATCAAGTTTAGTGATGGGTCCAAGAGATGAAAAGTGTTTGCAAACAGGAAAAATAAAAACAAATAAATAAAAAAATAAAAAACACTTGTTGCTTTACTCTTACTTTCTGGTGTGAAAACTTAATATTAACTTTAATCTATATCATTAATTGTCATTGGAAGTGGATTACACACCCTGATTTTAACATACTGATTGCATGTAAGAGAATTGAACCCTTGTGCTACAGCTGTTCCCCTTGCTACAATCACCCCTGATCTCCTCTACTGTTTACACCTCTGCTTAATTCCCTCTCAAATCTAAAGATATGAATTTGCAGTAGCACAGGCAAAAGACTTTGTGCTTCAGTAGGACATGGAAAGGTTAAACTGTCAGGCATACACAAAGCTCCAATACTCCACACATACACACACAATGTCCTCCCTCTCAGCAGGTGCTGTGTTTCCCGGCTGGATGCACGCTCACGTGAGATCAGAGGCCAGCTAGGTAAAGGCATCTGCAGGGTGCAGGAATGATGAAGAGAGAGGAGGGACAAAAAAAACAGGCTGTCAAATGAGACACAGAGCAGACAGAAAAAGTGAGTTGGAGATGGAGGGTAGAGAAAGAAGAGTATTTACAAGCTTCAAGACTTTACAAGTATGTTTGTGTAAGCTCTTTTGTCTTCCTGTTTGGTTCCGTGTGTGTGTGTGTGTGTGTGTGTGTGTGTGTGTGTGTGTGTGTGTGTGTGTGTGTGTGTGTGTGTGCGTGCCTGTGTATATAAGCAAGCTAAAGGAAAAGGAAAGACAGAGAGGGAGACAGTGTTTGTGCGAGAGACAAGCGATTTCACACCAATAAAGTGCAATCATGAGGCACAGACTCACTCCTGACCTCAGCACCAGTGTAGCAGTGTGGCTGTGTTTACACCCTCTGAGTGAAACAGATGGAGCAGAAAAATAACGCTAACCAGCAGAGGAGAGCCACGATCCTGGGTTTATTTGAACTGGTACAGTATATATTAGCTGGGGGAGCCTTTCTGTAGATGAAATTCGGTGCTTCTTGATTTTGTGGACATCTGAGGACAAACATAAAGCTGTTCAATTATACAGAAGGGAAATTGCTAAAGATAAGCTACATTTGCTCTGTTTCAGTCCCCTGGTTGTAAATGCAACAAGCCATCCTGTAGACCGTACCCTCAAATGTCTCCTCTCTGTCTAATCCATCGATGCAGGCCATATGAGTGGAGCATTAGCATGAACTCAGCAGTAGTTACATGTCTTTTCTCAGAGCACAGAAGGCATCTCCTCCTCCCTGCACTGGGAACATCAAGGCCCTGCGTCTTATGCAACTCCTGAGCTGAGATCATCAAAGCCTGAGGAAACACAGAGGCATTGAGCTCTAAACGCTCAGGTGGAAGACCTGCTGTCAGAGGCAAACAGGCCTGTGTGACTGACACCAGCTGGAGAGGGAAATTACAGAACGTTCACTGCAGGAAGAGGCTCTTGAATTTTAATGTAACTGCATTAAAGCATCATTACAAACCTGTCTAAAAAATACATTAAGATCTTTATTAGTGGTAGTTAATTATTGCTGCTCTAGAGAGTTTTATATTTGTTTGGTTACCAGTACTCAGAGGACTAAGTGTAGTGTAGAATAAGGGCCTCATTAAAGGTGAAAAATTAGATTTCAGGAAAAAAGTTGTACAATTAAAGCTCCTATGAGGATTTTTTTTGACAGTTATAAAATAGACTGACATTCATACTCACATTTTTCAATGACTACGATAAGTAAATAAGACCATCAGTGACATGAATGACAATTTTTATACCGTCAAATTGATGCTTGAAACTGGTAGCCAAATAGCTAAAGAAACAGCCTTTTTAGAGTTTTAAATATTGACTAGTTACACTGATTGATACACTTGATTATCAAAAGTCAGAAAGGTGAGAATTTTGTCAGAAAATGCTGCTTAAGCATGGAAAGGAAACAGTAAGCAGAAAAATCTTTTACAAAAGTTTGTAAAAGATAAAAGCTGTAAAAGAATGAGATTAAAACCATAAATAACTAAAAATAGAGTCATGATAGTGTAGAAATCTGATTTATAGTTATGTCTAGTCGTCACATTATTGACTGCAAAGCTCCCTTGCTCACCCCCCCCACCCCCTTTTAGTGGGGCAAAAGTGACTGCCTAGGCCAAGAAGCCCAAGTGACGCATGATATGTATGATCCTCCACCAGAGATTTTACCATCAAAATAACATCCACTAGGCTTTATATTATTTCATGCACAAAAATCACTCTCTCTTTATTTGTCCTCCAACTGGTGCATTCCCCACAGCCCCCTTCTTAATATAAAAGTACACATGTTGCTAGTTTGTCCATTTTGTGGTACTGTAGAAACATGGCAGTGCAACATCACAATGTGGAGGAAATCTGCTCCCATTTAATTATTAACTAGAAAAGCACTCAGAGAGCGCAGACCTCCACCAAGCAGCTGATGTCCCCCCTTATATTGTGATTCACACCCAAAACCTTTACTGTAATGTGTCTTTCATTAACTTTTATTTGTGTTTAAACTGGTATGTTCTTTGTTCATAAAACAAGAAATGCCCTGACCTGGATTCGAACCCAGGACCTTCTTGCTGTGAGGCAATAGTGCTAACCACTACACCACTGTGCCGCCCTTTGGTTATCTTTCAGCATTGAAAATTCCAAAGACACCCTTATTTTTGTGTGTTCTGGATCACAGTATCCGGAATTTTGTCTGGATCAGGATCAACCTTTGACACCTCATAAAACTCATTGAGATCCTTTTGTGTAATTTTTTACTAAAGACTCTGGCCATTTTTGTAGAGTTAAATGCAAAAATTCCAAAATTTGCCCATCATCTCACAATGATAAAGAATCCTTCAAAAAATTCCTGGATCCAGAAGGCGATCCGGATCACCACCAAAATGTAATGGGATCGTCCTGGGGCTGAGACGCACCTCTGGTGAAAATTTCAGGTCAATCCGTCTGTAACTTTCTCCTTAAAGTTGTTCACAGACAAACAAACAAACAAACAAACAAACAAACCAACGCTACAGAAAACATTACTTCATTGGCGGAGGTAAAAAGCTCTTAGTAATTTAGCCAAAAACAAAATGTTTTTATTTTTATTTATTTATTTTTGTTTGTTTTTTGTATTTAAGTAATAATTCACTGAAAATTTCTGTCAAGTTTTGACTCCTCAAGTCCCATAAAGACTATTCACTGCACCTCTCAGAAAATAACATTGTACTTTGATGAAAAAAAGTCACAATAATGTGCTTTAGTACACAAGGACTGACAAAACCAACCCTAATTTATGACTTTTTTTGTCTTACAAAAGTACAATTTCATTCAATAAATCTTAATTTTGTTTCTCTAAAATGTGGCCATAATATCCACCCTAACTGTACAAGTAAATTTTGCTCATTCTTGAATTAAATTCAGTTCTTTCATAAGTTAGTATAGGCCAGACTATTCACTTTCACTGTTTGTTCTTTCATGGATAGTAAAAAGTAATGGGCTTTGTCTAATCCATAAAATCATGAATAAATCCTGAGTTCATACCACAGAGGCACCACTGCAACTTGGTTTGTTTTCTAAACGTACAAAATTACTAACAAATTTGGTATAAAAGATACACTTCTACTGCCTTTTTTGTCCTCTTTAAAGTGAGCTGGATCCACAACAATACATTATATAATGTATATGGTTTAAGAGGAAGTATTAAACTGCATTAAAGCACAAGTCATGCTTGATAAATAAAAACGTGGAGCAGCCTAGTGGTGTATGCAGTAAAAGAAAACAGTGATATATGATTTAGTTAATAAACCTGTGGAGTGTGTGTTGGTTAATTGCAAAGACTTCTCAATTCAAAATAACAAGAGGCCAGTGAAGAGTGGCGGGGATGAATTTGTAGCAGGTAGTGGGCTCATCTATAGCTCACAACCACACTACTAAAGGTGAGCAACACAGCTAGGTAGGTTTCTGGCAGCAACAGATGGTATGAGAAAGAGTTACACTTCTGCATTGAAGCTGCACATTGCTGAACCTTATGAAAGTCCTTATGCAAGAGAACAGTTTTAATCATCTCATTGAGATCTGTGTGTGACTCACATTCTGGCAATTTTCTTGCACCACTCCACTTTAAAGGCTCTGTAGGGAGTTTTTTTCTTTTTTGACTAATTATTATTAAAGATTAAATACTTTATTTTGATAAGTCAGAACCCCAAATCCTGGATAATTAATTTGCAAAAGCAAAGGTGACTCATGGGACAGCCAAATGACACACAACAAGTCAAAACGGTGTCAAATATATCACTTTGGTTTGTTGACAATGTGTCAAACAAGCCTCGGTATTTCTGGCTCAGGCAATAGTTCTGAGAGTGTGGAGAGTAGCTTATGGTAAAAAACAACAACAGAAAAAAAAAAAAAAAAGACAGGCTGATACTTTTCATAAGAAAAAAAAAAACATCTTGCGCATTCATAGGTCATAACCAGAGAAGAGATGAAGAACCCTTTCTTTACAGGGTTTGTCGAAATCAACAGATATCAAAAGTCCCTCCCTGGAGCTTTAACTGTAACAAATAAAGGAAAGAGATGCTAAACTGATCTGTTCAAATAGACTCAATTATGTGTCAAAAACAAAGAAATTACACCTCCAACAGATGCAACTTTGTGTGCCTGCATGAAACACACAAGTGACCAAATGTCAGACCAAGCAGATAAGATCATACTGGAAGCACAGATAAAGCAGTTAGGAGAGCCTGTTGCAGTGACGTTGTTAGTTCAGCAAGTCTCATGGGTATCTCTGTTAGCTCTTGTGTGATTCTTCAATGAGCAGTTTACATCTTCTGTCAAGGATTATCACAACATATGTTTACATCGCCATTAAAAAATTTGCATACTTTTGGTATAGATACTCAACACCATAACTGCATTTTTTTTTTCTTCTAAATTATACTTTAAGCAGTCAAAAGGGAGCTGAGAGCTACAGAGTCCAGATGAAAGAAGCTGTCTTTGCCTGTAATCTGAATAACGCTGGCCTCTTTGTTCACTTTACTGGTGGATCAAATGGGCTACAGCAGAGCTAAGACTCTGCCAGCTTGAACACTTAAACCTGACTTATGGTTCAAAAATGAGTCACCCTAAGAAAATTTTTCATCTTTATGAAAAGTGTTGCAATTATAAACTGTACAAAACAACGAAGAAGTCTTAATAACATCACCCGTTGGTTTCTGCAGAGGGGTAATGAAGCAGAGAGAGAAATGATAGTAGTTACCATATCAAAGATGCTGACTCAACTACGCTTTTACTCAACTGAGAAACAGAGAAAAAGTTGGAGCTGAGTCAGGCCTTTGACTTTCCAAACAGCTACACTGTGCCTGCCTGTCAACTCAGCCATGTCCCTCATATATCATCTGTGCTTTAAAATCTATCTATTCACCTCTTAGCTGAAAACACTTGAAAACAGATGAGTTAAAAGAAATTCATCTCCTTGAGTGTGTTTGAGTGAGCTGTTCAGACCTGAGCTGTCTATTGCACCCGGCTTCAAACATGTTTAATTTGCCATAAATATTAAGCACAAGTGCAAATGGGTCGTCCCTGACTTTTAAAGACTCAGGTGGACACTCAAGAAACTGCAGTTAATTTGCACTTTTACATTGGCTTGGTTGCAAAATCCAAAAGATTTTGTGCCTGACTTACACTGGTGTTTACCTGCAGAGCATTCAAGCACCAAGACTGCAGTTTGCTTGTGGGAAATCTTGTGATACTCATCTGGGAAGTTGATCCTTTCAGGTGTTACTTGAGCCAGAAAGTGTTGAAATATTGTTAGAGAGGCTTTAATGTGAATAAGAGACAACACTGATATGCATTAAAGGTGATTATTTCATTCTCTCTATATCTTAAACAAACAAATTAAAGCTTCTCTGTGGAGTTTTGGTTAGTGTCCATTTTGGCACCCCCCAGTGGACCAAGCAGTCATTACTTATTGTGTTTTCTACATACTAAAGAACTGTCCTCTGAAAAAAATCTATTCAACATAGGGCTGGGTGATATGGCCTCAAATCAATATCACAATATATTGAGCAGTTCACCTTGATAACGATAAATGGATGATAACTACTCTACAAGCTGCTCACCCCCTCCCACATTAACTTTGTCTACTTCAGCCGCCGCTCCAGCCACTCCAACCTTTGAACTGTCCTCCATCTCCTCACCTGTCTTTCCCTCTTTTTTTATGGACTGGATGGGATGGAGTCATGACTCCGATGTAGGACAGCGTCTTAGAGGGACATGAGACCATAGCCGATGTTTGTTATTGTAGTAAATTTTGGCATCAGTAAATTTTTGGTTTATCACCCAGCCCTAATTCCATATGTGTTAAAATCTGTGAATATTGCACAGTAAGATTGCCTCAATACTTTATATACAAAGCTCCAAACTTGACTTTGTTTTCGACAAAAAGAGCCTGAAATAGAGCAAATTACTTTTCTCCATGTGGGTATAATGAGCTCAACTTGTTGCAGAGCACCACGCTGTTTGTAATAACAGTTAACATTAAATCAACTGTCAGATATAATATTAAAAACTCCATCTTAAAGATTGAGAACAAATTGCCACCTGGAGTTGAATATAACTGTACCTTTTCATGCTGTGTGTCAGTGTGTGTGTGTATAAGTGCATGACAGTGGGTGGGTGTGTAGGAGGGGGAAATCAGGGGGGCGGTTGCCATGACGATGAGGTGTTTGTACTTTAGCTGTAGAACGGTATCATCCTCCCCGGAGGACGGAGGCTCTGAGACTGAAATCGGGCAAAAGCCTTTCTCTGAGGAGCACCGAACAGACAACAACATGTCCCTATGACCTGGATTTAAGGCCAAATGTGTGGCTGGTTGTTGTCGGGGAGGAACACAATCTGTCTGTGCAGTCTGATCTGAGAAGAGCTGTGTGGTTATCAAACATGGAGGATCACAGTACAGTAAAGAGAGAGGGTGACACGCACAGAGGATCAGTGTACAGTAAGCAGAGACGGTCTGAAGTCAGGGGAGAACAGATCATCAAATACCGGAGCTGGAAAACAGCAGGGCTAGATTTACACGTGTGTGAGGGAGCTGTTTCCATACATGCAGCTTTTATGGATCCTCTCCATTTGTAAGGAAATGGATGATCACTTACTCACCCTGTCTGTCCACGATCAAGTTTATTATCCAATACTGAGCAAAGAGACATTAACCTCACCCTAAACATCCATTTGAAGATGCTTAATGATTTAAAAACTAGATATTTATCCAGCTAAAGAAATAGATTCTCAGATTCAACAGTTTGTTGAATCAATGGTATACTCTTGTCATGTTAAATTAACATTGAACTGAACATTTCCATTCTGGCTAAAGTCAAAACATCAGTGCTGTCTGTTGCCGCTCTAACTGCATAAATGTCTCTGCCAAACACTGGCAAAGCACCTCCTGCATGTGTTCAGCTTCCATCACTGCTTCTGCACACTTTTCCTCAGCTCTTCTTTTTTCTTGTGGTGACTAAGAAGGAGGAATTATTAATACTTTATTGACAATGATGCCATTATTGATTCAGCTCACAAACCAAATCCTGTACTGACTCCCTGTGGATTTTCCTGCATGAAAAAAGAAGGCCCAGAAAGGTTTGCCAAAAACACACAAGTTTCAGTACGTTTTTTATGCCCCTCATACTGTACTGAGAGACAGAGGCCTGGCTTCTGATTGGGTGTTTAGAGTTCTGCTTATGTGCATAGATAGATAGATAGATAGATAGATGTACTTATTGTGATATGATAAAACATGCATCTTGTGATTGGTTTACTCCAACTCCTCCTCCCGTCTCTTCCTCCCGCATCTTGTGATTGGTTTAAAGACCATAACAAAGATGGCAGCCTTCCTTTAGCGTAGTCAACAACAGAGATCCCACTATGTCACTAAATGCATATATCATAACAGATTACTGTCACCAATGATTGCATCAGGACAGTTTCTTTAAAATAACACCGATCTTCTCTGTGGGATAGAAAAGTCACTGGATTTGATAGAAAAACACTGATAATCAATTGACAGCTGCTGATCATAAGTCCTCGACTCAAACTTTTAAAGCTGATTTTGTAAGCACAACAATATTTGGTCATAAACAGCAGCATTTTCAGCTGCTTGTGTCGTCTGTCCACTGTGATGACCACCTGTTTGTCAATCATATGACTCCCTCTCAGGGTGTGTTGCAGCATTGTTTTGCAAGGCAGGTGGAACGGGTCTTACTTTCTGGTGATTTAACAAAGAGTTTTAGGGCCCAAGGTAGAAGAATATGATTAAAGGAGGGAGATTTGTTTTATTCATGATGCAGTGAAAGAAACAAAGTTGGAATGCAGAAAATCAAATTGTTAGGAAAAAAAACTTTGGACACACTTTTGAGAACAATAGTAAACAGTTATTTAGGGTTTTGTAAAACTTCCATATAAACTTGTTTTCCGGTCAAAATTCTCCTTCGGGTGTTATAAATTCTTACCCCTCTCTGCTTTTTTGTGATGGTATACACTTGTAAATAAATCAAATACATTTTTAAAACACTCGGCAGCTGGCAAAAGTGTAGCAGCCCCCTCCTTCATTTGATAAAAGAACAGACAGATGTGCAGTGAGTGTGATCTAAATTCACAAGACAACCATAGCCATTATCTTACTGTGACTGTTGACATGTTTATAACATGTTTAAATGTCTAAATTATCAGTATTGTTCACAACTTTCAATGTCACTTATGTCATAGTACATTAGTACAGAGCTTTTTTTTTTTTTTTTACCCTTATCAGACAAAAACAGAAAATTGAATCTGGATATATGAGGCAGCTCTAACTGTTAGATGCAGATGTAAAAGGTCACCACTTGGCAACATCTCCACTGTTCTCCTCAAAATTTAGACTGTAATCTTGACATTTTGACTTTTCGCTCAAAGAAAAAAAAGGTGAAATAAATCTTTCTCCTCACAATTTTCAACTCCAGTCTTACTTTCATATACTGACAGGTCAGCCATCATCCAGTAGCTCCCTGAATAAAATAAAAGGATCAATTCATGTTGTTTACTAGTTAACTGTAAACCAGTAAACTGACATATTTGCCACAGTATCAATAGGCAGAAAAGTTTCAGACTCTTTTCTTCAGAGATGTTTGATGACGTGTGCTATCAGGCTGTCCCTAGCTTCACCTTTCCTTTTAAAGAATTAATCACTGTTGTTATGAGCTTCTGACCAATCAGAATCAAGTATTCAACACAGCGGGGTGATAATTACTGTAACGATCAGGAAGATGCATCTAGTCTAACACTAACAATGCATCAGTTGTCATGTTGTCCAGTATGAATTATGCATACCCTTATTTAGCTACAAGTGAATACCCCTCCAGACAAACAACACATCCTGATAGCCAATCAGAGTAAGGTCAGAGTGTGCCGGCATGTAGAAAACGGCTTTATGGGATCATTAAAAAAATATGGAAATATATGCAAAAAATAAGAAAAAAAAGGAGCAGAGCATGATAGAGATTTAACTTTTTAATGAGCGTGAAAATAATCTGTTATCAATGAGGATGTTTGCAAATATCAATTTGTATCAAAATGGTTACACATTCCCGTGTATGACTCCATCTCTCTGATTGGTCGGCCCCTCGTGTACGCATCGATCACGCTCCTCATTGACTTTCCTTCAGTGAACACATCAATATTCCTAACACAAAACAGCTTTGACCTTCTGGTGAATGCTCCAATCAACAGCAGTATCCTAGAAATCAATTTTTACAGCTTCTCTGTGTTACTGTGCGATCCACCTGACACCTGTTTGATTTCTCTCAAACCCCCAGTATATCACTTCACTTTATATCTATTGTTAATGTGTCCTAAGAGCTTTCCCTGTTTATCAGTATACACCAGTTTACACCTGTAAATCTTGTTTAATGGACCATAAATGTTTTTTACACTCTCATGATTTATAAATGGGCGTCAATCTAAAAGCACTGCCTGAAAGTAACCCTGATCTTATGATTAATTGGCATACTGAAGATTTGTTCGTACATAAAAGGAGCTACATTTACATTTCAAACCCAAAAGAAATCCCAGGTTATCTGATAGGATATTTCAGCTGCCAGCTCATGGGAATCCAGCATATAAGGGCGAGGTCTCCAGCTAAAAGATTACAGTGAGTCTGACTCAAGTTTGCCACGTGTGATGTGGCTCAATCATGTAAATGCAGGCACGCATTTCCAGAGGAAAAGAGAAACATCACATTTCAAAAAACAAATTAAAATAATGTATATGATCCTTCAACCGGATAATATCCTGTCTTAGAGGATTATAAGCCACTTTGAAATGTTTCTCTGTCTGAAAGGATTTTAGTCTCACTCTAATTGGTCTTTAAGGATCGTATTTCATTGTGTAACCGGAACTTGTTTGAGTGCAGAGCTGCTTTTTTTTCAGAGTGAATACATGCTATTCTTTTTGAACTTTGACAGGGGGTCCCATCTTCCACATGTGAATCTTTAAATAATGGAGAATGTGTGTTTTCTTATCTTCACTAAAGGCTGTATAGTAAATGCAATACATTTTTTTTTCAATTAAGGATCAAGTGCAAATACAGGTAGGGATGTCAATGTACATACTTTTTTTAGACTTATTTTATGAGACAAGCACCAGTCCCCTCTTGTCTGGAATTAAAGTTTTTTTTTTTTCTTCCTATCAAACTGGCTCGTGACAATTTTAGTTCACTTCTTGTATAAAACAGTTTTCTAAAAATGCACGTGTTGAGTGTGTTTGTGCCTTAAAATGGTTGTTCGCTTGTTCAAGTGCCATCTTCTTGGTAAAATACTATAACAGAAAACCTTTACTCTCATATATTGGTTGCACTGGTGTATGGGAAGCAGCTTAATTTTTCAATTTTTCACAGCTTTATCTTAATCATTTGACTTTTCAAAAAGTTACGTATAGCAGTCCTTTTTATGGCCCCTCATTATAGCTAGCATCACGACCTTTACAGTTAGAACTATGAAGTCCTTACCATTTTACTGTGAAGTCAGTTTGTGGCAGAGGTTGACTAATATCAGTTTACATTGACCTTTAATCTATCTGGCGAAATGTAGATTGTTGGAAAAAAATGAAAGACTTTGTCAAGCTGAGTCACAGACAGCTTCACCATAATTATACTTCTCATTATTACAAAGATGTTAATTTCAAAGTCATATTAATAAATTTGGATATTGAACTAATGTATAGATATATAGATACAGAGTTTGAGAATGACAGTGTTTGAAAATATTTGAATAGAGTTGGTTGAACTACATGTAGCATTAAGATCATTTGAAAGTATGAAAAAATTAAATTCAGAGACAATATTTGCTCAGCAGTACAGGAAGAGGCACATGCCCATGCTTTTTGAATTAGATAAAATATTTTGGCTCATTTGCAAAGAGTTAAAAAGTCAACAATCAGGCCTTTACTTTTACTAAAATATGAACAATTACATTTTTATGACATGGAGAATTTGATATAATGGCCTGTCTCTAATACAAGCCTGCTTCCAATAAAGGCCTGGGATCATCAGCACTAGAAAAAATAAAAGGACTCAGGCTGTATTTGAGGATTTAGCGTAGCTCACATTACAAAGTGAATAGCTGTATTCATTTAGCGCAAGATAGTGCACATCATGCATGCACAATCCACAGGAAACCTCATCTTACGCTAGCACAGCTGACTTCACGTGCCATTTGAACATGTTTCTGAATCAAAGTATGTCCTTACTTGTGAACTTAATTGAAAGGCGGTTTAAAACATGAAGGACCAGGGTCAGTCAATCAGACTGTCTCTGTACATGACAGGATTTCTCTGTGCTGTCAAACAGTCTGTCAGGCAGAAACAGTCTCCTTGTGACATCAGATGCCCACAGATTGCTCCTTAATCATCACCTCCAAGGCTGAACATCAAGAATCCACAGCTTGTGTGTTGGCTGTACGTTATCTTTGAAGCAGCCCTGCTGTGGAAAAGAAATGGCTCTGTCACTTTTACTCTACCATGAAGGTTGCTTTTCCACCATGTGTTCTGCATGAGCTGCTTTCCAAAGCTGCACAAACAGGAAAGGCCTTCTCATGATTGGTGTCTAGATTAAATTAACCAAGCCTCCATTATGATAAAAAAGAGCTAAGAGGAGAAATGAGGAAACCCAAACCAGGCTCTGCATTACTAAAATGCTCATTTCCTCAATTATGGATAACATGAGAGGGGTGGGCTCCAGTTCCAGGGATGTGGGGTCAAAGAGGAGGGCTGAGATAAGGCCTTGGAGATGATGAAATACTTAACAAGACTTTCCACCATGCTGTCTTGAATTTTAAATCAATAAACACTGTTTTTTAAATCCACGGTTCCATGAACTCTAACATCTCTGGAATCTGTGAGGATGTCTGAACAGCTGCTGCTGCTGCTGTCCACTGACGCCTCCTCCTGTTCAGCACCCAAAGCAATCAGACAACATGTCATTTCAGTCAGCAGCAGGCCAGGTCAGCCTGAAAAGGAGTTTGACACCATTAACTGAAGTGATCCTTGTCATATGGCTCGCTTAAATGTTTAGAAATCAGTGATGTGAGGTTATCTTTCTCTAACTGAAAGGCAGTAGAGGCCACCGTCACACCATGTTCACTACAGAAGACGAAATAGTAAGATACTTGTGTAAAGACTATCCTCATGAAAGAAGGATTGTTTGAATTGCTCCTCTGAGGTATCACTGAAAACAAACTCTGAAATTTATTGGATGAGTAAAAATAATGAGAAGTTTGTCATGTCTGTGCCAAATGCCAAATAAATTATTATTAAAGCTCCTGTAAGCTCCTGTAAGGATCTTTTTTTAACAGGTTAGGAAACAGGCTGAAAATTATGATTATGTCTCTTTATAGCCTGTAAACTTTAACAAGACCATTAGCAAAAAGGGTTAGCCCTGCAAAGGCTCTGAGGGGTTAGGTGTCAGATTCTACAGCAAATATTTACTGTTAAAAGAGGATAGAATGAAGGTTTTTGTCAGGAAAAAGGATATGAGGGGTATCACTTTGTCCACAGGAGGCACAAAAACCAACACCAACATAGAACTCCTTACAGGACCTTTAACTTTACTTCTGTGTCAAAGCAGTGGAGTAGTCTCATCTCATTTGCTGGAGGCCATTGTTTTGTAATGGGCTTTTATTTTTTGCACTCCTGTCTGTTTTGTCTTGATCACTGTTCAAAACATAACTGCAGTCTCTGTGAAGTCACCAAAAGATACATCATGAAAGCCCAACTTTTAGCTCATCTAAAGCAACACTAAAGTCAAGTTGAGTTGACAGACTTGCCTCTAGCCAATCAGTCACAACACAATAACCTGCATTTCAGTCAAATCAAGTCTAATTATACTTATCTCCAAACTTTAATATAATTAAAATAGGTGTTATAAAAGGATTTCAAAGGTGCTATGAATAATGAAACAAGTTTCAGAGACCAGAGCATTCATCTTATGATAAAAGAAACATTGATACTGTGCTTTTAAAAACCCATACGGGAATGATATGAGCTCATAGTTGTAGTCCTTAATTCTGGTTTCCACCATAGACTGTATATACTATGGACAACTTGGTTCTGTCTGCCGTCATGTACGAATTTGAAGCCAAATTACTCTCTGTATTTCTGGGATTTTCTCCACTTCCTGAAACCACCACTTGCGCAGTAGCGTTGTATGCATTCAGTGGAAGAGTCGCTGTGATGACTCAAATAGCTAATAACTTTTTAGAAATTGAGCTGCATTAAAAAAAAAAAACTTGAGCACAAACCAGTCTTACAGTCACGACATGTCAACATCAAAACCAGGGGGGGAGAAAAACTTATATCCTGTGTAATACATTTCTAAAGTTTGTCCAAAGCTCCACAGGGATTGCTAGAGGAGGCGGGATTCATGACCTATACTGCAGCCCGTCACCAGAGGGTGCTGTTCCCGCGGTGGCTTCACCCAGCGAGGAGGCAGACGGCGTCCATTCTATATACAGTCTATGGTTTCCACATGTCATAATAGGGCAAGGCAGACAAGGAAGGATGAGCAGCTGCTAGTGAGGCAGCTGTAGCAGTCCTCCAAAAGATGATTATTTGGCACTTTTAGAAAATGAAATTCAAAGATTTATTGTGAACTTGTGAATGTTAGAGCTTGTGCCTCTTCCAGTTTCTCACCAACTGAACCTTTATTATTTAAAACTATTCTTACGATTCAGAATAAAAGCATGAAAGCCTTTTTTCAGAGACAATGTCTTCTCCAAGGCAGTTTCAGTCACATCATGGCTGGTGATTTGGATGAATCATTTATTTGAACGTCATTAGAAATGGGTGATGACATGTTTGTTGATTTAATCTAGTGGTTAAGAAGAGTTGCTCCAGCCTTATCTGGTGTTTCTTACTTTGACTGTGTTGTTTTACTCTTAAATTTGATTAAAAAAATATCAGGATAAAATAGTTATCATAAGATTTTATGGTCTTCATAATGCTGAGGTAAAAATCTGACATTGTTACAGCCCTGACAGAGACCAAAACAGTCCAAGACTGTTGATATCTTACATGTTACATATTTTTTGATAAGTGGACAGCTTTTTCATTCTTGCATTGGCTCAGTTTTTTAATGCGAGAAGTTATTGTTTGGTTTTAATACAACTATATATTTTTTTGTCTTATATTACTGAAATAGTTCACTATAAGCATTGATAGAGATGCTGAGATGCTGATGCAAATTTTTATTTCAACTGATGTGGAAATATGATCAAAAGACGAGAAAGAGGTAAAAGTGCTTTAAAAGTATATTTTCGTAAATGTAAAGGTGAAAGCAGGTGTTAAGAAAATCAAATGCCAATACAAAAAAAAAATGTGACAACACTTTTTTTTGTTTAAAAGCTGCTTCTCGGTTAAAAAAAAAGGCTCCCCACCTCTGATGAGATGTTTAACAGCAACACAACCAGCATTTCACACATCTTCATGATCTCATGTTAAATATAGTCACTCGCAATTCATAACATTTGACCAAAGCAAACCTGCTGCAAAAAAAACCTTTAGATACTAAATCTGCAGCAATTCACAAGAACCTGAGCACACTCTCTTCTGCAGGGTTTCCACCCTTTCCAGGACACCAAAAAAAGGTACAGAAAGATCATTGTCATTTAATACCGCTCTTGGTGATTCAACTTGACAGCACTTGTGTGGAGTTGTTTTTTAACACCCCCGAGTCAAGTAACAGGATGTTTGTGCTGAAATCCAGCCGTATAACACCTTGTTGGTGGCTCTGCTGCAGCCGGGGTGTTACAAACGCAGTAAGACGTCACTTTGTATTCCAAAGAAGCGTCCACTGAACCAGAGAGCATATGGTGAATGGAGGAAAGCAGACAGCATACCATTAGCCCTCAAAAGAAAGGGTCCTCGAGGGGTCATTTGTGGTTAAGAGTTTTGTTTCTTCCCAATTTACTTCAGCTCACATCCACAGCTTCATCTCATCTACACCCGAGGGGCACAGCTGACATTTTAATTGCTGAAAAACTGCCTTTAATTCTCAGAGAAATGTCAACTGCACCAGCTTGGCTGTCAAAAACTGGACTTTAAAAATGTTATCGATACACTTCTTCCACTCTTCCTCCTCGTCTTCCACTCACAGTTACACTATCATCATAGTCGGCCTCTTTAGCAGCCCTGAGGCGAAGCAGTGAGGTGAAACAGGCCGTTTAGGAGGCACGTTGGGAGTCTGGTCACACATCAGGGATGGAAAAAAAAATCATGAATGATTTGCATCCAAGATAAAACAGTTGCAGGGGAGCGAGCACGCATGGAGCCTGTGTATTTTAAATATGGGCAGCTTCAGATTTCATGCCTCTGGGCTCCATGAAAAATTCAGGAGCTTGGATATAATGTTTGTTTTTTGTGGCTTGTAACCCACAGCAGATTAATTGATAGGATATTGATTTTTTTTTTCCTTTATAAGCAAACAAAACAAAGACTGTGCTCGGCTTATGTCTGGAGAACATATTAGAATAGACTCACTGGGGTGTCTCATACTCTCTGAATAAAAAACTTATTACATGCAAACAGGAAAAACGATAATAGACTCCATGCCAGCAGCACCTGAGCGCATCATTTCTTGCAGATTGCTTCTCCTGACAAAATCAGTCAGAGCATCTGCAAAATGAGACTTCTTTAGCATCACTAGAGCATAAAAAGATATGCAGAAACAAAACCAATCAGATTTTTAATAACTAGGGGACTGGATTGGTTTGCACGTTGCAAAAATATGGCCATAGTGATTGATGTCTGTTGCAACATCAGGGTCAAAAATCAACAAAAAAGGCAGAGTTAAACATTGTTGATCCACACAAGCTGCTTATATTGAGATCAGATATAAACAAAAGGCCCTCCAAAGTTAATTTTAGGAAGTCTCACAGTCATGGAAGTGTTAATGATGTGATCTTTAAAAGGGCATGTGTGTGGTTTTTTTATTAATCTAGTTTGATTTCTGTGGAGTTCTTGCCAATTATCAAACATTTTCTCGCCTCAGCACAGTGTGAGTCGTCAAAGCTATTATCCATGCATCAGCAAACATTTTTACTGAGGCTAAATATGGAAAACAAAATGTCAACTGGAAGTCTGCATCATTAGAAAGCCTCTCCTAACAGATTCTGTGTCCACTCAAATCAATTACCAAATGCAGGCCTCCAAGAACAACAAAAAAGAAGAGGTGTAACGAAAGATAGAGGTACAAAGATGATGAGAGAAAAGTGAAAATGATCTTACTTTGACTGTCAAACTTCCTGATGATGGTGTCCAGGAAGGTGTTCTGCGGAGCCACATGGCCCCTCCGGACCGGCATCTTCGCTGTGTCAGCTCCTGGACTTTAAGAGACTTTGCCGGACTTTTTTGATATCTCACCGAGACTCCAGTCCCCGCAGCCGAGCGCACGATGCTCACTGCGCTCCCCGCATGGAGACCAAAACACTTGACAGGTTCAGTGACGGTAATCCGGGGGCCAAAGTTTTCCTAAATTGCTCAGATAAACGACAGGCGAGTGGTGGATCTCCAGGAGAAAACACTGAGAAGAGAGTTCTGGAAAGGAGGCGCACCGTACGCACGGCAGAGCTGAGCCGTTTCCAGCCTCCACTTTCCAGGCTGAGAGGATCGAGTGTGTCTGTTTCTGTGCCCCTAGGGGAGGGCAGCCTGTCAGGTGATATTTCTTCCCGGTCTCACACTCACTGGAGCACAGCAGACCTCTCATCATGCGCTGCAACCGGCTCCTGTGAGGCGGACAGGGCGAGCTTTCTGACGAGCGTCGTTGGAGCCATAGTTGGGGCGCTGAGCTGCGCGTTTGTTATTTGTTTCTCATTCCAGCTCCTCTTCCTGCCTCTGGGCGTCTGTGGATTTCACTGTGGAGAGAAGTAACACACTGATGGTTACAAAGAAACCAGCAGAGCAGATCAGCAGCTTCACTCGTCCTAGATGCGTGTTTTTTGGAGGTGTTCTCTGTATCTCTCCTCCTCCTCGCTGTGCGCTCTGCCGGATGACTTCAGCTCCACCAGTTTCTAGCTGCGCCTCTTTTAACCCTTTGCTCAACAGGAGCTCAGCTGCTCACTTCTTATTGTAGAGGAAGAGCTATATGCGCTCTTACACACCCAAATTTTTTTTACACCCAAAAGGATAACTTTCATTTGAACCCAGTTTTCCAAAAGTGGTGCCCACGGAATCCGAGAAAAAAAACGTTTCTGAGTGAGGTAGCCTAATTACAAATTTCCCTTTGATAAAAACTGATCTTTTGTCCCTTCGTGGCCTAATTAGCCTCCAAATATTAAACACAGGGCAACACAAATTATCCGGATGGCAGCATGGGATGAGTAGAAGATGGAGCATGCATACTGCTCTATCACACACTTCCTCTATTAAAAAAAACAGTCTGGCTTTTAGGGAGAGATCATCTCAAGCATGCACAGAGTGCTCTGCTCTGTGCAAAAAATACCATGTTCCTGACCCACTTAGAAGGAGGATTTACCTGCACTCAGATGAAGCGTCTCTCTGTGTTTGAAGACTTGCAGCTGACCCAGAATCAGCGCACCTAATGCAAATAATTGCAGGAAATGCGGTTGTGATGCTGCTTTGGAGTCTTTCAGGGTTGGATGGGGATTCTCCACTCAGACTGCTCAGTTACGTCACACCGTCGGGGTTCCCCCCTTCCGTCATGCTGGAGATGATGCCTTCATGGACTGTTGGAAATTGTGGATAACGCGTGGATGATTGACCACGTTCAATAAAGGCTGTAATGCATGTTCTTGAGGGTTTCTGCTCGTATTTTCTAACCAAATTAGAGGCTTTTTAAAAGACAAACAAAGAAAGATTTATCTCTGTTTTATGCAGCAGGTGATGCATTTTATATCCAAAGTGAAAAAGCTTTTTTGCTGATCTTGAAAGTGACTTTACAAGCGTTGTCACCCCTTACAATCATGCAATCTTTGTATTTTGTAGATTGAAAAAAAAAAAGAGTTGACAGGAGTTTCTGTTTGTAAAAATGGAAGAGCTTCCTCATTATGCATCATAGAAGCTTCTTGTCCTCCGAGGCCACCGTCACTCCTGTGACAGAAAGGGTAAACAAGGAAGGGTCTCAGTCAAGATTATAAGAAAGAAGATTAGGGCCACATGAAGAGAAAAAACAATATTTACAGGAAGGGGATTAAAATCGGAATTTCGAGATTAAAGAGGTGAAATTTCGAGATTACAGTCAAAATTTCGAGATTACAAAATGTCGTATGTTGTGAATAATGTCGGAATTTCAAGATTCACAAATCAAAATTTTGGGATAAAAGTTGAAATTTCGATTCTAATCACGAAATTTATTTTTTTTTTTCATTTCGACTTTATCTCAAAATTTTGACTTTAATCTCAAAATGGAAATGAAAAAAATTTCCCTCCTGTAATTATCATTTTTATCTTCTTGTGGCTCAAATCCTCTTTTGTAAGATTCTGACAGCGAGATATCTCTAAATATTCCTATTTCCACATACTGGCCCATATGAGCCCACAGCTAGATACACTTTTCTGTTTAGACAATAGCAGAAAATAGATGTAGGACAGCATCTGAAAGCTTCAGTGATTACAAAATGAGTATGAAATAAGTTTAGACTGTGTTTGTTAAAAACTACTAAGGTAAGCAGACAAGCAATGCATTCTGTAGAAACTGAATAACTGAGCCACATGCTTCTGTCAGTCTCCTTTTTTTCTGACTGCACTTGAAAGCATCAGCTGACAAAGCTCCTCTCCTGCATGTCTGTCAGCCTCTGACTCTCAGTGTCCCTTTTATTCCATTAAAATAACATCTTACATCCATCTGCAGGACGTAATAGGCTTTGACTGAGTCTGATTTTTTTCTTTCTTCTGTCAGATCCATGCCTGAAGCAGCTCTACTGCTCTGACTTCATTTCTCAAAATGACCTGCATGAATGCAGACTCTCCTTTGAAAAAATCTGTGTTTTAATGATTGATCAGACGTGATGAATTACAGTTCTAGAGTTGGATGAGTTTAAAGGAGCCATCCATCAAAATCTGATCATTTGATATGAATTAAAAATGCTCCAGTTCCTTCTCATATCAGATCCAGCGGTGTTTACTACAGCAGCCGAGAGTCAGAGGAGGCGTGCTGCTCTGCCATCCCCTCTCAACTCCCTTATTTAGGCAGGAAGAGACAGAGGGAGGAGGGGAGGAGGTAGGTGGGAAGGAGGGAGGGAGGACGCAGACAAGGATAAATGAGACAGATCCCAGCCTGTCAAACTCTCTTTGTATCACCAGTAAGCACTCAGATAAACAGATACAGGGATGGATATCGATGCTTGAGGAGCTCTTAATGTTTTTATCTCACACATTAATAATGAAGCGTCTACAGCTCCTTCATTCTGACTCATCTGTTAAAAGCCAAACCTTCTAATAATCATTTAAAGTTCAGCCGCAAATCAGATCAGCCATTAGATTCTGTAGAACTTAACATAACAAGTGAATTTTCTGTGGGAAACTTTTCTGAATGTTCGCAGTCGTTTATTCCGTGCAAAAATAAATCAAAGCAAATGCCAACACTTTCATCTTTGGAATAAATACCACCCACAAAATTGCATCATTAATTCAAAACTTAGCTGGTATCTGGTTCCTCTGAAACGGCAGAGTTTAAACTTTGTTTTGTAGTTGAATCTGAAGGACAGGGGGATTGTTAGGGAGCTTAACAACAAATAATTAAAGCTGGTGGGAAAAGATGTAGAGGCAACTGAGTTGTTGGTGGTTTAAGGGGATTGTCAAGAAAAGTTGATTGAGTAACTCAGGAGAGTTTTACAAAGAGTAGACTGAGGCTGGTGTCAGTGCACTAAGAGTCACCACATGAAGATGACTCCAGGAAAAGGGGCCACAACTGCCACAAGCCGACCTTCTCCTGAACCGAAGCCAACGTTAAAGGAGTGTTTCTGAGGAGAAGAAGAACCACACTGTTGATAAAAAGGTCTTACATCCACTTACTAGCTGAAAATCAATTTTGCATTTCATTTGGATGTCAAGGTCCCAGAGAGAAAAGGAAGGAAAGCGGAGAAGCACAAAATACAAGATGTTTTTCAAGACCTGAGTGAAGTTTCTGCAGTCCCTGTGCCATTTTATATGCTGCTGTTTGTTCCCTATGTTTTTATCAAGCTCTATATCAACACAGCAGTCTATCAGAAGATCTCCAGGCACTATATGCTTCCATCAGCTGACAAGCTTGATAAATACACTAATTTCCTTTTCAAGCAGGACTGAGCACCTGCCCACAGAGCCAAAAACACCACCAAATGATCTACTGATCATGATACCCCTATGTTAAACTGACCAGCCAGATATGCTGAAATAAGAATCTGGTATTTTTATGAGGAAGATGAGAAAAATTCACACAAAACTCATGGACATGCCTGTTAAAAGGAAGTGCTTCCTTGCCACTGTCACTCATGTTAGATGAGATGGGTCAAATTGGTCCCATCTTAAGGTTGGGTCTTGGTAATTCATCAAACAATGTGTGTGGTCTAGACCTGCTCTTTTTTGGGGAGCGTCTTGGGATAACAACTATTGTGAATTGGTGCTATATAAATAAAATTTGATTGATTGATTGATTGATTGACAGACACTATCAAAGAATCCTGTGATTCAGTCATACCTCAGCATGGCTACAGGCTGATCACCTCCATACCATGACACACTGATGCAGTGATTTATGGTTAAGGGGCCCCAAGCATACACTGATTGTATTTTAAGACTAGTTTTCTAATACTCTAATTATTCGAGATACTGAATTTCATGAGCTGCAAGACAAAAGCTTGATATTTGTTATTGTACATGTTACTAATATAGAATATATGAAAGTTGACCTCTTTAATCACGGGGTGAAACGAAGTGAACATTTTACATTATACTTTGTTAAGATGTACCTTTTTATAATGATCCTTTCATTAAAGTTTTTCTAATAAATTGAAACAGACAAGTTCACAATGAGGTTAAATGTGGCGTAACCACTTCAAGAAAGAGTCTCTTACTTGGTCAAATTAATGTGTTATAAAGTTTCCCTTTTTATTTCTTGATGTAAGTTTAAAAGAGAAAGAAAGTTTTGTCTTAAGTTTAAAGTTTGGATAGTCACTAGAAGTATCTGGCAGAATAAAAACTCTAACACAGACTGAAGAATATAGAAATACTTTAATTAACAGTCCACTGAAGCTACCAAGAGAAAATCTAACCAGAAGACTGCTGGTACATAAACAATTCTTTAAACATACAATCCAAACATATTTTGATGCATCTTAGAAATCACTTATAAAATATCATAGGTCCTTTAATAATATTACTATAAATACACAAAAGAAAAAAGCTGTACAGGCTGAAGGATAAACAACTTTTCAGAATAGAAACTTCACTACAAGCAGTAACATCCAGTCATATGATGACTAAGGACTAAAGAACAATGTGTACATCAACAGGACTTCTTCACTCTTCCACTCATCGCTCCATTCTTTGGTCTGTCCATCCCAAAGATCCCCATCCATCATCCAGCTGGAGATCTTGCTCGGCTCATTCTGCTCACAGTCTCTGCAGTGCCACACACATTCACACACTTTCACACTCAGACACATTCAGTTCACAGACCCACTCAACACACTCGCTCAGCGTCTGGACAGGTCACCTCCTGTGAGGAAGAGAAACAGCGAGACTGATGGAATCATAACTTCATGGTTAGCATGAATCAGGAAGAAAAATGCTGCCGCTGCAGGAGAGACGAAATTGACTATCTGTGGAGCATCTTAACAGCAGGACTTGATATATCCTTCTGTGTGGGAGTTTCTATATTGAAACCGGGCAAAAGAATCATAACAGAATCAAATGCATGAGAAGTGTTAAAGCGTGCATTTATAACACCAAACAGCTGTTAAAAGAGAAACTTGCAGGCTGGAGACTCAAGTGAATCAATGTGCAGGAAAATGATTCACAAAGTTGATTTTCTGGAGCTATTTTTGTAAGTGTTCATGGGAAAAATAGGCGCAGTTTGCCGGGTAACACTCGTCTATCTGCTCCCTTCTCCCACCAGATTATCTGCAGAGGTGATGGATGACACAAAAGATAAAAGTACAGATGGCCAAGGAGGGAAACTCATAGCTATTAATAGAATACAAAATTTTTCTCCCTACAAAAGCTAACATCGTCAACATGAGCAGAATCAGGTTTTTAATGTAGATGTTAGGGTTGTTACTTCCACAGGACTCATTGGCATTGACAGCTCAGAGCATGAAACCTGAGAGTAATCACACCTGTAAAGTGAGGGACAGCACAGTGTTTTTGTAAAACACTAACAGAGTCTAAGGCTAAACCTGCTCATTTACAGTTTTTTATATGGACTTCTACTCTCTCTGTTTGCAAAGAAAATTCCTGTTCAAACCAGAGGTGTTTCTGACCACATCTGTCCCCCCTATAATGTAGAAATGGCTAAAAAAACAGGCCCAAAACCAGGTCAAACCAGTAGGAGGTGATAACGTGTTTGGAATAGAATCAATTACCTTCACTGTCTAAATGAATCAAGCTGATACCTCAAAAACCACTGAGACCACTCAAGTAATTATAAGGCTTTTATTCCACTATTTGCTGATTAATTGGAAAATACAGATAATGTATTAAAAACGAACCTGGTCTATTGGGGCTGTAAACAAACACTGAGAGGCGATGGTGGAAAAAAGAAGGTATTACTAGACAGAAACTACTGTCTTGTTGCCTCTTGATCCTCATTAAAACTTTATACAGCTTGACAGGCTGTTCAATAAAAGAATTAACACACTTGAGGTTGTGTTGTTGCTCTGTAAATTGACACTGGCACGATTGTCTTTTCCTGCAAACACGTGTCTTTCACTAAATCACAGCAGCACTGATTTTCAGAGCAGTGTCTGAAGTTGCTCTTCATGTAATTTTTCCATCCTTATGATCTTGTCCATTACAGTCTTGTGTTTATAGAGTGTGTGTAGATGATACTTTGTGCAAAAGTGTGTGTTTGTGTGTATCCACACACTATCAAAGATTGATTGCTGTATCGACCGAAGCCGTCAGACGTGATGTCCGAGTGTGTGTAGTGCTGGAGGAGAATATGAGTGGGGGGATGTTCTGTGTGTCCTGTGTGGCTCCATCCAATTAACTAACGCAATCAGCCATGTTGATGAATGGATTAGCGCATAATTGCTTCAGAGGTGGGATCCTTGATTGAATTATTCATGGTGAGCAAAGGCAAACGTATGTTTCGCTGTGATTACGCTGGATGTGCCTGTGTGAATTTGTGTAAGTGTATGTATGTCAGTGACTCTGTGTGTGTTTGTGTTTGTGTGACTGTGTCAGCTTAGTGTTAATGGAAAGTGACTATAACAATGTAACAGGTAATTTAAAATAGAAAAAAATAACAACCTCATTTATTTTAGAGTTGAAGTGCTGAGCTAACCCCAAGCCCTGCTGCCACCTGATGTGTCACCTGCGCTGCATGTTCATGGTTTTCTGCATCAGTGGAAAAACATAACAAGCTGCACTCTGTCGTGACCAGAATGACCACAGTCATGTTTGAACACCTGCTGTGACATCGGGCACTGGGGTGTGGCCCAAACCTTCAACAGGCCTAAAGGTTGCAGCTAAAAATAAGCAGAGTCCTGTTCTTTAGAGGTGAGCGACAGAGCTGATGTAAAAGATTAATCTGATACTGGGATTATTCAGTTTTTAAAACTGCTTTCACGTTGATTTTAAGCTCCTCACAGAACAAGAACGCCTCAGTGATATCACCCATTTGTGTCGAGAGAGGAGTTTTGAAGCCTATCAGTAGCAGAATTTCTTGATCCAAATAAAAATTTGAGAGATTAGAAAATCTGAATCCACTGTTTATATGGCTGCAAAATCAAATAATCCAATCATGACGTGTGTATACATGCACCAAGTTTTATTCAGATTAGAAGCATTTGGACATGCCGAGCTGTATTTACGCCTGTGCTGTCAGCAAAAGTGGCTCACTTTGTCCAATTCAGGATTTTACCCCTTGTTGAATATTGTCACTAGATGGCGCCCTTGCATACTTATTTTACTGTTCTGTCAAAAGTTGCACTGTGCGTGCAGATGTGACATCATTACGCTTTATGTAGGCCTTGTTATGTTATTGGAGGAGCAGACACGGCACCTACGTTTGTGTTTTATGCCGGAGTGTTGATAATGCAACCTCCTGAACTGGCCTCAGTAAATAAGACAAAGGCTTAAGAGTAAAGACTGAGTCAGGTAAGAGAGTCATGATAGCAACGAGTGTTTATATGGATGTGTTTCGGAATAATGATCGGCATCAACCACCCCTCTAGATCGGAATACAATTTCCTTCTGATTGAGTAAAATCGGTCAGAATCTTCAGAATCTTTGATCAACATGTTTACATGATGCATTTTTATTCAGATCGGGCATTTATTCCGATTACTTGCGCCCATGTAAACGCAGCTAGAGATGGTCATCATATTGGAAAGGATGACTTAACCTTACTGGAGGGTGACCAAGAAAGACTAAGAGGTGAATGTACCTTTTTGTCATTGAAATCAGTGGTCTTTTTTTGTTTTTATTTTGTACAGTTTCAGTTCATTATGTCATATATATCTTGTTTTTATTCCACTTTTATGTCCTCTAATTTCTGAGAAAACATTCATTCCTATTTGGTGATTTCAGTGACTTTAACTCAATATTTCTTTTCTCTTGAAATGCTTTATTGACAGTAGTTTTACTGCCTCTGTGATTTGAACTCAATATTATTGTAAATGAGGGTAACCCTTCGCTGATTTCTGGAGTATAAATAAAGATTGAATGAAAATGACACTCAACAAACTGCAGATTTGAACACTTCTGCATCAGCTTCATTTGTCAAGACTTTGGGATTCTTCTTGATCATTATTTGGGACTTATTGAAATAGGCTATTTTTCTTTGAAATCTTTTTATTGGCTAAAATGTTTTACACACTACGTCAAGGGCTGTTTCCTCTGTGAGAGGTGAGGAAAAAAAGGGGTATCATGATAAATGCCAACCTGATATATTCATGATAAGCTTTTGGGCATAAATTTCCCGTCACCAAATTCACAAGTACCTGTGCCCTCAAGCCTGTCCTGCATTTTAAATTTTACAGATATCTGGGGGGGCATTTTTGCACTTAATTGACAAGAAAGCCTCAAAGTGATGAGAAATGTGGAGAAGGGTGAAAGGTTTCGACCAGACATGATCACTGCAGGGCTTGGAAATTGATCCTACAACCAGTGCAACAGGGACGAGGGCATCATGAGGAACCTGCCCTGGAGCATATGCTGCTTCATCGCCTATTCAAACTGTAGTAAAACCAGAGTTTACAGAAAAAACAACATGCTGTGTTGAAGAAGACCTGAGGATTGCTTTTGGGACACTAAACTCATGAGGAAATAAATCAAATGATACACTGGTGTAATTTCAAGCACTCATTGATTTTCTGCGTCCTGGGGGGCTCTGAGCCATGATGCTGATGGCAGTTCTGAATTGACTGCATATGCATATTACTTTCATGGTTTGCAGCCCGCTGATAATGTGCTGTGTTTCTCAAGATGGCCTTGGCCGCTTGTGATCCCTCTGAGATGACAGTAAAATAATAACATGTTAGAGTATTTTAATCTCACTGGGATTCTGGCTGCTTGTAACATCAGTGATAGGATCTGCATATCAGCAAATTAACACCTACTATGATGTTGAATCTTAAGTCATGTCCTCCTTTTAAAACCAAGGAGATAAATTCTCTTATGTTCAACAGCTTAGCATAAAAGGGATATTCTGGCGTAAATTTAAGTTATGGTTAAACACATTGTAAAACCGAGTTAGACACCCCCTCGAGAGATGAATGTTGCCAACAGCTTTCTTCTCACAGCAGTCTATGTTTCCGCGTGCAAACCTCAAGAAAAAAGCCACTCTTAGCCACAAATAATGCTCAGAACAGCACCTAACTTCATCAACAGTACATATAGGGTCCCAGCTATAGTATTAGCCACCAAACATCTTTTTAGCTTTGCCTGGTTTATTTAGCAAAGAGGCTAAGCACAACTCACCCAATCTCCTCCAGCAGCCGCTTGTTTGTGGTTGAGCCCTATTTGTGACTTTTTGGTTGAGTTAGACCGCTGTGTATTGCTATCATGTGGTCGTTACTTAAGTTGGTATAACTAGAGAAGTAAGCAGTTGGCAACATTCATCTCTTGAGGGGGGTCTAACACAAAGTTACGGTGTTTGAACTTACATTTACACCGGAATATCCCTTTAAGTATACAATTAAAGCAACTACTTGTTTTAAAATTTCATGTTAAGGGCAGGGGAATCATATACTGACCTTCATTAGTTAATCAACCTTGAAGAAAAAGGTGCAGTTCTGTATTTTGTCAGGTGTTTTCACTGAATTCACTGACACTTGTAATGATGTTATCCTATGAGAATAGCTGTAAACATTGCCCCTATAGATGTGCCTGTATTTTTTTTTTTCAGACCTATTCCCCATTTTTCTCATTTTGAGAACATACAGAGCACATCCATGTCATGTCTCTGAGTCTGCTGGGAGCCTGAGGTATGTGCAAACATGTATACTCTGCAGACAATTTTACATTTATTTAAATTCTGCCTGCTCACAATGACATGAGGAATGCACATGCAAATCCTCACGGCCACATTCATTATTTCCCACCTTGGCAGCTGGTGCACTCGCAGCTGTGGATGACGGGTAGGACGACCGGCTCGCTTTCTCCGCTCTCACACTGCAGGCTGAGGAAACGGACCGGGTTGTCAGGGTCCAATCGGTAACTACAGCACTCACACACTGACTGCAGGTAGGGTTCCTGCAGAGACATAAGGTGGGAGAGAAGAGGGGATGAAATGATGGAGAAAGATAAGTAAAGACAGGGAGGAGGAGGAGGAGGCGGGTGTAAGAAGAGCCAGAGGGATAAGGTGGTGTGAGCCAATTAGGAGAATGGAATATGCTGGTTAGGGGGTGAAACTCAAGGTAAAGAGGTTGTAAGAAAATAATGGAGACGGAGAGAAGAGGAAGTAGAGAAAAGAGAGAAAAGCAAAGAAGAGGAGGAATGTGAAATTAAATTAGGAAGTGTGAGAGTAACAGCAGGCAAGGGAAGAAATAAGAACCTGCCAACCTGCTATGAAACCAGAATATGAGATGATATATACTGCAGTCTACATTCTTGCATACAGAGAGGCTCTTTAAAGAAAGAAACACCTGCAAGACATCAGCTGACATTAAAATAAATGAATTTCCTGTGCTGTATCCCAAACATTGGGGACACCACAGTATGCTGCCTTTAACTACATAACAGATGGGGCAGGTTTGTGTAGGCTAAAAAAAAAAAACGGTTGCACATTTAACAGCTGGACACCTGAATTCTGGGCCAAAAAGAGATTTTGTTTTTTTTATTCTAAAAAAGAAGAATAAGGGGGAAAAAAAAAAATTCAAGTCCTAACACAACTATCACATCTTTCCAAGGTTGATTCAAAGACGATCTGCAACTGAGAGGATGTAATTTCACAAAAAGATTTTTTAAAGCAGTGTTGAAAGATTTTCATAGCGGTTTGCTTCATCCTTCCACAGCACCTGAGCTGTACAGCTGTGGTCCAAAAACAACATTTAGCCACAACTTTTCATCTGTTTCTGTCAGACCATCTATATCCCTGACGTCTAGATTTATACAGTTACTCTGTGAATGCATACGTGTAACAATGTGTGAGTGGTTGCCCGAGCAACATTCCTGTTCTAGGTTTTTATTTTCTTAATGGTTTAATGTTTGATTGCTGTGAGGTGTGTTTGGTGTATGATGGATCGATTGATTTTATTTCTGTATTACTATGATTATTTCTTCTGTGTTTTTATCCTTGATTCAAAATACATTGTGACGAAATATGCTTTGAAAATAAAATTGCTATAGCTCTTTTAGCTCTTTGTGTTAATGTTCATTTGCTTGGACTAGCACAATTAGCGTGAATTAGCTACATTTCAGGTACTTCCACAAAATGGAAAAAAAAATGTCACAGTTTCAGGACATACAACATGATAGTATACAGGACACCACATGCACAGAAATGTAGTTTTACATAAAACATAGACACTACTGTTACATTGTGAATGATAGAGCCACGCACAATAAGCTGGTTAAAATGAAAGATCAGCCCAAAGCCCTCAAGAACGTCATGAAGAAACGAGTGTAAAAATGTATTAAAGAATTTTTGAGTGTTTTTTTTAAGGTGACGAGGTTTGTTCCAGAATGTAAATCTTTGTTTTTATCTAGACAATATCATATAGCCTATTTAAAACATAAAAAATGAAAAACGTTAACATCATCAATGTTTTAAATATTAACCTTGCATGTTATGTTGAAGCAATGGAAAAGAGGAGGTTTTCTGTTTCCCTAGAAAACTGTTTCCCTTTCCAAACTTGTTTTTACAAGGTTTAGCTGAAATCAAATCTGACATAAGCACATAATTTTTTAGAAATTCATATAATGTTCATAGATTCATATCAGGGTCAACTTTTTGAGTTTACTAGTACTCTAAAGGAGCTTCTTTGGAATTACAATTGAATTAAAAAGATGACTAATCTAGCTCGTAACACTCCCATCAACAGGTAATATTTATGGCCCCTGACGCATGAATGTTTATTTGTTTTACTGAAATAGTGGGACCTCCTCTATTAAGAGCCCTTTATTTACACCCGCAGAGAGTTTAAAAAAGCCCCTCAAAGCTCAAAAACCTTTTTGGGCACAACTTTAAGAATCACATATGGTTATATATCTTTTTTACTCTTCAAAAGTGAAACCCAGCCTCAGTAGTTTCAATAACAGAAGGCTGCCTCTTTAAAATATATTTCACAGGTTCAATTAGTCTGGGAAAAGAACCAAGTAGGAGGTTGTGGAAAAGCACAATGTGTACTTGCAAAGCATGATGGATGATAGAGGGAGGTCAGAGGAAGGTGGCGGTCCAGAATCACAAAGTCAAAACACCTCCAGCTTCGAAACAGCGGGTATTATTAGTCGAACACTTTGAAAAGTACATAGTGTGTGTGTGTGTGCCTGCATGCACCACTAAATACTTCAGCAGGTGGTGTCGAAAGAACATGTGATTTATCTGAATTAATTGCTGCTGCCCCCAGTCTTCAGCTGATCAATCAAAAGGAAACTTCTCAGCGCTGCCTAGTTGTCAGATACAAACCCTGGTTGCCACAGTAACGGGAGGTAACGACACATTTGGCCGAGTTGATGTTTATTTTTGCTTATCTGACTGGCCCTGTTTTTAAAATGGAGATTTATTGAAACCAAAGATAAACAAAGTCACCATGGCGATGAAGTAATGAAGAGAAAAAGACAAAAAAGGAGACAAGAGGAGAAAAGAATCACTCACATGTGACCCCTGCAACCAGACTCATGCTCAGAACATCTATATTTAGATCACTGGTGACTCAACTGCTGAATTATGTATTTTTGTTTACCTGCCTTCATGTCATCTATGTGAAAGGTTCTTTAACTGTAACTTAAGTTGACACCAGTCAGAGACTGTTAGCTTTTACCTACAGGTGTCTGAGTGGTCTGTGTTCATCTGGAAAATGCAAGATTAAAGCTGATTTACAGGCTGTAACAGGCCACATGTTTAAGTTCATTTTGTTCTGGAAAATTCTATTATCAGACTGATGCTGGAGGGATGTACTGTGGTTGAGATTAATGAGTTGGTGAGCTGTGATGTGACTATAAAGCAAGGATCCCTCATGTTACAAAGGTAGCTCTTTTTTAATCTGTTTATAACAGTGAGGAACCTTATCGGCCCAGAAGGAGATGATGTACAAAGTTTCCAATGTAAATTATCTAAAGGACAGAGCTGCTCTCTTTCTGGGTAAATTATTCTACACGCTGTAAACTCTGAGAAAACCAAGAGTCTGCACAGGTAGAATAAGTAATGGACAAAAACTTGCTCAATCCTGCTTCAGTCGGTGCTGTATGATCAGGAACATTAACTGCACTTGTAAATGAGACAGTTCTCTTTCTTTTGAGGTCTCTCTGATGGAAAATGGTCCCAAAGAAGACTTATTTTACTTGCTTTCACCTCTTATTATTTCAGTCTGGGACACCTGCGGAGTAGCTTTGCATGATCTGCAGCTCAAAAAGAGATCCCTATTTATCTGTGCGTGCTAACCAGGACAAATAAGCCACTGCCTGTAACACTTTGATTCATTAAATGACAACTAACCATGTCTTCTTGGAAAATGTCTGAGGCCAGTTGATATCACCCACCGAGCTTTCCATTATACCTGCTATTGTTGAATTATCTACAGTTTTGTGACTTGTGGCTCTGAGCCTTTATAGATGGAAAACTCCAGCTGAGATGTGAATCTGTCTGGTACATGGCCTTTGTGTACAAAGGAGTCAGCAGTGATGTGGCGAGCACAAACAGCTGCACTGTGGCTGTTGATGTCCTGAAAGTATAAAAACTTCACATTGTCTCCTGCTGCCTTAAGAAAAATAAATAGCTGTGACCCTTTTCCTTTTTGACCAAGAGAAAAAAACTTCTGAGCAACTATCTGATTCAACAAAGTACAGCACAAAGGAAAAAACTGAACAGTGAAACTCCCAGGTGAGGCTGTCCTTTCACATTGTCCTTTTACAATTGCAGAGCCAGATATCAGGTCCAGGCCTGGGACAAGCTGTTCAGGGAACCAGGAAAATACATCCAGGAAAGATGCCAACATTATAGAGAAAGTACACCCTTATAGGTTTAATACGAACAGTAAACATGGTAACATCATGTTACACGCCTAAAGGTCTCCTCTATCTGTCCTCCTGAGCGGTGATTTCCACTGTGTTCACCCTAGACCACAACCCACAGTTCCTCTGTTTCTCTTTCAAGTACCAACTATTTTAACTTTGCGTCATTCCCAATCCTGTTAGCTATCTGTACAGTAGTTGAGCTCAGTCTGAGCTATCTCTGATAGTTCTGAGGCACTGCCATGACCAATTCACCTGAAATTGTGTCACCTACCTCCACTTAAAACTTGTCTGAAAGTTTGAACTCTTTCCAATCAAACCTGCACTCCACGAAGGTCCTTTTAGAAAGAGGTGCTGCCAAGATAGTATGTGCCAAACTATACACCAGCAAACCCTGGCTACTTGCACCCTATATTTGTATATATGCATCAGGTAAGAGTAACACATTGAAATTTACACAGCAAACGTCCATACACAAAGAGAATGGAGAAAACCTAAATCCACTTTTTGCTTGCTTTTGTTATGCAAACAAGCTTGTTTTGTTCTATTCGTTTACAAGACAATAGATCACTGATTAATATATCAATTAATTAGCTAATTGCATCATTCAAATATTAAAAAGACTCCATTCTTTCCATCCGATCATTACAGTTTAAAAGCTGTATGCTGTGCAAAACTCAGTTTTTTTGGAAAACAGAAAATAACAACACCCTCTTTTTCAGGAACACACTCAATTCATTATCTCTGATTGAGGACAAAGGACTTACATTTTTTAGAGCAAGCAGCTGCAATGATCAGCCTTGTCGAATTTGCTTTGTTGGTTTTGCTCCAGGGGAGGTACGACAGAAAATTTGACAACACAATAAAACCTGTGGTGATAATCAAGTCTATTTTGTTTCATAGTGTGAGGACATTGGTTAAAACGGCAAGCTTTGTCGGAATATGAAAGAACAAATGAGTTTCATTACTTTTTTGGCACTTTTCACTGCCTGTTTATAAGTCTGAGAAATGGTTTGCTTATAATGGTGTATTAAATCTAAACTGTAGAGTCTGAAACTGCATGAAATTGACTGAGTGAATAAATCACAATCAGCAGCATTTAAGCTGATTTCCTTTGGTCCACTTTGTTTCCTGTATGGATTTCTATTGTGTTAACAGTTGTCTCTAATGCTGAAGTCAACACCAGTCTATGTTGGCTTATATTTAGACTGTAATATCTTCATTGTGAGTGTATATACAGTACGTCTCTTTTTTCCATACCTCCAGGATGACATCAGTCCTGGACAGACAGCGTCCCCTGCAGAAGCTGACCTCCACGTTGTCAAGTCGACAGTCTCCCTTGGTGATGTTCCTGACCTGTACGTACCGACGACACTCAGGTACGGGCTCGCCTGCCAGAAACACAGGGCGGAGGCAGAGGAGAGAGGGAAGGGGAAATCGTTGAATTCAGACTGTGAGAACTCAAGGCCAAAAACTGGAGAAAGTTTCATTTTAGTCTTTTGTGTTTGCATGAAAAGGGAAGAAAAAGACAAAGGCAGAGTAAGAGCCAGAGACTTCTTTCCAGAGAGCGCAGTGACATTGCCAGACTTCGTTGCAGCATGTGACATTTCCTCCACTGGGAAACAGATTAAAGCCCCAGTGTAGGTTCTGCAATGTAATCTCACACTAATTGGGAACTGCAGCACTTGGCTTTTAGCGTCCTTTATAATGAACTATATAACACACAGAGATTCAAAGTAGTGATTGGAGGATACATGGAACACAGGAGACTGCTGTGAGATTCTCATATGCATAAGATACAGTGCATGCTTTACATTAAGACTTTTTATTAGATCACTGTAATTAGAACACTGTATTAGATCACAGTATGACAATGTATTCAAAATGCTGCTACAGAAATCCTGCCAAAGAAACAAAAAAATAGGACAAAGTTACTCCAATCCTCCAATTACCCAGAGGATTACTTTGAAAATCTCTGCTTCTGAGTAAAAGTCTACTAGTGACTCAGCGTCCAAACTCATCTCTGACATGCTTGGCATATCTGGGACCCGGAGGGCCGTCCCAAGAGTTAGAACAAAACTAGAGAAGCAGGATTTTGTTATGAAGAAGGACAAAACTGGAAGAAACTCCCAGATGATTTCAGACTAACCTCAACGCCATCCACCTTTCGCTCTGAGGTAAAAATGTTCCATCTTTATTCTGCCAAGTGTCAACTTTACTTACATACTGCCAAAAAGTTTCATGCTATTTTTTTTCACATTTGTTGGATAGAAGAACTGAAGATAGACAGATAGATAGATAGATAAATAAATGTGGGGAGTAAAGGGCAGGGGAAGACATATAGAAAGGGGTGATGGCCAGAAGTTAAACCAGTGACTCTCGCAACAGGGGGCTTTTGTCTCTGTGCATGGGGTGGGTCCTCAAAGTCAAGCCAAATGGGCACAAAGCTACATCTTTATCATTCTGAACCATGCTCCTTTGCACCTCTAATGAACTCTATAAATAATTTTATTACTTCGACTGAAAATCTGTCTTTCATTTCATTTGCCTACCTTCAGTTGTTCCATTAGTTTTATGCAACCATGGATGAAAATGCATTATTATATAACATGGCAGTGAGAGAGATGAGATACAAAAAGATCATGTCATAGTCATGAATCTGGCTTGAAGATGAAGACGCTCACATCTTAAAGTATGACAGTGTAGCTTTTGTGTATCATATTCTTTGTTTTGATCAAATTTAATATTTAATTCTACCTCAAACATAAACAGTCACCAAGAAGGTTTTACACCAGTTTTCTTTCCTGTGTTGTTACTAACCTGGAAACTGCTTTCTACAGATTGGACAGCAGCTGCCTGGTTCCTCCACCTTGACCTCCCCCTGAAGGAGAGATAACCCAGATAACATGGAGGTGCCTGTTAAATATTTCTTCAGTCAAAGGCATAAAGGAATATTATTTGGACCATGACGACTTCAAAAATAAAAAAATAAAAACATTTCTTTGGACAATCACAGTGAGCAAACATTGATTTAACAGCAAACTTTTCCTGAAACAGCAACCAAACTTAGTGTCTGAGCAATCATTTCATCAATGCACAAACATCAGACACAGCAGAGGAAAAGATGGTGTTTTCCAAAAGGCAGCAACTCTGCAGTATCTTTCACTTCTCTAAAACCCATTTGGGATACTTTGAGAACATTTTATCTGCTTTTTTGCTGAAAAGGCAGATCCGACTAAAGAAAGGTGAAAAACCTTCATTTCTAAAACCTTTATGTACTGTACAATTTCCAGTTAGTTTGAGAGGCCCCTTTGGACTAAATGGCATTTTTCTCCATTTAGAAATAGGACACTTTCTGTCATTTAGGTTTCTGCATCTTCCCACTGCAAAAAATGGTGCTCTGCCTTTTGGTACTGCAGATGAAATTTCCTATATTGGATGAAGAATGGCAAAAAGACAGCTATTTCTAGGTACAACTAAGTCCGTAGTGGTCACAGTTTGTACCCATACTTTGTATAAGCAGGATCAGGCCCCAAACAGCCATAATTAAACAGTAGTAGTTGTCTGGGATGTCTGTGCATTGTTTCATGGTAATCAGGATGGATGTTGAGACATTTGAATGGAGAGAAAAAAGAGGTGAACTGTGTATAAAATCAATTTTAAAAAATACACTGGCATCATGGCAAAAAAGGCTACGGTTCATGAGATGTACTAATTTTTATAATTTGTCAAACAAGAGTAAAAATTGAAGTATTCATGAGATCCAGCACAGTAGAGAGCAGAATAAAAGAAGGGCACAGAGACACACTATCACACTCACTTAACAGGAAGGGAAAAGAGCAGGAATTAAAAAGACAAAAAGTCACATTTAGACCAAAAATAGCGAGAGAGGGAGACAGTGACATAAGGACGCGGAGGACACAGACAGAGGCAGCAAAGTACTGGAGCAGAGAGAGATCCAAAACAGTCCAAAGACCGGCAGTGTGTCCCGTGGTGTTCCCGTCTGAGAATAGCTGCTGCTAGCATGCAAACTCTGACACCTACAGAAAAACACTTTTCCTAACCAGTCACCCTCAGGACTTGTCCTCCCACTCCTCACACCGCCCCGAGCCACCCCTCAGGGAAGGGAGGAGCTCTCTCATTTGAAGAGTGGGCGGTCACAAAGGAACCACTTTGAAGTGCTTTAAGTTAAGATGCTTTTGGTGTCTGAGTGTCTGTGTGATGCAGAAGGAAAAACAGATTCCTGATAAGTTAAAAGGAAAGGATACTTGGTATTACAGGTGAAGAGCAGTCTAATGTGTGTTAAGGACATGCTATGAATCATTTCTATAAAGGCGCTGAGCAAACAAAAGACACAAGAAGTCAGTGTTTGAGAGGGATTACAATGAAGTATCTACCACATGGCCTCTAAAGTCTTCTACAACCTGTGCACAAAGAACAGAAGGAGATAAAAACAGGAACATCGTGGGAGTAATCAGGTAGGTTATCAGTGGTATTATTAACGAGTCAGGCCTAAAACATTGTTATTATAAACAGATCTGATAAACTCCACAAAGAAACTTCAGTATTGGATTAGCTAATGCTCGCCCTCTGACAGCAAATAACATGGATTTCACTGATTGCAGCAGCTGATACTCGTCTGTTGCCTCAATGAAATAATGACAAGATGGTGAGCCCCATTTTTAAACTTCCTGAAGGGAACTTTGGTGAACAAAAACACACTTACTGGAGCTCAGTGTTAGTTTTTAATTACCCATCATATTATGACATTTTTCTTTTGATCGCATTGCTGTTCTAGTGATCGGCACATTTGTCTCAATGGTAACATGAGATTATTTTAAGTTTTTGAAAGTTAAAAGGTTTTTGATGGATGTGCAATTACTGAAAATGTTGTCGCCTGGGGGTCTGATTCACAAACAGATTGCGTGTGTCCACTAAACCTCTGCAAACAAGACAAAAGACATTGTCTAATGAACAAAGCACACACAAAAGCTTAAATTTGCTCCACAGACTCTACTGCAGAACATGTAATTTCTCTGGGTGCCAGTGTCCCTTTAACTGAGCCATGATGCAGCAGGAGCAAATCTTGCCCCTTTCTGTGCAAATGAACCTCACTGCAAAAATAGCTAGCACACAAACCATGGTGCTGTTGATCCCACACAGTTAAAGGGACATTTTTACCATGCTGAGAGTCGCATTCGTACAGCAGTTTCACACTCAAACTCTTCTGTGTAGTGATGTTATGAGATGTGCCGAGGCTTCGGAGCGTGTGTCGAGTAATGCAGGGGGCGTTTCCGCGAAGCGTGTATCGAGGCTTGCTTCATCTAGGGGTGGAGCCAAAAATGATGACCAGGTTATTGTTTAGGGAAGTGGTTTGGATTTTGCTGTGAGGTTTCACAGCTATATAGACCCCTCAGGCTCCATTCAAATGTGGGTTGTTGAAGGAGAGTTGCAGTCCGTCGAGAGTTTGGATAGAGTTTGAAGAGTTTGGATACTAGAGTTTGGATAGTGTTTGGATAGTTTGGAGACAGTTTAGATAATTTGGAGATCGTTGAGATAGTTTGGAGATAGTTTGGAGAGTTTAGGGAGAGAGAGAGATTTAGGAGAGTAGGAGAGGTGATACTATGTAGCCAGAGAGGAAGAGGAGGATTTCCCCTGTGTGGGAACACTTTGATTTGATAACTCCTAACAAGGTATGCTAAATCCAACATTATTACAGATGCATAATTTTTGCTTATCAAGAAATATATTTCACGGTTTCTAATTTTATTCAAAGGCGAGCTGTTTATTGTGTTCTAAGGAGTTGGGGTACAATAACAACATCTCATCCATGCTAAGGCATTACCGTGCCTTGCATGAGAATAAGGAGGAAACTGTGGTGAGACGCCTCTTCTTCCTGTTTTATTTTGGTTTAACTTCCCATTTTCCTTGTGTTCCTTGTCTGGCTTGACTGTTGTTTCAGTGCACTTTCCCTTCCCCCGGTCACTGAGGCTGAGAGAGACTCCACACCTGCGCTGCATTGGCAATCAAGCCCCTTGAAGATGCCAGCAGTCCTCAGTCCTCAGTCTCAGCGCCTGAGTATTGTCTTCACTCCTGAGTGGTACAGATGCTTCTCCTGGCCTTCTCTCCCAGATATTTACTTGTGACTTTTTGCTCCCTGTGATCCCTTGTATGTCTTCTCACCTCCTTCTCCTCTGTTTCTCCACAGTGTCTCCAGCCCACACAACAGCCAGCCAGCAAACCGGACTTTCTTCCTTGTCTTTTTTTCCCAGAGTTGGAAATACATCTTTAATTTGCTATCTGCCTCTGTGTCTGCTTCTGGGTCCACAAGATACGCCACAGGAACTGGAGCTTCATCTAGCCAAGGTAAGTCATAACAATATTACAAAAACACTATCAAAATTTTTCCATGTTTACTTTTGTTTATTGTGCAAATAAAGACAAGTAACACTGTATTTATGATGCCCTGGTCTCCATGATAGTGAAGGACACACAGCCCTTCAGCATTGTGGAAGATGTTGGATTTAGGGCATTTGTGTCCAAATTGGATCCTAAGTATGTTATCCCTATCAGGCAGGTATGTATAGGTGCATGCATGAAACAAATGAGTACTTAATTGTATGCCTAACAATTCAAACAGATTAAGTATTTTATATATTTTCCATTAGGCTCTGAAGGCCATGGTGGAGGCCAAGTATGAGGCAGCGAAGGAGAAGGCTAAGGCTAAAGTTGAAAAGGTGGCTGCTGTTAGCCTAACCTCTGACATGTGGACATCCATCAACATGGATGCCTACCTGGCTGTAACATGCCATTTTGTGGATGGAAAAAGCCAGGCTCAGCTCAGTGCTGTTTGAGGTGCAAGTATTCCCCCAATCACACACTGCTGAAAACATAGCTTGTGTGAAAGCCTCCCTGATGGAGGAATGGGGAATCACCAATAAGGTAACATGTATGGTTACTGATGGTGCTCCCAATATGGTTGCGTGTGGGAAAGAGCTGAAGCTTTGGCACCATATTGGTATTGCACATGCCCTCAATCTGATGCCCCGTGCTTTCCGGCATCCGGGCTAAAGAAAGGAAGCTAGTTGGCTTCTTTAGAAGCATCACCACTGCTAAGGTATGGTCATTCCCTTTATTCCAATTTATAATAACATCAATAGTTGTGTTCTTTCTGCAGCTATCTAATGGCCTACTCATCTGTGTCTTTAAAGGAGAAGCCTACACAAGTGCAGTTTCAGCTGGAGATGGCAACAATGAAGCTAATACAAGAAGTGGAGACCAGATGTAATAGCACTTTTGATGCTGCAACGTTTGGTGGAGCGAAGGGAGCCAGTTGGAGCAGCGTTGGCTGGGCTTCAACACGATATGCACATGATCACATCAGATGAGTTCAACATTGTTGGACGGTGCCTTTCGTTGCTGTCTCCCTTTTTATGATGCCACTGTCAACCGAAGAAAATGTGTCTGCCTCCAAAGTTGTCCCCCCTGATGAAAATGCTGGTGCAAAACCTTCAGGAGTAAATGACAAAGCCAGCACCTGCAGTGGCATCGGAAATGGAGACCAGCTCATCAGGCAGCTATGGGAGAAGCTTTATACTTTGCAGTCAATGAGCATCATGTCCCTTGCTACACTCCTGGACCCCCGATTTTAAGGTTATGGGATTTTCTTTACTGAAGCAGTAAAGCGACTGACATCAGAGTGTGCTGACGTTGTAAGGGCACAACAAAGCAGAGAGGAAATTCCCGAGGCCTCTACCTCTCATGATGTCACTGGAGGTAATCTGTTACTTTACATTTCGACATCATTTATTCCTATAAGAACACTTACTAACATGATCTGTGGTTTCCTCTTAGGTGGCAAATTGTGGCATCATTTGGACACCAGCATCATGGAGGCAAGAAGGTGTCAAAATGTTACAGCAGATGCCACTGTGGAGGTCCAGCGGTACCTTTCAGAACCACACATAGGATGACTGGAAAACCCTCTGGAGTACTGGGAGAGGCAAAAAATTCTGTACCCAAATTTACACAAACTTGCACTTGCCTTTTTGTGCACACCGGCATCTTCTGTGCCTTGTGAGGGGGTCTTCTCTAAGGCCGGAGAAATTGTGTTTAAAAAAAAAAAAAAGAGATTGTTTCACAAGTCTGTGATGCTTAAATATCGTGATGCCCGGCTGTTTAAATCTCCGACCTTTGCTGAATTCATGAGCATCATGAATTCAGCTAAGAGATGTCATATGTGAAGTGTTCTCAGCACGCAGAACTGAGCTGGACACATATCTCGCCATTATTTCTGATTCAATAAATCAAAATGATAAATAAGTAGATCAATAGATTTATGTTCAAGAGAGAGATGCAGCAGATGATGATACTGTGGAAACAGAGTCAGCTCCCCGCGAAACGTGGGCATGCTCATCTTGTTCAAAGCCTATGGTTCAGTACATGCAAGAACCTTATCCTATAATATCCCCTGTTCACACCTTTTAACTGTGCCCTAAAACTGTGGCTACAGGCCAACCAACAAGCTTCTTCTAAGCCTACAACTTGGCAAAACCAAGTTACTGCAGGGACAGTTATCTAAAAAAGCAGCACGCCCAAGATCCACCCGCCTTGTAAAAAAAGAGGAATACAGCTGTTTACTCTATCAAATATCCCTGAGCTGGGGAAGGAAATGGCAAAGCATCCCAACTGCTGTTGTGAATTATTTGATAACAGGACTGGTTCAGGGGTTCCTAGCAGGTTTGGTGGCCAGCCACTGGCCAGCAAGCAAGAGCCTCTCTCTGCCACCGAAGAAGGGAAACCTATATCCAGATCATGGTTTCTGCTCACCTCTGCCTGCTCTGCCAATCCTGCTTGCTCCCACCCGAGCGCGACTCTACCCATAGATGCAGCTGCAACGGCATCCTCCATTGTCCCCGTCTCAACACTCAAGGCTACGGTCAACCGTTCTCATCAGCCTATGAACGATACCTCAGGCCTGAGGCTCAAGAAATGCTTATGCTCAATTAACTAGTACTTTGACACCAGTACTTTGAAAAATGCTGCTGCGCCATAATTCTGTCCCATATATATTGTATTCTTAAGCATATTCCCAACAGGCTGCTTCAATAAGACAAAAAGACTCTAGCTGGTCCATCACACCGCTGAAGTGCACTCACTGGGACTCAGACCACCATTATCAGAAAAATGCTGCTGCACCATAACTCTGTCCCATATATATTGTATTCTTAAGCATATTCCCAATTATAAATGTGTGTATGGATGAAATTAATCCTGTTCCACGATCATGTTTGAGGGTACCCTATACTACACAAGCTTTGGAGGTGGGTAGGTTGCTTCATAATTTCTCGCTGCTGGCTGCTGCTCTCCCTCCCCTGTAGGGGCTTTCATGTAGCTCATGAAGCTGGGGAGGGTTGCCTGGTATGGTTGTTCTGGGGGGAGGGGGGGCTTTTCGTATTTATTTGCTGCTGCCTTGGCTTTCATGTTTTCATGCACATGAAAAGGAGGGGAGGAGCTCTGCCCTCTTATAGCCGGGCATTGTACAGTTGTTTTGGGGGATTTTAATTTATTTATCTTAATTGTATTTATTTTGCTGCCTTGGCTCTCATGTATGCACATGAAAGGGAAGGGAGGAGCTCTCCCCTCTTAGAGCCACTCCGTGCAAGCGCATGGAAGGGCAGGGAACCCTCAGAACAGAGCCATGCTGCCAAAGTAAAAATGTTTGCTTGTAATAAATAATTAATTTTGACTAAAGTGAATTTCCTCTCTTGACGACTGGAAATGATACAATCTGTTAATATTACTTTTATTGACAATAGGGGATCAAATCAACCTGAGGGTTGTGTATTTTTTTTTTTTTTTTGCGTTGTGGGCTGAGAAAGCGCTGCTCTGCACACTCCTCTTAATGCTAGCTTGCAGCCTAACACTGCCGGTGTAGTAGAAGTGTCAGGTAACATGGGAGCTATTTAGCTCTGAGACACTAATATCTTTTGGGACATGATGAAAATTAATATCATTATTAGTTTTCTTACGAGCATTGCAATCTGATAACGCACACATTTGTTCCACAATCGTCCTCTCTACTTCTCCGAGTCTGGCCTGCAAAGTGGGGCTCCAGGGGCGGAGCTTGGATTTGTGACATAGAAAATCTTACTGTTTCTGAACCTGCCATTTGGGTCTGCCAGAGACTCACAGCGATTTGAATGCAGAAATACTCTGAAATGCAATTTCGCACTTATTTTTTCATGATATATCATGTAGCATCAAAAAAATGCCATATGAACGTGTAAAAAACCTGATTTTCATCATAGTGGGTCTTTAACAAAACTGAGCTGCTTTGTGAAACGTGAAATCTGTAATGCATTGACTCCACAGTAATATGGTACAAACTTTCCCTTTGTCCTGCTCATTAGATTTGAAGATTGAATTAAGGGCTGTCAGGATGAGAGCGCACAGTGCAGCTCTGCACATTAGAGGCTGGAGCTGCTTCAAAGTCATTTCAATCACAAATAAGACCAAACTGTATTAAGTTGTAGATATTTGTGGTGACTTCTTTAATGCCCCTATGTTCTGTGAAGTAAACCTTCAGCAGGTAGCAGGTAAAAATGTCAAATCTTGTACAATTCTTGATGCAAATAGTGGCCACAATCCATTCTCACAGAATTCACTGCAGTGTTTTAATTTGTAAAGCAGCCAAGGAAGTTTTGAAAACTGTTTTTCCAATAAAGAATCTCTTTTTAGTGAAAGAAGGTAACATTTTTATTTGTTTTGAAAAGTTGCTTACTCAAATATAGTAAAATAAGGGCCTAAACGACTTTGACAGTGTTCCCTAATGTTTTCATAATGGAGATTAGATTGGGGGAGATTTAATGACAACAATAAAAGAGCAACTGTTTATTAAATAAAAAAAACGAAAAAGCAGCATTATTGTTTTTTAACAACCAAGAGAGTATCTCCGCAGACTTTCAAACTGTGTCCTTTCTTCAGCACATATAGTACAGTACACTTTAAAAGAGGCTCCCAGATGTGGAATGAGGCAAGTTTGGAAATATGCTGAGAGGAAAGGGTATTTATGGCCCTCACATTTTGTCCAAGAAATAGAGTTGTTTCACTGATGTATGACTTCATGCAGCTGCTGAAAGCAGGGGGTTTGAGACCGCAAGTCGTGCATCAGTGTAAAGACCTGTGTTCACCACAGGAGAACCAGTCAGTAGAGTGGCTACTGTGAGGAGCCTACCGTGCAATCAACCTCTCCTTTAAAGTCCTGGATGTCAGCAGAATTTATTTTTACTCTGGCCTTTATTCAGCACCACTGTGCTAAGGATATAAATTCAGTTTTCTGTGTCAAGGATGAGACAGACTTTCTACTGTGACTTTCCTCAGCTCCATCTCATAGGAGAAATGTTTTCTTTCCAGAAGCTAAGTTTGCCTCTTTTTTGGGTGGACTTTTTTTCATGAGTATTTAGACAGATATGCAAGACAATTTTCCCACTTGACTTCCCTGAACTGAGCAAAGCAGATGGTTTTGCTTCAATTTACCCAAGTTTGAGAGGAGAAGCAACTTTTTCTTACTAACTTATGGTTTTGAGTCTGGGAGGTAATTTAGTTATTTTTATATGCCCGAGGTTTGAGATTTCAGTTTTTCTTTCTGCCTTGACTTCATCAGTGATCTATGAAGGGAAATGTTACAGACTTCACTTGCCTTAAAAAAGTAGTGTCCTCTGCATCTTACCAAGATGGACAACCATATCAGTGCATTATTTTTCTACACCATAAAACTCAAAAACACATTAACATAATTGGGTACATTTCAGGGCTGGACGATAAACTGAAAATTTACCAATACTGAAATTTACAACAATAACCAATGCCATTTTGCCCATATTTGTATATTTGGTGTCAAAAAATTAAATAAAAGTTGGTTTTGGATGTGTGTAGGTAGGCTATGGTCTCGTGTCACTTTAAGATGCTGTCCTACGTCGGAGATGTGACTCCACCCCATCCAGTCCGTAACAAAGAGGGAAAGACAGGTGAGGAGATGGAGGACGGTTCAAAAGTTTTAGTGGCTGGAGTGGGGGCCTGAAGTAGATGAAGTTAATGTGGGAGGGGCTGAGCAGCTTGTGGAGTGGTAATCATCCATTCATCATTATCGAGGTGAACTGCTCAATATATTGTGATATTGGTTTGAGGCCATATTGCCCAGCCCTAGTAGGTTTATAACATTACTCCTTACAATAAAAACTGAATTTATCCAATGAAAACAAGTAAAATTCAAAAGAACTGACCTTTAAAATTGAGGTGTAGTTAAATATTTGAAGCAGAGAGAGAAGAAGCATTCAGGACCTACCTCACTTTTCTTACAAAACTCAAGAAAGCAGCCCCATTGTTATAAATACTTTCAACACTGAAACCGTCACACAGTCCCTATATTTTTCTATAAGAGGCTCAGACAAAGATTCTTCTCTTCTGAGTCACCAAAAGTTTAAATGATCTAAATTATCTATAAAGAGTGCAAGAAGTGGTTCCATTTACTGTCTTCTTCATCTGCCTCTTATTGCACAGCACACATGCATTATTAAAACTAAACTCTGCCTCTGCAGCGAGATGACCAGTTTCTGACAACTCATAGACCCATGACTACAAGATGAAGGCTGAGTCAACTTTTTTCTGTGAAGAGGATGTCATCAGCAATTACAAGCCTGCACTGGTTTATGTAGTCTCTGATGCATGATAAAACAATTACCCAGACCATATGCTAAATGTCACTGCATTACAAACTAAACTTATTATAAATTAGACGTATGCAGGAATCTGATAAAGTCTTTCGGTGAACTTCAGAATTTTGTGGCATTTATCAACATTTGCTGACTTTACATGAGTGGAACACCAAGGAGCACAAACTCATATCCCTTTTCATTGGTCTGTTGGGGCTTTTGGCCATTTGAATTGCAAACTGTGTCGCATATAGAGATGAAAATAGTCAATAAATCTATCTAATGATCGATCAAACCTAGCTGGACTCTTGAGTTATTAATAAAAGTATCTGCTCACTTTAAAAGAAAAGCCAAACATTTTATGGTTTTGCAGTATCTCTTTGTGCATCTGTGTATACTCCAGTACAAAATGATAAGAGTTATACAACTGGAATTATAGTTTTCAGCATTTTTACACAAAAAACACTTCACTTCAGCTCTGAAACATGCAGGAAATCCAAGATCAAACTAATTAAAAAAGCTCCTGTGAGAGATTGTAACTTCACTTTAAATCCTACAGTATTTGCCTCTACCTTCCCTTAAAGTAGATGCTGACATGCAAAACATTAACATGTTGAAAAAAACTACTTATCGGATGTTTTCCAACTAAAACTGGACTTTTGATATATATGTGAACATATTAGTCTGACTAAAACATCTATTTTTCCTTGCACATATACACTAACCAAAGCCAGAGCTGCTTTTTAGAGACAAAATATGATAGCCACTTTTTTCCAGAACAGCTTTCAGCTTTGCAGAAGACCAGGTGTGTTACAATGCCTTAAAACACAAGTTTCCAGGAGGAGGAAACCAGGTTTCAGTGTTGTAATGGAAGGTAGAGGCTTCATAAGAAAGTGTGAAGGCTTGTGGGAGGTCAGTAGCCAGGTATTGATCTACTTCAGCCAGTCGCTGGGAGAAAACATCCCACACATTCTATGGGGAGCAGAGCGTTTTCTCCCTCGCTCAGAGTAATTGAGACCTTTTTGCACAACAGAGACACTTTGTGAACTGTATGAGTGTGCAGTAGCCCTGGTGGCTGAATGGATTGATGTGAGTGCGGTTAACTGGTTCAGCCTCTTTATGTGAATCTTTATCCTCTCTGTTTATTAGTGTTCAGTCATACCTGCAGAAGAGGCTTCAGAGTCTGTATTTTGGTGTTTTTTGTTTTTTTTTTTGTTTTGTTTTTTTTTAAACTTGGGTGCATTCTTTAAAATTCAAACCCCCCCAAAAACATGAAGCGAAAATACAAAATATGATTTCACTGACTATGGCTTTTCTTCTAAAGTAAGGCTGTCTACTACTAAAAATATACTGCTTGGTTTTAGCAACTTTTGTACTAAGTCCTTGCAGTGCCCAGCTTTTTGTCAAGCTCCTAACAGGTGACCATCAGCACAAGTCTCCCCGTCTTCTCCAGTCTGTCTGCCTACTACAAAAGAAAACGACAAATGTAATAATTCATCAACTTTGACCATGCTGTCTGTGGTCTTGACCTCATTTGAGTGTTTCAATCTCAATGCTGCAAGGAAAGGGACTGCGAGTGAGATTGTTAAACCAGACTCTGTACTGCAGTAATGCACAGGTTTGCAAAGAGAAGGCTGATTGACCATCTTTCTTTTCGCGATATACTGCATGACATTAACTCAATCTTTAAAGTTAGAGCCACACTTAAACCTTTCTGATTCCTCCCCTAAAAATCTGGTAACACAGAGACGCCAAGTCATTTGTAATCTGCCTGACCAGGCTTTCATTCTGCTTCAAATTGGTAAAGTTCTCCTTTTAACCAACTGCCAGTGATGTCTGTGGAAACCCTGATATAAGTCAGAGCCTCATTAGTAGCAACACAGTCGATAATGTTGCTTAATATGTTTGTGTAAGTTATCAGGGGTTGTTTACTCAGACCCTCACATCTTTAAAAGGTGAAAGACTTAGGTTATCCAATTTGCTGTAAGAAACAGGATTAGCATTAGATTTCTCTGCAAACATCTAGCAATGACAGGACACACCTGGAGTTTACCTAAAATTAAGCGACATATCATCAAAGCAAGAAGATGTATATGCACAAACTTGATCTTTAAATCAGTGTTTAGTGTCAGTGTGTGTTTCTCACCTCGTCACAGTGGAGTGGTGGACATCTTAACTGGCACAGCTTTTTCCCGTTCACGCAGCGACATGACAGACAGCCTTCATCCCACTCTGATCCTGCCTATTACACACAAAAAACACACAAATATCACACCAGCTCACTGTTCAATAGCAGATAAAATGATAATTCCTCAACAATTTGTTGGATTCTTTGAAAAAGGGATCCTAAATTTAAGATCTATTATATCCAAAAAGGCTCAGGCCATACTCTTAGGCATAATTTGGGTTAAAGAGGGCTGAAATGATGCTGTAATTACCACCACACATTATAAATACTTAAATAATAGAGTGCATTAAGTGTGAGTAAGTGTGTTTGCCTGTGTGTGTGTGTCTGTCGGCTAAAGGAACCATTAACGAAGCTTGGTTTTTTACATATGAAAACACCCACTCAGGGGTGCTTTTGTGGCTCACTGAGCCATTAGACATTAAAGTCATGAGGTAGTTGATAAGGAAACCATAGAGGGTCTTTAAATGGACATTAGTCACCAACAGCAGACAGACACATGGAAAAAAAATACAAAGTAGATGGACAGAAATGAAGAAGCAAGAATAAAAATCGATGAGTGAGAGGGGTGGAGGCTGGAGGAAAAATGATGAAAAAGAGAAAGGGGATGGGAAAAGTGAGTTAATGAACATGAACCCTGTGAAATAAGAAGAAAGACTAATGAGAGATAAAGCGGATGTAGGCCGTTGTAAGAGAGAAGAGAAAAAAACACAAAAGAGAATAAAGGCGAAAGAGACATGCCTGAGGAATAGAAAAAGATCAAGAGGAGGGGATCTGACCTCTTGTCAGTGTATGATTAATTCTTATAATCCGATAATATCCTCTCCATCATAAATAATTCCTGGCAGGCTAGCCCTGTTGCAGTTCCAGGGCTGGCTTTCTACGGCACCACATCTATAATTGATGAAACTGAGGGCTGGAGAGGCATTGTGGTGTAATGTTGCCCATGGGGCATGTCACTCATCTTCTAATGGGCCCTTCTCTATGAGTAAATAACACAATGGGAGTGAATGGGAGGGAACGTAAACACCACAATGGTGAAGTTCATACACACACCACAATACAGCACGCACAAAAGGTACAAGCTGCTCAGAGAGTGAGTCGGATAGCAGATGTCTGTTTACTTTGGGTCTGGTCCAGCATGTGTGGGTTTGAGCATACCTCCCGCAGGATGCCCTGGTCATAGCAGGGGCAGAGGGCTGGAATGACACACGCTCCCTCTGTGTTTCGGTAAAGCCCCTCCTGACACACGCAGCCCTCGCTGGAGTGGCTGCAGTTGACAGGAGAGGAGTAAATGTCCTCACAGCTCCTCTCGCACAGCGGGGCCGTCTCTGACACACTCCTCCTCCACTGCTCGCCGACAGGACATGCTGCAGATGAGGAAAGGGTGAGGAGATGGATGAGCAAAAGAGGTGTCAGGGAGGGATAGAGAACAAAAAAAGAGGAGGAAAGGTGAGACAGGACAGGGAGGAGACATTTGTGAAAGAGGAGACAATTTAATCCTGAGTCGCTGGGGAAAAGAAGTCAAGGAGGAGGCAAGCATCAAATAAAAGTATTTTGAGAGCTAGCAACAAAAAAGAAGATTCTCTAATTTTAAAAAATCATTAAAAATAAAAATAAAATAGAAAAACACACAAGACCATTGGTCATTCCAGGTAAAATTCAATTTAAAGAGATCATTTAGAGTAAAGAAAAGATGAGTGCAGCATTTGAGGAAGTCCTGCAGGGTCTGTGTAACACAGTAAGTTTTTCAACTAAACTGCATATCACACATGTGGTTATGTGTTGAGCGTGCTTTGTAGTACAAGCCTTGATTAACATAAATATACTCTAAGAAGCCAGGAAAGAACTGATTTTATCAAATGAAGCTAATATTTTCTTTACTTGCTTCATAACATGTCTAGGAAAAATCTGCTGTATATCTGCAATAGAATTATCAGCAGGAAAAATGTCCCAGGTTTGATTCTGACTCCATTGTTGTAAACTTGATATTTGCAAAAACAGCAAACAGTATTTGCTTAAACAAGATGCAGCAGCTTTCTCTCTTTTAGACTGATTAAACCCCCCTCTGTGTACTTACCACAGTCAGGGGCCATGCATGTTGTTGCTCGGCGATCAGGGCCCTCACACGGGGCTCCTCCATACTGGCTGGACTGCAGGATGACTCTGGTTGAGCGCTGTTGCCCTGTACCACAGCTCGCTGAGCATGGACTCCACTGGGACCACATGGACCACACACAGTCCACTGCAGTCGATGACAATCATATAAGAGCATAAACACATCCAGGTCAGTGGTCACCCTACCTTCATAAACCTGCAGCAGTAGAGCAGCAAATAAAAGCTATTCGTCATCGGAGCAATATCTCTTTGTTTGTTGGGAAAATATAATTACAGGTCTCAATGGCAAAATTGCGTTTTATCACAGCCATCTATTCAACATAACACCTCAGACTAAACTCCTGTGGTGACATACAATGTAAAAATAACTGTCAAAATGTGAAGCATTTCTGTAAAAAGGAGATTTGAAATTGCAGATGAAATGCAAAGTTCCTAACACATTCATATCTGTTTTAATGTTTGAGGAGATACTTTTTCTTACACTTTGCTCCCCTCAATCTCTCAGCCCCCTGCCCCCCCTCGGCGAGTTTGTGATGGTATCATGTGTTTATGAAACAAAAGCCCAGTAATGGCCTTTGTATGCTGTGACTGATATGACTGTCGCTCAGTTATTTGAGCCAACTGTTGCAGCAGCTGTTTCTAACTATAGATAGGTTTGACATATCTATCATGGTCCTGATAGTTTCGACTAAAGATGACTGTTGCTGGAGGTTTCATTGCTGAAAGAGAGATGCCCCATAATGTGAAAGATATGCAATAGGTAAGAACAGCTGCGGCGGAGCATCACTCACCGTCACAGAGCTCAGAGGTGCAGTTGAACACTCCTCCTTTGCACACACTGGAGAGGGTAAGAAAAAGAAGAACGAGGTCAGTAAGGTTAATATATTTGGATACTGAGACACCAAACACTGCCATCATGTCACACAGCTGAGCATGTCAGACTATAATCACTGAATAAAAAGCTTTTGTAAGGGATAAAATGACATACGAAATGTCTAGTGTTTGCCAGACTATCTGTTACAGTACATATCACTGTACCAGACTGGAACGTTGGTGACTGTACAATAAAACTCAACTCTGTCCACACCCCAAAACACTTTTAAAAAAGAAAAAAAAAAAGATTGTGTGGCCCCTTTCACCAGCAAAGGTTAAGTTAAAGTTAACTTTGTCTAACCCAGTGAGTGTGAGTGTGTCTGTATTGACCATAGACTGTATAAACTATGGACAACTTGGTTCTGCCTTCCATTATTACACAAATTTAAAGCCAAATTGCTCTCTGTATTTCCGTGATTTTCTCCACTTCCTGAAACCAACACTGTGCTGGAGAGTTGCAGATTTTCGCTGTGATGACGCTCGGCTCAAACAGCAACTCCCCCCAGTGAGCCACGCATTGTTTGTACACCCACAGGCTGTATCAAGTGTCATTCAAAGAAAACATGAACCCCATAAAAACTTTTAAAAATGGAACTGCACAGAAAAAAGAGGACTTGAGCACAAACCAGTCTTACAGTAACTACATGTCAGAAGGAGAAAAATGTATATTCTGTGTAATTAATTTCTAAAGTTTGTTCAAAGCTCCATAGGGATTGCTGGAGGAGGCAGGATTTATGACCTATACTGCAGCCTATCACCAGAGGGTGCTGTTCTCACGGTGGCTTCATCCAGCGAGGAGGCAGACGCTGTCCATTCTATATACAGTCTATGGTATTGACAGTGTGTCGCATATACATCCAGTTCAGTTAAGAACTAGTTTAATCTTTTTAACAACTCTTTGTATTAGCATTTGTATTGTATTGTATTGTATTAACAAGGCATCATTGTTGACAACTGAGGTTAGGGTGAAAGGGCGCACAAATTGTGCCTGATTTCACACAGTGTCTGAACTTTTTTGGAGTTGTGGTTTTGGTTTCCAAAAATTATGTCAGAGGGTTAAAAAAAGAAAAACATAACAATCTTTAACAGGCCCAGAAGACAGTGGAGTCCCACTCACTAGACTTAATTCTTAATAATGACTTTACTTATTTTTAGTAGTATTGAGAAACTGTGGCTTGACTTCTGGGTTAAATTCCTCCATTTGCAAAGACTGTCCTTTCCTTTACTAAATTTAGTAAAATCCATACATTACTTGATTTTAACCTACGAGAGCAGGAGACTTCTGTTCAAATTCATGAAGCTAGTATGAGACTGAAAATCGATATTATTTAAACATGAGGCTGCAACTAAGTACCTGAGGAATTATTAATAAGCTAGATTATTGCCAGTTTAATTTTGTCATGCAGTCCTCTTTTAATGATATAACCAGGCAACTGAGGAAGTTATGGCAGTTTCAACAGGATAAAACTTTGGCCACCTGAATAAATAATCAACTGGTTGAATGATTATGAAAAACTTCCCTGAAGTAGAAGAAGAGCTGTTTTTATCTGTACACAATGAAGAGAAGGCAGTACACAATGTTGAGGATTGACTTGTCAAACTGATTTGCAACCCTAAAATACAGACCCTTAATGTCAGGAGACAATGATTCACCTTGGACCACATTATTCACAGGGCCTCTGAGGTAGACCTGGTTTAGATTTAATCTCTGAAGGACTGATTTCGATCTGGCTGATCTGGTCTCTATAAAACACCTAATGAATGAATAGCTAGCATATGTTTCGTGTCTAACCATGTGTTGCAGAGGTGGTGAACGGCAGTTCCAGGTGGCAGCAGAGCTTCTCTATCCTCGTGAGCACTGATGTTCCAGTTCCAGTAATCAGCCGGCAAGGACAATGGTGAGCAAGGACAGTCAGAGTGGGACACACAGGAGCCTTCATATAGCACCTACAGGGGACACAGTGAGAGTGGGACTTTATCAGGGGTAATGTAAACCTTTACAGTGAACTGTACACAGAAGCAGAAGTGCTCAGACCTGTCCTGGAGGGCAAGTGCAGCCAGGGGAGCAGGGTCCTGGTAGACATTGAGCGTGTGGCCACAGGTCTTCACAGGTATGTGGGCATGAGCCTGAACAGTTACTGTACACTTGTCCACGGGGACACTCTGCAACACAGACAGACAAATAAACGTTATATTAATTTCACTTTATCCTGTATAAATAACTTAGGAAAACAAGGGAACAGAGTTTTCAAAGATGTGGTATATACATGTTTGATTCTTAGAAATCCAGTGAACACACAGATTGATATGACAGCTGAATCTCTCCTATCTTACTGAAATAAAAAGATTAAAAAAAAACATGTACTGTTCTGTGTGATGCATAACTTCTAGCTTGGAATGACACATTTCACTAGGTGATACTGTTCAACAGCTGAAAATAGATCTCATTAAAGGTCTTTCATGTTGCTGGGAAACAACTTTTCGATGACTTTAACTCAGGCTTTATACTCAGGCTCGGAGAAGATTTCACTGATGTGTGTGCTGCGTTACCAGGTAGGCAGCTGTTCGTGTTGCAGACGGCGTGTTGTTCTAGTGGTCCAATGCAAGCAGCCCCGCCCGGCTCTGGCTCTCTGAGGACTGTCTTGTTCCGCACTGACGACCCACCACCGCATGTGGCGCTGCATTCACTCCAGGGAGACCACTCGCTCAAGAAACATCCCTCTGGAGAGAGACGGCAAAAGAAGAAAGCAAAGACCGTTTAATTTTAATGTGCCTTTTTCACAAACTGAACTTTTCTAAAAAAAACAAACAAACAAACAAAAAAAAAAACGTATTTTCTAAGTGTGCATGTGGGTGTTTGTCCCATATCAAACCTGGACACGTTGGCATTACTTCACAGCTCTCTGTCTGCTTGGTGTCACCACAGGGAGGACCACCCTTTGTGTTGTTGCAGAGACGTGTCCTTGTCCTCTGTCCAGGACCACAGGAGGCTGAGCATGAGCTCCAGGGGCTCCAGGGCTCATAAACAGGGCAGGGAAGTTTGGTGCACACCAGAGTGCCATTTTCACACACACTACAAAGAGGGGTGAGGTTTGATGGGTAAAGTATGCAAATCTAAGTGCAGGTATAACAGACCAGAACAGATTCAGAGTTAAACTGACATGACGCTGTTCTCACCAAGTGTTGCAGTCCACAGAGAGTTCTTCCTTAGGGTTGAACTCGAGTGTCCCGTTGCCTGATGGGATCCCACAGCGACACTCTGTCACTGACACACAGCGGCCATCCTGCAACAACTGACCCTCCTCACACCTACAACCTAATAAATCAAAGAAAAGAAATATAGAAATATAGTTGCAGAAACGGGTGCTATATCAGTCAATCTTGTAATCACACACTATTTTTTAACCACATCTTATTTTAGAGGTCAGAGATCACCTGGGTGACAGGCTCCTTGGAGACACTGCACATGCTCCCATAAGTCAGCACAGCTGCGGGGACATTGATTGGCACAACTCTCTTGGTAAGTCCGCCCCCTGTCCTCACAGCGCTCGCCTTGGAAACAAGAACAATCAATTCTTACTGCACTTCATACATAAAAATAAGGAACAGTCTCATCCTTATTTGATATGCAACAAACCTCTTTCAAATACCTTGTTTGAACCCTGAACATAGTCGTTTAAACTTTATAGTGTTGCTGTTTCTATCTTTCAGAAACAACTGCTTTGTCCATAACAGTATGTGATGTTAATTGAGTTTTCAAAGGATCTTACCTGGACAGAGTCCTGTGTTGCAGCTCTGGCTCTGTGTCTGTTGGCTCCTACACTTTGGTCCTGGAGGGATGGCTAGGGGCCATCTGTAGCGCTGCCTGACACCACCGCTGCATGGCTCCGCACAAGCTGTCCAGGCACTCCATCCACTCCACTGACACAGATCTGGAGAGGTAAAATAATAACTCTAACCACTATCAATTCTATTCTTGTCCTAATTATAACAGCAGTAATTATGATGATGATGACTGCTTTAATGGCTGTAATGGTTTTACTGCTCATCATCGTTAATGAAAACAACAGAACATTTATGGGTTTTGGACTTTAAATGCCTAGTTGAGCGAGCTAGTTGTGTGATTCCTATGTTAAAGTTTGTTCTTCTTATTCATTTGGGATAATAAAACTTTTGTTAAGTGTCACTGAATTGAAATCTGCAACAAAAACAATAATGACATCACTAATTTGACATTCAATCCAGCTCATATCTGACAAGGACAGATGGACTAAAGGGATGACAGATATATACGATCAGTAACATTTACTGTTGGCACAGAATACCAAATCTAACCAGCTTTATGTATCCCTAAAGACATCAAATTCCCATTTTAATCAGGCACTTTTCCATTTTCGAGGATAAAGAGGAATAGGGTGGCAGCACCAATGTCTAATAGCATTTTTCTTAGAAAAGTGAAGGTTGTCAGCTCTGACACATGATCAGATAAATACAGATACAGATCTAGAACCCACCTTTATGGCTATGTCCACATAATTATTATGCCAATAAACTGGATGTGAAGCCTTGGTTCTCTCCTGATATAAATGGTTTTTAGGGTACAGTGTTTATGAAGCCACATCTAGCAGTCAGTTTCTAGATTGAACTGACCCCTAGCTCACCCTTTTCACTCTCTGGCTTTTGTGGACAAGAAGCTCCAGTGATACACTGCAAAAAAAACGTCTCTCGATAAGAATTCTTTTGCAAACAACAACCACTATCTTCTTTTTGATTTTCTGTGCATATCCCACAGCTACTGATTCAATACAAACACAACTAGTGGGTCTGTTCTGTGCTCCTAAAGAAAACCCACAGTGTAAAGCGGCAGCCTCCGCAGAAAAGGACCTGCTCCTGAGCAGATATAAAAACTTATTCTGATTGAACAATAATAAAATGTAGTTTATATTCAAGTGATTATACACTCATTTAAACATACTTATGAATTCCCCTCCTACCTGCTGTTTTCCAAACACTGCTATTTAACTTGAAACAACTTTTTCAGATTTAACATCAACAAACTTTTCAATCCAATTATAGGGATGTACTGCTGATTGCCAGATTTACTCCAGCCTGATCAAAGTAATGAGCACCTGCTCTAAAAATCAATAATTACGTTACTTTAAATTCCTCCAGAAACTAGAGGCACTAAATAACTTTGCACTACGGTGTAGCACTCATGCTCAAGTTTGAAACCCACTTTAATGGAACAATACAATCTTCAAATGTCGAGACTGTTCAGGATGAGTTTAATATCCGTCTCATTAAAAGGCACAGCAACTGGAGATGTTCCTTAACAAGTCTCTCTTTAAAGTCACTCAGAAAGCTCCAACTATTTTAGAGCTTAGCTGAAAAAGCCCCATTTAAGTCCCAATCTCAGGCTCAAATTGTGGCTGTGCAAGAAAAAGACGACTTTTTTCACTGGATGGTTTTGGACTAATTTGTTGCTGTGTTGTACAGCATGTGGTTCTTTTGAAACATGTCTGTTTATCAATTACAAGATTAAATCCAGGCGGCATTCAGCTTCAATCTACGGCTGACACTCTGAAATGTAATTGAGAACACCTCTCACTGTGCTGTAACTGCCTGTAGTTTGTACTGTGATTGCATTTCATTAAAACTATTTTTTTAGTCGTACCAGCTTGTGTTTTGTACTAATTGTATTCATGTCTTTTGTCTTATATCAATCATTTGCATTGATAGAGTGAATTACAAGAATTACAACCCAAACAAATGTGCCTAGCATTGTTTTCCACTTGAATTTTGGCACAGAGTATTTCCCTCCTGTGCAGAGAGAGAGAGACATTCGGGAACCACTTTGGCACCACAGACTCTGTCTGACCCAGTCTGTTATTTATTTTTCAAAGCTGCCATGCTTGTCCAGCTCTGAATAGGTCATGGCATTGTCGGTTTACACTCTGATGATAGGAGCAAAGTGTCAAACGGTCGCAACATGTCGAGTGAAACTTGGGTGAATCGAAACTGACTCGTTCATTACTTTCCTTCACTCTCAAGTGAAAGGAACAACTGAAGCTTAACAAGAGCCGACAAAGGAGGAGACTTCATTTCTGGACCAAAATAAAGGGCTGTCTTGGTTCAGAGTAAATCTCTTTTTGTCAGGTTGGATAAAAACTATCACCTCTGCAGATGTTAACATCCGGACAAGGCCTCTCCTCCATCAGTGGTCCAGGACATTGGTTCTCTTCCTCTTCTTTGGAGACTGGATAACCTGAGTCAAGGTCCAAGCAAGCCCGGAAACGCCTCTGAATTGACACCATCTCACTGCCGCTCATGAGTCCTGATTGGGAGTCGATTTGCAGGGAAGAAGAGGGCACACAGGGGGAACATGGAGTCCACTGTGACCACTCGCTGAGGATGACTGGGGGAAAAGAAGGTAAAGAGTGAGCAGAAGAACAGGATGATGTGCCGTGTTTTCTAGCTGGAGCATTTTAGATTAATCTCTTCTCCACATTATTGTACCTTCACACTCTCTCGTGTCACACTGCAAAATCCCATCGTGGCAAAGGCTGGAAGATAAAACAGCCAAACAAAAGAATTACAACTCATAAAACTGAGTGACAAATCCCAAATAAGCAGGAGGAAAATAAGCCGATACAAGGAAATATAGAGGAGAATGGTGAAGATGAAGCACAGAGGCTAAACTTACAGCAGTGACCGTGCAAAAAGTCCAATAGTGCATGTAGTTACTGTCAAAGTGATTCAGTATACAAGTGAGTCTTGAAAGCAATCAAATAGTTGTGCTCTGAGATTTATGATGACTCATTTTTTTTTTCTGAAGAATTTTATATTTCTGATGAAATTGTTGATTGTTCTGTTGTGTGGGTTGGACTTGTATTCAAAGCAAAGCTGAAAGAGGCAAAGACAGGACCCTTGAACATGTTGATGTGTGTCCATGTCTGTACATTGATTAAACAGTTACAATTAAAGCCAATTCAAAGTGTGGTGGTGCGATTACTGGCTGAATTGTAGATGGAGATACATTAAGGCTAGGACTGTTAACAAATGTGACAATCATGTATTTCCAATGGGGGTGGGGGTGGGGTGGGATCCCTATAGTTGAAAAATCAGCATATAGATATATAGATGATTTCAGAAGAAGACCCTTGTCATATATTTGAAATTTGGAGCCGACTTTACGAAGGACTTAAAACAATGCCCTGTTTGATGGCGAAGTATCAAAGTTTTGCCTTGTGGCTTTCATATTTCATCATCATTTAAGTGTCTTAAATGCACAGAGCTGATTGGAAACTCTTTGGACAAGTTAACTTAAATATGACATCTGAAAATCACCCCAAAAGGACATTCAAATCAAGATAGTGCACTTCTTTTTGGGTTTAGGGTACAACACTATAAGTTTTTTTGCAGGTCTTGGTATGATATATTCATGCAGTCGATATCAAGACACCCCTGTGTGTGAGACCCTCTTTTTGAAAGATTCTAGGGTGCACAATGAAGTCATTTTTAGCAAACACATGCACCATACAGACAAAATATCAAAACGTATAGAGTTTTTGACATGTTGTGGCCTCATCGCCGCTACGTACTCGGGCTCTAAAAGCGTTAACCTAACAGTTCATATTTTTTCATACCAAGTACTGCAGCCTATAGTAACTGTGCCTCCCTGTGGGATGATGACAGGTGTGGGTGGTTGTCCTGAAGCTTGGTGCTGCAGGTGGACACAGCCACACTGCTCTTGAGGAACACAGGTGCCGTTCTGCTGCAGCAGACCCTGGAGGGGTAAAGAATAGATCATAAAAAATCAAGAACTGGTGTTGAAGTTTTTGATTTAGTTCAACTTACTTTTACTACGGGAGGTAAAAAAAAATACATGAATAAGTTTGTCTCTTGAAGTTGCCTGGGGGTGTATTTTGAAATGATTGATAACATTTTCTATCCATGGTTTATTTTCATGGTTTTATCAGTGAAAATAAGCAAATATTTGGTAATAAGTTCTCCAAGCTAACCTAAAAGTGATGAAATGTCAATGTTACAAATTCTAACTTTGCTTTTACTTTCCCATAGTGACCCAAAAGAAAACAGACTTCGGAGGTTTAAGTGTGCAATGGAACAGAAAAAAGTAATTTTAGGTGTTTTGATGAAATTTTCCTTGTAACCCTTGTGCTCTGCACCTCTGGTGTAGTGCTTTGTGCTCCATATTTCATTTGATTTACCCTCTCTGCTGCTGTGTAGGCGTATCATCTATCTATCAGAAAGAGTTTTTCAGTTTTTTTGCAATAACTCAAAGCTTAAAACTTCCAAACGGGGCCAAACAACATTATAAAAATGTCATTGCTACTCATGTCATAGTGATGTATTAACAACAGTGTTATATCGCTTATTCCACTCTTGAGATTCATACCAGGGAATATTTACTCTGGTCTCATGCAAAAACACAAGTCTAGCAGTATGCAGATTACACAGTTAAAATGTCAGCTGCTTGTTGTAAATCTGTATAATTGAAGCAAATGTACTGTGTCTCCAGGATGCATGCAGTCATTTCTCTAGATATTTTCCCCATTAGATGACTTCAATTTGGAATTCAAATGGACTTATTTTGACTTTTTAATGGTTCCTTAAAAAGCAAGATCAATTTGATTATCCGAAGTCTGTCGGACACTCCAATTAACCTGAAGAAAATTGGTTGGATCTGATCTAGATAAGGGTTTTAAACACAAAACACTTTGATTTCCCAGCTTTCTACTTGAGAGTCTCTGATATCGTTGATTTGTTTTCAGGTTGAGAGTTAAGATTTCATATTAAACAAGTGATATTTGTAACTATTTTTGTGTGAAAAATGATACAGATCATACATAAATTTTCATTTGTTTCGTAAAATAAACCAGAATTTATCATTTCTCAAGCTGTCAGGATTTCAGCAACAGTCACATTCATTTTTGGTTTCCACCATCATGACAAGTGAAAACATGACTTCAGGTTTTGACAGCATTGCATCATGGTTATGGGTTATTATTTCCGATAGTAAACAAGGGACTGTGTGTGTTTATCTGAATAGAATTTATGCTTTACACAAAGAACAAGGCCTCATAATCTTGTTTACCTCTGGGCAGTAGCAGCCAGGTGTACACTCCCTGACACCTAAACACTGATCCTGGTGGCCTTGCAGCGCACACTGCTTCTCACAGGGAGCGCCACATGCTGAGTAGACGAATGGGGCTTCACAATCTACAAGCACAGGAGAAACAGGCCAGACACGAAGTGTGTAAAATATGTAATAAATTTGATAAATTACAACTTTATGTCAGTATTTTGCATGTTTTCAACTTACTATCACATTGACTCAGACTGCATGGTCTGCTCTGTGTTTCAACAGGAGTGCACTGTTGCCCCCTAGTGGCCGGTGAGAGAGCTACACGGTAGCGCTGCTGCTTCTGAGACTCACAGGAACACCGAGACCAAACACTCCACTGTGACATGGGACAGCCTGCCAGAGAAAACAAATCAACCATTCAGTGCTGGAGGCAGATTTACACAACCACAAAATGTCATTTGTCATTCACTTAGTAGAAATTTTGAAGCTTTAGTTAAACTCGTAAGACCCTGAGCTTTCCCTTGCGAGTCTATTGTTTAGTTTATCTGCTTTAAAAGGGTCTAGTAGTGCATCAAAAATTCATAATCCTGTTTTACATTTACTACCAATCCAACCTCAGGGACTCAGGTTTTTCATCACGATCTTCAATAACTCTATAAACTGAGAACAGTAAATCCTACCCACAGTTAAAACCAAGCATTCATTAAAACCCCAGTGAAGAATGCAAAAATACTTCCATGGATTTCTGCAGTAAGAAAAAAGATAAATAATTCAAGGAATGCGTGTTGATATACACAGTGGGCTCAGTTTAGCACCTGTGTTAACGTTGTGGGGGAGAATCTACTCAGAAAACAATCTTATTCTAACTGTAGATTATATCATGCTGGGCAGAGCTGAACTCAAGCCAACTCCTCTGGGGAAGATTTCAGAGTAGTTGCATGAAGATAACTCAAACTGCCTTGAAAAAGTAAAGCCAACAAAAAAACTCACATAAATTCAATTTGTTTATTTTTTTGTAAAATGTGCTGCACATGATTCTTAATTTTGTTGTTTTTTTTTACCTGAGCAGGGCCGCTCGTAACACAGCTGAGTCTCCTCTTTGTTCCTCTCTGCTTCAATCTCAGCTGGACACGCCGCATCTCCTCCTTCCTCACACACACACACTCTCCTCCTTGACACAGAACCTGCACCGCAGCTCTGTGAACAGGGTGACCATGGAGACCAGGGGCATAGGTCATCTGTAGACAAGAGAGCCACTATGATCTGAGCAGGCCACTTAATGGTCCTGATGTGCTGATGTTCTTTCAAGATCACACACACATAAGTGGAAATGATTTGCTGTTTTACGCCTAACTTTGACGTAAACATGAATATGGTGTGACACGACTACACAAACCTAGACAGGGTGGAGTGTGACAGTCCTGCGTTTCTCTCTCTGGGCCACTGCACTGTGACCCGTTGTTTCTTGGAGGAGGATTAATGCAGGCGTGAGTTCGAACCTGTGTCCCCCGGCCACATGTAACTGAGCAGTCAGACCACACTGACCATGGAGTCCAACCACCATCCACTGAATACAACACACATAAAAAGACAGTTATCTTTCAGGGCAACTTGAATGCATGCAAGTCAAGTTTTTAACAACAACAACAAAAAAGAAACAAAATTACATACGAAAAAAGCTGCAAATTTACCTTCTAATATAAATGCATTGACTCACCTCTGCAGTCAATGTCTTGGCAGTAATGTCCCTCTGGTGTGCAGGTGCTAGGATGAATGAACAAATTCAGAAAGTGCCGAAAAGCTAAATACTCACCTTGGACATCAAAGTGGTATTTTCCCCTGTGATTGTGTGCATGCATCTCACCATTGTTTACACTCGCCCTGCAGCCAAGTGTCTCCAACGTTGAGCTCCCGGTTGTCATGGAGACAGAGAGGTGGGCAAGGTCCTGGGTCACAAGATTTATGCTGAACTTCCTCAAACTGGCACTCTGTTCCTTCACTCTCTGGGATTAGGGACCTATAAAATACATGCATTTTATTGATTCCTAAAACAAATGTCTCTCAATCCGCAGAAATCAACACCAGTTTACAGACTGAATAAATAGCAGGAATGCATCATGATAACTTTCTGTGAGTTTCATCTCTGCTCACCTGTATCTGGTTCTTTGGCCCCGCCCACAGGAAACGCTGCATGATGCCCAACTGGACCAGGAACTCCAAACACAGGTGGGCTGGCAGGTGTGATTGGTGCAGGAGAGCCGCCCGTCAGAGCAGCTGCAGTTGTTGCAGTCCACCTGGTGCCAGCTGCCTGCAGCCCAAATCTGTCCGAGTGAGTCCACACAGTCACACTGCCACAGCTGCACACATACTCCATCCTGCTGCAACTGGCCTGGACACACATGAGAGTTATTTAAACAATGTGAAACTTCAATAAACAGACACAGGCTTTCTACATGGCTGCTGTCACACTGCTGCTGCTGCTGCTGCTGGTCCAAAGTTAGTCCGGATATTACAATAACAAAACCTGAGAATCATTTGAGATTTATCTTTATAGAAAAGAGTTTCAGTGAATCAGTCCTATAGGTAACTAGGATAGTTAAAAGGTTATTTTAGTGGTATTAGTGATCAAAACTTTCTACTGAAGATTGAGGCTTCACAGCACCAAGGCTTTCCATGGCCTTCAGATACAGCTGGTGCAAACAGGCTGGTACACAAACTTCTATGTTGTGCTTATCTTGTGAATACCATGAGGAAAGGAACCTTGAGGGAAGAATCACTGAGATAAGCAGACAAACACACACACGCACGCGCACGCACACACACACACACAGGCTTATCTGTTAATAAAATGATAGAAGCATCAGTGCCTTTAGGGCAGCGACAGCCGGGCTGACATTCTGTGTTGCCCTGGCACTCAATGCCCTGCTGGAGGTCTGCGCAGCGCTGTGGACACTGGTTGGCACACAAGACGAACTCCTGGCCCGGTGGGCACCCTTTTTCATCTGACAAAACACAAAGAGAAGGTCAGGAATTTTTCAATAATGCTGCAGGCACAAGGCGCCTCACCATGAGTGCTGGGCGCAGGCTGGGCTGAATTTTCAGACACAAAGCCTTTTTCTAGTAAAACTAGATTTTGCTGATCTCTTGGCCTTTCTTACAAATGCACAACAACACAGCTGTGTTTTTAACCATGCTTGTGTCTCACCACAGGGTTTGGTGTTGCACGGTTTGACCTGGTTCTTCTCTCCTTCGCACTTCTTTCCACCATTTTTAGGTGGGGGGCTAGAACAGGACCGGGTGCGTATGGAGCGCCCCCCACCACAGCGTTTATCACAGCGGGACCAGGGACTCCAGCGAGACCAGCCTCCGTCCACTTGGGCATTAAGACACAAACAAACATGTTTTTACCACGCTAAAACATACACTTTAACTATGCATATTATTCTAGTTTAATGTCCTAACTCTAAGCCAGTATCTTCCATCATGTAACTCATGGTTTTGTAATGCATTTGAATAATTGATGGTAATCGACTCAATAGACACAACTGTTTGAGTTGGGCTTCAGGCCCACCGGATTTCCATGTCACTGCTTCTTTGTGGTTGTTGCATTCATATAAAAGCATAATATAATTGAAGTTAACAGGGTATTAAGTTCAGTATTAACTTTTTTACTTCTTCTCTCAGTCTTTGCTCTGTGTCTCCTCCACCTCTTCCTTATCCACATCAGCCCCTAAATACTTACCTGCTGCTGTTTTTGCCAACCCTAAATCCTATATTCCACTCCCATGTGTTCTCTGCTTGTCTGCCAGATTGTCTTTGTGTTTTAACATTTTTCATTCCTGTTTTTTTTAATTACTCTGGTTCACTGGAATCTGGTTTGAGCCTATAATCTGCTTGGGGTTCATAGACTGGTACAGCGAGACATTTTGTATCAGAGCCTTTATTTTGCAGTAAAGACCTGACCTTGTTTTCAATGTCTACTCAGCCTACTTCTTCCACTGTAATCATAATACCAAGGGAAAACCACCAGGAGTATCCTTACCTGAACCCTCGAGAGAGGAGCTCTGAGTTAAAATCATTTGTGGGGTTTTTTAAAGCACTGAATGTGCCTGTAAACTGTTAGATTATAATGAAAACATTTAAAATCCAGGTAAAGGCATTTCAGCCTGCATCTGTCTTTGAATGTTCTCCACAGACAGCACTTTAGTTTTACTTTACTGTAGTTGAAGTTGCTCCTGCTGCTCAGCACTGGTATTTATGTGTCTCAACTTTCTTTATTTCTTTAATATTGCTTGAAAATTACTTTATTCTCCTTTTGTATGAACTTTTGTGCTCTGCCTTTAAATGTTTCCATTCTCTGTTTATTTGGGCATCTATTTTTTTTACCCTTGGAAGTCTCTTTCACTGCTGTGAAGAAAACTGAGTTGCCTTTATGTCTGAAAATGTGCTTTATGGATAAATCTGTCCTACCTCATGGAGCATTTTACTCTGTAAGTTAGAGCTTCATAAAATTATGTGGCCTATCAGTAAATACAATTATGTGGAAATAATGTGGGAGATAAACAGGTTTGAGGCCAAAAAAGTTCTGTAACTTTGTGGCTTCTGGTGCAGGAGGATTTTTATGGCTTTTGCAACATTACTACACAGCCATAAGTCCTAGGAGGCAAGTGAAACACCTTGAAAACTTAGACCTTCAAGCCTGAAAATCCCTGCAGGCAGGAACTGATAAGATGTCCAGTAACACACATGACATTTTTACAGATGTTCACTTGAAAACTGGAGATCCAGAAACATTCCATCCATCAGCTGACCTCTGCAGGGCTTGATGTTACAGAAGCGATGCTCCAGGTTCCCACCCAGGATGTCTGCACACCAGGAGCCTTTGGTTCCCGGGCTGAGAAACGTTCGGATCCTTTGCTGTTGGCCCACGCCACAGGATCTTGAACAAGTGCTCCACTCCCCCCAGTCTGTCCAGGAACAGTTTCTCTTTGCACAGTCAGCTCCTGTACACCCCTCACCTCCATCTGGTAACGAAAGACATCAAACAGCTGTTTGTAGTCATTTTTGCAGGTATCCCCCTATGCTCCTTAAAACTAAATCTTGAGTTCACAATTACTGAAAAATAATTTGTTTACAATCGGAGTATTGCTGAAGTTTTCATTCATTTAAGCATCTGCTGTACACAGAGCCCCTTACAACACAGCTACATTAGATCAACAGTTTATTCAGGCTCGCTGAAGGCAGAATAAGGGCCTAGATGTTAAAGTGAGGATATTATTCAGTACTTCTATTGTCTCTCTGCTGTGCTATTTTGATGCATGTACAAACAGAAACACACAGCTTAAACAAACACTCACACAAACCTGGTAGATTATTGTTTTGCAATAATCGTATTCCTGTCTGTGCAATGTGATAACACCTTTTGATGGAATTAAGAACTCGTGATGAAGGCAGGCAGCTGTGTCTCGTTTAAATTAATGAATGAAATCCTGCAAAGCAAACCTCACTGTATTCTCAACAATGCATGCTCGCTCATACTGATCTTTTTCATTTCCAAATAAAAAAAACAATCCCACTTCAACATTTGTTCTGTCGTCTCTGAGATAAGCACAAAGGAAAATAACAAACTTAGTCTGAATACAAATAATCCTGAACACCAAAGCAAAGATGTTTGATTGAAACTCAGTTTTTGATGAGATTTTTGAATGGACTGATAATTATTGTACTCAGACACACAGGCTCTGAAAAGCTGCCGGAAGCTTCCTCTGATTTCTAACATAAGCAGTCAGAAAAACATATTTTGTGGTCTTTCTGTCTCAGTGTTTGAATGGTGCCTTACTCTACGCTCACACGGCCATTTCATTCAAAACTGCAAAACTAAAATAATCAATGACAGATAACTCAAGTACTGATAGTTTGTTTTTTTCTAAAATCTCAAAACCACTCACTGAAAATGCTCTCCAAGAACAAGGAGGATCGACTTTCTCTGACCAACTCTGAAAGCAGTAAAGAAGAAGAGTGTGAGAGGTGGTACCTGAGCACTGTGGCAGATTACAGGCCTTCTCTTGGTGGGAGCTTCCAGAGCAGGGAGGTTTGATACACTGTCTGTGTCGGGATTTCATGGCTGGGCTGAGAGCGTCGGTGCATGTCTTAGTGCAGGGACTCCATAATGACCAGGGAGAGAAGCCGGCGTCTTCATCTAATGATGATAGCAGGAGAGACAGGCAAGAATGATCGAAATTCTTCAGCGTACAGGGAATAACACAGTTTTCTTTTTAATTAAGAAATTTAAATCACAAAATCCTGAGAGCTCTGAGAAGTGTGGAAAATAGATTTTATCAACAAATGATAGTGATTTTTTTTTTTGAACCATTATGATTAGTTTTTCCTCCTACTCGCACAGACGGATAAAACCTTGATCAGCTGTTTCTGTAAATTAATTGAATGTCTGATATTACTTGACTCTTTTTTTGTTTCATTTATGCTGACAAAGAAAGAAAAATGAACTTAATACTTGATCCTGCAAAAAACTTTTCTGTCTTTTACTTCTAAGTCTGGAGATAAAACAATTTTAGGGGCACTTCAGAGAATCTTTTCTATCTTGCTCTTTTTAGCTTCCATAATTCTATGTTATGCACCTCTTACTCATTTAGAAATAACTTTACAGGAGAATGAAGCGACTGCTATCAAAGGGTTAGCAGTTAGGAAGAGTATAGCTGAAAATTTGTAAGAAGGTATAGTTTACCTGGTACAAGTGGTTCATCTGTAGGACCAACAATGACTGTCGACAAAAACAAAAACTAAAATCAGCAAAACCTCAATAAATAAGTATAAAATGTACATGATATGACTTGATTATTACATATAGTTTTGCTTCATCAAACCATTTCTCTTTAATGCCTCCATCAAATACAATAGGAACTAAACTAGTTCCTTTACCTGGGCAGTCTGGGGCCTGGCAGTAGGTGGTTTCCTGGCGTGGCCCCTTGCAGTCTCTCCCTCCATGAGCTGGTGCAGGCTGTGTGCAGCCCCTGGAGCGAGTTTTCAGTCCCAGACCTCCACAGGACAGAGAGCAGGAGCTCCAGGGGCCCCAGGGTGAGAGACCCCCATCAACTGGGCAATGCACCAAGGAACAGTTCCACCTGCCATGTTCACAGCCACTGAAGGGAACAAAGAGGAGGAAGAGTGAAAAGTCTGGCCGAGAAAGCAAGGATTATGAATGGATAAAATAGTTAAGTTATACATCACTATCAAATCATTCAATTCCTTTTTTAAAATGCATTAATGATATCTGAACTCAAAAGATTCCTGTTGATATGTTTCTCACCAAGTGCTGCAGTCATGGACCACAGTGTCTCCAGGTTGAAGTTCCACTCCCTCAGAGATGTTATAGAGGAGCAGAGATGAGATCGGTGTTATGGAAACACTCCGCAGAGAGGCGAGAAACTCTTTGTCCACCAGACACGGGCACTCCTGAAAAAGGACATTAGAATAACATCAGATCCATCACTTCAACTTAGAATGAGAAACTTTGAAATGAATTGATCACCTCTGCTTTTTTGACATTATTTTAAAAAGTATTAACCTGAATAAAAACAATCCTTCTTTAGAATTGCAAGCATTAATGTAGGCATAATTCCCATCTATTGACCAGGATGCTTCTGTTGCTGAAGCGGTTGAAAACTCACCTGAAGGCACGCTCCTTGGTGTTGGTAAGTGTTCGGAGGACAGTGGCACCCTTCCTCACAGCCATCTGAGTAACACCCTTCCCTGCCGCTGACCTGAGCACAGCTGAACGGGCAGCCTTCACCTCGTTCACACTCCCTGTACAGCCTGCCAGGAGGGCAACCCACCTCTGTGTGATAGAAAACATGATGTCAGTAAAAAGACACAAATTCAAAATACTCAAAAACAGTCTGAAGGGGGAAAAAAAGGAACTTACCAAGGCAGACCTGGGTGTTGCAGGTCTTGCTCTGGCGGCTCAGGCCACTGCAGGGTTGAGAGCTGCAAAGACGAGAGCGGGACTGTTGTCCTCCTCCACAGCTGACAGAACACACAGACCACTGAGACCAGGGGAGCCATGGACCCACAGAGTCTGCGCCAGAAATATTAATGAGACGTGAGACAAAGATTCATGAAGGGAATAACGAACTGAATTTACTAAAAGGCAGACAGGCTTCATGTTTTTACAAGAACCACTTGGGAATCTTTTTTGGATTCTAGGAAAACAGAAAGAAAGGCTGTTTTTCTGGTATTAGTTTGCTTAGGTAGGGTGACTCAGACACTACCTGTGCACAGGTGTATGTTGCAGTCTTTCTGCTGTTCAGCAACCCCGAGGCAGCCCCTCCCACCACTCTGAGGCGATGGGTTGTTACAGTGGCGCCTCCTGAACTTGACTCCTCCTCCACAAGGAAGTGAGCATACAGTCCAGGGCCCCCATTGGCTCCAGCCACCGTCAACATGACAACCGGGGACAGACTGACACTGCAGTACCCCAGCATCGCATGAACTGGAGAAAAGTGAGAAGGCCAGTGAATACATTACACATTTTAACTATTGCAATCATAGAATTCTTCTGGAGCTCTTCAGTGCTGTACCAGTTTTTGCAGTCACTGATGATGCTGTCCCCTGGATTTGCAAACTGCCAGTCAGATTCACCAGGCCACACCCATGATGCATTTGTGGAGTCCAGTCCACCGAATGTCATATCTGTATGAGAGCAGACATCTACTGATTAGACCAAACTCTTCTCACTCCACTCTTCTATAAGCAGTTTTCTCATAAACCAACACAGGTCTGACCAGTAGCAGAGGTATTGTGGTATTTGCAGCGGCACTCCTCCCTGGTCACACACACTCCATCCTGCAGAACCATATCACCCGGACAACCGCAGGTCTGCTGACACCCAGGGGAGTCCAAGCACTCTGTGTCACCATGGAGATCCGAACAGGAACGAGGACAGATCTTCCCACAAGGCCATTCTTCTTGGCCCCCGCCGCAGTCTGCAGAACGCAGCAGGATGTACATTTTAGAGAGAATAAAGTATAAAGCTAAGACCTAAGGCTGATGGTCTGGTGTTATATTAGAGAGTACTTGTAAGAAATGTGAGAGCACATTTTGATGTAGACAGACTACACAGCGACACAAAAGAATAGTCCCTGAACTGGGGGTGACCTCTAGTGAACAAATTAGAGGTACTACTGTATCAAGGTTGTGAAGAAAGAGCTTCATGGCCATGTGCAAATGACCAAATTGGATCCCTGAGATGGATGATTGATGATAAGCGCTTGATTGATTCTGCTGAACATTTTTGTCTTAAGTGTGTGTAACCCTGACAGTGCATCCCAGCTGTGTTGACAGTTGTCACCTTCTAATTTGTCAGTAATCCCTGTGGTCATCCTGTGGGAGTTGGGCATGTACAGGAACATGAGAAGGTGGAAATAGGTCAACCACAGTTCATTAATCATTCCCTAACAGGCAGCTGAGTCATGCCTTTCTGCAGTCAAGTAGAGGGTTTTCTATCTACCATGCTTTACCTCCGGTTGCAGATAAAAAAAAAATCTCAATAGATGTCACCGTCTGTTTAGTTTGATCAGTTCAGCTATTTTCTCAATTCTATGAATTTTCTTCATTTGTTGACACATTTAGACAAAAAGTCAAATTTCATCCTTTTTCTACAGTCATGAAGTCAGATATGTACGAAAGACGTTTAGGGCCACATGGAGAGAAAAAAAATAATTACAGTAAGGAGACTTAAGTTAAAAAATAAGATTAGAAAAATGAAACAATGTCAATAAAGTAGAAATCTCGAGACAAAAAATTGAAGTTTCGAGATAAAGGGCAAAATTTTGTGATAACAAAATGTCAAAATGTTGTGATTGATGTCGAAATTTTAAGATAAAAAAGTTTAAATTTTGGGATTAAAGTCAAAATTTTGACTTTTTTCATGTAACTTCAGGTTTTTTAATATCAAAATTTTGATTTTAATGTCAAAATTTCATTTTTTTTCATTTCAACTTCAATCTTGAAATGGAAATGAAAAAAATCTCCCTCTTGTAAGTTTTTTCTCTTCTTGTGGCCCTAATCCTCTTTGGTAGACATGACTGCCTTAACATAAATCAACAGCTGATATAACATACTTTATCATACTGACCTGTACAAACAGTCATGTTGTCATGGCAACCACGTCTCTGCCTGCTCTCACCAAGACAGGGCAGGCCGCCAAATCTGGCAGGAGGACTGTTACACTGCCTGGTGCGGGAAGTTGACCCTGCACACCCATCACAGTCAGACCAAGCTGACCAGGGACTCCAAGAACCATGGACTACAGAGAAAATTAGTGTGAATTAACAAAGAGCTATAAAGAGCTTTAATGTAATAGTGTGGGAAGTAGGAGTTGAAAAGGAGCATGAATCAAGGGGGATAATAGGAACAGATTTTTCTCTTTTCAATAATAAGAAAATAAGACTTCTAAAACGACGATGACAATAAGTACATATCAAAAATTTTTTGAGAATGCCACTTTATTGAGCCATCATGTGAAGACTTTATACCAAAACGTTGTGCCTGTTTGAGACACCTGTACTGTAAAGTATATGTTCATTGGAGTCATATTCACCCTAGATATAACCTCATTTACACTGGCCAATGGTTTTGATGATGAGTGATGGCGTTTACCTGGACAGAAGGTGATGACAGGGCATGGCTGTCTCTGTATTTGAACTCCAACCCCGTCATGTATTTCCTGTTCTCCAGAGCAGGCTGCTCCTCCGGCTTTGGGCTCCGGACAGCCACAGCTCCTGTAACGAGACACAGACTCTGCCCCACACGTCCTTGAGCACGGAGTCCACTCTGACCATTCACACCAGCCACCAGACACTGGAAACACATGAGGATCAATAAATGAACGTTAAGTATTTATAGTGTTGATGTCCTCTATGGTTGTCTTTTGTCCCTGTTTTACTTTTCCTCTTTACTAGCTCTATTTTCTTCAAACAGCTCTTGGTGGGGTTTTAAGTGCACTCCCTCTTTTGTCAAACACTTTTGAGTCAGGTTGTTATGGTACTTTTCCAGTTTGCGGCTAGGATTTACAGCAAAAAAAGCCTTTTGTTGTACATTGTTCAACAATAGATCATGATGTGAAGCAATATTGTACCATGAAATAGAAATATAGGAGGCCTTTCTCTCAAAAGCTCACTGAAATTCGTATTGTGTGTTTTAAAAGTAGCTAAAACATGGCCATGGAGAAACTTTGTTATTTCACCCTTTTTCATTTTTTTCATTTTCTGACATTAAATTTAAATTACATTAAATGACTGAGCCATATCTTTAAGGTGGCTTTGTTGGTTTAAATTTTGGATTTGAATACATTTTTAAGCAGTATGATGTTTTGAGTTTTTTGTTGTGCAAAACTTGGAAACACTTTACTTGACATCTATCTCTATAACAAATTATAAATATATGTATAATGTGTTCTAATCATGTTATAGCACTGTATAAGTATAGTTATAAACACTCGTAAATGTTCATAATGCTTTATAGCAATAGTCATAACACATTATAAAGCATTTTATCATGACTTACAAGGTCAGGTTATATAATGTGTGATAACTGTAAACAACTCACTGACAATGCCCACATAGATAATGCATTAAACATATATTTATGATGTGTTATAATTTGCTTATCAACTTGTGTAACTATCATTATAAACACTCATTAATTATCACAAGGCTTTATAACAATAAACATAATACATTACAATACCTGACCTTGTAAGTCATGATAAAATGCTTTATAATGTGTTTTGATTTTTGCTATAAAGTATTATGAACATTTATGAGTGTTTATAACTGAATGAATGAAAACTGAAACTAAGTTAAACAAAAAATGTAAAGCCTAAACTCAACTAAACTAAACTAACAAACTAACAAACCAGCTTTAAAAACAATTCAAACTAAATAGGAATTGATAAAAAGGTGAAGCAAGTTAAGGCTGACAAGATCTGAACTACTGTAACCTTGGGTCTGGCTCACCTGGACAGGTGTTTCTGGTACAGTTCAGCCTCCCACCCACACAGGTACTGACAAAAAGAGACAAAAACATCATCATCTTCCTGTCCTGTTTTTCTCTTTCCTTTTATGTACAGACTGTTCTCCATGTATTTTTATTATTCTGACCAGTTGTTACATCCATCAGGAGCTTCAGTGGTCTCCCCTGGCTCTAGTGTGTGTCCAGTGCTGAGGTCCAGACAGGGACAGTCCTCTTTCTCTACACAGACAGTCCCGTTAGCAGACAGGACTTTTCCCCCTGTGCAGTAGCAGCCCGGCTCACATTGCCACTCACAGTGCTGAAACACAAAGAAAACTCCTCCATTATCACAAAGGTTATTCGTTGTTATCTCCACAGTAATGTTTTGGTAACGGTCATAAGTGGAAAGAGGAGTCATAGAAGTCAGTTTGGTGTGATACGCACAGCCAAGTCTTCGCAGGAGCGAGGGCATGAAGGACCACAGCTACTGAATACTGTGCCAGGGACCAGTAAACACGGGGCCACTGCAGACACACACAAAATGACTAATGTAAAAAGACTGATATGGAATCATGTTTGCTTTAATACTTCTTTGTGCACATATTAACTCAAAAACAAACACATTCACACCCTTATTAAGGATGACCACACTCAGTGAGTGTACCTGGACAGTGGGCAGTGTTGCAGGCTTTGACTTCAGTTCTCAGCCCCTCACAGTAGTTCCCGTCCCCCTCAGGACTGGGACTATCACACTCTCTCCTTCTGCTCCGAACACCCCCACCACATGACTTGGTACAGTCTGTCCAGTCACTCCACTGACCCCAACCACCATCCCCTTTAAAAGGCCAGAAATTGACACTGATTTAAAAAAGAGAGTGACATCTGTTGGGGTAAAGTTGCACAACAAGAGACAGCCTCAAACACACACAAGTGAGAAAGGACAGGACATGACTTAGGGACAGAAATGAAGATAAACTGATCCAGTTTGGCTCCATTAATCAAAAAATTACATTTTTTTTTACTGAAATATCACAGAAATGTCAACTTGTGGCAACTCTCATCCCTCCAAACATCATCTGTTCAGTACCTCTACAGGCTGTGTTTGTCATTGAATTTGTTTTTGGGAGAAAGAAAAAAACTCACTGTCACATGGGGTGTTAATACAGACTTGATCCTCTCGGTGAGGGCCCAGACAGGGTACACCGCTGCCAGAGCGCTGTGGGCTGGAGCAGAACCGGTATCGAGACTGAAGTCCCGCTCCGCATGACACTGAACACTGACCCCATGGAGTCCAAGCTGACCAATGGCCATCAACTGTGAGGAGTCGGTGTTTGTGTGTAGAGACACAGAACGAGAAAATGTGGAAGTGATGATTAAAAGGAGACAGTCTGGCATGTTTTTAATAATATTTCTGTGTTGTTTTTCATCATTAAAGCCTGTTTCTTTAAATACTGGGGTTCAATTCCAGTTCACCTGGCTTGAAGTGTTCAATATTGAACTGGGGAGACAGGGAAATTACATGTGATATAGGGGTGTGGGTTGGGACTGAACCTGGGCTATTTGCCTTCAGTATTATAAAGCAAAACAAATTTTACTGCCGAGGGAAATTTTTATTATTTTTTTGTAACTTTACTGTCTCTGTATTTTGTTATGATGTCGAAACCTTTACCTAGCTTTAATTTAACCTGTAAATCAGTGTTTATCAGCATGAACAATTTGAACGATATAACAAAAATGAATGAGAGCATTAGTGGTAAATTTAATGACACAATTCCTACCACTGCAGCTGACTTGGGAGCAGTTAACCAGCCTCCCAGCTTCACATGTACTGAAATACAAAAAAAACACACAAATTAAATGATAATTCAACCCTACTTTGCGAGTCATAACCAGGAAAATTTTCACGGCAATGGAGTAAAAATAATTTGTGTTAATGTAGCTGTTCAGTAATTAAGTTTTACTCACCAGTTGTTGCACTCTGTGGGCACAGTGTCTCCTGGTTTGTACCGCTTTCCACCAACGTCACAGCGACAGTCAGACTCCAGCACACACACACCATCCTGCAAATATGAAGTACCATCAAAAATCTGGATGCCATCTCTGTGTCTGTATATGTGTATACATGTTTGTGTCTAGGTAGACTACCAACCTGGTGAATTGTCCCATGTGGACACTGGCAGCCAGGTGTGCAGTTCCTGCTGATGTCCATTGTGAGGTCTGTGCAGGAAACTGCTCCCCTCACACACTGCTTCCACTGTTGTCCAGAGGGGCAGACCCTGTCACCTCCTGATACAGCAATTACATCCAAGCAGAGATCAGTGTTAACCTGAATAGTGTCATCAAGGACCTCATATGACAAACTAAATTTGAAAACTACTCAAATCTAAGTTGGTGAAAAAACTGGACAAGCAAATCTGTGCAATACTGACATTTTTTAGCCAATATTTTGACCAAAATAACTTATTCTGGACATCATATACATAGGAAAAATAACTCACACAGCTTGATTGATCCACATTGAAAACAGTGTTTGAATATTGACATTGATATAATAATTGCTCAACAGCTTTCAGCCCTCTTTTCCTCTCTGAATTCACAGAACGTTGTTTTAGACTAAGATTTGAAAACAAATACATTTAAATCCAATGTCTACAGTGGTCTGTGATTTTGTTCAAGTACTTTTAACAAACTTTTTAGTAAGCATTAAAGTTATGAGATAAGTTGCAAAAATCCACTTTTTTTCCTCCAAAAAGAAGAACCTGATGACATATTATGATGTACATTTGATATGACATGAAACATGGCGATATTGTTGAATAAAAGTGAGGGTCTTGCTGTACCACAGGGTTGCAGGTTGCAGGCACTAAACTGCTGAGCAGTGCCATGGACTCTGATGGGCCCACGAGTTCGAGTCCTGTACCCTCCTCCACATGTCACTGAGCACTCTGACCACGCACTCCAAGGCTCCTTTATACCTGCAGACACATCATAATGTATTAATTGAGTTTCTTTCATATTTTTAAAAGCAGGAGTAATGTTTCGATACACTGACAGCATTCTTTCTCCTCACCAATACAGGGCTCAATGCTGCAGGTATCAATCCCAACTCTGTCTCCTTTGCAGGGCTGACCCCCGAAAGCCGGAGGAGGATTGGTTCCTGAACGGTATCGTCTTCTCACGCCAACGTCACATGTTCGACTGCAGGCACTCCACTGAGTCCAGCTGCTCCAGCCACAGTCCACTGAGGAACACAAGCACAACAAAAATATGAAACCAATAAGAGTGAAAAAGACAGGGCAGGAAACATGAGGGAAGAAATGTTCACAAACCTGAACAAGCCCAAGTAATAGAAATGCCACTCACCAGAGCAGGGTGCTGTTCCACACTCCATTTCTCCGTTAATGCAGGTACTGATGAAAATCACAAGAGGAACAAGTGAACAATTTGTCTCATAATTCAATTTACAGTACAGGTCATTTTGCAAACAACATGAATGTACCAGTTATTGCAAGCGTCAGCAGGCAGGGAGGTGCCGGCTAGATGCAGCTCTCCCTGGTGGTAGCATGGGCACTCAGCTCGGGGGACACAGCTGTTGTTGAGCAGGTAAGAGCCGAGGGCGCAGTAGCAGCCATCGTAACAGGCTGTAGTACACTGAACCTCTGAGGAGGTCATGTCCAAACACACCCGTGGGCACGCACCGCCGTGAGCATCACACTCCGCTGCTGTCATGTACACCATGCCCTCTGGACACACACCTGCAGAGGGAGCAGAGATCATGAACTTTGAGGCATCTATTAAATAAGGCAGGTAAATCAACAAATGAATACCATAATGCAATTCTTTTATGATATTATTTACATCATTGTTCTGTGAACCTGAGAAGTGGGGTCAGAAGAAAACATGATTCAGTACCTGTACAGGGATGAGAGTTGCAGTCTTTGGTCTGTATGTGTGGCCCAGGACAGCTGCTGCCCCCATGCTGTGGTGAAGGAGAATTGCAGAATCTCTCTCTTGTTTGGACGCCAGAGTCACACTCAGATGAACACTGAGACCATGGGGACCAGTCTGACCAGCCACCATTAACTAGTTGAGAAAAAAAAAACCAAAAACCCACCCACTTTAGTGTCTTTTTTTTCATTTAAATACATCAGATTTGTAAAGTAGAGATGTTACACATATCACACCTGGACAGCGTATGGTGTTACAAGGCTCCTGCTCCTCGCTGTCTCCACCACAGGCAGAATCAAAGTGTGTGTGGTTTTGGACTGTCAATGTGTTGTTGCAGCTGCGAAATCGTCGTCTGAGCCCAACATCATCGACACTGTTGAAACACGTCTTGCTGCACTCTGACCAGCTGGTCCATCTACTCCAGACTCCATCTTCTACCCCTTAAATATCAGGAGCATGACAGGAGGACAAACACATCATCCTTTGACCATGAGCATTTAAGTGATTTCTGGCAATATGACTTTACAATGAGCCTGAAAGTATAATCTTTTAAATAAAGCTTTACTTCAAAATGCTGGCTGTGCATAACCCAAACTTTGAAGAAATACTACTATTTATTAAAACAATACAGAAATACTTAATATTATGTAATAAAACATCTTCTGATGAAAAGAAATTACTCATCACAGCTGCATTCATTTAGGAATCATTAAATCACAGTCAGACGGTTTGGGAGCACTTGAGTTATTATTATGGGTTGGTATACCAGGGATGCAGGGGCTGTAACAGCGACGGGCCTCTGAGGAGTCTCCAGGACAAGGCTGGACTCTGGATGCGCCTGCTGGGCTCACTGGAGACCTGCAGAAACAAAGTCGAGGAATTAACACCCTGGATGCAGAATTTATTGGCAGCATATTGAGCAAAAACAGTTCCTGCAACAACTTCTAGATATCATTCTGCAAACTTAAAGGTGAAGAAGTAGAAGGTGCATGCAGATGGTAAAGCATTTAAGGAAAAGCTTTATTAGGTAATATTAAAGTTTATGTAAAGACACAAAAATGTGTTTAACAGCATTTCTGGCATTAACAAAAAACATCAAACTAAGAAAATTATACAGATTATGCATCACTTGTTTATCTAATGCAATGTAATTATATTTGTCAAACAGGCATTATAAGAGGCCTCGAATGTCTTTATACAGCAAAATCAAATTTCAGAAACTCACCTGTAGCGTTGTTGTAGCCCCAGGCCACAAGTAACATCACATGGTGACCATGACGACCAGCCTGACCAAGTACAGGTGGCCACACAGGTGGAGGTATTGCAGGTTATTTTTCCATCTCTGCACACACTGTTGATGCAAAATATGCATTTCAAATAGCTTTTTGTTGATAAGGCAACAACAGCATTTAAACACTCTCTGGGACTGACGCCCTGATTCAGACAGTGTGGTAAAAGCTTCAATCCTCAGTTTTGGATTCATCTATCAAAATAAAGTTAAATCAGGTTGTAAAGAAGCTAACACAAGTAAAATAAATAAAAGATTTTCTGCATTTGAAATATCTCAGTTTGGAAAACCAGAATTGTTTTCAAAATCAAAACATTTATAAGCCAGTGATGTTTCTTACCATGTGGTGCACTGGTCTTTGCTAACTGGCTGTCCTGGCTGCAGTATTTGACCATCCCAGAAACAACCACACTGACTTGCATTCACACACCGACCACTCTGCAGGTACAGACCATCAGGACAGCGACAACCTGAGGAGAAGAAAAAAAATATTCTAGCCAGCAGTAAATGAGCTTAATAAGTTAACACTGTTTCAGGTCACACTGGTGATTAATAATTTACCAGAGTGTGTGGAATTACCAATCCACCTAATCACAGAAAGTAATCAGTTCACTGACAATGAACCAGAGACCCTGTCTTTTAACCTGAGCTGGTAAGTGGGAAAGAATAGACCTGTTAATTTTTGTAATTTAGTAATAACTAAAACAGAACTTTGATTTTCTTGCCAATTACTTTCACAACTATAAGCAATATACAGCTAGCATTTAAAAATATGATATTTGCTACTTTGCAGCTAAGTGACATAAACCATACTACATGATGGAGATATGTGTCAAGAATAACTGCTTAATTATGCTACTGTAACAAAACCAGGCATGAAAAACCCACTTCTACATTGGTGAGGTGTGTAAGGTGAATATGTTTAGGTTAAAAGTTTGGTCTAATTATTTTGCTGGGAGTACGTTTAAACTTTGCTTTGTTGCTTTGTTACAATCATAAAAACACTTGGTCAGAGAATCAATTTAAATTAACCTTCAAATTACTTTAATAAAACAAATCACTCCACAAACTTCCAAATTGATTCCTCACCAACTCCTCTGTGTCATACCTAGTATACATTCCTCAGAGCAGTTGCTGGACGAGCTGAGGTGTGAGCAGGTGGGAGGGCAGGGCTCGACCCTCCCAGCCCGGCAGTCTGCTTCAGTCACAAGAACCATGTTGTTGACACAGCCTGAACAGTCAATAAGAAAACAGGTTTAATTATGTGATATTCCTTGTCAGTACAAGAGTGTTAGATAATTTTTGTGAGACAAACTGAATATTTCAAACACCAAAATACACTCAGTCTGTGTCGGTCACCTGTCTGTGTCCCGACATCTTTGGTGCAGGGCTGGCTGTTGCAGCTCTGACTCTGCAGGGTCATGCCCTCACAGGGCTGTCCTCCATTTTTAGGCGGAGGGGCAGAGCAGGTTCTGTTTCTTTGCCTCACACCACCTCCGCACTGTGCATCACACTCTGACCACGCTGTCCACTCTGACCAGTGGCCATTGACTAAAAGAGGAAAGAGAGGAGAACAAGATTTTGAAGGTTGATTAGATTTAATCCTGGGTACTTGTAAAAGTGCAGGGAGGTCCAGGAGACAGACCTGGGCATGCTCGAGGGAAACAGGCACGACTGTCAAACTGCGCTCCACCACAGGCTCCACCTGGTAAAGCCTCCCTCAGTATGTCTCTCTGACGGAACAAGGAACCCAGCCCACAGGACACGCTGCATGCACTCCATGCTGTCCATGGAGACATGATGCAGTCCACTAAACAAGAGACCGAAAAAACTATTATTAGTGAAAACTTTTATTTTTCAGTTTTTATTTTATTCTATAAGATGAGCAGATATCTTACCACAGTCTTTTTCATCTGACCCATCCACACAGTCTTTTTGCAGGTCACATCTGCGGTCCAAGTGAACACACTCCCCACTGACACAAGAGAACTGCTTTGCAGAGCAGGGGCTGGGCAGCGGTTGGCCTGGTGGAGTGGTAGATGGTCTAGCTGTTGTGCCTTGAGAGAAAAAAAACAAAATTTTCTTCATCTTGTAAAATATTTCCAGATCTGTTAAATCAGTTATTGCTAACCACAAAGGATTCACATCATAGTTTGCATGTCTGCTTCAATTGTAAAAAAGTGTCCCTACATTTGACTCAAATGGCTCAAACAATAAAAAGACAACTTTAAGGCCATTAAAGTGACAGAAACTTGGTTTTGTGAAATGTTTAGATTGACTACCTTTTGCAGACATGCAATAGGGTTACTACATGATCTACAATGGACTTCCTGTGGCTATTGTGCTATTCGTTTGAAGAAGGTTGAGATTGTTTCTAACAATTCGTCAAAATGGATTTAAAAACTTTAAATTGCAATAACTGCAAAGAAATCCCTCTCTTTTTCATCAGTCTGCCAAAGTTGTTGATGCGTACCACAGCGATCTTCATCTGACCCGTCCAAACAGTCCCGTCTGCCATCACACACCTGCGACGAGTTCACACAGCCAAATGACCGGCATGAATATTGGCCCTCCACACAAAGCACTCTGGGTAGTCCATCATCATAGGGAGTTGTAGCACTCCATGGTGCTGGTAATGAAAATAAATGAGAAGTCTTAATGTGTTCATTAGTGACAAGCAGATGTCAGTTTGAAGTCTCAATCCACGCTTTGTCTCTCACCTTTTGTGGGTTGCAACCCAGGTCTCCCAGAAGTGAGGCTGGTGGTGAGATGCAGTCCAGGTTGACCTGTGGTGACTCCTGGATATACTGGTGGTCTTGTAGTCCACAGGCCTGTCCATGTAGGACATAAAAGGCATTAAAACAGACAAAGAAGAAATGAAAAGATTAATATCTTGAAAATATGTAACAAATGAGAAGCGGATTGATTCTAAAGCTTTTAGTACCTTCACCTGAGGTTGAAGTGTTCTGGAGTCTTGAGTCACCTGTGACCCCCTCGCTAGCCACACCAGGACGGCCACCATTTGATTTGGTGGTAAAAAGGCCTGGGGGGCCTGTTGTGCTGTCGCCATGGAAGCCTGGCCTCCCTGTGGGGCTGGTCTGGTTGTGCAGTCCTGGAGGACCTCTGGTTGGAGCTGTACCTGACGAAACAGAATAAGGATTTTATGAACACAGACAGGAATGGATCAGAAAATTTAAAACAAGAGAGACACATAATTTAGCATTTTTTCTTTATGTGGAACTTCTTGTGCTGCTATCCTGGCCAGGATTCCCTTGTAAAAGAGATTCTGAATCTCCATGGGTTTATTTCCTGGTTAAATAAAGGTTACTAACTAACTAACTAAAAACCAGTAGTGTGAGATCAAGTATATAATGGAAAAGATACAACTATTGAAAAAATATCACACTGTGGCTCTCACCACAGTTGATCTCGTCAGAGTGGTCCTTGCAGTCCGGTCGACCATCACAGAGCACAGAGACCGACACGCAGTCTTCACTGTGCTGACAGGCAAACTGTCCGGGCTGACAGCGCTGTACAGTGACTTTGCCACCACCAGAGGGAGTCTTCGTCACACTGCTGGGTGTCACCAGCTCATCTACGAGAAAAGGAAGGGTAGCCTGTGTCACATAAAGAGCTGTATAAAGATGGTCAGCCCGTTACTTACTCAGTTAAACAGCTGTTCATTTTTTTATAATAACTCAGCTGTGAGTCCTCACCCCCTCTGCAGCCCAGGATCTCCGCACGCAGGTAGAACGTGTGTCTGAACTCCACAGGGATGATGCGTAGGTAGCGAGCTCTGACCAGCCGATCAAGCCAGCGGGTCACAGGAGTCCTGCCCACCATCCGCACTTCAAACACCTACACCACAACAAAGAGAATATTCCTATACAGTCATATTTACTGGTGAAATACTGTTTTGAAATGTCTATTTCTTTACTCTAAAACATCTAATCATGATGAGAATAATGTCTTCATCAGATGAAAAGAAAAGTCAATATTTTTCATGGTACCTGGACAGGACTCCCTGGTTTTCCATCCTCAGTATAGTCTGTGAACAGTTCACTGTGCAGGGCAAAGGCCAGGCGGTATTTGGAGATGTAACCCCACATACGTTCACTTCCCTGTAACACCACCCCAGATACCCATGTGGGCTCCAGAAAGTCCACCTGAAAATATGGTTGAGGGTCTGTAGGCAAAGGGCTCCATCCAGGCTCCATGACTTGACTGCAAGGAAGATAAAGGGGTTAATCATTTCCTGTATGCATTATATCCCCACTCTCTCCGCACTCATTGGAGTACATGTACCATAATCCAATTTTGCAGCTTTTGAGCTCTTTAAAGATCAAATCTCTCACACATTTGGGATGATGTTTAGTCGTCCAGCATCAGCAGGATTGTTCTCACGGTACGAGGATGAAGTCAGCTGACCATACCGTATTCTCCCGTCCTCCAGTCCGAGAGGAGACGAGCAAATTCCTGCAAATATGACACATATTTACACTGTCTCACAAAGAACAGAAATGCAAGCCCTTGCTAGAATGCTCTGCTTTGCAACAATATTTGATTTTCTTCATAAGATATCTGAGGCTGAAAACACAACTAATCTACAAAATAAACAATTTCACACTTACCGCGATATCCTGGCCCAGCATCCTGTAAAAATACACAAAACAAAGCCAGTGTATTTTGATATGTGTCTACATTACACATGTAATCTCTGGGTCTTGTTTAATGCTACATAAAAAGACTACTGCATTTTGTTCAATTACATTCCTCCAGTATTGCACCACTAGTTTAAATATTTGCTGTATGCTTATTATCTGTTTCAGAAAATTTAACATGTTGACTGAAAAATAAACGTTGCTTTTAGATAAACAGGGCGGCTTCAGCAGATTGCTTTTTAGACTGCTTTGGCATTAATATGAATCTGTCTGTAACTATTTTAGTTTGATCAAGAAAACTTAGAAATAGCTCTTGTATTCATATGTGTTCATTTGAAGTGACACCAATTCCTTCTGAACTGAGCAGACATTAAAATAAGAAACTATCAGGGAATGGAAACCAATGACTCAAAAACTTGGCTTCAGGGAAACCGATAATTACTTCCAGTGTTTCCTACCGTTGGTTTAACTGCAGGGTGAGTGACAGCCGCCATTGATGGAGTCCTTAGAGGTGCAGGAGTGGATGTGTGTGGCCTGTAATTTACAACAAATTAGCATTAAGGTGGAGGGGAAATGGTCCAAGATCATTCTTCATTTCTATTAAACAAAAACTACACACAACAACCAGCAAAAGAGGCACTCAAAGCCAAGAGATGACACATGAATTAAAAAGCAGAAAAAGGTATTATTCAAATACATAATCTATAAAATATCACTGTAACTTTTTGTCAAGAATTAGACCATTTGTTGCCAATAATTATGAACAGTTATGCCCTTCACCTGTCTGACTGTGTTGTCATGTTGTCATGGTGATAGCAGCCAGTTTCATCCTCTCCTTTGGGACAGTGAGGGATCCCATCACAACGTTTTCCTTTGTCAATGCAGCCCCCTGGTGGAGGGCAGGAGAACTGTCCAGCAGGGCAGCTTCGAGGACTGGTGGTTGTAGAGGAAGGCTTTGTACCTGCATGCAGAAATAGTCACGGAAAAGTTAGTGTTACCTTTCAGTTACTGTGTGTGCAACTTCTTGGAGTCACAAAGAACGATGAAAAAGAAGCAGGATCAGAGACGGCTGATACTGTAACCTGGTTTTCTTTCTAAAAACAAACTAAAATAAACACACTTATGTGGCATATCTCTAAAAAAAATATATGTGAGAAATTGGAAAATTCACCACAATGCATCTCATCTGACCCATCCCCACAGTCATTGACCCCATCACAGACAACTCCCAATGGACCTGCTGGCACACAGCGACCATTTTCACAGTGGAACTCTTTATCTCTGCAGCCCCCTACTGGAGAGACAGGGGAGGGTGGAGCTGATGTCACAAACCAGTGTTCACCTGGAAGAGAGGAAAGGGGGAGATTTAAGGATTACATTTTTACTCAGAACCACAGAACACTACCAAAACAACTCTCCAAAGTAGCATTATCCACTCACCATCTCCACAGCCCATGATCTCTAGTCGAAGGTAGATGCCGTTCTGGAAATCATGTGGCAGCAGGCGGACAAACTGAGCTGACACCATCCTGTCCAGTCTGATCTCTGCTACTCCTCGGTCATCATGGTTACCGTTAAAAACCTGGGGGGTAAAATGATAATATTAATAGAAAGCTTCAAGACCTTCAAGCAGCTTTCTACGCACACAGCAGAAAGTTATAGTGACAAGTTGTGAAGTCTAACCTTGGCTCTGGGTCGAGCATCAGTGACAAGCTCCTTATATGTGTACCACTGTCTACCATCGCTGCTGAACTGAAGATAGAAACTCGACACAAAGGTGCCGAACACACCTCCACCCTGGGTTAGCAAACCTTGAGAAAAACAGAGGAGACATTGTTTACACCGATATACAGCACATTATCTCATATGAAATTCTCAATTGTGAATAGTACAATAAGAAAGAATTTCAATCTGCCTGTATCCTGCTTTACCGGTGATGTTGTATGGTTGGAGAAGGTCTATCTGTAGGTAGGGGCTCTGAGTTTTGCTTGTGTGTCCTTCAGGACTCCGCTGTGGTAGATCCTTGTACTCCTCAGGCTCTGGACTCCAGCCCTATGGCAGATTATCAGAACACATCATATTGATGATGTTGCAGCAGAAATTGCTTTCAAGTGACGGTGACCCACAGCAGGGCAGTCACATACATGTCATGGGTTCTAAAATAAACAGGGTTGTAAAAATGATTCATGAAATAAGTTAAAAGAAATCCAATCTTAGCATTACTCTGCATGTACAGGGTGGTTAACCATTCTACTGTGCCACATGAAGAGAGATATTTACTCCAATATCAAAGTAAACCCTCTTAAATGATCACTAAAGATGTTTCTAACCACCTCAAAGATACCATTTCAGTAGTGGAGGTAGCAACTGACGAAGTAATTATCACTGCAATATTACAATACACCAGTACCATGGGTATTAAATCAGGAGCACACAATAACACTTAAAAAGCTGTTGCTGAAAACTAACTGAGCATTTTAACAATCCTTACCAAAACAAGGATTTACAATCCAAGCTGATGTAAGATATCCAGAGGTTAAAAATAGACAAATGATCAGACACTATATTGCAGATCAAATGAAAAAGCAGTTTTAGTTTCAATGTTTAGTTGGTGATTAATGCCATCAGAATTTTAACCCTTGGTGTTTATCCTTGATTCAATGATCATCACTTTATGTTAAAATTATGGACTTTGCTGAATTAAATTAGACCTAGTAATCTGATTTATCCTGTAAAGTCACAGTTTGAAATGGTTTGTGTCAGCTACACTTTTGAAGCTGCTGGGGATTCAGAATCTTGTTTTAGAAAATCTCACCTGAAAGGACCAATTTCCGAACAACTGAATAACTTAAAGTCTTGATCTACCTGTAGGTCACTGTGGGCGTTCCAGCTGTGGAGGCGGCCTGTTTCAGGTGGGTGACCAGTCTGCTGTGAGGAGGCACTGAAACTGGAGGCTGGGAGAGACTGAACACCAAGAGGAGTCCAACACTCATCTAAACAAGAAGAAAATAAGAAAATGAGGTGATCACCACAATTAGTTCAGAAGTGATTAATATAATGGAAGCTTAAAAAAAAGTTCTTTAACACACTGCCTACTAAACTGTGTGATCAGCTGATCTTACCTCCAGGAGGAAGTGGGTATGTGGGAACCAGAGGTTTGGTGCCCTCTGCTGGTGCAGACGTTATAGTGTCTGGGCTGATGGTCACAAGAATGGTGTTGTTTTCTCCTAAAAATATAGTAAGATGTAGTAGTCCGATTTGCACACGTGCCACAATTAGAAAAGGAGATATTACACAAGCGTTGGTAAGGGTGGACAGTGATGGTTTTACCTTCGCAGTAACAGCACTTGTCTCCCTCTCCAGGCACCAAACTCTGGCCCTGCACAGACAGAAGATGACTGTGTTACATTTGAATCAGCCCCCGATGTGCTAAAGATGCTTTGGAGCACAGTGATACTGAGAAAATCACTCAGTGACTGCCATCGTGGAGGTAGGTCCATGCATATAAAATTTATCAATCATTACTATCAATCATACAATTATTAAACTCCAAAACAAACTTTGCTATAAATGTTTAATTGGCCCTGTAAACACAAACATGCACTTGGAGAGAAACCCGCAGCCTCACTTTGAGTTAGTTAGACTTATTTATTAGCTAAGATTTAAACAATAATAATTTATGCACCAAACTCAATCTTAAATGCCAACACACCCATTTGATGCATTACATTAAATGGTTGTAAATTCTAAGAATCTCCTCTCACCGCTGGGCATCCACTGACAGCAAATGGACAGTAGGGGGCACACTGAACCATAAGGTTTGGCCTGCAGTGACATAAAAGGCAGTGGTCGGACCTCCATCTGTCTCCCACAGCATGAGACTGACCCTGGTACTCACACTCATCACAGGGGTCAGTCTGGCACCTGCAAACACATAAATAGACATGGTTCAAGGTATGGAGACAAAGTCAGTAATACACCCCCTGGCAAAAATTATTAAATTACAAGTCTTGGAGGATGTTCATTCAGTTGTTTAATTTTGGAGAAAAAAAACAGATCACAGACATGACAAAAAACTCAAGTCATTTCAAGGGGCAACTTTCTGGCTTTAAGAAACATTAAAAGAAATCAAGAAAAAAAAGGTGTTGGTCAGTAACACTTCCTTTTATAGACCAAGCAGAGGGAAAAAAAATACAGAATCACTAAACTCTGAGGAAAAATGATGGAATCAAGAAAAACAAATAAAGAAAAGAGCACTCAAAATTTGTTGCACGACCTCTGGCTTTTATAACAGCTTGCAGTCTCTGAGGCATGTACTTAACGAGTGACAAACAGTACTCTTCATCAATATGGCTCCAACTTTCTCTGATTGCTGTTGCCAGATCAGCTTTGCAGGTTGGAGCCTTGTCATGGGCCATTTCCTTCAATGTCTGCCTTAGATTTTCAATTTGATAGATATTCGGACTATTTGCAGGCCATAACATTGACCTTGCGTACTAACCCCAGTAGCATGACACAATTCAACCCGATCAACATTAAAACCCTGGAGGACATCATACTAAATCTGAAATCCTCCACCTGCTGCCTTGATATTCTGCCAACAGGTTTTTTTTAAAACAGTTTCTAATTGCATGGCCTCAGATCTTCTACAGATTGTCAACATGTCACTTCTGTCAGGTGTCTTTCCACAGGCCCTGAAAACTGCTGTCATAAAGCCACTCCTAAAATAAAGCAACCTAGACAACTCAGTAAGGAACAATTATAGGCCTATATCGAACCTCCCGTTTTTAAGCAAAATCATTGAAAAAGCAGCCTTCTAACAGCTTCACAACTTCTTAGTCCTAAACAACTGTTTTGATGTTTTCCAGTCAGGGTTTCGACCGCACCACAGCACTGAGACTGCTCTTATCAAAGTCTAACGACATCCACTTAAACTCAGACAATGGCAAAATTTCAGTCCTAGTATTGCTCGATCTCAGTTCCGCTTTCGACCCAGTAGACCACAGCATCCTACTCGATCGACTGGAAAACTGGGTGTTTCCTCTCATTTATTCCTCATTTGTTTTGCTGTGCATTTTCCATTTTCAAGTCATATTAAGTTTTCTGTCTTAATGCATTGATGTCTTCCTTGTTCTCCCAATATGCTTGCCTTTAACAACCTTACTGTGTTGTTTGTACTTAGGTCAGATTTTAGACATAGCTGATTGTGAACAACCAATATCTTTTGCAACATTGCGTGGTGATTTACCCTCTCTAAGGTGTTTGGTAATCCTCTCCTTTGTTTTAATTGACATCTCTCATGTTGGAGTCATGATTCATGTCAATCCACTTGGTGCAACAGCTCTCCAAGGTGTGATCACTGCAGACTAACGAGCAGATCTAATCTGATGCAGGTGTCAGTTTTGGGAAAGAACATTTACAGGGTGATTCTATATTTTTTTTTCTCAGAATTGAGTTCTTGGTCTAAAAAAGTAACTGTTACTGACTACCACATTTTTTGTCTGTCTGTGATCTGCTTTTTCTTCTACAAAATTAAACAACTGAATGAACATCCTTTAAGACTGGTGATTCCATAATGTTTTACTAGGAGTTTCTTGTCAATTATTTGGTAATCTTATGAACCAAATAATTGACAAGTGGGAAAGTGATCAGAGGGGAATCAGAGGACATAAATAACCACAAGTGGAGATGAAGAAATTCAACATTAAACAAGAGAAGCAGTTGAGAGTCCAGATGAACACATACCTGCGGGCTTTCCTGTAAATTCCTCTGCATACTCTCCCATCGCCGTGCTTGACAGGACTGTTTGGGCTGCGGAACGACCACTGAACACTCTGAACACCACAAGGTCCCAAACACTCTCCCCACTCAGTCCATGATGACCAGCCACAGTTCACTGTAGTGTTACAGAGGACAAGATTTTGACACAGCTGCAACACAGTTTTTGGATAAAATCAACTTAGAATTCTGTTGTATGAAAGACCCACCTGCACAGTCTGGGTTAGGTTGACATCTCTGCGGTCTTCCTCTCTCACATACACAAATCTCGCAGTCCACCTTGATCTGCTGGCCTGGCCAGTAGCGCACACCTGCCACCTCACAGGAACACTCCTCAGGTAGCACACACTGTTGCATGTGGTTCATCACCTGTCCCTCAGCACACCAACAACCTGGAGCAAGACATATATAAATTGTCAGAAGAAAGCTTTGTGTAATTTTTTTTAAATACAAAGAAGCAAAAAAAAAATGAAAGAGAAAGAAAATTATTCCAGATTTCTGCTGCCTGACCTGAGGAGCAGGGTGTTGTTGAATCACAGGTCATCCCACTGCTGATATGAGCGCAGGAAACAGGGCATGGGGTGCAGTTGTATCTCACCAGCCCTGTGGGACAGCTGGCGTTGGCACAACCATCATCAGGACAAGGCTCTGAGGTGTGACGGGGGAAAATGTTTTTGTTTCAAATCTTTGCCATCTACCAACTCATCACACTTTATTTGAAATTGTGCACTTGGATAAGAGTTTATGTTTGATCAGCCTGTAGTTTTTTCCTATATGAATTTTTATCACAGAATCACACAAATACTCTAAATGAAATCACAAAAGGATTGATCTAACAATGAAAAATAACAAATTTTATGAAACAACAGCCCCTGTTTTCCATCAAAAAAGTTACTGTGCTACTGTTTAACAAAATAAAAGTCTTTAAATAAGTGCTTTTTTACTTACAGTAGTAATTGTGCAACACTGGTAAGTCTGTGATTATTTCAAATATAAATTCTCCAAAATGTTTCCATTATCTCCTATTTTATCTTCAATCTTAGTCTACAAACAGTTCTTACTGATTTCCATCGTTAGGTTGGATGATCCAGGGAGCTGGGAACAGTCTCTGCCTCCATAGCGGGGAGCGATGCAGCCTCTGTGTCTGACTTGCACTCCACCACAAACACCAGAGCAATTTGACCAGCTTCCCCATGGCGTCCACTGACCATCAACTGCAGGGTGTAAGAGAATAAAGAACTCTTATAAGTCATATAAGTCCTTTCAGATTCTTAGAATTAATATGTTGCTTTGCCTGTTGCTGTCTTTACTGAAAATACATAGAATGTGTGTAGTTCATATCCACATCCTTACTAGGGCAGGTGGTGTTAAAGCATTGCTGTTTCTGGTGGTCTTGTCCATGACAGTGATGCAGTGGGTCCCCTGGGGGACAGGTTCTTTCTCGGATCATGGAGCCTGTGCCACAAGAGGTGCTGCAGCCACTCCATGGACCCCAGGAGCTCCAGCTTCTACAGCTCTGCTCATCAGTGGGGACTCCAAGAGGAGTTAATGAGGAGTCAGGGCAATCTGCAACTCCATTACACACCTAAGAGGAGGGAAGAGAGTGAAATAATCATATTATTCCCTGAAGGAGAAAAGATGCTAGTTTGGAACCAGTTTTTAAAATATCAAAAACATTTTATATGTGAAATATTGATTATCAAAAAACTTATAAAAATAAATCTTACCACTCCATGTTTTTTAATTTTTAAGAAGTAATCATGTACATTAATAAACAATGGACTAACCATGTTGAAGGGGACACAAGATCCATCCTTGCAGGTAAATTCGGGACAGGTGACTGTGGTGTTTCTGCTGCCAGGTGGCAGTGGTGAGATAGTCTTATCTGTACAGAAGTATATTTCAGAATCATCATTCACCGCACCACAGATTTTAAGAGCCAAAGCTGATTTATCAGACACTGCATACAAGGGCCTTTAACGCCTCTTTCTTTATGACTTTAATTTCCCTTCTATTCTTCCTTCGCACTAAGCCATCATTTCATTCATCTTCACTTCCACTCTCACCTCGCTCTCTTTGCCTCAACTTGTGAGAACTCACCACACACCAACTCATCGTCGCCTCGAGGACAGTCTGGGACACCGTTGCACACTTGTGTCATGTTCACACAGGTACGGTTGTCACATGAGAAGCTGCCTGGACATGGAGGTATCCGAATAGAGCCTAGTCGACCGACAAAATTTTTTTAACATCAATGCTGTTTTGTGAGGTTATGATATGATCCTTTAATGCGTCTATGATGTTTCTTGTTTTCACCCTCTTTTGTCTTAATATTTGCAGTTACACAAACTCACCACAGGTGTCGATACTCTCGTCAGATGCATCTCTGCACTGTGGAATCCCGTCACATAGCTGCTGGTAGTCCACACATTGGTCCCCACTGAGACAAGTCACCTGGCCGGGGCCACAGGGGACGCTACACTGCTGCTCATCACTACCATCCAAACAGTCTGTTTCCCCATCACAACGCCAGGCCTGAGGCACACACTGCCCAGCAGTGGCACAGCTGAACTCATATGACCTACAAACTGCAGACACAGAGGTGTGATTTTACAGAGCGAACACTTGATTCACTCCATGAATCTCTATATCATGAGTGTGGTTACCTGTTGTAGGCACTGTTGGAGTGACAGCTGAGGATGAAGGTGTTACACTAAAAGCGTAGCAGTTGGTTGTGTTTTCATCCTCTCCATTCGGACAGTCTCTTGTACCATCACATAACTTAGTCTTTGCCACACATGTACCATCACTGCAGGCCAGCTGGTCAGGAGCACAGGTTACTGCGAACCACAAACAGATATCACGACAGCTACTTTTTTTGTAAGTGTGGTCCAAAAATGCAAACGGTGCCTTTTTGCCCTCAGGCATATGTCCTCCTGTCTGGTGTTGACTTAATTTAAGTTGTAATAACGGCAGAATTTTGGACTTTTTTATGATGCCGGTTAAACAAAAAACCTCCTGGCTGTCCAAAATGTGTATTTGGTTCATATTATATTTTATTTTCTGTCAAAAGTTTACTCCCTCTTAAAAAAGTTGGTGCACAGCTCTGCCATGTTTACCTTTACTTGGACAGACGGCTTCATCAGTTCCTGAGGTGCAGTCTCTGTGTCCGTCACACACTTTGTTAGCAGAGATACACTGACCTCCAGGACACTGGAACTCTCCTTTTGAACACACACACCTAAAACACACACACACAAAAAAACCTTTATACTATGAACACAAATGGCATAGCTACAAATGACTTGTAGTAACTGATGGAGCTTTCTTTCAATTTTATTTGGAGTCTGATGTCTGTGTTGCTTTGAGTTCATCTTATGTTGTTACGGGCAGTATATACAAAGCAAGGGTCGCCATGATGACAAGTTAATATGTTGTCTTTAAAAGTTGTCTTTGTTTTTGTTATTTCATGGTAAATTTAATTTACATTAAGGTTGCTGTCATTTTTGCTTCACACTCTGCTGAGGAAAATTATTTAGTGTTAGATGAAGTTAAAGTATAACGTGAATGTCACATGTGAGGGTGCTGAGGGACAGCATCAGCAAAACAGGAAGAGACCGATGAATGAGAATGTGGTCAGAATGATCCCAGCTATTTTTCTTTTTCTGTTGGTTTTATGAGGGCGAACATGGTAATTTCATTAATTTCTTTGTTGTTCAACTTAAATTGTTTGCAATATGTTGTTTAATTACCAATCTCTGTTTTAATAAGTTATTATTGTCATGTGTTTTATCTTTTTAATTTTCACGGTTGCACCACTTATATCTTCCAAGAAGATTACACAGTTGTAGGAATCAGTTTGAAGCATAGACCATTCATAACCAAAACTTACATATATGTATAAATGTCAGAAATTTCTCCTTAAAAATATACTTATAAATAAAAACTGATTTAATTTACTTAAAATGCCCAAATCTGCTGTTTAATAGAACTGAAGACGCACCCTCTTTCATCACTGAGGTCCCCACAGTCATCATGTCCATCACAGCGATGGATGTATAGGATACAGCGTCCTCCAGCACACAAGAATTCTCCCTCATCACACACTACACCACAGTCTGGAGGACCAAAAGTACAGTCCATCATAAGTTTACATACATATCGTACTAAAAAAGTCACCACTTAAAGCTTCTTAACATGTGTCTAACTTTATGTGCTGAGTATACTGCTATAATAGAGTTATAGTTATACCTTGCTCATCAGATCCATCAGCAAAACCACAGTCCAGCCGTCCGTCACACACACGGCTGGCTGGCAGACACTTTCCACTAGCACACTGAAACTCCCCTGGTGGACATAGAGGCACAGGAGTTGCAGGCCCACAGAACTCCTCATCTGATTGGTCGACGCAGTCTGGGTGGCCATCACATCGCAGGGCTAGACTCAAACATGGTCCGCTGCAAGGTTGGGGTCATTACACTTTAATAAATTCTGTTGAAGACTGACATTTTCGTTTTATAAAACAGCTGGCTGTTCTGAACTCATTCTAGCAATCCTGTATATATTAGATGAATGTAATTATTTCAAGGACTGGAGGACTGAAAAAACTGTTAATAAATGATTGTTTGGTAAACCTTTGCCAGTGTTGTATAAGTAAAACTAAGAGTATATTCATTGATAAACTGCATCATATCAGACAGCTGGAGGTTAACGGATCATTTGTGTTCAGCCTCAGAGAAACTCAGACCAATTTTGTGTGGAACTATCCCAAGAAGAGTGTTCTGGTCTTCCTTAGTACTTATGCTTGCTGATGAACTTCCCTGAGTTTTGTTTCACCTTGGTGTGCTGCTGCAGCGGAATTGTTCTGGTGAGCAGGTAAATGGGCAGATCTCATCTGATCCATCCCCACAGTCATCTTCATTGTCACACACCCACTGAGAGGGGATGCAGCGCCCCCCGGCACAGGTAAACTCCGACTCAAGACAAGGAGGGGAAGGAGGGGGACAGGGAACACCCTGACACTGCCACATACCATCCTCACAGGAACTGGGGACACAAACAATGGCATGGTTACTCAACAATACAGAGCATCCTTCATCGTGTCTTTATGCATTTGCATTGACTGACCAGTTCTGACAGTGCTGAGTGATGATTGACCCAGCTGGAAACATGGAGCCATCCCACTCGCATGGACACTGAGTGGGAGCTACGCAACTGTCACCTATAAAGCAAAAAAAGTGAAAGAGATCATTTTGATGTCCTATGAGCTTCACCAGTTTAAAATAAAGAAAGTTGCCCTGAGATATGCAGGGTGTAAAGAAAGACAAAGAGTACAGGCTCATTGAAAGAAAGGCAGTTTGGAAAATACTGTAGTGTTGATCCTTTGAAAAGGCAAAGGTAATGTTGTGCCAAAAATAAAAACAGTTTATCCTCTTGATATTTACATGCATTGAAATCCTATTAGTTTTGGAGAAAAAAATAAAAATAAAAAAAACTCTCCGCAGCTGAAAGTGTTTGTCAAGAGAGCTTTCTAAGTTTCAAACATTCAATCTGAAATTGTCACCAAGACTCTAAAATGTGACAAGTCATCCTCTTTGGAGCACAATGTATACTCAAGAGATACACCCATGAAAACATGACATTTTTTTTAACACATTATCATTCCTGGTAGCTCACGCTTAGTTTAGTTAATCTGTCTTACCATGTCGGACAGTTCCAGCGGGACAGAAGCAGCCCTCCATACAGGAGAGAACACCACACTGCGAGTGTGGATTTTTCTGAACACTTGGACATGAGGGGGAGCAAGCCGGGCCACAAGGATCATACACCAGCCCGTTCTCACACTGCAGAGCTGTAAGGAATGAGGTGAGACATATGACACATTAAGATAGACTGCATTACTAGAACAAATGTGGATATGTGTTTGTTGTTTGTCTCTGACATACGACAGAGCTCCTGGGACCTCCAGCGGATGTAAACCCCACGTCGGTTACACTCCTCAGCGTAGGCGGCAATAGCTGTGCAGAGACACTCACAGTCCCCACCTGAGTCACAACTGCAACACAAAGACAGTCAGTTACATGGTAAGAGCTGTGGTTAAATATTTCTGTCTGTATTGTAAGGGGATACAGATTATTTTTGGAAGGAGAGACTGCTGTAAATTGATATGATCCAAAAATCAATGTCCTGGACATGATAAAGAATATCTGTATATCTCAGATTTTCTCAAGAGTAAATATTGTGTACTGATATTAAGTTTAATGTCTGTCACTCACCCGCATGCATCAAAGACACACCAGTCATAATACTGCTGGAAGGGCACCTCAGAATGACACTGAGAGAAGAGCTCCTGAGTCAGGACTGCACACTTTTTCCTGGCCCAAGTCATCCTGTGGGGGTTCAGCTGAACAAGACAGAGAAAGAAAAGTTAGTGCACTTTTGTTCATAGAAAAAAGTGACAGTTTACTTCCAACTGGGTCTGTTTCTGTGTAAATGGCGAACGCAATGACAGGTCTTCTCTGAACTCACAGCACATGGGTCACGGAGGTCCTGGTTTGCCACGTCAGGGCAGGAGGGGCTGACCTTCCAGGAGTTTCCAAACAGTTCAGGTGTGGACTCCACAATGCCCTGCCGTGTAGTGAAATCATTTTCTGTGTCCCCATCAAAGTTACCACACAGACCCCCAACCCTACCCCGCAGGTGGGCGGCCAGACGGACATACACCCGCATACCTAAAGACAACAGGAGGTTTGACATCATGACTACAGAATCATTTATTGACCTCTGCATACCGACACAGACAGAACCAATGGATTAGGAACTATTTGGCTTTATGACATGTGTCTTCAATAACAATCAGTAAAATATTTATATATTTTCAACATAACATGAGGACAAAACTTTTGAGCCAGACTCATGCAGATTATATCAGGTAATAATGGCCTATGATAGGTCCCAAATTTTGTATTTTTCTATACAGGTTTCTTCTACCACAGGAAGCAGTTCTTGGGCTGTGTGACTCAATTTTCAATACTACAAACATTGTCTGAAACACAAATAGCCAAGCATCAGTTGGCCTCTGAACAGGCAGTAGGCCACACTACTATTTGCCGACAAAATCAAAGTTGTTAGGAGACAATTCAAAGCTGCAGAAGTTTTGAGATGTGTGTGCTCTACCTCCATCCCAGAGGAGTGTGACCCCCAATTTTGAAGAAAGGGAGACGAACAGTCCGACTCTTTCCAAAGTTAGACCACTGCCACTGTAAGACTTTGGTAGACTTACAGGCATCCCATTTACAGTCACGGCTTTACCTTAAGGACAGACACACAACAACTAGCTTGGGCAACTGAGGAACCTCTGGACTTAAAGTTATGCTCTTTGCTCTTTGTAGAACCGTTCTACCTACCTCTCAACAGATGTATGACCGTATTCCCCAGGCTGAGGGTCACTGACTTTGTACAGGTAACCCCTGTACTTCCACAGGGCACGTTCTCTGCTGTGACACTGAACAAACCACTCGTCTCCCTCGCCAACACATACTGGCAGTCACCCAGGAAAGAGTAACAGCGTCCATCAAATGTCACATAGTGTGGGTCTCCAGTTGCCAAGCACACACCTGCACAGGCAGACTGGCTGCAGTGCCAGCGCCGCTCCTTACACACACTGCAGGAATGAATGTAGGTAAGCTGCGATTCTACTTTATAACATTAAAGTGATGCTATACAATGAGACAGCTGCATACATTACCATGTGTTGCAGTCCTTAGTAATGGTATCATTGGTGTAGTAAAGTCGACCATTATGGTGGCATGGGCACTCATCAGGAAGAACACAGTTATCACCCTAAAAGTAAACACAATTCACAGACTTCATTGTAGCCATACAGGGTCAAAGCATGAGATATCGATCACCTGTGTTTCTGTTTACCACTCACACTGAAGTTTTACAATGAACCCCTTTTGATGTGTTTTCATACATTTACCTGCCAGATGAGCCTTAAGATCATCTCTAAAATCGAATGCATCCCAAAGTTTTAGGTTTTGTTGAGACAGTGAACAAGAGATGATGATTTAACTTTTATAGAATCATCATGTATTTATTACTGTAATGCATGGTGGTGGTGTAATAAAGTCTTGTGCTTATAACTAATTTGTGTAAATTCAATGGCAATGCGTAATTTTTGATAACTTCCTGTTTAAGGTTTTGCATCAAAAGGATATTAAATCCCTTACTGACATTCTTGGACATTCATGTTATGGCAAAGTCCACAGTTAAGGTTTGTAAGATCTAAATACACCTTATTTAAGTAAAACAGGTAAACAATGCAGAAAAGGTACATAAACTAAAAAGTGATTATTACTAGTGGAGATATCATAATGTTTTCTTTAAAACAATAACAATAATAACCTTGCTTAAAACAAACAGTTGCAACATTCAGGATTATTATCGTGTTATGCCTGTCAATTTTCACTTTTTAACCATCCTTAGCAAGCTCTTGTAAACAAACTAGAACCAGGTTCTAAATGTCTCTTTTGGCGTACTGGTAGGCTAATGCTTTTACAAGACAATAACATCACACAATATCATTTTTTCAGTTTGCAGTTCAATCGGTTATCTTCCTACCTGGAGACAAGCTCAGATTAAAGAAGTGTGCCCCATCTTGCTTAGCTTTTCAGTGTAAACATCTTAGTGTCTAACTGACAATTAGCAACAATTGGCTGGTTGGTTTTACTGTCCTGCATTTTGTTGTTAGGCTACATGGCCAGACTCTTTACGAAATATAGCAATATTACTGTATTTACAGTCTATTTATCAGTAAGATATATTTAAAAACGTAGTCATACAGTACCTGCGAGTTTTTCATCAAGGATAATTAAGCTTCTGATTTCCGCAAACGAAAACGCATTTGTGGCCGCATTCTATTTAGCTTTACCAGTGTCCTAGTTGTGTATCCTGTATATGCAAGCTCACTATAAAGCTGTATTTAATGCTATATGGAACGAGTCCTTTTTAATTAGTCAATATTGGCTACATCGGTGTCTGCAATGACAAGTCACAATTTTTTTCTGGTTTATTTGTCTTAATTTCAAAAACATATCCTTTATCAGATAATAGCAAAGAATCTTTTTTTGTTGTTGTTTTTTTTGCCATAAAATTGCTTTATATTTTATGTCATTGCCATCCTTTTACTCATATGAGTAAAAGAATGAAAATTAGACAAATTGCAGAATTACTAAAAAAAAAAAAGTAAACATACAGAAACCTTAAAGTACATCCACTCACCTGGTGCTCTTCTACATCTAAATATACCATTATAAGAAGTGTTGATCTAGTTAGCTAAAAAAAAAATTGGATTCACTCACCAGTAGCACAGTTCCCTGGGGACAGACACACCCAGACAGGGGTTCTCTGCAGCTAGACTGTGAAACACCAGACCCCTGCTGCTGGCCTGGAGGGTCCAGGCTGGAACAGGTAAGAAGGCAGGAGCGTGGCGAGTAAATTAAACTGCCTGGACACCTGTTTACCTCCTCACAGTGCTCCTGAGTGCAGTTAAACTGTCCCTGGACACATACACTGTCAGAAATAAGAGAGGAAGTCAACACTGATATCATATGAAAAAATGTATAGCTTATCATACTTTATGATGTAAGGCTTTGGAGAAAACATTTAGACCTTTCAATAAATGATTGGTGCATCTAACAGTTGTAACTAAAAAAGAAAAAAAAAAAACAGGCAAAGTTGGAAAACAAAGTGGAGCAATTGTAAATCCATAGTTTAACTGTGAAAGAGAGCCCTCTAGTGATATTCTGAATCACAACAGTTCACTGCAGATAAATGTCACTTTGAATCCCAGAGAAAAGCTTATAAAATATAATAAAAGTGCAATAAAGGTGCCATGTGGTGTAAGTTCATTTAATCAGCATGGCTTATCATTCAGTCTAGATGAATGGATCTACTGTACACCATATTGTACAGCAGCTTAATTATTATCCCAAATGCAATCTGTTTTACAGGAGCAGTCAATTAGGTCAACTGTCTTGCAAATAAAACACAAAAAAGTAAAACTTTGGCAATTCATTGATACAAACATGAACATATAATAAAATGAGAGATTACCAAATAAACAGTAGCTTTAGTGATAGTGGCTGTGTTTGTGCAGTGAAGAGATGCAATGAAATCAACCTATCCTGTATCAGGTAGCAGGAACATAGGGCGATTTCATCAGAGCTCTTGCACCACCAGGAGTCTCAGGGGATATTCTGGTTTATGCAATACTGTACATGTTCAGCATGAAGTTACACGCATTCAGAGATAAATCAAAATTTGTGCACAGAACAACTTTCTTTAAAAGTGGTTCAGCATAAAACTGCCATGTGTAACTAGAAGCAGAAGCTAAATATGCCCAAATTTTGTGTAATTTGGCTTTATGGTAGCTCATAGAAGCATCTAGGAAATGCTTCCAACAGAATGAAAAAAACTACCTCTATTGCACGAAACTGGACTAAAAACTAAGATGATTTCAGGTACATTTTGACAACACTTGATCTGAGCAGGTGAAACCAGGGGGACTTCTGTTTAAGTGTGAAATTGTGGATGCATTAAACCTATACTTAACAAACAACAGTGGAAACACACCCTCTGATTCTTTATCACAATACAACCGTAATAAAAGAAGCAATAACAGAGACAAGCTCTGTTTTTATGACATGCTGTAAAATATTGTCTGTGCAAGTGGGTCATTGAGAGTTTATGCTGAGTTAACCACGGCCATGATGTTTTCTTTTCACAGGTTTCGTGTGTCGGCTGTTTCAAGCTGCAAGAGCACATGTGTGTGGGCAGTGATTTAATATTCAACCTGAGTTTAATGTTGCCATGAAGAGTTAGATGGAGCTGTAAAATAGTCTGATCTTAGTAAAAACCATAAAACTCACATTCATATTTTTATATATGGACTTTTAATGTTAGAATTTGATTTTACTAAAATTTTTAATAATTTTTATCTTTAATTTTTATTGTAGATGGTATTGAGGACCAATATGGATTAGATTACAACATACCAAGTGTTACAGTTGTTGGTAATAACAGCTCCAGATGGGTACGTCTTGTCTCCTTGCACACAGGGGCACATAGTGATGGGCACACACTGGCCCTGGTGGTCCTGCACTAGTCCTGTTGGGCACTGGCAACCTGGAATACATGTTCTCAGACCCATCTCATCACCACCATCATCATCACAGCTCCAACCCTCTGAGCAGGAACTCCCACAGGCACGACCACACTCCTGGTACACCTGACCGCCTGAGCACTGGACCGCTGGAATGACAGGAGACGGGGAAATAGTTTGGTACAAAATGCAATTAATTATCGTTAACATGGTTGGAAGTAAGAGCAGACTCAATTCTGTCAATTCATAATTTAGTGCTTTTAAAGTCAAGCATTTGTCCTGTTGTCAGTGTCTGAATAAGATCTAGGTCATCCATCCATTCATCCATTTTCAAGTGGATGAATGGATGGAGGAATGCAGGTGCAAATTACGTATGCACCTGCATTCTTTCTAATCCATTTTCTACTGCTTTTCTGTTGGGGGTCTGGAGGAGCCTATCCCAGCATCTTGGGGCGAAGGCAAGGGACACCTTGGACAAGTTGCCAGTTCATCACAGGGCTAACATATAGAGACGTACAACCATCCACACTCACATTCACACCTACGGGCAATTTGAAAGTGACCAATTAACCTAACCCCACTCTTGAACATTTTTGGGATGTGGGAGGTAACTGGAGTAAACTCACGCAGACACAGGGAGAATATGCAAACTCCACACAGAAACACCCTGACCCAGATCCGAACCCAGGACCTTCTTGCTGTGAGATGACAGTGCTAACCACTGCACCACTGTGCCGCCCCTGATCCAGGTCATGTGACCACTAAATTGGGTATATTGCATAAACTGCACAAAAGCAGTGGACATTCATTGTTTCAAAAGTAAAGTTGATATGAAATTGGATGTGCACCTGCATTCTTTCTAACAGCCAGCAGGTGGAGACTTCTCTGGTTGCAATTTAAGTACATTTGTTTTCAGCCAGAAACACCACCCGGTCTTAATTGGTTCATTGCCTAAGTTAACTTTTTTATCATGGAATGATGGTTTCATCATGTGTGTTGATTAGTACTGTGCTAAATTTTAACTGAATCATACACATGGTATCGTATCAAAGCATATCATATCATATTGTTCAGTACTGTACTGTATCATATAGCATATTGTGCCATGTCATGTCCTGTCATGTTGTGTCGTAATGTCAGGACAGATAAATAAACAGTCCCTATGAAACACAATGCAATGGTGGCCATCAGATAACTGAAGTGAGGGCCATTTTTTGGTGTTATTGTTGAAGATGTGTCTTTATTCTTTCTAATTATAACTCTAAAATACCCTGAGTTGTATCTGTCACAAGTCTAAAAACTTACAACAGAAGGTTTGATTTCTCCAGTGGATAGAAGCGCCCTCCTGAGCACAGTGTCTGCTGTAGGCAGTGAGGATGTTACAGTGACAGGTCCTCTGTGGATGGCAGCCACAAACCTCTGACAGACAGAGATGATAATAGGGCTCCCTCTCCACCACATCATGACACACCTGCAAAATCAGAGGGAGAAGTTCAGAGGTGCATGTGTAAAAAAAAGAGAAGAATTACTCCTTAGGCAGCAGGGGGATTAAGGAACTTCATTTGACCTACCTGAAAGACAGAGCTGTGAATGATGGAGCACACTCTCTCTGCAAACTGTCTCATCTGGTTGTAGGTGGTGCAGGGGTCAGGAGGAGCTCCTTTAGGTAGAGCACAGCGTTCAGTGGTGAATTTTCCTGCAAAGGATGACACACTGTTCTCCACGTCTCCTTCTGGAGTGGTGAAGTCATCATGCTGGCTCCAGGTTAGAGTCCCACACAGGCCACGCACCTTAAGTACAACATTTAGAGGTTTTAGATAAAACAACATATTACACACTTTTGGACATTCAAAGCTGATTGTAATCTATTTCCTGTTTTAAGAATGTTTGGAAAGTGAAAGAGAAAGTTTCTAACTGCATGTTCTGGACTTAACATCTGGTTTAACCCCCTTCGGAAATTTAAGACAGTTATTATTACTACATCAAAGAATACCTTGTTTGCAAATCCAGGTTGTAGTGTGATGAGCGCCAATGGTCCACCTAAGTGCCAAAGCAACTGGGCTCCAAAAGTCTGTATGAGTAGAAATGATGACGAAGCCCTACGCACAACCAGGTCCCCGGTCACCACAGGCAGCGACTCCCTCTGACCATTTAATGTTACTGTACCTGGGAGTACCAGAGTCAGATTTGAAGTATAAATAACAATGTTTTAATAATATGGTCATTCTCTTAGCCCTCGCCATCGTTTTATGGTGATTTGTTAATTAGTGCGAGAGGAACAACATTTGTTTTCATCAATCTGATTCTGCATATTTATTGTCCATGGGTCCAGTTATTTTACATTTGTGCATGAATCACCTTTTTCCCTCCCTGTGCACATCCTTGATGTCAGGCCCTTCCCAAAGTTATACTCAGGGACCCACAGTGCACTTTACACCTTTAACAGGTAATGTAAAGCTCAAATTTGGCATTTTCACCATATTGAAAATGATAGTCTGACATAACTTTACATTAGTGTAGAAATGGGAAATGAGATGGAGTTAAAACCATATAACCTTTTCACCTAGCTACAACACATCCATATGTCGGTCAAATGATCCGTCACACCCTCACCTTGCATAACTCTTAGACTTCAGAAAAGTAAAGCTAATAAAATATAACCAGCCTCAAGCACTCAGGTTATGCACTCTTGCATCATCTTGATTTTTTTAAACATCTTAGGTTGATTACTGGCAATAACTTCAAAGTTATGAAAATTAGTAAACTAGTTTAACTTTGCACAACTGAGTATATATCTGACTCACCAGTTTCTGTAATAGTGACTGTAGTGCGGAGTGCTGTCACAGACATCTCCCGCAAACAACTCAGGCCCCCTCCACCTCCACCTTCTACTCCCCCACCTCCACCTCCTCCTGCTGTGCACTCCCCACTCCGCACACTCACCACCAACTTTCTATCAACAAAGTCCTGTAAGAATAAGCAGTAAGTGTTACCACATGCAGAAAAATGTCAACCAAACTGTGTGTATGTTTGCATTTCATGTGTCTCACCTCCACAGCTGTGAACGCACAGTCTCCACCCTGCAGTGAATACCTCTTCTTGTCAAAGGTGGTCACCTGTAGCGCCCCCATCAGGCTGCACTGGGCTGCACACTTCTCCTCAGTACACTGCCACTGACCGGCTTTGCACACACTGAAAGAATTTAGGTTACAAAAGTGAAATGTGAAGTCTGGAAATAAAGAATGAAAATAAATGATGTATGGAGGACTTACCAGGTGTTGCACCTCTGCTGTATTCTGTCCCCTGATTGGTAGGTGCGCCTGCGATGAAAACAGGGACAGTCGTCTCTTTTTAAACACTGTCCTTGGTGAAGGTAGAGGCCTGGTGGACACTCACAGCCCCCCACACACTCCTCCCTGCACTGCCCCATGGCTGCAGCAGGCCCAGGGTGTTGAGGGGATGTGCAGCTGGGGGGACAGGAGGATACACAGTCTGAGAACACCTGACCTCTGGGACAGACACGACCTGAAAAAACAAAGAGGAGGCATGAACTTACAAATGCATCGAGTGTACTTTCCTTAAAGTCTCATAGACTGAGTGTTTGCAGCTCATTTTCCATTGTTACAACATTTAAAAGAATTAATTAAATGTTTTTTAGACATTACTCTACTCTGCACAAAGTAAGACAAGTTCCCAGTGCATATAGTGCTCCACCAGCATCATGATTCTGGGTGTGCTTTTCCAGGACAGGATCCCAAGGTGCAGCTGGGTGAACTTGTGTCTCCAGTTTGTTGGACTTAAAATTTCCTTGTCATGTTGGGGTGGTTTTGTTGGCTTCACCAGGCTATGACTACAGCACACATTAGGGTGGTCTGCAGCCTGGTGCAAAGTGGCAGGGGTGAGAGTTAACATAAGGTGAAGGTGATAATTTTCTGTTGGAAAACAGCGGACTGCTCTCTCTGTGCCGGGGGTGAGTTTTTGCCCCAAGCGAAGAAGTTTGAATATCTTGAAGTCTTGTTCATGAGTGAGGACAAAATGGATTAAAGGAGCTGGGCTGGAATGCGAAGCTTTGGGTTTACTCCTTTACCTATCATCCAACCCTAACCTATAGTCTTAAGGTCAGGGTTGTGACTGAGAGAATAAAAGGGCAGATACAAGTTGCTGTAATGAGTTTCTTCCAAAGCATTTCAAAGCACTACAGAGTCATGCCTTTTTTTTAACACAGTGCATTCACACACCAGTATGAACATTGGATCCTGTTCATGGCAACTTTGTGCTTTTACCCAGCAAAATCCTGTTTGTGTTCCTCGGTTGACAATGATATTTCAACAGAAAGTTGTCCCCTTTTAGTTAATCCGGCTCCTGTTCAAGCTTTGAGCATAAAACATCACTACTAAACTTTGAGTGAGCACAGAGAAGCAAATTGGCTTTTGTTACCGAAAATACAACCAAAGCATTGCCGCTCATGTTCAATAAGAATAAATAATTAATCTTATCTGTGATAATCTTGTTTAATTATCTTAAGAATAAGACAATTTAAAAATTGGTCAAAAGCTCCTTACACAGCCTTTAAACTGTAAATGTCACTTGTGCCCACTTTAAAATGCTACTTCTATTTTGGTTAATACGTTTTTTTATAACAATTACTCCTCAAAGCTGTTTTCATTTTGTTTTCTCACACAATAAACTGCTACAGAATACTCTAATAGTTATATTTTAGTACCACACAGAGCAGCCGTCCTCCACACTATGATGACATGTTGCTGGGCGCACTCTCTGGCGTAACTGGCCAGGGTGTCACACACTGCTGAGTCTCTCTCTTTGGGCGGGAGGCTGCAGAACAGGTAGAGACAGGTGTCTTTGTATGCTGCTGGGTCCACCTGAAAGAAACAAAGACACAAGCTTAAAGAAACCAACAAAAAAAGGATTATGTATTTGCAACAAGCAGGCGTGTGCAAAATCATTCATGAGTCCTGCACACAGTGGACTAACAATGCAGAGAGACTGTGGTGATTATTTTTTAAATGTAATTATGAATAAAATGTGCAGTCTTTACAGACATGCATCAACAACATGCATCAACAAATCAAACAGAAAATTATCAAAAGGAATACTTCATAATTTGAAAGAGTGATCTAGTTGTAGATTCTAGGTCAAACTTGAGAAGTGCCCTATATTAACACCACCATATCATAATTTGTTAACTATTTATCAGAGTTTTATAAGCTCTGTTAATCATTGTTGCATATAAGTGCAAGTTGCTCACAATGACACCTGATTAATTATCTATTCTTTGAAGCTTTTTCATATAAAGATCATGCTGTGCTTAGCTTTCCATTGAATGAAACTTAAAATCTGATTGTCATGACATGTGACTGTGATTCATAGCTGGGTTGTCTAACCCGGTGGTGACAGTGTGTGAAGGGGTCCTCCAGCAGTCGGTGACACACTGATTCAGCATGTCTGCGTAGTGCAGGGTCTCCTGAGACATCACAGCTGTGACCCAGCTCAGCGGCATCACTGCAGGCCTGAGGGGAAACAAAGAGATACCAATTGCAGAGGGTCAGACTAATGAAAATACTTAGTTGTTTGTTTCAAATGAAGAAGTACCACAAAACAATATATATTTATGTCAAATTCAAACTTTTTTCAACTGTTGATAGTAGTTTCTAAACTTTTGGACCATATTTGATGCATCAAATTGACTGAGAGCTCAATAATTTCATTTTGCTGTTTAATCAACAACAAAAAAACTGTGGGAGCAATAATCTGTTGTCCTATAAAAAGGAAAATACTCATGTAATGTCATGCATGTGGTGTAATGTGCTGTACTTCATTCTGCTGGTCAGGAACTTTCCATGAGTTGCCAAAGCTGGCAGCATACTGGGATAGGGTGCCACTCATGGTTGTGAAGTCATCTATGGCAAAAACACACAAACAGGTCAAAATGAGATAATTGAGTTAAGAAAAATGTAAGAATAAAGAGCCCCAAGTCAGAAAGGTTAAGTTAGAAAATGCTTAATGTTACACTATGATTTTGACTTAAAGCTCCTGTAAGGAACTTTTGGTTTGAGTCAGTTTGGCGCCCCCTGTGGACAAAGCAATCTTTGCTTATCTTGTCTTCACCATGCTTAGACAGTATCTTCTGACAAAGAAATCCTGCTCAAATATATATATATATTTGTGGATATATAATTTGGAAAATACAAAAACAGGGCTTTTTTGAATGGCTCCACTGACAACTTCCCCCTTGCACTTGTTTCAGGCATCAAAAATAACTGAATAAATAAAAATCGTCAGCCTTGTCAATGATCGTCTTGTTCGCATTTGTATATCATACACGGCATCAAAATGGACAGTACAATATTTTATAAATGTTAAAAAACTCCCCACAGGAGCTTTAAGAGCTTCCAATGTGCACTTCCCATACCGTCAACGTTGTTGTTGTACACTCCGCAGAGTCCCCTAGTGGCAGCCAGGTGCTCCGCAGTGACTGTCAAGTAGACCGTGTTAGTCAGGTCAAACTTCAGTCTCACTCCCAGACCGCTCTCCACAAACACAAAGTCCCCAAGCCAATGAACACTCACTCCTGGAAAAGGACAAAGAATAACAGAGCGTGATTAAAGCTTAGTTACTTTCTGGATAACTTTAGAATGAAGTGTGTTTCCCTTCTGTTAGGATGACCATATTCTGAAACCCAAGAAAGAGAACACCACTACACAGGGCGGAGACATACGTAGTAAAATTTTTTTCAGGTCGGGTCAAGTGTTTTTTACGCACTTCTAACTCAGTTAGTCCACACTACACAAGCTCAAAACTTCCATACAAAACCCTGGACATTTGAGGGATTTTATAATCTCCCCCAGACAAAGGCGAGACAAGCATGACAACCCCCCCAAAACGAGGACATGTGCAGGTAAAAGAGGATGTATGGTCACCGTACCGTCTGTGTAATAACCATGACTATGAAGTAGCCTGATGACCTCAGTGGACATTTTGTAATTATGTGATTATGGTCCCAGTCACTAATTTTATGTCTACAGCATACCCTAGTTTATCAACAATAAAACAAGGCCTGTTTTAGTGTGTTTCTTAGTTACAACCACAGTAGATGCAATGCAAATACTGTATTATAGACCAAGACCTATCAGCCAACCATCCAAATGCTGCACTATGCTATCCAAAAAGTGTACAAAGGAAATAAGCCAAATGGTGCAATGAGACCTGAAAGATTCACTGTCTTTTTAGTATAAAAACATCGCTTTAACTGGTTTAGTGCAAACCTGTCCTGGTGCAACAGGAGAAAATCTGAAATTATCACCTTTGGTGTGGTCTCAGACAATGCGTTGTTACATTTACAATATCAGGCAAGAAATGTTACCAGGAGAAAGCTTCATACACAGCTCACCATTTTGGAAGATTGGTTCACCATGTGGGACAGGAAGGTTGTTCAGAGTGAGGTTGTTGTGATGAATGGTGACCAAATCTAGGCCCAACATCATCCTCAAAGCCTGGGAGCAGGAGGGTATGAACACAGAACAAGTTGAGAGCAGTCTTTCATTGATAAGAAGGCACATTATGGCACTAGCAAATAACAAAAAAAAGCCTAAGCAAAAACCAGTTTGAACCGGCACCAGTCTGACCTTCCGCAATTAACAGCAATTTTCCCTTTTTGATAATGCAGCTAAACTCTGCCTTGTATCACACCTTACTGCAGTGTCCTCCCTCATCACAGACTGTGCTGATGTAGACAGCCCAGGTGCCATCAGTGGATGAGGCCAGCAGGTAAGTGCAGCTGCCCTGAAAGTGGAAGTGCTTCCTGTCAAAAGTGCGGTAGTGGGCCCCACCCCAGGACATGCAGGTAGCTGAGCTCTGAGGCAACCTAAGGCTGCCCAGCAGACCACCCCGCACCAGAGGGGAAGATTGGGAGTCTGCAGAGGAGAGACAGAAGAGTTTTCTGTTACATTACATACAAGCAGTGTGCTGCTGCAAACTTTTTGGTGTGAAAAATCTAAGATGCAATCATGCAAAAGTGGAAGTGTCAGATATCTTCACACCAGGGAGGAGAGTGTAGGTGCAGGACAGGCAGGTCTGATCTGAGGCATTCTTCCAGCTCAGACCCCAAAGGCTGCCGCAGCACTGCTCAATGGGCATCAGAGAGGAGTTATGGACTCCAGGGAAGTCCTCACAACTCCAAGTAGAGTAACACTGGCCACGCACACCCACACCTGTGAGGATGAGATTAGATGAGCAGAAATGTTGAAGAGATGCAAAACATTAAAATTAAGACAAGAAAAAATGGCAAATGGAAAACGTCGGCTTTAGTTGCTGCCTCAAGCGAATAAGAAATGGCAAATCAATATTTTTTTTTTTTTGGTGAAATCCCATCCCAGACAAAATTATTCTGAGACTCAAAGCAGGTCAATACTGTGCTCTTAGTGTTACTGTTAGTGAGGGATATGTTTATCAACTGTGGGAGCTTTTATTTTTATTTTTTAGCAATTTTATGGCCTCACCCTCAGAGCAGCGTGGTCCACCCCAGCCTTCACAACACGCCCTCACTGTCTTATTCATTGTCTGGTTTTCCATCTCTGGTGGTCTGTAAAAAAACAGGCATGTCAGGCAGAGGATTCAAATGTTTATGTCTCTGCATTGTTAAGACTTTAAGATTCACAAAGGGATTAGAGGGCCATATTTTTATGAGACACAGAGTTTTTCTCCATTTCATGAAAGTTTTATCTCCTGCAGTGCGTTCATTTTAAAAGTATTACACAGGAGAAATTAACACACAAATATGTTTCTGTAATTTTCCTTCACTTACACTCAGTCTGCTAATGTGCATTGTGACAAAATATACCAAAACAAATGAACATAATGCAGAGTTTTCTCACATTCAGGTTGTCTGACAGTACCCAAAGCCTAACCCACTCATAAGTAAGGGCCATCAGAGGTTTAAGAAAAGAAGAACTGTAAAATTTGAACCTGTAACACAAAGGTCTCACTTTCCAACAAAAAATAACACACTCTTGAATAAGGAAAACCCCTTTATCGATTTTCAATGGACATGACAGATGTATATTTCTTTTAAACACACCAGACAGAGAAAAATTAATCCAGTCAGGCATATATCAGCCCCCCTGATGAGGAACCAACAACCCGCCAAGTCTTAGAGTCTGAAACATTAAGACACAATTTACCAAACTTTTCTCCACTTACTTGTACATGAAACAGGATGCCCTGGGACCCTGTTGTTTGTAGTAGAGTGCGATGCCATCATCGCCTCCATGTTTAACTCGCATCCTGTCCACATCCAGCCTCCAGCCTTCAGTGTTGTACCGATACACCTCAGTGCAGCTCACCTCAAGCTGCAGCCGTGGAGACAAGATTCGTTCCACTTTCTCAACCACTGTGTGCTCACACCAGTGTCTGTGCAAAAATACAAAGACTTGTTTGTATTTTTGTTGACTTGACCTGTGGGTAAAGTGTCTGTCAAAGCTAAAAAAGCATTGGCATATGTTTGAGTTCTGAATTCAAAGGCCAGTAAATAAACTTTGTGCTTCTACAGGGATAAAGACTCTCCATTTAAACACAAAAATGCATCAGCAACAAAATTAATGAGTGAGACATTCAGGCATGATGTGACTGTATGAACAAATTCTTCATTGTTCCTAAAATTCTAATCAGTAACTTTGCTCTTTGCAGCAGATTTTCCATGTAGCTATTGAATCAAATTACTTTCACAGTCCTCTCATCATCCTTCCATTTCCATACGACCTTTATTGCCATTTTGTCCACCAGATTATCTCTCGACACATTAATGTACTTCCTGAGTGTACCACTACAAGAACTGGAAAATTTGCCATCGCATATGTGATCCATTTTGACAAACCCTGTTACAAAACAGTGGTGAGATATTTAAAAAAAAGCAGTTCCTGACTCAGGCTTAAGGTTTTAACTGTGATCTACTTCACATGATTATTGTTCAGTTGTTATTGATTTAATGGTACCGGTTGCGATCATTAGATTCTGTTTTTGGGTAACTTAGTTTGTTTAGTTATTCATTAACCCTACTTATAGGCATTATATTAGATGTTATAAAGTTTGAGGGTTTGTTTTGCTACGGCAGCAGGAGTGTGTCAAGAGGGGTAGCAAGGGGTGGTATAGCCCTTTACCCCCCACAGAAATATGATCTGCCACCTCAGGCGCCACCCCAAGAAACCTTAAACTTTGATTAGATAGATACAAAATTTATATTTGACTGAACTTGATGGACTTTTCTTGCAGCAGGCTACCAGTAGCTTCACTTCAATGTAGCACATTTACTTTTGTTTGTACTTGTGAAAACTAAAACTAAAATGATTCTGTTTTATGAAATGTGCAAAGGAGGGGGGAGAAAATTGCGAGCATGTTTTAGTACCCAATATATGTCACCAATGAATGTGTTTTTAACTACAGGCAGGTAATTGTTTGCAGTTTTTTAAGTGCTTTCAATTTGACTATGTAAGATTTAAATGTTGCCATTTAGTTGTGCTGCATCTTAAAGTTGAAAAATTTTACTTTGAATTTCCTTATCTCTATGAATCTTGATATGTTAAAGCTCCCGTGAAAAAGTTTTATTGTTTGGCGCCCCCTGTGGACTGTAGTAGTAGTAGTAGTCTTATGTTGTCCTTTACATGCTGAAAATGTGTCTTCTGATGAAAATTCACATGTTGATGTTTTTCACTCATTGTAAGAATTATATGTTAATTATAAAAACCAGGGCTGTTTCCACAGCCGCTCAATCACACCTACCCCCTCAAACCAGTTCAGGCATTATAATTGCTATATACAAATTCACCTATGGTCTTGTTTGCTTTTAAAAATCATGAAAAACTAGTAATATTGATTGAAGTGTATTTCACTAATGTCTAAGGAGCCTAACAGGAGCTTTAAAGTATGTATGCAAACCAAAGAAAAACAGGGTGCTAATACTTTACGGTCCCCTTTTTAATTTCCTTGAGAGAACCTTTTCAAAAGGATGAATAAAGTTGTATCTAACCTAATTGAATCATAATTCAGAGCTCTAGCTGGGCCCCCTGGTTAAAAAAAAAAACCTTGACACACCCCATGTAGCAGCACACTGAGGCCAAAATCATGATATCAGAACACCAAGGCTTCTAAAAACATTCAGAATTACATACTTCAATTTGGAACTCTTCAACAAATAAGATATTGAAGGATTGAACAAGTATGACAAATGTGAATGAGAATAAAGATATTGTACTGTGAGTTTTGACTCCATGTTTGACAAAAAGTGGACATTTACTCCTCAAAAAAGTCAAACCACACCAAGTAAATGTCTCAAATCTTATTAAATATATGTCATCCCATTTATCATAAGCCGCACTGACCTGTCAAGTCAAGTAATTATAATTGGTATAACATTTTCTCTCACAGCCTTTTAAAGGATCTTTGCTTGCTGAAATGGGAGCTATTTTTACTGATTACTGTCAGTTAATACCTTGTAATATCTAAAATTAGATTTATATTTGGACCACACAGGTCAATATGACATATATTAAGGTATATTTAGGTAAATCTGAGTTTTTGCTGTGTACGGAAAATTAAATGCCCCAAAGACCCAAAACTGGAGACAAAAGGCATAATCAGCGGCAAACATAGCATCTCATTTAGTGTGATGATGCAGGTTGGATTTGCATGATGGCTGCATGCTGCAAACACACTTTTAACACAAATACACTGTCTTTTTGATAAATTTAAATGTCTGTCTGAAATGTCTGTTTGTGGGATCCGTACACTGACTGATCTTACAGTTCCACCTTTATTGTCTTTTAATGTTGTTAATCATTCACTGACTGGTTTCACTTTTACTTACCCCATTCCCATCACTGTGTGTAGTCCAAGCAGAATCAGTAAAACTGTCTCCATGTTTCCTTTTCTTACAGTGTGTGCTTAAAAAAACCTGATTAGGAAAATGTTACATTAAAAAAAGGTCCAAAATACATCAAATCCATTGTATATTTGGTGCTGGAAAAACAACTAAATAGCAAATTTTTTTGACAGCAGCAGAATTTTTTTTTTTTTTGCATTTACTAGGAAAAGTCAAGACACTTTGATTGCTCATGATCATATCATTGGAAATAATTAAGGTAACATTTATTTCCTCACGACTTTATCCAATCTTTCTTCCTCAATTGACAAACTATGCACTTACCTTTAAAGTGCTTTGAAAAGTCTTTGTATTTTTGCCATAAAAAGTCCTCGGCTTGTTGATCAATGTTAGACACCTTTATGGGTTTCTGATTACTACTGTTTTTTTTTTCTTTTCTGTCTGACAGTAAACGATACGGTCCTCACTGAAGTAACTCTTTGCCCTGTGGAGTGAAAGGAGCCCCAGATGTATAGTTTTAAATGTGGGGGGCAACTCAGAGGATGTACAGTAGCATCTGAACCTGCTGCCATTGGACATACGTGGTAAGGTCACAGCTGGCGGGACAGGCATTGGGCACCGGACCAGTGACGGACACATCCTCTGAGTCTGCGGTTTGCTGGCTGTAAGTGATAGCGGGGGTGGTGGAGTCTCAGCCTCAGGATAAAGAGATGTTTGTCAGAGCCTAATCCTGTAAAGAGAGGCGTCTCAGGAGGCATGATGGGGGCGTTTATTCAATGAAGCGTGTCAACAGACATGGGGTCTGGAGGCTTTTAGACTCACCAGTATCTCAAGTCTGTCCTCCTGACCCTGGGATGAGGAGCCTCAAACACAGCTGTCACCAAACTCTTTGCGTGAACACAGAGGACAAGAAGATAGTTGTGTCACAAGGGTTTACTTGAACTGTGTGTCACAATTTACTTTTCCAACATGTAACTCCTTAGAAAGTTTCCCCTGCTGACTTTGAGACTTGGTACTTGATAGAGATAGCAGAGAGCTGAGTCACCTTGCTAGTTGACTTCAGTATTTTGTATGGGAAGTAAAAGGGGGATAAAGGGGGACATTTGGGAAGCCTGTTTATTAGTTAGATTGTAAAAGTAACTGAGAAGGATTCTATTAATTCAGCGCTTTTAAAAACATTGGGTTACTTAGTCACTAGCTTAAAAGTAAAAGAAAAATGCAAGAAAAAAGATCGATTTTGCGGTTATATTGATCGATTTAGAACTGCGATTTTGTCACATCTGCCTCACAAAAACTAATAAAGTCAGATCTTTTCATTACATCTGTTTCCTTTCACTTAGTTTCGTGGAATCTTTGTCAGACAGGACAATTTAAGAGAGATGCTAGGGAATCCATGTGCGTGTGGATCAGCCTGAACCAAGCACCAATCACTTTAGACAGCAGCCAGGGAGGCCAATGTTGGCTTACTTGGAGATCCAAGTGAACATCCACTACAACAAAGTGGATTTTCACATTCTACTTCTGAACTGAACTCGAATCCAGCAGAAGGTTGTACGTTTAGGGAAGTGGCCAGCCTGGACACCAATGCAAAGACTGCCCAGACAGTCCTTGGATAGGACCAGCCAGAAATTTGCCCTAGTGGGCCAACAATAACTGTTACGATACATTATCAAGACCATACCTTTATGTTGGACTAGTCGTGCATTGGGAGACTGATTGTAGGCAGTCAGGGTGTAGAACAAATGCGAAAGTACCACAGTATTTGAGAAGAGAAGGGCAAAGCTGAGAGTCAAACAGTTTCTTATCTTAAAACAACAAAGATTAGCCCTGACCCCTCAGCAAATCTTTTTAAACATGGCTTTTAAATTTTAACAGATGATTAAAATTGTCACCAGATACTAAACCTATGTCAATTGTTTAATGAGTTTACCTTTAAGTTTGACACTTAGCAGTTCTATTACCGATACTATTTAGAGGGGAAACGAATCAACAGTGTTTCCTTAGTGTTTGTCGCACAACAGGTACCAAGTCATGATTTTCCTCAGTAGCTTATCTGGAACAGCACCACAGGTATTTTTATGGGTGGACAGCATTCCTCTGTCCAAATCCCCAGCCATCTCAACCAAAACATCTGACTTTGTAAAAGAATGTCACACTCTGACAGGAAAGCTTTTTTAATGGTTAACTCAGATGTTTGTTTGTTCTTATTTTGGCTTCATTCAGTAATCACTTGGAGAATAAAAGTACAAAGTTCTACCTTGACATGATAAATATTTGAAGTAATAAAACATTAACTAAAACCCTAATCGTCATTGATGTATTATTGGTGTTCAAGTCAAGTTATTTGTTAGTTGCATTTAATGACTTAATTGCACGTTTAAGTTTCTTATATGGCTTTTTTTAAACTGCCTTATTTCATTTCCTCATGCACTTTATCTCCAGTGAAAGGCACCTCACAAACTGTGTTGTTATTGAAAAGGTTCTGTGCAAATAAAGTTGCCTTGGCACCTGCAGGATTATCAGATAGAGCACCTGTTTCATCACATTTACAACCCTTTCTCGGCCAATCAGTTTCAGTCTCCGCAAAGAAGGAGGTTAAATATAAGCACCAGTTCAGTGATTCTTGTTTCTCCAAGGTATTTTCTCCAGTTGTTGAAATAGAGAGGACTAGTCTGATGTACCTTAGTCAATAGATCACTTCGATCGAGACAATCACTGAAGGTAAGGTATCTAGAGTGTTTTTTTTAACCATTTATCTCAAAATGATTAGTGAAATGCTAATATGGGAACATGATTTAGCTTGACATGACTTGAATGGTTTGCATGAAGAGCAAGACAGTAATTTTAAACACACTAACAAATTTACCTTGAAAATTTTAAGTTTGATATTCTATGGTTTACAAGGTCAAAATTGAATTGTCAAAATGTCTACCTCATCTCCTCATGGTAGCAATACAGGATCATAGATAAATAACAAAAAACACTGACTAAATGTTCAGGATTTTTCTCCCTTTATCATTTTAAGATTTTTATCTGCAATCCTGCTTAGATCTTGACTTCTTCTGGACCAGGATACTCTTGATTTTTCTTGCACTACAGCACAGTCATCCTCAGACCTTGGCACATACACTCGTAACACTATGGGGGTGCACTATCAGTGTTTCAGTGACAGAGTTTACTTTCTATTACGATGCATACATCCGTAACACATTTGACTCTTAGATTCTGCCATTTCAAGGTTTATATTTGTGCTTGTTACTCTTTGTCTGCTATGTGTAACATTCAGAGGGGTGGAGGGAAGTACTGAAGTCATCTGTGTTGGTGCATGTGGAGCTTATTCACCTGCACTCTTACAACAATGTTAAGTAATGTGAAATCACACGCTGGGACATGAAGGATATGCCATTGCAGTGTTCAGTGCATAATTACAAGGGCCTACGGCATAACTCCATTTTAGTGCTGTTGCAAGAAGTATAATGTGTAACACCTCTGATACACATAACTTCGTTCTGCTAATACACCTCTGTGCATAGTACATTGGCATAGCAGAAGTAAATATCCAACCATGAAATAACAGTATGTAAGAGCCAAAGGTTGACTCCATCCAACTGAGAAGCTTTGAACAATAAACTCTTGAAGTTTTATTAGGGTGAAAACATCTAATAATTAAATCTTATTTGGTTTTAGTTTCCTTTAAATAGTATGTTTTCCAGCTATAATTTGATCAGATTTCTTCGATCTATTGGGCACTTGTGGATTTAAAGGAGTAAATATAAATCAGTAAAACTTCAGATTGGTTTGGTTAAGGCTTGAATAAAATTTAGATATGTAGAAACAGTGTTTATTTTCTTTCACAACAGTCCTGGGAAATTCGCTTCCATTTCTAAATAAATCATTATCATTTCTTCATTTTTTTGCATCTACAGTTCTCTTCTCATTACAGCCATGAGGCTCCTCTGTCTCCTGCAGCTGGTCTGCTTGACTGCCTGTAGTGGCTCCAGATCCAGAGACTGGGCCCAGCATGGTGCCCCCATGTTTGCAGACCTCACAGTGCGTGAGTTGAAAGCTGTTCGGGCTTACTTGCATGGTATCCCAGGGCTGGAGCTCACTGATGCCACCAGCAAGACTCTGCAGAAAAACAGCATCCTTCTGATAGAACTCCATCTTCCAAAGAAGCATGAAGCCCTCCGAGCTTTGGACCGTGGACAGGCCAAACCCCCTCGCCAGGCCCGTGTGGTGGTCCAGTTTGGTAACCAGACCAAGCCCAACATCACTGAGTACATTGTAAGTCCTCTGCCATCTCCAGACTCCCATGAAGTCAAGACATTCAAGGGAAACAAGCCTATCTCATTTGACTCAAGGCCTATTACTCAGTCCGAGTACTACCATCTTGAGCAGTTATTGGGAGAAATTGCGACCAAAGCCCACAAGGTCTTGTTTGAGACCACAAGAGGGTTTTCTTTCACTAACTGTTCTGACCGCTGCATGACGTTCTCAGACATTGCCCCACGTGGGCTGGGTCCAGGTGAGAGGAGAACCTGGATCATGTTGCAGAAGTCTGTAGAGGGATATTTCATCCAGCCAGTTGGGTTTGAGGTGCTCATCAACCACAGGGATGTAGATCCAGAAAAGTGGACTGTGGAGAAGGTCTGGTACAATAGTGTGTACTTTGATAGTGTTGAGGAACTGGTGGAAAAATATGAATCAGGAGATGTAGAGAAAATCCAACTGCCTGAACATGATGACAATGACCTCTACTCCACCTACATCCCCAGGGGAAAGAGCAACACTCCCTCTGATATTCATGGTCCCAAACTGGTGGAGCCTCAGGGACCTCGCTATCATGTTGACCGGAATTTTGTGGAATATGCCGGATGGTCCTTTGCCTACCGTGTCCGCTCATCAGCTGGGCTCCAGGTTTTTGACCTCCGTTTTAATGGGGAAAGGATAGCATATGAGATCAGCCTTCAAGAAGCTATTGCCTTTTACTCCGGTGACACCCCTGCTGGCATGCAAACAAAGTACATCGACGCTGGCTGGGCCATGGGTGCTTCAAGCTATGAGCTTGCACCTGGAATCGACTGTCCAGAAATTGCACGCTATGTTGACCTTTACCACTATTTTGACACTGACAAACCTCGACTCCACAGAAATGCTCTCTGTATCTTTGAAATGAACACAGCTACTCCTCTGAGGAGACACTTTGACTCCAACTTTGAGGGGGGATACTTCTTTTACGGAGGGCTGGAAAACAATGTGCTAGTTTTGAGGACAACCTCAACAGTTTACAACTATGATTACATCTGGGACTTCCTCTTCTACCAGAATGGAGTGGTGGAGGTAAAGGTCAGTGCTACTGGATATATCCATGCTACTTTCTTCACTCCCAATGGACTTCACTACGGTACCAAAGTGTACAACCATGTGCTGGGTAACCTGCATACACATCTAATCCACTATAAGGTGGATCTGGATATTGCTGGTGAGTGAAATGTTACACTTTGATATGATATGATATGATATGATATGATATGATATGATATGATATGATATGATATGTACAATTGCAATATGATACAATATGGTATATGTTCAAGTACCATAAAATATGTTACAATGGGTTACAACACAACACAGTAGAATGGACATAATTTGATATAATTTATTATGATAACATGATAAAAACAAAGATCCAAAATATTTTATTACAATTGGACCAAATACAATAATAACATTATATAATCAAATACTATACATTATGGTAGGTTCAAAAACCATATTTTATGATGGTTCAAATACTGAATGGTACAACACAATACAATATGACACGGTACACTTCCATACCTTGTCATACCATACAATGTGACTTAATATGTTTATTACAATATGATACTTTAAAACAGGATATGCTTACGTACCACAGAATTTGGTATATGTTTAAAGACTATGTTAAGATGAGTTCAAATAAAATTATTCAAGTTGACTATGAATTATGAAACTATAGATTTAGATTGAATGTGATTTGGATGTGATACAGTAAAATGAGGTTGAAATTAAACACAATCTGATAGGTATAAACATGATATGATTGGTTCACATTCAATACATTGATTATTTTCAAATAAGATATGACAGGTATGAATTTGATTCAATTGGTTACAAACAAAATAGGTGTGAAAGATTCAGAACAAAACTTCAGGTTTAAATACAGTTTATGATGACCTACCAAAAGGTGAAATTTAAATTTAGAGGTTTTAAAGAGAAGTGCTGACAAATTATTTCTTTGTTGGTAACAAGGATTTTAAGGACAGCTGCAGAAATGAAAGGAAGCCAAGAAACCTTGTTTTGTCTTTGATTTTATTAAAGCAGCCCAGATAAAAAAGCTTACTGGACTTTGACCTGTCATAAAGGGAGAGTCTTGGCCCAACAAGCCTGCGTCACTGTGTAATACTGAAAGTCTGATTAAAGCCGTGCCACACATAGATCATTAACTTTGTTCACTAAAATCTGATGGTTTGATTGCTTTTCATTTGAGTCAGGGCTATTTAAAAGAGCAAGCCAAAAGAGGCATCTTTAATTTCTGATGTTTAACTGAAAACTCTTCATTGTAATGCAGGTCGAGACAACAGCTTCGAGTCAATAGATCTGAAACTGGTCAACTTCACAAACCCATGGAGTCCAGAACATTTTGTCGTCCAGTCCAAACTCCACAGAAAAGAGCACAAGACAGAGAGATCTGCTGCTTTCCGCTTCGGCAAAAAGTTCCCCCGCTATGTGCACTTTTACAACCCTACTGAGAAGAACAAATGGGGGCACGAGAAGGGTTATCGCATCCAGTTTAACTCCCATGCTCACAGTGTCCTTCCAAGAGGCTGGAGAGAGGAAAACGGCATCAGTTGGTCGAGGTAATGTAATATTTCCTCATGTTCTTAGGAAATCTCTGACAAAAGACACATCCCTTCACATATTGATAAGAGTACATTGTGACCGCTATTATGAAACACTCTCTGCAGGTATCCTCTGGCTGTGACCCGCCATAGAGATAGTGAAGCCACCAGCAGCAGCATGTATGCCCAGAATAACCCCTGGGATCCAGTTGTTTCCTTTGAAGACTACATCCGCAACAATGAAGAGATAGTCAACCAGGTGAAATTTCAAACTTTATTTTTGACTAGACCCACATTTTAGAAGAGGGCCTGTGACTTTGTCCTGCTGATAAAGTCAAAATGAAAGCCTCCAGTCTTTAGAAAAAACAAACAAAAAAAAAACAAAACATGATACTACAGGGGAAAGTGACCCGACAGCCTGATGACAGCCTTTGTTGGGAAGTTTCAAATGGTTTCTGGGAAAGGCGTCTTTCATTTTCGGGAGTGGGGTGTTTCATATGCAGGGTACATCAGTAGTTTAAATTTGGTGTTCATTCAAGAATATTTTCACCTCTCATAGTCACTGGCTATCATGGTAACTCTGAATTGCTGACATTTCATCAGCTTGCACCATGAATTTAGATACAAACATCTTTTAGGCGTCCTACTCTCCTTTAATGTGCTGTTTACTCTCCTGTGTGTAGGACCTGGTTGCCTGGGTGACGGTGGGCTTCCTGCATGTGCCTCACTCAGAGGATATCCCCAACACAGCAACTCCTGGCAACGCCGTGGGCTTCTTCCTACGACCTTTCAACTTCTTTGACGAAGACCCTTCACTGGCATCTAAAAGCACCATTATAGTCCGGCAGGGCAAAGCTGGCAAGCCCAAGGTCCAAAGGTGGACGCCTGAGGTTGTAGGTCACTGTGTGACAGACAAGCCTTTCTTTTACAATGGCACTTATCCAGGAGTGTAAGGTGTTTTTCTTCCTTTTTTTTACAGTTCATACATAATTTCACTGCATCTTGGTAAAATGTAAAGAAGAAGCGATGATAAAAAAGTGTTTTGGGATGTACAAGTCTGTTTTTATTTTCTCAGAAATGAAAAAAAGTACAATTTGGAGAAATCTTAACTTTATTTGTAATTTCTGTGGCTGGGAAACAAAGAAAACCAAAGATTTGAAGCAAAACAGAATTTATAAGGGTAGAGCTGTTTCTTTTTTTATTACTTTGGTAGACCATATGTCTTGTTAAAATTCTTTTGTTCTATAAACTTGTTCAACAGCTTGGCTATTACCTGTATCTCTTTTGTGTTTTATGCCTTTTACACCGAGACAAACGTGGACTAAAAACCAAATCATTCACAAAGTTAATTTCGATGTTGTTGGTATTGCTGGACAACCAATCAAACTATACATGTAACATGGTAAGGAGAGGAGGATGTGGTGTGATAAGAGGAGGCTGGAGATCTTCTGTAATCCTATGTCGCGTCTCCATGACTGAGGTTTAGCAGCAGCGAGCATCCAGGATGCAGGATGCTCTGAATCCGCCCTGCATGTGGTAAACCGCTAGCTCTCAGCGTGCTCTGCTCACCCCCGCTACGGGAATGTTTTTACTGGAAAGACAACAGGCCTTACAGAGCAAACAGCCTGATTCCGGTTCCTTCCCCACCAAACAGGATACCTCCTGACTGTGTCGTTGCCCCTGGAAACCAAACTTTACATACAATGTGATGCCTGATATCAGCTGCTCATGTAACTGCTTTGTCCTTTATGCAAACATTCCTTACATAGTTACGTTACAAAACAGTTACCCAACTAAATGTATTACAATAAAACCAAACTTTGATCTCATTTCTGTTTCTGAATTGGATTTGATGTAAAGGTTATATATGTGAGAGGTGGGAGATATGTGGGTACATGCCAGCCAGCAAACAAGCTTTAAGTGGTATAGGGGAAGGACTTGATTTTGCAGTGTCAAAGTGGTTTGTGTGAATGGTAAATAATGATTTAGAGAGAAGGAATCTAGCCAACAAATGTCTGTTTTCACAATCTTTATAAGTGTGTGTCAATGTTTTACTGAGAGCATGGTAAAAGGGGGATAACATGAAAGCTTTGCGCGCACAAGAGAACGGATGGAGTCAGAAGGGAGAACAAAAAACAACGTAAACCCTGTAACAAGCATTCCTATAGCTGTCCCCATGGAAATGATGCTCTGGACGTCACAACAGACAGACTATAGGAGGAGATGGAGGACATGCTGCAGCAAACAAGACACCTTATATCCCCTCTGAGCGGTTGGTGTTTTTTCACTAAACTCACGCTACAACGCAGTTGAACAATATTTTTTTTTTGACAATTTGATAAACACTCAGATATACTATTACAAATATCACTATGAGCAAAGTTAAATGATACCAATGTATGTTTGTACGTAGGGATGACATGGTTTGAGGCAGCACAGATCATTTCTATACACGGGATCTACAAGACAACACATCAATAATTACACTACTGTAATGATATAACACATCTATAGCATAATAAATATCTACAAAAATGATGATAGATGTCTACCTTACTACAACAATAATGTATACAGTCGTGTCTGAATAAAAAGTCTTGAAATTTAAATGAGTGTTTGTTGCCCCCTAGTGTTCATTTGACTAACTGATTTATTCTGATCCTCTGATGTTATAAACATGTGCAGCATATTGAAAAATTTTGCGTTCAAGAGTTTGTGTTTTTATGGAGCTAATGAATGCAGAAATGTATTGCATCCACTTTAAAATAATTGCTGCATTTATGAGACAGTTTATTCATAAAATCAGAAACATTTAAATGTGCTCTGTTTTTCAAATTGATTGAGATTAGTTTCCTCATTTGCACTCTTTGAACATCCAGAATTTTCCCAAGTTCCTGTGAGGAGTTTTTAACTTGTCACTGGTAATTATAATATCATTAACTCTTTATAAAACATTGACTAATTCTATACCATAATTTCTAACGTTTGCTTTTTAAGTTTTATTTGTGTTTTCACTGTTAATGGAAGAATCTGGGTTGAAAATTTAAACAAGAACTGAAATGTACTAATATTTAATTAAGTACTTTTAGGAAGAAAAATAAAAGATATCAAATAATATGTTTGTATTTTAATGTAAACAGCAACTATAAGCTTATTTCACAAACCAAATGTACTGTATATAATTTACTCTAATTTGGAAAACCTTTGTCATCTCCAAACTTTTTTAGATGGCCACAGACCCTGTGTGTATTTTAAAATCAGAGGGGAACATCTTGGACAGACTACCGTAGATGCAACCATGAAAAATCCACAGAAACTTGCCGCACTAACCCTCTTTTGTCTCTAACATCCTTCCTTTCTCTCTTTGTTTATCTTACCCCCTTTATTTCCTCTGTGACATCTATCAATAGACATGAACTCAACTTCATTTTAGCCTCAGTGTGAATCCCACAGTCTGACTCAGGTACAGAAATGTCATGTATGTTTAAATGATGTGACACTTCAAAACTACATCCTGTTTGACATCATCTCAGACCGAGCTGTGAATCGCTCATGAAATCGAAGCTTAAAAACAGCAGAGTATTTCCAGAGCTGTAAAGTAGAAAGACGTCACAGTAAACAAGTTTGTACGAGGGAGTTTATTAGGAGAGATGATGCCGGGAAGATGAGGAAAGCTTCACTCTTGATTCCCAGTCTTGCTACCCACATCCTCTTTCCCACCTCTGTGATACTCCACATGATGCTGTTTAAAGACTTGTAACACAGAGGTTTTCCTCTTAGGTCATAGCATGATATCTGTAAAAAACTGTGGAGACCAAATGTAAAGGGAAAGAGTAAATAATTGTACAGTCATTATGTCACATCTACTTCATCTTTTAAATTAACGCATACGCAACTCTCGAGAGTTAGGCCTTCACTGCTTTGGCGCTCAACTCCAGATGTCTAGCCTTTTTGGTACAGTCATCATCATCCTGCTTCCAACTCCCGTTTTTTCTATCTACTCATTTTTTTTAAAGCCTTTTCTTTACACTTGCAATGGATAGATTTACCAGCTAAAGTAGACAAATAAACGTGCACTAGCCTCAGTGCAATTTTGTAAAGAAATTGAGATGCATCAGTCATTAAATGTCTGTCTATCATATTATGTTGCTCTGTTCTTAACATATCTTATTTTGTTTTACCATATTGTATTGTATTGTATCAAATTGTATCATGTTGTATCTTATTGTGTCAAGCGGTTTCATAATGTGTCATGATGCATTGTGTCGTGTGTTCTTGTAACGTGTGGTATTATGGCATATTGTGTTGTACTGTATCGTATCGTGTATCATATATCATATCGTATTGTATCATATCATATATCATATATCATATATTGTATCCTATCTTGTAGTATTGTATATCATATATCGTACCATATCATATATCATATATTGTACTGTATCGTATCATTTCATGTCCAAAAGACTCAGGAGTTCTGCAAACTTATCATTAATATATTGTATAATTAACACTGTATCAGATGCAAATCATAACTGCCTCACTCTAGAGATGTCAAACCCGAGTTTGTGAAAACCTACCTACCTCAGTCTTGGCCTAGGGATCCAAACAAACCTTAACCCAACAACAGTTAGTGGAATTAACTAGTAAACTATACAGATTGATTTTGCAGTTTAATTAGGCAAATAATTTTTTTCATTGATTTTGGAAACAGTTTGGTCAGGGGTATTAGGAAATATGAGGGTATGAAAATCAACTGATTAGAAAATGTATCACAAAAAAAACTCATTCTCATACATTTATGAGGAAACACAAACAAAGCAAAGAAACTCAAAACAAAAGATCCACAACCAGGCTTTAAAATGCAAATTGCATTTGTTTGCCTTTTTTCAGTATGAACCCCTTGGCAGCATAGTCGAGGTAAAAAAAAAAAGAAGTGCAGTTAGAACTTCTTGTCTTCAGGCTTTAGGCTTTTGCCAAAACTATTTTAGGGTTTTCTTCTCTTTTTGACAGAATCCCCCCACTTGTACTGCTTTTTGTCTGTTTGCTTGTCTGTTAAAACATTATCTGAGCATATCAGGTAGATGTAATTGTGTTTGCGTGCACATCATAGTCCAGTAACCACATTAGTTGAAATCAGAGACATGTATGAATGTGGGATGACCACAAGAGGGCACAATTAGACTGAAAACAACCTGACATGCGCTTACTTTTTTTTTTTTTCTTCTTCACCAGATGATTCACTCCAGTTTAACACGATGAGTTTTGGGCTCACAAAGATTTTTGTTGTCATATGTAGGAGTATAGAGACATTATTAAGAGGAAAATAAGTGACAAAGAGGGCCCTTTTACTGTCTTTCCAAAAAAATTTAGCATGGCTGATCTGCAGTTTGTGTTTGTGAGATATTTACTGTGATTTGGTCCAAATGTTTGATCTTTTTGGCAAAAATGCAGATTTATTAATGAAGTTAGACTTTGTACAAACAAGATACCAGATTATGAGGTAGTCAAATGAAGTATAGGATTATAAAGGTTTTCATAAATTTTATCTGTTGGAGGTGTTGGGGGCAGCTTGTACAGAGAAATGTAGCGCAATAATAAATAAATAAATAAATAAAAAACAAGAAAAAAACTTGTATGTGAGTTTGTTTTCAATACTTTGTTACTATCTACCAAGTATATTTATCATCTATCTACCATGGAAACAACATTTTCTCAGAAATTCTGGTCACACACACACACAAAAAATCACTTTCGACTGACAGAAAAGCGAAAACCTAAAGAGCAGGAGGTTGCATCATGAATTGTGCTGAACCATAATGACCCAGAATATGTTCCAACATCAGGATTATGATCCGTCCAAAATGACTCTGCAAATCCAGGACTGCTGAGGCTGTGAAAACAATCACAGAGGGAGTGTTTCTGAGGAATTTAATCTGGCAGGAGACAGAGCAGGACTCCCTCCAAAACAACATTTTCAATCACACAGGAATCAAATCTTTATCCTGTGTCATCCTGCTTCTGTCATCTTCAGTATTTTTAGCCGTCTGCAGGGTCACCCAGCTGTGAGTCACGTGCACACAGCATGCAGATGGTAACTGTGACTTCTTGACGCAAGTCCAGAAGAAAAGTGTGTTCATATTCTCTGTCTCCCTCAACACACACACACACAAAGACATACACATCTGTCCCTCATGAATAGTGCATCCTCTGAGATCTTGTTACAACTGTGGGCCATCTGTATGCAGACAAAAACAAATGAAGTTAGCGTCTTCTGCCTCCTGTATAATCACTACCTCTCAGCTTCACTCTCATCTCATATCTACCAAACAAGCTTTTATTCATTTTATGTATAAAACACATAAAAAGTTACAGTAGAGCACAATCTAACTCAGTTAAATCACTCCGTTTTCCAGTGATCATATCATTTACTTGTTATGTAACAGTCTGTAATTTGCCTCTGCTAATCAGCTTACCAGTTAACTGAGAGTCCAACTTCATACATTCACTGAAAAATAATTCATCTCAGAATTTCTGTATTTCTGCAGGAGTTTCTTCAACAACATCCATGACCTTGAATAGTTAAAGGAGGAGTTTTAATCAGAAGAATCAAAAGGAAACAGTTTATTCAAATACTTATTATTCAAATGAGTATAAAGATTCACGGAAAATCACTGCTACTAAAAACAACATTTTTTAAAAAACAAGTCTTTTTAAAACTGAAGGATCCTCATATATAGATAATAGGGAATAAGAGGAAGACCAGGAGCATTTGTGTCTCAATTTCTCATACAGTATGTTCCAAGTGGACTAACATAATAAATTGGCAAAAGCCAATTAATCTTGGAGTGTGTTGAAATCACTCCTTTCAATATTATTCAGGGTTTTGGGATGAAATTTGACCCCTGCCTGTTGAGATATTCATATATAGAGCACAATCATAACTGATAAAATATGAATAGTGGAAACATTTTTCTTTTATCACAGCATGATCTAGTACGAAATTATATTATTCGTAAAAAAAACCTGGATGCAATTACTTGTTGCACTGAAAAATGTACTTATTAATGGTACCTAATGTAAATGTCTTGCATCATTAAGAGATCCTATTAGTTTTTGATTTTGTAATATATCTTATTTTAGCATCTACTCTACCCCTACTTCAGCATCTTTACATTGGCTTCTAGTTAGTTTGATTTCATGATTTTACTCATTACTTTAAAGGCAGTAAAGGGTCTGGCTCAGTTCTATTTAACACACTTTTAACCCCCTATGAGCCAGCCTGCACCCTGAGATCCTCGGGTGAGGGCCTCCTTGTCGTTCCAAAGTCGAGACTTGTAACTAAAAGTGACAGGGCCTTTTCCATCAGAGCCCCTCCTCCACTTTGGAACAACTTCCCCGATGAGATAAAGTGTGCAGAATCAGTCACTGCTTAAAACTCATGTTTATAGACTTGCTTTCATGTGATTTTATCTTCTTTAAAACCTTTTATTCTTCTTAATCATGTTTTAGAACCTCTCATTTCCTTTTTTTTTTCTCTCTCTCTTTTTGATAGTCCCCATGGTCTCAGGTTTTTGTGGTTAGGTCCATGTGTTGGGTATCACGGGTTCTTATGATGTCTTTGTTTTAATGTCTTCGTTTTATTGATGTCTCAGCTCATGTGGCACTCATCATGTCTGTATTTTATCCTATTTTTTTATTTCCAGTAATGAGAAATTAGGACATGTAGTCTGGGTTTTTGTCTTGTCAAGGCTCTTTCCCCCAAGTGCTCTCTTTTTGTTGTTCTGTTGTTTTTATCCTGCATGTTAAAGCACTTTGTAAACTCTTGTTTTTAAAAGTGCTTTATAAATGAAGTTATTATTATTATCTTTAACAAAGGCATACCATTCTATCAATGTCATGAAAAAGATGTGGAAAATTTTGGTTGGAAAACTTGATCTACTGTCACGTTTCCAGTACACTAACAGTCGGAGATGTAGCAGTTTTTGGTGGACAGTATTTGCATTAATAATTTTCTTCCTATTTGCATATAATCACAGACCTCTTACACTTAAGGGTCTGATGCTGTTTCAGTGTTAGACTCGAGGTGCCCTCCTGAGCTCAGGTAGGTGTGTCTGCTGGGCCTCTGCTCCTAACAACATCTCTGTGCTCTCTTACATCATGCTCCCCTCTAGGATTAGTTCACACTACAGAGTCCAGCATGTGTCTCTGATGACCCAACACTGTCTGTTGTGACAAGGATAGCACAATGACACAGCAGTGGGGGACCCATCTCACAATAAGAGCTTCTTTTCATGCTATAGTGCTGACCCACATACCCTACAGGCATGCATGCATCGCTGGCTCCATTAATTTCACAAACGTTACAAAAGGCTGTCTTCAGAGGCCAATTTTCTGTTTCCTCACAAATGAATGATATAGGGGGATTATTCATACAGTAAACAGAAAGCACTTCAGATGTTGGTGATTAATTTCTGTAGCCTCAGAAACTCAATTTAAAGGGGCTGTATGAGCATTACCAATAATTTAGCTTTGAAATATTAAAAATAGTTAAACTTGGATGAGTACAAACTTGATTAAAAGGCAAAAATAACTTAATATTCGGTGAACGTGAAATGTTATTGTCATTCAGGATCATAGTGCAATGACATTACCAAGGCCTGCACGCTCCACCATGCCTCAATCTTGATTTCCTCTCTTGTCACTGACTGCAAATGGCCAGCTCAAGAGAACTAAATAAATCCCAGTGAAGCACCCTGACAACAGCAACTCCACCTCAGCAGCCAGTTTGTTCAGCTCCCTCCCACAGGACCATCTCTGTGACAACAAGGCAGGAAGAGAGGAGACTGTTTGTACACTGCTGATCCATGTTTCGGATGAGTCCCAGCTATTCATGCGTATTTTAGTCAACTGCACAAACCTGTTTTTCTCCTCAGTAATATTTTGCAGAAAGAAAAGCTGTGAAAAAGTGTGTTCATGTGATCACACACTTCATGCATACAGTGATTTGATTTAGCATATTTAGAAAAATATAACTTTTCTTTATTCTACGCAAAGAGACACTAGGTTAACAGACTTCTTTGATGGACACTATATGGTGAATATTTATATGTTTATTTAGTTTAACATTTAATGTGTCATTGTCATTGCCTTTTCTTTGTCTGGAATTTGAATCTAAACCATGATTTGAATTGAACTGAATTAAATGGAACTGATTGAATATATTAAAATGGACTGAAGTGAACTGATTTGAATTGAACTGAATTAAACTGAATATCAAACACATATCTACCTGGTGTTGTTGACATTGCTGGCCCTCTCTGTAACATGTCACATGCACCCGCATTTACTCCTATTATTATTACCATGGCAACCAAAAGATGATGCTTTACCATAAAACTGTAGGACATAATGAGTTTTTGTGCAGTTGACCGCTTTTTGCTGTCATGTGTGCTGCACTCCTGAACATGAATGAATATTTGTCAACTGATGCAGACATCAATAAGACTTCAACCTTTGAGGCTCTGAGTATTTCGTCTATTTATGTCAAAGTGAGCCTCTGTGCAAATGCATCAAAGCTAGCCACTAGCCAGTGGGTGTGTAAATGATGCTGTCTATGATGAATGAAAATTCCCTGTTGCTCTGCTATAATCTGGTCTTCTTCATCTAACATATGATGCAGATATACCTAATCACGTTTATATGTAGTCACTGCAAAAACAGAGTCAATTTTCAAAGAGTCTTTCTCTTCCTCTTCCTGCAGACTCTACTCAGGCATAATCAAAGTCAAATGGAGCATATACAGCTGTTGAGACCAGGGGCTCTATTTTCGTGTCCGGCGGAGCCCAGCATACAGCCAGTTTGGTATTTTCATGGACTGAGGCGCACTGAGGTCCGCCAAGCTGGGCGTAGTGGCGTGGCAGGAGGAGGTGTCGACAGAATCAGCTGGTGCAGTGACATTTTCATGCTCGCCGCCGGCGTGTAAAGGGCGCTGAAAGCTCGCTGATTCAAACCTGGTCAGCTTTCAGCACAGGCAGAGTGCAGCTGGTCTAGTGGTATTTTGGTAGATTGGCGGCGTATCGGCATACGTCACCGATGCATCACCGGCAGGTTTCCACAGTGTCAGGCACATTTCAGTGCAATAAATAATCAACAACAAATAATAATCTGAGTCAGCACATACATTAAGATCTATATAGATATATTCTGATCTATATCTGATCTGATGAGCGCGTTTGGCACGCGTTTGGATACACAACCTGACCAAATCAACACAGCTGAAACTGCATTAAATTAAATTAAATGTCTAGTAAATAGACACACATGATGAAGTGAACAAGATATGGAATTCGTCTCCCTCCTTTTCTTTCTTCCTCTTCCTTTTATTTCTCGTGCAGCTCGACCTGGACATGTCTCCATGTCCTCTTCCCGTCCTGCTGCAGCTGCTGCTGCTGCAGCAGCTGAAGAGATGATTTGTTTCAGTGATCAGATGAGTTTTTTACTTTAAGCCTACATATGAATATTATAATATTCACTTTTGTGAGTCAAATTTATTTTATATGCCAACATCTATGAAAGAAAGAGCCAGGCCACGGAGCGCGATGCATCATTACGCACAGATAGTTTCAATTTTAATGCCATTATTGGAATTTATGTTGTGATCTGTGCGCACAACCCACCTTTGTCACGTGAGGTTTGAATATATGCAACTTTATGTGAATGTCTTTAATTGTGGAAAGGGATGTTTGTCTTACCAGTGGGTCCAACCTTACACACACCAAATCCATCTGTGCTCATATGAGACAGTGTGAAGGACGCCCTCTGTAGCGTTTTCAGCAACACTTGTTGAGGGGCTGCCTTCTGTCACCATCGTGTGGCATTGCTGTCTTCAGACATCTCTTGATCTCTTTGACTACTTCACGAAAATAGTAATACGCTTCACCGGTGGCGGATTTAAAGGCAAGGAGAGGAGCTGATGTTATTGGTCAATACAGGTCTCGGCTGTGTTAAACCCACTCCACGCCCTCTCTCCTCCCTCGCTACGACTTATGCCACTGGGAGGAGCTGAGTTAGGGAGGGGGGATACTTACACCGCGCCTGCGCCATGTCTCCGGCGAAGCATGAAAATAGAGCCCCAGGTCTTACATGGACAGTCTCCCACTTTAGGCCATATGTGTGAAAGTACAAGTCTAGACATATGTCCATAGCCAATCTTTAAATCCATAGGCTAGTGTTTGACAACCTTACAACCTCCCGGAGCAAGAGCCAACTTTTCCGGGCTTCGGGGCCAGCTGCTTGCTTTGGACTTGTGTGTAGTCAGGGGTGGATCCAGACTTTTTGACTGGGGTGGTCCAACTGACCTATACAGGGGTGGCTTGAAGTATGTGTGCATAGACATGCATACACACTGGAATGAAGAGCATACATTGATCCTTTCAACAAGACTCTCACTTCCAGATTAAAACATGGATATAATATTGATGGGTATATCATAACTTAAAGCTTCTATGAGGATTTTTTTATAGACCAAAAGGCATACTGATGTCTTTTATGACACACAGAAGCAAGGCAGACCATCAGCTATAAGACTGACCATTTTTATGCCTGAAACTGGTGTGAGGGGGTAGGTGTCAGCCAAGTCGATAGCCCTGTTTTCTACATATTCTATTCAAAATATTTACTGTAAATGATACACTTTACTGACAAAAGTCAATATAATTAGATTTTTGTCAGTAAACTAAACACTACTTAAAAATGTAGATGGCACAATAGGCAAAGACTGCTTTGTCCACAGGGGGCAACAAAAAGGGTACAAACCATAAGTACATCAGGAGCTTTGAAAAAAAAAAACACAGCAGCGTATCAACATTTGAACTCTCTAACCTTAACTTTATCTTTTTTATGTCAAACTACATGGCATGCCATAAATTTTGTTTCAGATTCACTATGGAAAATTTTCACATGTATAATTATTTTCATTTTTTAAATGTAAACAAAAGCAGTTTAGAGAATGTGTGGTCATGGAAATTCACCTTGAAGTTATAGAGGAGTCATAGAATTTTTAGGGAAAATCTGTAAATGAACTCTTACAATCACAAACGTAGGGATGCTTTTATTTAAGCATTTCAAACTCCTTTTATGTTGCAGTGCTTCAAGAAAACCCCCAAAATAAATGTCAGGCATGATGACAAAAAACAGCCTCCTTTTCTTTGCAGAATGGATCTCTGGGATCAATTTTCCTGAAAGCAAGATAAGGATAGTGCAGACACGCAGACTGATATTTGTCATCATGACACTTGAAGCTGTAAAGGCCGCATCTGTTCTCAGCCAGCTTATAGAAAGTAATCTGAGTTTCATTTTGTCCGGTCTGTGAGTCATTCTGAACAGAGGTGATAAGTTTAGCCCTGGATGAGTAAAACAACAGGGACATGAAAGATTACATGTTATTTGTCAGTGTTGTATTTTACCATCAGAGCCTGAGTGTGCATCATCCAGCTTTAGTACATTTATACACTCAGGCTGCAAAGATAAGAAAAGCTACCCCCGGAAACACATTTAACACAAATAGACTGTCTCACTTTGCAATGGCCAATTTTTCTTTAGTTAAGCACTCAAGGTTATTTTTTTCTGTAATTAAATTCATGAGCTGAATTGCGCTGACCTTAACATGGTCACCCTCAGCCACACCACTCCCTGCCATCTACCCCCCCACCCCTCCGTCATCCGACTGTCCTGCCAGCTGTCTATTTTTAAGGTCCACGTAACACCCCTTATGCAGTCACTGTCTGAGTGGTCTCCTGGAGACCATCCAAAGAATTCTCCCCTGAAGAGTTCTGGATACCTGTTAAATGAATGGCAGACTATGTGATATGGTTTGGGTGCAAGCTGAGATGCATAAATAGGAAATGGCTGAAGCCAAAGTCTATTAGACTAAGCATGTACACAACATTTAGGAATCAGTTAAGGTGCAGGCTGTGTGATGGTTGGGACAGTTTGGGTGTTGTGTTTTTTACAGGTTAGTCTGTTTGGGTGAGGGGTTCTGAGTCTCTTCCAGGTAGGCCTGTTTATTAGCTCAGCTGTGACACTCATGAACCAAAAACCTTTTGTCTATCTTCATGTTATAATAAGAAACTTCCAATGCATGTTTGAGTGTTTACAGGATTATAAAGAGATTTTTTAGAGACAAAGGCACCTTACTGCTTATGCTAAGTGTGTCTTCAGACAGTCCTCTGGGGTTTGTCACGTCATACCAGGTGACCTTTTCCAGGAAGAAAACATCCAATACCATAATTGAGTTGTGGAGGCTGATTAAACATGAATGACTGCTAATAGGGTCTTGTTGTTAATGATTGCTGCTGTGCAGTCTCCATCTAAAATGTTAATAACGTCTACATTCACATGATGTAAAATAGCCTTTCATTAGAGAAACTGCTATGGGATGTCTAGTGTATTAACTAGAGGATTGAAAATGGTGAATAACAACAACTATGTAGCACCTATCTGTATGTATTATACTCGCTTCTTCAGGTGCTTTATGTTCCACTGCACATTCAAGCTTTTTCATCACAACAAACTATTGACAGCAGAGGTTGCTATGCAAAAGGCTGCCCAGCATTAACATTTTGAGGGCCTCTCACTCACTTTTACTTTACACCCATGACCATGTGATTTGGAATTTCTGGGGCCAGAACCATAGACTGTACAAAACATTAGGGGTCAATCAATTAGTTTTTCAATGGCTCATGCTGATACCCAAATTGCGAGAGCAGATTGCTGATACAGTATATGCAGTAATGCTGATATCACAGTGTGTTTTTGCATTTGACAAAAGACAATTTAACAAAACTAACAAATAAAAAGCAAAATTACTGACCCTGAGTGAACATTTTATCAAATAAATGTAGATGGAATAATATTGGCTCAGTAAAACAAGGGATGTTTGGATTTCTGTCCATTAATTTAAAAATGGTCAAACAAATATTAAAAGGGAAATATTGAGGTTAAAAAAAATTAACATATATACAGGCTTGGTGGGGGTGCCATTTGGGGACAGCCTCAAGTCAACACTAAAATATATACACAGAGATTAAATACATACATTTTCAACTATACTATCTCATGATAACAACAGTTTTAAACTAAAGATTCAACTTTTTTTCTTAATTAATACATTCTTTAAAAGTGCAAATTCACTGGCAATGTGGCACTTCTGCGAACTTTAGGAATCTCTGTAAAAATAAACAATATTTTTTTAATAATACTGTTTAAAAGAAAGTTCTGAAAAATGCATTTACAGTTTTTGACTGCAAACTTAAAGGCATTCTTCCACAGTGTAAATTTAGTGGCACTTTAGGGCTTTGATTCAAGCTGGTCATATTACCCTGCCATGCAGACTTTGACGTTGCTGGTTTCATGCAGCACTTATCTTTGTCTAACCTTGCTGTGAGTAACTCCAATTTATCCTCATATAGCAGATGTTGCATTTTTTTTTGCCACCAGTTCAGTGTCAGCTTGCTTGTCCTGCTCCGACTTGTGTGTATCCTTCACCTTCTGACTCTAGTGGGGTTTGGGGGCAACAGATTCTTTCGAGACCCTGTCACCCCTCTCGTCCTGCCCCTGACAATAATAACCACAGTGTCCAGTCTCGGCTTTACTGTATGGGTACGGTCCAGGAGTGTGTCAGTGTCTTACACCTAAACAGAATCCATGCAGTGATTTATTAACTTGAAAGACTTATACAGTAGTGTCTTTTTAGGAGCAGTCTTTGAATCCAAAACATCTGTCCTATGTAAAAAAAGTCAAGCAAAAAATATGTTTGCGTTTTACTAACATACCATTGGAGGGGTGTGTCCAATAGGAATCACAGCCGTCAAAGCTCTCCAGTCTGACCTACTGACCCGACATTTCCATGCCTTATGGAGCGTTTTGTCATGGTGTGTTCCACGTGTCTGGTGGAACAACCTGTTACTTTTTTTACATGTGTCCTGCCTATTTAATCCCTATGTGCCGGGTGTTTTTCCCATACTTTGTCATGCTGACATGTCAGAAAATTCCCCTTTATACTGGCCGAAAGGTTGATTTTGTACAAAGAAGTATTACATTGAATTGATGTAAGTCTTATACTGAAACTGACAGAGCTGTCAAACTTGAATTAAAGCAGAAATTTTGTCCGAAGAAATAGTTTCACAGCTACAGATAGCTTATGCTGTGATTATTTGTTTTGGCAGTTAAGACTAGCATGGACTTTAACACCTGTCACTGTAGACCAAAACTGCCCGGAAACATAGGAAGCCATACCACACCCGCGAGTGGATGAACCATTTATTCCAAGCTTTTACATACCAAAGTTATTATGACAGTTTGGAAAATGACTAAAGCATTGCTGCTTTTTAAAATAGAATGATTTACTGTGTTTGTGCGGCAGGCTATTGATGGCAGAGGATGTGAAGAGTACGTGTTAATTGCCTCACCATTTTAAGACCATTAAAGAAGCTTGTAATGAGTTTAGTTTGACGTGCCAGTACATGTGCTCCATTGTGACAGCAGGGTTCACACATGGTCTCTCGTGGACTATTTTAAGGAGCAGTCTGTTTAGCTGCAGTTGGCCCACCTCTACTTTAAAGGCAAAGACAAAAATGAGATAGTCTTGCTTTATTTTTGGTATAGACACATCCAAAAAGAAGAAAGCTTGACTTACAAATGTTAACCTTCCTCATGTGTTAGCTTTCACTATGCACTCACTTTTTGTTTTAAATCAGCTGTAAATTACACTAAAAACAATTCTCTATCATCCAATTTGGTTCTCATCTCTAGGTCACCTTTAGGCTTCATTATCCATGAAAATATTGCTTATAATAGATTTTGTTGTGGTCCTCTGGGCGTTTCTTGGTCAGTATTGATTTCACATGTCTGGACATGCCCGACGTTGTTTTTTTGTGCAGGGAAAAACATGGCAAAACGAGAATTTCCTAAATTTCAGATGATTGGAAGAGGATCTGACAGTCAGTGTGGTGCCTGGCTGTGCACATATGATTTTAGTTTTTGCTCTAATTATTAGATATTAATCTAACCGGGTCAACAGCAACCATAACGCAAAGTGTCATAATTTAAATAAGAGCATTTTATATTATTCATTTAGTTAGTTATTTAATTAGTTTTATTTCTATTTTGTTCAAATAGAGGTTCCTGATAAAGTCAAAAAATCTTGATAAGAAAAAGTGAATTTATGTGGTTCAAAACAGGTTGGTGCAGACCCTAACACAGGAGGAGGGTTAAGATGAAGTATTATATATACGTACAGACTTAGAAGCATGTTTTTCCACTTTTTTTCTTTTCCAAATGACCTTTTGTTCAGTCCTTAATCAGATAATGAATAAACGACTATTTTTTGATTATCAAATAAAAATAAAGAAAGCTGCAAATGGCTTTGATATTGGTAACAAATAGAAATTCAAATGTGAGAAAAAGCTGCTTTTCTTCTTTTTTTTTTAACATCAACAAATAGTATTTGGTTTTTAGATTGTTAGTCAAGCCAAGTGAGCAAACTTCAATTAATCAATTCTCACTTTTAGGAATGTTATTTAAAGTTTAGAGATATAAGAGTTAATGAGCAGATTTGTCAGTTGTCATGGTAAAGTTAGTTGCAGTCCTTGCATGATGTTTTGTGAGTGTCTTGATACAGTAAAATATTAATATTGTAAAACAGTATGTTAGATTTTTGTTCATCAGATTAAAATTGTGATTAATGACGAGTGACACTAATTATAAGTGGCATAAATTGAAGCTAATTTATGAATCCGCTCCCTCTGCAATTAACAAACCTCTACCACTTAGACTTGCCTCCAAGAATGATTGACATCGCTCTTTGGTGCTTTCAGCCAATAAGCGAAGGTTGGAGGCGGGTCCTAACTTACTGTAATCAATCCTCTGATCAGCCCGTGAGCGTGTGTCCTCCTGCTTGTCGTACGCTGTCCTGCGTGTTCGCTCTCACCGAGTGTGGACCGCAGGGGTTAGCTGATCGCTGTGTTTTACTCTTCTTTCTTAGTGCAACTAGAAAGAAACAAAAGAAGCAGGGGGCATGGGGGAAAGATTCGTGGTGGTCCCGGTTGACGGAGGAGTCGGGGTCGCCGGGGAAGGGGAGCACTCAGACGCTGTTGTGGCTGACCCGGCAACGGACCCCGGCGGCGGCAGCAGCAGCAGCGCTGGCACGGTGGAGGGAAAAGAGACGGGGGAGGACTCAGTGTTCGAGGCTCATGATCCAAACGTTGTGGTGCCTATCCTCAAGTACAACAGAGAGCCAAACAAATACGGTAAGACAGCAGCTGCCCGTTACAAACTCCGGGACTTGTTATCTCTTCTGTCTGAGGATTAACCAGCGCGTTTCCCTTGGACTGTCTGCTCTCATAGTTATGTAATGAAGCCGGGGCGTCACAACGTTACCCCAAAAATGAAACTGCAAACTTTAACTTACTGTTAACACGAGAAACAAAACACTGGGACACGATTCACATACATATTAAAAATATCACCTGTGACTTAAGAGCAAACTAGGAACATACGAATTTTACTTTAGATCATGAAGGATGCTCTAGAATTTTCTGCTGTTTTTGGATATCACAGCATAATTTCAATTTGTGCTACAGCTTTGCAAAACACATGGATAGCATGGCCTTGTCTTGATGGGTGGCCAAAGGTGGCATGGCCCCCATCAAAATCTGATTAGTTACCCCAGGTGCCACTCTAAAATCCTGAGTTTTGATTGGCTTGACATGTCAAAGGCTTTTTATGTTAAACTCAACTGACTGAACTGTGTTGCAGCAGACTGTCAGTAGCTTTCACTGCGTGTAAATGTTGCATGTCTATTGTGAGGCAGGTGTGAAAGGCAGGAATCAGTCTGTTAGAAGTTGCGAGCAAACTCCCGCACATTGTCTAGTTGTCAAAATTGCATATATGTAGATGCAATACCACGCAGTTTTTTTCAGTACTTTTTTTTTCAATCATTATAAATGTCCACCAATACAAATTATTTTGAGTATAACAACCACTCTCTAAAGGTCCTTACACACCGGGGCCGACGTGAATATAGAACGCGAAATTACGAATTTCCCGAAAAGCCCGATGCAATTTTGCGACTTTACAGGGGGAAAAAGACGCATCCCGGGTAGAAGCGAGAAGACTGACACAACGCCAGACTTACTGTTTTTTAGTTCTGATTGGACACTAGAGTTGAGATGGCTGTCTGTCATGAAAGCATGTATTGAGTCAGGGCCAGTACCAGATAAGCACATTAAACTATAATCCATAAACGTAAGGTAACAACCGAGACCTAATGGTGCTGTGACAGCAATGCAGTTGAGTTTGAGACAGTAAAAATACATTTGGTATGTTGTATCTGAACAGGTTAGCTTACGAGCTCAAGTTACTTAGCACAGATGAAAGTTAAAACAAAGACGTTTAGCAAACTGTTAAAGTACACAAACCATCGTCAGATGAGGGATCCGATGCTATGACTCTCCACAAGTTGTCCTTCAGGTCGTTATCTTTGTAATGTTTGTGTCTTTTATCAAAAAGCACTCTGTTCTCCAACACGTAAACAATCAGCCGGTCGGCCATGTTGGATATACCGGTGAATCAGACATTGCAATAATACGCAATCTGATTGGTCAGAAGTGGACACACAGTATGCGAAACTTTGGAAAAATCGACTGTGGTCCGAAAAAATAAATGCAGCAATATCGCAGGACGCGAAAACGTCACTGATGTGAATTCTTGTATTGACAGAATAAAAAAATTATTGAGGTCTGAAATAATAGCACGAAAAAAATGGTCCCGGTGTGAAAGGACCTGAAAATTGACACACAAGAACTAAACACCTGCATGATATTCTGTAAGTAGTTGTCGTCCAATATTTTTAGAACAAGCAGTAATGGTAAATTGGTGCAATTCGTTGAGCATGTTTGTGCATTTATGCTCAATGTTACCTTAAAAAGTTGGTGCAGAGTTTGGCCATCACAGTAAAAAAGTAACACATCTGTGATAAGAGTTGTTGTGGATAGAAATGGGGTTATTTAGCAATATCTTGTTCACAGATTCTAGACTGAAATGTTCCCTTGCTCACCCCCACCCCTGAAAGTTAAGTGACGGTGGCCCTCAAGGACAAAAAGTTACTGTAAAACTTAGCATGATCCTCAACCTGTTAAGTTTTTTTTTTTTTTTTAATCATTATGTTCACCAATACAAATTATTTTGAGTGTAACAACCACTCTCTAAGTCTTCAGCTTTTAACTGGTTGTTTTGCCGGGTCATTCACTGAATACAGAAATGTTTTACAAGTTTGTCCTTTCCGTGATACTGTAGAAGCATAGTAGTGCAAGATGGCCACCTCGGTAGAAAAGGACCTTCTCCTTATGTAAACGCAAAAGACTCATTTTAGGTTAACAAAAACAAGCCCATTAAACAAGGAATCCAGGTGACTATACAGTCATTTAAAATGCCTATGAATAATATTGCACTCTTAACTAAGTTAAAAGTAATTCGTTAATGCATTCTACACAAGTCTGCAACTTCATCTGTTTAAATGTTCCTTTCACTCTCCTGAAACAGCAAGTTTCTCCTTCCAAGACAAATCCAAGCAGAGTCAACTGTTTGTTTTCCTTTCTATTCAGCTGGGATGTGATGAAACTAGTTTTTGACACTTGGTGTACCTCTTTTGGAAAAGTAGAGAGAATCTAATCTGAACAATGGTGAGCATAAAAGGACAGTAACAGTAGAGGTAGGCTTGTAGAAGCTTCAATTTCATTTCATTTCATTTCATGTTTATTTATTTCATTTCATTCATGATACATGATATAATACATTGCACTCATCCTTTTTTTTTTTTTATTGTATTTTTTTTTTCTCATGTAATCATGTGAAATGAAAAGGAGCAGACAGAAGACAAGTCTTATGTACGACTGCCCCTTCACTACAACACATTTATCTATGTCAACCAGCCAGCAATTGATCAAAATATTATGTAGTTAAGGTCCAAAAAATACCACAAACAAACAAACAAAAGAAAAAAACCAAACAAAAAAACAATAACAAAAAAAACAAAAAAAAACAAACAAACTGACACATCATCAGTCATCCACTTCATCCAATTCATAATTTTTGATTTTCCCTCTTTTAAACTTTTTCTTAAACTGAAACATTGTTGTACAACTCTTCAACTCAGTATTTTGCGAATTCCATAACTTAATACCTGCAACAGAGATACACATCTGCTTTAGCGTTGTCCGAGCAAACTGGTGTTTAAAATCATATGGTCTCCTGAGGTTTTCACTCTCTGAGCTAATTTCAAATAACCCTTGCAGCTGTTTTGGTAAAAACATCTCTTCTTATTTTAAATCCTGCAATTTAATCTTACCATCCCCATCTTTCCTGTTGCTGTGGTATCATACTTATTGTGTTCTTTATCCTGAACCATCATATGGCTGAAGTCTCTATTTTCACTGCTTGTTGCACTCGTTGCTCACAAACAGTAGGCTCCTATAGCAACAGGTTGAGGTTCAGAAGGTGCTGGAATAATTGCCCTGCACACTGGCCTGGCCAGCGTGCTAAATTACAGTGTGCTGAGTGTGTGTATTGATTGGTGATCGTTAGAGCGCAGACTGTTTTTGTTAAGCTGTGTGTATGGCTCCTATTTGAACATAGTTTGCTTAAATGGACACTCTTTAATGCTTTACACTTCTGTCACCAGGAGGGTTACATTTTTGGTTCAGTCAGGTCGTTTCACAGAAAAAATATAAAATAAAACACACAACAGTTTTCATGAGCAGCTTGAGTTTTCAGTAATGAAAGAAAAAAATCACAGGAGATGCAATAAAGGGAGTAATTTATCAGGGTGACAGTGAGTGTTGCTTTGAGAGTGTACTGCTCAGGGCGATTAAAAGTACTACAATCTGAGTAAATTAGTACTTTTAGGTACCCTAAGAAAAGCAATCATAGCATATCAAAAAATCAGGTTATTTTTTCATTAATTTATTTGTTTTGCATGTGTTAAGCAATGATTGTCCGAGAAGGTACTCTGATTTCTGCTACTTGCTACTGTAAGGTATAGGTAAACACCAGTGTCTATACACTTGTAGCCTAATATAGAAAGCAGGGATGTTATTTACATCAGTAAGTCCACCTCAGGAGTGTAAAAGAAGACTAGTCTGACTGGAAGTTAGTCCAGCACAAAGCTGCAGCGTCATAAAAATGCCTTCCACACACGATTTCCCTCCCCTCTGACACAAAGACACGTTGGCACATGTTTAATCAGTTCTCATGCATGGATAAAATTTCATTCTCAAACAGATAAAGTTACCATGAAGAAGAAGAAGAGGGGTGTGCATCACTGCACTTGAAGTAGTGTGTGTGCAGTTATTGGCTTGTCATGACCTTTGCCTTGCCTTTCCTCTCAGGTAGACAATGCTAGAGTGTATTGTGTTCCCGTTTTTATCAGCAAGCATTTTAATCTGTGGAGTATTTATAACATGTCGCTCCTGTGTGTGGATCTGTTGGAGGTGGCACAATGAAGGACGGAGGCTTTGTCATGTGAGAAGAATTAAGATGATTGTTTGGGTTTGATGTCAGAAAAAGATAGAGTTAATTTGGTCATTCAGCTTAATGTGAAAACCCACAGGAGGAGCAGGAAACAATTATGTCCTTTTTAAAGGAAAAAAAAAAACACATTTGCCCTTTTATTTCAAACTTTCATTAAATGTTTCTATTTATAATGGGGATCCTTGCCCTTTTTAGAAATCCGGATCATTTCTCTCAGCTCTTAGAATGGCTCTCTTGGCCCCCAAATAGCTTTCAGTAGTATGGCTTAAATAGGCCGTTTGCAGAATTGTTTTGACCTCTGACTTATTTAACTTCAATGACTGAGTGTAATTATATTAAATTGTATTACTATCCTGAATAACAGCCACACATTATCACAGCATCCAGGCAATGTGTGGTGTGCCTGCTGCCAAGCAGCGTGGAGAGAAGCCGCCTCTGTATACTGTCGTGTATTAAATAACTATAGAAAAAAAGTAAACATATTGTTCTTGTGCATGAGAGTTGATCATAACGAAATAAGTCTAAAACTTGCTCAGAAGCAGGGTTACAACAAGTTGGTAGTCTGACACAGATTTTGATGACAGTGGTATTGATCATGATATTGGGGTTTCATAGTGATGATTTGTTGTCTATTTGCTGTGGTGATGATTATATTAACAATAGTAACAATATGAGAAACAGAAAAACTGCTTCTATCTACACTTTGTGTATTGCATTTACAGCGTTGCATGGCAGCACCTGTATCTGATCAGATTTAGACACTCATGTTGTTTCCTCTCACTAAGATCCTTGCTTGTGTTGAAGTTGCTCTCAAATGTATGACTCTTCGGACAATAGCATCTGCTAACTAAAATTCTTTCAGCCATCATTTTATAGACAAAACAAAACACTGAGAAATACAAAAAAGCAGTAACATTAAGCGATTGGATTTTTAATAAATTAATGTAGTATAAGCTGTAGCTGCATGCTTTTGTTGTTGGAAACTTACTTGAACCTCGTTTTATTAATATTTTATGAGTAGTTTGAAAATAAAGTCAAATAAGTCCTTTTACTTCAGCTTTTTATGTGTTTTTAGACTTTGTGATAAAAGTCTGTTGTGATAAAAACTGGACCTTATTATCAAATGATAATGAAAAGGGGCCATCAGGAGTCATGCATCATCTCAGCATTTCATTATTGGCTTTTTGCTTTATAGTTATTTTCTAAGCTCTTCGATTTCCCTCCTTCCTCTTGCAGCTCCAGTCACTATAATGAAATCAATACTGATAGCAGGGAGTGCTTGTTTTGAGGTAATTTATTCACTGTATGTTTGTACAAGATTTCATTACCAAGTGAAATTGATGAACTGTTACATATACAAAGAGTCTAAAGAATGTCAAGAAGATGGATGTTCAGGACTTTTCAGTTACGCAGGCATCACTTTTGGATGTTTTAGTAGCAGTAGATTTTCCACTACTGCACCAACTGGTTCTTGAAGGCAAAGCTGGAGAAGTCTGTCACTGTGTGAGCCAGTTATCAACTTATGAAGTAAGAGCAGTGTTCAGGAATGCTGAAGTTCACCAGTAAACTGTTTTGAAGTTATTTTGGCCGTCTTTTAAGCCTTTGCGAAAAAAAAAGTAGGAAAGCGGGAAACTGAGGGAGGTAGTGGGGAGTGACGTGAGAAAAAGGGCACAAGTTGGTATCAGACTGGGACTGCCTGACAGCCAATGTCAGACTTTATGACTGTAGATGTGACCCTTACAGCTAAAGCAGTGGGCTCATTTTCCATTTAATAAGCAAGTCCCACCTTCTGTCTCAAATTGTGCAGCAATTTCAATGAAGATCTGACAAAAGCTTTCCAAAACAACATTTTCAAACTATTTAAAGATAGAAGTTGGACCATGGCTTAAAAATCTTCACCTGAAGATGAAGAAGTGAGCTATGCAGCTGGCACTAGCCAAAGCCATTTGACATGAAGCAATACCCAGTCAGTGTTTTGCATCATAGTGCATTACACGCATGCATCGCCCTGGGACGATACAAAACCGGATTTCCACCATGACTTAATAAACCCACAACATCACTGCCTCACCATGAACAGGGGAGATTGATTGTTAGGCTGTGTAACATTCAAGTAGAGGGCAGAGGAGGAGAGAACCCACCCAGTTTTAGAACAGCATCACCAGAGAGATCCAAATCTGGTCTTCCAGGGGAAAATCCCACGGTCAAAGGTCTGAGGTCAGAGCACAGTAATGATGTGGGTTTGGTTATTTGCATGTCTACAATTTTTTGTTAAAGATTTCAACACAAAGCAAGAAAGACTTTGAAAGGATGTGGTCAGACAACTTTGATCACATTCAGATTATGACCCCGTTTGCACCTGCATCAGTGTTTTTTTTTTTTTTTTTTTATCAAGATAACACCACCACCACCAGCTCATCTGAGCTCTTTTTGTAACATGTAGCACCATCATGAGTCACTGATCAGCAGTTTCCTTTTAATTGTGAGATAGCATTTTATTGATATGTTTTGAGAAAAGAGTTCTGCTGATACTGAAGTTTCCCACCAGACACTGTGGAGGTTAGATGGAGGTAGTTAGGGTTTTTTTAGTGCCATATTTTGCTTTTTTACATCACCAAGCATGCCATTCGTAAAGCTTATAGGAAGTTGAAAGTACCATGTCACTGCAGTTGCTAAATACATTTGAGGAGGATTAAGAAAGAGATATTGAAAAGAGGAAGTGATGGTCATAAAGGAGTATAAATAATGGAAGTATGATGGGGTTGTTTACTTCACTGGGTTACCATTCTGTTAAAAGCCATTAAGCCATAAATAAATACTCTTTTTCCTTATCCTTGGATCAGTCAGTGTGAAGTGAAGTCTAAGTTGAAAGTAAAAACTTAGAGTTTACATCAGTTGGTGAATTCTGCTGCTATGAAGGATTACAGTTGGACTGAAGGAGAGATAAGCCCCTTTCTTCAGGGAAACAGGTTTCTGAAAGGTGTCAGTAAGCTTGATGTGATGGTATCCAAAGAGTAAGTGTCAATGTGTTCTTATGTGAAACATACAGAAGCTTCCTGCCGTGGAGAATCACAGCAGGCCTTGTGATTGCACTACATGTTGAACTGTGGTGGTGGCAATAGTGGATATACACAGAGTTACTGTGGTATCTTCTTAACTTTCTTATCTGTTAGTCTGCAGCAGTGCTGTAACTCAGCTGCTATCACACCTTTGATTTTTCTATTGATCCTAGAATGACGTAATACCAATATGATTTCACACTGTGTTGAGAAGCAGAGGTAAACACACCATTTAGTTCTGCCCTGCTGCTCTGTTGCCTCACAGTGATCTTGTCTGGTCCTTGTATTGCCTCTATTTCTGCCTCTGATGCTGTCACAGCAGTGAGATGACTTGGTCCCACCATTACTCCTCTATTGAGCTGAGTTTGGAGCTCAGAGGTTAATTTGATTTGCAGTTGGTGGTACAAAACAGTTCAACACATGATATGCAGTAACATTGGGCATTATAGTGACAAACAACCAACAGCTGGTGTAAAGGTAATATTAATCGTCATCATTTAAGAGTTAAAAGAAGTAAAAATGTTTAAAAGTTACTGCAAGGGGCGCATCTTTATTAGAGGAGACATCTTTATCATTTGGGAATTTCGGTTTGACTGATCACAGTCTTTGCTCAAATGATGAAGCGATACACGCAAGAACTGTGCAAGTTCAGTGCATTGATTGCACATGGAACAAATAAAATGCATACATTTATACCTATTTATTCTTGTTCTTGTCCAGAGGGAAGAGAAAGAAATTCCTCCAGAACTGGACCGGACAAAAAATCTGCCGTGCTTTCTGTACAACTTGTCTGTCAAAGATCCTTGTGAGAGAGAGAGCTGCTGATCGAACAAGGTGTCATGACAAATATTGTGCCATGAACACTTCATTATTCATTTGGTTTTGTGCTGCAAATTCTCAAACAATGCCAATTTAAAAACCCATGCAAAAGTTAAGCACTAATGCAACAGTGGACATGCACTGCAAATGACAAAGTGCTGCAAAAAGTCTAAATAACTGCATTGATGGTGAATGCACTGCGTAACCATAGCATTGTCAAAAACAGAGTAAAACAGAAAACTTCTACAAAAGATGAATTCTGAGGAGTAGGAAGTTTTCTACAGACTTGTTGGGGCAGCAAGTGGAACAGCTTTTTTTTTTAATGTCATCACAATTGAAAATTAAAAGGTCTTTCTGTGCATTTTGTCATGAAGTTGTTTATGGAACTTCAAGCAATGGCGTCATTAACATATAAATGTTTTGATGACTCTATCGCTTAAGTTTGAGCTTTTCCTGCCAAGTGAATGGAGGTTCTTAAGCTATTGTCATTTAGATTTAAGATGATTTTAGCAGGATTATGTAAACAGTGATTCCTTACAGCTGTCTGCAGATCTCTTTTCTCAGTGAAAAATCCTTTTTATAATATTAAGGCAGAAGTTATTCGGTTGAGAGACTCTTGGTTAGGGTTAGTAATTGAATGTGTCTTCAGAGTGTCCCCACCACACAGCATCATGTTTGCATGCATGTCAGTGCTTTCACGTTTTAAAGGCATGCACCTTGAGCTATCATGTGCTGCCCTCTGCTTTATTTGGAGCCCAGCAGTCGGCACATGGACACCAACTGTGCTTTGGTGTTGACTATATCTGCTGCTGCTGCTCCTCCTGTGTGGCCTCCCAGTGCGCTGCCTCCCATGCCAGTGCTGCGTGGGGTGTTTGTTCCAGTTGCTCCTTATTTACACGCAACACTCAGGAGAAGGGGTGTGTCTCCTTGCTGAGACAGAAGGGGTTTCACAAGAACTTTCCTCCTCTTTTGGGAAGTGTACACAAACACACACATACACACACACACACACACACACACTTAGGCAAATCCATGAAGTAGTCTTTTTTATTGCGTAATTTTCAAAATTGGTCAATTACCTCTAAAGGTCAACAGTTTAAGTCAGCTAAAGCAGTAGTGTGACACTTAGCACCCTTGTGACCTCCAGCGTAATCATACTTTTGAAATAACCTTGATGTTGATAGACAGGAGGGAGCACCTTTTTGTACACATCAGCTTTACCATAAATAAGGTTGTAGCAAGACCATTTTAACAGGAATTTGTTGTCATGGTTGCGATGTGATTAATCCTTCAGCTTGGCTGATAAGTTGACCTTGTCATTTTCGATCTCGCTGAGGTAGAGCATGTGCATTGTTTGTGCATAATGTCAGCAACAGCCTCGTGCGAAGATATAATGTTTCTAGTTGATCACCTTGAGCATTTCTTCATGTGCTGTTCTTTAAAGAGGGGGATAAAGCTTGTTGCTATGAAGGACAGCTGCCCTATGATGACAATGTTTCTCTGTCTGACACCCAAGAACTTTAGTGAGGCTCATTCACCACATCATCTGTTATTTTAAATACTTATCTTAATGTGATTCCTTTGTCCTCAAAAATGTCAAATTAAAAAATAAAAATTCTCAGAGGACAGAATGATATGTTTTGTCTGAAATGCCCAAAGTGAACTTATCCGTGACTCTCAGTTGTTGTTGCAAACTTTAAAATATATTAAGGGCATTTATTTGGACTTTAGTGTCCTGTATCTCAGTTTTGATCACATCATTGGAAACAATATTTTCAATGTCTGGTCAGTTATATTTCTGTGTACATGATAAATCCTTGCAACCTGGTATTATATTACTGCATGTTATCTGCACAGGTTCCTACCATGTTAATGTTTTGCAATGTATCGTTGCTGCAACTTTTGAATCAGAGAAAATAGAGACTACTGTACTGTTGCCTTATTAGGGCTTACCTCCATAAATGCTGATGTCACATTGTAGATATGGTATATCCATCTCATTTTTAGCAACAGGAGAAGAGAGCAACAGCAAAAATTAGACATATTCTCAACTCTGACAGGTGTTAGCCTGTCACCGCAGCCATTTAGGACAAAGTAGCAATGGGTGAATATTAACTGTGTTTGAAAAATCTCAGTGCCACAGCTGCTACAATGCTGATTGTAAAATCTGGTTGTGAAATAGTTTTCAACCAGATTTAAACATGACTGGTCATACTCTGTCACTTGTCAGGCTGTAAATACCTTCAAAGGCACACTTAGGCCCCATTCACTAACACTGTGTCTGCAGAGATATGTTACGTTCTGAGCAGTGTATTCCTTTTATGGACAGTTTCCTAAAAGCTGGAGTGAGTGTTGAATCTCAATATGACAGTTTCAGTGGTCTTTGTCCCCCACCTTTTCCTTCCCCAGTTTTCCATCAACTTTGATGTGAGACTGTTTTTTTTTTTTCTCTCTTTTTTTTTTGTCTTGCTCTTATCTTTGCTGCACAACATTCATCACCTCAGCTATTCCAAAAGGAGCCATCGTGGGGTTTAGCTGGTAGAGCAGACACCCAGTCCACAGAGGCTGCAGTCCCCCAGTTTTAAAAAAAATTCAGATTTAAACTTGTTGGGTCTTGTATGTTGATAATAGATCGATAAATAAGAAAAGTGAGATATATATTGATGTAAATATATAGATAGATATGTGAGCAGTACTTTAATCAACCTGCAGTCCTGTTCTTCTCTTCTTTTGCTCTGTACTAAATGTGCTGCTAATTCAGACTCACAATGCACATGATAACCTTGATAACAGTCGCACTTTCCCAGCAGCTCAAAGCCACTTCAGCTGATCAGACGCTGAACAGACGTGGGAAAAAAACAACACGTCATCTTTTTCCCCAGGGAGATTCTCTACACTTAGTGCTGGTAGTCATGGGGTTTTCCAGCTGTTGCTCAGCAGTATGCTCAAAGTTTAGTAGGGAAATGTGCTGTGAGTCATTTTAGTCTTGTTGTCTGGCTATTGCAATGACTATTATAGGACAGAATAAAGTCAAACAAGGGTGGGGTGGGGTGGTGGTAGTAACAAGGACCATAGTGAAACCATCATGACAGATTTTAAGAGTAAATTGTGATGGATACTTTTAAACTATTGATAAAAAAACCCAAGTTACACGAGCTGCAAAGCAATGCTGTTCTCTTACTGTCAATAATGCTAAGCTTCCGTTGGATGTGGAAATTCATGATTTTGTAGTTCACTTGTTCACATACATGCCTCAGGTTAATGCATAGAGAGATTACAGCTGGGTACAGTCGGAGTTCCTTGGTGATGGTGTTGGTGGGTATCGGGTATCAGAAATGTGTAGGGAGACATGTGAGTATCATGTTCTGCCTATTCTGAATGAAGGGCCCAAGGATAACCTCCACAACCCCGCCCCTGTTACCAGGGTACGGTCAAAGGCTAGAAATGAAACTGATCACTCAAACCCTCAGTCATCTGTGGTGTCTTTGAGGACTGAGCTGACTCATCACCAGAGTCAGCTTCTGTTTTAAACCTGCTAATAACAGTAAGAATAAGAATGAGAATATTGTCAACCTGGCAATCCAAGAGAGAGGAAAGAAAACACTGTACTTTTTTCATCCTCATCCCGTTTGTCTTTTGGTCAGCTGTTAGGTGTCAAACAGGAAAACAAACTCCATAGCAGCTTCACAAGCTGTGGTCAGTGGTCAGTGTGGTTTGGCATGGTTTGCATATTTTGTGTGTCTGTAGTCAAAAGTTGGGGAAAGTTCCCAAATGACTTTTGTCATTTTTTTGTCTACTTTTTCTTGGGCTAATACATGTACTGATTAGAGATGCACCGATCCATTTTTTCCGATCCAATCCGATACCGATACCCGGGCTGAGCATATCGGCCGATATCCGATACCGATCCAATACCTCTGTTGAATGAATGAACTATATACCTTGCCCTGTGAGTGATGGCCTCAGGCTTGACATTAGCCTAGTTAAAAAAAAGGTAACAAATTAACACAGATATAAATGTACTTAATATTATTTATTAACAAATAAAACATTACACATTAGCACCAAATGTTTACATAGAAGTCTTACTTCTTTTTGCTGTGTGCTAAAGAATAGAGAGACATAGAATAAAGAGTGAACAGAATTGCTGTGTATGATATTAATTAAAAGGAAAAAAAAAGACTGGATCGGAGCGCTGGATCGGCGTCATTCATCAGATATCCAATCCAGTTAATTTGTCAACATCTGGGCCGATATCCGATCCAAATATCGGATCGGGGCATCCTTAGAACCAATTTTTACTTGTCCAGCTCCACAACTTTTCAAAATTCTTCTAGGCAAACTTAAGTGAGTGTTGAGTTTAAGTTTGAACACTAAGCACATGCAGAATTTGCTGGTGTGGGGTTAGAAAGGTAGTTTTACTTTCAACAACAGTAAAAAAATGACAGCGTCACCTGAGCCTGCTGTGTCAAGTACAGAGATAAATGGATTACCAGCAGGAGAGTGTGCTGTTACCTGAGATGATTGAGGTGTGGCTGTTCATGTGTGTAGAAAATTCAAAACTTCCATCAACCACATGGAAAGTTTTTTGTTTTTGTGGTTCGGCATAATTTTGAATAGCTGATTGGAACTTCATGTGTCACTGCAGACACGCATGCACCACCTGGATAAGATGGGAAGGGAAGTCATGGGAATGTTTCAGGAAGGAAGCAAAAATCTTAGTCACCATTTTCCTACATATTAGATATGAGGAAAGTCTGAATCTGTCAGCTGGTGTTGTTCCCTTTAAGAAGCCCGTCCTTGTAAAATATCACATTTCCATTTGCTAGTTTGCACATTATACACAGGCTTCTTCAACTGTGACAACATCTTTTTTTTAGTGCTTAAGGTTGATTTAATTATGGAACAAAATTAATACAAAAGAATTAATAGGATGGTACTGTGTGGGCTGTATTGTGCAGTCACTTACAACTAATGCCCCAGAAAAGATGAAGAATTATCTTGAAAACAGTGGCTAAAAAAACAGGACAAGTGATTTGTCGACTGAGGCAGTCATGATGCTCATTTTGTTGAAGGGTTATCAAGGCAAGAGAAACGTTGAGACAGCTGAGAAAAATATGGTGTCACAGTTTTAAGACTGAAGATGACAGCTTTGAAAAGATCTGAGTAATGTCCTACAGTCTGAAAATCTTCCAAGAGATTAATGGGAGAGTTTGTGTGAGTACATCACTGAAAAATAGATTAGAGGTCTGCCCATGACCAGAGCTGCCATCCAACTGAAAACTTTGGAGATTGTTGCAGAGGCTTCATGTGACTGTTTGTATCCTAGATGGATGGCCTGATAACAAACAATGTTTTATGGTAGCATAAAAATACAAGCATCTAAGAAAGAGGATTCGGGCCACATGAAGGGAAAAAAAATACATCAAGGAGATTAAAGTTGAAATTTTGAGATTAAAGTCAAAACTTCGAGATTCAAGATTGAAGATTAAAGTCAAAATGTCAGGATTACAAAATGTTGTAAATAATGTCAAAAATTTTAGATTTAAAAACATTTAAATCTTGAGATTTAAGTAGAAATTTTGAGATTTAAGTAGTCGACATAGATAAAGTCAAAATTTGGACTTTTTAAAATTTCGACTTTTTGACTTTTTGGTAGGTATCACAGGCCAGTGTGATTATTTATAATTTTTTAATTTGATCTAAAAGTTCCACTTTAATCTCAAAGATGTTGATAACAACTTTACTCAGAGGGTTTTGGAAACAGCATATCCAGTTTGATTCAGTGTGTTTTTAACCATTGTTATTTTCAAATACAAGTCCTGTACATGAAAAGATTTGATCCTAGAGATGTGATTATTAGATTTAATCTTGAAGAGGAGAGGTCATCTCTTTATCAAGATCAAACCATGACAGTATTATTTACACTATTACACAATATCAATACAATTATGTACAGTGTTGTTTGGGAAATACTCATTTGATAAAAGAAATTAAAAGCCTTGCCTTTTTTCCCTTTTTAATTTCCCTCTATCTTCTTGTAGTGGAGTTTGTCCTTGTCAGTAAGGAGGTGAAACTGGTGTGTTTCCTCATATGATCAAATGGGGGCATCAGAGTATCATTATTAGGGCTTGACTGTGTGCTACCTGAGAGGAGAAGAAATGTCAAGTTAAAGGAAGCTTTTTGGCAAATTTAGAGCTTTTTGTCATGTCTCCTCAAACTGCAAACAGCAACTGTGATAGATATGTTAATGTTGCTGTATGTCTGTTTAGAGATTTAGCCTATTTCTCATCAGCTTGAAAATTCCAGCTTCAAACAGTTGTAATTAAATGACATCTAACTGAGGGTGATAAACTCAGGCAGACCCACTTAACCTTTGTTTAGAGACATCAGTATGAAGTTAATGAACCATTGTGACTTTTCATGGCTGTCTTTTTCTGTTCTATTTTCAATTATACTATAAAGAGGAAATTTGCCAGAAAATTCTATGTCTGTCAGCCTGACCCCAGAGATTTTGGAGAGAAGCAAATGATCAGTTATTATGTGCCAACATTGTTGCTTATGCTGCAGCAGCTCCTACTGGATTTTATTACAGCAAAGTAAAGACAGAGTTCCCTTTTTCTCAACCCCTGATCCCTGTATAAAAAAAGAAAAAAAAACTCTCACTGCAAGAGGAAGTGATAGAAAGGATAATTACCCCGTGAGAGAAGTCACAACACAAACTCACATGACAGACCACGGCATTTTAATTTGCTCCATCATGAGTTACCAGGACGAAATATGCAGCTTTTATGCTTTAATGGCTTTATAGATGGTGAAGTTTATGATAACCAAACATGTACTTCTTCCCTATACCACCAGAGGGCACTGTCAGTTATTGCAGTATGAAAGACCCCTCAGCAGAACAGATGAGTTATGTTGTAATCAGGGACAGTATCCCTCCTGCAGTGCAAACTAGCTATTATGTAAATGTACAGATAGTTTTAAGTTATGCTTTATTTTTATCGTGCAAAACTAAATGAAATTTGATAACAATGAGTGAAGAAACTACAGATTAATTATGATTTTTATCACCTTGGACCCATACCTAATTGTTTTTTTCTATTACCAATCTACAGTGAAATCATGTTTTGTTGCTTTGAGTTTACCAGAACATTCATTTACTACCAAACTCTTTCACTGCAGTGATTTGTGTCCTTGGGCTGTACTCTGTGTATCTGCAGCAAATTTAATCTCCTCCCCTCTTCCCCCACAGACTCAATCAATACTTCCACTTTTAGATAAGAAACCTGAGCCTGTGAAAAAAAGTTCAGCTCACTAGATCCTCTGAACTTCGGGGCTGAAAAGCAAACCAGCAGGATTGAATCATAATGTGTGCACAACATTTTCTCATGCCCCTGTTTTTCAGTGCTGCTGTTTATAAAGGAAATGGGGATGTTAAAGCCCCCTTGTCCACCAGTGTGCCCAAACATGGGGCTTTAATGTTTTTACTGGTATGATCCAGCTGACACAGAAAAGACTGATCAATCAGCCATGGCCCCCTGAGACTGATCCATTTGTGTTTGATCTCAGTTTTTGTGATTGATTTATTGATTTAGTGACTGAAAAAACAGCTTCTGGTATTTTTCTTATAGAGACAACACAATAAATGAATTTTCTCTGCCTTTGATTTTTAAACATTAGAGAAATTTAACCTCTTTCATTTGTTTTATTTAAATTTTGTTTTAGCCAGGACATTGGCTAAAATTAGGGGAAAACTTTCCTAATTTCAACACAGTCCATGTCCAGAAAGATGCAAGAAGAAGAAAACTCTTATTTCACCAGTAACAGTTACTTGACAACTGGGGCTCTATTTTCGTGCCTCGCCAGAGACTTGGTGCAGGTGCGGCGTAAGTCAGGTCTGCCGCACCGTCAAGGCGTTCCCAAGCACAATTTGGTATTTTGGTGAGTGGCGCAGACCGGTGTAAGTATCCCCCCTCCCCCCTAAATATATATTTATACTGTAGATATCTCCAGTATAAATATATATTTTTTATAATTTAATATAAAATTTAATCAGCTGACAATTAGCTGATTAATCGGTAGTCAGATTTTTTTCACCCCTAGTAATCAGCATTGGCCCCCAAAAATCCATATCAGTGGGGCCCTAGTTAATACCCAATTATGCCAAACGTGTAACCATAGTATCTTCATGTCTTCAAAGTGGATGGTGGATCACCCCTGGCTGTCTTGGGTTAGTCCTGTCTTAATATTCTGAAGAATGCAGGTTTTTAAATCTTATTTGAATGTGTTTTGTCTCAGCTCCTCTTAATTGTGATGTTAAACGAATTGAGCATTCTCAGCAAACAAGTGGTGTGCTCTCTCCAGCACCCCACAGAAAACAGAAAAGTTGACTGACAGTAAACTTAGGGGGGACTCTGGAGAGACACAAGCCACTGCACAGACACAAGGACTGCTTTCACTCTGTCCAGACTGGATTTGTCACAATGGTTTTGTGCTCACTTGCTGATAAGACACAGGGTTTGAGAGCTGGTTTGCTCTGGTGACCCATAGAAATGTTGAAGTGGAAAACAGGGAAATGCCTTGTTACTGGCTTGCCTGCTCCATTGTTGGTCTTCCTTTCTTTCTCTTTTTATAACCTTGCAGAAAGACGGCTAACAGTCCGTAGAGGAATTATTACCTTTGCTAATACTGATGCACTCTTTCTAAAATTTGTCTCAACATTTGAGAAAGTTTAGGACTTTGATATAGTTTTGACGTCATTGTTGGACAAAGCTTTTTTCTTCATATTGTTAATAGTTTGTGTTCCTTTGCTTTGACTCTTTCACAGCAGCATTTCAGTCTGTAAAATGGTTATGTCATAGATACTGTCATGCCCCTCTTTCTCATGTGTGTTATGAGATATTGCATCAGACATGACACAATGAAAAACAGTGTGATATCTTCAGTGTCACAACATGCCAGTCTGATTTTCAGTCCCCACTGTGTAATGATGTGAACGCTCTCATGAAAGGGACATTGTCCTGCTGGCCTGGATGCACAGACTGTCCCTGAGAAGCAGCCCGACTGTCTGGTCTCTTAATCAGTGGAAACCAGTTATATCACTGCTCATTCGCTGAGTAGATAAGTGCCCTCTTTGTTACCTTGGAAATATCACAATACTTTCTGAGCACTCACGAGCTATTTCAAACAGTATATTAGCCACTCCACTTACTAAATATTTGATTTGAAAGTCTTTAGTGATAGTGTGATATTTGCGACCAAACACTTACTGGAAGTACAATCTTTGATTGAAACCTGAACAGTCATCTCTATATCAGGTTGAAGGCATGCTGAAATACCTTAGTAGAAACCTTACTGATGACACTGTAAGTGTATATTTGACCATTTTACACTGAGATACTTTACATTTTTGCACAACCGCAACTCTGCATTAAAACAAAAAGAACTGCACTGATAAGGCAAGAGTCTGACAGTTTAGATTCTAGTTTTCTTTCATGCAGAAATATTTAACAGAACATTTGATAAATCTGATTTAACTTTCCAGAATCTGACTGAATTCTTCTAAGACTTGTCCCCTTGTAGTTTATGGGATGCTCTTAATTATACTTGGTAAAAAAAAAAAGCTTGAGAAAAACAGGTTCTTATATTTTTAAAACTGTGTTGTTAAACTAAATGCAATCACAAATACAGTAAAACTGCCGGAGCAAATATTGGGATCAAATGCAAGTTTAGATTTAGATTTATTAGATTTTGCTGGTCCCTCTGCTTGTTAGTTATGTCCATCTACTGACTCCCAAAGCTTTACATGTTGTTCATCCCCTGTGCAATGGTTAATTCACATAAGATTGGACAAGTTCTTCCTGGCACAGACAGAACTCTTCAGATTGACATCTTTTAAGCAACATTTCAAAGCTGAAGTCATGTGAGTGCTGATAATTACATCCATAGATGTTGATTTCAAGGCTGACGTTGTTTGTGTTTGGTCCCCCGGCGCTGTTTATTCTCTCGTTTTTTAACTTTAGACATGGAGGCAGCGCTGCTAACCTTGCTAGTTGTAATGAGTGAATGCTGCATGTGTTCTCGATGCACATGTGCAGCAGTCTGTTACAAGGCTCGGTTGTATTCATTGTATTCAATTTCAAGGGATGTTTTCGCTGTTTTTTACTTAATAAGTGTCATACTTGTAATCGAAATTTTTCACATTGTAAAAATAAAAATCAAGACGTCACCCCAGGCAATATACAATACATTGCATCCCTACTACAAACAGTTCAAATGAAAAGGCCCAAACTTACTACAGTTTCAGTCATTTCATTTACAGATGGGTACATTGCAGTCCAATTTGCTCATTTGACCAGTAGTGACACTAATAACCATCCAAGCACATCATTAGTAAGAAGAAGCCCACCATCTCCCACTACACTGAAATACGATGCAATACAATAGTATACAACACGACATGATAAGATACGCCAGATACGATACAATACAATGTGACATGATTTGACACGGTAAGATACGATACAACATGACATGATATGACACGGCAAGAAACGATACAATGCAATAAGACACGCTTTAACACAGTAAGATATGATACGATACAATACAACATGATACTATACAATACAACACAATATGACACGGTAAGATACGATACGATTCAATAATTCACAATAAGATACGACACGATTTGACACGTTAATATACGATGCAGTACAATATGACACAATAGAATATGATAGGATACAACATGGTAAGATACGACAGGATAAGATACGATAAGAAAAGATACAACACTATAGGACATGATACGATACCACACGACACAAGACGATGTTGTTTAATCCTCCCCTTGGGGAAATTTATCCTGACTTTTGCATTGCACTTCCTCATCAGCATCCTTTGTCCTACCAATAAATAAAACAAATGAATAAAACAATGTTAAAAATGAGCAATAAGCTATATGTGAAGGCAACACATTGCAAGGCCACCACATCAAACAAGCTGCTCATATGGAACATTACCTCTACTGCACAAGAGGACAGCATGGAAAGAAAAAAACTAATTAGATAAGCACATGATGATGCTATTGCACAAGCCCCAAAGCCACAAGAACCACCATTTAGCATAAAGGGGAATACAGGAAGAGGATAGTTATCAAGAGCAATGATAAGATGTTTTTTAGTCGAGCTCCTTTTCTCTTGGGTGGTCACTTCTCCATTTTAAAAGTGTTGTTGGATGACTGAAGTAGAGGCTGTTCCAGATGTTGCTGGTGGTAACGAGACGTTCCTTGGCAAGATATTCATTGACAAGATGTCCTGTGTTTGCACAACACAAATGTGTCACCTTAAAAGACATAAATATTGTCAAAATTTTAGTATGAAGATTACATCTTGAGCCTTTTTACACTTAAAATGATGTTAGGCTAATACAATTGTACATCCCCCTTTTTAATATGTGTTATTCTGTTTTGTTTTTCGTATTTTTGTTATTTTTGAGGGTGTAAGTGGCTCTGTTAATTTTTAAGCTTTGGAGAAGGGATTGCCTCATCTAACTGTTACACAGCGCTTCTCCTATCACATGCAACTACATATATAAATAAACACCAGATTGTGTTAGATTAGATTTTGTGTAGTGAAATCTTTAATTGGAATGATGTAAATCAGAGGGGGAACTAAGTTTGTTCCTCGAAATACTAACAGCAAGCTTATTTTGGTAACATCAATTGAGAGTCAGTTATTTTCATGTGAGTGGGTCAGGAGATGAGAGCCTGAGAGATGAAAATATGAGCAGTCGTGGATTGGGAAAAGATATGTAATTTTATTTATCGCGGCATCAAACAAGTCATTGTGGCTTAGCCTGTTTACGGAGAATTCAGCCGTTTAACTAACTGAAATATTTTGATGTTTTATCAAGGAGTGTCTGACATCATGCCCTGAATACCTCTGTAGGGCATTACACTCTCTAAACCACATGGAATTTTCTGTCTCTGGTTCAGTCATCAGGGAGGAATTCTGGAAATTGCATAAGTTGCAATGCAAGAAAAAAAAGGGCGATGCTTTCCTGTAAGCCGGTCACTCTGTCTGCCTGCCTGTCTCTCTCTTGGACTCCCTCGCCTCCCGCTGCACTCCCTCCCCTTCCTATTTCCTGCAGGCACCACCCTTCTGCTGACCGTGTGACTCTTTATGTTGGGTAACTAAAAAGTGAGAGGGGAACATGTTCTGGGTGGGTCTCCAAATGTGAAGCAGCTAAATGAGTCTCCAGAGCTGCAGTATAATAAAGAGCAGCCCATCGGCATTCTCTGCAGTGGCCTTCTTACTCTAAAGCAGTGTTGGTCTGCCATTTCCCATCACACAGGAGTGTCTGTTAGTCAGGATGAGGTCTAATGCTTTCTATCATTCCCTGTGTACTCTTACTCTGAGGAAATGACTGGTGTTCGGATCAGCCATTATGTCTGCAGATGGACTTGACTTTGAGCTCTGCTCTCTGTGATTGTGAAGCAGTCTGCCCAGACCACATAGGGATTAAAAGAAAAGACAAAGGGGGGAAAAAAACAGCGATATCCTCATTGTTTCCTTTGGTTGTTTTTGTATTTTCCCTCTGCACACAAAATCTGTTTGTCTTAAGACTAAAACCAGGCTATTTTAAGACTCGGAGACTGTTTAACAAGCCAAAAATAAACAGACTTTGTGACTGATCCGGGGAATTTTTTTAACTCTATTGACTGTGAATCAGTTTACAACAGATCCAGCACCCATTTTGCAAAGATGACCCTGCTCTCTTGGACAAATTTTTTTGGGGGATCCACTAGGAATAGACTTCAGCCTCAAGGTCTGATTTGCAAAGCGTATTGCCTTAATATTTAAGTGCAAATATTCCCATAAAATTATGCGGCTTTGTGAAATTTGCAGAGATTGGGCCACGGACAGCTCCTGACTGAATTAACTCTTGATTCTTTTTACACAAAAATAATATAAACATGCATTATGTACTAATATATTGTCATTTATTTGTCATGCAGAGGAGGAATTAGTTTCATGATTGCTAGGAAGATTGAGCTTGACAACACTCTCAAATGCTGCAATTCAATTACTTTTGGATTTCAATCTAACTGCACGGTATAGCGTGATAAACTCAAGTGCATTTTCAGTGAAGCTCATATGCATAGAAAGAGGCAAATGTGACTCAAAATGAACCTGGTGTTGCAAACATCCGTGCATAGTTACACTATTTGGCATGTAGTTCAGTTTGTGGTGCATTTAACCCTTTACATGTGCTTTGTGTAATTCTCTTTTTTTTTTTCAGCCCATTAGCACAGGTATATGTATATTTTTTGAGTTACAACTTGTCAAGTGAGCCAGGCCTGCTGTATGCGCTACAGACTCAGCGGAAGGTCTTGCAAAGTGTGAAACCACAGTGCTCCAGTGTGTGAAAACACCCTTTCTGTTCTACCTCTGACTTTTAAGTGTAGTTAGAAAGTTTCCATATTTGCAGATGTTCCTGAAGTTCAAACAGATGCGTATATCTATGATAAAGCTGATAGTTGCTGATCTTGCCCCTGTGATATATTTCTTAAGTTCTGCTTGGAATCACATTTTCTCTCACGGTGCAACTCTTATTTTCAGTTTTGCTCTGAGGAGACATGAGCATGAAGTTGACACTTGTATTGATTCTCTTTCCTTCTTATGCAGCACCTCTCTTGGTTTCCCATCCAACTCTCTGAGAGTATATAAGATACAGTCCACTTTGTAAGATTTATTTGCCTATATTTGCTTACTCTTTATGAGCCTGTGTCTATATGTCTTTAAATCTGCCTTGCCCCCTCTGACCAAGCACATAGGATCAAATGACACTGGATAGGAAGTGAGAAAATGCATATGTGCCTGTCTCTGTGTGAGAGTGAGTGTGTGTGTGCAAACCCTCCTCAGTGGAGCAGCCCTGGACTTCCTCCTCTCGTGGAACAAAGGCGCACAGTGCCGGCTTTTGTTGCGTGTGAGACAGGACGACATTCCTGGACAGATGATTTTCTCTCAGACACAAAAAGAGCCTCATCTATGCCCTCACACACACTCTAGAGCAGAAATGCATGTAATGTTTTCTGAAAGTGTGTGTTTGTGTGTTCTGCCCCCCAATGGGCGGGGCAGCCGTGCTGTTCCTTATTTGGATACGGGGGTTGGGGTCACATGGGTGTACAGGAGAATCTTAACGGTAGGAAGAAAGAATAAGGAGTTAGAGTAAACATCTGCCTCGTGGAGTCAAGTACAAGAGAACAGAAAGTCTGGACTAAATAAATAAACAACTGAGAAGAGGAGTAAGGAAGAAGGAAAGGAGTGACAGCTGTTGGACAGAGGCTGAGAGAGAGAGAGGAGAAGCAGAACAGGGAGAGAGAGAGAGCGGGAGAGGGAGGAGACGGGAGGAAAAGATAAGAGTGGGACAAACAAGAGACACTGAGAGGAAGCACATGGTGTAAAAATGCCCACCAACTTCACCGTGGTCCCAGTGAAGGACAACGAAAGAAAGGCAAAAAGAAGGGCTGAGGGAGAAGATGTGGATGACAACAATGTCCTGAAAGAAGAAGACGAAGACGCCACAGGTGGGATCAAATGTGATATTTTGGCAGGGTTAGGTGGTTGAATAACGGTTAAGAGACGTGTCATGCTGCTCCGAGTAAACAGTTTTTTTTTCAGATGTGTAGATTTGAAGATTATGTAACTTCACAGGTGTTGGATTTCTTTGTAAGATTTCAAAGAAATACATCTTGCCTGTTGAGAGAGAAGATTAAAAAAAGTTGTTTTTTGGAAAGTTCCAGGTTTTGCTTACAGTGTCCAGAGCAAGATTATAATTTGTCTTTGTCGCTTTGGTGAGTGTTGCCTTTATTTTTCAGAGAACCTGTTTATAGATTGAGCTTGTGGGTGGATAATATGTAGGGAACACAGTAAATTTTAGGGCAGGGCGGTTCATTTTCCAGTAACTGTATATGATGACGGTTTTTGTCACATACCACCACCACTCAGGGGAGTTTAACCTGAAATTTGTTCCATGACAGCATTTGTCCTTCACCATGAATCATTTTCCTGTTTCCTTTTACTTCCTCTATCTATTTTAAAGTCTTATGGAGTACATCACATGACTAAGCTCCTGCCTGCCTTACAGTATTGTTGATTTTTTGTTGTTTATTTTCAGTGATATTTTTAGGTTTTTCATTCATTGTATTGCCTGGTATCCAAGCATTGTTGCAACAAATCAAAGACCAACACTAGCTCTCTAATTAGGCCACTCTTGCACTTGCACCTCTTAACATCTCTCTGTGTTGATTACCATTGACATGCAACCTCAGACATGACACCCTCTGAGCTTTCATTTTTGGTAACATGATAACTCATGGTTTACAGAGTGCCTTGGCAGGAATTTGGTTCCAGGTCCAACACAACACAACACAACACAAACAATTTAAGACATTGAAGAGAAGTGAAATAGGACATTAGGGCTGCAGCTATCTAATATTTTAGTAATCTAGTATTCTACAGAATATTCCATCGATTAATCAAGTAATCGGATAAAACATAATTTTTTTTAGTTAAAGTGCAGTTATCGTGGAATAAGCGTGTGCGTTAGTGGATTACAATGCTTGTTAGAAAACTAATTATGATATTAACTTTCATCATGTCCCTAAAGACATTAGTGTCCAAGAGTTGAATAGCTCCTATGTTACCTGCCACTTCTACTACACCAACAATTTTAGGCTGCAAGCCTGCATGAAAAGGAGTGTGCAGAGCAGCGCTGTCTCCGCCTACGACTCAGAGGTGAATTCCTAATGAGCTACTAGAGCTCTGCAGAAGAAAAGCCCCTCTTATCATTAATTTTTTTCTGCTCCGCAAAACTAAATTGCTTACTCCTCCTTCTACTGTGGTGACGCAAGCGCGTTGTGTCACTTTGATAATAATCCGTGCGAAACAGTGATGATTCAAGCTTATAAACGAGTACTTGAGACAGAGAAAATGACAATCATTTTTTGTAATCAAGGTACTCAAGGAATCATTTCAGCCCTGTAGGACATGTCCAACAGCTTCTTGCAAGTTAAGCAGAGCACAATCTGGTGCTAGGTGTGTGCAGGGGTTGAAATATATAGGTCGGATAAAGTCTCTCTATTTTTCAAAGGATGTAAAAAAATCAAATGAGTGTGTCTGTTCTCAGTCCCTTTGACAGTCTGAGGCACCTGCAGGCAGGGGTGTTACTATTTACACAGCAGACTTTAGCCTCTTTGAATAGATTGGTCTCGAGCTGGCATATTTAACTCTACTCCTTCTACTGTGCTTTTAAAAGTGCAGAAAAGACACACAGGAGTTAAGTTACAGTTATGTCAGTGCATTTCTCCATATTCACTAAAACAGCAGAAATGAAAATAACTTATCAAATGACTGAGACGTGCACACTCTCACGCAGCAGTATTAACTTTATGAAAGTATTTGGCCCATGCAGAGATGAGGTGTGTAAGGAGATAGCTCATCTTCTGGCATCCTGATATCTGCCCCATACTTTATCATTGTGTGTGGAGGAGACAGGAAAAATACAACAACAGAGATGTGATATTATTTCTCTGTGTGTGTGTAAAAAGCAAAGGAATGTGTGTGATAAGCCTTGTGCTATCCTACTGTCTTGCTAATGCTAATATAACAGAAAGGACCTGAACCATGGATATCAGATTTATGACTAGCTTTCTTTTGGTTAAAAATGCAGATGCTGTCTATTTCCACAGGATAGCAACACGCCACTTTGGTGATAGACCACATTTCATTTAAGACTAACATACCTCTGGACGCTTACATAAGTGCAAGTTAACTCACAATTTAGACAATTCTGGTACTGTACCTAAACAGTGATGATTGGTATAAGGTGAAAAATAAAACTGGCCTATTGTCTTTTGGAGTGCTGGGTCAAAGTCCATGATGGTTAATGACTCTTCTTGCTGCTTTATTCTTGAGATTTACCAAATATCTCTAAATGATGAATCTGAAGTAATACTGTACTCTGTTAATACTGATAGTTTAGTTTCTATTGAGCTAACGGTTGGTTGGAGGTCAGCTGAGTTGACTTGATAACAGTTGTCTCGTGTTTGCTCCATGACCTGAGCACTTTTTTTATTACCAAAGTTCTATTTCACAGCGAATCTCTGTAAACCTAACCGATTTGTCAGCAAACTAAAAGGCAGGGCAGTATTTTAAAACTCCTGAAACTCCTTTTTTTCTGATGGAGAAGTCATAAAGTGCATATTTAACTAACTCCTCTACCACTCCAGATTGTGCCAGAGTGTAGTTAGTGAAGGTGCTGCTTTTACAGCACTTCACATGGCTGTAAATTTCTGCTTTGGAGCCGCAATTAGGCCGCATGCTGGGTATGATTTTTACTGACTCTGGGAGAGAGAGAGAAAGGAATGTTATCCTGATGGTTATGCAGGATATCATTCTGCTGTGTGCTCTGGGTTCAACCGGTGGATGTTTGTGCACATGCAACCATTTGTCTCTGACAATGGCTGGGGTGAAACAATAGGAAGAAAACATGGGATGATATGTTACAAAGGCCTTGTGCTGGATCTGTGGTGATAAGCGACTGTGCCCGCAGAAGCATCAAGACCTCAGGCTGAAGTTTTCTTTGGATTGATAGCCATTTTAAGGTGGAGTTTATGTTATATCTTTCATATTTGCAATGGATTTAAGTCCAGTAGACAGGAACGAGGGTTTAGACTGTGAAATGTGGGTACATTTTGTTGATACAGTGAGAACATGATGTGTACTCTGTATATAAATCAAACCAAATGGCTGGACTGGGAAGTGAAAATGGCTGACGGATCATAAGGGAGGGTCCTCGATAGTGTAAGTACAGCTGGCTCATGAGCATGTTGTGAAGGAGGACAGAGTCAAATAGCAGTCACTGTTATTGATTATCCTGCTGGCTTGCTTCCTGTTGGCTGAGTGGGGGGAGGTGAGACCCCACCCCCATGCTGTAATGTAATGTTCTCCAGTTATCTCACTCACTCAGGACTCCCTTTGTCCAGAACACCCTCCCTGGTTGTGGGCTGTGTTCCTGTTCCCTTTTCTGATTTCTCCATAATGAAGATGAAGTTCTTAGATCATTTCAGATTTATTGGTTAATTTTTAAATGTATTCTTTTTATACCCTTCTGATCAGTCAGATATAATCGCACCATCATCTGGGACTGCTCAGTCCCCCCGTATCAGTAACCAAAACTGTAGTTTATTGTCTTAAGTTGATGGTGTTTGTGTATTCAATTTTTTTTTTTTTGTTACTTATAACACATCCCCTTCAGTATTTGATTGTAAAGGTACTTCAAAATAAGACATCGTCATACTTATGTAAGACTTTTAATGCTGATCTTTATTTTATGAGATACATGATAAATGAGCAGATACATAGATGTTAGCATAATTCCTGGACTTGTTTTTTTGGCTGTGGGGTAAAGCCACTGCTGGTTAGACTGTATATAGAATGGACACCATCTGCCTCCTCGCTAGGTGAAGCCACCATGAGAACAGCACCCTCTGGTGACGGGCTGCAGTATATTTATGCAATCATAAATCTCACCTCCTCCAGCGAAGCTTATGGAGCTGTGGACAAACTTTAAGAAAGTAATTACACCGAATATAAGTTTTTCTCCCCCCACTTGCGATGTTGCAGTCTTACAATAACTTGTAGTTACTGTAAGACTGGTTTGTTCTGAAGTCCTCTTTTTTCTGTACAGCTCCATTTTTAAAAGTCATTAGGGGTTCTCTATGACTGACACTTGATACAGCCTATGGGCGTACAAAGATTGCGTAGGTCACCAGGGGGATATGCTGTTTGAGCCGGCGAGAGTCACAGCAACTCTCCCGCCATATGCGCACAATACTTCTGTGCAAGTGGTGAAGTGGGTGCAACGCTACTGCGCAATGTTGGTTTCAGGAAGTGAATAAAATCCCGGAAATACTGAGAGCAGTTTGGCTTCAAATTTTTCTAACGACGGAAGGCAGAACCAAGTTGTCCATAGTAAAGTCTATGGTATTTCCATTTCACTGATGACTCCATTGCAAACAAAAGCTGGTATGAGCTTGTGTTACTAAAACTCTAGGCAGCTCCATCTATAATCATCTGACATGATGGTTGACAGCTACAAGTTTTTTAGTAACATAACAGCAGGTAATATAACAATAAAACATACAATGAGGAGCTTGACCAGACAGCTGTGTAAAAAGTAACACCCATGTGCTGTGTGTACCAGCCATACCAGCAAAGCTGCCAAAACAAAGGTTGAAATAATATAAGTTCACTCACACAACTCTTATTGTTGAGATCTTTCGTGTCTTTTTCTGTCCTGTTAGTGAAGGCATGTTGTTCACAGAACATTGTGTTACGGACGAGACGGATGAGTTTCTCTCCTTGGGAGCGGGTGGAGTGAGATGGTGTGTCAGCAGTAGTCTGCATTATCGTGCTTAGACATCTGAAGGAATAAAAGAGCAGTGTTTTATAGATCTGTAACATAAGTCTTTGTATATTTCACTTCACAGTTTTGTGGACAAGCTTGTGAATAGCACAGTGAATAGATGACACATGTTGGGTATGGCTCGTGACTTTCGATGTAAAAGTACTGCTTTGTGATACACCAGTATTTCAAATGCTGAAGAAATTATATGCAAAGACTAAAAACCCTGTTTTATTTCACTGTAGTCTGGACTGAAACAAAGCAGGTGATTGAAGCAAATGCCCATCTGTCCCAGACATGTGTTTCCTGTTTATTCCCCTCTCTGGGCTGGTTTCAGTTAAAGCTCCAGTCTGTTTGTGGCTGCTTGTTTCTCCTCCTCCCTCAGTTAACTCTCTAAGCGCTTATGTTTTGCACACTGCCCATGTTACTTCATATATTTTAATAGACAATGTTGTTTTTTACTCCTAGCTGTTTATAAATTACACATATTTACTACTTTTATCCTGTTATTTACATTCCAATTAGGACTTTAAGCGTTGTTATCTTTATTTGTGAATCATATGGATTGGGGTGACTCCAAGCGCTCTTTTAATGTCTTGTTGTGAAAGTTTTTCTTATTTGTGGAATCAGGTTATCTTGTGATTTTACTGTGAAGCCAAAGACAGTTTTCCACATTCTGCACAAATACAGCTCATTCATTCTTACATTCGTTCTGCGGTTTCGGGAAGCTGTCGTTAAAAGTGTGATAGCAGTCTTAAACTGGATTAAAGTAAATCAAAGAGTTTTTGCTTACAGTAGGTGTGGCCACCATAATGTCTCCCTTCACCATTTCACAGTCATATTTGATCATGTCATCAACAGTGGATGCATCTGGAGCATAATTAGGGGTAAACCTAACCTATCAAATTATAAAGTCGATGTCTGTAGCTGATGTATCAGTCTGTTTTTGGTGGTGTCTGACCAGAGCTGTGGTGTATCAGTCAACTATGAAAACTGAACGATCTTGTTGAATGTAGCGGGCTGCTTGCACGTACGTTGCTGGTTTGCCGATGAACATCTCACCTGACAAAGAAATCAGACTGACACCTACCTGTCTATCAAAAATTCCACACTTGTTAATATTATGACTGAGGTATCTTATTTCATATTATTTAAACAGGTCAGTCATCTGATCATGTATTCCCTTTACATTTGACCTGAAAAGAGAGATAAGGAATTAGAGACTGACATTTTTAACTGTATTAAACTGTGTATTTTACTTAATGTTAAATTTTTCAGTGAAACATAAAAAGAATATTAAACTTCTCGCTAGGGATGCACGATATTTATCGGACCGATAAAATATCGGCCGATTTGGGGAGAAATTACGTCATTTTTTATCGGTCCGATAGGTGCATTTTTCCGATAGAAAGATCCGATATATTAATGAAATTACGAGTAACGTTTGCAGGCGGAGTAGCCGCCCGTCCGAGACGCGCTGGTTAAGTCATCTATCGCGCCTTACTCGCAGGTCCCAAGCCTGACCCCGTCACTACCTGACAGATAATAAAATGTCTTCACCAGCATGGTCGTTTCTCTCAGTGATGACAAGATGACAGAAGAAAGATGACAACAGCATTGCTATATGCAAAACCTGTTCAGCGAGGATTCCGAGAGGAGGAAAGAAGACGTCAAGTTTTAACACAACGAATCTGATAGCTCATCTGAAAAGTCGCCATCGCGGCGAAGCGGTAGTAAAAGAATATGAGACAGCCGCCGAAGCTGCTAGCGGTACTAAAGCTAAGACAACAACACTACGGAGGATCGATGTCCCCATTCAGCAGGCGTTTAAAAACTGCAAAAGCTTCTCAAGAGACAGCGAAAAGGTTAAAGCCATTAACGACAAAGTGATGGAGTTCATAGCGGTCGACGACCAGCCTTTTTCCATCGTTGAGAACCCGGGTTTTCGTAAGTTATTAGCACACTTGGAGCCACGCTACACTCTCCCAAGCCGCCGCTTCTTCTCGGATGTGTCCCTTCCTGCACTCTATGATATTGTCGCCACATACATTCACAACCTGATCGACAAGAACGGACTGCACGTGAGTTTTACCACAGACATATGGACGTCAGATGTTAGTCCGGTCAGCATGCTAAGCCTAACGTCTCATAATAGCTCCTTTACAGTTTACAGTTCTGTTGAACAGTTCAGGGGATCAAATGAAGTTCTGCTTTTTGCTCTGTTATTGTTATTTATAGCAAATGACCACATTTGAAGAGCCAAAAACTTTTGTTTGTTGTTCTAGATAGGCCAGAGCAACAAAAATATCAGTTTTCAATCGCTGCATCCTGCACAAACTGCAGATTATATGAAGATTATAATAAACGTAAAAATATGAATTTATCGGTTATCGGTATCGGTATCGGCCATGAGAAGAAGAAAATTATCGGTTATCGGTATCGGTTGAAATTTTTCATATCGTGCATCACTACTTCTCGCATATGGGGTTGGTTTCATGCCAGTTCTGGTACCTCTGCACTGTCACTCTGACATGACGTTTTGAAGGTGAAGCATAGGCTCATTTGTGACTAAATGGAAGGACATATATCGTTTTTAGTCACAGGATGATTATGATATATTTTTTTTCTTCCTAGTTTAAAAACTTTAAAGTTAGTTTAACCACCTCTGATAATTTTTTTTAACTCAGTCCCTCTTTGAATATTTGTCTTGTCTCTCAAACTTTCCACAAAATCCTCATGCAGACTCCTCCTCTGTTTTCCATTAGCCTGTCATGATTAAAATTAAGATTGTGCAACAGGGAGTTTTTTAAAAGACCCAGATGATTCGAAGAGTGCTTTTTCAGTGTGGGAACATAATGACCTGTGATCAGGCCTCTACATAATTCTGTTTCAACTAGAACATTTTAATGTGTCCTAAGCACATTGGATCTTCCTGTCTTTGAGATAACACTACTTACAGTAAATGTAATGCTGCTTTCTGTCTGGTTGTTTCACAGAATTTAGAGGTATAAGAGTTCTTATAAACACAGGTACAGACCTGGTTCTGGTCCTCATAAACCTCTCAGAGTAGTTAGAAATCTCAGCTTTAGAACATGTGTCCTGACTCTGCAGTGTTACTCAACTCTTAGTGTGTTTGTCTTGGCTTCATTTCTGATTTTTTCTATTCCAGCTGCTACACAGCAAACCAATCAGGCATGCTTATTCAGCATCATTATAACACTAGAGTCATGGAAACATTAAATAAAGTCCCTATGTAACTCTCGAAAATGTAACATATATCATGATTTCCTTTGCCTGTGTTTGTCTTATGTTCTCTGACTGTCACAGTGCAGGATTGTGTTGAACTGGGCAGGTGTTTGGAGAGGGCAAAGTGAGCGAAGTTAGAGTTGGAATGCAGGGAGTGATTGAAGGACTGGAACATTACGTAATATTACTGAATACTGATAAACACTTGTTTACAAAGACCAGCCCTTTGGTTATTTACCTCATACTAGAGCTGGGCAATATGGGAAAAAGTTTATCACAATATATTTTTTTATATCAGTCAATATCAATATATCACAATATAAAAAATGAAATTTAACAGTGCTTATTGGTGGCATGTCTTTTGCAATACAATAAGCTACTACTAAAGTTCGTAAATTTCCTCTTACCTGTTTTTACCCAATATTCACCTTCACATCCCAGGTTTATTGTGTGTAAATGCCAGAAGTGAGTTTTATGATGTTTCACTGTCCAAGTTGGATGCTATATTGTGCGAATGTATTGTTTACCGTGAATACGGCTATCTCATGCTACTCTATGTTCATGTTATGTATGGTGTGAGCTGTACTAATAGTTGCTGTGTATCTTTATCAGCAGAACCACAGTCAAATAAGTCCACCACTAAACTGGACATCTGTATCTGTGTCTTTTAGCGGGAACACACACCATACACCTCGCCGCTCTAAACCCAGCTAAAGCCTGGAGTACGCACTTTTCTTCTTTTTAATGCCGACTATCGAAAAAGCATATCAACTATGTTTTATATTGATATCGAGGGAAATTAAATTATTATGATATATATTGTTATTGTTTTATCGCCCAGCACTACCTCATACTATTATCAGTGTTTCTAGGGGCTTCATTTCCCAGTCACCAAAACAGACATTTGAATTAGCCAACTCGTCTCAAAACTGAGTAATTGTATTGAACCAGGCCAAAGACAGGGTCACAGAGTCAGAGTATATGATACCTAATGGTTTGCCTGATGAGGCTACTACCAGCAGAGCTAGCAACAGCAGTCTTCATACATACATATTTATGTATATATGTATGTATGTATGTATGTATGTATGTATATGTATGTATATGTATGTATATATTTATGTATACATATATGTATATATGTATATATATGTATGTATATATAGACATATATACATATATGTATATATGTATATGTATGTATATATATACATACATATACACTCACCGGCCACTTTATTAGGTACACCTGTCCAACTGCTCGTTAACACTTAATTTCTAATCAGCCAATCACATGGCGGCAACTTAGTGCATTTAGGCATGTAGACATGGTCAAGACAATCTCCTGCAGTTCAAACCGAGCATCAGTATGGGGAAGAAAGGTGATTTGAGTGACTTTGAACGTGGCATGGTTGTTGGTGCCAGAAGGGCTGGTCTGAGTATTTCAGAAACTGCTGATCTACTGGGATTTTCACGCACAACCATCTCTAGGGTTTACAGAGAATGGTCCGAAAAAGAAAAAATATCCAGTGAGCGGCAGTTCTGTGGGCGGAAATGCCTTGTTGATGCCAGAGGTCAGAGGAGAATGGCCAGACTGGTTCGAGCTGATAGAAAGGCAACAGTGACTCAAATAACCACCCGTTACAACCAAGGTAGGCAGAAGAGCATCTCTGAACGCACAGTACGTCGAACTTTGAGGCAGATGGGCTACAGCAGCAGAAGACCACACCGGGTGCCACTCCTTTCAGCTAAGAACAGGAAACTGAGGCTACAATTTGCACAAGCTCATCGAAATTGGACAATAGAAGATTGGAAAAACGTTGCCTGGTCTGATGAGTCTTGATTTCTGCTGCGACATTCGGATGGTAGGGTCAGAATTTGGCGTCAACAACATGAAAGCATGGATCCATCCTGCCTTGTATCAACGGTTCAGGCTGGTGGTGGTGGTGTCATGGTGTGGGGAATATTTTCTTGGCACTCTTTGGGCCCCTTGGTACCAATTGAGCATCGTTGCAACGCCACAGCCTACCTGAGTATTGTTGCTGACCATGTCCATCCCTTTATGACCACAATGTACCCAACGTCTGATGGCTACTTTCAGCAGGATAATGCGCCATGCCATAAAGCTGGAATCATCTCAGACTGGTTTCTTGAACATGACAATGAGTTCACTGTACTCAAATGGCCTCCACAGTCACCAGATCTCAATCCAATAGAGCATCTTTGGGATGTGGTGGAACGGGAGATTCGCATCATGGATGTGCAGCCGACAAATCTGCGGCAACTGTGTGATGCCATCATGTCAATATGGACCAAGCTCTCTGAGGAATGCTTCCAGCACCTTGTTGAATCTATGCCACGAAGAATTGAGGCAGTTCTGAAGGCAAAAGGGGGTCCAACCCGTTACTAGCATGGTGTACCTAATAAAGTGGCCGGTGAGTGTATATGTATATATATTTGTAAATATATATATGTGTATATATATATATGTATATTTGTATATGTATATATATTTTTAAATATATACATGTATTTATATATGCATGTATGTGTATATATGTATGTATGTATGTATGTATGTATATATATATATATGCATATATTTTGTATTTTTACATGAAGAATGGATTATAAAGCTGAAAGGTTGAGAACCGTTCTGAGCTGTTGGGGAAAGATAAGTTTTCATACCTCCTGACTAAAGAAGTTAGACTCCTTTCTTGCCTGACAGCTGCTGCTTCCTGTTTTCTGTTCAGTGTGCTCCTCCTCATTGATTCGTTGTCCTCAATATGTTATCTGAGATACACACACCCACCACTCTATGGCTTCCTCTTTTTTTAGCATCAGTCTCTTACTTATATCTGCGTAAGGCCATCAGGGTTCATGTACCTTTTGTTTATTGTCAAAGACTTAACAGACATAGTACATTCCTCCAGTTTTCTTGTCTTTCTAAAAATGATCATAACATAACACTGAGCTTTAACATTTCCACATATGAAGAAATTCTCCTTATCTTGCTCTTGAACTTCACTTTTAAGACTATTGCACAATAAAACCCCACTCCAAATCCACTCAGTGTGGTTTTGACATGGAGTGACGTTCCTGTTACGATCACAAACAAACCAATTACCGGGATTAACACAGCTCTTTGGTAAAAGTCTGGTTAGGATGAGGCTACTGTTTTATGGCTATTTAATGTCCACACCCTTGGATGTGGTCAGAAACAATAGCTATTAGCTGTTAGTAGTACTCTCCTCAGCTAAGTGTTGAGTCAATGATATTGACGTGCCCACATTTCCATTATCAAATGAATGGTGACACTGCTGTAGGCAAAACAGCACACTCCTTCACTTCCTAATGGGTTTTTTGGAAGCGATTTTAAGGAGGTGAGGACCACTCACTGATTTGCAACAACTTCTATATTTTAGAACAACATTAAATCTTACACTTTAGAGGGAAGGCTTTTTCTTTTCAGACTTGTTGCAATCTCATTTGTTGGTTAAAGTTATTCTATTTAGTAGCATGAAAGTTACTGTCATGAGTTGCCAAATGTAAAAAGAAAATGCTGACACTACTAAATTGTGTACTACCAACCTCTGACCACAAGTCATTTCCTGGCCTAGTTTTGGCACTCTTTATAACAATGGTGATAAAGTTGATGACAAGACTTAAAGGGATATTCCGGCCTAAATTTAAGTTCTGGTCAAACATACTGTAACACGGAGTTAGACACCCCCTCGAGAGATGAATGTTGCCGACTGCTTGCTTCTCTAGTTGTACCAACTTTAGTCATGACTGCACAGTGGTCTATGTCTCCACGTGCAAACCTCAAACAAATAGCCACTCTATAGCCACAAATAATGCTCAGAACAGCACCTATCTTCATCAACAGTACATATAGGGTCCTAGCCGTAGCACTAGCCACCAAACACCTTTTAGCTTTGCCTGGTTTCTGTAGCAAAGAGACCAAACACAACTCACCCACTCTCCTCCAGCAGCCGCCTGTTTTTGGGGGGAGCCCTGACGAGTCGATCTCAGTACAGTGGAGTTTCACAGCTCAAGGAAGAACATTTATGATTGTTACTTCATGGAAATGCAATCAGACCGAGGTGCTAAGGCAGAAGAACTACTGCGTCTGCAGTGCAAAATAATTATAATGATGGTTATTACTTCAAGGAAATGATCTGCTTAAATTTACGCCGGAATATCTCTTTAAGCTAATAATGAGTAACGACTTAAATTAATCAAACTACCGACACAAGAAGCTGTAAAATAGAGGAGAAATCAAGTCAAATGGTTGATCCTTGTGCAAAACCACACTGTGAAATCACAGTCATCAATTACTACTCCCTAAGAGTAAGAGCGCTATGTCAATTGTTGATAGAAAATGTAATTTAATGAAATGCAAATAATTCAGAGCCAACATTAAACTGTAAATTGTGCAAAAGCCAATAATGAAAAGATTCTTATTTTCAAACATAACTTTTCATTTTTTTGCTTGTTGTTACAAGGTGTGTGGAGGCTTGATGTGGATGTCATAATGTACTGAAATGATCTGATACTGGAATAACACAAAATCACTCCAACATGAAACTGCAACACAAAATTATGTAAACAACAATCTCAGAAAAGCTATTTTTTAAAATACAGATTTATTTATGGGTATCACACCCCAACCGGTGTGTTAAAAGAAGGGACAAATGCAAGGACATCTCTCTCTCTCTAATCACCTACTGAGCGTATTAATGGCTGCTTACAGAAAGCCAGGACCAGAGAGCATGAGGAGATCACACTAGTTTATGGATTGTGCTAAAAATGCTAACCAGTGCAACTTGGACTACACTTGGGCAATCTGCACTGGTTAGCTTTTAAGAGAGAAGATTTTCAGAGGAAGAAGTTGCTGTTAAGGAACAGTTTTTTTTTTTTTTTAAATGACAAGGTTACCTGAATTACCCTTTTTCTTCTCTGGTAATGAATACCTTTCCCTATCTCCTGTATTTAACAGGGTTACTCGTATTCCCTTGACCAGATGTTGGTAATACCATGAACATCTGGTAAAGCATCCAACATCTGGCTCTGAGAGCCTATCATATCCCTCTAAATTTTCACCCGAGACCTTGTGACTTATTATTGAAGGGTTAGAGAGGGCTCTGCTTTTATTGGAGATGAAATCCTCAAATATTTCACGTCAATCACATCTCAGATATAGAAAGTTTGAGCATGACAAACAGGGATTTGTCTGTATTTGTGTGTGCAGTGTTGCCATCAAACTGTAAAATAGTGACACCATCTGGAGAAAGGATGACTTACTTATCTGTGTGTGTGTGTTTGTGTGTGTGTTGGTGCATGTGTCTGTGCGGCTGCTGTGCCAACTGCCTTAGGTCATCAGAAAGTAGCTTTGCCTTCCTTTGGGATGTCACATGATTTCATTGTTGTCCTCACATGACTGTGGCTGATTTGAACTTTACATTGAGGTCAACATTTAGAAACAAATAGAAGGGCTCAGATACTCTTTTACTGCTAAAGACATTTAACTTTTGATATTAAAGGAACATATGCATGTCAGATACTGTAAGTTTCACTTCTCCTTTGATGCCACCCAATACAAAGCCAGTAATGGGTCAAGAAATACCACTGTTGCCAGATGGGAAATAGAGAATTATCATACCAGAGACTTAAAATTATTGTATTTTTGGGAAAATTATCATACACCCGTCATAATCAAAACAACAATCTTACTGTTAGTCACATATAGTCACTTTGTTTAGTGTCCCACAGGCAATCCTGGTTTTGTGGCTACAGTTTTGTGGTCATTCACCGCCTCACCCCACATCAGTCTCCTTTAAACAAATGACAGGTGGGAACTAATGAGCCAAATCATGAGACCTTGAGGCCACCTACTTTTCTGAAACAGGTATCATAATAACTGATGAGGAAATGAAGAGTAATCTGACTTCACTTTGTGAAACAGGTTTATTTCAAGAGCCTCAATTATATACTCAATAGTATTCTAGTTGTTGATCTTGTGGAGGACTCATAGACATTACATACAATAGCTTGTTGTCTGTTCTTGCCTGGTAACATTTTTTTGTCTTGTCCTGTAAAGGTGTTTTTTGAATGTCCCTTTCTGCTTGAAAACAGGAAAGCTTTCTTGGTGAAGATTCAGTCATGCTTGTGAAGCCTCTTTTATGAACAGGAACTCATTCTGTGCAGCATTTATTAATGTACTCTTTTCTAACCCATCTCATGGTAAGTGTTTACATATGGGCATAAGGACTCGGTAGTAAGCGGCACTAAGTAACATTGATCCCACCAGTCCAGGATCAACCATAATCTCTCCTTTTTTCTGAAACACTTGAGCATTTTTCACATTAGCACCTTTCTTTTAGATTTACACAACTGATGTGGAATCAATGAAGAAACAGTTTGCCTTATTTTATAGGATTGATGTTTTGTACCTTATAAACCTTCAAACCTTTATGGACACTACTACACACTGTCAATATACCCCCCTCCTCTCTCTGTGTCCTCTGCCTCCCCTGCCCATACTCTGTGTGTTGCATAACCATCAGTGTTGTTTACCTGAAGGGTTTAAAGGCTTAGGACATAATAAAGTGCAACACACAGACACTTGTGCACACACACATATACACACACAAGATAACTCTAACAGTATCCATCTGACATCAAACCAAGTGGGGCTTGATACTCCTAAATCCTTCTTACCGTGTGATTTGATAGCCCCCCTTTAAGCTCTGCCTTGACACATCTGTCAATCTAATGATGATGACGGCTGATGTTCAGTTGTGTCTTAACATGGCGGCTGAAAGCTGAGTGAACATTACAAGGTTTTAATTCAGCATGTTTTTCAACAGATTAAATGTAAAGTTTTTTGTGTTTCCCTCTGGATGCTCTCGATATTCTCAAAAAAGTTTATCTCCACAGTGAGTCGTGATTACTACTGCAGCCCAGTGATGACAGACTTCACACATAGGCGGCTCCCGAGCCACACTTTACCTGTCTCTTCTGAACACCTGCCAGTTTGCCTCTTTCGAAGGCAGCTCACCTGACTAACCACAAACCAGTGGACGGACAGAAGACTGCAGCCGAGAGCGAGCTCCTGTGTGTTTTATAAAAAGTTCAGGATTAGCTTGATCTGGTTAAGTGATTAGTGCCCACTTCACATGCTTGTAGACGGACAGATTACCAAGAGCCAAGACAAAGGTAGACGGTAGAGGTTCAGACCTTAAGGTAAAGACTGGGGCAAGACTGGGAATGCGTCTGTCAGGTCTGTCTGTATGATACATGTAACCATTTTTTTAAGAGGATACAAAAGTTGTTCTTAAACTCAACTTGAGTGTTTGATATAAACAACAACATAACAAGGAACCTTTAAATTTAGAAATTGTGACATACATAGCTTTTCGTTCATTTACTCAATAAGTTTATACAAAATAAGAGTATTTATACACTTGAAATTTTTACAATAAATTAAAGGAACTTTCAGTTTGTGTGCTGCCTTCATGGATAAATCATGGCGGCACATGTCAATGTGATGTGTAGATAGCATACAGCTCATTGCTCATTTTTAAAAAATTACATTTCAGGTCATTGTTACGTATTGGGTCAATGTTACATATTGGGTCATTGTTACATATCAGGTCATTGTTACATGTTGGGTCATTGTTACATATCAGGCTAAGCCTTAAAAATAAATTTGAAGATCTTTGTCCATTTTGAAGAAAACCCTCTAAATCTTTGTATTTCTTTCAAGTGTCCTTGCTGTTTACAAAGCAATGCAGGAGCCAAGTTTTGACAGACTGACTTTACAAAATGCGTCTCAGATAAACCATTGTAGTGTGAATATAGTGTGCAGTTAATTTCAATGATTCAGTGATGTCAAGTGATCCCTGCTTAATGACAGCATGACTATTTTACAGGCGTTCCAGTTTTTATTGATTTTATTTTATTTGTTTTGTTTTGTTTTTTTATACAGGTTTGATCCTTAATGCCTATAACTAATACTCTTGTTGTCTTGTGTGTTAAGTCAGGATATTGCATTTTTTTTCTGTGAAGCAAAAAGCATTCATTCATTCATTCATTCTCCACAACTGAGGGCATATAACAGGTCACAGCGTGCTGACCTGAGGATGTCTTTTAGATCCTAGAGGTCTGTGGTGATTCACACACTCCAAACGGTGCCCTGTCAGCTTTTGGTGATATGGTTACCTGCGGTCATCAGTTGGATTAGCAGCACCTCTGTTGTTAACTCATAAATGGCAGCTCACAGGCAGAGTAATTCCTTAGTATTTTCTATGAGTTTGATTCAGTGCATTTTACTTTTGATTGGCGACTGAACTGCTGGGAGTCTTATACCATAAAATGCACCATTCAAAAACGCAGTGATGTTTTTATTTTGGTGCGCCGACAAAATATGAGGAATCCATTTTTTTTTTTTATTCGGACCTTCATCACATCATGGTTAGTGTGTTGACTGTAACAGCCCGTGTGCATACACTAAATAGCAGCTTGCATGTCAGAGAAAACAGGAGCTTCTGTGTGCATAGAAAAATTGATAAATTCATGCGTTGGACAAAACCTGAGGCCAAACATTTACTTTGATGACCTCTTGGGAATTGATGATAAATTTTTAAAAAAGGACTTTTAGCTTTCTGTGTAGGTTTTATCATTATCCAAATGACATTTCTTGTTTGTTTACATTAAAACTTCTTTTAGGATAGCTGGGATTGCATTGTTTCAATGATAGTCTCAGATATAATTCAATGTGCCGTCCTTTTGGTGCTGTGCTTTGTGCTCTCTGAGGTCTGCCGATTGATTGACCATCCTTACCTATAACACCCTGGAGGTCAGTCAGGAGGTCAGATTGGAAATGGAACTACTCACTCAGGCAGGACCTGCAGTTCAAAACTGCAAACACTCATTGATTCAAAATGATATACTGCCCAGCTTTTACTTCAGATGGACAATGTTTGCTTTCCCTGTGCCTAAAGCAGATGAATGTCCTCCAGACTAAAGAGAAGTACATTTCTTTTGACACTTTTACTTCTTATGAGCTCTCTCACTGTCTCATCTCTCTTGTTTGTTGTACCTCTGTGTGTACATCAAGCTATTCATTATTCCATACCCCTACAGCAGGAGCTGTCTGTTTTACTACTGCTTTCTGCTTACTTTGCTCCTCCCCCTTTGTGTGTCTAAGTGTGTGTGTGTATTTTCAAACATGCATGCGCATGAGTGTCCAGCAGGGATCAGAAGATCAGGACGACTGAGGAAAGGGAGACGTGTGTGTGTGTATGTGTGTTTAGTGCATGAAGAGTTGACGGCGGCAGGGTGGGAGGGTGCTTTGTGATGCATGACTGATGTCGCTGACATCGTCGTCACAGGCCACTTTTTTTACACACACACATACACACACCCACACACACACACACACACACGCTGTCACAGAAATAGCTGATCCTCACATTATCCACGCAGCGCAGGCAGCATTCCTGACTTCTGCACCTCACTGGCTGTGTCTGTATACTTTGGACCCCCATTACTGGAGCTCCTCAGGGACCACTACTAGGACCCCCCTCCCTTCCACCCCCTTTTTTTGCCCCACTCCTCAGGATGGAGCAGAGGAGAGGCTCTCGGCGGAAGGGTAAGCTTTTCGTAACTAAAATACTGGCATCACTTACCTGGAGCTCATTAACAGAGGCGTACCTTTTTTTTTTTTCTTTTTTTTTTATGCTCTTAGATTTTTGTTTTCTAAATTGACGGTTGCTTACGTGATTTACAAGCTACCTGGTGCACTTGAATTAAATTTAGTTTACCTTGTGTTATGGTTCTTCTCAAAGTTAATCGTTCTAGCAAAGACGAGTCAGTGGGAGGAGTTTGCTGGTTGTGTCTCCTATCTTTGTTTATCTTTTAGAAGTGATGCCATGGCTTTATGGCAAACAGCTCTGTGGTGGTCTGTTGTTAGCGAGTGTTAAAAGTCATGATGCCTTTGACCAAAACCTTGTATCATAAAGGTGACAGGGCAAAAGTATGGCTGCCTGTCTGATCATTATCGTTTAGAAATGTGCTCTAAAATGCATGCAGAGTTGGTTGATTGTTGTCAGACTGTTGGATAAAGTGCATTAAGGGTGTAAGTTTGTTTTGTTTACTTCTCCTGTGTTTCGTTTTACTCTAACCTTCAGCAAAAAGAACTGATTTTTTGGCATGCGCTTTCCCTTCTGCTCCCTGTTTCTCTTTTTTTTTTTCTTGGTACAGTGAGCCATGAGCTAACTCCGGTAGTGCTAGGCAGCTTACAGCGTCGTCACCGAGTGCAGCTTAACGGTTATAAATAGGATGCATGGTCATTTATTACCACAGTGACCAGAGAGGCTGAGCCGAACCATTAGCACATCCTTAATGTACCTGTACCTGCTGGTGGCTCTGTACCAATCAATGAGCAGAGTGCTGATGAGTGCTGACTTGAGCCTGAGCTTGTGTCCGTCTCCTGCAGGCTAGCGGTGTAATCGCAAACACACAGGACTTAAAAAACGGATAGTGCAAAATATTAGTGAAAAAAAAAGTGACATTTAGTCCTTTATTGACGTCAAATGTCAGACTGACATCTGTCGTGGCGAATTATTTTGAGACAGTTTGCAGGATGTTGTGCGGGGGTCAGGGAATCCCACTCTCTTATGTAACATCCCTGACTGTGATGCTCTTAAACCTTCAGTCATAAAGGGCGGTCAAACATGTGTCAGCAGCCAGGATTTTCACAACCATCTGCACTTGTAACAGCTCTGTCCTGATGCTACACCATGACTTTGACCAAAAGTTGTCACAGTTTGAACCATGCTTACTTATTTAGAGTTTGTAAACTATGGGCGTCTTTTGCTGGAGTTCACTATAATTGATTGTATCACAAAATCCAGGAGAGACAACTACATTGGTAGGGATTCTCTTTGAATTAACATCACTTACAAATAAAATGTTCTGATTTAAAAATAGTAAAGAAAAACAAACCTTACTGAGACCTGAAATAATACCATCCAATCATTTTATTAGGACTACAAATATCATGCAGTGTTTCCCACAGAATGACGACATACCTGTGACAATGGACGGCTACTGGGAAAGGACAATTAAAAATACTGGAATGCATTATCTTCTGTAAAGGTTATGTCATAGTGCTTTCTCCTCCACAAGATCTTTCTTTACATTCAAAAACTAACTTTTTAGTTTATGAACTTTCCCCATCACATAAATAAGGTACACCTTTACCTTTCCCTTGTCTATAAACACTCCAGAATTATCCACCTAGCCTCCATCTTTCCTGTCATCTATGAGTGTCTGATCTTTTGAAAGTAGTCATCAGTAATACATTTTGTTGAGATGCCCAAAACACAACCTCGTGTTCAACAATGTTTCACATGATATTATGAAGGCATAACAGGTACCTATCATGTGGACAAAGCTTGTTGATGATGAGATGTTGCTCCTTTATCATTAAAAAAGACATACTGTCCCTCTCTAAAAACATCTGCAGCAGATCATGTGTACCGTGCTGCAAACAATGAGATGCAAATAAGAATCTGCACTATAATTTTCTTTATTAATAAAAAATAAAAATAAAAATGGCAAATATCAAAATAAGTGATCAGCCCATCCAGGCATTGTCAACATCTGGGAAACACTATAGGGCTGCATCCAATTGTTTTCTTGTGCATTTGCCTTGCAGTGTAATAGAGGAGACAGTGCAAGTTAGTTTGTTCAGAGCTGCAGCTTTGACATTTTATTTTGTGCATTTATTTAAAGCCTAACTTGCTCTTTTAGGTTTAAAAAATCATGCCTTTCCTAGCACAAATGATACAGTTAATTAAAGGTAGAGTGCTTGAGTAAAATACTTTTACTATCATTAAAATAAGCTTTAATATATGTAGGTTGTGTCAAACTACTTGATGCATATTTTTATTCAATATCCGGTGCATCTTTCATGGATAATTGAGTTTGTAAAGGGAGGTCAGTTAAGTACTGATCCAGAAGTGGCCTTGCTGCTTTTTTGTGCTTTGCAGTCAAAGTTAACAGATGATGGTAGTCAAACTAGTTTGTAGTGAGGTGTTTCTTTATTTGTTTATCAGTTAAACAACAGGAGTAAAAGTCTGGCAATTGAACAAATACAATACAGACTTTTCTGTATTCTTCTGGGATCACACATCTGGACTGCTCAGTAAATCACCCTTCATATGTACCCAAGCTGAAGAGCACAGGGACAACCACAATGTGAACAAAAACTAAAAAAATTCTTAATTTGGCTTGTCAAGAGTTAATAGGCTCATTAAAAAAAAATCATTATTGACACATTATTTACCTATTATTGTGTTAAAAACAAGTTGTCATCTCACTTGCAGACAGTGCCTATTTAGCACAATAAGAAGTGCTCATGTGTTGATTAACAATGGGTTAGAAAAGATGTTGGTTCCAAGGTTCATTTATTGACTGAAGGAAAGTGTTACAAATATAAAGCCTCCAATCAAAACCTCAAAATCGAATTACTCTGAACTTACCATGTTTGCAGGTAAAGGTGTTCTCTTATGACTATTTTGAGTAGCAAAACCAAGTCCAGGTCTCAGTTTCACACATTAGAGTTGCACCACTCTAAGAAGTGTTTGGGTGTTTTACCAGAGGGTTTAATCTCTACAAATTTGTCCATGGTCTTTGCCTCTCTCATTCTACGAAGCCTCTGGCAAAGTCATGTTTTAGGGGGTTAATGAGGCTTAACCCAAGGACGTTCTGCACGCCACCTGTACTAGTAGCACTCGTACACACATCTAAGCACTCACACACGCAGACTTGGGCATGTCGTGTTCTCACCATCGAATACAGTTGCATCCACCCATCACCAGTTACACAAAACAGTCTCACCCCTCTCCTTGGGTCCCTTTTTATAAGTTGCTGAGAGAAATTGAGTCAGCTGGATTCAGTATTCAGTCTGTTCTTAGTAAGTAAGGTTTAATTAAATTGCTGTTAATTAATTGATTAATTTATCCTAGCAGAGAAAAAGATTTAAAGTTCTGGTTTACAGTTAAACTTTGCTCTCCCATGATTATACAGCTCAGTCCACAGCCCCTTAACACTGGATACATGCCACTGAAGAGAGAGAGAGATAGAGCGAGTATTGTCCATTGTAGTTTGAACTCAGTAAATGAAGGATGCAGATGTAGTCCGGATCTAAATACTGACTGAGAGGCTATAAATAAGCTGGCAGCTAATTCTCAGCCTCCTGACATCTTGTGTCTGCTGGTTATTTGGCTCAAGGTAAAAAACAACAACAAAACAAAAATGGAATGATTCTAAAACTGTTGACAAGGTTTTCAGGCTAACATGCTCCTGGTTCAGTTGATTTTTTTCTGTAACAAAGTAGAAAAAAAAAAAAAATGAGGTGTGGTTTCCTAAAAGTGACTGATGATTACAACCATTGGTCTCAGGGTGTGCTCAGACCAAAACTGACTTATTATGTTAAGTTTTCACAGTTAACTTTATACTATTTAACTTGAAACAAATAGGCGTGTAGCTGATTGTCACTAAAGTCAACCAGTGCTAGAATATGGGATGCATTAGTCGTTACAAAGTAATATCTGATTAATAAATGCAAATTTAAAAAGTTGGAGTTTTCAAGCTCTTGCTTGTTCCCCAAGTCTCTATGATGTTGTTAACGTGAAACATTCAATCCACTATTTGCAAATCACAAAAAAAGGTGATAGATACAGTGCAAAAAATAGGAGTTTAGCACCACAGTGTAACTGAATTGTTCAATGAAGGAGGTTGAAGTAGCTCTTTATGCTGGAAGCCACTGTCATAAAACAATAGGAGGACAAAGGAGAAGCAGCAGCGACAGAAGAAGACAACTTAGTAACCAGTGAGCTGGCTTACCTTTATTGCAGTGTGTGTATGCTCATGCAGTTAAAATTATCTTGAGGAGATGCAAGTTGGATTTGATAGTGTCTCTTTTTTCTTGGTTGTTATTTTTCTGTAAATATCATGACAAAGTCATCATAGGCAGTTTTTTTTTTGGCCAGGATTATCATGAAGTAAAAAGATTGTAGCGAGACAGCCCTCGTTCATAGGGACATAGTAAGCCAGACTGCACCAGATTTACAGTGGCACTGGGATACAGAACTTAAAATGTTAGTTAATATCAGGAAAATCTGTTAAAATCAAGATATTATGTTGGCAAAATTGCTTGATTTCTTTTTAAGAGATATCATTATCTAAACAGGTAAATGTTGTTTTACTTTTGGTTTGAACACAAAAAAATAACAGAGTATTCCTTTATTGTCAGTACAGTATTGTTTATTTGAAGAAAGAATCTTTAGCCTGAGTGTAGAATCAGTTATTCACGTGGGTGTCTTTTCTAAAACCATTTCTCACAGGGTACTTATGTTTTCAATGAACATTCTTTAAAAATAACATGCCCTTGAGAGCTTCATTGACCAGTTCCATCTCGAATGTTTCTCTCCTCCTCTTTGGTTCTCCCCTGAGGACCAGATGTACGTTTCCCAACATTTACATCATTTGCTTATTATGGAGAAGTAAGTGTGTGCCGTGCAATTTCAGTATTCTTGGACCAACATGAGAAAAGCTGATGTTAGGAGTTTGTGCAATGCACTATGGGTAATAATGTCAAAGATCAGCCCCTCGTTATTTTCAGTTTGTGATCAGTCATCATAGCTGTGCTGGTTTTTTCCCAGGGGAGCAGAGCTGGACTTGGTTGAAGACATTTTTTTTAAGCTTTTTCTGATATAAATGCCAAAATACCAACCCTTCACCCAACATACAAACTGCTATCTAGCTTAAACTGAATCTTTTATCATTGAGTGATTTGCTTTGTCACTGTGTACGGATACCTGAGCAGGTGATTCAAGGATGTTCGACTGAAGGTCACTCAGTCCTCCTGCACTTTTGTGTTGTCCCATGAGAAGATGCCCAGATATTTATAGGTCGTAATTTGTCACAGAATTTCCAGGAAACAGAGTGAATTAGTCCAACATGTGAGAAGTACACAAAGACTTACATCTGCTAACTAGGCCATAATATTTTCTACTGTAACTGTACATGAATCTAGAGCACGTCCCTGAGGACCGTTCACTGCAGCACACTGTAACACACCAATAAACACACAGTTTTTTTTTTACTTTTACTAGTGACTGACTGGATGATCTGCAGACAAACCTCATTTTCATCTCCTGCAACACTCCCTGATGCTCTTTGAATATGTAGTCATTCCTGAGTGTACAATCTTTAGCCATGGCTGCAGTATTTGTAGTGTTTTGGTTCCATTGGGAGGATTCATAGCATCTGGCACCTTTGCCTACTTTGGGATTTTGATGTGTGAGTGCAACTTCAGGTCAGTGGGGGATTTGATTAAATGGAGGTGGGAGCAAAATTTGTTGGCACACATCTGCTGTTTGTTTTGTTTTTAGCTTAAGGGGATGATGATGATACTCTGGATTTCAGACTGTCGAAATGATGTTTGTTTGGGGGGAGGATTTCAAATGTGTAATTCTTCTAAATTTGCTGCTTATTTGGAGTTCATTTCTAGCTTTGTTTTTGGGTGGCTGGTCCAGCTTAGGTGTTCAATCAGGCTCATGAAGTAGAGAGGCTTCAGTATTCAAAGCTGACAGCCTGGGTTCAGCTTCTGCTGCTGGCCTTTACCCCATTAAATCTCTTACCATTTCTACTCAGTTTTCTCTGACATTCACCATTCTGTGTCTAAATTAAGACAAAAAAAAACTTACATAGAAAACAAAAAGTTTGCCCTCCACTCTTTGAGAATTTGATAAATGCTGGTTAGTGAATCACCATTGGGCTCAAAAAGTACTTTTTTTTTTTATTTTTTATTTTTTTTAATTGTTATAACCTCATAGTAGTTGTAATTTTCAGCCACAGTGTCAGAACATATTGGTCTTGTTGTTGCAGGTGTAATAAATCCATTACCCCTTAATTGTTCTCAGTGATTCTACTCACCGCCTGATTGACGAGGGCACTTTCTCCAAGCTCCAACCACACCTGATTTGGAAACAGTCCTGCCAGTTTTAGCCTGCCCCTGGGTCTCAAAGAGGATTTAGCCAGTGTCATTTAAGACAATGATTAACTGTAGTGTGTAGCATCCTACCTAGCTACACAATGACTGACAGGATATATTCACTCTTGACTGCATCCTCCCACTACAATAGTCTCTATATTGGAATTAATTCCCTGTTATCCCAGCTTATAGAAACACTGCGCCCTCTTATTATGTGGTCCTCTATCCCAGTCAGACTGTGTTTTAAAGAGCTTCACAGCACAAGGACATAGTGACTTTCCCTGTGATTACCACCGGGCTAAGCCACGCCGCAAGCCTCTTATTCCCTCTGCAGCTGGATCAAGCAGTAAAAGTTACCCATGATCCCCTCAGTGGCCAGAGTTCACAGTGGACAGCTCCACTGATGAATGAAAGGTCATGATCAACAATAGACTCGAAAACATGCAAACAATAAAAGTGGTGCAAGTGGCTGTGTATTTTAACTATTACGCTGCAACTCAGTTATGTTTTGTTGATATATTTATTATTTAGTGTTTTGGTTCACATTGACAGAAATACTCTTCAAAATTTAAAAAGCCCAGAGTGAAACCAAACAATCAGTTTCTGACCCACAAACACCCAAACGCTTTATTTGCCTACATTAAAACAACAGATATGGGCAGCAAACCCTCACATTTCAGAAGCAAGTAAGACGTTTAGGCAGCTGAAACCACACATGATAAAAACGGTCCCCCTAAATGTCAAGTACTTTCTAGAAGTTCTGTTTTTTTATTCAAACAAAAGTAATAAACCTGATCATGAACACAGTAATGCATATAGAAAGTTAATATTTGAAGATCAGAGATCAAGCAATGTATTGTAACACATCCCATCTGCATGTGTTTAATAGTAAAGTCTTATTGCCTGGAATTCATTTATTGAGCAATCGCCCTATAGGAGCATGTCTATTATATTTCCTTTCCTCACGGTCGATACTGGAGATGAACCAGTATGTTAAATTATGATTTCTCCATCATTAACATTAACATAGAATTAGAGACGCTTCCAAAGCAATCAATCAAGAAGTCGATAAAACTGAAATTTTCAAAACTAACTGATCAGTTTAAAGTTATAAAATCTCCTGCAAAACAGTCAGAATGTATTGAACACAGCTAAACACTGACTACATCTGTGGGTGTCATGTCAAATGGTTTACTGAGTGTGGGTAATGTTCAAAGAGCTGGCATCACAACTTTTAGTTCAGCTAGCAGGTTAACATCCACATGTCCATGCTGCTTTCACATAGCTCCATTAGAGTGGGAATTTGCATGAATACTTTGACCAGACACAGCTTACAGAGAACTTTATCTTCTATCTTGCCTGGTTCACACAGGAAGCGCCTGGTTCACACAGGAAGCGCCGCGCGCGGAACGGAAGCGCCGCGCGCGCGCGCAGCGCCGGCTCGCGCTTGGCTGTTCACACAGAAAGCGCTTTCTGCTGCGCTCTGACACGCCGGTCAGACATCGACTGAGCCCGGCAGTGCTCGGCCGTTTCCGTCTGCCCTCAGTTTTCCCCACTTACGAGCGCTTTAAAAATGGGTAAATCAATATTCATTTACGTTTTTATTTCGTCATACATAAATAAAATATTGGCAGCATCTTCAAGTATTGTTTTAAAATATTATATAGGGGTAAACAACGAATGAATTGGGGAGTCTGTTGACTCCGTTGTATGTATAGCCTTGTTAGCTCGAGGCTATTGACTGTATCGTAATAAAGCCCCCCTCCTTTGTCTCAATAACGTCACTGAATCTCTGCAGCTCTCCCTCCGTGTGTGTGTGTGTTTGTGTGTGTGTGTGTGTGTGTGTGTGTGTGTGTGTGTGTGTGTGTGTGTGTGTGTGTGTGTGTGTTCATCGGTAAAAAAATAGACCGACAAGCAACACCGTAAATCCTTTTCTAATTTATTGAAATTTACTTTATTTTGAAAATTGACCGGATTCTCTCGCATCTCCTTCCTGACTTCCTGTCTGGTCCGATCTGCTCTGCTGAGCTTTACAACGGCGCGCGCGGCTCGCGCCGAAAATAGAGAGAAGCGGGGCAGCCGCGCTCCAGAGCGCGAGCCGTTCCGCGCGCGGCGCTTCCGCGCGCGAGCTGTGTGAACAGTCTCAAAGGTTAACATGGGCGCCGATCTGAAACTCTGTGCGCGGCGCTTCCAGTGTGAACCAGGCGTAACTGTGCCACACTATGAGATGCCAGCTGTTATCTCTGCCTGTTCACATCCAGGTAGTGGAAAGTCGTAGTGTGGCTTTAGCCATTATTTGTAGCTACAGTGTTGGCTAGTGGCAGATGGCGGCTGTGTTGTAGCTTAGACACAATTTATGAGCAGCATTTTGAGCTTGATAAAGTTTTGTTGATTCTCTTAACTGTCACATGGTACACATCACATTATTGACAAACTGGGCATTTCCTTTATAAATTTCATTGATTAGTATTAGATCTGTAGTAAGCACAGCAGGGTTGTGTTTGGACTTCATGCTTGTCTTTGTGCTTGTTTGGTTCAGGTTTAACTAACTCAAAAGTAATGATAACCTGTTTAAAACTTAAATCTATAAATCTGTATCACTGCTTCTTTCTCAGAATCACGGCTTTGAGAAAACCTGAAATCATAGTAATTTTTGACTTATGTAAAGCCATCAAAGTGAATTAGATCATAGATCTGTTTAACCTAGATGTTAATAAATTGATTTTCTATTCTATTTATTTGAGCTCTTAATCTGAGGAATATGATATCATTGCATAAGGATTTCATTGAGAGAAGCGTGTTTTATTCTGGATTGAATGGAGAAAAGAGCAGCACTCTCACGCTCACATAGATCATTTGCACATTTTTCTGTAGCTCTTCCTAGCTTGTGCTCAGACTCAACTGTAGCATGTCAGCTATCTTAACCTCCACTCTCTCAGCTGTGTGCTCAGTCAAAACATTTGCTCAGTGTGTTTCTGGGTGGGCTGGCGGCCTCAGCAGTAAAGATATGAAGTGGTTCACAGTTTGGTGCCAGAATGTTGCCTCTGAAGATGGCTCGGTTTCTGTGTGTGATGTAGAAGAGCAGTGTGAGCTCTGAAGTGGTCGGTGAAGTGGAGCAAGTGGACACCACGTACTTTGTACCATGTGTGAGCGTAAAAAAATTTGGATCACATTGCATATATCTTTACAGTAGTTAAACCCTGAGTTTGGCTTCACTAAACTATTCTCTACAATACTGGAGCAGTAAAAGACATTATTTTTAGATGTTATATTGTGTATTAGGGCTGGGCGATATGGCCTCAAATCAATATCACAATATATTGAGCAGTTCACCACGATAACAATAAATGGATGATAACTACTCCACAAGCTGCTCATCCCCTCCCACATTAACTTCGTCTACTTCAGGCACCGCTCCAGCCACTACAACTTTTGAACCGCCCTCCATCTCCTCACCTGTCTTTCCCTCTTTTTTATAGACTTGATGGGGTGGAGTCATGACCCTGACGTAGGACAGAGCCTTAAAAGGGATATGAGACCATAGCTTACCTACACACATCCAAAACCAACTTTTATTTATTTATTTTATTGACACTAAATATTTTGACATGGGCAAAATGACGTTGGTTATTGTTGTAAATTTCGGTATCAGTAATTCTTCAGTTTATCGCCCAGCTCTATATAGAACTAAGTTATATTTAGAATGGAGGTTGTAATCATTAATGATAATGATGGAGGTTCTCAACATGTTTCATAATGAAGAGTGAATAAAAATCTGAAACTCATGATGTACATGAGTGCACAGCACAAACCCCAGACTGGCTTCAGGGCCGAACACTTCCACTTTCATGGTGGTTAATCATTGGTTGACTGGAACTACAAGCTTATTTTACAGCTTTCTGTATTTGTGCAAAATTTACTGGTCACAAACAGAACTTTGTGCACCAATTTAATGGATCAGGATTGGGTACAGTCCAGACTTTTTCCTCTCGATCATATTGGTTTTAAAGCACTTGATCCTCTTTTGATTGCTTGTGTGTTTTTATTGATCTTGAACCTGATGAAAGCTTGAGGAGGTCCTGTTCAGACTCCCCATGTGATAGCAGATCCACTCCTGCAAGCTCAAAGACACATTGTAATTTACATTTGGATCATCAAAGGACAACACTGGTGCCACTTTATTTTTTCTTGTACAGAATGTCATATTTTGCTGTTTTAGGTTTTCTCAAGGATAAATTTGCTCTCTCCAGCATTAAATGAATGAAAATAATATCTGATATTGGATATTTGTATTAGAGCTCTAAAATCATACATAAACAAATGTATGCAATTATGGCTGTCAGTAGAGATAGTGGAGTTTCTTTGCTTTGTTGAGCTCACGCAATATTATTGACTGTCTGTGTCTCCACAGGTGATGGCGTCCCAAAAGAAAACAGTCCCTTTATCAACAACACAGACAACGACAAAGGCAACAGCTACGATGGCACCAACATGGCCCTTTTTGAGGTAACCTACTAGCAGTTTTTTCTCTGTTAAACATGCCTCTTTAGACGAAGAAACAGTAGTTTTACTGCACTGAGAGACGTGAAATGGACATTTTTTAATATAGTAAATTAAGAGCCAGAGACGACAAGTATAACTGTGTTTTATGTAAACATAGAACTCAAATTTGATCCAGTGACGAAGATGTAGTCTTTCATCAGTGCATAGTGAGCTGCTAAGTTAGGGTTAGCCATGGTAGGAACCAAACAAACAGGAACTAAAAAAATACTTTCCTGAGATTAACAATGTGAAAATCAAACAGTGTGTTGCCATTTAAGCTGGTGTGTTCTTGTCAAGTCCGTACAGCTGAGCTCTTGCCAGGTGCTTTTCACTGCCATCTGGCAGACCCTGCGGCTCTGCGGTCTCTGGTCCATATTTAGGCCCTGCAGCTTCACTTGTCCTGACTCTTTGAAATGCTTTGAGTAGGCGACCAAATATTTCACTGTTCATTTTATTGCTGGGGAGATTTGTTCATTTTGTTGTTGACAAGTCAGAGTTAGATTTTTATATGTGGAAATTAAATTTTGCATAACTGTGTAATTCTCTCAATTTGAACTAGTGACATTGGCATATAAGGCACCAATGTTGTGGGGGGCTTCCTGGAGGAAAAGGGTTTTAACTCTGCCCCCGTATGAAGACCCATTGTCCCAGTGTCCAGCAATTATTAGTTTGTCTGCATCTGTGTAGCTCGTCATAGCTCAATCTATTATCGTCTCTCTGCCTGCAACATGAACATCAGTTGAACCCAGCTTACAGTAGCATTTGGTGGTTGTGAGGTGCAGACAGACAGACCCCAGTTTACATCAATTCTAAATACGGTATGAGAGTTACCATCTAATCAATAAGATATGAGTGATAGCTTTAAGTTTATCCAGAGGGAATATTTTATATCTTTCACCTTGATGTTATGTAGTCATCGGTATATGTAGCTGATTGATTAAAAAGCTGACAACTTTAAATGAGTATTTCAGCATGTTAAAAAATAATCTCTCTATTGTAGGAGGAGATGGACAGCAACCCCATGGTGTCATCACTCCTCAACAAACTGGCGAATTACACCAACCTCACCCAGGGGGCCCAGGAGCATGAGGAGGCAGACGATGACGAGGGGCCGAAGAAGAAAGCTGTTAAGGTACAACTGAGAGACCTGCTTTATAAAAGATCTCTAATAAAGGTGGAGCTGCCCTGTCCTGTTACGGCACAGCTCTGTTCTAAACGGGTGCATGTCAAAAGATAATGTTGTAACCTGTTGAACCGTCATTACATAACAGGGTCTCTGACCAACAGAACGCTGCACTTTTGTTTCATTTAGAAGTTTTTTTTGGAGGGGTATATAAACTTTGGCACCTTCATTTTTTTCTGAGTTCTGTATCCATGCTGAACTTTTTTGTATACTTTGTAATCTTTTGTAATATTTTACAGATAAAATTGTGTTGTTTATTTTTTTTATTAGGTATCTTTTTATTAGCTTCTTAATAGCTTTACATACTGCATATGTGTGTGTGTGTTTTTGTTTACATGATACAGGAACACAAGGCACATTTTCTATCAAATGTTATCATACTACCTTCATTAACAGTTAACATACATAATAGTGGAATAACTCAAGAAGGAGGAAAAACTGTCCCAAAGAAAAAGTAACAAACACTTCAAAACAACTTAGTTTACATTGGTACTGTCACAGAGTCGACTGGCGGAGTCTGCTCTTTCTTTAGACCAGATTAATCTCCTTAGCATACATTAATAAGAAGCTGTTTCTCTGCTTACCTACATGACCTTTTGAACCTGTACAATCCATTATATAAATGCATTAAGGACAGTAACTTTCACAGTCCAGCAGCCTCTCTCTTCTCTAAGGGTCAGCTCATGCCGGAGAGTTGCTCTGGTTCCTCACTTTATTCTTGAAGGTTTTTGTTTTTCCAGTGTAAAAAAATTAAAACAAGCCAAGACCCGCCATGCCATGTGTACACAAGATACTTCTATACCCACGACTTTGGTCAACTCAAATCCATAGGCAGCAATTTCTGGTAGATAATGCATCTGACTCCTATCCCCCCTTTACCGTCTAAACCAGGGGGATCAGACTTCCATGTTAGCTTTCTGTCAACCAGGATAATTGATTTGTAGTTTTATGTGTTTATCAGACAATGTTTCTCTATTCCTAGCATGTGCCTCTTGAAGGTAAGGTAGTTTTCAAATCACAGTTTTCCTCAAAGAATGCAGTTTTTTAGAAAGAAGCGCAAAAAGATTGTGTCACTTTTTTTCACAGGAAAGATTTATTTTGTGTGCATCAACACAAAATTCTTCATATTCATCACAGCTTTTGATTCTCTTTTTTTTCCTGATTATCTTTGCTGTGTTTCTGACCTGTGTGCTCCACCCATCTCCATCCTCCTTCCTTTGTACAGAGCCCACAGATGGGGACCTTCATGGGTGTCTACCTCCCTTGCCTCCAGAACATTTTGGGGGTCATCCTGTTTCTGCGACTTACCTGGATAGTCGGCACAGCTGGTATCCTGGAGTCCCTGGCGATTGTCTGCCTGTGCTGCTCATGTGTAAGTACTCATAATTCATTGCTGGCATGTAATCCTTCTTGTTATTGCTGATTTGTCTCAGTCTTTAAAATGGTTGCTTGTGTTTGAATCAGTCTTGACATAAAAAAGGTAAATAGCAGGGAGTTTTTTTCTTTCTGCATCAGAAGGCTAAAACTTCTTCTTTCAGATCAGCACATGGTACTTCTGTTAAAAACATCACATTTCTGCCGTGTGCTTTGCCAAAAGAGGTGTTCCCCTGCGGCCTTGAGAAGTCATTAGTTGCACAATCGTACTCAATTTAATTTGATTTAAGAGAAAAACTATTCAAGACAGGGAGTTTTGTACTTGCAAAAACATCAATATCAGCCTTGGGATTCTGTTGCAGAGTTGCAGATGCAGAACAATTGATATCCCCTTGCACTATACTTCAAAAAGGAACATTTCTCATAAACTAAAAATGGACAGACTCTGAATGTATTAAGTTTTTGGAGGTATTTTGTTTCTGATGCTAAATCCGGAATTGATTTTTGCTCATTTGCATGTTTTTTTACTTGTTACACACTTTATACTTCTGTTACTCTGATTTGTACCCTTATGTAACCTTCAGGCTTGGTTTGTTTTGATTCTGGAGATATAATGCATTGAAAAATACTTATGGAGATCATGTCACAGCATGTTAAGTGCTGAGGGAACATTTTCATCACAAGTTGTAACATGTAAATGTCCCACTTTAATTAGTCAGTGGTCAAGTTTAGTTTAAAGGTAGGCACGTTAAAAGAGGAATGGAGTTTCTCTCACTGTCAATATGTACATCACTTGTCCCTTACTGAGTTCCAGTAGCGCCTTTATAGCAGTGACGTGCATGATTATGTAAGAGTGACTGTAATGTACACATCCAGCCTTTTAATGCATTATGAATACATTAACACATAAGGGTGAAGATGAGTTCACATGCTGGAGTGTTGAGGTGACATCAGGGTCAGATGCTGCCTCAACTTTCAACAGCAGACTTGTGAATGTTTGATTGACAGCTGTAATGAATGACCAGCAGGTTCACTTAGTGGCCACTGATCCCTCCTATATTTAACCACTCTGACTCTCCCTTTCTCTTACGCTCCTCGCTCCTAATAGTGCTCAGGCCGCTTGACTGCTAATCCTTTCCATCTGCAAAGTGTCAGAAACATAGCGACATACACACCCACACAGTGGCTATATTTGACAACCTTACGACAGACAGTGGATTACTCTGGTTTAATCAGGGAAAGTAAAAACAAAAACCTCGAGTACCAGCTCACCTGGATGCATTTGACACATAATGAAATGCTCTAATTTCATGACTCACATTATGTAACTATAGTATGGTCAAGTTTGACTGAGAGGACACACACTTCACTAAGTGGTTGTTTTTATTCCCTTTTACATACAGGGAAAAAAAGCATTTTTATTATCAGATGTAATGTAACCCAGAGCATTGTGTCTGTTATTATTTATCAGTATCAATCTGTAGCTGTAATATTAGTGTGCCTATAAGATAAGGACTTCATTTCATATATTTCAATCAAATTAAAGTGCATTTTACAGGGTTAACCCTTCACTGCGTCACCACTGTTACATAATCAGAAAGCTGAGCTTAGTGAAACAGATGAATGTTCATTTTTCGCTGCTGAGACCAGGTCTGACTTTGCACTGATGGTTCCACATCAGCCCCCTGTTAGAAGGTCATAGACCCAGCAGTAGAAAAACCTAAAAATAACTGCTAAGTAATTCAGTTGACTTCAATTCAGATCAAGTTTTATTTACTCGAACTGCTTTTGCTTTAAGCCCACTTTCACTCTTTCAAAATAAAAGCTGTTACAACTTAATCAAACCCGAAAACGACTTATTCAAACATAGAGCTTCTAGTGGCTGAAGCCAAATTTACTGGATTTAAGCACTTGGCTATTTTTAATGAATCAAACATTTGTAAGGAGAGATAGGGCAGTGAGCTGGATGAAATTATTAACCTGACATACCTTTTAATTGACCTTTAATATCTTACTTCTTGTTAAATTACAACCTCCAGTCAATCAACTTTATATTACCAATACTAAAATTAGAGCAGTTAAAGTTGAACCACTGCAAAAATAAAGTGTGACGTCTGCTGTTTGTTATTATGTTTATATTTGAAATAGATTGTTCACCCATCCTAATTTAATTACATATATTCATTTCACACCATTGGAGTGTTTTTACTTGCAGTTTGGTGCACATTATTTATGAGCTGTCAGACAGAACTGAATAATAGTATTCATATTAAAAAATACAAGATGAAATAAGATAAAGCCTCTTAGAAGCTTGTAGGATTTACAGCAGTACAGGATGCAGTAAATGATGTATCTAAAGGCATTTATTCGTTTAAGAGTGGTGTATATTCAGAGGTTGCAGATGTTTCCTCAGTTCATCAGACTATCTCAGCAGCTGGAGGCTGATTTATCCTGATCTGATGTTCTGCTTCATGAGCTAAAAACATCTGAACAATGTCACACTTTTTATTGAATTTTCACTTTATGTTTCTGCATGAATCAATATGGTAAGAGCACACAAAAATTTGTGTTGTCCGTCTACATTAAATTGTAGATTTTACATAACAGATTCACGTGACATCAGTAACATCCGCTGAGTGTAAGAGAAGTCGGATTCTCCCAACACTGCAATTGTCTTTCTCTAACTCCTAATTTAGAGAAACTCCTAATTTTAACCTTTCTTTAACCCTGTGATGTTTACAACTGGGGTTCAGGAAAATAGGATAGGAAAGAACTTAAGTTGTAAATTTTGGATATTCTGGATCTACCCCAGCTGTTGTGATTGCAATAGCAACTAATACCAGTTATGTTAATGTTTATGTTTATGTATTACTCTCCAATTTTCCGAACTTGATATGAATTTTTGGCACATGAAGAGGAAGATATGTCTAATTGGGTGCAGTTACTTTCAACACTACAAGAAAGCAGGGTTAACTTCATAAGATATCCTGCCAGATTTGAGGTGAAATTGGTAATAATCAAGCTGTAATTCTCTCTACAATCTTAGTGTGAAGACAGAGAGTATATCCTAAGATTTCTGAGTAGAACTGGATTTCATCCCGTCCATACAGAGCACCTTAGTGATCGAACACAGTGAGGGGAATTTAACTAATAAAGGAGAAAAGCTTTATTTCTTAAAGAAAGCTATGCTGTAATCTCTGTTTTCAGTCTCTGGAACTGTGTTGTATTTTATTTGATTTCAACAGTGAGGACACGCCTCCTGTTACACTCATTCGCTGTCAAGATGAGTGAGTGTTCAGCTATTTAGGGATTGAGGGGAAGCAGGAAGTAAAACTGTCTGCTAATTGGCTTTTCTCCAGCTTGTCTGCCACTTTAAACCGGACGCCCGGCAAAGAGCACATGGTGTATCTTGGTCATGTCCTTGTCCTTGCCCCACACCCTCTTTTTGTCACTGTCCTCTCTGTTCCCTCACCGTCATGCTTTCTTTTTGTCTTCCACCGTGCAAGTTTAAACTTTACCGTCTTTCTAACTTGTCTTTGTTCTTCTTATCTCTGCCCTTCTCTCTTCTCTGTCAGAGGTATTATGAGGTAACAGGCTGACGTAAATATCCTTCACCACACTGACTGATTTCACAGAAAAGCTGGTATCCATTACCAATCCGTAAGATTTGGAGCATTAGCTGTTAAGAAGTCATTTACAGGCTACATGCTGGATTAAGCCTCGTTAGTATCCCATTGATCAGAAAATCCGGAAAATTACTGAATATAAAGAATTGTGAGATGACAAAAAAGGTCAAGGAGTTGGTTTGAAATAGGTGACAGCTGTCTCAAAACCCCCTTTGTCTTCAAATACAACAATGAGACTCAAATAAAACTTTGACTTTAACATGCTGACATCTCTGACAGAGTTAAAATTAGTGAACTTCTTCCTGATTTTGTTGTCCTCTGTGTTTTCTCTTTGTAGACCATGCTGACAGCCATATCCATGAGTGCAATTGCAACTAATGGTGTTGTGCCAGGTAAGTCACTTCATTTCACACACATACATGAGCAGCAACAAGGCTTGAATTGTTAAGAGAGAATACATTAACTAGAGTCTAACTCTGTCTTTCAGTTTGAGTTGGTAATGGGATTTAAGATTTGTTGTATTATTGTATTATTAATGTTTAAACTAAGTTCTTGCATGAAGACTGCAATTGCATCCTGTGCTATATCTGTATTGTAGTTGAACTCCACCTGTGGTCATGCCTTTGGTGACCTGCACCACCCCCTCAGCTTTGTGCATTGGTGTATAATCCTCAACTCACTTTTTAAACCTGTTAAAGGTGCATCTTTGCACCAAATCGTTCCAAAAACCTCAATCAGTACATACTAAATACATAGTATATAATCTGAATACAATAATTGCATTTTATATTAGAGGTACTTTTCATTACACTGTAACATCGCCTCACCATAATGCAGAATCAACCCCTTTCTCTCTCCAGTGAACTCTGTTTCTGGCTCATTTTTGTGAGGGCTAGTTTGTGTTGCTGATACAGGAAAATGACATGCCGAAGAGTCAAGCCTGAAAGTAAGGCAATGGCAGAAGTGGTGGTCTTTCAAAATAAGATGAAAAGAAAAAATAAATTTTAAGCAATGTTATTATTATAAGAATGATCCACAGACCGGTAGTGGTCCTGGGCCCGGTGGTTGGGGATCTCTTCCCTATAGAACAGAAAACATCCATTGCACTCTGTCCTTCACAGAGTTTGCTCTCCTCATGACAGGTTCATATTTTCAAGATTCCATATCACAAATGTACACCATGTGGTTTTGGGCCTCCCAGGTTTCCTTTTGCTTTGTGGTGCCCATTTAAAGACAGCTATTTCAATCCATCCTGTCCTGTGATATTCACAGTACATAGTCTGGCCATCTCTGCTGCCAGTATTCATGTACAAAATAGAGTAGTGAACACAGAATACGGTGCTCAAAGAAGCAAGTGTCTATGCAAAGCATGGTCAGATAAACAATGATGTGGGTGTGCCACTTTTTAGCAGTTACATCTTAAGTGAACTATTATCAAACAGTGACAGAGAACAGTGGTATACGATCCAGTAAATACTGTCCAATGATGGAAAAGACTCCTCAATTTAAGATGAGTGACCAGAGATGGGTGATTGGGCTCCGGGCAGAGTCATCTGGCAGGGGGTCTGTCAGTGTCTCATAACTGTCAAAGTGTCTGTAAGCTGAGCTCAACTGCTGTACCAATTACTAACAGGATTGCAGATTCCACATAGTATAATCAGATGGTACCAGAAAAAAAAAACTACACAGCTGCACAGAAACTGCACACTGCAGATTTTGCTAAATGCAGTGGAATTTGTTACTCTCGAAAACAGCTAGAAACTTTTTTTCCTCTAAGACTGCATCTGATGTTTCAGTGAGGAATCATATCTCAGATTTAATGGTAAAAGAAAAGGGTTATAGAAGTTCATGGACTGAAAGATGCAACTTGGGTGTTGCCATTCAGTTGAGATCTTAATTTAGATTTCTGGATATTAATGCAGAATCTAAAGGAGAAGATTGAAGTTGACAAATTCATCACAGTTTCACTTAGTAGCCTTAGATACTGTTTACCAGTGACACATTTTGGAGAGGAGAGTTTTTTAAGAGTCCCTGGTTGAAATGTAATATTCATTTTTGGATGGCAGTCCAGCTTCAGGTTTCTCGTTTACAAAGACCTGCAGAAGTCTTACCTCAGCCAGACATCTGCTGACTTTACCAGAGGCTGAGAGGAATAGACCTCAGAGGCAAAGTTGTCATCTTATAATATCCAGTTGTTTTGGAGGTTAAAATTATATTGTTGTTTGAGTATAAGTGAGTATTTGTGCTCAATATAACCCACCTTTCCCTCCTCATCCTGTTAATTTTATGGTAATTTATAACCATGAAGCTCCCCAATTAGGAGTCCTGGGGGATGACAAAAACCCTGACGATCATATTTTTAAGGTCACATTAGAAATTTGCAAGTAATCATAAACTTTTAGATAACCTTACATGAAAGAAGCTGGTTTCCTGTCCTTGTTAAACTTTGTTCTGTTTTGTTTCCTTCTTTCGCAGCTGGAGGCTCGTACTACATGATTTCCAGATCTCTGGGCCCTGAGTTTGGTGGAGCTGTGGGTCTCTGCTTCTACCTGGGTACAACCTTTGCAGGCTCCATGTACATCCTGGGTACAATAGAGATCCTACTGGTGAGTCAATGCTGTGTGCTATCTTGAATATCGTGGATCACAGTTTGTTGGCTGAATGCTGTGTTGTAGATTAAAACTTTGGATTGACATATATTCAGTTTTTTTTTTTCTTGGTCTTGTTTTCATTACTCTCCTCCCTTTTTTCCCTTTGCAGACCTACATTGTGCCTAAAGCAGCCATCTTTGTGGCAGAGAAAAAGGAGGATGAAGTGGACGCCCTTCTGAATAACATGCGCGTTTATGGCACATGCTGCCTAGCACTGATGGCTATAGTAGTTTTTGTTGGGGTGAAATATGTCAATAAGCTCGCTCTAGTCTTCCTGGCCTGCGTCATTCTGTCCATCCTCGCCATCTATGCTGGAGTCATCAAGACCATCTTTGAGCCACCGGACTTCCCGTAAGTCCCCTGTGCAGAGGTGTCCCCATAATTCATTCAATACAAAGTCACCATTTTTCCAGGAAAAAATACTTATAACTGTTTAAATATTAAAGTGTCCAATTTACGTGATCTAATTCCTGCTCTCTCTTTTCCTCACACAGTGTTTGCATGTTGGGAAATCGTACTCTGCAGAATCACAACTTTGACAAATGTTTGAAAACAGAAGACATAGACAATGTGACAGTCACTACCAAGCTGTGGGAGCTGTTCTGTGATGGACCCGGGCTCAACGCCACATGCAACGACTACTTCGACAACAACAACGTCACCTTGATACAGGGCATCCCCGGACTGAAGAGCGGAGTCATTTCAGGTTTGAAAACATTTTCCAAAAAATAAAGACACCCACAAGCATTTCATCGAAACTTTGCATCCTAAATTTCTCTTTTTGGTCACTTTGCATCATTTTTTTCTTTTTGTTAAAACATGAAGTGATTTTTACTGGTCAAGGCAGCATTTACACTTAAAATAGGGCTCATATAGCATTTGAGGGATCTCCTACTGTCATGGACTGCAAATATCGCTCCAAAGCAGAACATTCCTCATGTTATGTAACTGTTGGCCATGACAAACTAGTTTCACTCCAAGCTATCAGAAAAAGTACATTCCTGTCATTTTTACTGTGAAGCATGAGAAGGCGAGCAAATGGAGGTGCCGTGCTATCTCCTGAGTTACTATCATACTCCTTCTGCTCCCCCAACTCTACTTGCTCTTATTTTCCTTTCCTTTCCTTTCTTCGTCCCAAGGTTCTTAACAATAACTTCTCCATGACTAGATCAACTTATTTTTCCTCAAGGATGTTTGTCTAGACTCAAATAAATTCAAACTGCTGCTCCTTATGTTAAAAACTGTACCATGATCTGTTTGACTTTAACCTCACTGGACCTGCCCACGCCAGCTTACGAACTACTGACCATTCATTCTTATGTCATATCTTAATCTTTGTAATCTGATCACAAGTGGATCTAATTTTAAACAGATAAAAGTGTTATGAAAGTTTTCAAATTCTGTTTTTTTTCCTGACGCACAAGTTTCAAGGTTATTTTTGGTTGTTTTTAGGCCAGAGGCTTCACATTTTGGCCCTTCTTTTTGGCCTGTGTATTTTCCATCTTTCCAAACTCACCTTAGCAGTAGTTGATACCACATGTGGGGCACCCCTGGACTAGCTGGTTTAAGGTATCCTTCCCAAGAACAGAGGTCATGCCTCGGGTGGATTTCCCTGGTTCTGGTCTGTGGCTCCTTTCCTGCATGTTGCTCTTCCATCTTTTTCCTGCTCTGTCCATTTTCCTCTCTGATGGAGGCACAAAAAGGTCCAAACAAAAGAAAAAAAACAACATATTTTCAAACAGATGTTTAAAAGGGAAATGGACACTGAAAATAAATATTACCGTGGAGACCTTTGGTCAATTTCGCTGCGGCCTCATCGTATTACTCTTCTGGGCTTTGGTCTCATCACATGGCATTACAGGAACTAAAATAAGGAAATATCATCCAAGTCTGCACAAGTTTAGTTTTTCCCTGAGAATAATTAGATTATTTTTTTCAAAAGAAGAAGGTTGCTGTGACTCTAACCTCTGGTGTTGAGAAATGCTGAAGTTCTTTGCGAGTCCACTCAGGGCTGGCTCCAAAATAAAAATAAAACCCCATTAGAGCCCGTATTTACATTCCTATCTTAACAGCAGATTTAAACACATTTACAGCCTCTTATAAAAAATGATTGGTCACTGATTCTCTTTTTTTTTATCTGAGGCAACTGCAACAGGGCCATATTCTTTATAACTGCTCTGTTTTGTTTAAATTACAGTCAAGATTTCTGTATTATTTGACATAACTAAGCAAATGACTGGTGACTGGGTTCCAGCCTCAGTTTCATGTCTTTGCTGGTTTTCTATATCCCATACCAGACCACATCTATGTTTACACAGTCTGCTGTTCATGACCACACCCAGAGGACACTAACTCAATATAGTCTGGTTTTATTTATAGCCATTCAAGTTAACAACAACAAGTTAACCAGGATCAGGCTGTTGTTATACTGGAGGGAAAAACTCATTAATGTGAACAGCAACATACCTGGTTGCCGAATGAACATCTAATGTAATAATGCTCCTTTTTCAACCCCAGTCCACTGTATTCTTTGCCACCAGAATCTTGACTCCTCTTTCCTCATTTTAGTGTTAAGAGTCTGATTTCTTTGTTTCTGCTGCCTTGTTGTCTCCTGCAGAAAATATGTGGTCCGAGTATGGTCCTCTTGGTATGAAGGTAGAGTCTAAGATGTTGCCATCTAACCCAGAAGGTGATAGTTCCCGGGACATTTACATGCCGTATGTGTTCAACGACATCACCAGCTTCTTCACTCTGCTGGTTGGCATCTACTTCCCATCTGTGACTGGTGAGACTAAACCCAAAGACAACCCACACACAGACATGAAGTTTTTATTATAGTTTAAGTTAGTCTTTCGTTTCAAAGTTACAGTGCATAGTTGAATGTTCATTCCTCTGCCCTCTTCAGGTATCATGGCAGGTTCAAACCGGTCAGGTGACCTGCGGGATGCTCAGAAGTCCATCCCCATTGGGACCATCCTGGCTATCGCTACCACCTCTTTCATCTGTATCCTTTAAGTTTTGTCAAAGCTGAGACCGGAAAGTAAAACAGAGTTTAGAGCCCAACCTAACAGGGCCAGTACCTAGAGTTTTATGGGTTTAATCTGCAGTGTGTCTAAACAGGGGACAGACTTCCTTCTATGGATACAGTTTACTTTCCTCAATACTGCTTTCAGACGTCACTTGTGTGGTGCTTTTTGGTGCCTGCATTGAAGGAGTTCTGCTTCGAGACAAGTAAGAGTTCAAAACAGAGCACGTGCATCCACATACCAGACAAAAGTTGTTTTAAATTTTCTAAACAGATAATCTTGTTATGAAAGAGGCCTTTCTAAAGGAAAACTATTTGAAACATTGATGTTACAATCCCCCTTCTCTCTCTGTCTGTGTGTTAGTATTATCTTTTAAGAGCAGATGAATCTGTTTATGTGTTCTCCGAAACTGTGTCCCTCACAACTATTTAGCAATCATGTGATATGAATGGACCAGTGTGCCCTCTCAAACACCTTTTTATTTATTTTTATGAGTCATGGGAGATGATGTTGATTCGTTAAGGCTGTAATCAAAAGGTCAAGTCAATTTTAGGAAACCTTCTTTTCATATAAAAGTACCCAGACCATCTGTCGTTAGAGTTTACAACATCATAAAGTAAACTGGAAGTAATTATGTGATGAGCAATTATGTTTAGAAACTGAGCTTGATTCTTAAAATTTTGACCAGCGTTGAAATCATGAGAGACCCTACTGTGTGTGTCTGCTTATCACACACTAACAGTTTCATTCACCAAGACCAGACTCTCCAAACTGGAAATTCATAAAACCTCAGAGACTAACATGTCAAACCATGAATGGGCAAATGTTGCTAGCTGCTCAGTGCTATACAATGTGACATATCTGTTGCACAGGCCCCATAAAATTGGTCCTTGCTACAAATCCTTTTAATGTTGGGAACTCATTAAAGTTCCCATGGGCCCACTTAAATCACCACCTACAGGTCTTTGGTTTTCGCTGCTCTGAAAAGCTGTCAACATCATATTTTCCCAACACTGAAACAAACTCCAAGAGGACCATGAGAAGGACTTAAAAAACATCTAGTGTGAAAGAAACATTAGCAAAAAATGAAAATGAAGGACTAAGAAAAAAGAAAAACACAAAAAAATACAACACTAAGTGGAATATTACTTAATATTCGATGCAAGGAAGCTACTATTTCTCTGTAGCTGCTGCAGAGAAAGTAGATTACCCCTACAACATTATGAAGTCCTTAAAGGGATATTCCGGCGTATATTTAAGTAATGGTCAAACACACCGTAACACCGAGTTAGACGCCCCCTCGAGAGATGAATGTTGCCGACTGCTTACTTCTCTAGTTTTACCAACTTCAGCAACGACCGATAGCAATACACAGTGGTCTACGTCTCCACATGCAAACCTCAACCAAAAAGCCACTCTATAGCCACAAGTAATGCTCAGAACAGCACCTAACTTCATCAACAGTACATATAGGGTCCCAGCCATAGTACTAGCCACCAAACATCTTTTTAGCTTTGCCTGGTTTCTTTAGCAAAGAGACTAAACACAACTCACCCACACTCCTCCAGCAGTGGGGGAGCCCTGACGAGTCGATCACAGAGTGCAGTGGAGTTTCACAGCTCAAAGAAGAACATTTATGATTATTACTTCATGGAAATGCAATCAGACCAAGACACTAAGGCAAAAGAACTACCACGTCTGCAGTGCAAAATGATCATCATAATGATTATTACTTCATGGAAATGATCTGCTGCACTCAGTGATCGACTCATCAGGGCTCCCACACAAACAAGCTGCTGCTGGAAGAGAGTGGGTGAGTTGTGTTTGATCTCTCATACTTATCATCAACCATCAGATAATCAGGCTTCATCTAACTTCTACTGTATGGGGGAAATCAGCCTAATGACCATGTATTGTGCACTCCGCTTGGAATGAAGTATGATTTCTGAGGTCGCACTGCAGTGTCTGATTGTTTTTCTATTTCAGATTTGGTGACTCTGTGAAGGGGAACCTTGTCATAGGTACTCTATCATGGCCTTCCCCCTGGGTTATCGTGATTGGCTCATTCTTCTCCTGCTGCGGGGCGGGTCTGCAGAGTTTAACTGGCGCCCCTCGACTCCTGCAGGCCATCGCACGAGATGGCATCGTACCCTTCTTACAGGTTTGACATCTACAGCCAAAACACATTGTCAAATCTGTTTTTACTGACTGTGTTTGACTGTTTCTGTGTTCGCTGTTGTTTTCACTCCTTTTGTTCGTTAGGTGTTCGGTCACGGGAAAGCTAATGGAGAACCAACCTGGGCTCTGCTGCTGACTGCTGGGATCTGTGAGATCGGCATCCTCATCGCCTCTCTGGATGCCGTGGCTCCAATTCTCTCCATGTTAGTAACTGATTTGATCAAATTATTGCAGTGTTTTTTCCTTGAAATTAGGTCTTTAATATGGCAAGTATTTGCCCTCTTAAAGCTGCTTACAGTAGGTCATAAAATGGAGATCTGGATAATGGATGAGCCGTACTTCTCTTTTTTTTTAGGTTTTTCCTCATGTGTTACTTGTTTGTCAACCTGGCCTGTGCAGTTCAGACTCTGCTGCGGACACCAAACTGGAGACCACGCTTCAAATACTATCACTGGTGGGTTGTGAAGTGTTGTGAGTAGTTCATCCCCCTGCACAACCAAAACATAAACTGTTAAACTGTCCCTTTTTAAGACCCACAAGTGACTAAGGCCAGAAAACCCCTTAAAACACCACACAACACACACACACACACACACACACACCTGTTCAGTTTGGTTTGTGTGATGATGACCTTTACTGAGATTACTGCCATGATGAAAGCTGAGGACAAAAAAGGACAACACTATTGTTAGCAGTGGATGTCATTATTTTATTTGACTTGTAAGCCTCTGGGCTGTCCTCTTAGACCAGTTTTCATTTCATTTCCATGTTTCCATGAGTGTGCAGAAAGACCTAAAACAGTTCTTACATAAGAGGATGGGTTTTTAAACTGTGTGTTTCCTCCTACAGGGCTCTGTCCTTTTTGGGGATGAGCTTGTGTCTTGCGCTCATGTTCATCTCCTCCTGGTATTACGCCATCGTGGCCATGGCCATCGCCAGCTGCATCTACAAATACATTGAATACAGAGGGTAAGAGGGACTTTATGTGAAGTAAATTCCATCTTCTCCTGTGCAAAAATCATTTTTAATGGCCAAGTGTGAGCTTGGAAACTTTGACAGGAAAAGAACTGAACCAAAGGACTTCAGCTATGTTAGAGAATTAGCCCTCCAGAAATGTAAACAGTTCACATTGTACAGAGTTGCAGCTGCAGCTTTGAAAGTAGTTTGCAGTCAAATGTGTTATCTGAGCTGCTGTAAATAAATAAAAAAACAACCTTGGATTTAGGAACCCCCAGTTCATTGTTGGATTAGTGAGCATGTATTTTAGGATTATCCACATCATCTTAAATGACGTCATGTATCATGTCCTGCCAGGAAAGACTGTGGGGCTTGAAATATAAAATGATCTTGCAAGAGAAAAACATGGTGCCCCTCTGGTGATGTTTGACGTTATAAAAAATTGTATGTTCAGAGGATAATAACGCACCGCCATAAAATAATGAACTTGTCATCTTCATTCTGAGACTGTTTAGTGTTTCTTTAGCTGCTTGCAAAACATGCAAACTTAGGTGTAGACTGCATCTTTTTGTGGTAGATATGATTGTTGAACACTTCTGCATGATATTTTTTAAACTGTTTTCAATTATAGTCTGTCACCTGTTTATAATAACACCTTCAAAGTTGTCCCAGAGTGCATTGATGTCTGTTTATCCCATGAAATCTGGAAATCTGATTGGCCACCCCTGTGACCACTATGAAATCCTAACTTATGAATGACTGTTTGTCTTGTCAGAGGTGGTTTTGACATTGATATCAGTGTTTTTTTTGTTTTTTTTTAACAGGCTGCAGATAGCTCCTGTGCATTTAGATACCGAACATTTTCTTTAGTTGGTGACTCCAGACAAACTTGTTCTTTTTGAGTCCCAACAGAACCAAATTCAACAGATTAAAATCTTACCGCTGTTGAGTAACTCAAATATTTGAATCTTTGACTTAGGAATGAAACACTATTTGCAGTATTTTAGATTAGAAGTAAAAGTAGATGAGAACAGTGGACATAATTGCAAAGGTTTGGGGTATGCCCCTCAAGTTATGAACTGGGTTAGGAACTGTGCTCATTTAATTTTAAGGAGTTTGTTGTCTCCTACCAAACAGTGTTTGAGTGATGCCAGAGGGTCATCAGTGGCCACATCCATGTATTTTTATAAATCAGAGAGAATCATTATATCGTTTTCCCACTTAATTTTCTGAGCATCAGCTGTTCTTAAATACATAATGTTAGCAGACTGAATCAACATCACAGACAGTAAATTCTTTGAATGACAGAAGACTGGTGTGAAAACTGTTGTTAAAATCTTGTCATTTTTTCATTGGCAGTATTTTTGCTTGATACTGGTTACATCATTGTCATAATCTTTTGATATCAGGGCAGAGAAGGAGTGGGGAGATGGCATCCGAGGTCTGTCTCTTAATGCAGCCCGCTACGCCCTGATTCGTCTGGAGGAGGCTCCACCACACACAAAGAACTGGAGGTACAGTACGGTTCATGTCATTTGTCCGTGTGCATGTGAGAGTTTTTGTAGTTACAGGTGATGTCCCTGCTGCGGAGGACAAAAGACAGACAAGAATAGACATTTGCTTAATCTCTTGGTCCTCGACCTAATCTGACAGAAAAGGTTGACAAGCCTTCATAGTGTACAGAGGCACGCTGACCTTTCTGACTGCCTGTCCTGTTCACTCGTTTGTTCAGCATGTTCAGTGTGGATGTTTATGTCATGGACTTCATGCTTCTAGTTATCCAGACAGTTCCCACAGAGGATATCTCTTTTCTGACTGCCTGCTGTAAATCAGTTTAGGACTGTAGGTTTGAGTTGAAAGGAAATTTCTGCTTTTTTAGACCTGAGGTCTGTTGTTTTTTACACTTTGGGGTCTTGATTGGAAGAATAAAAACTTCTGAATTTGCTGCTAGAGTTTTACTTTATTTGACCTGTAATACGTCTATTATATTTTACTACAAATCCACCGGATCAAAATTTGACTGTTGAATAACCTTGTTTTTTTTTTTTTTTTTACTTCTGCTGGGCTCTGACAGCAAATTTTACCACAGTGCAGTTGTAACTAAAGGGTAGACAGATTATTGGCATTTCCCGATTATCAACTTAGATATTAGGTATTTGTGCAATAACCTGTGTCAGCCTTCTAATTTATAGACAACTAATGAAATAAATTCACTCAAAAGTGCTTTATTTGGGTCCACTGGTGATTTGTCTTATTGTCTGGGCAGGGCTCGATAGTGTGACCATTTCACTCGAATTTGTGACTAAAAAAAGATGCGTGCTAATTGTAAAACGGATTTAGGGGCATGTGCGCATAAAAAAATCAGCTGAGGCAACAAGTGTTTTTTCATGTAAATACTGCAGTGAAGTTAGTTTTAGGTTGGATATTCGACAGACATTCACTACGGATCTACCGGTGACTTCCTACTTTCCATAACCGGGAATAGCAACAGCAGTGTGGTTAAATCTACTCTGCAACATTGGGTGTCGAATGAGGGCAATAAATTACCATTTGATGTTCTCAAAAAAGGCTGTTTTCATTTAATAGCTTCCATGTCATGTGACAGAAAGACCTAAATTGATTTCAAATAACAGTACTTACGTCAACCAATAAGACAAACATTATTTGATCAATTTTCATTGTGCCCTTAAAGTTCTAAAGTTAGTGTCAAGCCCTGCTGGGTCTGTTTTCTTGGACCACTCTGACCCAATTTCCAAAAATACAACCTGACCATCTGTACTTTCAGTATGATTAGTAAACTGTTGTGCTTATTGTTATTGTCAATGCATATTGGTTCTTAATGTCAGTTAGCAGTCATGTGAACAAACAGTCAGTATTGCCTCTGACAACCCGTATTGGTCTGCACTTAAAAGTAACTAGTTTTTTGGTGTTTTTGTCTTTGGGTCTATAAAAAAATTTGCTCAGATTAAAAAAACTATCAACACAAATAATTGAGTCTCCAGACAGTGTTCAAAAAGTCCAATTACCATTTTCCTTTCTTTTCTTACCTTGTCCTTGTAATGAATAAAAAGAAACCCCTCTCTAAGCAAAATCCTCTTGTTAAATTGTCAGAACAGTTTTATTATGTCAGTGATAAAAGAAGTAATAAATAATAAATCAGGCACATATTCAAACCGCATACATTTATTCTGTCCATGAACATCTTTAAAAACTAGAGTATCTGTACTCAAACAGACTAAGAGATAAAGATAAAGTTGTCCCTCTTGTCCAGCCGACCTTTATTTTGTTCCTAATGTACTCTCTCTGTTTATTTACCCAGGCCCCAGGTTTTGGTGCTCCTGAACGTGGACTCAGATCAAGGGGTCAAACACCCTCGTCTGTTGTCTTTCACCACTCAGCTGAAAGCAGGGAAAGGCCTGACGATAGTGGGGAATGTTCTTGAGGGGACATATCTCACCAAAGATGCAGAGGCGAAGAGGGCCGAGCAGGTAAAGTGAAGAGCACACACCTACAGTTGGTCTACAAAATCTATGTACAGGCCTGCTTAAAATCAAAACCCTGATTGAAGGGTCACAGCTGCTCAGAAAATGCCACCTGTCTTATCCCACCCCATGTGTGATACTCTTTATTTAATCTCATTTAATGAAGCTGAAATCAAACAGGCTTCTGGGTTTGTTTTCACCTCTGCCCCACATGCAAATCTCCCATGTCACCTTGGATGTACTGTCATGAATTTTTGTTTGAGTCTGCCATCTGCTGGTCAAACTGTGCAAGTCATTAAATTCTTCCTGCATTCAGCCTGATTTCACTCTGTCCTCAAAAGCATTTTTAATCATGGGATTACTTTTTTCTGCAAAGTCAATCATGTGCAGAGAATAAATTCCAGATTACACAGACTGATGGATTCATGGGGATTGTTTGGACTCTTCGTACTGATCTGTTACTGAAGAGAGTGCAGGATGTCGGTTGAAGAAACGGGTTATGTTGTGTCAAAGATCAGCATCATGGAGAAAGAAGGAGATCTTGCCCTTTTTTCTCAGTATTAACCGCTGTGTCATGGATATTCATCTTCATGCTTCATGTTTTTTCTGTTTTTCTCCATCCAGAACATCAAGTCCTCCATGTCAGCAGAGCGAACAAAAGGCTTCTGCCATGTCGTGGTGTCTTCAAACCTCAGGGATGGCTTTTCCCACCTCATCCAGTCTGCAGGGCTGGGAGGAATGAAGCACAACACTGTCCTGATGGCCTGGCCTGGGACCTGGAGGCAGTCCAATGACCCACAGTCATGGAAGAATTTCATAGGTACAGAGTGGGGACAGTATGACGCAAATATGAATGAAAGCATATTTATAGAAATGCATAGGAATCAGTGTTAGATTATATAATGCTGCATATTTAAACAATTTGTTGACCTTATTTTCCCTGATGCACTGATACCTCAGAGTCTCCCACACAGAAGTCTTAAGTAATAGGCTATAATGTTGAAGCACTCTCTCTCTCTCTCCCTCTCTCTGTTTTCCCTTCAGAGACGGTGCGGGAGACCACAGCTACCCATCATGCTTTGCTTGTGGCGAAGAATGTGGACAGTTTCCCCACCAATCAGGACCGCCTCGGTGAGGGAACCATCGATGTGTGGTGGGTGGTTCACGATGGAGGCATGCTGATGCTGCTGCCCTTCCTTCTGCGACAACACAAGGTTTGTATGTGTGGGTCAGACGTTTGTTGTTTACAGCAGCAGATGTAAACCTCAGGGCCTCAAGGTACTAAATGTGTTTCATTTTGCCCCCAGCAAGCTCGGAAATCTATGAAAAGTGGACTCTATTTGAAAGTAGCAATGCAAAGGTGCTTTGTCAGATTAAAAGTGTTTCATAAAACCACTAATAACCATTACAGACATGTATATAAAGCTAAAATACTCCTTTAACTCCTTCTTTGTCCTGTTACAGCAACATCATTTTGCTTCACAAAACCAGAGTTTCTAGTCAGCATTAGGCAGTCAGTGTTACCTCCTCTGATATAAATATAATCGTAAATCTGAGCTGTGCATTTAAAACACCAAAGTCAAAAAACAACATATTGTACATTGCATTCACTTACAAAAAAAATAAATAAATAAGGGGAAACTGATTTTTTTGAGTAATTTTTTTTTCTTCTTTCTGTTTTTCTGACTATTTTTTCTCATGTTTTTCGTACTGTTTTTTTTTCCTTTTTCTGTTTTTCGTACTATTTTTTTGTTTATTTTCCTGACTAAGCAAGATACTTCAAAATCCTGTGGGAATCTCATACAATCAGATAACGTTAACCCCCATGGCTGCTCCAAATCAGCCGATTCTCCAGTTCCTAGATAATTTTGACTACGGGGTCAATGAGAGTGAAGCATGTTATTAGTTAAACGTAGGGAATGCAAATCCTGAGGTGCCTGGGCAAAGTAGACAAATTTATGACAATTCAATCTATCTGACTTAAGGAAAAGAGGATCTTCCAGTGTCTCAAACCCAAAAGAAACTAAAACTTGATTAAACTAAACAAGTGGGCCATGTTTGCCTGCAATAAATCGAGCAGAGGGGGATAAGAGCATTTGTTTTTAAATGATCATGATCCCAGAGAATAGGAAAAACAATCATTCTGAAAAATAAATATAGAAAAACAGAGAAGAAAAAAAATTGCTCTAAAAAACAGGGAAAAAATTAGTCTGAAGAACAGAGAAAAATAGTCTGAAAAAAAGAGCTTTTTTATTTATTTATTTATTTTTTTTAATGAATGCAATGCGCTTCCGTATGCATGAGTAATAGTTATGAATTTAACCTTTTTGTTCTTAAGATGTGTGAATAAAAATCCTGTGATCAAGAAGGTTCACCACACACTATCAGATTCATTCATTAACAACCAGAGTCCAAACTCTCTACTCTGGATATCTTGGAAAATAACTCACAATCAGACTTTTATTCAGAGTAAATTATCATACAAACACTTTTCTTAATTTCAGAAAAATACAAGAAATCATGCCTCTACACCTGATCAATAGTCTACTTTGATTTTCTTTTAATCTCTCTGTGTGATAAATGTGATTTCTGTCATCCAGGTGTGGAGGAAGTGTAAGATGCGCATCTTCACTGTGGCCCAGATGGATGACAACAGCATCCAGATGAAGAAAGATCTCCAGATGTTCCTTTACCACCTGCGTCTGGATGCAGAAGTGGAAGTAGTAGAGATGGTGAGGATGTGTCAGAAATTCTGTGATCGTATCTAATTTGCTTCAATTTACCACTAGGAAGAAATCTGTCTCTCCAAATCTTTCTGATAAGTATGTTTCTGTCTTTATCCATGCAGCATGATAATGATATCTCAGCCTTCACCTATGAGAAGACCCTGGTGATGGAGCAGAGGTCACAGATGCTGAAACAGATGCAGCTTTCCAGGACTGAAAGAGAGAGAGAGGTAATGTACATGTTGTCTCCTTGAACACGAGGCTGCTGGAACAGTCTGGTTTTCTGTGAGGACAGATTCTTAATCCATTTAAGGGAATGCTTCAGTCTCACAGCATGTCATGGAGAAGATACTAATACAGCTAGCATGATAGCATCCTCAATGATAGCGTTTATGTGAGTGAAAATTGTGTTCAATTTGCCTCCGTTGAGTGTTAATCCAAGAAGTTTGAAAGCTGACACGTCTGTTTTTACAGAACATAAAACAAGTTTTACTTTTACTACTCTACAAATACAAACTCTTAGTTAAATGACCATTGGCCCCTTTCCTTGTTCATCTGCCACCAACTCTTTGGGCCACCAACACGGCTCAGATTCAGAGTATCACTGATGAGTCACGTAGCTCGATCCGAAGGAAGAACCAGGACGCTGCCCAAGGCACCAACCTCAGCCGGCAGTCCTCACAGCTGGGGGACAATCGGGAGGACGAGGTAGTCAAAGATGTCGAACCACTGTCCCTTAATGTTAGACTCACAGGCCTGTCTTCACAAAGCTGGACCTCTGGCTGCAGTTTGACTCACTTCAACTGTTATTATCAGGATTAAAAAGAGCTGGACTTGAAGAAATGTGACTTTTTGTTTGTAAGGAGAGGTGCAACCATTCTCCGGGGTTGGTGTTGAAGTAGAAACATTTCAGTTTCAGTGATTTTAACAGAAGTTGTCAGCACTGACGTTTGTTTGTACTGAAAAACAAGTGCCCCTGTCAATCTGCACTAATTTCATGTTACAAATCCAGTTTATTCTTGACTCATAGCTGGTTTAACATGTCTATAAAATCATGTGCAATCTCAGAAGTCAACATGCCATATGCACCATCGTGCAATCTTTATCAACCCAGAAGTATAAGTCAGTTCTTCTGCTTGGTAAGGACTGAGAGGTTCTGACCAAATAAACCAGAGAGAGAGATGATTTTAGATATTGTCCATCTCCTTCATCTGAAGAGTTAACCACAAGTCCAGACTGACCTTATGACCACTACTACTACTTACTGTCAGAGCCGCTTTGTGAATACCAGCCAGCCACACCCTGCCAGACTCCCCGTTACCTCCATGATCCCACCTCACCCCCCACTCCCCCCAAAAAAGTGAGAGCGATTAGAGCGAACAGTATTGTCTCGGGAAGCTGCAAGTTGTCCTGGCATTTGAATGATGCACTAATACTCTGAATGAACAGCTTTGAAAGCGTTTAACATGTTTGAACCGCAAGCTCTGATCTTCTGCTTTAGCTGAATGCTAATGCCAACATGCGGCTAGGCCACTGTGCACAGGATGCATTATTTTAAGTCTCCAAATTTTCAGTCTATTCTCTGAGCTTTTCAGGGCTGCAACCAAGGCTGCAGACTCAAGGGATACTTAACGTGCACGTTTTCACTCAGGTGTTAAGTATTCTCACTATTCTGACTTGACAGTACTGTACTCTCTATATTTGTTTTAGCTTGATCACAATTATCACCACTCCATCTGTTATTCTTCTACCACCCATATCTGTAACTCCAGTATACAGCATATAGTGAGGGTGTCCTCAAAATCCTAAATTGAACTAGTTTAACAGATTTCCTGTCCAGCATGCTGCTTTATTGGGGCGTGTTATTTATCAGATATGACCAGTACCAATAGACCTTGAGACCATAATCTTTATCTTTATGATGACAGATGATAATAAACCCATAATGTATTGTTTTTCTTTATCACCTGTGGTTAAAAGCTGTTGATAAAGCACTTTTTAGCACAGATAATGGAACAGAAGGGAAGAAATTCAGGTTTTATTCACAGATTCCTATCCATTTCTGTCGTGCTGTTCTTGTTGTACATTATCTCTGCATCCCAAGTGAATAAATTTACTTTGTAAGTTAGAAAATTTCTGCATTTAGATGTCATCAACTGGATTTGATCACTTTCCTGTCTTGCATCCAGCCTGGTTCATTTTCCAAATCACTGCTCTGTACTTGTCTATCATCGGTATATGTTGTGTTTAGACTGCTGTCGGGACTTTGAGCCTTTCTAGTGTGTCTATATGTGGTTGTAATAGGGGATCAGTTGTGTATGATTCCCATCATTCTCGAGGTTCTTTTTAACAACTTCTGTCAACTTGGTTCCCTTGTGCATCATCTCTCATTCCAGACAACAAAAACCTCATTTTTAGCAACATTTATTCTCCTTTTTTCCCTTCCTCTCCTGGCTCCACACCTCTTCATTTTTCGTTGTATTTCTCGCTCTTAGTACATTTTTTCTTTGTCTTTGTGTCATTATATCAAACTCCTTTCTCCTGAGTATTTTCTTCCCCATCCATTTCTCCTTTAAATCTGCTCTCCTGTCCAGTTTACTCTGCTTCATCTTGCCTTCTCTCCCCTATAGGCCCAGCTCATCCATGACAGAAACACAGCGTCTCACGCAGTAAACGACAAAGCTGAAACTGGGCCCGATAGGGTTCACATGACCTGGACCAAGGACAAGCTCTTCACGGAGCGTAACCGTAACCGCGAGTGCAACGCCAACGTGGCTGCACGTGACTTGTTCAATATGAAACCGTAAGTACACGTTCAAAAACAAACTTTATCAATAACTGTGAAAAGGAGAGTTGAAAGTTAGCAGTGTTGGTTGATAACATAAAGGAGATTTTTGTTGTTGTTTTAAATCTGGGGGCTATTTTTACACATACACATGCTGAATCACTGTTAGGACCAAACGTGTTAGTATAACTCTAGAGTGTCAGTCGATTGCTTCTGCCTGCAGCCATGTGACAGGCTCTGATCGCTGCCATTGCATCTTTTTGGACAACGGTGCAAGATACAAGAACATCCAATTGATGTGCTGTTTTAGTGTTACAGACAGACTTCACATATCAGAGGTTAAAACATATACTGAGGCTATAGTCCCTTATCTTCTCAGGTCACTTCTCTATCCACTGTCCTAACCTCCAAATGAAAGTATTAAGCTCTAAAATAATCATGGCAATAAAGAACAGTTATTTTTGTTAATGTCCCAGCTAACAGGGAAAAGGGAAGCAACATAAACCAGTTGTTGTTAGCCTTAAGGCAAAAGATACTTAATGTGAAAAAGAGTAAGATTTTGGTACAACACAGGGCAAAGTGAACTGAAAAGGACAAATAGTGTGGTTTAGATAAACAATGAAACAAAATAAGGATTTTAAGTTGTAGTTCAGGAAACTGTTTTATTGATGCAGATGAATAAAAACAAAATCTAAGTGAATGCACAAGCTACCTAACCAAAAATACAAAAACAAAAACAAAAAAAACTGGTGTGTCTCAGTAATCACATCTTAAAGTGTGCCCTTGTCTAAGCCTGAGACTAACTCTGCCTGGCTCTTTATACACGGCTCAGGGTGATAGAAAGGAACCAGCAGGCAAGAATTGCATAAAACAAAACACACCAATGAAACACATCAGTGAAACTTTAATAGCACTTTATATGAGCCCAGCTCTTATAATACATCATAAACACATTTATAAACCCTTATAAATGTATTATTGAGGCATGATAACAATCCTTATGAGTGACACTAAGCATTCATAACACATTATAGCAGTGTTTATCGTGTAGTACATGCAGCAAGTATAGTGTCTTATAATATAAAATTATAATATAACATAATTTTGAGAGGGTGCATTTGAACTTCAATTTAAACTTATTAAAGTGTAATCCCTTGGGTTGCATCCCCATATACTCAAAGGGGACCTCAATAAAAAATGTTGCAGTTGTTACAGCAGCCTGTTTGCAGCTGCTGGCTGAAGCAATCTGATGAATCCATTCCATCTTTTGTTCATATATTAGCCATTTAGACCCCATAATGGGAAAAAAAGAAATCATCCATTTCCATATTTGAAGAGTGCCAGTACATGATACTGAGAATTACTGTAAGGATGATGGTGAAACAATACATTCTGTTTTTGCATGTGCCTTAAAAGAGACATTTGCACCATTTTGAAATGCTCTTAACCAGTTTTTAAGATGATTAAAGTCTAAAAAGGATCTGAAGAGTAAACCACAGCGCATAGAGTAATGACAAATACTTCAGGATGGTGCCAAAGCCTCAGTCCAAGAGGACAGCCTGAGTAGAAGTAGTAGTTGTAGTTGTAATGAGGCTGGTAGGGTGAAATGGGACAAATATCTGCATGGTGTGTGCATTCAGGCTGCATTTGGTGTGTGTGCGCATGTGTGTGCACTTCCAGCCATTTCAGTCTTAGTGCATGGCCAGGCCACGCAGAACACATGCGCACCATTTTACTGTTTAGACTAACACCTTCTCATCCAATACTGTCCATTTTGATTGGTTTATTCAGTGTGTCCCGGTCCACTAAATTGGTTCTTGAAGTTAACAGTTGGAACCAGGTGCTGTAAATCAACTCTCACAGGACAGGAAGAAATGGAGGCTACTTTTTGCCAAGCCTCTCTTCAAACAGCTCCATTTTTGGGTGTGGGGACGAGCTGATTGGGACAGTTGGAAGCATGCAGTGTGGTGGATTGAGCTGGAGAGCTGCAGTAGAAAGCATCTAAGCCTGTTTCTGTTGTTCTGTCCCATTTTCCTCCTTCTAGAGAGTGGGAGTCTCTGTAAGTCGCATTCTCTTTGCCTTAGGCTGTATATGTATGTGTGTGTGTGTGTGTGCTGCTGCTGTGGTGACTGTAGCTCTGTTCAGTGTCCTCCAGCTCGTACCTGTATGTGTATGTGTGTGTGCGTTTTTGCATGCCCTTGTTTGTGTGTTCTAATGTGCATGGACTTAATATGTCTGTATGTATTGAAAAGCATGTTGGCTTTCATTTGGAAATGATAAAATAAATTGATGAGGTTAATTTGCATCAGCAACTTTGCTTTCCATTCAGCTTTTAAAAAGAGAAAAACTTTAAAATTCAAAAGATAGAAGTTTTCCATGTTCAGTTGAATGGAAAGCATAATTTTGATCAATTATAAATTATATATATTTTTTTGGCTTTTGCAGTTGATGTCATGTGCTTTGCTGCTTTGTGATCTGATGTTATGAAGGTGAAGATAAAGAGGCAACATTCAAAGAGAAATGAGAGAAAGGATGATTTTTGATATTTTCTTAAAAACAAAAACACTGTCGTCCAGCCTCAAAAATAAGGTTTAAGAGACTACAGCATGTGCATTTCAATATGATAAACTTTAGAGTAATAATTCAAGTCTCGTTGTATTTTAGAGCCAGAAACTGCATGTCAATTTTATCTTAAAATGCTGCCTCTTTATTTTGAATTCATCTGCTTTAGTCTCTGTACCGTGCCTGTTTATTTTATATTTGCATCTGTACTTTGTAAAATGATATTTTTGATCATGACAAACAGTATTAATGAATATTGATATTTGCTATTGTTATGCTGTTTTTATTTCTTTAATTGTAATAAAAACAGTTCTTTAGATAAACAGGTTAAAAGTTTTCTGTAAGTTTTCTAGTTATTTTTAAATACAGTTTTAAAACTGTTCTTTTTTTAATGTCATTCAAAATCTGGATAAAACTTAAATGATCATAGAGATATTATCTGCGTTTAAAGAAAAAATATTAAAAAAAATCTGCCAGTAGAATATTAGTTTCAGGTTCTTTTGCTTTAGAAATTCAGGCCTTTGTTTAATAAAGTCTGGTTATTCATGTTGCACTTTCTCACTCTGACCTTTTTATCTAACTAGGAACCAGTCTAATGTTCGTCGGATGCACACAGCTGTCAAGCTGAACGAGGTGGTTGTGAACAAGTCGCAGGGAGCTCACCTGGTTCTGCTCAACATGCCTGGACCACCCAAGAACAGAGGAGGAGACGAAAACTGTATCCTTTTAGTGACTTTCAGGGACACTTTAGAACTGGATCTAAAACAACATGAAACAAAAGGAAATGTTGTTAATAAACCCTCAGAGACGGATAGTTGAACTTTTAAGTGACTATTGTGTGAGGCTTTTTATCTGATTCTTTGCTCTGATTTACAGGCTCTTTTCTTGGGCAGATTTTAAATAGTGACTTGAAAAACTTGCAACCTTTCTCTTTCAGTTTGCAGATACTGATGCCAGTCCTACTACATCGTTAACCTATGACAATCCACATCTACCACCACATTAACAGACTGATTATCAGAAAAAATGACTGAAGTGATTGTCTTGATAAGCTCCTTTACCTTTGAGTGGTTTCTGCTTTATTTCTCGAGGATAAAATGGAAGATGCTGAACTCTTGAGAGGCAGAACTTATTTAGTAGCATGAATGAAATGTTGTTTTGCTCCTCTTTGTTGAATCATTTGTCTTTCACAAGCATTGCAAATTTTGACTTTGGGGACTCTTTGCAACACTTCAGAATACCTCAATACAGCCAATGTGAAAAAGCTTGTTTGTATGTGTAACCTGTTATTGCATTTGCATGATAAATAGATCATGATAGCAGGCTTAAATGTTGGTTGAATGATCAGTATCTGCACATATATACAATGAACTTTTTCAGCTTTTATCTGCCCGTATCTACTTATATATATATATAAATGAGAGGAGTATTGCACCAGGAGTGTGCTGGTTTGATGTCTGCACGTCTCTGTGTTCATTTTTCCACCTTGACTTCTTCCTCTCAGATATGGAGTTCCTGGAGGTCCTCCTCGAGGGCCTGAATCGGGTCCTGCTGGTGCGAGGCGGTGGACGTGAAGTCATCACCATTTATTCTTAAACAAACAAAAAAAAACTTTCACGCCCCACCTTGCACTCATGGACTGTTGCCATGGATACTGGTCACCGGGCATTTTTTTTCCTGAAAAGAAGCCTGCTCCTGGGTTTTTTTATGAAGGGCGGGGGTTGTCAGAAGGCGGGACCACTTGTGATTGACAGATGGTCTTGAAGGACCTCAGGATGAAGGAAACGGTTAGCATTGAATGAGTTGACTGGCTGAGAGTACGAGCGCAGTATGTGTCCACGCTGGGCCACCGTACTCCTGCACATGGAGACTAGAGCATAGAGACACTTTATATTGTTCATTTACAAATGTTCTCTTCTGTTACATTTCATTTTCTTTCCCTCGTGTGTCGATGTTGTCACGTCTCTAAAGCTCACTGTGTAATGTTACGCAAAGAAGTGAACGTGTGCTGTTGAGTTAAACCTCCTAGTCATTTCATGTTTGACATACTCGACTCTGGACCTGAGAGAAACATGCGCAGAGAGGACAGGTTACTCTGACAGCACAGGTGGAATTTTCACACACAGGCTGGGATCTTTATGGTCTGGATCACCGTTTTTACTCAACTGTTTTAGTCCAGATTACAGAAAGCAGACAGTTTGTATAGAAGCTGCCAAATAATTCTGGTTAGTTAGTTCATGTGACATTCAAAAGTCCTCATACACCAGAGTTAGTAGTTCAAATGTTTTGTGGTTATTCGCCTTTGTAACGATTTAGTGAAGGACCAGCAGGGAAGAAGCTGCACCAGATGTTTGATAACCTTCCTCTATGTTGGTGGGAACATTTCAGAAACCGGGTACTGATACATACTGAATATTGTCGGTCTACATTTCTCATGTCAGAGAACTCTGATGTTTTCATAGGAAACATAGCCATAGCTAACAGTCTAGCTGTACAGGAAAAAAGCTGTTTAATGCACATGTGTACATATTTATGGTGTGTGAAGTTGTGCTCATTTAGGAATAGACTTTTCAAATCCAGGCGCTGTTTGACGGCGTTTTGTGGGTTAATTATGACACATTTGATCCGCACATGAAATCTATGCTACCAGAACTGTTGGCGTCTAAGAAAGTATACTTTGAAAAGCACAAGTCGACATTTATAGTAGAGTAATTCTCCCCATTTGGACATAGTAACAGCACTGTTGACTTTGCACTACAAATTTTTCAGCACTTACTTCTTTGTTTTATCGCCTACAGAAACACTGTCTCCCGACCAATCCACTACTTTCTTCTACAGAAGTGAAAAAAGTAACTGATAAATGAGCTCATGAGAAAAAAAGGTGCAGACAGTGAGTTATCTCAAACTCTTGAACACTCATGTTTCAACGTTGCTTTTATAAGATTTTAGCTGATAGGATCTTTAGACTTTGAGTCCCAGACGGAGTAAATGTACCAAGCATGTGTAGGAGAAAAAGTGCCAAACTCAAAGAAACTGTGGAAGTATCGGTAAAGCATTTTAAGACATGGTCATAATGTCGCTCCTGCTTTTTAGAGTGACAATCTGTAATCTGTAAAATCCTCAGAATCAAAAGCACATTATTGTTTTAGTTTTAAAGATGGGGCACTTCACCTTGTGGGAATGATTTCCAATACTAGATATGAATATCTAAATAAAACCAGTGCAATTTCGTGGGCATTTCAAACCATCCAACATGGGCTAAATGCTGCAAACAGAAAGACTTCTGTGTAAGGGAGAAGAAGGACACGCCCCCCTTTTTTCTTGTGTACCTCCACAGTTTCTTTTCAGATTAGCTGTGCAGTATTTTGTCAATCAGAAAGTCCAATTTTTCTGCTGGAGAATGAGACTTTCTGATCATCAGTTAATGCATCTGTGTTTTGTTGTGTTTGTTCAGTTGTTGATGTATGCCTATGTTACTCTGTAGTTATGGTCTGTGTAGTATTTGTTACATTATAATTGATCCTTTGTTACTTTAAGTGTTAAATCTCAGTGTGATTTTTATGCAAGGATGCAGAGAGAGGCGGTATGTGTGAGAACAGCACCTGTCAGGTTTTTGTGTTTTTGTACCAACCCATCTGAAACACATTATGAACGACACACAGGACTGAAAACCCCTCAGGAGACTGTGCTACCCTGGACTCAGTGCATGACTAGAGTGACGAAATCAGGGTCAAAAAGAAGTGGTTTCAATACTTCTGTCAATTACTATGTCAATTATTCAGTTTTATAACTTAGCCACCAAAGAAAAAGCGTAATTCTGTTTAAATAAAGAAGAAATTCATTTTAAAATGCCTAGTTTTACAAAGTTTAAACTTATAAAGATAAAATATTAAAGTTTTTTTGTTTTAAATTTGGTTCCTGTGCTAAATAGCAGTAGCAGCTCAAAAAAGAAAACAATGAATACATGAATTTCCAAACACATAAACTGAATAAAAAGAAAAAAAGATGTTTGTGGAGGTAAATAGGATTGTCAGCAGTGTGTTTAACATCTCTAATGTTTGAGTGACTGGAGAAAGTTATCTACCTCAAGGAGTCACTGAGGCTCGGCTGAAGAAATAAAAGCTTGTTCAATCACATTTCTCTTTAAAGACTGTGTAGAGTCGCCTCTGCCAGGTGAGAGGACCAGCAGAACATGTTTGTTTGTGTGTGTGAATATGTGTGTGTGGATCTGCATACCGCTCAGAGGTGATGCTGTGTTGTGTGTGAAGTGTTTCTGCTGTTGTCCGCCTCAGCTGGCGGGCCTCACAGGCTGGAATAGAAAGTCACTTTTGGGCGCACATATAGAAGACGGTAGCCCTGTAAATTGTATTTGTGCCTCTCTGAGTAATTATTAAAAGTGCTGAAATAAACCCAAACATGTTTGTGTCCTGATTCTAGTCCAGAGCCAGTCCACCTGTTCAGGAAAACCACAATAGTTTAGTAGAGGTACAGCTTAAAAAAAAATGGAGAATTCTGAAAAGTTTACAACCCTCCTAATTGTGTCAATTTTTTCATAACTTTAACATTTTTGAGCTGTACCTGAGTTAACAATCTCTGACTGTCTTTGAACCATTTCATGTTCATGCCAAACAATTCCAATAATCAGACCAAACTGTTCACTTAGTGTGGGAGGAAAACAGGAGGTCCACCTCTCGGGGCTGAGACCTTTTCAAGAGGTTACAGGATGATTTCAAAACCCTTATTTTCAATTACTTGGCTGATCAATGGTATTGTGAAATAATGGGTATCATACAGCATCAGTCTTCATAAGGCCAGTGTCACTGTCATTATTGTGAAATGAAAATTAGTTTTTTCATCCCCACTGACAGAGTATCTCATCAAGAAGAGTTACTGGCCGGTGTTAAATAATAATGTAATGATTATAACAATAATAATTAAAGAATAATGCAGTTTAGAATAGCTGACAAAAATATTAGCCGTGATCTGAAACCTGTCTACACTCAACAAAGATATAAACGCAACGCTTTTGTTTTTGCTCCCAATTTTCATGAGCTGAACTCAAAGATCATAGACCTTTCTGTGCACACAAAAGACCTATTTCTCTCAAATACTGCTGACGAATTTGTCTAAGGCTGTGTCTGAAATGGATCCCCAACCTCTATATAGGTGACTGTATGGGGGTTTGCACCACTTTGAGGGGTGTCCGAAACCTGAGTGATCAATTCCAATGCCCCATATAGGCGACTCAGAATTTCCCATAGAGCATTGCAAAATGTAGTGACCATCCGATGGTCATTCACCGGTGGTGAGCATCCCGTCATGCATTGCGTCTTGCCATGTAATGTCCAAAACCTCCAGTAATTGAGCTCACTACATCTATATAGTGAAACCCCATATGGGGGTTAGGGGTTAGGGATTGAATGATTCATTTCGGACACAGCCTTTATCTGTGTTAGTGAACACTTCTCCTCTGCTGAGATGATCACAGGTGTGGCATATCAAGATGCTGATTAGACAGCATGATTATTGCACAGGTGTGCCTTAAACTGGCCACTATAAAACCTTCTAGATTGGCCAGTTTAAGGTACACCTGTGCAATAATCATGCTGTCTAATCAGCATCTTGATATTCCACACCTGTGAGGTGGATGGATTATCTCAGCAAAGAAAAATTGTTCACTAACACAGATTTTGACAAATTTTTCAACAATATTTGACAGAAATAGGTCTTTAGTGTACATAGGAAAAGTCTAAGATCTTTGAGTTCAGCTCATGAAAACTGGGAGCAAAAACAGTTTTGCGTTTATATTTTTGTTCAACATCTCAAAAATTTCAATTGCTAAAATAACCATTAAAATGAGATTTTAGACAGAGTAATAGACTGGACATGTACTTTTTTTTTCTTTATTCAAATCCTAATATTGACCTTGTAGCCTACATTTTTTCTTTATCCTGAGATGCTTTACAAAAGAGCTGGTCAAGATAATACTCTTCAAGATATTTACAAAGACCCAACACAACATTCAGATGGGACAAGATTGAGTCCTGTCTTCACGCATGTAAGTGAAACACATTTAGGAGAGGAAAAACGTGGCAGGGGTGTGTCAGCAAACTTTCTGCTGCTGCAGCACAAGTACTGGGTTCAGTAGAGGCTGGAGAGCTGTCTGTATAAACAGCATAAGCCTTGGTAGTATGTGTGCACAGTGTGTAGATGGAGCAGGGTGTCTAAGGTAAGGGGTGTCAAATAATCACTATGTTGCAAAGTTTTGATGGTGAGATGGATAGAAACAGCATATTAATAATGATAGACTGAGCATAGCTGTGATAGCATTCATAATAATGAAGCTGAGGTCAATAATGTGAGCTGGAACAATTGAAGCAGAAAAAGTTCTTCTAAATATGGATGACTTATCAGAAACCTAAAAGTCCCTCATGGTCATATATTACTGAGATAAATGTTTTCTTGTTTACATTCATTTTACAAAATCCTCTCAAGAGTTTGACAATTTTATTTCTGTTTGTTATTTTGTGGGATACAGAAGAAAATACAAATGAAAGGAACTCTATGATATCCCTAACCAACATGCTCTCTTAATCAGCGTGATTGAAAAACTCGACCACTACTCTCACTCTAATACAGAAAATCATGAATATTCACTCTGCGCCTATCCTCTCTGAACAACCACAGAACATGTGTGAGTTGCCATCTTTGTTGCATAAGTATTAAAAATATTTAAGATATTTTGGCAAGTCAGAGAAAGAGCATGCTGTCATTCAGTGCTCAATAAAGCTAGGAAATTTCTGGTGATTATTCCTTTAGATCTGCACCATTAGCAGGCCATCATCAAATTAACCCACTAGAGGGCAGCCTCACCTTTCCATCTGTTTCACTCCATGCTGCCGCTCCAAAGTGCAGACACCAATTAAGAGTCCTATCTGAAACAAATCAAGCATGGATGCATTTTTTTTTTTTTACATCAGAAAAACTCCAGAAATAAAGTCCCACCTGTGTGTCCACAGTGATGCATTCACTGGCCAGTTTTAGCCCTTTGTCACCTCTGTGTGTCTCTGCTGCAGGATGTTACTCTGCTGTGGGCGGTGTGACCTTCCTTAACTAACCCATCTACCCTCCTTTCCTATCTAAGTGGACAATCAGCTATCCAGCGCTAATGGGCCTGACCCTGACTGGTCACATGCTTTGCCTCACACAAACAAACAAATTGTATGAACATCTGATTCAATTAGAGCGTGACCATGACAGGGGAGAGAGGGCCTGTGTCGGAGCATGATGGGTTTCATGTCTGCAGGATAAGGAGTTCACCTCTGCAACTCTGTGAACATTGCTGAATATACAGTTATCATGCACTGTGCAGACAAAAGTTTAACTCCTTTTTAAAGCAAACAGCTGCCACAAGTGAGATTAGTTACAAATGCTTTCTGGGGGAAGTTACATGGACCAAATTCCACCAAATCCTACAGCGGCTTTTACATTTGATTGGAGTGAAATGCACAGCCACACTTTCATATCGACAAATGCAACCTTGAGCTTTGGTTTGACTGACCTTTGACCTTGTGCAGCCTTTGCCTTGCACCACTTTCTCTGCACAATCTGTCAGTCCAAAGTTCTGTCTGTCTTGTTTGCCCTCTGCATTGTTGACCTAATCGATAAGTGAGGCGGTACGTTCACAGCCTGACCTGACATGTACTGAAACTGCTTACACATGTGTGTATGACTATGATTTATCAGCACTACTATGAAATATTCTGATCGATTCACAGCAGATGATGACACACAAATACTGGATTGACTGAGCTCTACACTGAATAATAGTGTCGGTATTGATTCCTGCTGTGATGTTCAGCTTTTTTCATCCATCATAAAGTTCTTGATTTATCGTCTCGAGATAAGCAAAGGTCCTGATGAGTGAGAGGTGATTATTCGGGATGTTTTATGTGAAGGAAGGAGCTGCTAGAAAGAAAAAAAATGAGACACTGCAGCATAACTCTGTGCAAATTCTATGTTTTCTTATTGTTTTCAATTGTGGATTATTTTCAAAGAAGGGTCAAGTCTTTCCTTTTGTAAATGTTGCTGTTGGCAGCAGCTTTGTGCTGTTATGGGGACTTAGATACGTACCTGTGCAGTCTTTTAAGTTCTTTAAAGTGATACTATAGGGTGTATGATAATAATAATAATAATAATAATAATAATGATAATAATAACAACAACAACAACAACAACAACGACAACAACAATAATAATAATAATAATAATAATACATTTTATTTGTGGGCGCCTTTCAGGGCACTCAAGGACATCTCACAGAGCAATTTAAAGACATCAGTAGAATAGTAAAATCGATTTAAAAAAAAAACAAAAACACATCAACACAACAAAGTATTAAATAAAAAAGTTGTAAGTCTGGACTCTGCAGCAGAACATCAAATGCTAGTCTGAGTAGGCCTGCCTGAAATAATGGTTTTTGAGACAGGATTTAAAGATGGAGAGTGAGTCAATGTAAAAACATCTGCGTTATTGCGAAAAATATACTGGAAAAATAAAAACACATGTAAAGTAAATGTATTACAGCCCCTGTCAGGAACTTTTGTGTAAATTCTGACAAAATATCATCTTTTCAACTTTTGACAGTCAAATGTATCATTTATTATTTCATTTATCAGTATCATATGTGGAAAAAAATGTCTTTATTTAAATGGTCAGTCTTGTTACTAATGGTCATGATTGCTTGTGAATAACATGTACATACATCTGTATGACTTTCAGTATATTTTATGAATGCTGACAGATATGAAGTTCAGCAGGTGACAGGGACTCCTCCTCTCATAGAGCATCGTGTATCAGTTTATTGTTGGATAATGACTCCATCACACTCCTCAGTCTCCTCCCCTCGCAGAAACACGCTGCTCTACACTGCTTAGGAGCTGAAGGGTTAAACTGGAGGGAGAGGATTTAACAGCTTCATAAAGTTAAACAGAGAAAGACAGGAAAAGACCGGGACCACTCTCAAATCAATTACCAAAATAAAGGTGCGATAAACAGTCCTCCACTATTTCTGGGTATTGGTCAGTATTATGAAAGATGGATTATGCTTAGTCTTATTACTTCTCCACAACCACATTAGTTTATTTTAAATCCTTTTTTAGGCTATCAGGATGCGTTTAGGTAAATATTAAAGATGAATCATCATTAATACTATAAATAGATAATACAGGAACAGGACAGAATTTTAAGATATCACTATAATAGTCAAAACTTATGACCATTTGAAATAATGGCCAGACTTTTTTTTTTTTTTTTTTTTTTTTTTTTGTCATATGTGTTTTAGAGACACACCTGTCTGGTACGTACGGGACACGCCTCCCTTTGCTTTAGCTCTACTTTACACATCACGAGGTCTCAATAAGTCAAATTAAAAGTGAAATTATTTTTTTATTTATTTTCATTTTCATTTTATTTTATTTTTTAATCTATGTTGATAAATTTGTCGTCATGCCTTGATTAGAAATCATTTCAAAGCTTTTATTTTGAAAATTCACTGACTAGTAGCGCTTCCTTGTTCTGTCTCTGGCTTGACTGCGCATGTCTGAATTGCCTCCAGCATAATAGCGCTGCTGCTGCTGCTGCTGCTGCTGCTGCTGCGGATCCTCCGGGGAGCACACAGAGGTCCGCGGTGTTTCTGTCAGCATGCCGGCACTTAAATCTCCTCTCCGGCTCTCTTCTACTGCTTTTGTGTGAGAGGACGCTCCTGCTGGAGGAGGAACATTCAACCTGAGAAGGAGGAGGAGGAGGAGGAGACATGCCCTTCATTGCTTGGCGCAGTCTGTGCGCTGCTCGCTGTCAGACGGGGACGAGGTAGAGACCGGAATGGTGCATTTGATTCCCTCGTTTTAGCACTAAGGAGGACTGGCTCGTTTGCCCAGTGCTAAAGGTCATTGAAAGCGGGGAATTACGACATTGAATGCCCGGTCGTACAGCCGGAGCGCCTGGGAAATGGAGCACGGGCGGTGTTTGGCTGCAGGTGGATGGCCAACCTGACGGTCCCAGCCGCCGCTTCCCTCCCGTTCAGCTGCAGCCGCCGCAGCAGCTGCAGCAGCTCGGGCTTCATCCGGACCTTTAAAACACACACAAACAGAGAATCAGATCAGACTACTAAACCCGAGCCATGCTTCCTGGGGTCGGCGTGTTCGGCACCAGCCTGACCGCCCGGGTGATCATCCCGCTGCTGAAGAATGAGGGCTTCGCCGTCAAAGCACTGTGGGGCCGGACGCAGGAAGAGGCGGAGGAGCTGGCCAAGGAGATGAATGTGCCGTTTTACACCAACCGGATCGACGACGTGCTGCTGCACCAGGATGTGGATCTGGTCTGCATCAACCTGCCGCCGCCTCTGACGCGCCAGATCGCAGTCAAAACACTGGGTAAGTCCTGCTGCTGCTGCTACTACTGCTGAGATCGAGGGATGCTGCGGCCCTGCAGGGTGGGTCGATGCTGGGTGGCGAGCTGACACACAAGACACTGGGCTACTGATGCCTTCACGTGGTTTGTCGGTTTGTTGTCCCACACTGAAGTCATAGGTGTGGCTTTGGATCCGGTGTTGGGAGCAGCATCTTCCTGCCATTGATCAAACTGATTTATTTGAGTCCGAATCCAAGCTGGGATGCTCATGATTAAAGATTGAGTTTGTTTCTGGGAACAGACGTCGTACAAACCCACTCCCATAAGAGTTGGGACTCCGTGTAAAGCAGACCTTGATAATTTGCTAATCATGTAAAGCCTCAATTGACTTAAAAATGGGTTTGGGGTCTGGGTTTTGAAAGTGAAAGTTTATATTCTTGCCTTACATGGGATTTCAGCTGCTTAACAGTTTGATATCATGATGCACCTATGGCAGTTTAGCACCTGGACTCTTCTACTACATAGCAATGCTGTTGTTATGTGTGCACAAAGAGGTTTGGTATCTTCCTGCTGTACTGAGCAAGGTCTTCCCTGAAAAAGCTATGGTCAGGTTTGCAGAATATACACCCCTAAAACTCATTGGCTGCATTACATTTAGCAGTAATGGAGCTCTTCCAGATGTTGAAGCTACAAATGCATTTGGCACTTGCACATCAGGGATGCTGGCTTTTGAACTATGTGCTGATAACACAGTGAATCCTTTCTTCTGGGATGTCCATGATTTCCAAAAAGAATGTCAAATTAGATTTTTCAGATCTCAGGACAGTTTTCTACCTTGCCTCAGTTCATCTTGTATTGGCTAGGGCCCAGAGAAGTTGCTGGCCTCTCTGGATCATGTGAAGTTATGTTTCAACCTGCATCTGCATCTGCATCTACAGCGACAAACTATTCACAGACAGTAGTTTTTAGAACTGGTTAAAAGCCAATGCAGTGAATTCGATTACAGAGTCATGTCTGTTTGCAATGTAGGGCCTGAAGGCTACAGCCATTGTAAGTATTGTCTTGTTAAGTCATCTATATCTGGGGCGTAAAAAAAAAAAACTTCAGCTTATTTGCATGTGGTTTCGGTCTTAGTAAACAGGAATCACCCCTGAACCAGCATCCTGGGTCAAACCCTGAACTTAACCTGCGTCAGTGAAACTGACAGCACACAGAAGCCTAGAAGAAGAGGCCTGAAAGCAGACCTACAAAGAGAGGTTGTTCTAGTTTGAATCTGGAGCAGTGCAGCTTATTTTGGAGATCGCTGTGAAAGAAAGAATGGTGGCAAGCACTACTGAGCCGTTACTCTCCACACACAGGCTTTATTTACCCCACAGTTTGGCAGCAGGGCTCAGCTGGCAGTGAGCTCTAATGGGTCAGGTTTGTGACTGAGAAACAAATGGATCTAAAGATGTCGAACACTGGAAGAACTAACGGCTGATATCCGGGGAAATAGATTAAACATCCAATAAGATGTGTATCAGACACAACAGAGTCCACTGAGACATCTTTCAAGTGCTGTCTCGGGTAAAGTTTATAGTGCTCATTCATAGATCACTTAAAAAATGTATTTCACATCAGGAAATGCGTGGAGGAATTGACACAATCCAGGTGCAGAGATTCTGGTCTAGTTGGACATGTGTTCACTATTCTCTAAAGCCTGAAAACATGATTTTTTTTTTTAGATGTGGTCGATATTAGGGCTGGGCGATATGGCCTCAAATTAAGATCACGATAAATTGAGCAGCTTACCTCGATAACGACAAATAGACAATAACTACTCCACAAGCTGCTCACCCCCTCCCACATTAACTTTGTCTTCTTCAGCTGCCGCTCCAGCCACTACAACCTTTGAACCATCCTCCATCTCCTCACCTGTCTTTCCCTCTTTGTGGAGTCACGTCTCTGATGTAGGACAGCGTCTTAATGAGACCATAGCCTACCTACACACATCCAAAACCAACTTTTATTCATTCATTTTTTTCACACCGAATATACCAATATGGGCAAAGTAACATCAGTTATTGTCGTAAATTTCGGTATCAGTTAATTTTCAGTTTATCGCCCAGCCCTAGTAGATATGACTTGGATTTTTTTAACTTTAACAAGTTCAATACAATACAAAAGATACGACATAGTACATTAAAAAAGTCATCAAGTACTTATGTTGGGGAGTCAAACTAAAGGTTTGTTTGGATGTTTAGATTATAATGTTTGGCACCAGCAGTATGACAGTTATACAAACATGTCAGATTGACAGTTTATTTTATTTTGTTCCATTGCTGTTGTGCAGTGATTCTTCCACTGTTAAAATAAAGTCCAGGGGCCTCATTTATAAAGCTTGCTTACGCACAAAACCTGGTTAGAAATTGCGTACGCCACTTCTTAAGCAAGAGTTGGGATTTATAAAAGAAAAACTAGTGTAGGAATGTGCGCAACTTTAAGCAAACTCCACACCTTGCTTACGCACTTTTTGGAGACAATTGGAGCAAGGTGAGAATAGTCCGGGTGATGCGTTCAGCACAACGGATGACTCGATGCAGCCTTTCTGTCCTGAGAGCTGCAGCTGCCGTACCAGGCAGTGATGCTCGCAGAAAGCACAGACCCCACTGTGGCGGTGTAGATAGTTTGCCAATTTGAATTTACAAATGTGCAAAAAAACAAATTCCATTTACATGCATTTGTTTTAAGATTAATATGACTAAATCTTTTTGGTTTACGAACTTTCACCACATAAGCAGCGGTGGATAACGGAGCGTTTTTTTTTTGAACACATGCACGAGTGTCACACGTGCATGTTTTTTTTTATTCTCACCTGTCGCCGCCACGCTCTGATGGTGCAAAGCCACTTTTTTCTTTGCCTCCACCTTTAGATCAGACCACTTCTTCTTGATTTCGGCACAGTTTTGTTTTCGTCTACGTCATCGTCAACGAAAACAAAACTCCACGTGTTTGCGCGCGCGCGTGCGTGTGTGTCTGTGTGTTGGAGGAGCACAGCAGGCTGATGAGAGCTGTCAGAGCGGACTGAAGCTGCACCTGTATGTTTAGCGTTTAACTGACTGAGTTTTGCAACTCTATTCGTCTCGTCCCATCAACGTAAACGCACTTTCGTCTCGTCACATTTTAGTCATCTCCGACTTATGTTTAGCTCGTCAACGTTACGTCTTCGTCGTGGAAGAAAAGGGAAATATTTCCGTCAACAAAAACAACCAGTGTTGTTCTCGTTGATGAAAATATTTCCTTTTGACGCTGGTGTCGACGAAAATATTTGACGAAATATGACGAAAACAACACTGTTTCGGCAACGCTGCGCTCAGTGCCAGCCGCAATTGCCACCACGGCAACGGCGTTTATAAGGTCGAGTGGCCGCCGAATAAGGTCTCCCGTCTCGCCGCCACCTCATTTACAAGAACCTCCACCTCGATCTCTGAAAAGTTTCTTTTTCTACGACTTGCTGATGCCATGGTTAAGCGTGAAATGCCGTGGATCCACCAGGCTTATCTAGATGCAAATCACATTCATGAGGTAATTTGCATGACCATACATGGTGAATTTTGGGTGTGGAGAGGGCGGGGAAGAATCAAATCCCTGCTGAGCAACTTTCCAGCTGGTCTGTGATTTATAAAGGGAAAGTGCGTGCAGGTGTGCGTAGGCGGGGTTTTATAAATCAGATTTTTTTTTTGCCTACGCACTTTTCAGCTTTTCAACTTACGTACACTTTTAGTATGGATCCTACGCCAGGTTTTATAAATGAGGCCCCAGGTACTTAGTTGCTTTCTTGTGCATCCATCTCTAAAGTATGATATAATACACTCACCGGCCACTTTATTAGGTACACCATGCTAGTAACGGGTTGGACCCCCTTTTGCCTTCAGAACTGCCTCAATTCTTCGTGGCATAGATTCAACAAGGTGCTGGAAGCATTCCTCAGAGAGCTTGGTCCATATTGACATGATGGCATCACACCATGCCGCAGATTTGTTGGCTGCACATCCATGATGCGAATCTCCCGTTCCACCACATCCCAAAGATGCTCTATTGGATTGAGATCTGGTGACTGTGGAGGCCATTTGAGTACAGTGAACTCATTGTCATGTTCAAGAAACCAGTCTGAGATGATTCCAGCTTTATGACATGGCGCATTATCCTGCTGAAAGTAGCCATCAGAAGTTGGGTACATTGTGGTCATAAAGGGATGGACATGGTCAGCAACAATACTCAGGTAGGCTGTGGCGTTGCAACGATGCTCAATTGGTACCAAGGGGCCCAAAGAGTGCCAAGAAAATATTCCCCACACCATGACACCACCACCACCAGCCTGAACCGTTGATACAAGGCAGGATGGATCCATGCTTTCATGTTGTTGACGCCAAATTCTGACCCTACCATCCGAATGTCGCAGCAGAAATCGAGACTCATCAGACCAGGCAACGTTTTTCCAATCTTCTATTGTCCAATTTCGATGAGCTTGTGCAAATTGTAGCCTCAGTTTCCAGTTCTTAGCTGAAAGGAGTGGCACCCGGCGTGGTCTTCTGCTGCTGTAGCCCATCTGCCTCAAAGTTCGACGTACTGTGCGTTCAGAGATGCTCTTCTGCCTACCTTGGTTGTAACGGGTGGTTATTTGAGTCACTGTTGCCTTTCTATCAGCTCGAACCAGTCTGGCCATTCTCCTCTGACCTCTGGCATCAACAAGGCATTTCCGCCCACAGAACTGCCGCTCACTGGATATTTTTTCTTTTTCGGACCATTCTCTGTAAACCCTAGAGATGGTTGTGCGTGAAAATCCCAGTAGATCAGCAGTTTCTGAAATACTCAGACCAGCCCTTCTGGCACCAACAACCATGCCACGTTCAAAGTCACTCAAATCACCTTTCTTCCCCATACTGATGCTCGGTTTGAACTGCAGGAGATTGTCTTGACCATGTCTACATGCCTAAATGCACTAAGTTGCCGCCATGTGATTGGCTGATTAGAAATTAAGTGTTAACGAGCAGTTGGACAGGTGTACCTAATAAAGTGGCCGGTGAGTGTACATTGACATCCAGTTGAGGCTCAGACCACTGTCTGCTCAGCTGTATTCATGGCAGACTGGGCTGAGAGTATCTATAATAATGGGTTAGTTTGACTCTGCTAGTCAAGTCAAAAGATTAAATGTAGATTTGAATCAGTCACATTTATACATACTGTATATATCCATAATAGGCTTGTATATTGTTAAGACTCTCATGGCAGCTTGTTACATCAGTCATCCTCTCTATTACTGTAAAACTGACACTGTGATTCAGTACACTAATGGATGACCAACTGTGTGTCTCAGTTTCATGAGCGTGGCAGAGGGTATGATGCTTCTCTTGTCAATACACATCAGGTCGCTCGTCACACCTCAGGAGAGCAGAGTGACCTGACAGCAACAGGAGAGCCTGCATTAGCACCAGCTGCAGGTGTGTGTGTGTGTGTGTGTGTGTGTGTGTGTGTGTGTGTGTGTGCAGACAGACTTACATGGTCCAAGTCTCATAACTTGCTGATATGAATTTCACAGGTGTTATCTTAACGCCAAAAATGTGATACTTTTGTGGAGCTTTTCTTTATAATCAGACTTTTCATACAGTATCTTGGATGACCTGGCTGACCTGATCACATATCATAAAGGTTACAGAAAGTGCATAAAGCAGCCTGTGTAAAGGAGTTACCGCTTTGGTACCCAGAAGTGAAGATAAAGCGTCTGTGGCTGCATTCATTCTCACACTGAAACCTTATTTGTTCACCAGCTTTACTGCAGCGAGGAAGCAGAGAGAGCTAACAAGAGGGACATGCTTGACCTGCAGTATTCTGTTATGGCAATGTTGAAACTAATGTCAATATATACTCGCTTTATTTGTGCCGGTTGTGAATCATCTTAAATGTAGGCCTGTGTGGAAGGTTCAAGCACAAGCCAGCTGATCCTGAGCCAGACTCACTCATCGTGTCCCAGTGAACTTGACTCAACCTGCACACCAGTCGCTGTTAACTTGTCAGTAGCCATTCTTTCCCCGTCTTTCCTCCTGGCTGGTTTCCTCACAGCCTCATTGTGTGAGTGCAGCCTGTTCCTTCCCTCCCAGATCTCTTCCCCAGCCGCACTCACACAGCTGAGTCTGGGTCCAGTTCTGTTGGACAAACACAACACAGTGTTTGGAAATTCTGTTGACCCAGGTCTGATATGTGGACCAAACCAGAGCATCCAAATATTTCTGCTAATATATCCTAAAATGGATGAAATATCTCAATCGTAAAGTAGAGTAGAGTAGTAGAGTTTGGTTATGAAAGGTCAAAAACTAAGATGACTGTTACGGTGCTGTACTGTGAAGTCTGGATGCTGCTTGTGAATGCAGTATCAAGCCAATACATGTAGTATGTTTTTATCACATTTGATTTAGTTCTTTTACTTTTTTTAGCAACAAAACAACACCATCAGCTGCCAACTGGTGATCAGTCCCTCATGTTTTGTACATGTTTGAAAGAGAGACACTGTGTGCTCACTGTGGTCTGTGTAAAATATGGACACAGACTTAGTGACCTCACCAGATGGTTTCTGGAGTGGTGTTTTGAAGTGTTCTGATGGTGACTGCCATATTGGAGATGATGACCCAGCTTAACTGTCTGTCCACCTAACAAGAACCCTGAAAGACGTAAAGTCGAGGTGGGCCTTAGCCTCTTTGCTAACAGCTGTAATGTGCTTATCTGTCAATCAAGTCAGCTGCGTTAACCATGCGAAACTCTTGATGTTGATATCTTGAGAAAAACAGACCTCCTTTTGAGTGTAAACTGCTAAAATGGGCTTGCAACCAGGCTCTTGTGGACACTTGAGGAACTGCAGTTTTCTGCATTAACTTCTTTTCTCAAGATTGGGGGAGACTGCATGGTCAGAGTTTGTTCATGTTTTCAGGGCTTCAGCTCTGGTTTAATGCTGCTGCCACAATGCTACAGTTCTGTACTCATCAGACTTACAGGACAAATGGCATCTCGTATGAACCAGCAGTTTGGTAGTATTTTGATCTAGAAAACAGTGATAAAGGAGGCTGTATCTGGTTAAACTGGCATATATATAATTGGTTGAACTTGAAGCAGTGTTAAACCAGGACAGGCATGAGGACATAAATCTTGGAGATGGACTGAAAGCTGGTGATGATAGCCATGCTCTTTAATCTTGTGTTTGGCTGTGTTTAATAAATTGCTCTAATATTTTGATGTTACTCTGCGTCTCGTGACCTTACCTCCATGTGGGTGCATCAAAACAGTATGAGGGCATGACTATGAAACCCAGGTTCAATAGTAGACTGAGAGAGCATTGCTTGTTTATATAAAACAGTAGCTGATGCAGTTCAGCATTTGAATATCCTCTGAGTTCCTCACGCTTGCTGTCATTTTGTGGAAAACTCTGATGAATGTAATCCACAACAAAATATGACGAGTGTGGTTTGAATGATAGTGTCAGGGATGATCTATTCAAACAAAACTTATGGCATGAGACAAGATGTTTGCAAATTTGACTGAAGGAATAGTCCCTCTGTCACAGTTAAAATAAAACAATTTAATCTCAATGTGTTTTTGTCAGGACTCACAGCTGAAATTCAGTGAAACAGCATAAAATGAAAAGAAGATCCAAACCTGAGTCGCATTTCTACATAAGTAAATAAAGAGTTAATATTTTCCAAGTGTGGTTGCCAGGTTAGGAAAGGTACAACTATCTCTTTTTCAGCTTTAGAGCAGTACTGCTATAAAATTACTGATTGTATTTCTGTATGTGTCCCAAACCTTAGTCACACTATCACAAGGTTAAGTTGTCCAAGAGCACAGACAGGGTGGTGAAGTTTTGAAATTCAGTGAATCAATACTAGTATCAGCTGAATTGACCACTGGGAATATCCTAGCTCGACGTCAGCCAACATTTCAGTGTATTGCATCACTTTAATGAATGACATCTCCCTGAAGTCTTACGCAACCATTGTATGTGTGTACGTGTGTGTGTGTGTGTGTGTGTGTGTGTGGTCACTGAGCGTTCAACTGTGTGAGAACACAGATCGGACTTCCTCTTCTGTCAGGGTGTGTGAGCTGATTGTAATCTGCTGCTGACTGCTGAGCTCATGAGCTCTAAGTTGATAAGTGTGATCGACTACTGCTGCAGAGGAATGTGAACTTTGGCTTTGAGGACATTTGACGGTTTGTACCTGGTATTTTATATCCTAGTGTGAGTTCAAATGAGTCTAATATCTGCCTCCAGGCCAGAATGATTTCTACTCGGCAGAGGAGAATCTATTAATGTCAGGTTACTTTACAAGACACCTGTTGGACCAAAACTGTTTTTAGTTTACTCAGAAACAATTACATTTGGTGTGAATACATTAAAAATGAACCTCAGATATGCACAAAACAAATGCAAGGTAATATATAAGTTTTTAAAAAAGACTTAAAACAAATGAAATAATGTAAAAGACATGAAATATATAACATAAATGACTGTTTTAAATAACTTGAAAAAGTTATAAAACCAGAAAAAGAGACTTAAAACAGATCTAAAATATCTATTAAAACCCTCGAAAACTATGTCAAATAGCTAGAAAGGGCTGCCAAATAATGAAAAGAAATTTAAAGTAACAAAAATGTCAGCCTACTTTTGGTTTTAGGGGAAAAAAAGAAGAGAGTTTATGTGGCTTAAAAAAGATTAAATGAAAATAATAGATTGAAGTGACTTTTTTCAAAAGTCATAACTTTGAAGACAAAAGAAAAAGTTGTGTGTCAAACTGCTATAAGAGATGTCAACTACTTAAAGGATGTTAAGCATCACGACAAACAACAACAAGGACAAAAAGGTGTGAGGGTGAATCAAAAGATATTGAAAATCATATGACTTAAAAGAGGTCAAGTTACTTCAACATGATGCAAAACAGCAAAAACAGACATACCAAGTTACTAAAATGTGTTAAAATGTTTTGAAAGAGTTGTAAGACACAAGAACTTTCTAGTATCCTGAGAGTGAAAAGGCCAGAAAGAGATTAAAAAAATGAGGCAGAAGAGGTGTAGGGAAAAAGGCTGTTATAAATGTATAAAAATGGACCTGAAGGCTAAAAGAGAATCAAATAAACCAAAAGAACAACGTATCCCTAAAATAGTCATAAATAAACTAATAAGAGATGCTAAATATGAAATAAAGACACAAACTAAACTGGAAAATACATTGGGAAAGAGGAAATGAAAAATCTGCTCAGAGTCAGTCAGATGCTGCTAGTGTGGTTTAGGTTGAACCCAAGCAGGCTCGTCTCCTCCATCATGACAGAAAAACCAGTCAGTCTCGTTCAGCCGCATCCCTCCTTCTTTTCTTTCACTCCTCTCCTCCTCTGCTTTCTCTTTCCTGTTACTGTGGCATTCCTCAGGCGTCTGATGTCACTCTGACTTTCTCTGAGGCAGTGGAGGGAAACTCAGACTGTCTGCTCACACACACAAACACACTAACACAAACACAAACTCTACTTTCAGACAGACTCCTGTGAGCTGCCTGGAGCTTTTTTAGCTTGTGAGAGTTTTTCTTTAGCCAGAGGAGACTGGAGCTTCTTTGGTTTGTTTCTTTTTTAGATCCATTTGAACACATCAGCACGTCTAATATACCTCAGCCTAGAGAGTTCAGACTGTCTGGTGCATTTATTAGAGCTTAAAATAGTTGATGTTTTAATATCACCTATTCCTCTTATCTCAGTGTTAATGTTTCCTGTGACTCTCGGTGTCTGTCTGTTTGAGGAGTATAGCTGTCTGATTATTTTGTCTTAACAATGTGAAATAAGAGGACTGGTGCCCCAGTTTACAAATCTATAGGATTACAATGTTGTTTGTGTTTTGGGCTTAGCTTAAGTGGGTGTGAAAAGGTGCTCAGGTATCAAACCAAGTCTCCACCTTTAATCCCTAGAAAGAGGACGAGTAAATGGGCAGGAAGAAAAGTAAAACACATGTATGAAGTCTGTTAGTGTTAACACGTTTTATCAGGTCCAAAATTAACAGGTTATCTTTTAGGTTGTGTGCTATTTTGTCCTTTTGGGACACCATGGTTGAGCTGCTGCATTGTTTTCCTGCCTCTTTTTGCTGCTGTAATAGTAAATAAGACACTCTCTGTGCGTCTTGACTGCCATTTTTCACTTTAAACTCAAAGACATCTCATTCAAAAATCAAACGTGATATGCATATCCTTGTGTCAAACTGAGTGGTAATGTCCCTAAAGCACTTTCGATATTAGCCGCACTTTGGAGCAGCTAATCAGACTGATGTCAGAAGGCAACACCACCTCAAAAGCTGAAGATCACTATTACAGAGTTTGAGAATCGCCTCAGATTTATAGATAAAATTGAACTCATAAAGTTAACTGCATGTTTTTTTAAATGGATGATAGCTGACTGCCAACATGGTGGTAGACTCAGGTCTGGTACTTCATGGACCAGTGTATTACAGTGTATTACTTCTTACCAGCTGCCAGCACCCTTCCTTTTCTTCTCCTTCTTACAGTTTCTCGTGTCAATTAAATAAAAGAATCTAATGTATATAGGCACAACATGATGCTCACTTCTCTTTTTTGCCAGTCAGTATTGTCAAAATACAAACTCACAAGTTTGTAAAGTGTTATTTATTTGATTCTCCAATGTAGACACTGACAAGAATTTTTTTTACATTGTTGATATAAATTTAACAAAACTGCAAAATACATAGGGATCAACTATCAAAATTCAGCAAACATTTGCGACCATGACTTTCCACTTTCACAGTACATTACACATTAAGTTTGAAAGGAACCCTGGAATAAGTCCTTAGCTCAAAAAAGTTAATGCACTAGTGGTTGTTTTTTCCTTCTAATATTTGTGGTGAAAATACAGAATAAGATGGTGCAAACAAAATTTAAAAAAAGAAAAAACAGTTTATGTTAAACACTAGAATAAAAGAAAATGAACCTAACCATGAATGTTTGGAAAGTTCGAATTACTACCCCGATAATTTTTAGAATAATTTTTAAAAAGTGGATTTAATGTTTTAAAAAATGTGAAATTTACATCAGAAAGTCTGCCAAGTCACTTCTATATACTTCTAAAATTAAAAACATTCAGTTGATGAGAAGTAGCAAATGTTTATGGAAGGACTACTATTTTAAACAAACTGCTCATGAACTCATTGACTCATGCTTTATCTCTTTTTTGGCCTCACTTTTTAAACTTGCTCTTACTGTTTGGTGTCAGGTCTGCAGTCTGTGTGTGTTTGTTCCCCATGCTGAGAGGGAATCTGAGAGCTGAACTGAAACTCAACACTATGAGGAGTTTCAGGTGGACTTTGTGTCCCTTTGTGCACTTTTGTTTTGGCGGTAGAAGAAGGAAGTGGTGGGAGAGGAGTCCTTCAACTGAGCTCGGTGTGACCTACACAGTGATGAGAAACAGGCATGGAAGTGAATCTTTTTATAGCTGTTAGGACGACACCTCATGATGATTGTGTAAAGTCCCTGTCATCACTTTGTCCCATGATGTATGAGGCGGGAAATTAAATAAATTCTGGAGTTACGTAAAGTAGAGATGCATTATCAACACAAGGAGGATGAGAAGGTCAAACAGCACCACAGGAATGACCCTGTTTTAGTTAAAATCAAGTGGATTTTCTGCATTAAACTCCTTCAAGAGTAAGGTATTTCAGTACAACAGATTTATGTGTCTAACCCAGATAAACACTGACATCTAACAGTCACTGAAGGGCTTCCTCAACCTTTATAAAGTTCATCTAAAATAAATCAGATCAGATATCATTGCAGGCTCCCTGCAGCACAGCCAATCGCTTCCTCATCTCTGCAGACTGGACCACACTGTGCCGTCTAAGAATAGTACCTCACATATCACAGGCCAATAATATTCTGGAGCGAAGTAGATGAGCAGATTGGGGAATTACCCAAACCCTCTGTATTATTTGCTGCCTCAGAAATCCTCCAACTAATATGGCTGGTTGTTTGTTCCTCTTTAATCGTGAACAATCATGGTTTTTGCTGAGTTTATGTCTCTGTTTGAGGTGACACATCCTCATACTTGCATATTCACACATTTAATACCTAAATTAACACACAGGTAAGTGTTTAAAACAGCTGCTGTTTTAACTTTAAATCCAAGTGTCACACTGCAAATCCTAACAACTCTGTGAGGTATTTAAACTTTTTTGGGAACGGACACCACCCTGTGAAGCCGAAACATTCAGAGCTCCCCCTACTGACTGGCAGTGGTATAGGTCATAAGCCATGGTTCTCTCATGATATCAGATAGGAGTTTGAGGCGTGTTTTAGTGCAGACTGACTGGTTAAAGAGGTTTTGCACAGCAGAGATACTGTAGCCTTGGGCCTAATCTCTGTGTTGGTTCACTTTCCAATATCTGTTGAAAAAAAAAAAAAATACATCTAACTAACTCAGAGCTATTGTACATCTGTAGTACATTCAGGGAGAATTTCTTGCCACTGGCTGTAAATAATTGAATTCCCCTTAGCTTACCTGGCTCCTCTCTGGGTTATTTCACTCAAGATCATATCTTGACTGTAATGAAAGCAGTGTCAGGACTGAATAGACAAGAAGCTGAGAAAATGGATTAAGATGTCAAATGCCGTGAGGTTGATTAATAGCGCGACATTATCAGTGCAGTTTTTTCTCAAGAAATGGACCATCATGAAACTTTAAATGAGGTTATGACACTTTATCATCACCTTAATTAAAGCATCCTGTAATGAGCTGTCACACTGCAGCAAAGGTTAGACTGTCTCTGGCAGCATAAAACTACACACTGTCTGAACGAATACACGAGTAAATGAAAGAGTGACACAGCTTTTGTTCAGTAAACCTTTCAATCCGAATGCATATAAAACCCTGGTGATTAAAAAAAACGGTCTAATCATCCAGATGATCCATGCTGGTTGACAGTCAGCAGCATACACGGTCTGTTTGTTTTTATTTATCTATCAGGCAGCTGCGATGGTTCATCCTCATGATCTTTCAGACACCTGCTCTGAAGGGCCACCCAATGGCACAGAGCTAATTATAACCTGCTGCAAAGGGCAGGCGGGTGTCATCATAAATACATGTTCCCACCACTGATGCTCTTATGCAACTGCACTTCCGACCAGTGATGAGCTCAATGGCAGCCCACTCAACTCTTTTTTAAAGGGACAGTACACCTGCAGGTGGAGGACTGTGAGACAATGCTGTTAAAAAAGGTTCACATGTAAAAAAAATTGAACTGATTGCGTTTTTTTTTATTTTTATTTTTTTACTTTTTGCTCTTTCAGCAGTACGTTTCACTGTTTATTTTGAATGTAGTATGATGGAAATGAACCACTCAGACAAATTCCCCTCACTGTATGCAAAACAGGTGATAGAGTGAGGCCTTCACTGACTCTCTGTTTGCAGCAGCTTTCTATCCACTTTCTAAAGCACACATCATGCTTGCACTGTATCAGTTGAAAACAGCCTCTGTCCCTTTACAGTCAATGACATTGAGATCCAACATATCATTACATCTCAGCATCAGAAAGTGGGCACTAGCAGGCCTGGCTGATTAGCCTCTATTCAAGTAGAGTAAGATAGATGTCTAAAGTTTGTATTGAATCACTGTGGGTGTTTACTTAAGTATGGGCGTCCCGATACAACTTTTTTACTTCCGATACAATACCAATATTGTAGCCCTCAATATCAGCCGATACCGATATTGATCCGATATTGGCACAAACTTGTGCTTAACAAGTTTTGCACTCAGCTGCAACGTCTTTTTCGGACTTTAACAAAAATACTGCCACACAGCCAACATCACTCCTACTCCTTTCTACTTTGTTTGTATCTTAGTACACACTGTTGTTGTGATATCCCGGGCTCTGCATGCTGAATCTGGGTGATGCTAGCTAGAGGTCCCGGAGTGGAGTCTGGAATAGACTGCTTGTATCAGAGTGCTAATATGGGAGATTTTAGATGCAGGCCGATATAATCCAATATTTGTTTTTGGCTGATATCAGACCAATATCTGATATCATTATCGTATTGGGACAGCCCTATACTTAAGTTTACATTTTGCACTTGAATATTGTTCATGCAGTATGTTTGGTGAATTGAACTTTCAGTAGGAGCAGATAGAGGAGGAAATCTTGTGTAATTTTCAATGGAACCAAGGCAGCAAAATACTTGTTTGCTGTTTTTACTTCATGGTGCAAGTTTAGATTAGTGGTGGTGACTACGTAACATTCACTCTGAGGTTACACTAAAACATGATGGGGAAGTCCTTCTATTTCTGGCAGTCCCAGTAGGGGTACAACTCTGCAAACCAACAAGTTGTAAACTCTGACCCTTTTCATATTTATTTCTTCAGTACAATGCCGAGATGATGTAACTAAGAGAAGTTTGCTGTCTACAAGCATTTTATAGCAGAAAAATCAATAAAACACATTTTTCTTTTTTTGTACTAATAATTACAAACACAGAAAGCAGAAAATAAAAAAAATATTGTGTGTCTTTTTTAAAGAACAAATACAAACACTTGGTTTCCAATCATCAGTTTTTGCAGTAAGGCACTGCAGGGCTTTCATGCCGTTGTGACCGTTACATTTTTTGAGTCAGACACAGTTCTTATTCTCAAATCAAGCACACTCAATCAGCCTTTGCCAGGTACATTTGCACAAACCCTAAAATTAGCTTCAATTAAATCCTAATTAGCCCAGCTTCATGTAGCCAGGCCTGACAGGACTTTTCAGACCGGGAGAGAAAAGCTGCATCAACTCCATTTTCTCTAGTTTGACTTCCTCCCATTCATCAGTCTGACACTTTGGTGCCTTCGGCTCGAGCTCTGTTTCTGAGTAGGTTTGGTTCAGACAAATGAACGAGCTCCTCAGACAGAGTCAGCCTGGAGAAAGCAGACAGAGAGGAGCTCTGCCATTCCCAGGACTTCTCCTCTCTGTGTCTGTGCCTGTTTTTTTTTTTTCCTCCAGGAGTTTCCCACTTGTCCACATTCATGTTCTGCTGCACGTCTATTAGTATGCTAATGACAGCCTGGGAGCGTGTGTGTGAATGAGTGTGCGAGAAGGAGAGGAAAGGATGGAGAGAAGATGAGGAGCAGAGAGGAAGAATGGCAGAGAGAAAGCTTGTCTTCCTGTGAAATTGCCTTTGTGCATCAGATGAATGGAGGGGTGGGGGAGGCTCTTTCAGCCCGCCGCCATGCTGTGCTGACAAGTGAGCATTCCTGGAGAAAGCACGAGAAAGTAGGAGACCTCCCCGTCCACGCCCCTTCAAAGTGATGCTTTTCACTGACATGGACCCATGAGGGACTGTTGTGTGACTGTGAACTTGGGGTGCAGGCTTTGGATGAGGGATCACATTGTGGTATTAAATCCAGGGGGCAAGAGAGAGGGCAAGCTTTTCATACAGACTTCTCCCTATAAATCTAAACGACAGGATCGTCACAGGATCTCAGTGAAGAATAATTCTGCTTTATTAGATTGGAGATTCGTCATGAAATTTTTTATCTCTCTGATTAAATTTGAGCAGAGGAATGTCGACTTTGTGAGTTTGAGTTAACCAGTCACATGAAGAGGGCTGTTTTAGTTAAATTTTTGTGCATGAAACAGAGAGGACAAGGAGAGTGGAGGCTAAAAAAAAGAGGATGATATGCATGAAGGATTCGCAGCCAGACTTAAACTTTGATGCAACAAAGGAGCCTGAAAATTCACAGGGGATACACAAGATTTGTTTCTAGATACAATCAAGTTATCCCCTAAACTTCTAAACCTGCATTTATTTACCACATCTAGTTTAATTTTATGTCATCATACCCTATCAGATAGTGTTTTCAGACACTCTCCCTAGACTCTTGGTAAGGTGTTTGTGCACCACACTCCACTGCTCCATAATCATCTGGGCGGGACTGCAGGGATGAGCACTAATCTTTTAAAGAGGTGTTGTTGACTCATATGTTGGTGTAACTCTAAAATCAAGCTCTGAGACAATCTCTTGTTTTGTTTGGAATAATGTGTCACTGTGAAACAGATAACAATAGTTTGAAAACCTCACAATGACCTCACTCTAATCTGAGCATGTTACAAATGAAGACTGAGCGTCTATTTAGTTTTCTGTGATTGTAGTCTTTCCTGCATAAATGCCAATTAAAGCCACAGAAAATGTGTGTATCTTCTTTCAGTGAACACAGAATTACATTGATAGTCGGAATGGACTGATTTGTGAATAAAAAGTCAAAAATACAAAAATATAACAAGAAAATTAGTCATTCAAATGTGGAAAGTTCGTCTTTTAAGACATTGCTCATGTTTTGATTTGCTGCGCAGACATAATACAGTTTTCCCAGGGCTGAATTGCTGCACAGTGAGGCATCTTACATCCTTACTATCTTTGCAGACAGTGGCACGTGTGAAACAGCAACCAGGAGTCAACAGGTAAACTGGTAAATAAACAACTTAGGTGAGACAATTTGCATCCTTGCTGTTCCTGCTGAGTGTTGCATGTGCAAAACAGTGACGGAACGCAACGGGTAAACAAAACAGCAACAACGTAGTGGATGCTACAACACTGCATTGTAAAACTTCCAAAGTACCACCAAACAGGAGCAAACTCGCACCATCAAACTACCAGAAAAAAAATCTCACGATGATGTCCACAATCCCGTGCTCACAGCACCTCCCTTTTGGCCATATTTGTAAACAGAGCAGTCGACACACCTCTTTATACCATCAGACAACAAACTGAAACTTTACCTCCTGGGGACACCAGTTTCACCAAGCGGTTAAGTTGCACACCTTGTGCACAGAAAGTCCTCAAGCAGGTAAGCCAGGTTTAGATTCCAACCTGTGGCCCCTTTCCCATGTGTCATCCCCCTCTCTGTCTCAGTTTCTATCTCATACTGTTCAGTTATATAAAGCAGCAAAAAAACCAATAAATTAAACTTTAAACAAAAAAAGTCAAAAAACACCAATGAATAAATCAGCAATGATGAAAATGAAAAGTAACAACAGAAACAGTGTTTTAAAGACATTATTAGACATTCCTTTAATGTTTCAATCATGTCATTTAACATGAGGGGGTGGGCTTTATGACTTACACTGCAGCCAATCTATGGGAGCCATTTAAAATGACTGGCAGCAGTGGCTACCCAACAATTACTGTAAAATCAAGGCTAAAAAGTCTAATTCATGTAACATACAAAAACTTATAAAAGATTTCAGTGAGGTATCTGCTGAAAAATAAAACTATTTTTACAGATTTTTTTTACACTATTATGATAAAACTCCTCTTGTAAAATGAATTGCAAAAAGTTCTGTAGAAAAATACTGTTATTTTACAGACTTTACCTAAATTATTAAATCCAAACAAAGTTAGGTGAAATTGCAAAGTGATCTGTTAAAAGATAACTATTACTCTACAGATTTTCCTTTTTTTTTTAAATAATCAAACACCTTCAATAAATGAACAATGCCAAAAGTTCTGCAGAAAAATACTGTTATATCAAAGGTCTTTTTTTAATAAATTACATTCAAACATCCTTAATAAAGTGACAAAGAAATGATGAAAAACTAATCTGAAACTTTTAAACATTAACTAAATAATAACACACATAACCAAAGTAGCATTTGTGCACAATATCCGGCCATGTGTACCCCAAGTGGTTTGCACCTGGGGTGTAGTGGAGCCCATCTATGGAGGACCTTTCCAGTTTCCATGGAGGCCTCTATTGGCTGATGGGCTCCATACTGGGTGTGTAATGCATGGATGTTACCCACCTGGGACCCTAACTAAACAGCACGCCCATTTCCAGCTCATTAATTTTCCTGTGGGCTGCACATGTGGCCAAAATACCAAATCATCTCCATTTCTATTCATGATTTATTGCCTTTAAAAGAGACAGATGTTCCAGATCAATATTTCAGTTTTGATTTTGGTTAGCTTTGCCTCAGAGCAGCTATTACATCTTGTTTTGACCTGCAGCTGCATTAACTCATATCCTTAATGTGTTTGAGCAAGATGAAATATTTCTCAAGTCATTTCAGCTGATTACGCAGGTATCTTTGTTTTGGCATGTCACAGTTAGCTCACTCAGCGCAGACAGACAGACAGACAGGGTGTGTTTTCACCACCTCACCAGTCAAATATTCTGAGGTGGAAAGGGCTTACTTTGTGTGTGTTCTGTGTTTTCCTCTCTAGCCGCACACGTCCCGTCATTTTCTCTAATGTGTTTCTCCCTCTGGTGCACTGCGTCCTGAACTTTATCTCTCCCTTTATTGTCTGTCCACAGCTCTTCCTGCGTATTCCCCAGGTGAGGCTGCTCCATTATAGGCTTGCGCAGATGTCCTTTATGTGCCAGTGTTCAGGAATAGGCCTGTCTGTGTTTCTTAATTGGCCATTAGGGACTGAGGACAAGAGGCAGCTGCTGATCTGAGAGCAGGAGGGCCATGCTGCTGTCTGTCAGGGCCTCTGAAGGCTCTGACACTGTTACTACAGTGTGTTTTTGGACCAGTGTCTCATGTATGTGAGCGGAAATTAGTGTGGATGTGACAAGGTTAACGGTACTGCATGAATAGTTTGAAAGAAATCATTTAGCTCATGGTCTGTCATATGGTTTCAAACTAGGACTGCAGTTATCAGTTGAGTAATCTTTTGATTATTTTGGTGATTAAAGGTCCTGCGAGGAACTTTCAGTTTGTGTAAGTTTAGGCGCCCCCTGTGGACAAAGCAGTATTTGAATCTCTTCTTCTCGACATGTCAGATTTAGGTACCCTTTTTATTTATTGTGTTTTTTACATAGCAATCCTTAAATTTTCCTCTTCCACAGATTGTCCCTCAGAGTCTGTGATTGGCCCAGCAACAGTCTGTTCTCCATAGCAACCATCCTCCTCTGAGAAATAACAGACCCTTACTATGAACTATTTCTATGTAATGACCTATCACATATCACAGCCATGTAATAGTAACATTTCAGACTTCATACGTGACATTTAAAACTGCAGATAAGGCTGTCATACAGGTTTTCAGCCAAAGCTGCAACAGGAAGTGATATTTGGGTAAACCGCAGCCAAGTGTGTCTCGCTTCCTGTTGTGCATGTCTTAAGGAGAAACAATGTGCTCGTGTAACACAGAATTCTTCTTGATCACTTCCTGCTTATGTGAACAGCAGAGAAGTGGCCATTATCTGTCTCTTAGAGCCCAGCTGTATCAGACCTGGACCCTAATCTCTTTTCAGGTTTAGAGATGAAAATAAGAAACATTGATCTCTTTATATTTCCATCTCTAAATCATTTTGGTGTCATGTTCTCCTCCTGAGTGGCTCACACCTCCTTCCATCCATCTTATTTTGGCCACACGTGTGCCCAGCTTGTTTTCATGCATGACTCAGACACTCTGTTTAATGGAGCTAAGTATATTCCTGCAGTTTACCAATGAGTCAGTGCCTGTCATCAAACCAAAAAAGGTTATCATCAGGAACAGAAACAGCTTTGGAGCAGGTGCATCCCCCTGTAAAAATGGGTGGTTAAATTTAATCGAACTGACATCCACTGATCCAATCCAACAGATTTGTTTGGGTAAACCTTAAAGAGCTTGGAAAAACTGTAAGAGCTTTTTTATACACAAAGAACAGATTTTCAGCCAACTTGAAAGATCAATAATGAATCTCCATTTAGCTCTCCACTGGTCTCCTGCTCCTGTGAGTCTGAGATGTTTCTGTCTGCCTTTGGTTTATTAGAGGGCATGGGAGCCAGAAGCAGACAACAACACATCAATGGAGGTTAAATTTGAAAACATGACCTTGCAGGAGCTTTCAGTGACTGTGTTAACCTAACAGGCAGTCATTCGATTCATAGTAAGTATTTGTTGTAGATCAGTGCAGCGTTTACTGAGCTGGAGCCTATTGTTAGCTGAGGTAGTTAAGAAGCATTGACTATACTAAACATAATGATGCAACCTACTGAAGTCTGATGAAGCATTATAAATGAGATTGGCACGTGAAAAAGAGGAGTTGAAAACAGCTAAAGGAACAGTGAAAAGTATGAAAGTTAGATTAATCAGTCACCTGAGTCGTAAAAACTCTGACATGAGTCAATGTCTGTATCTCTTAGAGGGCTGCTATGGCTAGCTCGCTAGCAGCTGCGTCTGTCTATCCTCTTTTTCCTCACATGTAGCGCCCAAAATAAAGGAACACTTGTAAGGTCATTGTAGGGCTGGGTGATATGACCTCAAATCAATATCACAATATATTGATCAGTTCACCTCAATAACGATAAATGGACGATAACTACTCCGCAAGCTGCTCACCCCCTCCCACATTAACTTTGTCTACTAGCCGCCGCTCCAGCCACTCCAACTTTTGAACCGTCCTCCATCTGCTCACCTGTCTTTCCCTCTTTGTTACGGACTGGATGGGGTGGAGTCATGTCACTGACATAGGACAGCATCTTAAAGGGCCTACCTACAAACATCCAAAACCAACTTTTATTTATTTATTTTTTTGACACAGAATATTTCAAGAAGGGCAAAATGATGTTGTTTATTGTCGTAAATTTCGGTATCTGTAAATTTTCGGTTTATCACCTAGCCCTAGGTCATTGTACTATCTTGTGCTTCTTTTTACCATGTCGGCAGTATTTCATCATTCAAAAAGACTGTTATGGTCAATAGCAACAGCCCCTGTCCCTTATTATGAATGCCATGACCCTTCACCTTATTCAAATTAGAGTAGTATAAAAAATTCACCCTCGGCACATTGTGCATGAATGAAGAACTCTGGTGTTTGTACAAGTTTGAAATCACATTTATTTCTGTCATAACATTAATGGACTTTTTCATGCACCAACAGGCTGGTGCAGTGACTGTGCACAGCTTCCTGCAGTCTTGCAATCATAGTTTTGCTGCAAGGTGTTGTGCCATCTTTCCCTCACTGACAGAGAACAAAAGTTCAGATCCCTACCTGGCAACTAAAGACAGACACTGTGCTGAGGTATGAAGCAAATAAATAAAACAAAATGAAAAGGTCAAAGTATGTAGCAGAATCTAAAACTGTCTCCACTCATACTAGGTATCAGCTGTTTTTATGGCGACTAACAGACTCTCTGCTTCACCTTAGACTAACCACATCCTTATTTCACTTCTTTGAAGGCGTACTGCAATCCTCAGTGAGAAAAAAATATATGCCTGTGAAATGAAAGGTCAGTCAAGCTGCATCTGCACACTCTCTATATATTGCCACAGGCAGCAGAAATTTGCATGATATAGTTGTGAGTGTATTAATCAAAATGTCTCTTCATAAATAAACATTGCATGAATAATACATCCTGTGTGCCTAGAAATGCAGCTGAGCTCATGTGGCATGGAAACACTGCGGTTAGATCAACATGGAAGCATGCAAATGCACCATTTTGCACACAGTCGAAGTCAGTGTGTCATATCTGTTATTCAAATGCTCACTGGAAACTACACCTCTGTATTTCTCAGGATAAAAAACGTGGTACTGTGTATTTTTCAGTGACTGTAACAGGTCATCTGAATCCCAGAATAGACTTTTATTCACTAAAATTGGAGCAGAAGAGACTCAAACAAAAACAGTCTATTAATAGTTTTGTTTTTAGCAGTTTTGGAGAAGTATTCTTGTCAGATATCTGCTGAGAAACCACGTATTGTCTTCTAGTCTAGTCTGTCTCCGTGTAGCTTTTTGTTTGTTTATTTGCTGCACAGTCATTGCACGTGCTTTGCATTTTCCACCTATGTTATCTCACTCCCCAGAGGAGCAGCGCATGAATGCAACATTGTCTTCCTGTCTGCTGACAGTGAGCCAGAGTGAGTTATATTCTGCGTAACAGCCAGGAGACAGCGAGAAAAATCCAACTGTAGCAGGAACTAATGGGCAAAGGAAGGTATGAAAGGTGGTTTATCAGCTGTCTCAAAGCACAGTGCTGTGTCCGCAGACAGAGGAGGTCATCTTGGTTGATTTATATAACCTCACTGTTAGGTCTCATGTTAGTGATTCAGCTCCACACTGCTCTGTGTCTCAGTGTCACATTGTTAACAGGCTGAGGTTTTCCATCAGAGACTGTTTATAGAGACAGGAAAGTCTGTTTCCCCTCAGCTGTGATATCAGTGACCTCAAAGAAAATACATTTGACATTTATATGTCATATTACTGTCAGAAGGGTGTGTATGAATGTGTATGAGACAACCACCAGCCAATTCAGTCAGCTCTTTGTAACTGTTTTAGAGTAAAGGCTTTTAGGATTTAGGCATCAAGAAATTAAAACAGGCTGTAATACGCAAACTGTTGTTGACCACTAGTTTTAGCTCTTAAATAAAATGAACCAAATAACTTTTTAACATGCTAACATATGACATATGCAGCCCTACATTTCACCAAATAAACATGATGATAAAGAAATGTAATGTACCGGTTTGAAAACAACCATGACAGCCAGAGACCTTCAGTCTTTAGTTTGAGGACTTTCTGTTCAGTCAGTCATCCATTCCTCTCTATCTTCTCCTCCTCTTGACCTCATTCAGAAAGCAAGGGTTGTCAGGGGGGTGTCATCACCATGGCAACAGTCCAGACTCAATCAAGCATCAGTGAGTTTTCTCCTCTCCTCCTCCTCCTCCTCCTCATTTTATTCCTAATAAAAGAAGTAGAAAGTTAGTTCATTTGTCCCTCCTTCAGAGCGGCTCGGACACTAAGATGAAGAGGAGCCTCCCTGGATCACAGATTTTCTTGTGTTTTTAGGGCGTGGAAAACTCATCTCATTTTTCCCTTACATTCATTTTTGTTTGCATTCATTAAAACATTTGGGAATTTAGACAGCTGTTGGACTTCTTTAGAGGGTTTAGCAAGTGAATAACTTTTAAGTAAAGATAAAGAGAGAAAAAAAGCATGTTCTTCATCAGGATCAACTCTTTTTGGCCTCAAAATCTCCATCTAATTTGCTTTGAGACACTTTTATTTTATTAACATTATGGATCATTAACATTATCAACATCTCAATTTGATTTGAGCAGGGGTCTCTCTCACTTTAACTTGTGCTTAATTTGAAAATTCTCCCGATTGTCTCTCTATTTCAACATGATACTAATCAAAGGAGCACTCCTCAACCTCTAGGTGGGATATGTGTCACAAGATCTGGCAACCCTGGCAATGACAGGCATGCACAAACCACTAATTTTCCAGGATGCAGAAAACATAAAAAAAAATAAAAATAAAAAAAGCATGCACCACAGAATAGGGTTATTATTAAAACTTGTGGGTCACCAGTTCAAGTCCTGGTATGGGCAACATTATGGGAGCTTGGATCGATGGCTTAAGAGTTGCCAGATTATACCTTTGGTGCCCTTAAGCGAGACTCAGGGCCTCAGGGTGTTTGGGGACAGGTTAGCTTAAATGAATTTCCTCTCAGCGATCAATAAAGTACGCCTTTGTCTTCTTAATGATAGCATAAATTATTACAAACTGCCTAATTACCATGTAAACTATCAGATTTTGTCTCTTTAGATTAAATTAGTGCCTGAGGTCACTTTGCCGCCGTTCTCCTTTCATAGTTATCAATGAACACTTGCTGTCTTTTATTCCACCTCCTGTGTGTGTGTCTCTCTGCTGTTCCTTGTTAGTTCTTGATGACCGTCTGAGCACCCTGAACATCCCGGCCTTCATTTGTAACTATGTGCTCCTGGATTTGTCTGAACCTCTCTGTCAGCTCATTGTAAGGAGCTAATAAGCTTAGGAGTCAACTGAATAATGATCACGTGCTGTAAGTCACGAGAGCAGCGTGTAGATGTGTGTTAGTGCTGGCAGCTGTGTGTATGTGGTGTTAAGTGGTCAGTAACTATTAGCTCTTTGTGGCTCATTAGCATTCAGAGCTTCATCCCATCATCTCCTTCTTTTGCTCCTCTGCGGCCGCATCCACACAAAGGTACCCTTCATGGCTTGAACACAAGCAGCAATAAAAGAGAGGTCAAGCTTCAATCATGTTTGGAAAAGGATTTTTCCTGACAGTACTAGGTCTGTCAAAAACACAGGGTTCATATTATAATATGGGTATGAGTGGATGTGGTTTCTACTATTTTGAGCCTTAAGTTTAAAACATCTCTGCTCCTATCAATTGTTCTTTTGTTTTATTTTATTTTTATTTATTTATTTATTTATTTTTTGAGTCAAAAGAGACTGTATGTGGGAAAGAGGTGCAACACTTGGATACTGGATGACAGACTGCTCAATGATTTGGGAGTCCCAGGTAAACCCTCCCCCCAAAGCAAACTCTGCTTTTTGGTCTATCTCACTCTAAATGAGAGCATCATTTATGAATGAAAAACATCTTGTAGTGAAAAAACATTATACTGATGATCTGGAATAGCTTTTCAGGGCTGATACAGATGCAGACACTAATACTGACCATTAGTAATCCATAAGACTTGTAACAGAAACTAGGAGCTGATGTGCATCAACTATGAAAATCGGAAACATTTGGAATCAAAACCACGGCGAAATTTTCTTTCAATGTTTTTAATACTTGTTTTATCAAACGTGAGACTCTCTACATAATGAACAGGAGTAAACAGTTGACCAGTTACATTTAAAAGTACAGTTAACGTGAATCCTGGTATTCAATCTGCAGCTTAACCCCTTATAGGGACATGGATCATGAGTTTTATGTGGAAAAAGGCAGGCTATCAGCTATAAGCCAGGGCATGTCAATATTTTGAATGTAATATATGCAAGTATGGAAAACAAGTGAGTTCACAATGACCACACACAACCATCCATATTTTCTATACAGCTGAGGCTACGTCAGTATCCCAATGAACTTCATCACAGACCATCTCTGTGCAGTTTGCTCCAGTTTTTCATTTTTATCATGACTGTGATTTTTACTGTCAACATCTCCACTCCAATCAGAGCAGCTACATGAGCCCTCGGCCATAACACTGTCTGATTGGCATAACATCAATGGATGGTGCAACAGAAATGAGTTGTAAGTGAAGCTGGTTAACTGTTGATATGATGTTGCATGTTTCCGATTTTATTTAACTTTTTTAAAGATATTTCAGCTGACTTTTGTCCTACAGTTTTTGATAATCTGAATTTTGACAGAAAGTTTCTAATTTTCACTCTTCATGGATTCCATATATTCTTTGTTGGTCTTAATATTCGTATCAGCATCATATCAGTATCTATGTTGGCCCGACAAAATATCTAATATCAGTCAACCCTTAATTGTTTTGTGTGTTCAGAATTTTTTGCAAATATCTTTGACCTCTTTGGTTTTTTTTTTGTCTTGTTGTAGAGTGTGAGAGGTCAGCTCTGGAGCCTCAAAGCTTTTTACAGCACAGTTACATGTAATTAAATAAATGAATGTTTGAATTTGAGAAAAAAAATAAATAAATTGAATAACACTAAAAAATATAAAAAAACAGGGTGTCACTTGCTTAGCAGTCTATGAGAGGATACAGAGGTTATGCCTTTTTAAAGTCAAAACCAAAAAAAACTTGAGAAAAAAAAGAGAAACAACACTGCTGAATTTAAGTGACTAATTTTTGTGACTGAAAAAATTTGGTTTGGTATAATAATTGCCTTGGGGGACTTTTGGGTTTCTGGTCAACCATCTGAGATAATAACAGTTGAAAAAAGATTAGAAACATCAGGGTTAAACAAAATTGAAAATATATTTCTATGATTGTACCAGGTGTTTAACTTTGTCGTCTTATTCTGACACCTTTCCTTCACCACGTCTTTGACTGTAACTCACCAAGGCCAAACTCTGTCACCAGATCATTAGGAGCAGTCACTGCACTGTTACTATGGAACAAAGAATCACTTACCCATACATTATTGAAGACTGCAGGCAGTCTCAGTAGGTGTTGTTCACTGCAGCTTTCATTGCCATGAGAGCAGTCTTGTGGTCGTTCAAACACAACCAGGGTCTTTAGATTTCTCCCTCTCTGAAGCAGCTTCAAATGTGCTGACGTTTATCCTGTTGTTCTTATTTATAACTTGAGATGCTTAAAGTGAAGATGGCATGAGTCCAATTCCCAATTTATGTGAATGAGCTTAGCTGCCCTTTGAATCACCTTTAAGTGGCAATCAGAAGAACAAAAGCATGAAGTGCGTGTGGACAGTCTTTTCAGATCGACCTTTACCTGACAAAGGCAGTGATGATAAAACGCGGATGTAAGCTGAAAGGTCTGAGGGAGACAGCTCGCTCCTTTGCCTGTCATGTTTTTTAATCTCTGTTGTGTGTGTGGCCGAGCTGTGAGGGGAAGTGTGCTGATTAGGGTGCTTTGTGCACATGTGTGTCAGGGTGATAAGAAAGGAGGGGTAGTAGTTCAGCTCTGTACTTAATTAGACCCTGGAGGACCACAGTGTGTGCAGGTGGAGGTCTGATCCCCCACTGAGACACTCACATTTACCCTAAAGCATTAGGTGTGTGGAAAGAGCCTCAGTAGGTCAGTGTCAGCTATAGGAAGTGTTTTTCTCTGCTTCAAGTCAAGGGTAGATGGATTGGTCAGGTTACAGTAAGAGCGCCCTCTACTGGGTCATATGGCAGGCTACTCTAGGCAGCCTGATGCACAGGTTTACTGCGTTACGATGAGTTTGAACAGCTTATTATAGTTTGACCCAAGAGTTTAAATGAAGGTTTATATTTTGGACAAAACGTGACAGCTCTATTGTGGTGCTGTAAATAATTTGCTCATGTCAGCTTTGCTTTTTGTACTCACTCTCTCCCTCTGCTTTACTTACACACACTGATCCTTCTGCCTCCTTATCTGCTCTGGAGGCTTTGTGATTAAAAAACTGAGCTCCACAATTGTGCACATTTTTCAGCAGATTAGAAAAGTCTGCTTTAGACACAGAACTATTGAGATGATGATGTTCAGGCTCTCTGTTGTAGTCCACTGTAGTTCATTATGCTGTTAAAATATGCTTTTACTGTGTTAGGTTAGATAAGCACAGTTTCATATTGTCCCATATAGAAGTGGATATGCTGTAGAAAAAGTTAGGCACTGTGTGACTTATAGCTGTGTATTTCTTCTGTCTTGTTTTCAGATTTTGCCTCCATAATCTGGCAGAAAAAAAGGGCATAAAAGGGTGTGGTGAAAATTTTCCAAAATCATGAGACTCTAATTCCCATTATCATGTGACCTCTGTGACTCTGCAAATACCCAATGTATTTGCAGAGTTTCTTGATTTGCAGAGGATTAAGATCAAAAATCAAATAAAAAATTACAAGTTGCCCAAATCTAATAAAAGTCCTGGGTCTTAACTCTATATAACATGATCATTTAAAAAAAACAAAGCTGTAGCTTGTCCTCCTTTTCCTCATACCAATCTTGAAATCTCTTTTTGATAGAGTTAAACTTGATGTGCAAATTTCCATTTAAGTGTAGCATGAATATTTCAGAGCTTCTGATGGTCCTCACAGTGTGTTGTGCTGAAGAAGCAGCACTTAAATGCATGCATGCCATCAACATGTGCTTTTAGTGCATGCATTAGGAACCTCATGGTCAGAAGACACCCCGCTGGTTAATGTTCATCTCCATAGAAGCCGACAAACCACTCTAGTGCAGAGGTTAATGGCAGCACTTTAACACATTCAAGAAGGCTAAACTCCTCACAACTCCAGGGCATTAGCTGAAAAGGTAAGCCCGCAAAATGAGACTAATGCTGGTCATCATTCATAGTTTTGATGTGCACTAATGGACCTGAAGCTGCTGCACAGACAGTACAGACCTTGAAACCTGTAGGTTTATTTGATCTTACCTGCCATTGTGCTAAATGGAAATATTTCATTCTTGTTGAGCTGGACAATAAAGGTAAAATATAGCTTATTTTTTGCAATTATCACAACAATTACTGGGATTTTAAATATGAGTGTTATACCTTATTCCTCATTTATTGGTCTGCATTGTTTAGCTGCATATTTGTGGGTTATGTATGACAAAGTTATGACTGACTTTTTAATTAATGTAGAAGCTTATACACTGAGCAGCTCTGCAGAGTTTCTGAATAAAGATAGCTTGCTGGAGCAGCCTCTGTGCATTGCTACCAACTTGCACCTAACTGTAGATAAGATTGTTGTAATCTCAGTGATGCCACTCATGAGTTTCTGTAGAGACATCCCGAGCCTTTGCCATGGCAGGCACCAGTGTTGGTAATGCTGACTCAGCCTGACTAAAGAGTGAAAATGTTTTTCAGGCTCCTGGTAAATGACTAAGACACACTCACCTGTCCATCAACCCAGCCCCTAATTGTGCAGATTTATGTGTAATTACACTCTAGGGCTGGTCGATAAACCAAAAATTTACCAATACCAAAATTTACGACAATTGCAGACATCATTTTGCCCATATCAGTATATTGGGTGTCAAAAAATAATAATAAATAAAATTTGGTTTTAGATGTGTGTATGTAGGCTATGGTCTTATGACGCTGTCCTATGTCAGAGATGTGACTCCACCCAGTCCGTAACAAAGAGGGAAAGACAGGTGAGGAGATGGAGGACGGTTCAGAAGTTGTAGCGGCTGGAGCGGCGGCTGAAGTAGACGAAGTGAATGTGGGAGGGGGTGGGCGTCTTGTGGAGTAGTTATCGTCCATTTACCGTTATCGAGGTGAACTGATCAATATATCGTGATATTGATTTGAGGCCATATCGCCCAGACCTATTTCAACCCTTTAAAATGTCGAAACAGGGCCAATGGAGTCATTTTCTACCCTAAAATTGTTTTCTGAACCAGGTAGTATACGTCTGATTTTGCTGCAAAAAAATCACCTTTTTAACGTAAGTGCTAATGGGATTTTCTTGACATTTTGAGCCAGCCTCAAGTGGACACTTGAAGAACTGCAGCATTTTACACTTCCACATTTGCTTTATTTTCAACACCAGAAATTAATGTATGGCCACGGGATCTATGTGACACAGCCTACTTTTAATAAACATGCATCTTGTATATTCACTGCATCTCAGCAGACCAACTTCCTGCTTCATAACTTCATTAAATAGCTCACAAACTGGATCTTTACATTGACTGTGAGTTCTGGTGTAACAGCAGGGGGTCGTGGTTCAGCTTTCGCTTCAGCGGCAGGAGAAAGGCAAACATGTCCATGTTCATCCATCACCACCGTCAAGGTTTCCATTTACATGCTAATTTCAGTCTGGGAATGTATGCCAGGCACACAATAAGGGCAAATTAGTCAGCAGGAAGCTTGTTTTCCCTGATTTACATCCAGGAGGAGCGGTATACTCAGATGAGAATGTATAGCTTCCATGTTTGCTTCTCTGTTTGCCCCTCATCTCTTTGTAACTGCTTTAAGCTAAATTTAATTTGGGATAATCAGCAGAAAGATGAGCCAGGCCTGTCTCCCCTCAAGCGTCTGCTCCTCTGTACTAAAAGTAATGTGTACAAGAGCTTTATTTTACATGTACCACATCATAAACTTGATTTATATCCAAGTCTAAAGCCATTTCAACACTATAATCAGGATATTATTTCATTTTTTAGACATTCTGTACATCAATTCATGAGAACACCTGAGCACTATTCAGTTTTTCTGTCAAGCAGATGACACAGAGCAGTGCTGAGTACATTGCATCTTTACTATGTCTTTGTTCATATTCGTTTGAGTGTGTGTGAGTGTTTGTGTGTGTGTGTGTATCTAGGAGATCTTCCATCTCCACAGGCTAAACAGAATAAGCTAATTACTCTCCCAGTGCTCAGTTGTAGAGCGTACTGGTCCCACTAGCATCCCCTTTGTCTGGTTGCAGAGCTGTGCAGTTCAAAACTATGCATAATACTCACAAACATACAAGCGTACACAAACAAACACACACGTGCATACTGGCCCAGGAGCCACAGACTGTTTTCTGAAGCAGACAATCCAACAGCTGAGATCCATGCATGTCTACTCATATCACAGTAATAAGATTATTGTGATGACTTCAAAATAAAACACATTTATCTGAGGTGTGGAAAGGCAAAACAAGAGATTAGCAACACATCACTTTATAAAATTTACTAGTACGTACAAGCAATTAACTCACGCATCGTGATCCCTTAATTAATGATGTTCAGACTTATGATTTATCACCAGCCCAGTGGAGAAGACATCCACTCATAAAGTAATCCTTTATCATTTTTCATGTGATTGGGTTGCTTTATACCCTGCATTGTAAATTGTGCTTTTATTTTGAAACATCAGCTTCTCATGCGCTCAAGGAGCTCTCAACATTGTTCTTGGAATAACAACAAAACTTGAACTGTCAGTTATTAAAAAGTCCTGAATCATCCGTCAACAAAGACTGGTTTGTCCATAGGGGGAACCAAAAATGACTCGAACTGAAGGTTCCTTACAGGAGCTTTAATTTCTTTAAGATCACATTGAGAATATTCCATTCAAGGTGCAGCTGTGCATAAAGTCATCTACAAAGCACTAAAAGCACTTTGAAAGGGAATGATGAACTGCATGCAACTAAATCAGCAACACTCTCAGGACCACGTGCAAACTGTCAGAAGTAGATTGCACTCTTTCTGCTCATGTATTGGCCATGTAATTTATCTGTACAACATAAACATTGTCATTAGGCCATAATGGTGCCCGTCTCTTCAATGAGGTCTATCATCTAAGTTTTAAACTTACACCTACTTCAGCCAGGGATGACTTCACTAAAGGCTTCTGCTGCTGCAGTGTCATTATAGCACTTGACGGTTCTGACCACTCACCACAGGATCTGAGAGTGACCTTCACAAAAAGCAGGTTCACTACGGCTCAATGGTGACCTTTAGCTCCTCACATTCAAATCTGTGAGGGTGGAGGAAGGCTTACAGATCTCACTGACTCATCACAGCTCACAGACTCCCTTAGACACACAGAGGATGGACCGTGCTGGCCTGTGTCCAGCAGATTATTGATGCACCTGAGCAGGAGGTAAAATCCCACCTGGTACAGCAGAAGGCCGGCAGCTGGAGTAAAAATGCACTTGAACCTGGATCACAGCAAAAACTCATAACAAGCTTCTTGGTGAACAATAAAAAACAAAGCTAAAGGACCTTTAGTGAGTAGCCCTGTCCATTTTCAATTGCAATTTTTTATTCATTGACAACTTCTCCAAACTTTACTTTAATCAAAAGTTTTTTTCTATCATCTCTCAAAACGAAACCACTGAAAATGACGTAGTGCATATGCCAAGCCAGTAAGTGGTGCTGTAACGCTGCCCAGAAAATGCACAAAAGACAGAAGAAGAGTACAGAGCATGCATTTAAAGGCCTGGAAACCAGAGACACTATAGAGAGGAAAAATCGATTTGCCGATTTCAATTTTTTCAACATCGTCATAATCAAATCATCCAATTACGATTGAAAATCGATTACGTGTGCAGCCCTACTACCTCCATGTTTATACACATCTGAGCGAGTAAAAGCCACCACTCTGATACCAAACTCTGCAGGTTTGAAGTGTTAACAGAGCCTCTGATGGTCCTCACAGAGCCTCTGATGGTCCTCACAGTGTGTTGTGCTGAAGAAGCAGCACTTAAATGCATGCATGTCATCAACATGTGCTTTTAGTGCATGCATTAGGAACCTCATGGTCAGAAGACACCCCGCTGGTTAATGTTCATCTCCATAGAAGCCGGCAAACCACTCTAGTGCAGAGGTTAATGGCAGCACTTTAACACATTCAAGAAGGCTAAACTCCTCACAACTCTAGGGCATTAGCTGAAAAGGTAAGCCCGCAGAATGAGACTAATGCTGGTCATCATTCATAGTTTTGATGTGCACTAATGGACCTGAAGCTGCTGCACAGACAGTACAGACCTTGAAACCTGTAGGTTTATTTGATCTTACCTGCCATTGTGCTAAATGGAAATATTTCATTCTTGTTGAGCTGGACAATAAAGGTAAAATATAGCTTAATTTTTGCAATTATCACAACAATTACTGGGATTTTAAATATGAGTGTTTTACCTTATTCCTCATTTATTGGTCTGCATTGTTTAGCTGCATATTTGTGGGTTATGTATGACAAAGTTATGACTGACTTTTTAATTAATGTAGAAGCTTATACACTGAGCAGCTCTGCAGAGTTTCTGAATAAAGATAGCTTGCTGGAGCAGCCTCTGTGCATTGCTACCAACTTGCACCTAACTGTAGATAAGATTGTTGTAATCTCAGTGATGCCACTCATGAGTTTCTGGAGAGACATCCCGAGCCTTTGCCATGGCAGGCACCAGTGTTGGTAATGCTGACTCAGCCTGACTAAAGAGTGAAAATGTTTTTCAGGCTCCTGGTAAATGACTAAGACACACTCACCTGTCCATCAACCCAGCCCCTAATTGTGCAGATTTATGTGTAATTACACTCTAGGGCTGGGCGATAAACCGAAAATTTACCAATGCCAAAATTTACGACAATTGCAGACATCATTTTGCCCATATCAGTATATTGGGTGTCAAAAAATAATAATAAATAAAATTTGGTTTTAGATGTGTGTAGGTAGGCTATGGTCTTATGACGCTGTCCTATGTCAGAGATGTGACTCCACCCAGTCCGTAACAAAGAGGGAAAGACAGGTGAGGAGATGGAGGACGGTTCAAAAGTTGTAGCGGCTGGAGCGGCGGCTGAAGTAGACGAAGTGAATGTGGGAGGGGGTGGGCGTCTTGTGGAGTAGTTATCGTCCATTTACCGTTATCGAGGTGAACTGATCAATATATCGTGATATTGATTTGAGGCCATATCGCCCAGACCTATTTCAACCCTTTAAAATGTCGAAACAGGGCCAATGGAGTCATTTTCTACCCTAAAATTGTTTTCTGAACCAGGTAGTATACGTCTGATTTTGCTGCAAAAAAATCACCTTTTTAACGTAAGTGCTAATGGGATTTTCTTGACATTTTGAGCCAGCCTCAAGTGGACACTTGAAGAACTGCAGCATTTTACACTTCCACATTTGCTTTATTTTTAACACCAGAAATTGTTGTATGGCCACGGGATCTATGTGACACAGCCTACTTTTAATAAACATGCATCTTGTATATTCACTGCATCTCAGCAGACCAACTTCCTGCTTCATAACTTCATTAAATAGCTCACAAACTGGATCTTTACATTGACTGTGAGTTCCTGTGTAACAGCAGGGGGTCATGGTTCAGCTTTCGCTTCAGCGGCAGGAGAAAGGCAAACATGTCCATGTTCATCCATCACCACCGTCAAGGTTTCCATTTACATGCTAATTTCAGTCTGGGAATGTATGCCAGGCACACAATAAGGGCAAATTAGTCAGCAGGAAGCTTGTTTTCCCTGATTTACATCCAGGAGGAGCGGTATACTCAGATGAGAATGTATAGCTTCCATGTTTGCTTCTCTGTTTGCCCCTCCTCTCTTTGTAACTGCTTTAAGCTAAATTTAATTTGGGATAATCAGCAGAAAGATGAGCCAGGCCTGTCTCCCCTCAAGCGTCTGCTCCTCTGTACTAAAAGTAATGCGTACAAGAGCTTTATTTTACATGTACAACATCATAAACTTGATTTATATCCAAGTCTAAAGCCATTTCAACACTATAATCAGGATATTATTTCATTTTTTAGACATTCTGTACATCAATTCACGAGAACACCTGAGCACCATTCAGTTTTTCTGTCAAGCAGATGACACAGAGCAGTGCTGAGTACATTGCATCTTTACTATGTGTTTGTTCATATTCGTTTGAGTGTGTGTGAGTGTTTGTGTGTGTGTGTGTATCTAGGAGATCTTCCATCTCCACAGGCTAAACAGAATAAGCTAATTACTCTCCCAGTGCTCAGTTGTAGAGCGTACTGGTCCCACTAGCATCCCCTTTGTCTGGTTGCAGAGCTGTGCAGTTCAAAACTATGCATAATACTCACAAACATACAAGCGTACACAAACAAACACACACGTGCATACTGGCCCAGGAGCCACAGACTGTTTTCTGAAGCAGACAATCCAACAGCTGAGATCCATGCATGTCTACTCATATCACAGTAATAAGATTATTGTGATGACTTCAAAATAAAACACATTTATCTGAGGTGTGGAAAGGCAAAACAAGAGATTAGCAACACATCACTTTATAAAATTTACTAGTACGTACAAGCAATTAACTCACGCATCATGATCCCTTAATTAATGATGTTCAGACTTATGATTTATCACCAGCCCAGTGGAGAAGACATCCACTCATAAAGTAATCCTTTATCATTTTTCATGTGATTGGGTTGCTTTATACCCTGCATTGTAAATTGTGCTTTTATTTTGAAACATCAGCTTCTCATGCGCTCAAGGAGCTCTCAACATTGTTCTTGGAATAACAACAAAACTTGAACTGTCAGTTATTAAAAAGTCCTGAATCATCCGTCAACAAAGACTGGTTTGTCCATAGGGGGCACCAAAAATGACTCGAACTGAAGGTTCCTTACAGGAGCTTTAATTTCTTTAAGATCACATTGAGAATATTCCATTCAAGGTGCAGCTGTGCATAAAGTCATCTACAAAGCACTAAAAGCACTTTGAAAGGGAATGATGAACTGCATGCAACTAAATCAGCAACACTCTCAGGACCACGTGCAAACTGTCAGAAGTAGATTGCACTCTTTCTGCTCATGTATTGGCCATGTAATTTATCTGTACAACATAAACATTGTCATTAGGCCATAATGGTGCCCGTCTCTTCAATGAGGTCTTATCCTTATGACTAGTGCCTGTAAATTTTCAAATTCTATGAAAGTAATCGAGCCGTCAAATATTCAAGAATGATTAGAGAACACAAAAGGATCGGCAAAGTAGTGAAACAAGCTGTATACAGTTAATTAGATTTTTACATTTGAAAAAAAAAGTTACTTTTGGCCTCTGAAAGTGCCAGCTAATGCCTATTTTTGTCTGCAGGTGGGTGCACAGCAGGTATTGTACAGTGATTAAAGACAACTTCTTAAAAAGAGGTGCATAGAGCAGTGAGACTGAACTTTAATGTTCAATTTACAGGCCCTGAATTCAAAACCAAAACCATCAAAGATGTTCAAGCTACGGAGAGCTGAGGGAAAGTCCAGATTCAGGAGCTGATCACAGTTCCTCTTTGAGTAAATCTTTCATTCCAAATCTGTGAAAATGTCTTCTATAAACTTCCCCCATTCTGTATTCCAAATACACTGATCATATTGTGAATACAAAAGGCAACAACATCAACTCAGCATGTCTAAATGACTGTGGTCAAACTGCATTTTGGTTTATAGAATCTGAAGTTTTAAAATGAACTTCAAAACCTTCAGAAGCATAAAACTTTGCATCTTCACGGACTCAAATCAGCATCAATGTGCACTAGAAAACTTCTTGAAACAAAGACTAAAGTACGAATACACTATTTGGTAATGTGATTCTGAATTTCAGCCCCAGGTCTGAGGTGCTTTGAGACTCAAAATTTCAAGATGCACTTGAACACAACATGATAATATTCAATGATCACATGCAGATCATGTCAGATATTTTTACAGGAGCTCTTCACATCAGTGTCATCATCATACAGGAATGTAAAAAGCTCCTCCCTGACATGTCTCCTCCTCATGACCCCTCGCTCTGCAGGAGTAGCAGATGGCTATCTCTCCAGACCGGTTCCCCTGGCTTTTCTATTTCAGGCATCTCTTAAGTGCAGGTCCTATTGTGTAGGCTGTCACGATGAAGCGTTCAGCATCCTCCTTAATCCACCTGGTTTTCCTCTTTGCAGATTTCCAGCTGTTGTGCAACACTAAGGATGGATTTCCCCTGATTGTAGCATGAGAGTGCAGTCTTATTTTTGCAGAAATGGACATTTATGTGTTGATTGTCAAAAAGACAAAGAAAAAAATTAAATAGTAAAAGTTGAATATTTTTGAACATTAGAGAATGTGAAAAAAAAAGTGCAATGCGTAAAGTTTTCCATCCTGCTTGAACAACATACACAAAGAGAAATGATAACATGTTACACACAGTATCTTTGCTCTCACATTGAATCTGACCTTTCTGCATTGACTCTACCACTGCTCCTCTTTCTGAAGGTGTGAATGCACAACATGTCATGCAATACTGGTGGTCTCTCTGCCACACACACTTGAATTTTCACCTTGCTCCTCAGAGATCGCTCCCGTGCAGAGAGGCACAGATGATGTGTGTGGCAGTGAGCCGAGAACTGTAGGACTGGGGAGAGTTGGCCTTCACTCGTCTTTGCGCAGCTGCTCTCTCTCTCTCTCTCGCTCTCTCTCTCTCCTTGCCTTTGTCTCTGCACATTTCTTGCCCTTCTTGTCTCTTTGTTCCCTTCCTGGTGTGTTTTTTGAAAAAGAAGTGTTACCTGTTCTTCCTGCTGCTGCTGTCTCTGAAAGATAATAGTCAAAAATGGACCCACGTGTCCTCTCAAGGCCCTAAAGGCAAGTCTTACTCTAACAAATGTGAGTGGAAAAGTGATGACTAATAACAAACTTTATTTCTGTTACCAAGTGTGTATATACCAGCGTCAGTTCAGAAATTAATACTGTAACACATTTTCCAAGTAAGAAGCAGATGTCCTTCAGTTTTTATGTTGGTCATGTTTAAGATGCTGTGAAGTCTCAGTATCAGTACATCTAAGAAACTGGTTTCCTTTCAGGAAGTAGGTGAAGCGACACTTCAGCAGACTTGAGTGAAAAAATGCACAAATAAGAATTGAAACCTCTTTATGATAATAGGGAAGTAGTGTGGTACACCAACTGACCTGCTCTTTTGTCATCATTATCGGCATTGGCCATCTAAAAACTAGTACTGATCAACCAAAGGTTAATAAAATCATTGCATTAATGACAAAAATGGTCTCACCTTAGTGAAGCTTCAATATTAACAGAGACATAGTTAATTGATCATTAAGCATCTAAATGTGAATTTTTACAAAGTTAAACCTCTATTGCTTTTGTATCATATTTGATTTATACTTGTATATACTTCTACCAAATCAATATGATCAACAAATTACTAAAAAAAAAAAACACCTAAATACAGTCTGATAAATGATAAAAATGTCTTTTTGTAGTTCATCAGTTTCTAAAAACATCTAATGTATCAAATGAGATAAATAAACATAGTTGTAAAATTTTTAGGATATTTAGATTTTTGGGGTTTTTAAGTAGTAAGTGAAATAAACATTTCTGCTTTAAAAAATTTGAATTTTCTGGCCATAATTTATGGTGTCAGGCATTAAAGGGCTACTCATATATTTGTCTCTTCTTTTAACCTGTTTTTTCACAAGATCCAAACCTCTTCCTCTTGACATTTCTGACCTCACTGCACAAACAAAAGAAGCTGTTTTCTTTGCTGTCCATGGCTAATATTTAAAGCTGTGATGATGTTACAGCGCTTCTTCACATGACACAGTTAGGAGTCATTTGTTCCATTCCATCAGTCTTAACGCCCCTATTATCGCCTCTTCCTCCTCTCTCTCTCTTTAATAGGATAATGGAATTTGATTTTCCCCTCAGTAGAATCCATGAGCTGAATGTGTGAGGGAAATTATCACACAGTATTAATGTGACATGAGATGTTGTTCTTCTCCCGCTGCCTCGTGTTTGTTTTATTTCACCTGCTCAGAAAAGAAAGCCTCATGATAGTGACAGTCCAGGACTGAGTTAGCCCCTCTCAGCTGGATTTGTTTAAAGATTTTTAGTCCTGAGGTTTGAGAGACGACAGGATGTGATTTCAGTCTGTGAGGTGAGATGATTGGCTCTGACAGGTTGTCAGTTTTCTGCATGTCAAAGACACCTGGAGGCACCTGAAGGAGGGCAGGCTGTTGTCATGCGCTGCTGCAGAGGGATGCTTGTTGGAAAACAAGCTGTTGTTGGAAAATGTCTATAGAGTTATTTAATGTTAAATTTCCATAATACAGTCTGTCTTCTTTTACCAAACTATACAAACTTCTAAAATGATTTGTTTGATTCTTTTTATTCTGCAGTTATTCTTACATAACAATTATAGGACCTCTTATCTGCAGGGTCCAACTTTCCATCTTCAAAGTCTTTTGGTGAGATATCTCTTACCCATCAATTATTAATGTCAGGGGGCTGAGCTGCTTTGCTGAATGTTTTCTATCCTGCTCCATTAAAGTAACCCCACAGGGTCAGGGACTGTATCTTTGAGTCTCTTTGCTCAGCTATCACAGAGATCAGAAAACCCTAGTCCCTGGTGTCAGGCTCTTACTGTATAACTGTATCTGTTAACACTTCAAACCTGCAGAGTTTGGTATCAGAGTGGTGGCTTTTACTCGCTCAGATGTGTATAAACATGGAGGTAGTAGGGCTGCACACGTAATCGATTTTCAATCGTAATTGGATGATTTGATTATGACGATGTTGAAAAAATTGAAATCGGCAAATCGATTTTTCCTCTCTATAGTGTCTCTGGTTTCCAGGCCTTTAAATGCATGCTCTGTACTCTTCTTCTGTCTTTTGTGCATTTTCTGGGCAGCGTTACAGCACCACTTACTGGCTTGGCATATGCACTACGTCATTTTCAGTGGTTTCGTTTTGAGAGATGATAGAAAAAAACTTTTGATTAAAGTAAAGTTTGGAGAAGTTGTCAATGAATAAAAAATTGCAATTGAAAATGGACAGGGCTACTCACTAAAGGTCCTTTAGCTTTGTTTTTTATTGTTCACCAAGAAGCTTGTTATGAGTTTTTGCTGTGATCCAGGTTCAAGTGCATTTTTACTCCAGCTGCCGGCCTTCTGCTGTACCAGGTGGGATTTTACCTCCTGCTCAGGTGCATCAATAATCTGCTGGACACGGGCCAGCACGGTCCATCCTCTGTGTGTCTGAGGGAGTCTGTGAGCTGTGATGAGTCAGTGAGCTCTGTAAGCCTGCCTCCACCCTCACGGATTTGAATGTGAGGAGCTAAAGGTCACTATTGAGCTGTAGTGAACCTGCTTTTTGTGAAGGTCACTCTCAGATCCTGTGGTGAGCGGTCAGAACCGTCAAGTGTTATAATGACACTGCAGAAGCAGAAGCCTTTAGTGTAGTCATCCCTGGCTGAAGTAGGTGTAAGTTTAAAACTTAGATGATGGACTCAGAGGAGAAGTTTTGTACATTTTGGCCAAATCATGAAGAGAATATCTGTGAGAAAGCTAAATCTGCCTTTTGGCTTCTTTAGCTCACCAAGCTATTGTTCTGTGAAGATACTGGGCCAAAAACTCAGTCGAGAGTGTAAAGCATTTACCTAGAGGGGTTTTACACAGTACAGTTCTTGGTCCCATTATCTGTCTGTGTCTGTTTCTGCCAAAAAACAGGGATGGGGGGCGAACTGTTGTGGCTTGGCTTTGTGTGTCTGCAGGGGTTGGTCGGGTGGTGGGTAGGGGCTCCCATGGCGCTCCTCAGATCTGGGTCAAAAGGATTAATTTCCTGGCTGTGGCTGATTGAAGCTAATGGCAGATTAGCATGGGAAGTTTCACTTCCAAAACAGCCCCTCCACCCACCGCCTGAAGCCAGGATTGCAAGTGTAGCAGCACGCTGCTTTTCACACGCCAGGGGCTTCGAGGAGTGTGAGAGTGGAGGGATGCCCGTTTACTGTGCGGACTGCTCCTTGTTGCCATGTGTGACCTCAGTGGGGATTACAGAGTATGTAGATGTAACGTCAATCAAAATAAATCCCTCTGACTTTGTCACAACCTCACACAGACGGGAGGTTAAGCCACATTATATCCCTCTACTTACTCTGATGCTTTGTGACTAAAATTATACGATTATGTAACATCACAAAGAAAAAACATCTTGCACATAAAAGTGTCATTCAAAAGTCATAAAAGCCATTCTTGCTTAAATCATTTATATTGAGGGTTTTGCATCTATAGCTGGATGGATCTGGTGTGATCTGCAGCTTATGGTTGGAGATGTTATTATGACCAACCCATTAGTCATTACCCTCAAACTTCCCCTCTCATAAAAACACATTACAGCTCATATGGAGGTTAGCTTTTGAATATGAATGGACACATTGCTGCCTGTACTAGATATTGATTTGCTGAAGGTGTCCATTATTTATCGATGATGAACTTTGATTGAGACGTGGCAGAGAATACTCAAAACTGATGATTTAAAGCCAGAAGTCAAACCTCACAAAGGCTTTCGCTGTAACAGGCTGTAAGTTTAGCAACTATTTTAATCCTTTAAATATATCATTAAACACTGAAACAATAAAGGACTAACTCGGTTATGAAACCTTAATTGTACTTCTGGTTTTCGGACACTTTGGTGTTGCATTTGCTGCCACCATGTTTCTGGTTTGTTGATCTGTTACTGCTTCGCTTGTGTCACTCTCAGCATGAAAACATGGATGAAGGATGTCTCAATCCAGGACAGCTTTGTCCTTGCACAGCATGAAGACATGCATTGGCACCACTAACTAATAACTGACATTTAAATCGGCATTGATTTTTTTAAAGTCTGCATTGACCAATCTTGCACCCCTGCTTTAAGAAACTTCAGGTTTTGATTGCAAACGTCATGTAAACTTAAAGGGATTGTTTCCATGTTTTAAAGTGGGGTTGTATGAATCAGTAGTAAATATTTCATGTACAGTGAATAGTCATTCAGAGTCAGACAATATCTCTGAGGGAGAGTACTTTCTGAAGTCAAGATAATGCAGCAAACTAGTTAAACATTCAGTGTACATTTAAACTGGGATGTTTTTGTTTTCATTTTGATATGTTGGACCCTGTACACAAAGGATAATGTAAAGGGAAGGCCTTTAGGGCAAGAGGAAACCTAACTAAGTGACACAAGACCCCCGTGCAAAGCAAAGTTAAAAAAAAAAGGAGTCTCACAGATTTAGTGGTTGGCGGTGCTTTAATGGCAACAGTATTTTTATTCATAGGTCAAATTAAAATTAAACTAAAATTTTTAGAGGTATTTAAGTCTGAACATCATTTTCATTTTTTCATCTTAGTCAAAATATGAGCATTTTACCATCATCATTCTGAACAGGCAGCAGAAGGTACCTCTTTGAATTTTCTACTGGTGTTTTCATCTCTCTGTCCTGTAACACCACCAGGCTTACACTGAGTTTGGATTTCTGGTTGCTTTGTGTCTGTTTTCTTCAATTTGGTAGCTCAGTGCCTTGTGCGTTTACACATCCCTCACTAGTTTCTGCACCATTTACCTCCTCTTATTGTCTTTCCTTTACTGGTGGCTGATTAGCCATTGACCACAAATCTAGAGTTTTGTGCATGCAGATAAACTGTGAGTAATATTAGCAATACCCTCAATGTTGTAGATGCTATTAGTAAGTTTTTTCTCACTTTTGAAATTGTAAACTTAATAAATGTGCCAAACTGTAATTTTTGTTATACCAGCAATCCCATTTTTTAAAAGTTTTAATTCTTTAAAAATCTCTGATGGAGTGGGCTCACACTCTTTAAAAGTGGATGGTTTTCAGAGAAATAAGCTGTAGAAAGACTGACTGTCTGTTTTTCTGTCTCTCTTCACTTCACGGTCCAGGCTTCAATCACTGTTGTGTTTGGGTGTTTCTGGCACCAGTGGAGCTTTTATCGTGCTGGACGTGATTTTAATTAGGTTTCCTACTGTGTCTGCTGGCTCTGTCTCTAGTCCTGCTTCCCTCTGTGCTCTTCATCTATTAACTTTCCATCAGGTCCTTTTTACCAGCAGTAAAGCTGAGTCTTACTGTATATTGAACTGTATATATGTTACTGCAACATCTTGTATGCGTGCCAAGATTAATTGCCTGAAAGAACCCATATTTTGTTCCTGGAATAGGTTTGAATATTTGCATTTATCACATTATTTTAAAAGCAGAACTGCATATTTTGTCTGTACAATATTTTCTAACTCCTCATTTAAAAAGAGTCACACAGAGGCATGTTCTTCAACAGCTTAAAACTGTGCATAACACTAAACACGATATGTCTTTGCAGGCAACCACAAGCATGAGAGAAAAAGCACAGAAGGTTTAGGAAATCTTGAGTCAGCTTCTCTGGGAGTTGCCACATTTTGCATTGTTTCTTCAGGGGATGTTTTCATGCTGAAGAGGAAATTATGTCTGCAAGTGTTGCTAAGGCGGACTACATTATTCCTCTCTCTGGTTTCCTATGTCCTCCTTTCATCTTTACATTGGTACCATTGTGGAAAGCCGTGAAATCTGCAGGAAAACAGTACAGCTCACTTGGCTGACTCCCATCTGTCTCTCCTCTCTTTTATAAGGTATTGGAAAGAACGTCATCTGCGACCGGACAGCAACGCCCCTGGATGCCTTTAAGATGATGTCAGCAGCCCAGTACTACCCTAAGCTGCTGAGCATTATGGGAAATGTGCTGCGTTTCTTGCCGGCCTTCGTGAGAATGAAAGAATTGTTGGAAGAGGGGTACATCGGAGAGCTTCTGGTGTGTGAGGCCCAGGTATGGCATAACCTGAAATGATAATATCTTGTCATGAAAGGTTTCATAAATGTTTTCTTTCTATTTTGACTTAAAGATGTATTGTGACAGTTTGACCTGTGACAGAGCTGGCATTGAATCTGGGATTTAGTTCAAGTTTTTAGGCAGTTATTTGGCATTTAAGTCAAATAAGTTTCTGACTTGTAGTGAGTCTAAATGCAAGAAAACACTGAAAAAAACAGTGGAAACTGAGCACAATCACTTCACCACAGCTAAACACTCAAACCCGCACTTCATGTATTGCAAGTGCTAATAATCAGTTCAACATCACGTTTTGCAATGGTGAATGACAGCTATTTTAAACGCCACTATGATGTGTGGCTGTTTGCAATATAACTTATTTCCCCACAATGCATGGCTGCAAATTCGTAAATCAACCCTAATGACATATTTAAAGTAAATAAACTTTCTCTAAAGCGTTTGGCCTTTTGTTGGATGTGTAACTGACAGGAAATACCTTAATTCAATAGAAGTCAACTTTGTAAGTACCTAAATATTAGGGGTGGGGATCACTAGTGGCCCCATGATACAATATTATCACGATACTTGGGCCACAATACGATATTATTGCGATTTTTGACATTTTGCAATACAGTGAATATTGTGAGACAATATAATGTGATTTATCCAATTTTTGTTAAGATAATTTGGCATTTGGCTTTCCTTTATGCTTGTCTTATTTATGCTGTATTTTAATTTCATGTAGGACATCTTGCAAACCTTATTTTTTGCACTAATCTTCTCCAGCTCTATGATGTCGCTTCTGCCAACCTCACTAGACAAGCAGTTCATTTTTATTTTTTCCATTATCATTGATTTGACTTCCCATTAGCAATTAATTTGAAAAATCGATACTTGGCAAATGAGACAATACAATAAATCACCCGAAAAAAATTGGCGATACTATATTTTTTCTCCCACCCCTACTGAATATGCATGTAAAAATCAAAATAAGTCACCAAAATACCACTGTTCAGCCAATGCTACTGTAGTTATTTATGTAACAGGGGTGCATGTAAATTTGTAATTGATCAAATGAACTGTCTAAGCTGTGGCCACATGCCACTACCTAGAACAGCTCTGGTTTATGGCTGCAGCAATGTACATAAGCAGAAATGACAGATGGCATCTCTTGTGGTGCAGTTTGGCAGTTCTTTGAAGGAGAAAATGGAGAGAGTTGCATTTGGGCTGTGGCCTCTCATATGTACTAATTTTTCAGTAGTGCTGTATTGGAGGTCATACCATAAGAGGCACAGCTTATAAACAGCAGGAGCCCCACACACTCACATGTAGACACAGATGTAGACTGCTTTGTATTGCTACCATGTGGTTGTTGCTGAAATTGGTATATCTAGAGAAGTAAGCAGTCGGCAACATTCATCTCTCGAGGGGGTGTCTAACTCGATGTTACAGTGTGTTTGACCGTAACTTAAATTTACGCTGGAATATGCCTTTAAGACTTGATCCCAGATACCATCCGAATTGGTTCTTTCATGGCAAAAAAGAGAGAAAGAGCCCATTTACACCAAAACTGTCATTTCTCTTCTTTGTCCCTCAGGTCCATAGTGGAAGTCTGCTCGGGAAGAAGTACAACTGGAGCTGTGACGACCTGATGGGAGGCGGTGGTCTCCATTCGGTGGGCAGCTACATCATTGACCTGCTCACGTTTCTGACAGGACAGCGTGCAGTCAAAGTCCACGGCTTTCTCAAGACCTTCGTCAAGCAAACAGACCACATCCGAGGCATCCGTCAGATCACCAGTGACGACTTCTGCACCTTCCAGATGGTGCTGGAAGGAGGTGCCTGCTGCACCGTCACACTCAACTTTAACGTACCCGGAGAATTTCGTCAGGAGGTGATCGTTGTGGGGACTGTTGGGAGGTTAACAGTAGTGGGGACTGACTTGTATGGACAGAAGAACAGCGGGGGTGGAGGAAGTGGAGGAGGTCCTGAACTCCTGCTCAAAGACACCACACCTCTGGAGAAGGCTTCCCTACCAGAGAAAGCCTTCAGTGACATTCCTTCCCCCTATCTGACTGGGACGATTCGTATGATCCAGGCTGTGCGGCAGGCCTTTCATGACCAGGACGACAGGCGGACGTGGGATGGGAGGCCGCTGACGATGGCTGCTACCTTTGAGGATTGTCTTTACGCTCTTTGTGTGGTGGATACCATCAAGAAGTCCAACCAGGGTGGAGAGTGGCAGAACATTGTAGTGATGACGGAAGAACCCGAAATCAGCCCGGCTTATTTAATCAGCGAGGCCATGCGGCGGAGCAGGATGTCGCTTTACTGTTAGCCTTGAGCTTATCTGACCTCATCGACCTGCCTGTGCTACAATAAAAACTGGAGCTGGCACTGGAACAGCTTTGGTACTGTTGGATCTTTATTTATGCAGCTGCTGTATTCAGCTCTTAAATTATCACAGGTTCATTTTAGAGCTATCAAACCTGTATTGTTGCTGTTACAAAGAGGTTACACCACTATGATACAGAGGCTTCCTGAAACCCTGCTTTCAGTGGAAAAAAAGCAATGTGATCAATAACCTAATCTTTATTTATAAGGAAGCCTTTCCTGAAGACTTGATTCCTTTCACGTTGATGCACTTGTAAATTAAATTGATTCATCCAAACAAAAGATTCAGTCGGCCAACAGAGGCAGAGGAGGAGCTGAAGCTACTGTTTTCTGCTTGACCGTAAAGGTATCGCGCCCCCTCATATCTGCTTCTCTTTAATATAACGTGGTCTGGAAGATGACACCTTACACTGTGGGTCCAAATGAGGACAGACGCGGAAGAACGACAGTCCTCTCAAATGAAACTGTGCCGCTGTATTGTTGCTATAATCTGTAAGTTTTATCAAGTGAATGTTCAAAGAAATAAGTGTGCTTGATAGCTCCAGTTTTGTCTGGTCAGTATGCTTTCTCTGTATTTTTGAAACAAAAGAGAGAGAGAAAAAAATCAATAGTTTGGCTTTAGCTGGGGCTCCTCAGAGGGGAAAACCTTCTGGTTTATGTATGCAATATATCAAGCTGTGGTAAAAGAAATACTGAGCTCTTCCAGCCAGGAGGGGAGGGTGAGAACAGGATAGGGTATGCCTTTATGCAGAAACAGTAGCCTGTGTGACAGTTTGCTTGCTCAATGTCAGCTGCAGTGATTGTTTTTATTCTAGTATCATGAATAGGGATGGGAAATGAAAACTGGTCCAGGTCAGAACCAGTTCAAATTAATGTGAGCCACTGGTGTCATCTGCCTGTACTGTAAGGGTTTCCTTATTGAGGCCTCCACTTCGTTCTGCATGCCTTGCAAAACAATCTCATGATGAATCATGAGAGGCCGTCAACCAAGGGAGTGATCAGTGTGGACAGAAGACTGGAACAGACCAAAGTGCTGTCTTATATAAATATTGTTGGACTTACAGTATCAGCCCTAAAAACAGCACAGTGTGACATACACACTGGCTTTGAACTCCACTCGACCCATGAAATCGATTGTTTACCATCAATAAACTTTCTCTGTGGGGCTTTTTTTTCTCTCCCTGAAAAAGATCAATACATTTTCAAAGACTGTCTAGATCCAATCCCTTAAAAAAAGTAATCTATGATGTTTTTAACATTTATTTTAGTGATAAAGTGTGACTTGTGCCGTACTCTGACTATGCTAATGTGACCCTGCCATCTTTGTTGTGGTCTGTTCACTAATCAGAGGCTGTATCTATGATCAGGTGACCTTTATCAGCCCAATCAGAAGCAAGGCTTTCCCAACTCGGCAGAGTAGTAAAAGTAACAAATCTCAAAAATTTGTGTTGTTGATTCAGAGAATCTGCGCAGGCCTACATTTTGCTACAGATAAATCCACAGGAATTAATAAGAGAATCCTAGAATATAAATATCAGATTGAGAAGCTGATGATAGTGCTTGCTTGTATAAAATCATATCATTTCCCATCTCTACTCATGAAGTACAGCTGAAAACAAAAAAAGACTCATTCTATTGTCCATATCAAGCCTTAAGAGTGGATATTTATAGTCTTTTAGTAAGCTGGTTTGAAGGTTTAAGGTGAGGAATGTGAAGGTTTTATCAAATCAGTGTGACTGAGCATCAAACGTGCTTCACAGAGCTTCTCTAAGATGCAGACTTGAATGCAGGCTCTCCAATACTCGCCACATATGAGTTCAAGTCTGGACACACAGATGCAGACTGAGATTTGCAGTGCAGACAGGTGAATATACTTGTGCGTATTTTAGTTTGTATTTAAGACATTGATGCTGATGTTGTTCTTTGTTTTCCTCAGTGTCTCTTAACCCCACCAAAAAGACCAAAGTCAATAACATGGTACTACATCTCCAGGTATTGATCCACCTTATTGAAGATGTAAACCTTTAAAGCTGCACCGATCAATATGTTTTAATGACAACAGGTCAAACATGTATGCTTAATTTTGGAAGTGTCACTAGTATTGATACACCCAAAGAGAGTTATATCACCACTCTTCAATAACAGTATGGGTAAGTCCAGTTTACGTCAGCTGATTGTTGACCTGCATTTACATTTTTATGGAAAATGTGACCCCAATGGGGAAAAGAGGGATGCTCCAAAGGGACTGGTGGTTTCTGACTTGGTCACAGTTTATTTAAAATAACTCAACACAGTCTTATAGTTTGCTGGTTAACAGGGTCAGATTGTTTGGTGTTTGGCTTACATTAGCAGAGCCTTCAGTCCTCCTTGCAGGCTGACATCCCTGTACCTGTGCTGCTTACAGATCACCCAGTGGGGTATATGCCAAGTTAACCAGTCTTGTAGTCTTGCAATCTCTTACCTGGGCTTGTTTACATTAAGATATAGAGCATTACATCATGACAGTAGACATTAACATGAGGGTTAAAGAGAGGTTAGACCAGCATTTCAGGAACATAAAACTGTTACTATTTCATTCAACCAACCAGTAATTCAGATGCTGACAAGCAAAGGTGATGACTTTTGGTTGACTGAATGAACACATCCCCAATATAAAATGGCATTTTTATAAACATGTCCACGTAGATTCTCATTCATCCAGGTCATGGTTTTCTTGAAGACTCCAATTTTTTTTTTTTTATAATCAAATAAACACATATAATGATCTTCTGCTACTTGTGCTGGAAAAAAAAGTGCATTTTTAACTGTTGACAAATTCACAGAGGATTTGACTCAAGCTTAACAGCAGAAATCTGGTTCCTGATGATCTTTAGAGTGATTCAAAGATGTGTGTGCTCACAAAAGTCTTACAGTGTTATTCTACCTTTACCTCTCATTCATCAGTTGCAGTAAATCCGTGTTGTAGCGGTTAGTAACCACCGAAAACTGAAACAAACCATCAAAAAGTATTTGCATAAAACAGATGACTTAAAGATGAAAGATCAGCACTGACCTACAAGCCAAAACATTGATTTTTTTTATGCATCTCTGTTCCCCTCTGTGGTTTCAAGTTCTTCTTCAACTGTGCTGAAATACTATCTATGTAACGACTACTGAAAATGTACATATGAAAATATTACAAAACAACAATATGCGTTTGTCTAAAGAAATAAACAAGTACTGTATGCTTTTTATTTGTAAGAACCAAGGAAGTGCAACAATGAGTGTTAATGTATTTATTACGATTCTTTGTGTTTGCTTGTCGGAGTTTTGTGGACTGAGCTGCAGTGTGTTTGGGAGATTTACAGCAGAATGAGGCCTTGGAGCATGAAGCTTCCTGTAGTTTTATGAATTAATGACCAAAATACTCTGGTTTAAACACTGTTATGACAAAAGAAAAAAAAAGCTTTATGTTTGCTTTTCAGATGCATCACAAATCACTGCTGAAGATAACTTTAGTGTCATTGTGCAAATCCTGATATAAAAAATTCACTTGTAACATGTAATAGACTGTATATACTATGGACAGCTTGGCTCTGCCTTTATACGAACTTGAAGACGAATTGCGCTCGATATTTCCGGGATTACCTCCCTCCCTCGAACTACCACTTGCGCAGTAGCATTGTACGCATTTGACAAGAGAGTTGCTGTGATGACGCTTGGCTCAAACAGTGTACCCCCCCGGGTGAGCAATCTTTGTACACCTATGGGCTGTATCAAGTGTCAATCACAGAAAACATGAACCCCCTAATAACTTTTAAAAATAGAGCTGTACAGAAAAAAGAGGACTTGAGCACAAACCAGTCTGACAGTAACTACATGTCAACATCACAATCAAGGGGGGGAGAAAAATGTATATGCTGATTATATTCTGTGTTATAAATTTCTAAAAATTGACCACAGCTCCATATGGAATGCTGGAGGAGGCGGGATTTATGACCTATACTGCAGCCCGTCACCAGAGGGTGCTTTTCTAATGGAGGCTTCACCGAGCGAGGAGGCAGACAGCGTCCATTCTATATACAGTCTATGGTCATAACCCATAAAGTCATGTCTGAAATGCTTTGATTTAAACTGTCCCATCACGGTTTTCTGAGGTCAGGACACATGACAGTCCACTCAAGAGTCTACAATGAACTTAAACATTTTATAATAACTCCTGCTGACTATGCCTGAATAAGCTAAGTTCAACACTGATAAGCTATCACTTCTACAGATAAGTCCAGTTATATTATTGCTCCATGTGTATAAAGCGCCTTATCAAACCTGCACATAGACTTTCCCCTCTTTTCCTCTGATTGTTTTTATGGTCTTGATTGAAATAGAGACAGCACCTTCACTAGAATCACAGAGTATAAGAGCCACCTTAGAAGAAAACAATTGAGATGTTGAGGCTAAAGTCATAAATTTACAAGAATAAAGTTGTAAAAGCTCATAATTTTAGACTGTAGTAAGCCTGTGTGTTATTTTGAAGGGCCAAACACCTTAACTAAAGAGAAGATTCTGGAGCGCCTTTTCAAGATTACCTTCACAAGACTCAATAATAATTGAATACCTAGTCTTGGAGCTTGTCAGGACTACAAATTCATATTAGGATTTTAAACTAGTTGCACAATAAACTCAGAATGTTTTCATGTAGTTAAAATCAACAATTTATTTTGTTAATCTGGCTAAAACCAGACTTTAAAAATAAATGATTCTGAATTAATTTCATTTCTTTTTGTCTGACCAACAAACCTAGATTGTGAAGTATAAGAGCCACAATTAAAGAAAAATAATTAAGGTGTAGAACTTATTTTAAAAGGTTTGAAATTCATTTTTAAATATAAATTTTTTTGATTTAGGTAATTTTCTCAGGAGAATAAAGTGGTATGAAAATCAGGTTGTAGAGTTAGGTTTAAATCATAGTTATACTGTTACAAAAATAAAGTCATAATATAAGGAAAATAAAGTCATCATGTCATGAGAATTGAGTGGTGATAAAGTCGTAGTAGTTTATGGTGAGCTGTCTGCTGCCTTTGCCAAAGTGACAAAACGTGGAGTGTCTTGGTGTGTTTTTATCATTTGACATTTAACTAGTAGCCTCTTTCTTGTTTTGACGGCCCAATAATAACGTGTCACAAAAGCAACAGATTCACTCCATGGGTGAGTGGACTGAGTTGTCCAGCTATAACCATAGCTAGACTCAATGACCAAGCCTACCCTGAAGAAAGGCAAACAGCCTGTACACCCTTTTCTTACTGTTGTTTGCCCTCAGCTATTAAACTGACAGCTATTAAAAATATTGCCTTCCAAGCCCTGCTAATATTTTGCATATAGATACCAGATCTTTGTCATAATTAAAAAATTCTAATGAATTTGTTCTTATAGATTTACAACTTTATCCTCAAAATCTCAAAAAACAATCCTAATTGTGGCCTTAAACCTCTGTCTTATCAAACAGGTCATTGTTTTTTCCTCTATATATTAATGCCAGGTTTAAGTTAGACCTATATATTTGTGAAGGCCAGAGTGTTTGTCATGGTTTAAACTTGAATATATATATAGCTCTAAGTCACATGGCACAAAGCAGACACAGCATTGAAAACAGAAATAACCAGGATTCATAACCACAACCTCTGTGTGTGATCTACTCAAGGTTTCTGCCATTTCTAATCAGACTTGCAAACAAACTTGATTACAGCCTCATTTATGACTCTGCTGGAATAACCTTGGCTGTTGAGTCTAAATATTACCTTGTAGAACTGATAGAGAATCTTGAGACGAGACAGTCAGGGTGTTTGTGTTATGATAAATGAGTGCACTGGTTCATAAACTGAGACTCAAGCGAATGGATAGCAACATACTGATATTCCTACATTTATAAACACAGTCCATTTACCGCAAGAATGGTTTATTCCCTTAGTCTTTTTACAATCATGATTTACAGGAGTACACGGAGAAACTACAGGGTAAAAGCTTCAAAAATAGGATCCGTTTCATGCCTTTGTTTTAGGAAAAACTGTCTTTTTCAAGTTTTTTTAATAGCCTGGAAAGCATCATGTGACTTTAGCACTCAAAAAGCTTAATATTAATTAAACTTGGAAAGTGTAACATTTATCTACGCTCAGTTTTATGTTTAAAAAGTCAGTGATCATGCTTGGTTATTATGGTTTGTGTACCAACTGCTGTCTTGGACTATAACTTTATGGGTTGTAAACATCAACTTGCCAGGTTGTTTCCAGGAAACTTCTAAAAGAGGAAATAAGTAGAAAAAAAAACAGTTTCCACCTTGTGAATCTCCATTAAGTTGTGCAGAGATGCAGCCATGATTAAAGTCCCTTCCTTGTGTACTTGTTGCATCAATTATGCTCCTATACTTCATCACATGCTTGTAAAAATAATAAACTCAGACTAGTGTGTTCATCATTTGACCATCCTGCCCAAAGAAGCTGCAACATGTCAAGAAAGTGTTTGGAAGAAATTAACTTGAATGAAATTGGATTTGAAATATATTTATCGCCTCTTTTTTCTCCCTGTTTTCTTATACTTTACACTTTGCTGTTAATTACTGGAATCTGTAAAAAGCTTGTGTGTGTGTGTGTGAGGATCCTCTAAACCAGCAGGTCAGAATCAGCCTGGGCCTCATGCTGGGATTAAATTAACTATATTTAGAGCCCCAGAGGTGAAAAGATGTAAAAGAAGCAGCAGTGACTCATAAAAGGAGCTTAAGCAGCCCCTGTCAGAGGCACGGATTTACTCTCAGTTTGTGCAGCGATGCTATCTGCAAGTTTAACCATGTCTACACCTCATCCATGAAGATACAGCTAGCTGCATTCAAATGTGTCATTAGCATCTGATTGAAATTATGCACAAAAGGAGGCAACAAGACTTTTCATTTCATTTAGAGCACACTTTGGAGCTGCAGCTGATCTTCATTTTCATGTAGTCGGTCTGTTTTAGTCGACACAAGGCTGACAGAAAGAATTGCAGGGCCACAACCTTTTTTTTTTTTTCATAGCTTATCCCAATTTATTCTGAGCAAAGCAAAAGCAAAGGTCTGAGCATCAGTGTGAATCATATGAGGAAAGATCTGAAGCTCTGAATTTGTGATGAGTAGAATTATAATGAGCTGATTTTTTGATATTTTCAAAATTAGTCCACAGCATAAAATCTTCTTTTATATGACTTTTTGTGTTTTCCTTGAAATATATGCTGATTCATGCTCAATATAAAGATGATGTGATTTCAACATCTCAAACATGCTTTAACGACCCCCTTATCGATATTTTGACATTCCCCGTTCCTTTTTGTTGTTCTGCCCTGTTTGTTTGCAGACAGACCAGACCATGAATTGCTTGTTCTGGCTTTGGCAGCATTCACAAACTGCTGAGGAAAGACTAAGAGAAAAAGAAATAGAGAGAGAGCAGGGTGGAGGTGGAGATGGGGGTGCAGAGGGAAGAAGAAGAGGAGGAGGAGGAGGACGAGGAGGGGTTGGGGTGAAAATTGCTCATTTTGATATCCTCAAAGAAGAGCTTTTTCTGCCCTCTGAGACCGTTACCCAGCAACAGGAAGCCACGTTGCCAAAACTAGGTCTTTTTTTTCCTCTCTCTTTATTTTTCTTTCATTTTGGCTCACTCAGTAACACACTAACCCCGGCCCTCAACACCTCTCTTTCTTCACACATCCCCCTCTGTCTCTCTGCCTTTCTTTCTCTCAGACTGGTGTGAGAGTGAACCATTCAGAGGAGATTTTACAGTCAGGTTACAGTTTTCATCTCCTCTTTATTAGTCCAGCATTTCACACTTTCTTCGAGGTAACTCTTGACAACTGTTTCTCTGTCTTCTTCCATCTTTTTTTCTTTTTATTGTGAGTCAGGTTAAAGCCTGGAGAAAAAGCTCACAGGTGCTTCTTCTTTTCAAAACAGTCCTTCTTTTCTTTTCTTTTCTTTTCTTTCACCTCTTCTTCTTCTTGATTCCTTGTCTCTATTTTTTTACCTCATCAGAGGTGTGTCCTGAAGCTGAGGTGGCCCTACTTTACTACTTAATTATGCAAGTTTGGCAGAAAATACAACTGAACATACTTGTCCAAAAAGCAGAAAATGTACAATTTCTGTCAGCTTTAATCACATTCTCCTTAAATACTCACATTGATATGGAGTTATCTCATTATATATAGGTTCTGAATCAGAAAAATAACCCAACAGATTATTATGACGTGTGCTGCTGACCTCTTGGCCAGGTCGCCCTTGTAAATGAGATCATGATCTCAATGGGATTTTACCTGGTTTAATACAGGTTAAATAAATTTTAAAAAGAATAATAATACAGAACAGCAAAAGATATTTTTTCTTTACCCAGAGAAGTGACATATCACAGTACTCAAGGTTGTCAGCCATCTTGTTGGGTTTTTCAAGTGCGCTCAATGTCTTGCCTCCCCACTTGCTCATAACCCCTTAATCCAGTGGTTCTCAAATCCAGTCCTCAAACCCCCACTGTCCTGCATGTTTTGGATGTTTCCCTGCTCCAACACACCTGATTCAAATGATCAGCTCGTTATCAAGCTCTGTAATGGCTTAATAACGAATTGATCATTTGAATCAGGTGTGTTGGAGCAGGGAAACATCCAAAACATGCAGGACAGTGGGGGTTTGAGGACTGGACTTGAGAACCACTGCCTTAATCTGACACAGATGACCTTGATAATCTGGGAATATTTCGAGACAGAGGGCCTAAAAATGTCCAGATTGTTGTCTTAATTTCAGGAGCGGGTCTCGACATGGCTCTGTCTTTTTTACTGGTCCCATTTCTTTGATCAAATCTGATTTTAGCCTTCCCTCATTCATCTCTCGGTTTCTACTCAGTCCCTCCCTTCATGTCTCTCCAAATATTCTTCATTCATCTTCTTCCACCTTGGCTCTTTTCCTCTTGTCACTCCATCCCTTCTTCTTTTCTCTTTACTTTCTTTATATTGTCCCTTCTCTTTCCTCTAAAATGTTTCATCACGTTTCTAATATTTTATTGAATATTCTCTCAGGACACAGGCTGCGATTCCCTTTCCTCTGCTGTTTTCCAGTGCTAAATTTCTCTCTTTCCTCACATGTTCAGAAAATAACTCACACGCTGTGACTTACTGTCCTGAGTGTATAATGTATATGCATGGACCCCTGTACATGCTGTATCTTCTTTTTAATGGTCTTAATCTGAAGACTGTACCAACAGTGGGAATAATCTATATTTTCTGCCTGTTAAGGACACTGTGTCATCAATGGGTTAGTTTGTCACAGTTTAAAAATGGCTCTAAATTCTTGGTAAGTAAAAAATGCTCCAGCTTGAAGATGCCCCACCCACTTTGTCTCTTTTTGACTGTTTGTCTTGCCTCTTTATTTGACTGCCTCATCTCCCTGCAGTGCTCAGCATGAGTTGAACATGTCTAGATGTGCGTTGGAAGGATGACTGATTTTGTGAGTGTGTGTGCTTCAGTATGTATCTAACGCTGCAGTTTGTATGGATTAAAAACATGTACATCCATAATGATTCTAGTTGTGTGCTTGTATTTGATATCTTTGGTCATTTTTTGCTGGATTTCTATCACAACTGATAGCATGTAATGGACCTGTGGCTAACTACAAGCATTTAGAAAGCATTCAATGAAATATAAAAACCTGAGGATCAGTTCATGTTTCATGTTCTTGAAGTAGGTCTGCTATTCCTTCAGGACATGTAGTAGGTATAGCTCCTCGGCCTGTCTTTGGCTGCATGCAGCAATTGAAAGCTTCTGCTGCCCCCTGCTGGCTGTTGTAGCAGCTGTATCCAAGATTAGCCTGCTGCATTTTGTTCCCCTCAGGCTACATTTTTTCCTACTTGCACTCTTGTTGACAGGTATTAATTATTTACAGCGTACATGAAGTGAAACACACCTTTGATCAATCAAATTGAAAGCTGATGTGGGACTAATGAAAAATAGATCAGATAAACTGATGGAGAAAATGCAAATAGCTTCACTAAACTCCCAAAGCATCTCATGTTGATATGTAAGAGAAATATCCTCCAAAACTATAATTAATCTTAGTATTATGCATTTATCACTGAAATAGCACAGTAGCTGTTCTGTTTTCTAAGGTCATTCATATAGATTTTGTCTTTTTTCATAGTAATGGTATTGCTGTTATTTCTGTATATGCATCAATTTAGCCAAATGGCACTATTTAAATTTTTGCACTTGGTAATTATTTTTCATGAACGGGATTACAAGTAAAGTTACTGCATTTTATCATATTTCCCTATTACCATGCAAAGCAGTTCTTTGCATCCATTCCTTTTTTCTATTTTTACACCTGATTACGCTTGTCACCAAATTTCCCACAGGATAATAATAATAAAGTTGAGGTTGAAGTTTTCATAAGCTGCTGGGATAAGTGAATTTAAATATTTATTTTCCATAACTTAATTGTGAGGTAAGTTCTGCTATAAACAACCAACAAATGTAGTGATAAAACTGTGCTGGAGAAGTCAATGAAAACTCCATGAAGTTTCAGCAAGGGGCCCTTCTTATAAGAAACAGTCAACATAAGGACAGAGTATTAACGTAATATTGATAAGTATTAAGTACAGCTATAGACAAAATAAGATTGTATTATAAGTAAGGGTAAGAAAAATGTCAAAGAAATTCGAGGAATACCCCAGCCAACATTGGTATGTGGGGCCCATGTGGGTCCTGATTGGGCTTAAAAGTGGGTCCCACATGTATTTGTAAATTGGGGTGTATGTGGGATTGTCTTGTTTGGATTGTTCCCCATGACAACTCCACATGGGTTAAACACAGGATTATGTGTGGTGTTAGCAGGGCCCACCTGGGCCATCATCTTGGTCCTATACCCTGAAATTCCATGTAGGTATTATGACGACATGAGTTTGTAAAATGGCTATGTGTGTACATGACAACTTGCAGGTTAAACTAACAATTTGATGTTAAGTTACTGAACTGGCTCAGCAGAAGCATGGATCAAATGTTTGAGCAGAATATAACTACCTATTATAAGGATCAATAAAGCTTATCTCTATCAGTATTTTGTTTTTAGACAACCTTTAAGTTAGTTTACACCATTTCTAAAGTAAACAATAGTGACGCTACTGCTGCTTTGAAAAGCTCAAGAGATCCCGGTCCTGACCCTGGTGATTCTGGTTATTATACATCCACACAGGGGCGCCACAGACTGCAACAGAGAGCTTTTGGTGACTCCACTCACAGGAGTGAAAGGCATCAGGCTCTGAGCTGCAACTTAAAACATATTGTCGCAAACGGTATTTGACCAGACACATTTATGATAATCAGTCTCATTAATATGAGCGTAATTTTAACGAAACCCTGAGGTTTGTTTTCATTCATCCATTAGTTATGTATCTGTCAAGTGTGCATGAAAAAAAGGGGATTTTACAGAAATGCAGACCCACGAAAAAAGTGTAAAGGCAGACATGGTTTCACAGGTTTTTTCTCCAGTACCAGGCCTTTTCTGCAGCAGACAGTAAATGCATCATAGTTTTTGAAACTCATTGAGTCCCTACACAAACACCAAGTCAAACTACATGCTTTAATTTACACACACACACACATATACATTATTTGATTCGCACTGCATTAAATTGCCTACTAAACCAGCTCTAGAAATACAACAGTCAAGATAATCCACTTTACAATCAAGCTGACCATGACCGTCCCAGGCAAAACAAACCCATAGAGTGACAAATGCGCAATCACACTGTTCCCCAAATAACCCCATGTGACAATTCTGTTCCCACGACACGTGCTTTAAACAGATGTTAAGCCCCGCCCGGATCACAGCATGATTTTTACTTTTTACTTGGACCAAACTGTAAATTTCTGTGGTTTTCATCTTTAAAAAAAAAAAGATTTTTCTTTAATGAGACGTTTTAATGCCCTTAATTATGAGACATGCAAGTGCTAATCAATAAACTCTTTGGAGCCAATTAGTCACCAACTTTGAATCGGGCTGTAACTTTGTTATTAAGGCAATTTGTTGGACATTTAGTTTGGTTTTACAGCAGTCACAGTGGGGTAATCGTTGTCTTTGAAATGGTTGGTACTTCCTTTGCAGTAAGCATGTTTTAGGACCACATCCACACAGTTTCCAGTCAGCTGAAACCTCTCTGTCAGGGGCGCGCCCTCCCCCTTGGCTCCCTGCTGCTTTGCTCTCTGTCTCTCTCTGACTGTAACGGGAGGACGGAGCGCTCCATCCACCCACAGCGGCGGAGATGGCGGACCCCGCGGAGACCACGATCAAGGTGGTGTGCCGGTTTAGGCCGCTGAACAGGGCGGAGGTGGCCCGTGGAGACAAGTACATCCCCAAGTTTCAAGGAGAGGACTGTGTGGCGATTGCGGTGAGTTTGTTTCTTAATTCAAGATAAAGTGTATTCAGCGCGCAACTTCTTCCACTTTCAACCACACCACAGCTAGAAATTTCCTGAAATCAACACCACTTCGAGGGTTTATCTTTCAGTTTTTGCTTTCTAGCTCTTGGATAACACAAGCAAAATTTCCTCTTCAACCAAATTGGAGATGGAAAAAAAACTGTCACAACATATTGGTGACAAAACAGGTTGTTACAAGTCAATTTTTTTCTCACCTCACAGTGTCCCGAGCAGATACTGTACAATAAACTGTATAAAAAAAACCGCGCGTAATGAAGCTCATCTGGCCCTCCAGCTGGTCCACTACTGCGTTTTTACGCACAGACTTTTCAGCAGACATGTTGGCTCATTATAATTCTCCGTTTCTCAAGACTGCCGTGTGATTTAAAACAGCTCAAAAGCAGCACATATATTTATTTCGAACCAGTATAAAGCTAAAATTTGACTATTTAAAACAAATTTCTGTTATTACAGTTGCACTTCTACTTCAGCAGCTTCATTGCACTTCGTCAACCTAGATAGTATTGCCAACTTTTACATGCTTGAGCTTCAAGGCCGGATCGTGACATTGATAGGATGCTAACATGTTAGCATGCCATGCCAGCAATAAGTTTACCTTTAGCTGACAAAACATATCTTCCTAGTTACTGAATGCTAAATACCTGACAACAGGTATCACTGATAGTTTGGTTCAAGTACAGAGGCATTGTTAAGCTCCTTCATGGTCATGGGTAGGCATACACTTGTGGTTTTGTATCATCAAATATTAAAAAAAAACTGCATTTTTAACATGTAAGGTAAGGCAGTGGCTGTTAACTGTGTTTAAACAGTAAACTCAAGTTTTTGTCAGTGTAAGTGATGGATTTCATTGCTAATGGATTTGTCAACCACTGTTTCCAAAGCTTAAGCTTGGCCTTTCGATACCCCATTTTGGTTGTATAAATTAGAGGTTTCTATATATTGAAATTAAAGTGGATATTTCTGCATGTCTCTCCTGGCTGGCAGGTCACAGTGGTCTCACCACACCAGCCAGAGTCAGGCCTTAAAGCGTACTATGCAGTGTGTCCCATTTTACTCCTGACTGGACTATGATTCATCATGTGACCTTCATTTTTTGCTGAAGATGACTTAAAACTAACTATTAAAAAACTAACTATTACTTTGAGTTTATGGATTTATTATCTAGGAATTACAACAATCATTATGTAAGTTCATGTTCTCATCAGCTTTTAAACCATCCTCAGTATGCTCAGTGACAGATTCTCAGTGTAAGATTTTTATAGCTGACAATCTTTCTTACAGTTACTAATGAGATATGATTCATGTTTAATGTATTGTACTTATTCTATTTTTGTTAGTATTAGTAATGAACAGCCCTAGTTGTAAGTCAACAATCGTTAATATGCTACTTTTTCCACATAACTATCTCTTATCAGTGTTAATTGATCAATTAAATCTTTCTGTGAGTGCTTATTACCGTCTTTGATGCTATTTTCAGAGTTGCGTCAAACATTTGATATAACATCAGTTTAAAGAAGAGTGAAAGATTTAAAATAGGCACAGACAAACTCTCAGCCTCTGACCAACCAGTGATCAGGTTTGTGTGCATGTTCTTCAGCACTACTCTGTTTGGTGTAGATCATATCAAAAACAGGCCTTTCTTTTTCTACCAATATTTTTATACAGAAACACAAACAAGGGCATTATTATTTTGACAAGAAAAGACCAGAGTGCATCAGAAGACAGTGACATTAAACTGATTTGAACCCTCTGTCACTCAGTTAAAAGTGCAGAAGCACATTATACTACAAAACTAAAATAGAATTAATAGAAATAATCAGATATATACACAGTCACACAGACTCCACAGTAGAAGTTCTCAGTCAATGGTGGTTTTATTTTGAGAAAAAAAAAAATCTCTCAAGGTCCATGTGATATCTGTTTCCAGCCTTCCAGCTGACAAAGTCTGCTCAGTTGTCATGGATACAAGTAAATTAAGAGGCCCGAGTGTGCGATTAAAATGCACTTTTCCAAGCTCGAGGGAAAAATCATATTTAACGTGACTGTTTTACAGCTTCAAGGAGGCGAGTGTCATTTTGCTCCGTGACTATGACTCAGCATCATCAACATTCCTCAGTTTTAAGATGTAATATCAGCATATTCATTGTGATTTGTTGTGTCTTGTTTGGCATGAGCAGAAACAAGCATGATGGACAAGTTTTGGGGGAACTTTTGCACTAATACTAGTCCTCCATAATCTGACATTTAGTAATATCCAGTTTCTGCTGCTTTTGACAAGGAGATGCCCGTTTTAGTTTGTAACGTCTTTTGTAAATTGGTTTAATTAACTTAGCAAAAATCCTCACCATAAGAGAGTGACTTACTTTGTATGAAGTAGCAGCAGCTAATATCCATCCCCATAATATCCAGCTGTATGATGCTTTAAGCATTTGTTGGTCTTGTTCTAGCTTCTTACCTACCTGTGCTAGCTTTTCAAATAAAAACTAGAGACGTGCTTTAACCAAAAGGATAAGCAGTCAGTAAGGAAACAGCCCTATTTGTCATGAAACAGGGCTCAGAATGTGTGGACACAAAGGCAAACCACCACACCAGCAAGTTGGCAGAGCTATCCAAAAAAGGGCTGATGCAAAAAACGAGCAAGGATCCAAACATAACATGACTATGACTATGAAAACTGGAATATTGGAAGACTGAAGAGTGTGACAAACTGGCGACGAGACAGTAAGACATGAGGTTTAATACAAGAGGTAATGAGGATGATGGGAAACAGGTGGGGAGAGACAGTCAGGCATCAGGTGTGCTAAGACAGGCGAAGGACAGACCAGGCGGGAACAAATCTAGAAGACAGAAACAGGTGAACTACAAAATAAAACATGAAAGACATGACACGAAACAAAACATGAATGTGCAAAAATAAAGGAAGCTTAACAGGCACGACTCTTTTCTGCTCTGATACCCATAACTAGGCTTTACTCACAAGGTAATAAGACTGAAAATATTACAACTCTTTATTGTGTTAAAAGTGCTACTTCACGCATGCTACTGTCACTGACTCTGATCACTTCTGCACAGGGTAAACCGTACTACTTTGATCGCGTGTTCCAGTCCAATACAACTCAAGAGCAATTCTACAATGCTGTGGCGCAGAAGATTGTCAGAGGTAAGATGTAAAGCAGAATAAATGAGAAGGGCCCTGTCATAAACCCAGCTCAAAGCAGTAAACTTTTGACAAACGAAAAACCTTTGTCGTCCTTGCTTTCATGCTCTGTAGAGTTTAGTTTACTGAGAAATACAGTCATAAGAGTTTACAGTCTGCATTCTCTGCTTCTCACATCCATCCGGAGATGCACAGCAGTGCTCTCACTCATGATGAGACACCTGTGTTTTTGCTGAGGGTTTAAAAGGGACAGTATTTTTTCCCTCATCTCCACACATCATAATACAGTACAGGGCAGATATCTGGAAACCAGAAGACAAGGACACCCTCATGCTGTCTCCTATCACACTTGCTTTATCTCAACACTGTACGGGTCCAAAACTTCCTCATGCATAAATGTACGTAGTGATATGTCTGTCAATATGTAAAGTTACCTTTTGTTGTTCAGAGGAAAGATTTAGGAGATAAAACGCCAATCATGAATCTGCATAACTTCAAGGCAAGACAAGGCAAGTTTATTTGTATAGCACCATTCATACACAAGGCAATTCAAAGTGCTTTACAGATGCAAGGAAATACATAACAAAAATTCTAAAAGGAGAGATTAAAATGATTTCAAATCAAAAAGACAAAACAATTTCAAATCATAAAGACGTAAAATGATTTAAAATCAATAAGAAAAACAGATTTTTTTTTTTATTTGCTCCGTGTTTGCCCTAAATATCATGAAAACCATCATTTCCCAGAAAAATGAAAGAGGTCACTAGCATACATACCACCTCAGAGTAACCCATGGATGTTTTAAGAGGCACAACGGGACATGAAAGGTTAATTATGCCAACCAGAGCCCAGTGAAATTCAGGGTGAAACCAGTTGTGTGAAATGTGTCTGTTAATGTCTCTGAAAGAGATGGGAGCATGATTGGGATGAACCATGTAATACAAAACCACACTAGTGAATAACTAAGGAACCTGATCTAATCTCTTTGATCCCTGAGCCTCACTTAGCACCCAGACTGTGTGCTGCTTAACCAGCAAAACTTGGTCAGACTCACCTTAATTCACTTTGCATGATATGCTTTGGATCGTTAAAATAGGGCTGGGAGTCCCAATACTGAGTGTTTTATGACTTTGTGTTGGTGTGTGCAGATGTCCTGGAGGGCTACAACGGTACAATCTTTGCATATGGGCAGACATCCTCTGGGAAAACACACACCATGGAGGTAATGTAAAGACTTATCTACTGTGTTTGATGCAGATGTTAAAAGGTACTAACACAAATTTTGTTGTTTTATTGTTGCTTTTTCACACATTTGTCTTCCGCAGGGGAAACTCCACGACCCAGACATGATGGGAATCACTCCCAGAATCGTTCAAGACATCTTCAACTATATTTATTCCATGGATGAGAACCTGGAGTTTCATATTAAAGTGTGTGTTAGGCACTCTGCTGGTTTTGTATATCACTAAATACTTGTTGTGTTGTTGGCTGAGTCTTACATGATCACTTTCCTTTACAGGTGTCGTACTTTGAGGTCTATCTGGATAAAATCAAGGACTTGTTGGACGGTATGTTTCCCACTTTCATGCTGCTTTATTTTCACGCCCCAATGCAAGCAATTTAGACATGATATTATTTTCGGTCTCCTCTGCAGTAACAAAGACCAATCTGTCGGTACATGAGGACAAGAACAGGGTCCCCTATGTCAAGGTGAGATATTTTATGATGTACAATGATGTACACTTGATTAAATTGCATAAATACACAGTCACCAGTTTGTCCACGGCATTTATAGCACATCCATGAATGACTCAAGAGAGTATGATGACTGCAGGATGTGTTGAGAGCACAGTCCACATGAACCTCTCAGTACAGACTTTAAAAATGCACGGACTCTTATTTTTTTACCCTTCATATCGTTCTGGACTATAATTATGAAATAAAAGAATGAAGAGAGATGTTAAAAATAAGACCAAAATGAAGTAATCTGCTCATTCTCCCTCTCAATACCTTTCCCTGTGAGTGTACCAGCCTGCTAGAATCAGTATGTCATGGCCCCCTCTGAAAATAATTGTCTCTCTGTGAGTCCCTCCTGCTGCAGGGGGGTGTAACACAGTATTTTCTTGTGTGCATGTGTCCTCAGGGGTGTACCGAGCGCTTCGTGTGCAGTCCCGAAGAGGTCATGGAAGCCATAGATGAAGGCAAAAACAGCAGAAGCGTGGCTGTCACAAGTGAGTTCACAAGTGCCTCCGGTGGTGCTGCTCCTCATGGGTTCAACCTCACACAGTCTCCTGACTATACCGAGACTCCCATCACCCAACACACTGTCTATTTTCTTTAACCATAGAAAGAGAAAAAAAGAGAAAAAAAGAGAGGGAAAAATAGGTACATCACATAAGAAACACAGTGAAATCATTTAAAGATCAAACAATAGTGTTTGTCTGCGGGCCATGAAAACAAGAGAATGAAAAGCTTGACTGATTCATTCAGAGCTTTTTTCAACTTTGTTTGAATTTTGATATAACTGGATGTTTCCTATATGAGTATATACACTGCCTTCACATCTTCAATCTAAGTCCAGCGGCCATATATAAGTACTGTAAGTAAGGTCTAAAAAGCATGAAGTTTTCCCGGAATTTCCCCTCAAAGTGAAGACTAAATCTTTGTTAGTTATTCAGTAAGTTATTCACAAAGTCTTTTAGCCCCTAAGAGAGTTCTTAGACTATAAAACTTTTAGAAGTATCAATAGATTTAAGAGTTTCTAAAGCTGAGGAGGAACTAGTGGAAAGAAGGGATGGAGGAAATGCACTTCAAAATGCGCTCACATCTACAGGACAACACAACAATGTTAGAGAGGAAAATGTTTTCATGTCAAGTGAGCCTCATGTAAGGAGGCTTGTTTGCTACAGACATAAATAAGAAAGTGTAAACTCAACAAGGAGCATGACTCTATAGACAATCTGCATGTGAGAGGCTTCGCAGCAATAGGCATGGGTTTTATTTAAGTGAAACTTCGGGTATTTTCAACAGAAGCAATGGTTATATAAAAAAAGGTGAAAGATGGAATGTCATGACCAGGCTGATCAGTTTTTAAGTTCATTTATGCCATTACAGGTGAGTGGTTTCATTTAAACTGTGTTTCTGTGTGTCAGACATGAATGAACACAGCTCCAGGAGTCACAGCATCTTCCTCATCAACATCAAGCAAGAAAACTCTCAGACTGAGCAGAAACTTACCGGGAAGCTCTACCTCGTCGATCTGGCTGGAAGTGAAAAAGTACGTTTCCATGTTTCCAAACTCCTCCTCTATATCAATCTTTCTCCTCACTTTACTAATCTAGCTTTCACTCCAAACCATTCATTTAAAGCTGAGACCAAACAGTTGTAAGGCGAAAGAGTTTTATTAGACCTTGTAACCTTTCATACTTTGACTGACAGCTTGCATATGTGGACGGTCCTCTTAGTCTCATTTCTGTTGCTCCTATTACACAGTTTATGGCCTGCAGTGACTGGGTTTATTTAATGAAACCTTAATGACACACTGCTGCTGCTGCTGCTCCATCTCAGCAGGGGACAGCACTGTAATCTGTCTGTCAGTCATGAGGAGATGTTAATAAGCAAAAACTGGCTCTAAGCTGAAGTAAATCCTCTGACATACTCTGTCAATCATCTTTTATTAATCTCCCTGTTATTCACTAAACCTCACACCTCCTCCTCATCTATTTTTACTGTAGGATTCTCTGTGTGGTTTCCTATGAGGACAACAGTGCAGAGTGATAATGTTAATATTTCTAGTTTTGTCATGAGAACTGTTTTGTGTTTGTGTGCTTTTAAGGTGGGTAAAACAGGAGCAGAGGGCACTGTGCTGGATGAAGCCAAGATGATCAACAAGTCCCTCTCTGCCCTGGGAAATGTCATTTCAGCTCTGGCAGAGGGCTCGGTGAGACAAACACATTTCTGGTTGAATTATGTTCTCCCATCATTTTAATTGTAGTTTATTGAGGTGTTAATGAAGGAGAATGTGATGGAAAGTTAATGATTAAGATTCCTCTGCAATATTCCTTAGGTAAAGATTTCTTTAAGATGTTAGTATGATCTCTTCACATGAAACTCTTTAGATAGTCAGTCACTATTTTCTTTGTAGTAACTACATTAATATTAAATAACAAATGGTCTCAGTATAGGTATCTTCTTGCAGAGCTATGTACCCTACAGAGACAGTAAGATGACCAGGATCCTGCAGGACTCTCTGGGAGGAAACTGTCGAACCACCATGGTCATCTGCTGTTCACCTTCTTCCTTTAATGACGCTGAGACCAGGTCCACACTGCTGTTTGGACAGAGGTACAAAAACGCACAAGCTCACAGATAGATATAAGATAACAAAACACCAGGGATCCATAAATAGATAACATATTGAGTAATCCATCATATGTAATTCTTTTTTTACGTCTCAATGCATCACCAAAATGGAACTGGTCAACTGTTGAATGGAGAAAAAAATAGAAAACCTTCAAAGCTCTTGGTCTCCCCTTCCCTGATTTTATTTTGGTGCAATGGATGCTGTTTCTTGCATGTGTTAATATTGTTAGACTTTCAGACCAAAGCCTGGCATGTAAACTGTGAAGCGTGTGCAGAATGCCTGGCCAGTCAAAGTGTTTACATGCATGGGGATGTAGATCCCCCTCTGCAGTATGTGAGTCTGTCATATTAACCTGTTGACAATAAGATGAAAAAAAGTACTTTGAAAGTATTTAGTCTAATGGTACCCAGATTACTGACTATCAACAATGTAAATAGTAACTGTTATGCATGCCAAGCACTGTAGTCTGGTTTGAATGGTAGCAGTGCATCATACAACTAAGAAAACCAAACAACTTATCAACCAACCAACCACCCAACCAGTCGGTCAGCCAGTCAGCCAGTCAATCGATTAATCGATCCATCGATCAATCAATCAATCAATCAACCAACTTACCAACCAACCAGTCAACTAACCAACCGACCAGTCAATCACTCAATCAACCATCCATCCATCCATCCATCCACCCACCCACCCATCTACTTACCCCAAATATTATCTCAGGACAGTTAACAAAAGGAGCTGTTCTAGACTCTACTTTTAGAGTTTTTCCCTTGATTAGAGTGAATTCCATCTTTAAAGGTCAGACCCATCCTGATCCATATTTTTCTCTCATGGTTGTAACACTTGGCAATAATACTGCAAAATAACACAACACAATGACTTTATTAGTGTAATATTTATGACTCTATCCTTAAAGTTGTAACTTTATTATTCCTTAATGTTGCCCTCATGCTCCATCGTACTTTCCTAAAGTAAGTGCAGACTAGGTAAAACACATGCTGTGGCATTTGTTCAGTCAGGATCATGTACATGTGACTGCACCATCAAACTCTAAGGCTTGGTCAAAAAGTCTTTAAACAGGAGGATAGACCGCTAAGTTGCTTTATGAAATCTGGTCCAAATTTCTTACGAATGTTATTCTTATTTTTCTATAGTAAGCTAACCACCTGCTGACTGTTCTTCACTTAGCAAACACACATTATCATTGTATTGTTTTTCTTAATGAATTAAAGTCATTACATCAAATATCATCACCCCCTACTGTAGACACATGCCCATCTTGTATATGTCAGCTACAAAATTCTCAAAAGTGGAATTATTACAATATTTAAAACAGCCTTTTTTTATTATTATTATTATTTTTTATCACTGACCGTTTTCAATGTTTGAGAAAGCTTTTTAAAGAAAAAAGGCCAAAATCTGAGGAGAAAGTGAGACTGTAACTGCAGCTAGTTTGTGTTACTACAGAAAAACAGATCAGTGAGTGATCTTGTTGACTTTAAAACAGAAAGCTCCTATCGTCTCCCCTCACCTTTCTCACCAGGGCAAAGACCATCAAGAACAATGTGACCCTGAATGTGGAGCTGACCGCTGAGCAGTGGAAGAAAAAGTGGGAGAAGGAAAAAGAGAAGAACAAGACGCTGAAAAACACCATCACCTTGCTAGAGGCTGAGATCAACCGCTGGAGAAGCGGTGAGAAATGCGTCTCACTTTCTTTACAGTGAATAATACATTTACTACAGTCTGACTTGGTCATGGTCACTAAAACAAAACTGCCTCTTTATTTCGTATAAAGATCAAGAACTGATGAGGACGTTTGGACCAGCACAGAAAAAAAACGTCCTAAAATAAGCAAAAGTGATATACTTGCTAATCTATCTGACAATGTAACTTAACAGGATTGTGTATTTGGTATAAACGACATAAAGAGCAGAAAAAAAGAAACCTTTTAAACGTTATATCACACAGTCATGCTCTGAAGTGTCCCAGTCTTGGTTTGTTAGAGATGAATCACACACTGGTTCTATTTTTGGATTGAAAAGGATCCACTTAAAGAAAGAGCCCTTTGTTTACATGTCAGCAGTGCTATGAGAATCACTGGTGTAGTTACAGAGTTAAAAAGTGCACTTTAATGTGCTCTTCATACTTTAATACTAACGTTTGAAGATTTGAGGAATGAAACATTTTCAAAGGATTCCTTCAAAAAGTAATTTATAATATTTTTGAATCTTCGCATTATTTGTGCATTTTATAGTGTCAAAGTGACTCAAAGGGACAAAACATGGGGTTGCACCAATAAGGTCTATAAACAGTTGAATGTGAACAAATGCAAACAAAAGGTGAAAGTAAAAGTTCTTGTTTAAGACTATAAATTAATAAGTATTCGAAGGTGTATTGCAACATTTCAAACTGATTCTTGCAAAGAGTAACTGTTTTGTTATTGTAGGATTAGTCTCTTTAACCAGAAGCAGCCACAACAAGAGGCCAACAGAGTGTATAAGCGAAAATAGTGATTTAACAGTTTAACAACTTTTTAGGACTTAAAGATTTGAACAAAATCACCAGTGAAACCTGTAACAGCACCAAGTGAGCCTTATTATATCCTCCCAATGCCAGTTTTAGGTAACTTTTTCAGAAACACCACTTTGTACCTCTTTTCTGGTTGTTGCAGAACAAAACCATAACAGAAGTAAAAGATTTTCAAAACTGGCAAAACTGACCCTAACAGAAAGTTCCTCATAGGAGCTTTAGAGACAGTTTTTGGATGTGCTTTCCTGACTTCATACTTTTACAGAGGCTAAAAATAAGCTCACACCAGAGCCTTGAAGTTGACTTACTCACTGAATACTTATCACTGTAAATTATGTTTGAAATCAGTTTCATTTTCTCCACACTGCTCCCTTTGATATTGACAGATCTGCAGCTCAAACATCTTTAACTAGCACACAAACCACAAGAATAATTTACAGCAACAAATTAGTTTCAGGGAATAAACAAGAGTGATGTCAGATCTGTTGTGCACTATTGATGCCAAAGTGATAAAACAATTCTTATATCTCACAATGGATCAGTTTATGTCTATGTATGAGTTAAACTTTGTCATCTCTCTCTTATAGTTTGCTTTGAGTGTATGAAACATGATGTGGATCTGCTTGTGGCAGACTTGTGCATGTTTGCCATTGGTCATATGTTACTCACTATGCTCCTCATGTGAAATGTTGCGGTGGTGACATCGGGTTGAAAACCATTTTTGTGGGACTGTTAAGTGCCTTTAAAGCTCGAGACCAAAAGATACTCAAAAAGGATCATGAACTTCTAGTGTTTTGATTTAGATAGTGACCCTTTTAATGTAGTCAAAGCCTGCTTTTACTACAAAACTAACATGAGTTTCAGTTTTTGCTCACTTTTGACCTGATCAAAAACCATTGGCAAAAAGTCACTTTTTGTAGACACACTTTGTACCCAATCCAGCCCATTTTACAGCCACTCAAGAAGTACAAAACTGTAATTGTACCTGAAAATAGCCTTAAAAATCTTAAAAATAAGTGATTTAGGGAAATACAGAGGAGGAGGGGATGGAGACCTCGTAAACACTAGCAGAGAACAAGAATGATGTCCATTTTGCTGCCCCCTACAGGAGAGAGCGTCCCAGCCGAGGAGCAGTTTGATAAAGAGAAGGCCACAGCAGAGGTGCAGGCCCTGGACACTGCTCTTAATAATGATAAGGCAACACCGCAACCTGCACTCAGCACACTACCTGGAGTCATCATTACAGAAGTAGGTAAAGAGCAGTATGGAGCAGAAATGGGCAAACTCTACAAGGAGCTGGACGACAAGGTGAGAACACGTGCATGATACACTGACAGTGACTCTCAGGAAAGTCTCTTTTTTTTTAGGAACATGCTGGGGTACATGCAACAGATAAGCTTTTAACAGTGTATCGACACAGTGGAGTGTTGATATCAGTGCTTTTTGATTGGTCTAGAAAGTTAAATGTCAATTTTTGGAATAATAAAAAGACAGGTACAGTGACTGAAAAAAAATAGTTTCAAAGACATCAACTTAAGATAAATGTAGAGGTTTTTTTAAACTGTTAATCATGTAAATCAGACACAGAGGTATCAGAAAGACACGATAAAGCCTGAAAATGATTATAATAAACCTCATCTTTAATGTCACTTAAAATGCCTGTGTGTGCATGTTTGTATTCCCCTCTTTTCTTTTCAAACAACAGAAATGCTCCATTCAACTGTTTTTGTCTCTTTGCTCTTAAAGTTATTTTCGAAGTATATTTTAAAAACTTCAGAGACTGATCACGTTGGAAGTTAGATAACATATGATGACTGCATAATTATTTAACAATGAGCTTACAACATTACTTAGAAAGAGCATGCCCCACAGGGATTACTAAGAAATCATCCTGTCCTAAAGCACATCATCAGCTGTGATAACTATTCTAATAACGTAATAGACTGATCTTCTACAAGGACCCGAACTTAGAAAATGTTCCTTTTTAGTCACTGAACACAACTTCGCGACAAAATTTCTTAATTTTCTACCTATTTTTAGTGCCTCTGTATGTATGTTGTCACTTTTTCTAATAACCCTCTGACTATTAGTGTGTACTTTTAAATAAAGATATAATCTCACCACCTGATGTACACCCCAACACCAAAACAAGTTGAAACACAGTGTTGGAAAACAGATTCTTGTGGTCTGCGAATCATTTAATCCTCTATTTAAAATAACACATTAAAACTGAAAAAAACAAAACATAAAAAACAACATTGTTTTGTGTCATCTTCATTTTAATTTGGTGCTCGATAAAAACAACAAAAAAAATAAGTAAATGTAAAAAAATAAATAAAAATTAAAAAGAAAAAAAAACTCTTGGAGGTCAATTACATTACGTTCAGTGTCCAAACTATTTTAGCTTTGGGATCGCATGACCAATGTTAAATTGTAACATTTTAAATGTTTTTTTTAGTACACGTTATTTTTTTAATTTCCCAATAAGTAATAATTTGTGGATTACATTCATAGCAATTGTCCACGCATTGTTTATTACCCCAGTTTTGGATCTGATGCTCGGCTGTAATACTTTTTCTTGTCAGCAGGTGGCATGATTGGCTGCTATGTCAATATTACTTGAGGTTGCTGTAGAAATAAGCAGGTGGTGAGTTATATCTCTTTTTTCTTCCTCTGTCCTGTCCTTCCTGCAGGATGAAGAGATCAACCAGCAGTCTCAGTTGGTGGAGACACTGAAACAACAGATGTTGGACCAGGAGGAGGTGACCCAGCTCCCCTCTTACCGTTCCCTCTCCTCCCCCTCTCTCCCAAATTCCCCCACGCTGTCTTTTCCCTCCAGCCGTTCCTGTTAGCATGAGCCCATTCTGACAGCAGATAGCAGACCATTAGTCTCCCTGCAGGAGAGGTCAGACTGTAACTCACCCTCAGCGGGCAGCAGTGCAGCCTCGCAGATTGAACACATTAGCCGAACAGGAATTTAGTGTGCAGATCCTGAGAAGAGTTTCTGATTTCACCTCTTTGTTGCTGCTCTCACCCACAGCTCTTATCCTCCTCCCGCCGAGATCACGACACACTGCAGACTGAGCTGAACCGGCTGCTGGCAGAGAACGAAGCTTCCAAAGAGGAGGTGAAGGAGGTGCTGCAGGCCCTGGAGGAGCTGGCTGTCAACTATGACCAGAAGAGTCAGGAGGTGGAGGACAAAGCGAGAGAGTTTGAGGCTCTGAGTGAGGAGCTCAACCAGAAATCTGTATGTCTTAATCACAAATCTGACACTGATTGCGTATTATCTGGAGTTTCAAAAGATGTTCAAAACGTTTATATATTCTCATCGTCAACCAGAGCTCTTTAGCTTCGATTGACTCTGAGCTCCAGAAGCTGAAGGAGATGACTCTCCACCAGAGGAAGAGAGTCACTGAGATGATGTCGTCATTACTCAAAGACCTGGCTGAGATTGGCATTGCTGTGGGAAGCAACGACATAAAGGTGAACTCCAGAAACAATCTGACAGAGAAACATGGCCCGTTGAAACATAATGACACACTCTCTCTATTTCATCCCCTTCTGCCTGTAGTACACGTGTTCACTAGAACACATGCTGCAAATTTATCCCCTTTGTTCCACTGAGTCCCTGAAATGGAACATTTAATGCCCTTTAGTCCTGCTCATTTATAACCCATTCATCATCACCAAGTGTGAAGGCTATACTTTGCTCACATTAACCAAGAATTTATGTGGGCGACAGCATGCAATCATTTCAATTACCAGACCATTTTTCTTTTAGTTTAATTTGCACATTCATTAAGTTGACAAAGTTTTGGAATTTATGATCTGTGCCTTACCATTTTCCATCCCACGTTTGCAGGAAATGGCTATAAAGTCTATGAAGTTTGTCATAAATGTCTTACACTTCTGCAGGTGACTTTGTGCAAATGCTGGTCTTGACAAAAAGCAAGTTAAAATCACAGATATATTCAATTTGCAACGGTATGAAATCGCGAAAAGCTACACAATCTGAAAGCGAGACCCAGAAAATTCAGCATTTTCAGTTGATTAGTGTCAAAATTGTCCCCTAACTTTATTTTGTCTCGCTTACTGTTGAATTGGTGTTTAGGATTTAAGAAAAGTTTGTTTTTGCAACTATGGAGTGAAATCACTTGTTTGTTTGCCAGCATCCTTCACCTGCTGGTTTTCCTCACTTTCCGATAAGATTGAAAGAGAGGGAAATTTGTCAAATGAGAAATATTCTCTTTTACCAGCATCAGTCTGAAGCAGCAGTGGGTAATGATGATGAGATGCTCAGTAAGGATGTGCTATATCAACAGAGAATTACTTTGTGATATGATTGGGTAATTTGCTGGTCATGAAAATTGACAATAATTTGGGTAAAATGTTACAAATATGTGAAAATACTCAAAAGAGACCAAACTAAAAAAAAAAAAAAATTGAAAAACTTTTGCATAGCTGTCCTCTAAGATTATATCAGATGTTGTTAATGACATTCACAAAAACTACTGATTTAGGAAAACAGATTTAATTCAATAAAGCCCCTATGAGGAGTTTCTGGATTATGAAACAGGCTGAACTGAAATCAACAAGAAGGAGCCTTTGTCAGAGATGAGGCAAAATCATCTGTATGAGCCATTACTTTGTCCACAGGGGGCGCCAAAGTCAATGCAGATAGAAAGTTGTGTTTTGTCCCCTGGTGCTGTTCGCTCACTCATATTTAACTGCAGTCATGGCAGCAGCTATACTTGCTCAGCTTTTGTTGTGCATGAGCTCTGTATGTGTTTTCAGTGCACATGTGCAGTAGCTTGTTCTATTTTTTTCACTGAATTTGTGCAGACTTTCAGATTGTGTTTTGAATAAGTGAGTGACATACTCAGTACTGTCATTTTGCATATAGAAAACAGCAATTAATATATTATCTTAGATATTAAATATCACACACTCCCACTAACTGCACAGCTGGAAACCTCTCATTAAAAAACTCTATTGAAACTTTAGATTTCTTTCAAAAATCGATGGATGGAAGAAACCTTGTGCTCAGATATGTTTTCTGTCAGTCAGCTGATTAACAGAGGTATCGCTTCAGTTTTCATTTAAAAACTTCATCTTTCTTAAAAAATCGTGCATCTGTGCATCTCTGAATCTAACAGCAGGTTGAAAACACTTTCATTTTAGTCTTTGGTGTATTTCGAGCTTTAGAGTTCAGATCCTGTTTGATCTATTTTAAACTGCACTCCTCTCCAAAAAGAAAGGTCAAGTGTCTGTTGTGCAAACATACGAGGTTCCTTTGTTTATGTCGATTCCCCTAACAGCAGTGAAGTGGAAATTTAACTTATCTTGTGCAGGCACATCCCACGCTTCAGAACTGTAGACCTTCAATATGTCTTGTATGTTGGAGTGCTATTTTTGCTCTTGTACACCGCACTTATGAGGTATCACCTGTCAGACAAATTGCCTTATAATTTATACTGTATCAGCTCCCTTATTCAGGTATCAAAATTTCACAGTTTAAACAGCCTAACCATACTCTAGCACTGTCAGAGCATTGTAATCTAGATTCTTCTAGTTACTGAGTACACAAATAGAGCAGGTCTGGAGTTTATGTCCTAGACTGTATATAGAATAGATGCCGTCTGCTTCCTTGCTGGGTGAAGTCACCCCGAGAACAGCACCCTCTGGTGACGGGCCGCAGTATAGGTCATATATCCCGCCTCCTCCAGCAATCCTTATGGAGCCGTGGACAAACTTTAGAAATTTATAATACAGAATATAATTTTTTCTCCGCCTGTTTGCAATGTTGACATGTAGTTACAGTAAGACTGGTTTGTGCTGAAGTCCTCTTTTTTTCTGTGCAGCTCCGTTTTTAGGGGGTTCATGTTTTCTATGATTAAGACTTGATACAGCCTATGGGCGTACGAAGATAGCGTAGCTCACCCAGGAGATACACTGTTAGAGCCGAGCGTCATCACAGCAACTCTCGGTGACTCTCCCGCCGAAAGCGTAAAATGCTACTGCGCAAGTGGTGGTTCCAGGAAGTGGAGGAAAAAAATACTGAGAAAAATCCGGCTTCAAATTCATGTAATGGTGGAAGGCGGAACCAAGTTGTCCATAGTATATCCAGTCTATGGTTTAGGGCCAAAGACTTGTATACACTGTTGAAATGAAAGAAGACAGAAGTTATGCATTCTTGGACAGACAGATCCAAAAAAGTGAGGTAGAGCACATTTGGCAACTTTGCAACTGCTGCACAAAGATGAAAGCTCAGGAAAAATAAAAGAAATATTTTTGATAACTTGTCTAATTTAAATTAATTAAAAGCCAAAACATATGTGTATGCATTTGGTGTCATTTGGGGCATGTCTAAGTTGATTGACAGAAAGGAATGTTTCTGCAGACTTAACTTCCTTTAAATTGAGCTGCTGTGGCTGGTCAAAGATATTTCAGTTTTTATTGTTGCAATAGGATGCCAAAAACATGGGGCACTTTTTTTTCTACACCTAATGACTATTTTTTCTGATCTGTCAGCAACAAGAAAGCAGCGGTCTCATTGACGAAGAGTTCACTGTGGCTCGCCTTTACATCAGTAAGATGAAGTCGGAGGTGAAGTCGCTGGTGAAGCGCAGCAAACAGCTGGAGAGCACCCGGGCTGAAAGCAGCCAGAAGATGGAGCAGACGGAGATGGAGCTGACAGCCTGCCAGCTCCGCATCTCCCAGGTAACTGCTGCTTAGCACCGCCACAGCTTCTGCCATCACGGATACTGTCACCATGGAGACAAATGTGGCAGATAATTAAACTGACAGAACATGCAGTTATCAATCAAACAGCGGCTTAATGAGCTGGCAGGTCCCTCTGCATGTCTGACACAGTTTGTTCAGAGCTTTAAAAGAACTGTCTGAGTTTTTTTGTGGGTCTGAATCACATTTTTAAAAATTCCTTCTCCTGTTGTTGTGCAGTATGAAGCTAAGATCAAGTCCCTGACAGAGTCCCTGCAGAATTTGGAGCAGAAGAAACGACAGCTTGAGGAGAATGTGGACTCTCTCAATGAAGAAATAGTCAGGGTCAAAGCTCAAGGTAAACACATCCTCCTCTGCAGCATCAACCCTCAGATGGAGATCATTTTAAATAAGAGTTATTCTTGGTTGAGATTTTTAATCCCCCAAACTATGGAACCTTTAGGGGGCTGCACCATCATACACACGCATGTTGTACACTCCTCATTATTAATGCACCTCTTTGAACAAGAGCAGAAGACAATTGATTTTGAGCTGCACCTACCTTTTGCCCCTTTTATAGCCGAGAGCAACATGACTGCATCGTTTCAATTACAGGGGACCCTGGTGCAAAAACTCAACAATGGCATGCACAAAAAACAATCCAGATATATGAAACTGTCGAGCACATACTTTAACATATTGTTCCCTATATAAATCTTGATCCACCTGGGAACATGCTCATATGGATCAGCCTCTTTTCTCACCTTCTTTATGCCCACATTCATCTGAAGGTGGTTCATGCAAAGCCCCATATGAATGAAAATGCAGCAACAGAGAGGCAGGGGAAATGAAGGTTTGATACAGCAATGATGAGGAGGTAAAAGAGCCCATTTCGTTTGTTTCATGATACAGCAGAACCACAAATACAGCAGCAATCAGGAAATAACAGCACGTTGCTGCAGCACGAGAACCTCCATCCAACATTAATCCTTCTCCATGTTATTACTGGACAAAAGTTTGAGCTGTGAATACATCGTTAATCGGTTGGTTTTATTCATGGTCAGCTTGGTCCGTGTTTTGACTAATTATGAGGGTATTTGATAATTGGACCCACCTTCCTGCTCATTAACACAATAAATGCATGGAAGTGATAAAAACATGACAGTGGTGGATGAAGTAGCTGCTTGCTCTCCCCGCACCACACAGTGATCTTTATTAAAAATAAATTATACACTTAATAGCACTGCACATTATTATTAGATATTGATAAATTGCCTGCAACCATTTTACACCTTTTGATAAAACATTTGATTAAACACTCAGTGATTGAGTCTCCTGCATTTAAAACATTGTTCAGTAAGTTTTAAAGGGTTACTGATCTTTGCATAGTTGGTGAAAGTTTGGAGGATGGTTTGCACATTTTCAGGGACGGTCTTGAGTTTGCAGCAAGGACTGCACATTCCCACATCATGCTGATTTTATACATGCAGGTGTGCACACAAGGTAAAGACGTATTTCTATGTTAATTTCTATGTTTTTTGTTCTGTTGGTAAAAATGAATGGGGTTGGACATCATGAAAAAAAACGGTATATGTGATGAATAGAAGCCAAGATGCCCATGGTCTATTTTTTTCTCCAAAATAATTAGTCTGATAACTACACTTGATGAACAGCAGATTAATAGTGGAATTGAAAATTAATGAAATATAAAATAATAAAATATTTCAAAAATGTATGCATTCCTCAACTTCTGACCTAGTTTTACCAAATACTTGATTCTGATTGGTCAAAACCCCATAACAATAGGATCTAATCATGAATTGCAAGAGCAATGCCAGGGAAAACCAGATCATATATCTCATATCAAATACATCTGTGCAAAGGAGTAAAGTAAATAAAGTTTTATCAAGTGCATTTATGAAGGTTAAAGTTTTACCCCTTCCTGTTTGAGGTGTGGCAAATACATCAGTTTCCAATAGCACTGGTAGTGCTCGAAACTGAAGGTTCCAGCAAAAAGCAGAAAAAAGACAGTGACTTCAAGCAAATTGAAGAAAACAACCAAAAATGGCAGAACAGTGTGGGCTTTGACAGCGTTATGGGAATGGGAAGAAAATGCCATAAGCAAAGTTATGGAGAAGACGACTTCGTGTATGTGCTGCTGTTTTTTTCATCTTGTGTTAAGGATACTAACAGTGACAAAAATTGAATGTTTGAACTTAAATGTGAATGAAAAAGTCAAATATTGATCAGAAATTCTTCAAAACTTAGAACCCCAAGGTGAAAAGCAGGTTAATACCAAATAAACCCCAGCATCTGGTCACTGAAACTAAACTCAGCCTGACAGAGCCACCTTAAACACACACAAATAAAAACATTCAGGCCTAAGAGTCAGATTTGCATTTTTTCTCTTTTCAGAGAAAGTCAGCACCATGGACAAGAAGGATGAGATCCAATCTGCCACTGAAGTCAAAGTAAGTTACCATCTCTTACAAGTTTGCCCTGTCTTGTACTCTCTGTCTTGAGCTGTATGTTTTTTTGTCTTCAGGACGCCGTGGAGAAGCAGATCCTGTCTCACAGAGAGGCCCATCAGAGACAGATCAGCAGCCTGAGAGACGAGCTGGATACCAAAGAGAAACTCATCACAGAGCTCCAGGAGTAAGACACAACATCAGCCAACACTTCTTATCCTCTTAATGGAACCATTTGTCCTGTACTGATTCACTTCCTGACGTGTGTTTAGTCTGAACCAGAAGGTCATGTTGGAGCAGGAGAGGCTGAGGGTGGAGCACGAGAAGCTGAAGGCTGCAGACCAGGAGAAGAGCCGCCAGCTGCAGGAGCTCACGTAATGCCTCTGTGTAATAATAGTCTGCTACAGCCTGTTTTTTTTATTGTATTGAATTTATTTGGAGTCATTTGTTTTACTCTGTGCAGGGTGCAGCAGGACAGACAGGAGCAGGCCAGACAGGACCTGAAGGGACTGGAGGAGACAGTGGTCAGTTAATGCGTGTCTCATTAAATTCACCCAAACTGAGAAAAAGAGTTTTTAAGTGAATTTAGAAATATGATATCAGTACATTTTGCTCCACATGCATTTACCATTCACCATTTACCTTTCAACTTCAGTAACCCTGATTTTTCAGTGTACAATCAAGTACAAATGGACACTTATGGGGCGTTCACACCACTGCAAGTAAAATCATCTACTTGCTTGATTCGCACAAATCTAGACTGGTGAATGAATAGTATTTACTGGCTTCATGAGCACATCAATGGTAACTTCAACGGTAATCCCTGCCAACTTAACCGGCGGGATCAAGTAATAGACAAAGGGTTTTTTTTACAATTTACCAGGTAATCCGACCTCCTCACTTACTTTCCTCCAGACGAGCTCCTTTTTAACCCGGTTTCCGTAATTGAAAGAAGATGCATCATTTAATTCGGGGCACTCACACACCGACATGATCAGTTTGTTCTCCATTTTAGATATCAGTGAACAACCATCTGTTTTCATACGTTACCCGGCAACCTTTGTGCTGTTTAGTTATCGCGATGTGAATATCCGCTCAACGTGACACATTTTCAGCTCACGCCCAATTCATGTCATTTGCGCATAGACCTAACATGTAATTCATTTGCGTGAATGATTTTACTTGCGCTTGGTGTGTGGAAACAGTTACGCAACAAGTCCTCTTGTATGCTCGAATACAGTTGATAACAATCCAGGAAAATGTCTTAAAGTGGACTGAATTACATAGATTTTTGTCATGCTGTTGACTCACACATCTCCATAAAGGGATTTTGACTCTGAGTTGTTGTCTTGGTCTTCACACAGGCCAGAGAGCTTCAGACACTCCACAACCTGAGGAGGCTCTTCGTCCAAGACCTGTCCACCCGAGTCAAAAAGGTAAAAATCCTGGCACTGTTCAGGCTGTACATGATAGTTTACCATCACCACCCTGTGATGTGGATTGGTGTGTAATATCCTGTGGAGTAACATCACATGAGCTTGTGTTGCATAGGCTTTAACATTTACCTGAAATGAGACAAACAGATCCATATTTCTCTCCTGCACCGTCTGCACTCTGTTTAATTTGCACCGAGATGAAATTTTAATGAATCCAGGGAACACAACAGTTAGTCTCTGCAGTAAGTAGGCCATCTGAATCTTCAAAGGTAGCAGCTGGAAATTAGGGATCCAGGCCGTCAGTGTGCCGCTCCTCTGCAGCCCTCAGGCTGAGGCTGGAAAAGATACACAAAGAGAAAAGCATGCTTCCTCTCCTGCAAGAGAGATGACATGTTGAGGAGTTGTTCTCACCCAAAATCTGTCATGGATCACCTGATTGAACAACAGAAATGATGCTCTACATCAGAGGTTGAATAAAGTGTCTTTTGTTCTTGGTTAGAATGCTAAGATAGACTCAGAGGACACAGATGGCAGTGCTGCTCAAAAACAGAAGATCAGCTTCCTGGAGAACAACCTGGAGCAGCTCACACAAGTCCACAAACAGGTAAAATAAGAACAAGTTACTATTCCCTGATTTATTCTGAAGGCTACACACTCTGTTTTCTCCCTCTCCCCTCATTCTTTAAATCTCGTGTCGACTCGTATCTAGCTGCTACGGGACAATGCTGACCTTCGCAGTGAGATTCCTAAAATGGAGAGACGTCTGCGGGCCACCGCTGAGCGGGTCAAAGCCCTCGAAGCAGCTCTGAAGGAGGCCAAAGAGAACGCAGCCAGAGATCAAAAACGCTACCAGCAGGAGATGGAGCGCATTAAGGACACCGTCAAGCCCAAAAACATGGGCAGGAGAGCCTCTGCACAGATAGGTGGGTGGATACGCATATTAAAACCTCATCTCACACAAGACTATCAACCTCAGAAATGCTCTGCAGTTACATGCAAGTATGGATTTCACTCCTGTGTCTATGCAGTTAGTAATGAACCTGGATCAGGGGTTAAGTAGCATATAGGACAGGATTTTCTTCTTACTCCATCAGCAGATTCTTCTTACTTATTCTGACTGATTCACTTGTTAATTCTAGTGAGTGATATCTTGAAGTGAGATGTTTTCCTGAACTCAAGTGAATGCAGCCAAAATTAAGCCCATATGCTCATGTATTTCTTAATTTTGGACAGAACCAGGCCAATTCCCTCTCTTTGTTTCCAGTCTTTATGTGCTGAACTAGGCAAACAGAGTTAGAAATGAGAAATCAGTGTCTGGGCTAAATGCAGTCCACTCTGGCTAGGAGTTGAAAACACAGGCCTTGAAAGTCATATCAATCTCCATGTTCAACACTTAAGAGCAGAAAAAAACTCTATCTGCAGCCAAGATAAAAGATTACCCCTGTGACTTTACTCTGATTAAACTTGTGTTTTCTTCCTTTGTTTTGAATCCAGCCAAACCCATCAGACCAGGCCAGCTGCCTGGAGCTCCTCTGATCCCCGGCTTCATCAGATCCAGCCTCATCCAGAACAACATCAAGGAAGGAGGCAACGAGAGGTAAGAAGACAGGAAACGCACTCTTTTTTAGCCTTTGTCACAGGTAGACGTAAATCACATAGGCTCTGTGATTTAAAATCACTTTACTTCTGGCACACAGGATATCACTGCTAATTTGTGGTGTTTAAATTTAGTTTGTTTATATTTACTTCATCATCGTAATTATAGTATATTTGTGTGTTCTGCTCCTGAAAAGGAGTTGGGGTTGTATTTTTTACCCTAATCACACACTAAAAATTCTTCCATCAATATTATTCATATATATTATGTAATATTATTCACAATCTTGGCATGGAGCCATGGCTCCTGACCCTTTTGCCCTGAAGCCCTCCTTTTGTATGGTGAAAAAGTTAAAAGAGGCATACATTTTGATGCTTTACCATTAAAGATGAGGAGGGAGTGTATTATTTATACATTTTTTAACAGGCACAACTATGTAAACTATTCAGCAAGGGTGATTTTAGTTAGTTTGGCTGCCTTGGAGGTGGCTTGGACCCTGGACTGGGAGCCAGTGCCATAGAGACTCAGACAGCATGTTAGAATTTCAGATAGGGTATTTTGGATGTTTTTATTATTGTATATTTCTATTGTATACTTTATTTCTCATGTACTGTATCCCTTAGTAAGACATCCAAATGAAGACGTGTTAATGAAAGAAGAGTTACCGTTTCCCTCATTCTCTTCTCTGTTTTTTCCTACAGCAGCTGAAGACAGACGGCAGTCACCCAAATGAGAAGCCAAAACCAACATCCTTTACACATTTTCAGTTCGTAGTATTGAACTTTTACCAGAAACCACAGCTTCACACTTCAAAACACCATCAAAGTTTGTATATAGTGTATAGAAATCTGGTCCTTCAAGCCTTAGATTTACAAGAAACCAACTCACGTTGTTGCCTCTCAGAATGAAACCACAAAGCCAGAAACTGAAGTTACCAGCAGCTTAAGGAGACATTTTTGTGATAGTCTGTATGATACTCTTCTCTTTCTTTTATTTAACCCCACTAAGGTGGTTTAAGATGAAGCAGGGCGGAAAGAGATAACATTTAGATTTGGAATATGAAGAGTGAGGGCAAGTGTGCTCTGTTCTATTATTGTTTAAAACTGGCTCTAAGTCACTTTACCGATCAATGACCTTAAAAGCACACTGACTCCTCGGCTTCCCAATGATTATGAAGCAAGAAAACAGAAGTTTGTCTTAGGCCCAGGGCAACAAAATCACAGGGATTAGATCGATAAAATTGATATTTATTCCTTATTTATACCAGCTAGGTAATTGAAGATATGTTTACTTAAAAGGTGAAACAGTCATTATATTTTAGTATTTCCAAGTGAGCTGGATGTAGTTGACTTTACTTTTGGAGAAGAATGATGATAATCCATCAGAGAGTCTATGAGTCTTATTCTTACCTTGTTATTACTCCTGACTCACTCTAAACTCATGAAATGTCTTAATTTTCAGCCTAAAAAATGAAGTAAAAGCTCACAAAGGATTGAGATTCATATAAAGTCAGAGCCTTTGAATGTGAAAGATTTTCAGCAATCTCCCTTTGAAATGATTTTCAAGCTTGACGTTACTTTTACTCTCTTAGAGATAATGGGTCGTCCGATGTCTGTTATGTTGACAGATTTTGAAGTGAAAGTTTTTATTCTAGAGATAATAAATTTTAATTGGAAACTCAACTGTGGCTCATTTATTTGTCAGACTGCTTTTTCTCTTATTTACCGAAGGAGCACATAAACAAACTTGTAATAACTTCAGTGAAACAAACTTAAATTGGTACAGATGCCTCTTTAAGATCTACTAAAGCAAACATGACCCTTTAAAGACAGTGTTGCTCGAATTCTTAGTACCTGAAACTGCTGCAGGGGGGTTAAATGTAAGACCATATGATTGACGGCACGCTGAAGAAATAGCCTCACTTTGCATTTTCAACCAGAGGCACAACCAGACCATCCAGTGGAGAAAAGTTAGGATGAGTCCTAAAACATAGACCCTCTGGGTGATCTGTATGTGTGAGCAGAAACATCTGAGTTTTTCACCCCGACTTCACCCCAAATTTATTTCGCACTCTTGAGTCTGGGTGAGCTCATGTGAGAACAGCAGCAAATCTTCCGGATAATTCACAGCAAATCATGGCAGGAGAAGTCACATGCAGACGCTGTTCTGCCTAGTTTTGCTGCTTGGTTGAAAAATGATGCTGTTGTGTGAGTCAATGACAAAAGTGTTTTTTATGATCAATTTCAGGTCACAAACAGGGATAAGTTTACAGTAAGACAAAGGCAGCATGTTTTTTTTTTACACTGATATGAAACTTTTACTCAAGAATGTAGGAGAGGTGTATTTCCGGTCATCAATATCCCATGATGAATAACATTCTCAGTTCAAAATTAGTTTTTATCACACTTAGCCACTTAGTAGTGCATCCTGATGGGAAAAACTATTCCATATAATGATATTATAAACCTGAAGGAGCTGCCCCTAACAGAATAGAAATAAACTTAAAGACAGTGAGATGGTCAAATGCTCATCCGTTTCAATTTGTACAATAATTCAGTATATTCAGTATGTATTGAAATAGTATAGCATTTTCAGTGGTGACATGATTGAGCTTAATGTCATATTCTTTCATCAGGCTCAAAATTCCTAACAGTGCCCCTGTTTCAAACAGCTAACATTCAAAGTGGGTGATTCTGGCAGTTAAAAGAAAGCAGAATGTATTGTCTTGGTCCAGAGGTTAAAACTCCTATGAGGAGTTTTTGATATCTATGAAATAGACTGAAATTCACACTGCGGCATTTTTAGGGTTTCTAAAAGCAAACAAGACCATCAGGTTTTCAGATTTTAGTTTTTAATGCCCGAAATTGGTGTAAGAGGGTATGTGTCAGACAGTTTTTTACAATCTTTGGATCAAATGTTCACAATAAATTTTTCATTTGAGTGTCAAAAGTCAACAGGAAGAGTTTTTTGTCAAAAGTTACAACCAAGGATAGTAGAAGGCAATATAAACAAAAGTTGCTTTCTCCATAAGGGGCACCAAAATCACACAAACCAAAAGTTCCTCATTGGAGCTTTGTGTTGTGTTGCCCATGTGCGGAAACTGTGGACCTCCTTTGGCCCTTTCTTTGTGTCAAACCCCTCCCTAAAAATTAATAAAAAAAAGAAAAAAAAGAAAGAAAATTCTACCTCAGCATGTCCAGGACCTTTAATAAAATAAAAAAAGTTGTCTGCACAGCCCTATCAAAAACGTATAAATAATGAGGTTTTATCAAAACTTGAAACATGCTCATCACAGGGTTTAAACGTAACCACACAAATAACTGAAATCATCAACGCTTCCTTCTGTCACTTCCCTCCTTACACCAACAGGGTGTGCTTTAACACAAATATGCAAATACAGAATGACAAGTGATGCGATTACAGCAGTGTGGAGAAGTTCATACATTATTCTAAAATAATGCAAACAGGGAGTATTATTGCTGCAGGCGTTTTTCAGTCCCTCTGTAGTCTGTCTGCTCTCCAATGAAGATTTTCTGTGTGCCCGGATCATCCTAGCTCTAAATCATTCATGATCCTGCCTGCATGGTGAAACTCCCTGCTGTGATTGCCAGATACAGCCTGGCTGAGCGGGGAGGGGGGCATCTTTGTTTACCATACAATTTTTAATGAGCTTATTAAGGGATTTCAGTATAATGTAGGGAGTATGACAAAGAAAATCCAGAGGTTAGGAAAATTCTTTATTTGAATGGAGATTTCTATAAAGAAGCTATTTGAAAAGTATTCCAAATATTACAGGGACCTCCAGGAACTTCTTACAGGACTGCAGGATGCCCGCGGACCTTAGTTTGGGAAGCACCGGACAGAGAGGTGTCGAACCTGGAGGGGGCGGGCCGGCCTCAGGGCTCTGGTCGCCGTCTATGAGGGCTGACAGACGGGCGGGGTGGGAGCGACAGACCAGCGTCTGCCGAGTTAAAGACCACAACTGCGCCAAGCTCTGAAGACGCGCACAGCCAAGAACCGGATCTCAGTCAAACATGCCTTCAAAATAAAACAAACCACTGCAAGCACGAGAAAATTAAAAGCGTCCATATTTTGTTTCACGTTTACAGCATCTAAACCGAACTTTTTTTTTACGCTTTTCATCTCAATATGTGAGAAATGAGAAGTCACAGAGGATTTGAGGTAAATGTGAGGAACAGAAAATCTTTTGTACCCACAGCCATCAGACTTTACAACTCTTCTGTAAGTAGTAGATGACTTTTAGAGACTTGACAAATGATGACAGACAATTGAATTTCCCTTTGGGTATCAATAAAGTTATTCTTATTCTTATTCCTTTTATCCTTATTTTTTTAATTTGAATGCAAAAGTCTGCAGGAGATAAATATTCAGTTCTTACGCTGAATGAGCTTCTTGTGCATGCTGACTGTGCAAAGCTGAGTATTTAGTATAGGCAACTCTCATGGTTTAGAGGTAAACAAAACTCTAATGACATAGTCCTGTTAAGATTATATCAGTTTGGGAGTCTAAGACAAAAAATTCAAGATTAACTGACTAATTAATTGACTAAAGTGTCATATGTAACAAATAGGTTTACAACAGAGCAACAGGCCTACTTGGATTTAAGTTTAGACCCTAAACAATGACAAAGGACCAACTCTGTGATTAAAAAACAAACAGAACAAAAAACACATAACTATACACCGATAAAAAAATGTCTGTAGATTAAGACTAAGTACTGCTTATCTTTTTATAACAATAGCTTATTCCTAGGCAGCATTAGTTAAGAGTGTGAAATAAAAGTAATATGCCTATATTTCAATTTTTAATACATTTTAAATGCATTTTTAGCTGCTAAAAATAACCCTGAATAAATTTAATTATCATTTAAATGAACTTTACTTTGAAAGTCAAGTCCGGATGTAGTATCTGTTTCCAATGGTCCCTTGACGTTGTGCAGAGAGGCGGGGGATTGCGAACAGACCGACTTGACTGGAGGTCTGCTGCGGACTCAGTCGGAGCCGCCGACACTGAATTAGGTGGGAAAAGTTCTCGCTAACTACCTCCACGGTTTTCACGGGGCTCGGATAGGCAGCTGCAGAGTATTTCAAGGTGAGTATGTTTCATGTTTGTGTGAGGGTTTCTGCTGGTGTGGTCAGCGCCAGGCTATTGGCTTCTGCCGGAGTTACTTTGTTGCTATGCACGCTGTTGCAGATCGGAGGGTTTGTGAACCTGCAGTGCTTTTGTCCAAGCACGAAGCAGCTGTAAAATGTCACAAAAATGTCTCCAAGTGGCATTTAGTCACAATTTAAAACATAGATTTTTCGTGTAGGATATCTAACAGACTTGTAAAATAACATAACGTGATCGCATCAGCTTGTGGGGCTCGCACCTTCTGCTTTCTGGGGCTTATTTCCTCGCGGTGTGTTTGGCTGTGCGTCCCCGTCAAAGGGGGGCTTTCTCCGGCAGTCACGTCCCTGCCCCTTCCTCAGTCCTGGGAATTTCTGATACCGAGTCAGAGCCCTTTGTTGTGAATGCATATGGATTAAACTCCTTTGTGTTGTATTTCTGCAGTCTGAGGATGGCTGGGGGGGACCCTGCCCCCACCTATGCCCCCCCCCTTCATCAGCACTACCCGCCCCAGGCATGCTTTGGCCACTCAGTGCCCACAGTTTATAGACCCAGTGTGCTTGTTTGGGGTGCATAATTACAAAAGCACACTGTTTTCATGCACTGCAGATCCACATATGCCGCATATAACCCGCAGAGATGGAGTGAAATGCAGCAGCAGCAGCAGCAGGAGCAGCAGCACATGTTGGAGTGGATGCTGCTCGGCCACATCTGTTTTGAATGAAGCTCAGGGACAAAGGCAGTTCCAGTCTCAGGGTGTTTTGCTGCTACAGTGGCTGGTCTGCAGATGTATGCAGACAAAAGCACAGGTCGTGATCTCTGCGCTGGTGCATGATTTTCATCCAGCTGCACCCATGATTGAGTGCTCCTTTTGAGTCACATGTTGGAGTGTTTTTACAAAAGCACATTTTCAAGTGACCCTGATATCTATGTATTGCTGTTACACAACAGAGTCAGCATCAAAGCTATGCCTGTAAGAGGATTTCACGTGAGTTTTTTTTTTATCTCCCACCTATATGGTAATTTTTTTTCAGGGGGTCATTCCTGTCTTCAGTTGTTGTTATGCATTTGAACCTTTTTGAGAAAAATGGACCTAGACACCTGTTTAAAGAAAGGACAGAGTCAAATTCCCTTTGCCGTTGAGTCTGAAAACAGAGGCAACACAATGAACATAATCAGTGTGACGACCGCCATACATGTAGAGATTTTAAACCACTGCTTTATGAGTGAGTACATGTAAAAACAAACATTTATGGGCAAAAACCAAACCCAAAAAAGATGGCCAGACTCTGTTTCTTCTGTATAGATTCTAGTCTCTAAATCACAGCTGTTGAGCCAACATGTTTCTAAAGATGAGCAGCATTATTTGGGCACTGAGCAACAAGTTGGCCAGCAGCAGACTCCCCCTGAGGCTTTACTTTGCTCCAACACCGTGCACTGACTGGGTTTCAGTTCCAGTGAAATTTACTCAGTCTGGTCCTCTGCCAGAACAACACAGAAGCAGTCTAGAGAGAGGGAGAGTGGGGGAGTGTGGTTGTAAATTTTTGGCGTATTGTGACTCAAGAGTCAGGTTGAATCCACGGTTAAATATCAGTGGAAGGGCCTCACAAACCAGCAGGGCTTCAGGTTTCTAATACGTACACTGTTGGTCCACATTTGATTGTTCTCTTTCTTTAAACTCCTTCACTTTTTCTGCCCAGAGTATATTGTCTGTTTATATCAGCTGACCAATTTATTCAGACTATATCGGGCACCAGATATGAGCATAATTGTGTATGTTTTCTGAAATTGTTCGAACTTTTTCAACAGAACATTTAATGTTGATTCAGTTCAGTTCTTGTTGATTCAGAAATAGTGTGTAGTTTTCTTAGATTGGTGCTCTCTGACTTTATATTTTACAATCCTTGCATTTAAATGTAGCAGCGCATTGCAGCTGGGCAGATGGCAGTCCACTGCAGCATTGGGATAAATCATGTAAAATAATGTGAATGCTCCTCTTGTGATTTACTTTCTTTAGTTATGTGCATCTTCATATAAGTGTGTCTCCAAAAATCAGTGTGTCCCAAAGACTAACCCCCAAAAAAATCTAATTGAAGAGAATTATCTTGATAAAACCAGTACTTCTTTCAAATCTCCCAGATTAATGAGGCTCTGTTATTTAGCGCTTTGACCTGGATTTGGTTATACTGGGGAAAATATTTGGCAGCTAAAGGGCCTGTGTCCACTGGCATTTGCCAGAGAAAATGTAAAAATAATTGACAGAAATTTGTCGGTAGCATTAGCAACAGCTCTCAACATGCAAATTTTACTCTGAAAAACAAGTGTTGGTAGTTTCTCTTCCAAATGACCTCTGCCACTGTTGTTGACAAAGTAGAAGTCAGAAGTCTGACTCCCTCATAATACAGATAAGTCAATGCATGAAGAGTTACACCGATAGATGGCTACGTTCCTATAGTTGAACTATTTAAATTTCGAGTGCTGAGAGCGCAGCAACAAAACATCCAGATTCTGGGAGTGTTCGTGTTTATGGTTTAATTCTGAGCTTCAGTGCCTTTATTGAGAGGACAGGTCAGTTGGTAGAGAGAAAACTAGAAGAGAGAGTTGGGTATGACATGCTAAAAAAGGAGCACAGGTTGGTGCTGAACCTGGGCTTCCTGCTTTTTGCACTGTTGCCTATGACAACAGAGTTTGCAATTTCATAACTACACCAAACTGGTGCTCCCTTGGAGGGTTTTTTGTTATTGTATTTAGGAGGCTGAGTGCTAAGAACGGTGGTTTGTTTTCTGTTGAAAATTGGCACTGCCGGCACAAAAATGCCATTGGTGGACACAGGCCCTTAATATTTTTTTTTATTTTTGCAATGTTAACAACAAAGGATCAGCACAGCAAACACAGAAGAATAGAGAAAAAATGAGTGGGGAAATAAAGTCCAAATGAAATAAAACTAAACTATAATGAAAAATCCAAAACTATTGTAACCTAGCTGCCAGGTGCTAACTGTAGGTAAATTATCTTTTTGGCAAGTAATTCTCTGAGGTCTTTATGTCATGTGTTTGGTAATTGTTTTTTTTACCATATGCATAAATAGTATTTATGTTATTAAAGGAAAATCAGAGCTGAATTTTGATCATGTTTTGGTGTAGTTAAAATATCTGTCTCCTGCTCCTCTGCTGTCTGCATGTCAGAGCTTCACAGGGTTGGGAGATTCATAAACTTAAGTATATATGCTTCAGCTTTTGCTCTGGCTCTCTTCAAGTTTGTATTCAACATAATATATCATATTAAGTGCACTGAAACATACACACTATGGCTGTCTGGTGGACTGTTGCCACACTATGAGCATACTTTCAAGTGACTGGACAATCATGTGTTAACTGGCTGATGAAGTTGTGTTGTCATTTTGCTTGGCACTGTGTGTTGATTTATTTTAGTCACCAAGATAGCTGCCAGGTATGATGCCATCACAGTCTGTACATTGGTTATTATTTCCTGATTGAAAAAGGAAAGAGTTTCTTTTCAGTCATGACGTAATTATTTTATTTTTTGCACATCATGATGAGAGCAGTTGGCAGCACCCTCTTTTTCCCACTTTAGTATACGATCCTTATGTTGGGTATCTGAAGTTCATCTCACTTCATGAAACCTCTCATTGTTTCTCACCATTTTACTTATTGCAGGTTTGATGTTATAAATCAGTACACTAAGATAAAACTGACATCTGATTGAGTGCAGTTTGAAAGTACGCTGTGAACTCAGTGTGCGGAGGCTGGGACGGTCGCGGTCATGTAACATCACTGATTGTCCTGTTATCATGTGCGTGACTCCATGTTCTGACAGACGCCTGACTGCATCTCTGGCACCTCTACCATGGTGTGACTGCAGATAGTGTGTGAGTGGCGTTAGAGCTCGGGTTACACGAGGATGAGTCCAGTGCTCACACAAACACTCACACAAACTATAACAGAACGTGTCTGTTCCTTGAGAGGCAGTCATTCATAAAGACTTGGATGTGTGTGACGTCATGGCTGGAGTGTGTGTTTGGGACTCTGCTGCTGTCAGGCACACACTAAAAGCCTGGTATGATGTAACAAGTGTGCGTGTGCATCATGGTGATAAAACAAAAACTATTTTAGCCTGTAATGAACATGCGCCTCATCTCTCACGGGCTTTAACTCAAGCCCAGACGGCTCTCACCGCCGTAAATCTATTCTTGGAGTGTAGCTGTCAGTCTGAACGCCAGGGCCTGTGTACATATTCCTTTACATAAGGACGGGCCCCTTATGGACTCAGCCTCGTGTTCTCACGCCTCACTAAAAGCACCTGCTTTTGCTGCCAGCGCAACCAGGATGTCAGGCCAAGGCGACTTCTATTTTAAGGAAGAAGAAGGAGAATCTGATATGAGAGGAGCAGCGGCTCAGGAGCAGCTCCTCCGCTGTGGGAGCGTCCCGGTTATTTATTTAGGTTGACCGATGCAGGGAGACTCTCTGACAGACAGATCAATGACATGCCTCATCCCAAAACAAACCGTGCAGGAGAGGAGAGGGCCCAGCTGTCCTCTGGCTCACACTGACTGTGTTTGATATATCTGGAACATCCCCCTAAGCTTTTCAAAGATTTCTGACTGGGAGCTGTAACTGAATAAATGTGCTGCAGAGCTTGGTGATAAAACATCCACAGAAACCCTGCTACTAAATCATGATGAAATGTAGCCAGTGATGAACTTCAGACATTTTTCAAATAGAATTACACTGATTTAGTCGTAAACGACAGTGGGAAGAAATGCAACAACAGCCGGCGAACCCACAGCTATTAAACCTTACAATATTTACAACAGACCACATCCTAGCTGTTACAAGTTGTGTCTCTTGTGTATCTTGGTTTTTAACAGCTTGATTTAACTTAGCTGTTTTAGTCACTTAAGGTTGGGAAGTGAAGAGAGAAAATGCTGAACAGAAGTTGGCAGCAGCTAAGCTAGCAGCCCCCAAAACATTCATGGTACATGTGCCTAAATTGAAGAGTAGTTGGTGTTTTCATTTTTTACGGGTATGAATGAGAGCTAGGTGTTGATTGAATTTCTGTTTCAATTACAAATCTGGCTCCTCAAAATCATGAAAAACAAGATAATTAAGATAAAACAACTACTTTACCACCTGCTGTGTTGTGCTAATTTGGTCTTATGTGGTGAATGGAGTGCTCTCTCTCTCCCTCGTTTCCTTCACAGGAGAGCATGTGGTCTACCCCTCCTCCCTTCAAACAGTTCAAACTCCAACTATGGAGAGTGAGAAGGAGAGGGTGCTACATCCAAGGCTGGACTGGCAATCTGGCATACTGGGCATTTTTCCGGTGGGCCAACGCACCAGGAGCTGGCAGGCTGAAATAGGTCATTCACAGAAGCTCAGATCAGTGTGCAAAGTTTGAGACAAGTTGTGGATGGGGAAACTGTGTGAAGTGGAAACAGTAGTACAAACAATCATGCAGCCACAAGTAAGGAGAGATGTATATGTGTAGCACTGCTAAGGAGCGGAGCTAGAAGAGCAGGTGTGTATTAGTAAATCAGAGGAACAGTACAAGCATGCTGTACCAAACAGGAGCGTATTCGAGATATTCTGAGGCACAGTCTATGCAACTTTGCTAAAGACAGGATAAAAGTCTGAAGGTAACTGATGTCAGAGTGTTTGTCAAGTATATGCAGGTAAATAACCACATGTCTTTGCTGAATACACACTGCTCTGGTTAGGTGGTTATATGCCAGTTTGAGCAGACACAGCGAACAGCACAACTTGAAGGGATATTCCAACATAAATTTAAATTATGGTCAAACACATGGTAACACTGAGTAAGACACCCCCACGAGAGATGAATGTTGCTGACTGCTTGCTTATGTAGTTATACCAACTTCAGCAACGACCTCAACCCTCAACCAAAAAGCCACTCTATAGCCACAAATAATGCTCAGAACAGCACCTAACTTCATCAACAGTACATATAGGGTCCTAGCCATAGTACTAGCCACCAAACATCTTTTTAGCGTTGCCTGGTTTCTTAAGCAAAGAGATTAAACACAACTCACCCTAGTGCTGGACGATAATTCGATAACAATATATATCGATCGATAGACGTGTGGTGCGATAGAAAAAAAACGGGTCGATAAAAAGTTCGATAGAAAAACACAGTTTCCCTTTCTTTTTCATCATAGCCTATCATGTAGCTTTTACTACAGTCATTACTTCCTCCCAACCAATCACAAACGCAGACCCAGGTACGCTACGGCACCAAGCCCAGCCCCTCTCAAACAACAACAGACAGCACGTGTATTAGAAAAAATGATACAGCAAGGAGAAGCGGAGGACATTGTCCCGAAAAAAGGTTTCAGTAGTTCACCAGCATGGCAATGTTTTGGTTTTTAGAAGTCTGACAAAAAGCGAACAGCGGTCGTTTGCAAAATTTGCAGAGAATTAGTAAAAACGAAGTCTGGTAACACAACCAACTTGTTTTACCATCTAAACCGATCGCACCCGCAGGAGTACGAGCTGTGTCGGCCGCGCCGCGGCTCCACGTCATCGTCGGAGGAATCCTCTGGAACCGCTGCCAGCACCAGCACGAAGCATGTGAAGCAGACCAAACTGGACTTCGTTTCTTGCCAAAATACGACAAAGCGTCCGAGTGGCATAAGGACATCACCCATGCAGTAACATGCTCCATAGCGAGGTACATACTGCCAATAACTACCGTTGAAAAGCCTGGCTTCAACCAGCTTCTAGCCACTCTCGACCCGCGATATGAAGTGTCCGGCCGCAAGTATTTTTCTGATTGCATTCCAAGTCTAACTCGGTGTTACTGTGTGTTCAACCATAGCTTAAATTTATGCCGGAATATCCCTTTAATGCCCACTTTCTGTATCAGAGTACTGCCAAAATGCGTCCTGCATTGACTCGTCATCTGTCATCTATGTTTGTTTACATCTGAGTGGAGCTTCATGGCTTCATGGCATTAGTTTCCACCAGTGTTGGGTGGCTGCAGACCTAACATAAGACCATCATTTTGGGCCTAAAGTATTAAGAATGTATTATTAATTTGTTTAACTGACTTGTATTTCTGCTGCTGCTGACTTGGCATGGCGTTATTTAGTCAGATAAATGCATGCATCCTTAGCTTGTTTTGTTTTACGTTTCACGCTGAAGTCCTTTCATTATAAAGGTGAAGGCTGGAAAAGTTTGTATGATCTTCGGATAAAATGCCAAAATGAATGTGAAGGAAAAGTTTAGATACTTTTGCACAGTGTCAAAATACTCAACAGTAAGATTATGATGTTTAGACAGTATTATCAAAATGAAGTCAAAGAAAAGAAAGAAAGTATGCGGTGGTTTCAAACGTCAGAGCTGGACTCTATAAAATAAGATACTTTATTTTTGGATGCAGTCTCTGAGGGAATGTGAGCTTCAGGGAGTCATTGTAGTCACCGGATCGCCTGCAGGATGAGTGTACAGGGTCATGTTGTCATCGCCCTCAGCTCTGCAGAGGGTGATCAGGTTACCAGGCTGGATACCCCGACCTGTGGTATCGGTTAGCAGAGCAATCAGTGTAGACAGTCTGTTGTGGTTTTTGATGATTACAGGGGGTGGATACTCTGTGGTGTTATTTACCCGACTCACCCATGGAGTATGTCTGTCTGGCCCCTGTCAGAGTGTGAGTGTGTTACAGTGGTAGCTCTTTGTGGTTTGGGTAGTCAGGTGACTAAGAAGTTTGGTTGTGACAGGATCGGAGGTTTGTGAAATGTGAGCCTGTTTTTGTGGTCTGGTTGGTGTATTTTCATTTGTCTCTGTTATGTCTGGAGGGGTTTCCAAAAATATGATCATATTTTTTTGCTGTATCTATAACCTAAATTATCATGATAAATGATATAAACTCTCTAGAACGGACCAGTGATTAATTTTATTACTTGCAATTATTACATTTTTCACCCACTATTTGAAAACTACATGTCAGGTTCAGTGATCCCATCTTTTAGGAGTTCAGGTTTATTTTCCTCTGCAGCCAGTCGCTCATTTAGTGAGTGCAGTGGTTCACCTCTTTGATTTAGATTTAGTTTCTTCCAAAGGTTGGTGTTGATTTTCAGACTCAGAATAAACGTTTTGTCAGCGTTGGTGATGCGGTTACCCCCTGACATCAGTCTGATTAGCTGCGCCTGCCTGCTCAGCTCATTTGCAGTAACTGTATCTCAAAGTACCGCAGTGATATATCGATTCTGCCTGACACCAAAGTGCATATTTTGACTTATGGGCAATATCATCCTGGACTTCCATGAAGTGAAATGTGCCATTCAAAAAGTGCTGTGATGTTGCTTTTCATTATAGCAGCAAGACACTGCAGCAGCTTGGCTACGGTGTGCAGAAAGAGTCAAAATAGTGCATGATTCGATAAAATAATGCATTAATTTTTGGCTTTTATTGCATTGTGAATAGGAGTCAATTGCTGACAGCAATAAATTGCATAATGCTGCAAATCTGCAAGTGTCCAGAAAATAATGGACTCCTGGAAAACCTGATGCTACATAAGTATTTCTAAGTTTAATGCAAAGTTTATTGACCTGTAATTAATTTTTTTCTAGCATGTATTTTTAAGGTAGTCTTTTTTCTTATATGTGTATTTTTTTGTTAATGCTCTAAAGACGAGAAAGAACCAAATCATCAGCCAGTTAATGTCATTTTCACATGATCAACCCTCCGGAGGTTGATATTTACTAGGGGTTAGAGAAAAAATTCGATCCAGCATAGTATTGCAGTATTTTGTCTGGTGATATAAATATTGTATTGTCTCATTTATCAAGTATCGATTATTTCAAATTACTTGCTAATATGAAGCCAAATCTATGATAATGGAAAAATAAAATCAACTGTTTGTCCAGTGAGGTTGGCAGAGGTGATATCATAGAGCAGGAGAAAGTTAGTACAACAAATATAGCAGCACCTGGGGAGAGACAGTAGGAATGCAAGCAGGGCACAAATGAGATGGACCTGACTCATAGGGTTTGCAAGATGTGCTACATGAAAATAAAATACTGTGTAAATAAGACACACATAAAGGAAAGACAAATGCTAAATCAGCTAAACAATTGAAAAAAATGTAATTGCAGTATATTGTATCACAATACTCACTGTATTGCAAAATGTTAGAAATCGCAATAATATCGTATCGTGGCCCAAATATCTTCATAATGTTGAAATATGGGGCCACCAGTGATTCCAACCCCTAATATTTACCCTGTAATTTTTTTCTCAATAGGAAATCCCAAAGTCCTTTGAGGTGGTACTTTACTGAATGAAAACATCACTCATGTTCAGCTGTTATGTTTTTTATTTGTTAGTATCAATAAACTGTTACATTTTGTCAATGTTGTGCAACCTGCTCCCTCATTACCGGCATCAGCCGTTGAAAACTGATACTGGTCTGATGTGAGTCAACCACTGCTGAAGACTGAATAGAACAGTTTGAGATTTAAAATAAGGGTCTTTTGGGTTGCTGAAGGCCCGGTGGTCCAAATACTCTACATAGAAGCTGTTGTCCTTGTTGCAGTGGTTTCTTGTGTGAATGACTCTTTGCTGCACGTTTTCCTCCATCTTGATCCCTCATCAGCTATCCTAGTTAATGCTTGGTCATGTACTTCAGCATGTACCATGAACGATAGCAAAAACTTCAAGACTTTCCCCAGACCTGGATATGTGACATTTGACTGCCTTTCTGTGGGTCTTATCTCTTGCAGGTCAGCAGTTCCTCCACTCAGACATGAGGAGCCCCCCAGGCCTGGGTTGCTGAGCAGCTAAGGTCAGAGTTCAAGCGCTTGTTCCGGTAGTCATGGCTGACAGAGAGGGGGTGCCCGTTGCCCCGGGCCAGGTCTACATCGAGGTGGAGTATGACTATGAGTACAAGGCCAAAGACAAGATGGTGACCATCCGCCAGGGAGAGTGGTACCTGCTGGTGAAGAAGACCAATGAGGACTGGTGGCAGGTGAGAAAGGAGGAGGGCACAAAGGCGTTTTATGTGCCGGCGCAGTACGTCAGGGAGGTTCGTCGGGCCCTCATGCCTCCCCTGAAGCCCACTGTCAGGGCCAAACCCACTGTTCTGGATATATGTCGGGCCTCTAATGAAAACCTCAACAGACCTCAGCTGGAAATGTCCAGTTTTGGGCGTCCATCACCCTCCTCCACCCCGTCTCCATCCTCAGATCGGGTCACTCCACCGGCTCTGCCCAGGGATACAAACCAGAACCTGGGGAGCCCCCTTCACTGCAAGGTGGTAGCCGAACTGGTACTCCTTCACAACAACAATAACCATCAGCATGCCAACAACTCCACATTGCCAAGGACACGGGCAGACTCGCCTCCACTAAAAGGGGGGAATGACCACAACAAGAGTCCAGACAGCGAGAAGACGTCCCCACCGAGTGAGCTGCCAGTCGAGGGTCTGAACAAGCTCCACAATGACTCTGAGTCTGGTGACGAGCTGAGCAGCAGCTCGACTGAACACATGCAGGTAAGATGCGACTAAACCCCTCTCAGAAACTTGGTCTGCTTTGTTAGATGGTTTTTCGACTCTACTTTTGTGCATTCTTTGGTTGTCACAAAGCCAAAGAGGATGCTGCAGCTCCTTGAGTTCTGCAAACAGGAAATTTGAAGCACTGACTCCTCTGGGCCGCCCTGGTTTTGTCCTTCTTTCTAATCTCATTGGTGTCCTCAGTTTTGCTCTTTTTCTCCCACTCCCTTTGCTTTATTTCCCACCCTATGTTCATTTGTTCTCCCCGGCCGGCTGCAGATAACCGCCCTTGTCCTCATCTGATTCTGTGATATTGGCTGCTCAGAGATTGCGCGTTCGTCATCCCCCTTCTCTTGCAGAGCCACATTCATCCATCAGGCCCCTACACCGCCTGCCCTACCTCAAACAATTTTGTGCCTCATTTGCCAGATTTGAAGAAAGCGGCAACAGTTGCAGGTGCTTATTAAATCTTCTGCTGTTGCCCAAGGAGTGTAATTTGTCTGGCTTGTACAGATGTGCGTTTTTTTTTTTGAAGGGCGGCTGTTGCAATTGGGTCATTGAAGACTAAATGGCACGTTCACAGCTCACTGTTTAATAGAGGACTCTGTAATTGGCTGCCATTAGCCACATTTGGCACGGGTAGATGCCAAACATAGCTGATAGGTTGTGTATTTTGAGCTGTTTCCACTTCTGCTTTTCAAACTTACTGATGATCTTGTACAACCTTAGTGTTTGTTGAGGTATTATATCGAAAACTAATGCTTCACTACAGATGATCTGAATGAGTTTGATGTCTGTTCAAAGTGAATGACTCCCATCAAAATTATGAAATTAATTCTCAAACTCTATCCACAATAAAGGGATGGGAATTGAAAAGTGGACTATAGATTTTCACTGTGAACTCAAAATTTTATTGAGTCTCTGATGACAGAAAAAGATTTACGCCACCTTCAGTGAGAGTCTAAAAATAATCAAACAACGAACTATTTGTATAGCATTTACTTCGGTCGATATTAAGTCAAATACCTAATATGTTGTTAAGTCTGGCATGCATTGTGCTTATGTCATCATAAGAGATATGTACCATCCATACCGTGCTGACATGGAGCTGCAGCGGCTGAGGACCGGCAGAGAGCATCTAATACATGTCACTCCTTATATTTGATGCAGTGCCCAGTTGAAAAATGCTTAAGCATGTTGCTGGTGTTTCTACCTTTGCATGTTATCACTGCTAAACAAACGTAGCACATGGTGCAGTTGTCATCTTTCTTAGGAAAATGAAGCCATGCTTTAGATCGTTTCTGCCTACTTTGACAGTTACCATCTGCCATATTTTTTCCTTAAAGTCTCTGTTCTCGTTTGCGTAGACTGGCTCTCGTGAGACCATTTTTCAAGGCATCCAGAAGGAAGGAATCGTTAAGATAAAATGTAAATGATGTCGATGGATTGAACCATTTGGATTCCAATCCCTACCAAAATATGAAACTTTTATCAACCAAACGAACCAAAACAAGAACTGTGCTTTCAAACCAAAATCCACCTCATTAGGAGCAGTGTTATGGAGCGGTTGCACATCCGGCCTGCCTTGAAATTAACTTTATTCACACCATTGTGGGCACTCTGGTCCACTGGTCATGCACACAGCATTGTAACAGTCCCTTCACCAAAGCAGCTGTGTTTCATAAAAGCTTATTGTTGCTGCTAAATGCAAACATTGCTCTGCTTTTCCATCCTGTTAAAGTATGAATGCACTGATATCAGCTGAATTTTATTTTTCTTTTTTTGATCAACAAATGAAAACAAAGTTAACTAAAAGATGTTTCCGGCTTATTTCATATAAGGGAATCAATCCAGTGTGCAATGAGGGTCTGCAGCGACTACACTACCATGAACACCATGGTCCCATTGTGTATGAGTCATTCAAACACCTTGTTTTGTTTGCAGTGACCCAAATGAGATCATGTCCCAAGAACTACAAACTTGAATAAGACCCCTTATTCATGCACCTGTATTAGCCAAAATATAGGCTCATTTAAGCACCTTGGTCAGGAAATGCTTAACAGCATGTTACTTAGTGTCTGCACATGTTTAGTTAGCGAGGACTTGTAGAAATTTGTTTGTTTTAATCATAAAAGATGTTGAAAGAAGGGAAATTCTTGATTTTGTGGACACAACACAAGAATTATGTAGAAACAAAAGCAAACTTCATTTTAGCATAATGACCCTGCAGCTGCTGTGACCACACACTGCTTTTTTTTTAGGATATGCTTCTTAACATGTCAGGAATAATGCTGCAGCTGTAAACACCTTATTTGGAGTACAGTCTGAACTAGGGCTGCACAGTTAATCGATTTGAAATCGTAATCAGATCATTTGATTATGAAGATGTTAAAAAAGTTGAAATCGTCAAACCGATTTTCCTCTTGATTAAGTCTCCTGCCTCCAGGCCACCGTCGGCTCCCCCTTCCTGCGGGAGCACTCCCCAGTTCCCACACACACCAGTGTAAACAAACATGGCATTTGCAAAAGAAGGCGATAATTTTGTGGCTAAGTAGGGCAAGAGCAAGTCAGTCTGGTGGAATTGGTACAGCTACACAGTTTCGGATGAAGATCAAACCACTCCCCGCTGCAAAGTCTCTCTGAAGGCGGTATCAACCCGTCCACACAGAAACGAATTCAAGAGTAAACGCAAAAGTTTTTTGTCGCTAACAGCGTTTCAGGTGACTGTAAATGGTACTTTTCGAAATTGGGTCAGAGAGTACATAAATCCATAAACAACTACCATTTTATCTCCGTGTGGATGCCTATCTGCATCTCTCTTACAACAATTATGTGACACACAGCGTAACTCTTTTATGATGCCTGTGCGCGTCTGGCCAAAACAACCTTTATACGCATGCTCTGTACTCTTCTTCTGTCTTTTGTGCAGTTCCTCAGCAGCGTTACAGCACCACTTACTGGCTTGGCATATGCACGTCATCATTTTCAGTGGTTTCGTTTTAAGAGATGATTGAAAAACGTTTTATTTTTCAAGTAAAGTTTGGTGAAGTTTTTACAAAATAAAAAAACGAAATTGAAAATGGAGTTTCAGAGGAAAAAAATCTGGATTTTATTTTTGGCCAAAATCACGCAGCCCTAGTTTGTTCTCACAAACTTTGGTGCCATTGTTATTAAGGCGGAGTCTGAAATGTTGTCCAAAGACAGCAGGACATACCTAGATCCTAAATCTCCAAAAGATATCATCAACCTACACACCTAACCACCATCTCGTTTTTTACAAAGCAATAAATTCAGTCTCTTTTGCCTTTTTACTCTCTTGGGGAAATTTACTCTTTCTGGTGTTTGCAGCTTCAGCATAGCAGCTTATTTCCCTCAGTGAGTTTACCTTATTCCCTTGCGCATAAAGTTGAATACAGCTCTATTACTACCACCACCTCATTGCTACCAATGCAAAGTTACTTGCAAGTTTGTTTTCTGCTGCAAACAGTGCTCAGCTGACTCAGGGTGGATTGGCTTGTCAAGGCTGTTGTCAATGCCTGCAAATTCGCCAAGAACGGCCTGATCCAATAGCTAAGGTCAGGACATCCCTCAAATCAGCAATTTAAAGATAGTAGAGCAGTGAGCATGAACTATGACGACAGCCAGTCATGTTAGTTTATCATGTTGAGTTCACAGCTGCAAGTCAGGACTGATATCCTTTGTCTCCATTGAAAAAGAGTGATGGGCTGGGGGGTGTGACAACTGAGGAAAGGGCATGCAGGGATGAAACTCAATGCAGGCAAACCAAGGCAAGAAGAATGTCTTCACCACCCCTTCAAAAGTATCTGTTTTACTTTCATATTCAAACTTAACTACCTGAAACAAGCTTGGCAACATCATGAAAGTGCTGATGAATGTGGATGTCAGGAGGAAACAGCACTGTCCCTCTCTGCAGTCCCTGCATTGATAACTCAGGCCTCTTCCCTTCTCCATCATTATCTCTTTACTATGTGCCAGGAGGACAGGAGAGCGAGTGCAAGGCAGCAGGAACTAGGACACATCCTCCTTGGTCTGTAGTGGAGGTAGATCAAAGTAGGAAAAGGAGGAGATTTCCAGACAGTGGGAGTCCGAGCTGCTCTGCTCTTCTGAGCCAGTTTTTGGGGGTGGCTGTATCCAGGCAGGGTCAGCGTGTTTGAAGGCTCCAAGTGCTGCTTGTGTTCTTTGTTCCACGGGCTGCAGCAGCCTCCTCCTCTGTGGAGTGAACAAAGAGAGACGGGCTTGAATAGAAAGTAGGTCATATCAGCCGAGGATCAGTCTGTTGCCCCTAGTCGCCCCGCCGTGGGGACGACTCTGCGAGGGAGTGTGAATGCCATGTGTGATGCACCATAGGAAAGAAGGGGAAGTGAGAATGGAGGCATGCTAACATAGTTTACAACTTCAGAGTCACACTAACAGGAGGGCTAAATGGTGTGTAGGTTGGATGACATACCTCAAAAGCCCCCATCAAGGCGAGAAAAAGGCTGCCGCCGCCTGCCTTCACTAACCGTTTTGAATTCATTTCACGCTTGTCAAATCACACGGGCCAAAATAAACACACATTTCACTCTCAGCCATTTACATTTGCATGGGCAGCAGCTCTTTGCAGTGTTTTTGTGTGGGGCTACAGTATGTTGGAAGGGCGGGTAAGAAACAGACGGCAGACAGGAATCAGTGCTCAGAGCTGTCTGTGGTCACTGGGGCAGGTGGAACCCACTCCCTCACTCTCTGAGCCTTTGTAGTTGTTGTTTTAGTACGTCCTGTTTGGCCTGCTGCCAGCCAAATGAATGACCCTGCAGAAAAAAACCCAATTCTTTCAACTCCGCCACTTCCACTGCTTCCTGTCATTGCCGGGCCGCAGACAAAGTGGGCCTGAAAAAGAGAGAAAACAAGGGGATCATGTTGTACCTGATGTATTTTACACGTGAATTCTGAGAACTGTCAAAAGTTTGACGAGGACCACCTAGATTTGGCTGAGACAAAATTATGAAAAGGTCAAGTATGCGCAGAGAAGGACACTTTAACAGCTGGGAAAATGAATTTAAACTAATAAACTCCATTTATTTGAAAAGGCAGTGGGATGAAATCATGATGGAAAGGACACGGTGCTAACCAACACGCTGAGGCATGACACACAGCTGCACTCCCATCTCTGCTTGACACTACAATGCTCTCAGCTCCAACAAGCACTGAATGTGACGTCAACTACAGGAACAGCCAGACCAGAGCACACATCATCATGCCTCATTTTGAAGATGCACAGCTTTTAAAAAGTTTGATTGAGAATATCCAAACAGAAGATACTGATCACCTGCTCTGCATTAATGCTGCCCAAGACTGTGCCTGTAACAAACATTTGTTTAAGGTCCTTGTTTTAAATAGCTGAACTTGAGAGAGGTACTACTAATTTAAACTTATCCTCTAACTTTAGCATATGTAGGAAAATATTTTTAATACACTCTATTCTGGAGGTGTAACCCTGGGGGCAAAATTAAATCACAGAAATCAAAATTTGACCCTAAAAGAATTAAAAATGTCAAATAGACCTCAGTATTTGCAGAATCATGACATTTGTATTGGTACAATCTACTGCAGAGAAACTAACTCAACTTGGAGTAGGGCTGCCGTTTAAAGTCGTTCATTTTTCATCATTTTATTGTTGCTTGATTATTGAAAACGCATATTCAGAATCTCATCTACTGCCAAAGCTGGACTGGTAAGAAGAAAAACTGCTCATGGCAGCTTTAAAAATTTAGTCAAATATTGAATCAAATCACATTAAATCACATCAAGGCTTTACTTGTGCAAGAAATTTGACTTGATTCTGATGAATAACAAAGTTAGACACAAGACTTTTATTTGTTAAAGAGTATTTCTACAATGTGATGTTAAATTTCTTTGCCTTTATCCTACAGATGAAAGAATTGAGACTTAATTTTATGGAGTTATTTTTAAGGGCTGTCAGTTCTTCAAAAAAATCAACTTCAATCGGATATTGAAAGTGTTTGTATATGTTTGAATTTTACAATCTTATCCATTATGGCCTTTTTACAAGCCTCTGGTAAGGGCCCTGCTGTAAAAAGGCAGTCATACAGCGCTGAAAGCTTGCCATTGTGCTGCTCAATGTAAGTCTGTTGCCACTTCATCAGGGGTGGCAAGCCATAAGGCGAGCCTGCAAATTTGTAGTTGTTGACAGCTGCTCAAAGTTGACATGCAGCCCTATATTTGTCTGTTATTTTTCCATCTAGAGTGTAGATCCATAAATACTTCCAAACTACGCATCTTAGATATTTTACTGTCACGATTGTTTGCTCAGTGCAGCTTTGCTTGACCATGTCCTCCATTTTTGACAAATAAAATCAATGTATTAGTTTACTGAGGTCAAGAGTGCATGGATTGGCCATGCTACAATGTTGCAGCTTCACCGTCTGTGCTCACTCTGCTCCTCTGCTTTACTAACACACATCTGCCCTAGGGATGGGCGATAAATTATCATTCACGATATATCGTCAGGAAAATCCTCCATGATAAATATTTGCCACCTCATGATAAATACGACGAACGCAAGTTGATGGCGTAAGCGCGAGTGATGGACTCACAGCTATAGCCCACACAGAGCAGAATAACAAACAAACATGGCTGAAGGTCATGAAGAAGACGTTTCTGAGCAGCTGGTTACTGAACGAGGCTCCACATGGAAGGGATTTCCTTCTAGCTTGGGGCTTAGATGAGCGCAATCAGGTATGCCTGACATCGGACAGTGGATCTGCTGCTGTTCACTCTGTGCAATAAGAGTTTTTAACAAATGTTGAAAATGTTTTCACATTTGAGACTTGTTTGATGTCATTAGTTTTCTCCATAACCTAAAACTCAAACTTGTGGTTAAGTATCTGATTCGACTACTCTAACTGGTGTTCTTGTTATCTCTGGTGTATCTTTGTTATCAGCAAATCTTATCATGGTAATTTTTTTGCCTATATCGCCCATCCCTTCCCACAGGTGAAACTTTTTAATGCACAAGTGATTATTTGAATAAATTTACAAAATGAAGTGTGATAATGTTGACAGAGGAGACCCCGACAGGAACTGAGCAGATTGTTGTTTTTGTAGAAATATTGACAGAAAATAGAATACAGTCATGCATTTCCTGATAATCACTGTCATACGTCAAGTTTTCTGACCATGCATTCAAATGTCAACATAAATTCAAATATTGATCAGTGTTGGAATTTGATAGACTTTGCAGCCCTAACTTGCAGAGTTTAAGTTAAACTGCTCCACAAACAGTGGCCCCTCTTAAACATTTAGTTTGCATAGGAGCCTCTGCATGAACAGACAGACAGACAGTGGGATGGATGGATTTGAAGCTGTCATGCTCCTGCTCCAGTGCCAGCTGGCCACCTCTAATTGATTAGATTTGATCTCTGGGTGACGATTAACGCCTGTGTGTGTCTGCATGCTTTCCATATGTAATTTGCTTATCTCCGGGACTCTGGCGGCAGCGGCAGCAGATCACTGCGGGCCTCTCCCCTCCTCTACTCCCCTCCTCTCCTCTCCTCTCCTCTCCTTTGGGGTTTGTTGACACCCCTCTTTGCTAAAAGCACAGCTCCCATGCTCTTAAGGGATTGAGAAAATAAACCTCTTTTCCACACCTCTCAAGAGGCTGGCAGAGAGATGACGAGTTTATTTTCTTTAAAAATGAAGAAAAGCATATGAGTTTAAGCCTTTTTTTTTCACACAAACATGTTGGGTTTCTTTACGGCTGTTCTCTCTCATAGAGATGTTTTGTGTGTTTTTAAAATTAAAGATAAAAACAAGCCCACACAGTCCTCACAAAGAGAGTTGTTTTGAATAAGGTTATTTTGGAATCCATTTACTCATATCTTCCTATAGATGGGAAAGTCCTTTTGATGGTTTTCCTCCCAAAACACGCGGCTGACTTAATAAGCGGATGAAGTTTTCTCTTTGGGTTTGTGTGAGAGCTTAGATTGTTGTTTTCTTGAGATGTGTCACGGAGGGGGAAGATGCCGTGGCCCTGGATGTGTTTGTGTCTGTGGCTTTGCAGCGTGGAGCCCTGTGCTCACTCACTGTCTGATTAGACAGACCTTGAGAGTCCCCCACACACACCCCCACCCTTATACCATTTCACACACTCCAAAGAAGGCATCCACAGTGACAGGCCCTCCCTCTCTTTCACAATTCTGTCACATTTAGCTGTTAGGCAACTCCCCATAGTCTGTAAGATGCGGCGCTTCATGTTAACAATAAAACCAGTAATTCCCCCAGATTACAAGCTGGATCAGTCTTAAAAGAAGGCATCCTCCAGTAAGGCATGTCATGTTTCAGAGAAGTCTTGTACGTTTCGAGGATGCATAAATCCACAATGACATAACCGGCTTGTAAATGTATCCGGACAGAATCTCAAAGGGTTTCTAGACAAAAGGAAACAGCTGAGTGGAGGCCAGAGTGTGTCTGTGAGCCTACTGTGTGGTCTTCCTGCTCGCTGGCGATGCCTACAGGAAGGGGGGGGTGCGGGTGTCGAGGGTCGGGGACAAAGTGTGAGTGCCCTGAAGCCCTGACAGAGCTGCTGCAGCCTTCGTGAGACGGCAGAGACTCGTGGACAGAAGGCCAGACGTGTATGTTTTCATGTTTGGGTGAATGCGGAGATTAGCTGAAGCCTGTGAGCTGTAAACCTCTGAGCGACGTATGCAACATTACGAGGGCACCATTAAAGATGGAAGAGAGCATTAAAAGTGGATGTCCTGAATGTCTGAGCGTGTGTTCGGATGGATTTGAATGCAGGTGGCTTGTTCTTCCTATGCTGTTGTATGTTTACCGACTTGTGCAACAAAGCAAAGGCTGAGAGTGTATCCGAGGTCGAAATATACTGAGATGTGAGGGTGGCTGGGACTCCTTAATGCACTTTTATCATTCGCTCCTTCAAAGGTTTGATCATTTTACTATTACTCTTTTGGTGCAGTGAAGTTGGTCTGTATTTCAGGGTGATGTGAGTTTTCTTAGGGAACCTCATCAGATGACTGCGGCTGATGAGGTTAGAGAGGTAATATCGATACATATTCAGACACCTGTAATAGCTGCAGTCATAATCTTTTTCAAACTTTTTCAATCCGCTTCCCTTCCTTTGTAGCCTTCAGTAAATCTTATGCGGCCATATGGCGACAGCTTTAGGTTAAGGATCACGTGTCATGCTAGTTTGGAGCACTTAGGGATACATTTCTCATTGCTTTCAATCCAGCTGGAAGTAATTATTACGTACGACTTTGACTCACCTGTGATCATTAGAAGTCAGGTTGACAAACTTTCACTGCAGATTGGGTTTCATCTTTTTTCTCTTTCTTTTCTTTGGTTACAGAGGTGCCTCTCATCTCTTACATTTTGCTGTTATCACCTTCCTCTGTTGGTGTTCATGTTACCCTCATTCATGTCTTAGTGACATCTCAAGCAGTCATGAAGTAGTGACACCTTGAGTCGAACTGGCAGGGAAATCAGGTCATGGTGCCATGCTATCGATTTCAAATATCCATATTTGATCATTGTATTGCACAAGTTAGGATCAATATTTTGCCCCAGCCATAAAGGTGGTTCCCTGACTTGTAGGGGTGAAAACACAAGTGGCCCCACAATATGATATTATTGCGATACTTGGGCCACGATACAATATTATTGCGATTTTTAACATTTTGCAATACAGTGAGTATTGCAATACCATATATTGCAATTTTTGCAATCAACTGTTTAGCTAATTTAGCATTTGTCTTTTCTCTATGTTTGTCTTATTTACACAGTATTTTATTTTCATTATATTTGTTGTACTTACTTTCTCCTGCTCTATGATGTCACCTCTGCCAACCTCACTGGACAAACAGTTGATTTTATTTTTCCATTATCATAGATTTGACTTAATATTAACAATGCATTTGTAAAATCGATACCTGATGAATGAGACGATGTGATATATCACCAGACAAAATATTGTGATACTATGCTGTAACGATTTTTTCCCCCACCCCTACTGACTTGTCCTTTTCTTTGAGGATCCAGTTTTAGATTGGCATGACTGTGCAAATGTCTTCAGGTCATAAACAATCACTGTCAGCTCATATGTGATGCTTTGTAGCAAACGTAGAAACTTGATTTACTGTTTTGTCCTTAATTCAGAAAAGCTCTATATATCTGTTATACATGTATTCTGATACCATGAATGACAATCAACCAAATTTTATCTGCCAGCTGATATGTCTGTCTAGTTCTGCTTCTCTCCCATGTGAAGCAGAAAGCATGCATTGTTCTCATAAAGGACAGCATGCAGACTGATTAGAGGGCCTTTTCTCTCACACACTTGAAGCTCCTGGGAAGCTCTTCAGTTTACCGTACAGAAACGACCTGTTTCTTGACATCCTCACTCCATAATAACCTGCTAATTACATGTTATGCTCACGGATCCTTCGCCTGCAGAGTCTGAAATTTGTTGCAGAGCTGTCTCTATCACCAATCTCCAAAGTTAGTTTAAATCTTTTGAAGTCAGTACGAGAGAGCACATGCTTTTATTACATAACGAGCTAGTAAATACCACCACATATGAGAGCAGGCGCTGCTGTAAGGTATAACCGTCTCCTGTCCGCTGTGCCCCGTAATCTGGAGCTCCGCCGAGAGTCTTACTCCCGATCAGGCTGAAAAGGAGGCCCCTGCTTGTTTTCCAGTGCATACTTTGAATTCCTGCCTCAGTGCCTACACACACATACACATATTACACACACACACACTCACACACACTGAGGCTAAGTCAATGAAGCTCACTGCTCAAAGCAAAGCGTTGGACTTTGCACTAATTTAATACTAAACCTGAGCCAATAGTACATCTGCTGTGTTCATGTGAGCGTCTGTCTGCTCATCCGCCCGCCCGCCTGCATTCTTTCTACTTCTCCTCTCTTTCCTGTGTCTGGGCCTCTTAGTTTCTCTTCTCTCTGTCTCACTCGCTTCCTCCCTTGCTGTCAGTCTCCTATTCCCCTCCGCTCACCTGTCTCTCTCTCTTCAACCTTTGTACTGAATCATGCTGTCAGATGTGGTCTCAGTGAGGAAACTAAGATCCCCTGGCCTGCACCTCAACCTGTGACCACCATCCACCCCCCCTCCAGCATCTCTCCTCATCCATGCTCCTGTGATATAACAAGAGGATTAAACCCACAAACCCCCCTGAGCTTTCAAGAAGACCACAAGTACTAATGTTGACATCAGGCTCAGGGTTTAGTGGAGTTGTGTCTGTTGTGTAAGGTGACGGATTACACCTTTGTAACTCTTTTCTAAGAAGCGGATCATGGTTAAAGGTGCAGGAATCTAATGGAAGTAAACCCAATTGAAGCAGCAAGTGATGCCTAAAAGATGTGATGAAATATTTATGATTGAACTTTATTTTTGGAACATGAGGAAAACCCTTTTGAAACAGATCTGATCTCATTTCTCCCATCAAGGCTTGAGTGACTCATCTGCATCATTTATCATGGTGATCCTTAACTTTGCATAACGCACGCCGTCACCACAGTGCAGTGGCTGTGCCTGTTTTAAATATGGGTTCCCCCCCAAATGAGCTGCAGCTAAAAATACTCACGTTCCGTCATCTTTCATTAAACAGGAAGACTGTTTGAACGATACTGAGTTGTGTAAGATTTATAAAGTCAAAATGACTCATCGTAGCAGGACAACGCCTACCTGTTTACCTGCTTCTGCACCTTTAATTTTTGTGTTGGGTTGTTGATTGGATTATCAGTTTGCATTAGGGGTGCAAAAAATTATCAGCATTGATCATAGCTTGAAAAATGAACTGTTGTTAGATATGAAAATCTCCACCAATATATTTTGTGCCAAAATATCAATATAATACATTCATAAATGGTTGTAAAGGAGTATTTGAAGTAGACATATAACGGTCTTTATCTACAGGAGAGAATAAATCATTCATAGTAAAAAAAAAAAATATATATATATATACTGTATTATTTTACAATGACAAAAAGGTGTGTAATTATCAGAATTGATATTGGTATTGGCTAATTTAAAGGGATATTCCGGCGTAAAATTAAGTTAGGGTCAAACCCACTGTAACACCAAGTAAAACACCCACTCGAGAGATGAATGTTGCTGACTGCTTGCTTCTCTAGTTATACCACTTTTAGAAACAACCGAACAATAGCAATACACAGCGGTCTATGGATCCACGCGCAAACCTCAACCAAAAAGCCACTCTATAGCCACAAATAATGCTCAGAACAGCACTTAACCAAGCAGTCGGCAATGATCATCTCTTAAGGGGATGTCTAACTCTTCGTTATGGCGTGTTTGACCCTAACTTAATTTTACACCAGAATATCCCTTTAAGGTTGAAAATATCGGCCAGCTGGAGATGAGCAAAAACCCTATGTTGTGCATCTTTAATGGGGATGCTCTAGAACTATTAACCACTGAAAGCAGCATGATCAATAAAATACACAAACTATTAGTGTAAAAAAACAGTCATCATGAAGATTTTGTTTGCTTTGACTAAGTTCCAAAGTTAATTATTTCTCAGTTATTTGAACTGAAAGTTAAACTCTGACTTACTGACTAGTCTAAATGTAAGAAAACACGAGCCAAACAGTATGATGGACAATATGTGTTGGCTTAAAAGGTTCCCACATATCTGATATTTATTTTTCAGAGTCCATCTTGCAGTCTGGAAAGATAGAATAGAGCTGGAGTTGAGTATAGACATAAACATCTTTGTGCTTAAAGCCCCAATGGGGAGTTTTTTGATGTTTATGAAATAGGCTGAAATTCATGCTGTAGCATTTTTATGATATTAAAAAGAAAAGAAAACAGTGACTGGACCAATAATTTTAATATTGTTATTTCTAATGCGTGAAACTGTTGCTAGGAGGTAGGTATCTGAAGACAGAGTTTAGTTTTAACTGTTTCCTCTTAAAATTTGAACTCTAAATAACAGATCTGACTGTCTAAAGTTGGCAGGATGAGATTTTTTTGTATCAGAAGACATAGAGGCCAAGATAAACCAAGGTGGAAAGTTCCTCACTGGGGCTTTAAATGCAGTTTTTTGTTGACAAAGCTTGAGAAAGGTCTTGATTATAGTTTAGTTTTATAGTTCTGGGCTTGTACCTGAACCAATGCAGCAGCCAGTTTGATATACACCAAACCAATGCTGGCTTAAACATCATATCTGGGACAATAAATGAGGATCATAATACTTACTTATAATATTAAATATCTCACTGTAGGCCTTTAGATGTCTACATTTGAGTATCTGCTTTAAGAGAAAACTGAACCAGTGAACATGGAAAGTCTTGTTTAAAAAAAAAAAAAAGAAATTCTCAGTTTGCTCCATAAAGGACAAAGGGGGGGATCATGTAGCACAACAACACGAGCGACAGTAAAGGGTCTTTGTGATTCAAGGTCTCCTCCCTCTGTCTCTCCGCTCCTGCATCCATAAAGCTGCTCTCCCTGTCATCCTCTGACGCTGTGTGGCGTTTATTCACAGAGCTGATGACGGGGATACATCACCTATTTAATTTGCTCACTCTCACTCCCTCACTCTTCTTCTCTCACGGTGCTTTATTGGGTCCCTCCCCTGTCGCTCACTGTCCCTCTCTCTGGGCCTGGCTCACTGCTGTAGCTCGGTTTGACTGGGACAGCATGTACCCAGAAAAGGTAAGACCACCTAAGCTGGCCTGCTTTTGATAGCGCAGTCATTTATTTCCTCTCACTCCCTCCCTCTGCTTCCCGGCAACATATCTGGATCTCTCTGTGCCCCGGCTGTTTTTGGTTCCAGTGAGATTTCCAGTGAGCCCCCTTCTGCTCGTGACATTTCCACTTCAGACTGACAGCACCAACTGTTGTGTGAACTATTATGAGTTTGATATGGTGTCAGGGCACGTGTGGGTGTACTTGTGTGGGATTTATTTAGCTAGTAACTCGACCACCCCCCTGCTGTGTTATCCACAGAGGTCTGTGTTTGCATACAAGTGATGGAGACTCTCTCAGTGCACCGTTACATAACTGATGCTGGCTGTATCCAGAACCTTTTAAACAGCTGCTAGTCATTTTTCCCCCTGCAGCCTCCTGCTTTGGATGAGCAGACAGGTCAGACTGTGCTTACATGCAAACCTCTGAGGACAGCAAGCACAGTCTGGGGAACCATTTCTCTCAGTATCTCTTACAAATCCCTCTGTGTTAGATGCATGTGGCTGCCCTAAACTGAAGCCATTTAGATATCGCTTTCCGTGTTTAAAAGCGTTTTTGGCCTCTGCAGTGTTACGCAGTGCTTTCTGTTGTGGTGCGCCCCATTTCCGATTTCTCTTATTACCTCCGAATCCACCTAAAGGGATCAGAGTCAGCAGTGCGCTAAAGTGGAGCACTCGTCACTCCCCACAGTGCTCGGCTTTGTGTTTATTTCCCTCTCCCTGTTTCCGCCCACACTGATGTTTTGCCTGCATGAGAACTGACAGAAATTTGAATGTTACATGAATCAGAAAATGGAAATTCATGTCAAAATGCCTCTCATGTTTTCAAAGGTTTTTGTCTCTAGTTTCACATCACAGACTGGTAATGGGATTAAGAAAAGTGTGTGCAACATCAGACTGGACCATGTGCAGCCAACTCTCAATGAAATCAAATTAGAACTCTGAAATATGATCTGTCGCCAGAAGAGATGCATTATTGGTGCCCTCCTCTTACTTAGCTTGTACCGTTAAGATATCATACAAAAACAGCACATCGCCCAGAAAATGTGATAGCCACCTGTACTTTCTCTTGTTTCAATGCCTTCCTCAGGAGAGGTGTAGCTCCTTCTGGCTACTGATGTGTTCAAAGACCGGTGAAAGCGTCAGAGCGTAGGTGTCTCGAGCGTCATGCGGCATGTATTGTCTCTGTCATATGCCACTGCTATCCCTAATTACCGAGTGTGTGCTGCCAGAGAGACAAAAGATGAGCTGTGAAAAACTATCAGCTTTGGGATACTTGTGTTGCCAGAGGTCACTCACTTTGAAAAGGAGAGAGAAATGAGTCTGCCACTGTAATCTAGCAGATGTAGGCTTCAAGAGCGCAGGGCTATGGAGAGATGTAGAGGAGGTACTGAGCTGTGATAAGAGCAACATTCCTCTGATGACTCTGCGGTGCATTCTTTTGTATCCTTGCTTTCCTGCTGTAGGATGTGCTTACATGCTATTTATTACTATTTAATTGTTTGCATTATGTTTGATACAGAGGTATGCATAACCTTATAAATCTGTAACCAGGTTCCTATACATTGTTACCAAAGCTTACAAAGAGGAACAAAATTAGGGGTTGGAATGATAACTGCAATTACTCAAGTGTCCATCAGAGGCTGGCTGCAAAAGCTGAGCAATCTCCTCCAGGTCCTGTGTAAAAATTCCAAGTTTGACAGCAAAATCAAACACTTTGTGGCCCAGTTTGCCCCTGTCTCAAGGTCCCTTTAAGCAGTTGTGGACTCTTGAGCTGATGTTTAAAAAATAGCTTGCATAATTTCTCAGTTTTTGAAGGTCTCATGTGGCAGCCGTTTCAAGGTACCATTAGCCTCTGTTAGAACAACCATAAATGACAGATTAAAAAGTCCCCCCCTGGGTCTTTTAAGGTACCTGTAAGCATTTTGGTCAAGCTACTTTCAATGTGTTATGGTAGGGCTGGGGGACATGGCCTCAAATCAATATCACGATATATTGAGCAGTTCACCACGATAAGGATAAATGGACAATAACTACTCTACAAGCTTCTAACCCCCTCCCACATTCACTCACACTTAAAGGGACATGAGACCATAGCCTACCAACACACATCCAAAACCAACTTTTATTTATTTTGTTGACACCAAATATGTTGACATGGGCAAAATAACGTCGGTTATTGTCGTAAATTTTGGTATCGGTAAATTTTCGGTTTATCGCCCAGCCCTATGTTATGGTACCATTTTATGCAACCTTTTAGCTCCAGTTTAACACCACTATGAGTGGCTGTTTCAAGGTACCCCCTGGAATTCAATTCACTTTAAGGTACACTCAAGCTTTAGCTCCTGATTATAATGATTGTTACTGGCTGTTTATAGGTTCTCCCCTGGGTTTGTTTCAAGTTACCTGAGAGTGTATTGGTCAAGCTATTCTTACTGTTTCATTGGCACCATTTCAAGGTACCCATTAGCTTCTATGTAAAAAAGCTACAAATTGTTGTTCCAAGATACCCCCTGAAGATCTTACGATCATCTTTTTCAAGATATCCTTAAGTGCGTGGTTTCTATAGATTTATTTGTCAAAACCTGTCAGGGTATGTGTCATTGACTTTTCTCTGCTGGCAAAAAAAAACCCCTATGTTTGATTGATGGTTAAAAATCATAAACCTGCTTATTTTCATGTTTCTCATGGTGCTCAAACACCAAAAATCCTGATGCCAAAGTGTACAGTACTCAAGCATCTGCTTCCACTTTCAAACAGTACAGAAAATGGCTCAAAACTCATTCAGAGGGATTATGTAATAATGTAAATTTGAGTGCATTACTTTTTTTGGCCTAAAAAGGAGATGAGAATAGTGTGCAGAGGGATAAGGAGATGCCGCTCCTACACTCCAGTAACAGTCGTACTGTTTGTACCCCTGAACTGACTTTCCAGAAACCCTGTTTTTGTCCTGAGAACTTTCCACTAGCAGCTGTCACTGCACAGAGATACTACAGTGGAAAACAAAGAGGTTACAGAGAGAGTGCACACTACACCGCTGTGGATCAGTCTGGATCCTTCTGCCAGCTTTACAGCTTTGTACCCAAACAGTCATTTCAACAGCAAATCCAATTTTAACACAGCATCAACACACATCATATAATTGCACTCTGATGGGATTTCTGCTCAGTAGGGAGTCTGCCAACCCAGCTCTGCCTTTTGGGAACGGAGTACATGTCTCTGTGCATTTCCTCAAAGCTGGTCAGAAATAGCTCCGAGATAAAACAGAGGCAGAAGGCTGATCAGTGTTTTCTCTGCAGCTCGGAGGAGACTTTCCAAGGCCGGCAGCCTTTCAGTGCCCTTGTTTTTGATTGGCAGAGAGGCACTCCCAGTGTCCATTAATGAAATGGATATGCCAGAGGTAACGGATGTCTCACTGTTCCCTTCATGCTCTGTTGGCTCTGCAACACCATTGGCTGGTTTGATCACCTCATTGTACACTTGATTGACAGCCTGTTGATTATTCTGTCAAGGAAGGTTTAAAAAGTTTCAGACATAAATGTGAAGAACAGCTTGTGTTTATAAGAGACCAGTTTGCTCCGAAACCGCACGGTTAAAAAAAAAGTGCTTAAAAATCCAAGTGTAGCATCGATTTCAGGACAGGCTTCATTTCCCTCTGAGCAAATGCCTCTTTTCCTTGGACATTGGTCAGGTCAGCGTTATCTATCTAGGCTGAACAGAAGAAAAACAAACACCTCTTATTGTTGACGCAGTGAGTCAGGTTTGCTTTTCACCCATTTAAAGCACGAACATGTCAATTCTCCATGAACAGATGAATGAAATCAAGCTGCATTCAGTGGGTACACTCATGCTGCAACAGTCTGTAATTGCATAAATCTCCACAGGAGTCTGTTGTCGTTATGATCAGGAAAAATTTGCTTCTTTTGAGCATGTTGTTGGTCTCATATGAAACATGTAACACTTAACCTGCTTCCAGAAGAACAACAATGTAATCAAGTGTAAGAGGTGAGGGATAATGTCTGGTGAACCACTTCAACACAGGGTCTTTCTAATCCCATTGGGTTTCTAATTAGCATAAACACATGTACATTTGTAATTTTCCTGTGTATTACCCAGCCACCATCTAAAGACATAGACACATTCTGATTGAAGGAAGATGGTATTGATTTAAAAATGATTTATTGGCACAGCTTTAATAAAACTCCCCCTGACTCCTCAGCTTGTAACACTTACATAATAACATTTTTTTTAATCTGGCTTCTTGAAGGACAAATCAACATGAAAGGGTACACATTGAAACATTAGCCTGTTTGTGTGTTATAATTATTGTTCACATTTAAAGCTTCTGCTAAAAGAGAACAGGACAGGATTTTTACAAGGAGCAGGTGATATCAGCAACAATAAAAAGGGTTACCACTTTGTCCACAGGGGGCGCCAAAGTCAACACCACACAGAGTGAGCAGGGACTCCGCAAGAAATATCTATGTTGACGCTTTTGTCTTCATTCAGCCTTCTTACTTATTATAGCTCTGCAGTGGCATCTTGAAACATGAATGCGAGAAGTCACAACTTTGAACATTCTTACCTTGCTAACATATGTTAACATGCACAGTTAAGTCAAGCTGCGGTAAAAGCTGGATTAGGTGATTTAACTAGAATACAGTCCCTGTCTCTATTTAGAAGTATCAGGCAAACTTTAATATTATCAGATATGGTGGATGGTGACATGCCTCATTTTGGTCATTATTACTTGGTTGTCTCCCGGTTGACCTTCTGTGTTATTTAACAAACTGTTGCTACAGCGAGCGGCTAACGGGATGAAATGAAGAAAACAGTGTCACTTTGACAGCTCTCTAGACCTTTTGTACAAACAGTTTGACATTTTGTCTATTTTGTGTACTTTGATCTTCTGCTGAGGTTGTGTTCACTACCCGGCTTCCTATCAATGCCAGTTTAAGTCTGATTGACAAGTATCTATATGAAAGAAAACAAACATCCCCAACCAACTGTGTTGTCTACGACTGTAGTCTGACTATGAGAAGTTCAGTTCAGTAGGTTTCAGTCGCACATACTGTATGTGTTTACATGTATTTGAAAGTCTATTTGCTGAGAATTAATCACAGTGTCTATGGAGTTTTTAACAATGTAATATAAGCGTTTAAGCCTGTTGACTCCTCCTGGAATTTCTCTGTTTTGTCTGTGTGTGGGAGCAGACAGTGATTGTTTACCACTAATGGAGGTTACATAGACTAAATCCATTCTGTTAATGTTTGCACAGTGAAGGGACACCAGATAGCTGAGCTCATTTGACCCCAGGCCTGCTAACCATCTGCTCAGGCAGGCAGACATACCCTAATTAATGCCTGTTTACATCTTTTCACTTCATTTCCTTGTTTCAGTGTGCAAATATTTCCCCCAGTAGGTGTAGTTTGACTGGCATGTGTGGCCATAAAGCTTATTTCCTCAGCTGCTATTTAGACTCTGTTTACGGTCGGAAACATCACCTAAGGGGAGGCTTGAATGAAATGTTTTTTAGATTGATTTCAGATCATTAAAGCACCAAGACAACAAACTAACAGAGGAAATGTGGTGCTGAAATGACAAGTATCCTCTCTATGCTCTTATATATCAAAGGTCAACAGACTCAAAGTTCTCCTGAAATTGAACTTCCCCCTATTTCAGTTCCTTTATGAGAGTCTGTTCTTGGCATGGGTGTGTAAGTGAGTGTGTTTGGTACACTGAGGCTCTAGTTTTGTTGCTGACACGAAAACATTATTTCCTATGGATTAAAAGAGAAAAACAGACAAGGCCATGGTGCCATAATCATCTAAAAAGTGTTGTAGGCTTCACTGGGGGAGCTTAACGCACCAGCAACTGTGGGACAGAGGGGCTTACAGGTCAGCCGTGCCTGGACAGACTGCCCCCGCCTCTGCACACATACTAGAAATGCAATCTCCTTACATATCTGGATTAAGGGCTTGTGTACGGTACATTCCTGGGTTAAACACCCTCCGTCCTCCCCCAAACTCCTGTTCATCCTACATGAACATACTTCAAGTGTTCTCATCTTGTGTCGTACAATGTGCCTGTTTTCTTTGCGATATTGCGTTTTTGACCCAGTTGTAGATTGGCAGAAAACTAAACAGTCCCCTTGCAGTGCTTTTGATCCCCCAGGACTCTCCGGGTGAGCAGGAGGGTATATTTGCAGCTTGGTGCCGTGTCTTTATTGTTCTTTAATTCACACATTCATTCTCCTTCCTTGTGTCCCTGGCTTGAAGCCTCAGTTGGTAATTGAAAGGCGAGTAATTTGTCTTTTTAAGAGTCGGAGGGGGTGACGTGGCTGCTCTGCGGACGGGGCCAGGACCCCTACCCCGCGGCCAGTTGAGAGGTTTGTTGTTGATCTGCCAGCCAATCCCCAGGCCCTTGAGCCCGTATTGATCTGGAATGAGAGGGTGTTTGCAGCCATGGTAACATATTCAAATTAGACCACAGCTACTCCAGGGTTCTTTGGGGCTGCTGTGCTTTGGATACATTCAGCAAGAGATGATGTTTGAGGATCACGTAGTAGAGAAAGAAGCTACTTGACAGAAAGACCCTTGGATCTGGTCAAGATGAAAAAGGATGAAAGAGGCACCATTATTTCTCATTAGAGGAGATCCTTTTTAAATGCATTAGCTCTAAAAATGGACGATATAGGACACTTGTTTGCTGCTGTTGAATTATTTATTACACTGGATGAGCTGCTTATGCATTCCTTAAAAGAGAAATACATAAGTCTCCTGTATGATCTTTTTGAACCAATAGAGCTCTGCTGGCGTGCTCTGAGTGGCTGTGATTAGTTGGTAGTACCATGATGTTGGCTAGCTCAAACGCAGCACTTCAAACCCTGAGACTGTTGTTCATGCCCTGTCTGAAACCAATACTTGGTGTTGGGATTAATATTTGAACCCATCTTAAGCTTCTCAGGAACTTTTCCAAGATTTTTCTATAGGTGTTGAAATGAAAGGAATCCTCATTTGGATTATAACTAAAGTTAACTTTAGGGCTTCTGTGAACAGTGTTCGGTTTGTGTCAGTCCTGGTGCGCCCCCTGTGGACAAAGCAGTCTTTCCTGATCTTGCTAATCTTGCTCATCATGTATTGTGAATATTTTATATGTATGTTGTTAAAGCTGGGCTGTTTCTCTGGCTACTTGGCAGACATATGCCTTCTCACTCAGGTTTTAGGTCTGACTTTTGTTTGTTTATCATATAAGGGCATAAATGTGAGCCAGTTTTAAAAATGCCAGAAAACTCCTTACATGAGCTTTAATAGTGGACACAGGGCCTGATACCCACACGTTAAAGAAGACCTATAACATTTTTTTAACCTTTCATGATGTCAGTTTGACTCCTATAATCTGCAAGAACCTCTAATTTATTTTATACTGGTATCCATTTAAGTATTGTTCAACCTCTGGCTAAAATGCATCATCGTTGCTGCTTTTCCACCAATATAAAGTTAGACAACAAAGTTTTAGAATAAGCAGATTTTAGCTCTTATTATTGATTTTGCTGTACTGATGTTGTTTTACTTTGAGACTTTCTTTATCATGATTTTTTTTTTTATGTTTTAGTCTTTTAATTTTCTATCGAATTTTCCCTCAGGGATAAATAGTGTGTCTTATCTTCTTCTTCTTATCTTATGTCTGTTCTTTTTTGTCTGCCTGTTCCCAGTTGAAGCTCTCTAAGCTGCATGTGTGTTTTTATAAAAGAGGTTACACAAAGAAAGTTGTGTTGTAATTTTCAGACAGACTTGTTTAAGGATCACACCATCATCTGTACATCGTGTTTTGAAGCTTTGCTCAAGTGAAGTATATGTAACATTGCAGTGGTTGAATGGTTACATCCTAGTTTAGCCATATGTGGCTTCATACAACTCAGTCTTTATAGTTCAGATCAAAATACAACCATGCAGCTTTAGCTATGAAACACCATTCATCATCTGTGCTTGTTTATTCCCTAGTAGTAGAGCGTCATGACAGTCGACATAAATCAAAGCTATGGGGGGTACAGGAAGCTGGTGCAGCTTGGAAACAACCTGCATTTTGGGCCAGTAATAAGAAAATAATTATAAGTTGTGAAACAGACTGGTAGTTTAGATGCAGACTAGTAAAGATGATGCTGTATGGTTGAGTCCATGAAAAGAGATGCACTGATTATGAAAATCAGAGATGATACCATTGTTTAAAATAACAATTCAGATGATACTAGGGGTGGGAATCACTAATGGCCCTTCGATAAAATATTATCATGATACTTGATATCATCTCTCTGATATGATATCATTGTGATTTTTCACATTTTGCAATACAGTGAGTATTGTGATACAGTATCTTGTGATTTAGAAATAATTTTTCAACTGTTTGGCTAATTTAGCATTTGGCTTTCCTTTATGTTTGAACTACAGTATTTTATTTCCATGTAGCAAATCTAGCAAACCTTATATATATTTGTTGTACTAACTTTCTCCTGCTCTATGATGTCTCCTCTGCCAACCTCACTGGACAAATAGTTGATTTTATTTTTCCATTATCATAGATTTGACTTCACATATTGATACTTAGTAACTGAGACGATATGATATATCACCAGACAAAGTATCGCAATACTGTGCTGTATCCCCCCCCCCCCCCCCCCCGATGATACTGATGTAGTTTGCATAACTACGTTGTCATTCTCTGTGTCTGATTTTTAAATTAGCCATGAGATTTCGTAAATTTAAAAAGTTCCTAGCGACTGACACATCAGAATTTAAAATCAGTGTTTAGCCAGTCAGGACACAGCAATGTAGAACTACTCAGCAGCTACAGAAAAAAAACAAAAAAACACACACCAAATGTTTGAGCAATTCAAAAGGTTCGTCTCATGGACGTCACAGATTAATTATTTCCTTGATTTGTTGGATTTAACATTCTTAATTAATTTTTCCATGATGGGGCACTGAGGACTTTTATAGCTTTAAGCTTCTGCTGTTGTTGCTTAGGGACATAGAGTCAAAGGTATTAAACAGAGCGGTGGGCGCTGACGCCAAATCCATTCAAAATTGACCCAGAATCTAAATGGAAAATGATTGAAGCTGCGCATCTGTCCTCTAAAAAGCACATTTATCAGGTCCTGCTTACTGTCAGTGGAGTATATGAAAGGATGTACCAGTCTGTTTTATTTGTGAAGCCAAATCAAGAATTGATAAATCTGCCCCATTGACTCTGAAACATGCACACCCTCTAACCCGCTGTGTCTGTAGACCTGAGACTAACACTGACAAGACACTGATGTTATCTGACACAGTTTTTTTTATTACTTGTTCTGTTTACAAAGACAGTCTCTTTTTCATCCAAGCCTTTGAGGTGGCAATCTCTGTCTCTCAATATTGATAAACCATAAACAAACCCATCTGAAATAGCCCCTGCCTCCACTGTATTTGCTTTGTTTTGCATTCCATCGCTGAAATTCAAAAGCCCAGGCCCACAAACTGGACCAGTCTCATCTCAGCTTGTCCAAACAACCTCTGAGCCCATTTGGGCCCCGATCCAGTGTCCCTTTGTTACCTCAAAGTAAACCCACTGACCCTGTCTGCCACCATCCTCCAGCCTAGAGGCACGACTGCTCCAGTCCTGTCAGCATTACTCAGCAGGAGAGGACCACCTCATGGCTCCAGGTTACCAAGCACCCCTAGTTCCTGCCCTGATCGGTGCCCATTTTGTCAATGGAGCATGGACAGTTTGGCAGACCGTGTTGCCTTTACGTGCCATTGCTGGTTCCGCCAAACAATAGCACCATTCTCACTAATGTGGCAAGTCATGCCCAGTGGAAATTGAATTGCTTTCTACACAAGCAGCCCTGTGACGATCAATTACCTAACCAAGACCCTTTTATGGGTCATTTAGAGGACGAAAGGGAACAAGACTGAGATATAAGAGCCTGGGAAAGTGTGGGGAAGAGGAACCATGTACCTGGATCTGGTCTGTTTTAAATCATCAGTCAATGACTGTTGATAGAAATGAAGCAAATTGACAGTCAGTTGTTGTCCCAGATTACTTATGAGACAAAGCAGGTACACAGTGTACTCTATTTAATATTATTACAAAATATCTGAAGGGTGAAACGTTGTCATCCTGACTTGTGTGGTACCAGTATCGACACACAGGTAGAAATGATGATCCTCCAAACTGATTTTCTTGCTGCTTTATTTTCTTTCTTCTACTGTATAGTGAGTAAATAACATGACAGTTAGCTGAAGATGTTGACTGCAACAAAATTAAAGAAGACAGTAAAATAAACTCTGTAGAGATGTGCTAGCAGCCTCAAAATCAAAAAGAAGAAAAGAATTAGGAAATCTAGGGGCTCTATTTTTGTGCCATGCCGCCGGCGGTCTTTATGCTGATACAAAAGATAAAACTGCACTGATTTGCAATGATCAGACCCCAGAAAGTGAACGCTGGTAGGTTAAAGAGTGGAAAATCAAAGCCTTCCGTGTTAAATCACATTGTATCATAGTATCATGTCATGCTGTATTGCATCCTATTCTATCATATCATATTGTAACTAATCTTATCACATCAATTCATATCATATAAAATCAATTAATAATGTATTGTGCACTGATTGTATTGTATCATATCATATAATTGTATTAAATCATGTAATTTCCTATCATACCATGATGTATAATGCATAATGATGGCATGGTATGCTGGACCTTTTTGTATTTGCAAGTCCCCTAGTATTTCTTACCTCTATTATTTACAGAGGTCCAACTAAATCTATACATCAGCAAACGGTTGTTAATACTGATTAAAAAGATAAAACAAACAAACAAAAAAAAAATAAATAAATAAATAAAACTACTTCCTCATTATGGGTTAAAGAGCTCAAACATAAACAGACTTGAGAACAGCCATATACAGGAACCAACAGAGCAAGAAAGCAGGACAGAATGGAGGACAGATAGAGAATGCACAGAGAGTATCAGTGAGACTTGTAATAACAATGCCTTTAACAAGAAGTGAAATATAACTGCTAATACAGATGATTGAGGTTATAACCCTCCATTATTAAAACAGTCTCCTGTTCCCGTTACAGGGGCAGCAGGCTTCTGTGGTTTCACAGGCCTGTTGCCTCTCAAAGTAGACAGTAAATCCCTCATGTTAAGTTTACATGTAAATCAGGAGGTGGCAGTTTGTCTGGAGTTCAGTATGTGGTCATGTTTTCAGACCTGTGGCCAGCTGATGATGCAGTTCATTTCTCTAAAGAGCCCGGACATGTGACTGGGCAGTATAGATGACAAGGCAGCCCTCTCTCTGGCAGGGACAGTGCTCAACAATGGCTTTACAGTGGCTGCTCTGCTGCTGGAACTTTTCTCCGGACGGGTACAGAGAGGGACGGGGGGCACAGAGAGGGTAGAGCTGGCTGGATTGGCGGTCTCTGGGTAGTGGGCTGAACGACCCATGACCTGCAGGAATGGGACACAATGGGCCTTTCTGTCACTGCAACTCCTGCCTCGCTACACCCAAACACCCTGAGTCATGGTATGTAGGTTAATAAGTAGATGGGCCAGACATTTAAATCTGCCCTTTAATTCTGTAAAGCATGGTGGACTGGACCTCTGTCACGTGTCAGCTGGCCCGGACACTACAAGGCTGTTGTCATTATCATTAACCTATAATGATCAATCAATTCGTATGGCCCAAATCATATCCAGTGACAACAGAAGAAAACATCAAATCCTCACATTTACTTTGACCTGACATGACTAATATGTTATTCCCATCAATGAGTATCTGTCAAATGAATACCAGCCAATAAATTGATTAAACATGACAAAGTGAGGCCACAGACCTTGACAAACGATCCCTGATTTGACTTGGTTATGCAAGGACATAGCCTTGAGTCTTTGTATGGATACATGTCGATATAAGAGCAACTGTCTGTCATGTCATTGATTGAACATAGAGAAGGTTGTGTTCAGTTTAAAGGGTTTTAATGTAAAGGCATTTGACATATTATTAATGTCTGATTAAAGTTGGAATGGATGTCCAGAAAAATCAAAGGATTACGTTTCTACTTATTTTGATGAGATTGGAGTACAATATATTAAATCCTGCATCTTTATATCCATATTTACATTTTCCTTTTTGCTGGTTGGAGCATGACTGTATTTCTGAATAGGACAAAACTTTTTAATCAGCGTTAGCCTCTTTCCCCGGTTTTTTAATCACCGGGTCTGTTTGTTTTGGAGAGGAGGAGACCTCTGGATAATCCAGCTCACTGTAAATCCTTGTGAATAATGAACACTGAGGGGTCATTTTGAGACTCGCTTTGTAAAGTTTTACATCCTGACCTGCTTTTGAATGGCTCCTAGAAAGTGCACAGACGGTAAATTGGTCTTATGCAAGTTGTCAGAAAATTGGACACTGAGAGTCAGAATTATCTTTCTATTCACCTCTCTTGTTGAAGTTTCCATGTATAGCTGTTCAAGCATCACACCAAAATCCTTATCACAACTAATAACTGCTAATATTTCCACAGATCATCCATGAATAATAGCTTGAATTTGCATCCTTAGGCCATGTACACACGTAGCTGGGTATTTTTAACAAATATCCACCCCCCTGCATTTAAAAAAAAAAAAAGTCATGTACACACATCATTGTTTTTCAATAAAATTCCATCCACACATAACCGCATAAGTTGGAGTTGGTAGCATTTGCCAAAAAGGTTAGATCCATTCCATCCATTCAATGCAAGCTTCCCTCTCTCGTCATCACCAAACATGAAACATAGTGTTGTGTAGTTCTTTCGTGTGGATTAACAAAGAGATGGAAGCGCTTTTATGGATTGTTTTGGAGTATAAAGTCAACAAGACACTTGAAAGGTTGAGGAAGCATTATTTGGTGTAGAATAACCGACTGTAAAGCTCTCCTTCTCCTTTGCTCCTCACAAAAATATATATTCTGTATATATCTGTGCCGTCTACTGACATAAACAATGGCAACAATGTCATAATTCAAGATGGCAGTGCAGTACATCAACTGTAAAGCTCTTGTAATACAACATTTATTAGCACTACTGTTTTGTTTTTGTGAAATTAAATAAGTGGTATGTTGTATCGCCCAGTGTCTGTGAACACGGTGCTTTGGTGTTTGTATGGGTGAAATATCGTATTTTGTGCTGTTTACAACTGGTGTAGCTAACAACATCGAACAACAGCTGACAACAGTTGACAACTGCTAACAACTAGCGATTGCAGACAATTGTAAACAACAGCTAACAATGCCTAATGTCGGCATCCATCTTGGTTTTCTGACTCGGTAACTGAAAAGTTCCCAGTTCCGATAACCAACTTCCGAGGTAACTGGAGCACAGCGTATGTCCACCAAAAGCACTGTTTTTTGACGTATTCGCGGCTTTGTGTGGAGGACAGGCCGAATCGCACAAAATATATTCATTTTAGCAGATACCCGGCTACGTGTGTACATGGCCTAAGCTTGATGAAATGAAATACTATGCAGCAGCATCTGGCCGTGGTGCTTCTCGTGTTTTCTTGCCTGCTGTCGGCACTTTGGCAGCACTTATTTTCACTCACATGGAAGCATGGTCATGTTTTCAGGAGCAAGAGGTGACGTTTGACTGCTCTCATTTATAGCTCAGTGTCGTGTCAAGGTTTTTAAGTGGCAAACCAACAGTTCCTGGAGTTTCATTGCTGAAAGGCAACATGTTGCACCATTTATTTGCAGTAGCCGGTATTAAAATAATGAGTCTGGTTTATTTGTAACAAGACAGATACATTGATCCTAAACGACACCCCTTTGTTTCTATGCTGTTGTTTAATCGCTGCATACATTTTAACAGCACCGTGCATCCCACATGAATTGCTCTGCCAGGTTTTAACCAGCATTAATTTGCTTTTCTGTTTAAATGTCTGAGGCCTACTAGGAGAGAAACCAGTCTGGTGGTGAATATGTGGTTCTGAAGTCTCCCCCTGTTCATGTTTGAGGCAGAGGAATAGATTGAGTTGTTCAAACCTCCTGCTGTGCTTTTGGTTTTATCTCCCCGCTCAGGTAATTCCATTTTCTCTTTGTGGATGTGCTTTCTCTCTCAGCGGGGGGCTCTGCTGTCAGTCTCTCTCAGTGCAGATGTGCTGTTTACTGTCTGCAGGCTCCCAAAACAACCAGCTCCCTCTATCTAACCCCAACACAGACCTTCTTCTTCTTCTTTTCATGCCCCCGTCTTCTTTAAGCACTGTTCTCACAATTCCTTGTTAATGCAAACTGATTCCTTTCCAACTAAACCTACCCTGGTGTTAAAACAGATATTAAGTGTTTAAGCTCTTGGAAAATTGTGATTATGGAAACCAGGCCATCCCACAAGTCAGAAACTTTTAATTAAGAGTTTGAAAGAGGCCCAGTAAATATGCATTTTTCAGTTCAATCGCTTTGAAATAAGGTTTTGCAGAGCGCTGCTGGAGAAACAGCAATTAAATCCTCTTCTCCAAAACAGGCAGATATTATAATGAAAGCCAAGCTTAGCCGCCTCTAGCTTGTTTGAAGGTTCTCAGTGAGTTTTTAAGGGTGGGATTTCGGACAGGGTGAACAGGGTTTTCCACAAATATCCCCCCTTTTCCCCCAAACAAACACCCAAAACTAAAAGTACCAACCCTCAGAGGATGGACTGCATGTGATCTTGTGGTTAATTAAGAATTTATTGTAAGTGTGTAAACTAACAAGTACTCACTTTGAGGCAGGGATGCAGGTTTCAGAGTCAGATTGACAAAACAGTTAAAAAAGACAAGAATATTTACACAACATGCCTGTGCAGTCTGCACAACAAAGTTTTCCTTATTCCCCATGCAGAAGTTTGTGGATGAAGTCATAATGATAATAACAGACAAAAAGCTTCACTATGAACTAATTCAAACATTAATTGCACTGTGTTGGTCTTCTCTATCTCCAAGCTGCTTGTTAAAGAGACTTCACTCCCCTTATAAAAACACTGCAGTTGCAGAGCAGGAACAATAAGTATGCATAAGTCCAAAAATGCAAGCATTGAGGGAAATGAGAGAATTTAATCCAGTGAGACACAGGACTCTCAGTATAAAGGCTTCATTTGACTCTCAGAGCACGTAGCTGGATACCTGACACACAAACACAAACAAATGACAGATTATTAGGTTGATTCCTGAATTAAAGCTCCTGTAAGTTTTTTTTTCTTTTATGTGGTAGACTTAAATTGAAGGGAATGTCTCCTGTGATATCAAAAAATAAACAAGACCAACCATTTTTATAGTATGTTTTTTAATGCCTGAAATCAGCGGAGTAGGGTAGGTGTCAGGTGAGCAGCTAAAAGAACAGATTTTACGATGTCAACATAAGATAATCACAATAAATGTCCATTTGACTGTCAGAAGTCAGCAGGATGAGATTCTTTGTTGGACTCTATTTAAGCGAGCTAAAATTGACACAAACAAAAAGTTCCTCACAGGAGCTTTAAGTTCAAGTCCTATGGAATTTGAAGGAGGTCTGTAACGCTGATCCAGATTTAAATACATATACTGTAACAATGTTGGATGTCCACTTTAAAACCAAAGTTCCATATTGGGAGCTATAAAGGTGGTGGCACTCATCTTTGTTTAATGTAATTTAAAGTTAGTTTTATTGTAATTTAAAGTTCTTCTTGTTCTTATTCTTAATGAGGCTTTTTAAGGCTTTGTAACATGATGATAGTGGACAACTCTTTTACCCAGATGCATGAAGAGGCATTTTGATTTGTTTGAATGATGGCTGAGAACTGTAAAGAAAATGTATGGGAAACTCTGAGCATTGACATCCTATGGGTAAAACCCAGGACTGATATATGAGTTCAGTGCAAAGCTGAACCCAACAGTTTCTCACTGAATTGGAAAATCTGATTAAACAGAAGGCCTCAGGGTCCTCAGAGCATCTTCTTTTGACAGAGAGATGCTTTACTTAGCAACAAGATGATAGATCATAGCAACCAGGCCTTAGTTTGCTTGAATAAATTTGAGCCTGTTTGAGTGGCAGGCTGCACTTATTTCTGAAAGTACAGCATCTTCCGGACCGTCTTCAGAGAAACTCGTCGTCTGTCACCTGATGCTGAGGCACACTTCCTGTGTCTGTCAGTGTTTTGAGTTTGGTCATATGTGCGCACTTGTGTTGGTGTGTGTTTTATGAAAGGGTTACTGGTTTGGGGAGGAAGTTCCCATATACCTTGCGGGTTCTTGAGTCCACATCGCCCCTTAGCGCTCAGTTTCACCACAGATTTCAGAGGATGGCCTAAATTACTCAACCTGTGTTTACAGGCTGATATGAACTCCAACACACATGTTCTCATTTCTCCTGCATACATGCACTGAAGTAACCCACTTAGGGTTTAAAGGTCACATTGGGGTGTGACAGCAGAAGAGCAGAGAGGTGGAGATGTGTGAAAATATGCCACTTGGAGCTGCAGGGCGGCAGGGTGCCGTTATCTGGGTCACATTCTGGAGAGGAGGATCATTAAATTCGGAGCGTTAGACATCAGCTACATAAGATCAAACCCTCTGTATGTTTGCATATGTATGACTTAAACACAACAACACAGCTAAGAGTAAGCTATACACTTACTGACACACACACAACTTTCACCATCCTCTTCCGTCTCACCACGCCGTACCTACAGCAGGAACGACATTGTGCGATAAAAGCGCTCCTCGCCGTGTGTTTGATTTTCAATTAACCTGATTCTCCGGGGTTAATACCCTGATGCGCCTCAATCAGCCTGCTCAGCGGCTCCGAGGCAATCCCACTCCGTTCTTAGCAGAAATGAGTCATCAGCTGGTGAAGGCATGCAGACACACTCGTCTTTGTCTCTGCTGAGGGCCTTTTGTGGAGAAATTATGCAGAAAGTAATGCAAAGAGGAGGAAAATTTCAGACTTGGCTTTTAACTGGAATCAGACATGAGCCCCTTTCACACATGCACTGCCTCCTAAAATTCCCCTTTATTGTCTGATGGAGGTGCGTGGCTGAATGCTAATATCCAACCTGACTTGACACCGACTATTCCTGCCGGGTCGAAGCAGGTCAAAGTCTCGAAAATTCATGTCAAGCAAATGATATGGAGGAAAAAATCTTAGTTTGTAGGCTTTCTTTTCTTTGCCGCTGGCCTCAATCATCTGTGCTTTGTTTATTTCTGTTGAGTTCATATTGCAGAATTATTATTTACTGTACGTGTTGTACTCATGTGAAGACATTAAAGGTGCTGTGAGGAGCTTTAAGTCTCTATTGACTTTGGCGCCCCCTGTGGACAAAATGGTAACTCCTATTATTGATGATTTTGTCTGAAAGTGAGTCTTGAATATTTTGCTGTGGGTAAAGTAACTACAGCTGTTTTTTTTAGCGTACCTACCCCCTCACAGCACTTATAGGCATTAAAAATTATAGTATAGACATTGTCAATTTTATCATCATTAGCTTTTGTACATCATAGAGTTGCATTATTGTTCATTTCAGCCCATTTCATAGCTGATTAAAAACTCCTTACAGAAGCTTTAAGCTTGAAAAGCTCTGCCTGCTACTCCTCCACGTTTTACCTGCTGCTCTCGATCACCTGAACCAAATGCAGTACTCTTGTTGGTGCATGCGTAGAAGGCAAGTTCCTGCAGTTATCCAGGTCTGGATGTCCTGAAATTCTCTGGAAATTTACTTATTATTTTCTAAAAATTGTTAAACTGCATTTCTTTTGTTATTTCTGGGGTTTGGGGGAGAATTTACAGCAAAATACTGTAGTCCTGACCCGCTTGTTAAAATTATGGATATGCTGGCACTGAATACTGATTATTTTTAATTGGATATAATACAGCCCTCAAAACAGATTTTCATCCCAGTTTAACTCAGTGCGTCACTACTTCATGACTCAACATATGAATGACGGGGACATGAGTGTAAGTCCATTGGCTGCAGCAGAATTTGACTGTTCGTGTGGCATTCGTTCCAGCAGTGTCTGAGTTCACTCCATCCTCTCAGCAGAATTAAAACTCAGCAGACACAAACTCTCTCACTGAGTCTTTCTCTCACCTGACTCACCACAATGAAACTGTGACGTTCCCATGACAGAAAAATCCTCCCACCAATCTGCCGCCCCGCTAACGAGGCAGATAATGGCTGTAATCTGTCATCATCCTCATCTATTTTGGCTGACCTTTCCATTGACAGGCTGAGGGTGAACGCTGGGATCAGCTGTGATCACTTTGTTTTTTCACACAGCTGGCAGCAAACTCGCCACATCTCCAAAATCTAATCACACTAATCTTCTTCCTAACATGCAACAATGGAGAGGAAACACGCTGGATTCTGGAGATTGGATGATTGCAGTTTGTTGGATGTTGTTGCCGCACAATTGAGCTGTTTTTTGTTTATTTGTTTGGGCTTTTGAGATGATTTTGACTTGTTTTTTGTTATATTCAGAAGAGTTTTTGTGCTATCTTGACAGTGTGTAGCTGGAGCGTGTGAACCGCAGACTTTACGACCCCAGGAGCATGAACTCCGACCTTTTATGGCCTGCTGGGTGAGCTCTGAGTGTGGCCACCCGTCAAGCAATCCACTCTGTCTGGGCCCCTTTCATTCTCTTCATCTGCTCTATATATTCTGTCTTTCTTTCTCCCCCCTTCTCTCTTTCTCTCTCTCTCTTTCACTCAGGTCATTCAGCTAATGAGTGCTCCTATTTAAGGCAAGGACCAGAGCCCTAAATAGATCTCCTAAGATCCTTTAATCGGCCGCTGAGGCCTCTTCTGTTCTCTGTGACGACAGTATAGATGCAGTGAGTCATACAGTAGTTACAGTAGCCACCACCTGCTACGTACCCTCATTCACTTACCTGTCTGGGACCCCCTTCAGCCCCAGCTGGACCTCTTTCTCTCTTTTGGGGACCATGTTTTCCTACCTGAGGAGCCCACACTACATTGTGAGTAGCCGTCTTTGTCTGAGTGAATGTGACTGGAGGTGTTAAGGCTTAGGCTGCTTGGCTGAGGGCAGAAGTAGAGCAGGTGTTAGTGGGTCTTTGTTCTTACTGCGGCCTCTGATAGTGACTGCAGTATTGCGCTTAGATACTGTGTTTTTGATTGAACAGCCTGAATACCATGAGGGTGTTGTTTGATGACAGCCAGTGGTGGAAGTTTTCTTAATGCTTTGCTTTAAAGGAAGTTTGGCACCGAGAATATTCCTGAAGTTTTCCAAAGTGATGAACTCAGACATCCTGATTTATCCAGCAAACAGCCCAAAAGCACAAGACACTTAATTTACTGTCAAACATGACAAATGTTAAAAGGCTGTGTTATGGTTTGGAAGTTTTATTAACTCTTGAAAGACATCACTTGTTAGATCATAGTTAACATGCTGCTCCTTTGTGCTGACTGCACAAAGTAGTTTCTATGATGTACAGATAAGACTGCTTATATAAAAGTAGTAACTTTGTATGCATGTGTATTTTGCTCTCACCCTGACAGTAATTTTCAAAGTATATATAAAAAATCTCAGAGTGTAGCTTTGCCTCTGTTTTGGCAATGTATGAAGATATATTGAACTGTCATTCCTCAGTTTGTATACTTTTCTTATAATGTTAGATACTCATTAATACACTGTGGATGATACCGCAATATATTAGTTCTCAGGATTAATTTAAACCAGACAAGTGCAGAGTATTGTTGTGATAAACAGTGAAGATATTTTAATAAGATTGTTAAACAATTATTTGGATCTGTAAGGTTATTTTTGGTGATTTTTAAAGGACACATACACCCATTAAATATGACTGAAATAGCACTAAAGGAAACTTTCTTGTAGTCAGACTAATACATTTAAATAATTAGGGGTGGGAAAGAGAATCGATACAGCATATTATCGTGATATTTTGTCTAGAGATGTATCGTATCGTCTCATATACAGTACAGGCCAAAAGTTTGGACACACCTTCTCATTCAGTGCTTTTTCTTTATTCTCATTACGATTTAAATTGTAGATTCTCAGTGAAGGCATCAAAACTGTGAATGAACACATGTGGGATCATGTGCTTAAGAAAAAAATGTGAAATAACTGAAAACGTATTATATTTTAGATTCCTCAAAGTAGTCACCCTTTGCTTTTTTGATAGCACTGCAAACTTTTGCTGTTCTCTCAATGAGCTTCATGAGGTAGCTTCAAGGTGTGCCTTGCAGGGTTACTTCGTGACAGACAGAGTCAGTCACTAGGTACTTCTGTCATCAAGAGCAAAGGGTGGCTATTTTAAAGAAACTAGAATATAAAACATGTTTTCAGTTATTTCACACAGTACAAAATTCCACGTGTTCATTCATAGTTTTGATGCCTTCAGTGATAATCTAAAATGTAAATAGTCATATAAAAAAATAGGTGTGTCCAAACTTTTGGCCTGTACTATACCAAGTATCGATTTTCCAAATTAATCGCTTATATGAACATAAGTTCATATAATGGAAAAATAAAATCAACAGTTTGTCCAGTGAGGTTTGCAGAGGTGATGTAATAGAGCAGGAGAAAGTTAGTATAGCAAAGATATAAAAGGTTTGCATGATGTGCTACATGAAAATGAAATACAGCATAAATAAGACAAACATAAAGGTCCTACAGACAGTTGAAAAAATTGTATAAATCACAATATATTGTATCGCAATACTCACTGTATTGCAAAATGTTGAAAATCACAATAACATCATACTGTCGCCCAAGTATCATAATAATATTGTATCGTGGGGCCACTAGTGATTCCCACCCCTATAAATAATACAGTGTCATCAGCAATTTGAATGATGTGTACAGTCATGTCTTTCTGCACCACCAGCTCTGTGGCAGTGACTTCAAATTAACAGAAAACTCCCCATCTTCTTTTGCGAGTGATCCTCACAACACTTCATTGTATGTACAGGAGTTAAGACTGGGTGTATAGGGCCTTTGGTTTTGTCAGCCATCTCTACAAACTCCCACTATGTCAACAAACACCAGGGTGAGCAGGAACACTTATTCTTAAAATCTGTGCCTATTAATCAAGTGTTTAGGGGGGAATCTGACAGAAGCACTGCTCGTGCAAGTTTACATTTTTAAGATCGTGACACACAGAGATGGACTCTGCATGCACAGCTGTTAGTTTTGGAGACTTAATTTTGCATTGGTTCGAATACATTGACCTCTGAGGTTGAGTGTTACGCAACAGTTACTGGTTTAATGGCTGTTTCCAGTTTCTTCTTCCAGCATCTAAGGAAGTCCATGACTGACTCATACAGAGGGAGTAAAAAGAGGCCCTGACCTTCACTTAACTGCAGGGCAAATGCAGTTCAGCTGGAACGCCTCGCTGATGAGGATGGAGTCTGTCAGTGAACAGAGCTGATATTGTGAGAAGTGACAGAAGCTCCAGGTTGTGTGTTCGCTCATGTCAGTGCACAAAGGTGATTGTATCCACGCTTAGAGCTTTTCCTGGATGTTGAATAGGTGAAAGGATCTTTTTCCCTCAGCTGTAACACACCTGCCCACCTTAAAAAGTAAAGACTGAATGATTTAAGCTATGTTAGCTCCGCCTCCCTAATCACCGTGGTAACACAGCTGTCAAATCTACCTACTGTGACTTCTTTATTCTCTATAGCTCTGGTATTTTTGTCTTTCTCTTTGTGCCCTTTTCCACCCGTGTGAATCTCTACTCCTTTCTTCAACCCTCCTCCTCCTCCTTCTGCTCCTGTTGTTGTTGTTGTCAGCTGCTCTGACTGAAGGCTGACTGACCATTGTTTTCCTCTGTACCAAGAGCCCTTGTGTCCCGCGCCATCTCTGCACTTCATGTGGTAGAGCATCAATAGACCTCAGGCCTTCTGCCGCCAGGCCCCCTGAGTCTGCTCCATCACGCCTGTTGACCTCAGATCTGACAGGCGGTCGGGAATCAAGTAAATGAAAGCCTGGTTTAACAGGTCACTTCACCTGAAGACCAATTAAACATGTCCTCTTACCTGGACTTCTGGAGAATAACATAAACCTTAACAGCTCTCTGTAGGGTGACATAAGAGGGCCGTGTAGTTTTGAGATGTAAATGTATTTTCTAATAAGTCGTGTTTGGACCAAAACTAGAACTTCTTTTTAATAATTTGTTTCCTGTGTTGGGGATACCAGACTTATGCTTTGAGCCTCACTACAGCTGAATAAACCCCAAACATACAGATTTAGTTTTGATTTCATACAACCAAATTCCAAAAACCACTGAGCACTGTGTAAAATATGGATAAAGACATTTTTTGATAGTTTGGGAATCATTTTAAACATTTCATTGAGAATAGTGCAAAGGCAACATATTTATTTTTGAACTGGATAATCTCATGAATTCTCTTATTTTAAATCCAATATTAGCAGCGTGTTTCATAGAAGTGAAGACTGATTCATCAGCACCTTTGACCATTGCGTTTACAGTTTTTGGGAGAGATTTTACACTCATACAGTGATTTTCACTCCAGTCAAGCCTGTTTAATGCAGCACTGCCTGTCATAGCCATTCAGTATTGTATGTTTGTTTAAAAATTTTATAGTCTTAATTTAACACTGTGAAAATTTAACATAACATTTCATAAAATAACAACAAAGTAATTTGATATTACATGAGTCATCACATAACAACAGAGTGACTAGAAACATGAACACTAACAAACAACAGATGAAGAAATAGGAATGGAGACTAGACCAAGAAAAAAAAATGAACATTTAATGGACAAAGGTAATTCTGAAACTGTTGAACTGTTAGCTTATGCAGTCTCTCACAGTCATGTAACTGTCTGGTTATAACTGACTATTGAAATGATGAGTCAACTAATCCAATGATTACATGCCTTCTCCTTAAATGTTCATGCATCACTGACGTGTTGCCATGATATGCAAGATCTGCAAACCTTGCAAGTTTTTTTTTATTTTTTTTATCCACCTTGTCTGGGCTAAAGTGCTCCCAAACTTAGGAGCTTTTTAAGCACATACTCGTAACTGCTGTATTGGACACCAGCGCCGCCATATTTTAATACCCTACCGCTTGGCGGAGACGCTATTGTGCATGTGTGACTCTATGCAGAGATCGTAATGAAGTAAGATGCCTCTTTCCATCGAAAAAAGAAACAGCCCTACTCACAGCTTCATAATATTTTGAAGACTGTCTTACCTGTATATTTGCCGTTAGAAATACATGGCTTATATTCAGGGTTTGATTTTAATTCAAAGACTGGGAAACTCATCAACAGTCAAAAGCTGTACTCAGTAGATGAGCAATGTTTTCCTCTACCACATATGCTGTTCAGTTTCTACATTTGATATGTTGTTTTGTGCTACTTTCCATTAAATACAAAGTAAAATCATTTGTAACAGATTCTGCTTTTTTTCAACATTTTTCACAGCGTACTCAACAGTTTAGGGATGGAGGTGGTACAGTTAAGAGGTTGAAAGGATGCTGAAATAAATGTGCTCATGCTTTGTCAGACCTGTCTGCAAGACACAAGTGGAAATACTCAGAGTATTTGTTGCTTAATGAAATGGTTGGTTCGAACAGTGCTCACAAGCTGTACAAGTCTGTGCATAAAATGGTCAAAATTTGCATCTAAATGTAAGCCTGTTTTTGCATAGACTGTTATTTAATCATCCAAAAGAAAACCCTCAGTTTTGGACTGAGCGCCTTTTTTGCTAGTTTGACTGCCAACTCTTGTTTTTATTCTCTAACATATCAGCCAAGAACTCTCTTGCTGAATGTCACTAAATGGAGCATTTTTTAGCTCCTATAAAACTTAACATGCATCAACCTCATAATCACATATACTTCCAGTTTGGGGTCCATTTAAACAGCATTATTTACAGTCTCAGCTCTACTGTTTAAGTCCACCGCTGGGTGCAAACAGCTTTTTTTTGTAAGTTTAACAATTCAAAATATTCTGTTTTTTCTTTCCCAGGAAGGAAAGAGTCAGTTTGGTCTTAGCAGCAGCAGAAGTGACTGATGTAAACTGAAGGGAGTTCTTCAGAGAGACCTTGCTTTGGTTTTCAGTCCTCAACTGAAACCTTAACAATAGTCAGCTCCACCAGAGTGTTTTTGAGCTACTGTCACTACTCGTGGACTCTAAACTTTGACCCTAAAAACACATTTTCTCAGTAAAAGTACATTTTATCATCTCATTTATGAAACTTGATTGACATATTTCGATCTATCATGTGATCAGCGTGTTATCAGCACATGTGAAGGCCTTGGTAATCTGAGGAACATTTATCAGTGTGAGGAAATGTTGCAGAGCGTCCCTGTTATCTAACATGTTGATGTCTCAGCTCTGCAGCCGTTGACTCTTGATATATTTGACATTTCCACTGTGCAGACAGTAACTGGATCTGTTTTTGTCACAGTCTCAGCTTGATGTGCTGCTGATGTGTCAGCAGGAGGGAGGATAAAGGGAGGAAGTTTAAACACTCTTCATCAGAATCAAATGACCGACATGTTCTTGTTTCATTTTGATCATTTGGTTGTTTGTCTTTTCTTCTGCATTTACATTCAAGTTGAAACTGATTCCTGATTCTATATCAGCAGTACCTCTTCATGTCATGTTGTCATACTGGCAGCAGTAGTGCACATCACATCCTGTTATCCTCCTCTAAGCTCTTAGCCACGAATGATAATGAAGGCATTGAGATTTATTGACAATGGCGACATGTTTTAACAGTGAAGAAGTTAAAAGCTCAACATGAGGACCAAACTAATGCGGGCAATCTGATTGTTCTGACCCATAATCCACTAAAACATAAAGTACCAGTGGTCCTTGTTTCCTGTGTAAATGGCTTTTGCATCGTCACGATGAAGCTTATCTGCTCTCGTGGTTTCATTGGACACATGAATGAGGACTGTTGTTCATATGTGTGTTGAAGAAACATGTGAACCTGCTTGACTCTCCTCTTAAAGCCACAAAGAAGCTGCAGAAGTCTAATCAGTGCTTCAAACAGCAGAGGTTTTGCAGAGATTATAAGCAGAAAAGGAGAATGTTTCAGCTTTTGAGCTTCAGAGAGGAGATATTGAAAATGAGAATGTGCCGGTTAGGTCTGGAGAAATGACAACACATCGCAGATTTAAAATGAACACTATAATCGAAGCATTGGCAACTGTTATTTTTGTCCAAGTGTAGTTTTAGGGACATGCACACCTGGTCTATCAATCTATCACTTTGCTTTTCAGCACTACCAGCTGATTGAACAAATCAAAAGTAGTTTAATCTTATATTAGGTCTGATTATTGCTCCCATTATGTACAAAAATATTCAGCCTTATGTCTTAAATGTTGTCATCCTCACAGCCCTCATACTGCCGTACAACTTCAATGCCACTAGCAGCTGCTGTTTCTCCAGATAGTGTTGACTCTGCCATGCAGCAGTAATGCTCTACTACCCAGATGTAAACAAGCACAGATGAAGGATGGCATTTTATAATGTGGCATGCTTTTGCAGTATTTTCATTAGGAGTGTGACAAAATATCGATATGAGCAGGATGTTTATGAGCAGTTAAATATCCTGCTCATAACTATCAAGATATTTAACATAGTGATGGATTATCGATGCCTGTTCGCCACATATCGATTGTTTATATTATCATTAAACTATATACACAATACACTTTCATTGTTTCTCTTTGGTGATTCGAGTCTGCATTTAACATGTCATCCAGGGGGCGCTCCTCTCGCGAGTGAATATTGCAAACTATGAAATTTATTTTACTGTTTGTTTTTCTTTCAGCCTTCTAAATACACAGATATATCATAGGTTACCAGGAGCAATGTATCGATAAACATTATCCCCACATCAAGGTATTAATGTTATCATGAGCCATGTATCATGTATCGTATCGTGAGGTACCCTGAGATTCCCAGCCCTAATTTTCATGTAGAAATTAATATAAGCTAAATCTGGTTCTCTGGTATGACCTCTCATTGTAATGTATAACCATCACAGGCATGTGGATGTTGAGCTGCAAGGAGAACTGAAGGCTAGTGGTGCAGATTCTGTAATGCTGTGTTCAGTCCAGTTAAAGAAATTGTTTTTTGAGTTGTTTTCTTACTCTTAGACTGGTTTCTTAGTTAGCATTTAAATTTCTGTTTCAGTTGCTAAAAAAATTGTCATTTTGCAACATTTCTGATCCACTCTACAGGTCCTGTCTGACTTGGCAGTGTCCTGCTAAGTCTCCCCCTACTCCCTCACCCCTCCAGTCTGACCAGCCATTCAGCACCCAGGGGAGGGAGCTGGCCTAATTAGCCTGAACCAATCGCAGTGGAGTCATGGAGCAGGATTAGACATTCACCGGGGGCTTAGCTTTTAGCTGTCAGCCACAGAGGAATGTTTCTAAGTCTTTGCTTCAGCCCCTCTGACAGAAAATGCTGAGACATGATACTGTGGCGGTAAAATAAAGTCCTTTAAAAACAGTGTTTTTGTCGACTTTTGGTGGTGTAGGACAGGCAGGAACCTTCTGTGACATAAGTAGCTCTTTCATATACCAAGATGTATTTCACATACTGAAGAAAAGCTGTCCTGATAATCTGCACCGAGTCTCATCAACACTGCAGTGAGACTCAAATGTGTAAATGTAATGGTGTCAGCACAGAACAGAGCTGGTGTTTGTTTTGGCCCTGCAGTGGGAGAAAAGCCGGTGGCAGCAGGTTTGCACACAGAGAGTGTTGTACAGCGAGGACCACTGGAAATGAGTAATAAGAGAGACATTTGGCAGCACAGCTTCCATTAAAGAAATTGGATTTTTCTTCGGCATGTCGTCAATATTTTTTTCCCCTCGAACCTGTCCGTGACTAAACAGAACAAAGTGATGCTGTCAGAGCACTGGCAGGTCGTTTGACTTCTGCAGCCAGAATTCATTTATCGGGCCCTTCCCGCTCAGTGCTCTCTCAGGAGTGTACGCACAATCCATCACATCCTGTTCTGCTTTTTTATTGGATGGTTGTGTGGGTAACAGATTGCAGCGCCGCTCTGTCATCCAGTCCCACTCGCCTGGATGTCCGTCTCACACTTTGATCACAGAGCACAGATTGTTGTGCAGCTTTTGGAGAAGAAATGTGAGAGCAGGGTGGTCAGGAGAGAAAGGGAGAGAGCCGAGCCAGGAGGCAGCAGACTGCACAGACTGCTGGGGGTCTAGAAGTCACTTCTGCTGTGTGGAGCTCTGGCCTTTGACCCCTCTTCAGAGAACTGTAGGAGTCTGCATAGCATGGCATGCACATGTGCACATGCAGTCTCTTTGTCTGTGTCACAGCCTTTCACCCACACACCCTGTGTTTCATTCAGTGCGTCTCACAGGATGGAGCTTTTCACACCAGCTCTGAGTGGTTGACTTGGTGACAAATTTTTTTTTTTTATGGTACTGCTGTGATAAGTCAAAGCAGTCATGGGTGAAGAGTAAAGCAAAGAAATGTTCTGCATTAAGTCAAGTCAAGGAAATATTGACTTGCAGATACTTTAAAGTTCTGACTTACAAATGGATGAAAGGAGGAAACAGTTTTAGCTCTGAAGGCTAAAGTCAGACTCAGGGCTGATGCATGGAGGATTCTTTTCAGCTTCTTTAGTCAAAAGTGTCGTCAGCATCTTAAAAAAAAAAGAAACACCTGCAAAGGAGGAGATATAGTTAGAAAAAAAGAGGAAATGTTAAAGTGGAGGGATGCACTTAACTGTTAATTTACTGGTAATTTTGTTTATATTGTGTTATATTAAGGTCTGTTTATATAGTTTCTTACCATTTTTATAACTGCATCTTTTTCTATTTAAGGCTCATTGACAGCTTTACAACTGCTGTAACAAAGCTTTGTACTTATTTATATATCTTTCCTTATTTCTATTGTTCTTTTTTCTTTGTTTTAGCACCAAGACTTGACTACCATCTCGATTCTGATTCTGATTCTGATCCAGTGTCCCTTTCTTACCAGTATCTGCTGTTCTTGTGCAGTTCACTCATCAGTTTTATTGTGTGGATGCAGCTTGATTTATGTGCATGGTGTAGAGGGGAGCTTAAAGGTAGGCAGGTATATGTAGGCCATAAAATAATGTTACATGGCTGCCACAATGAAAAAAATACAGCATTTTACTGTCAAATATACAGCATTGAAGGGTTTTAGGCAGAAAGGACTTTATTCTTGTAAAATTGCAACCTAATTCTTGAAATCTCAGGGGGGTTACCCTCAATATGGTCCTAATCCTGAGCTGTGGAGTACTAAATACTAGAGAAAATTTTTCACTGGCTGATGCCAAAACAGATACTGAAAGAGCAGGTCAGCTGATGGCCTATAAAGAATTCCGATTTCACATTTTTGTTGTTTATTGCATTTGAGAAATACAACAATCCAGGAATATCAAATAATCAACAAAATTGCTTCACTTGCTTTTCATTAAATAAATTAACACAGAAAATGTTTACTTCAGTAGAACGTGTCCACAAAGAGTCAAATAAAACATTTGCATGCAGAAAGCCCGGATTACAGACTTCTCAAAGTTTTTTTTTTAATAAAACAGATGTCTTCATAGATGAAAATAATCAACAACTGAGCTGGAGAGCACTTATATCAGTCCTATTGATTTAGAAATATAGAGAACAATGTCGAACACCAATAAACAAGAAAAAAATCTCAATCCATCATGATGCTCACTGTCCAGGCTGTGAAGACTTTGAGACGTTCATGTTCAACACAATAACAAAATCAAGGAGAGGTAAAAGGAGGACTCAACAAGTTTCAATATTACATAAAAAGAGAAGCAGGACTTATTTATGTATCCAAATAGATCCTTCAGCTTTTTGGTAACATTAATGTTGTCCCTCTAAGTCAAACTCTATTATATTAAATATTATTAACTTCTCAGCTGGCTAAATTTTTCCCAGACGATGCTGTTTTTACTCGTCGTTGAGATATAATGAACACGGTTCCTTTGACACACCTAGATCTTCAAATGGCTCAGCCTGCCCTGTGAAAACAGTCAGCTCATACCAAGCTTCATCACCGGGGACGTTCAGATTTGTTTTAGCGGCACCATTTTGCATTGCTCATTAGATGGTGTGTGTGTGTCTGGCTGCACAGATCTGATGACAAGAGAAAAACACACAGGTGGACGCTGAGACAAAGCTTGCCCAGGTGCAGCAGGGACACAGGTGGTGCCGCAGCTTGTTACACAAATCATATCATTCGCTCTGACATTCAGCAGCATACACAAAAACCTGTGCTGAAGTCCTGTTTTGAAAGTGTGCATCCCCAGGCGCACAAACACACACACATGCTGAGCTATGCGCTCATGTGCTGCACACATCTGAGTATACTTGAGATGTTCAGATGCTCATTTTCTTAAACCCTCCAGGAATGTCTGCATATTCTGTAAAAGTGTAGAAATGGACAAAAAAGGAAATATCTGCCTGAGCCTGGCCCGTCTCTCGTCTCTGCTCTTTCACGCTCTGACTCAAGTTTAGCCTCAAATAGAAGCCAAACCCTCTGATCCATTTGGTGTCTACAAAATAACCATGGATGTGTTGTCCCAGATATGAATTGTTTGATTCCCCCGCTCTAGTTAAGCTCTCTTACTGGCACACTTGTCCCACAGAATCTGCAGGCCAGTATGGCAGGCTGGTTCTTGGCCAATAACTGCGACTCCCAATAAGCACATGAAGCTTGTCATGAGCAGGGAGGCTGCAGGCTTCCCCTTGTTCTCCGAATCCACCCGCTCCCTCGCTCATTAACATACCAAGGATTGTTCAAACAGCATTTCTGTTGTTTTAATTTCATCTGATTTAATCAAAGCATGGAGCATTATGTAAAACAGATCATGCTGACAGAAGAATCCTCATGTAAACCACTCCCTGCTCTAATGAAGGCCCCTCTCTGCAGCCTTGAAGCTTTTTTCGTCTGCAGTATCCAAGCGGCAGCAGCAGCTCCCATCAGTTCAGTCACTCTTCATCACACTACCAGGAGTTTATTTGGAGCAGGGTATATGCCCACGCACACAAACTGACATTTCAGTTTGACGCTATCAGCTCAGGACCCAAAGGTTAATTGCTCTCGTCTCTGTCAGGTTGCATGCCTTGCCAGATCCTCTTGATCTGTGAAATGAAAGTCGCTGTCGTCATCCTGTCCGGTGGAAAATTTCGCTGACTCACTTTTATTCCTGGTTATTTTTTGTGCTTTCACTCACAAACCCTGCCCATGTTTTGCTGACCTTAGAGTAGCGCATTTGTCTGAGTCTTTCACATACACTCTCAACTCTCTATTCTCATCTAAGCTACATACTGAGTCATGACTGAACACATACTACAAATGTGTTAAATTTCATCGAGACACTCTCTGGAAGTAGTTTGAAGTTGTAAAGTTGTCTCATTCTTGGCTGATTCAGCTGCTCAGAAGTTTGTGATCATTTCTGTCATAGTTATCATGTCCTGATGCACCAAATGTTTGAAATAGTGGACAAATTGGGCTGCAGGCAAGCTAGCTTAGCACTCAGACTCTCCTACTACAAAGTCATGCTGCTCTAACACATGCAAAATGTGGTTTGGTATCTCATCGCTTCATTATGCAAGGCTGTCCTTGAAAGTCATTGTCTGGATGATATCATATGTCACTGTATATTTTGGGCACTTATGCGTCTCTACAAAGTCGTCAGTTTTTGATTTTTTTTGAGCACAGGACAATTTACACTTTGTGTCAGTCAGTCCATCCAGTGAATTTGGGCCTAGAGAAGTAGTATATATTTTCTGAATTGTGTTTCTATGTTTTCCTATTTGCATGGAACAGTTTCAACCTGCATGAACTGTCTTGACATATTTTTGAAAGTGATGCAGTGATTTCCACTGCAGAGAGTCATGCCTGTTTTATTTAAATGCAGTGCACTGTTTTTTGGCCTTGTCTCTTTTGTGTAGATTCCTCCTCCTTCTCTGATAATCTGATATTTAAGAATAATATGTAGTCGAGATGATGAAATCCTCAAACTCTTTGCAACTTTACACCCTCAAATTGTTGTACTATTTGCTCATTCAGTCTCTCACAAAGTGGTGCATCTGTATCAAATCTTGGCTGCTGGGAGACTCATCCTTGCTTGAATGCCCCTTTTTTTTAATCAGCTAAGGGAACGTTGTTCCAGTCATTTTGTTAGCATTAAACAACTTTTTCAGTATTTGCCCTCCCTGTCCTAAATATATATTAAGATGTGGTGCTAGCATCAAGTTCTAAATTTTGCATAAAATGACATTTTCCAGTCTGAACATTCAGGAGGTTTTCTTTTCACTATTTTGGATTAAATAAAAGGCTTTAAATCATTTGCAGAATATCCCTATGCATTAACCTTTTTAGCAGTATCCCATCTCATGGATTTGAGCTTGTAAGTCTTGTCTGAACACACTACCTTCCTGCAGTCCAAGGCTGGTCCTGGTTGCTAAGGGAAGTAGGAAGCAGTGTGTGTTTGTCCTTGTGTTGATGTTGATACACTTGTGCGTCAGAGATGGGGGGATTCGGCTGGCGAAATGCCGCAAATGTGATGATGGGCGAATGGGCAAATGTGGTCTGACGCCCAGTGAGGTGGAAATGTAGGTTAATCTGGTCATATGGATTCAACCATCATGATCAGCAGCATACATCCTGGAGCACATGGAGACAGGGGTGATGGAGATGGAGGGAGGTAGGGGGGTGCAGTGGGGCGTTGGCTGAGCCTGGAAGGTTTGATGCGTGATTATAGAAGGATGCAGTGGAGGAAAAAAAGGGGCAGCGAGTGTTTGCTGTGTGTGTGGACACAGGAGTGAGGGATGAAGGAGGAGGGGGCGGAGGTCAGAGCAGGAAGAGGAGAGGACAAAAGAACAGAGGGAGAGAGGAGTGGATTGATGCATTGGCTCTGAGGTGGTGTACCTCACCTCCTCCCTCTCCCCCTCTCACCTCGTGGTCTGCCTTCAAACGCTTTTATGTGGCCGGCTGCCTGATTGGCTGGGTGTCGTCATGGCCACGGATGTAGTTCCGTCAGTCACCGTGCCACCTCTCCCCCCTTCACCTCACCGCACTTCCTTAGCCGGCTTTCAACTAATTCAATTACACAATCACTTATGTAACACAGTATGGGGAAACGCACACACGCTCTGAGGTGTGACATTGATGCAGTGGCCATCTGTGAGTGGCAGAGAGACAGACCTCGATTTATTTGTGTTTGCAGCCTTTAACATGGAACATAGCTCTTATAGATTGCATGTAGGCTCCATGAGTTAGCGTAACTCAGACTGAAGCCGCTTTAAGGAGCTCTACAAACACTTTGAAATAGACAGTGGTTGGCTAAGTTTACTACTTAATTCTCTTTATCCCATATTTTATTACAGGTTGCAGATCTAACAAATAATTCAGTCTTTTCAAGTTTTTATAAAACATCCTTTATAATATTAAAACATGGACTTGCATTTTTTCAGATTCTGAACAGTAGGGGTGGGAATCACAAGTGGCCCCACGATACAATATTATCATGATACTTGAGCCACGATACAATATTATTGCGATACTTGAGCCACAATACGATATTATCACAATACTTGGGTCACAATACGACATTGTCATGATATTTGGGCCATGATACAATATTATCGCAATACTTGGGCCACGATATGATATTATCACAATACTTGGGCTACGATACGATATTATCATGATACTTGGGTCACAATAAGATGTTATTGTGATCCAGTGAGTATTCTGATACAATATATTGCGATTTATATAAGGTACGATTTATCACCAGACAAAATATTGCAATATGATGCTGTATTAATGTTTTCCTCCCACTCCTACTGAACAGTGTCTCATTTTTTCGCGCATTAGATGTTTGCTTGTTTGGGCTCATGTTAGGGCTTTGGCAGTTCAAAGTTATACTATCAGGTCAGTAATATAACTAGTAGCTAGTTGGGTTATTTTGTATACAGGCAAAGCATTATGTCCTGTTCTATGACTCAATATGGGCCATCATGGATCTGGAGAACTGATGTCATGTGCTCCACTTTCTTTGTCTCAGTCAGCAGCTGTAGTTGGAACAGCAGCAGCATGGTGAATCAGCTGCAGCAGCCTGTATTACATCCCAGCTCTGTCCAGGAAAACCAAAAGGATATAGGAGCGGCCCCTGTGTGCAGCAAATGAAGAAAAGCTTTGTGCATCCTGCTGCAAGGAGACCCATCATGTCTCAGAGTGCAGTATGGAGATGCTGCAGAGTGTGTTGCCATGTGTTCACCAAGTGAAGTCCCTCCCCCTCATGCTTCTCTCCTCATGGCCTGATGCATTTGATGGAGACTCCCTCCCACTCACAAGCGACCCCTCTCCCCATGCTCCCCCCAGCTCCCTGCTAACGCAAGAGAGGCACCCAGTGGTCTCTGGGTGCAACTGCAACCTTGCGTCACTGCTGCCCTCACCCTGACCTACACTTCTTTACACATGGAGTAATTTACGGTGCATGGCATTTTCTAGTGATTGTACAAGCACAGTGGGGCTGGAGGTTAGATAGACTGGGGGAAGGGGAGGAGGGGCTTGTATTCCCTAAATGGTGATAAACAAAAGAGCTACAGTAAGCTGTGTTCTATGCTGCAGAGTATAATCTCATTGGGCTCCATCAGAAAGACAAGTCTCATCAGTTCTTCTGCTCCGTAGACCCTCTGCCTTCACTGACTCTATTAGACCTCAGAGCTGAATTAATCTCACACTCCATGCTGGGTGTGCCTACACACTCTACACACTCTCCAGGCTGCATAATGCATCCTAATGCAGTTTATAGGCATTCTATACTGTCCCAGCCTGTAGTCTGAAACTCATTTATCATGACTGTTCTGCATGCAACAGCACATCTTTACCTCTCTTCCACTCCTGCCCTCTGTCTCTCCCTCAATCCACGCCTCATAAACACCCCCTTTCCCCTGAGCTTTATGAGCGATCCCTCTTGCCCCCTCCAGTCTTTTCTATTTTTAATTACCTGTCAAAGACCCCGGGTCTCAGCCCCCAGCCTCTGTGCTCTGTGCCACATCTGATTCATGTCAAACTAGTCAGGAAACTGCCTTTGAGTATTTACTGAAGGCTGATTTACAATTGGGTGGACATTGAGAGGGATGGTGGTGAATTGTGGAAACAGCTCTTCATGAATGTCATCAATAGCGTCTTAAATTATTTTTTTCATTGATGATTTCTTCAGCATCTGTCGATGAGTGCACGTCCACTGCAGCCTGTTTGTGCATATGTGTTAATTTCTATATGTAGCATGATCAGAAACAGAGGGTAAAAATTGTATTTCTCTTTAAGAATCAATGAAGTTTTTTTCCCTCTTATTATTTTCTGTTAATTTACTTTTAGATTTAATGGAGTGAAGGCAGAAAAACGCCAGTTTATGAATGGAGGGTGCAAACATGCCAGAACTAGCAAGACTGCTGATTGACCTTCCAGGATGCTGATGTTGTGGTCAGTGTCATGTGTTTAGAAAAAATGTTAACAACATTGCAATGGAGATGAGAATTTATGTAAATAATTAGTTTTTGTACCTGAATGTCCCAGTCTAATTCCAACTGTTCTTCATTATTGTTCATGCACCTTTAGCTAACTAAATCGTCATCATGTGCACTCGTCAGAAGTAGAAATACAAGTTGGTTATACCAAAATATTCATATTCCTGTTATTGTAGACCTTAGATGTTGTCACATTTTGTGTTTATGCTGTAATGCTGTCAAGTCATGCTACTAAATGTAGCTACGAGAGGTGTGAGGAAAAATCAGTACAGCATAGTATTGCAATATTTTGTCTGGTGATATATCGTATCATCTCATTTACCAAGAATTAATTGCTAATATGAAGTCATTGTATTGCAAAATGTTAAATATTACAATAATATTGTATTGTGATAACATAGTATCATGAGGAAACTGGTGATTCCCAACCCTAGTAGCTATGATGGTATATAGCCAAACTGGCTGGATGCAAACAAGCACAGATAACAAATGTTATTTTGCACTGCTGCACAATTTGACCGTATTTAAAAGTGAAGATTTAGTTTTGTTTAGGTGATGTATCTTTAAACTGACATATAACCATTCAACCTGAGCAATCCATAACCAGCACAGGCATGCTAAGGCTGTTGGTGTGAGCTCTGCTAACTTAAGCAACACTCAGGAAAACAAGTTGACGTTGTTTACCTCTGTGGTCCAGTGTTTGGCAACCTGTGCTCAATCTTTACTGTTTTCTGATCTGTAACTCATTTAGTCTAGAGGGAAGAATATGTGGCTATGAATCAAAAAGCATATGAAAACCATATGCTTTTAGATCCTTAAAGGCTCTGCAGAGGTGAGAGGAAGCTGTGAAGTAAAAATAACAAAGGCAGCTGTAAGTTGATAAAAAGACCCCTCAACGTACTTGAGCACTTGAGTCTCACTCTCTGTGTTTGTTGTTGGCAGTGACGCCTAAACTTCCTTTTTGATTTGGTGTTGATATCAGGTAATTGGATATCCCTTAAGTGTTTTTCTAATGGCATATGTTTATTTCAGGAAGAGCTGAAAGAAAACCAAAGCAGCCAGACTTCAGCGAAAGTAGAGCAAAGGCACACTCTCAGATCTCACATTCATGCATCTTGACATATCTTTCCTCCTGTTGGATAAAAAGGTGTAAAACTTTTAAATATTGAGTAGCGTCTACCTCTGCAGATCAGCTAAAGCAGAAACAAGCTTTTACTGTCTGCAGCCTCTATAAGAGCAGATAAGGATTTCTGCTTACATAATAATGTGTTGAAGTCACATGGTTTTTGTGTGGTTAAAAAATAAAAGCCTCTTTGTGATGATTGTAGATTATACATGGATTAGCAATACAACCAAAATAGGATCAAGTGTCTGTAAAGCATGTGTTTTGCAAGCCCTTTAATGCTGAAAGATCTTGTAAGGTGATCACACAAATGTTGCAAAATCTTGAAGGAAATGTTGAAGTTGTTGGTTTTACTTTGAAATCTGATAAAGAAGTCCTCTGCTCGATAAAGCAAGAGTTTCATTGATAACACTTTATCCCTGCTTTGACAGGGAGGGTTGTCTTTTGTTCTGCGGGCAAAAATCATTCATGTTATGGTTTTTTTACTTCCCACCGCAAGATTTTCTGTCTTCCTTCCTCTTCCTTCCTGGTGCTCTTTCTTAACTTTTATTTTGTACGTGAAACCAGGCAACAACTCCAACAACACACCGTCTCAGCACTCATTTGTTTACCTGAAAGATGAGAGCGGGACCAGAGATGGTTTCAGTCGAAGTTTTACATTTCCTCGACACACAGAGTCACTCTGCTCTGCTGTGTTTAGAGAAGCGTCCAGGTTAAATATAGAGTTTGTGAGAGCATGTGTCAGGGCCTGATTTGACTCAAAGAGAAACCCACACTGATAGAGGAAGCTCTTTCTTTTTCATTGTCATTTCCTGTTGTGTTATATGACTGTGGGTTTGTGAAGTTAAAAGATCCAGTTCCCCTTCGCCTCCGTCACAGTCAGTCTCAAATTCCTGTGCTGCTAACCTGACCGCTGCAGAGCCAGAAGCAGAGAGGAAAAAGAGGAGTTTAGGTGTGTGTTGTGAGGAGGTGAATCCACAGGGGTCTGCGTGTGTCTTCTCACAATTGATGGACGGCGTGCATCACCATGCGTCGTGCATTAAGTGTTTTCAGAGGTTACAGGAGAGCCAGCGAGGACGATGACGAGGTGTTTGTGGGCAGCCCAGGATCCAAGGTGACAGATAAAACTGACACATAATGGACATGTTTGTTTTAGACGGTCAAAGAGGTGATATCTTAACATGCAGGTGTCTTTTTGCCATGTCAGGCGTAGATTAAATTAGCACAAAAGGATAGATTTTCTGTCCTGGAACTATTAATCTCCTTTTTATTTGGGAATTTTCCATCTGATAGCAGCAGACACTGGCAGCTTTGTTCTGTTTAAACTGCTAAATTGAATTCTAGGTGACGTTAATAATGTTCTAATGAGAGGTTTCGGTGTGACTGCAGTCTGCCAGGGAAATATTTGATCTCCACTTCAGTTAAACATTAACTGTGGAGACGTTCCTCCCCTGTCCTCTGCTTCTCCAGGTCTGTGTTGAACCCTTTCTCTCTCAGCATATGGTGCATGTTGCATAAGGCTTTTTCTGTCTGGAACAGAAGAGTCCAATTTTTGCAAAGAGGACGCCCATTGTCTCTTGACATCACTGCTATTTTGGGTCGGTTGCTCAGTTTCAGGGGAGCAGTTAGTCATGCTTTCTCCGGTCCAAAGAGGTTTTCTTTTGAAGGTGAAGTGCAAAAGCCTGAGTGATGTGTGGACTGGGTCAGTGTTTTTATCTCTGATATCCGCAAACTGCTGTAGGAGGATATGTTAAAGAGCACCCAGAAGGTCCTTCTACCATGCTCGTATTACAATAGAGCCATGAACTGATACTTTGGAGTGTTTTCTGTGTATAACATTGTCTGATTCAACTTTGTTTGACATGCTTTATTTCTATTGTGCTGAAAGATGGCTGAGGCCATAGGGAGTGTCACTGATATTGTAGTATGGAACATGGAAAGTTTTTGACCTGATGGTCATCAAGGACAGTCAGATGAATTGGCAACACATCCTGAAATAATCTGCACAATTAAGTCTGATACTTCCACCTCAGGAAAAAATGCAGCATCAATTCAATGTTTGGTCAAAAAGAAGTCATGCCTTATTGTTGATTTGACTTAATTTGTCATACAAACTTATAGACTTAAATGCACTACTAGCCTTAAACAGACTTTGCAGGAGTGCTAGAGTCTATGTTACTGTCTGGCCTCTGCCAGGCAGCATTGTTTACAGTTTGTGTCATTTGAAACTGTTTTACACACAACTTGTGACCAGGGGTGGGACTCACTAGTGGTCCCACAATACAATATTATCACAATACTTGGGCCACAATACGATATCATCACGATACTTGGGCCATGATACGATATTATTGTGATTTCAAACATGAGTATTGCAATACCTTATATTGCGATTGATACATTTTTTTCAACTGTTTAGCTAATTAAGCTTTTGGCTTCCCTTAATGTTTGTCATATTTACACGGTATTTTATTTTCATGGAGCACATCTAGCAAACCTTATATGTCAGGTCCACCTCATTTGTGCCCTGCTTGCCCCTCCCCAGGTCCTGCTATATTTGTTGCACTAACTGTCTCTATGATATCACCTCTGCCAACCTCACTGGACAAACAGTTGATTTTATTTTCCCATTATAAGAGATTTGACTTCATATTAGCAATTAATTTGAAAAAATCGATGCTTGGTAAATGAGTCGATATGATATATCACCAGACAAAGTATCGCAATACTACGCTGTATCAGTGTTTCCTTCCACCCCTACTTGTAGCACAGAAAACTATGGCTGTGTTGTTTTCTGTACCTAAGCAGCCGTCAAAACCAGGCTGACAATTTCTGTTCCTTTGTAGTGGGTCCAAAGATAGTTTCTTAGAAAGCAGCCCTCTGCACAGCTTAATCACTGCACGAGTCATATCAAAATCGGTTAAGTTCAAAATTGCTTTATATGACTTCCTTTATTGCAGTATTTGCAGATTCTTTATTCCCCTGAAATCGGTGTTAGTAAACCAAACATACATGCCATCAGGCTGTGCAGACTTTACACATCGACAAAGAGTTGAAAAATGTTTCATTCAGGTGTTTTGGAGCTCACATATCAAGATAAATCTGCCTAAGCTTTGATGGTACTTCTTTGACTGTGAGTCTATCAGATCTTGACTCAACTGATATGAGAAAGTAAAAGTTTAAATTTAACTTCAAGATCAGTTTAAAAAAAAGGCATATTTCCCAGGAGAGCAGTGTCGATAATGCAAGTTTAATGATGGTGACAGTGAGCTTGTGTTTCTCTGCTCGCTGACAGGCTCTGCAGACAGTTCGCTCAGTCCTCGCTGATAGTTAAATTATTGTGTAAATGAAAGCAGAGGCAGCAGGAAAGTGTTTTGTTCGAACATGGATCAAACTGGACATTACTGCTTGTTAATTCCTCCTCCTGCGGATGCAGATTGCTTTTTCTTGCCTGAGCAGAATCTAAATAGATTTGACCCCCGCCTCACTCTCAGGCCACACTCCATCATGTGCGTTTAGACTTGATCATTACCACATTATTCCCTAAAAACCCAATTAAAGCTGCAGCACACTGGCTCCATTCTCCATGTGACTGATGAGTCTGAACTCAGGTTCAGCCAAACTATCATCTCTCAGCGGTTCGCCTCCGTGCTCGAGCACTTGCATCGTGTTGGACTGAGGAGCAGCAGGACCCAGTCGCGGTCTTTCCTTTGCTCCTGCATGTGTGCAGGATATTAAACAATAATTGATGTGAAAAATATTCCTGTTATTCCAAAAACGGCAGGAAGTCCCATCTGTGTCCTGAAAGTGGTTCAGATTGTCTGTCTGAAGTGCGTTTCCCCCCGCATTCCTCACCTGGACCAAACAGAGAGGGGGGAGGCGTGTGGAGCTGGCTCAGGCCCTGATATCTCACTCTGCTCTGCTCTGCTCGGCCATTTATCTGCTCGCTGTTTTACAGAGTGTTTGGTGCTGGATCTCATCTACAGAGACACAAAGCTGGCATCAAAATTTCAGCTCTGCTCCAAAACCACAAAATATTTTTCAGAAGCATTCAGCGCCGTGTTAAATGCCCAGAGCTGTAGCCATGGTAACGTGGCTTTCTGGCTTTGTGTGCTGTGACCTTCGGATGCTGCCAAGTTTTCAAAGACCACTGTTAAAACTGACTTTGAAGTGTTTCTGCAGTGAAACTGTGAGGCCCCGGCTGTGATTGAGTTTATTGTGTGGACTCTGGTCTCCTGATATAATGAAGAAAAACTTGAGCACAGTTTGTTCTCATCACAAAGCATGCCGTTCAATAGGTCTTTTTACTTCTGTAATCCAAACAACACATCAACGCTTTATTCAGCAGGGAAGTTTTATCTTAATCTCTTCTTCCTCTTCCTCTTTATGAGGGTCACACATATTCTGCTCTTCTCTTTTTATTTCCTATAATTTCAAGGGTTACTTAATGTAGCACAGCTCCGAAGAAGATTGCTTTTTGTGACAGATTGAGGATTCAATCCCTGCATCATGCTCTCTGTCAAAATATTCAATGTGCACTCATCACAGGTCTCTGCATCAGTATGTCAGGAGAATGAACACATTGAACCCAGATTATTTTCTAATCCATCAGTACAGTTTAGGGCTTTAACATACAAATAATGTATGAATGCAGATATAAATTCATAAATCCAATGTCAAATAAAAATGTTGGATTATGTTGAATTAAAGCATAAAGTTTGAGGTTCCAGCACTAACCAAGACTGCCTGCTTTTGTAACCTATGGAAGATGCATTTTCTCCATCATTGGGAGATTAATTTATAAGGCGTCTTTCAGACACATTTTCAGTGACAACAATCAGTTGAAATAGGACTAGGCCTGTCACGATAACAAATTTTGCTGGACGATAATTGTGCTACAAATTATCGCCGATAAACGATGTTATTGACACCATTTTTTAAATTATAGATAATGATATTATATGGCATAATAATGCGAGTACACCATGTCAAAAGTGATAAACTTTAATTTCCACACGAGAACAACACTGGTTGTTTTCGTTGACTAAAATATTTCCCTTTTCTCCCACGACGAAGACGTAACGTTGACGAGCTAAACATAAGTCGGAGATGACTAAAATGTGACGAGACGAAAGTGCGTTTACGTTGATGGGACGAGACGAAAATGACGAACAGAGTTGCAAAACTCAGTCAGTTAAACGCTAAACATATAGGAGCAGCTTCAGTCCGCTCTGACAGCTCTCATCAGCCTGCTGTGCTCCTCCAACACACAGACACACACGCACGCGCGCGCACACACACACGTGGAGTTTTGTGGTTGACGAAAACAAAACTGGTTTAAAGCCGAAATATTTCCACACTTGGGCTGTTGCGTTCGGTTTAGACACCAAAGCTGTCGTGTTCATTCTGTTTGCTTGCTTTTCACTCACGACGCTCACTTGCAGCACTGTATCCAAAAGTCTGTGTCTGTGTGCCTGTGCGCGCCAGCCCCCTCGTGACAAAGACACTGAATGACTGACAGGAGGGTTCACTAACTCCGTTCATTCCACTATAGAGCCAACGCCCCCAGGTGCCGAGAACAATGCGCAGAGTGAGACCTCTTCTCTCATCCAGCGTGTTTGGTAGCGAGAGAGGAGGAAAACAAACGCACGTCAATTATCGAGGCTGGCAAAGTTATCGACCTCGTTTTTATTTATCGAGCGATAAGGCGATTTATTGATTATCGCGACAGGCCTAAATAGGACTTTTGACAACTTTTAAGGATCCATCTAGAGACTGAAAAACATACACCACTGGCCTGATACCAGCATCAGGAGATACATGATTAACAAGAGACAGCTGCTAAAACCAAGCCCAGACGGAGGCTGAAATAATGATATTTAATATACACCACTGTGAGAAAGGCTTTTATTGATCTGAAAATCATGTAAAGCTATTCAAGGGGTATCAAAGAGAAAGTATAGTCTGAAAAAATACATAACACCCCCCTTTAGCGAGACAAAAACATCAGATTGTACTATAAATGTATTTGTTTTAACTATAATACAGACCACTTAAAATACTGCCATACAGTCATTCCATACACACACGTTGGCATGTAGACTCTGTCATCGCGTGCACATATCTAATGCACCACTTTTATAGCTTATACTAAATTGACTGATCATAGTGTCATATTGACAAACAACAATGTGATATCAGAATTATATTGGCCAACCTACTCTTTCATTATCAGTATTGTCAACGGCTGTTGAAAAACTGATATTGGACGACCACCAATCTGTTAGCGATATCAGTGACAGGTGCAGGTTTCCACAGACTTAAAGGGACATTTCAGCGTAGATTTATGTTATGGTCAAACACTCTGTAACACTGAGTTACACACCTCCTCAAGAGATGAATGTTGCCGACTGCGAGTGTTTGTGGGGGGAGCCCTGACGAGTCCATCACTAAGTGCAGCGGAGTTTCGCAGCTCAAAGAAGAACATTTATGATCATTTCTTCATGGAAATACAATCAGACTAAGACGCTAAGGCAGAACTTCAGCGTCTGCAGTGCCAAATGATTATTTTGATGACTATCACTTTAAGGAAATGATCCGCTGCACTCGGTGATCAACTCGTCAGGGCTCCCCCACAAACAAGCGGCTGCTGGAGGAGAGTGGATGAGTTGTGGTTGGTCTCTTTGCTAAATAAAAACAGGCAAAGTTAAAAAGATGTTTTATGGCTAGAACTATGGCTGTAACGCTATATGTACTGTTGATGAAGTTAGGTGCTGTTCTGAGCATTATTTGTGGCTATAGAGTGGCTTTTTGGTTGAGGTTTGCACGTGGAGACATTGACCGCTGTGTATTGTGCTCGTTGCTGAAGTTGCACAGTAAGGTGTCAACATGTTGTCGACACCTTACTGTGCTCTACTTATTCTAATACAGAATCAGCCTGCTGTTCCCTACAATGAAATAAGGGGTGAAAATATAAAATCATTTTGGAAATATCAGCATGTAGAAATTCAGCAAAATATAATTTTGTGCATCCCTCGAAAATATAGCTGACTGCAGATTGAAAAGTAGTAGTCTATTGAGTAATTTGCAGTGAACTGCATTGTTTGACCTCGGCAAACAAATCAACTCCAAAAGCTGTGTGAAACCTGAGTATTTTCATGAAGACTACAGGATTTCAAATCTGTCCTTTGACTCACAGAAAGCTAAACATCCTTTTACTCCATCACGACTTGACCACTCAGGGGTCAGGTTCACACTCACTGTAGCACTTTGTGAAAAATGCAGCCTCCTCTTTTCATTTAGTTACCAACAAAAGGGTCACCTGAGAGTAAAAGTTGAGCCTGGCTCCACTTTTGTTGCAACACAATAAAATGTTATCAGGCGAGGTCTGCTTTGCATACATCACTGCCTTCACTGAGATAGCTGCTGCTACCATGTTAGCTTTGGCGGTAAACTCCTGTCTGTTTGTCTGTGTGTTTCAAATGTTGCATCTGTTCCCTGCGTTCATCATGTCCGGGCTCAGAGCAGACACATCAGTGATTATGTAACTGTGCTGAGTCCATCTGGTTTGGGAACTTGATTTGCATCAGTCTGATATGGTTCAAAGTATCTGTGAGCCACATGTGGCATCTGATTGGATCAGCAGCTGCATCCTGCCGTGCAAACCGTCAGCCAGAGCGGTAACTCACCAGAGCTCATCTCTATGATCTTAAAAATAGGTGCTTTTTGTGCAGCAACAGGTCTGTTTTTGCAGCCATGCAGTCAACATTACAACTGTTTTATTACATTTTATGTATCCTAGTGGTTTCTGGACTGGATGGGACCAACGTTCCTGCAGACACTTGCTTGTCTGCAGACTCTGGAGGACTTTCAAGGATATGTGTGGTTGTAAAAGTCCTGGAACATCACTAGATGTTCATAGTAAATCAAGACTCTCAAAACATCTGGAGAAGTGAGAGGATACTTGCTAAAAACAGTGGAATGCGTTGACTAAAACATGACCTGATCTCCTCTCTCCTTTTCCTTTCTCCATCAGACCACGTCACCCACAGGTCAGGGCCGGTCAGACTCTCCGGTCTACACAAACCTCCAGGAGTTGAAGATCTCCCAGTCCAGCCTGCCGCCTGTCCCTTCTGGCTCCCCTCTTCACATCCTGGGCGACTGGGAGACCCACAAAGATTTAAGCGGACGGCACTTTTACTACAACCGAGCTACCGGAGAGCGGACCTGGAAGCCGCCAAGGACCAGGGACACCAGCGGCAGCACAAGCAGCATTCGAGGGGACAGTCAGGGCACGGTGGAGAGTGAGGTGAGGGAAACGTGTATATTTTTTGCCCTGTTTAAATGCTGCCACAGAAGAAATGCGTAAATATTTGAGGTATACCTTTATGCCTGAAAGGAGATGTGATGTTATGCAAATTTTAGCTTTGAAGTTTGTGTACAAAAGTCTCCTTAAAGCACATAAACAGTTTTCAAGTGGAGTCTGGAGGTCAGTCTGAAACAAAGAGACTGTGGTGAAGGTGTGAAGGTGTGGGGGACCTCAGAGGACTCTGAAAACACTGTTGTGGTTACTGCAGGAGGGAAATGAGTGTGTGTTTGATACAAGGAAGTTATGTTGCCTGTCAGGCTGCCTGTCTCAGTCTAACTATCCAACACTGCCCCCATTTGGTGGATTGAAGTAATTGCATGGCAAGTTTTTTCACAAACCACCATTCATACATAAACTGATCATCAAAGAAAAAAGATATTAGAAATGAAGTTCTTAGACCAACATATAAGTGGATAAATAATGGTGGCAGTAAAAAAATCACAGTAACGTTTTAATGTCTTTCTCACACACTAATTTGAAAAATATATCATCAGGGATTGTTGTTTTTACCTCTATTAAATACAGACACACTGTTGCTGAAGCAGCGTATTGATGGTTTTAAAGTTTTCTTGATCACCTGCATGAGAATGTTTCTACTGTTTTAATGTGCGTCCCAAAAATCTAATGCTAATTCAACAGGTGGTTATGGTAGTGTGGAAATACCAGAAAGAAGACATGGTCTGGTCCTTTTTAAAATCTGCTAACAACCCAATTTAAGTTTAGTTACTAAAACAAATCACTGTCGCTTTAATTTTTCTCTTATGATTCATGTAAAAGCAGAACAGTTAGAGAAATCAATTAGATCTAACTGCAGTCTTTGAAAAATATTGAACTCATTTGAGGTTTGATATTGTTTTCTTAATCTTTCTTCGACTGTCTGATCATTATGCAATGCAGTATTTGTTCTCAACAGAATGAAAAAGAGCTTTCCCAATAAATCCTCAAATTACATATCATGGTAAAAGTCTCATTAAACTGGTGAGGATATAATATAAAGTACTGGATAACTACAAGTCTGAAATAAGTGGACCTCTGAGGCTAATTGCATGTTTAAGAACAGTGGTAGGGTGCAAACAGCGAAGACAGAGTTCAACATGCATGAAAACCTTCTAAAGAGGATTGCTTGTTGAAGTGTGCAGTTTGATGCTGATGTGTGAAAAGCACATTTATAGACCATAAAAGAAATCATTTCAAGTTAAAGTAACCAGAATTTTAAAGTTTCCATTACATTGAAAATGTTCAGTGTGGATGTAAAGTGCAGAAGTAGCAACAGGTAATGATGACACACTACATTTTTCACATTTTAATTTATTTTTTCCCAGTTTCAGTATTTTTAACAACAATTTTCTAATATTTTATTCTTTCTTGATATTGACCATTTTGAAAAATCCCCTGAAAAAGACCTCACAAAATTTTATTTGAATTAAGGAAAGGTCAAAGGTCAAAAGCTTGTCAATTTCTCAAAGGTTTACTATATCCTCTAACAGGAACTGTCTGAGCTGTCTCTGCCTTTCTTTTAAAGACTTGAATATGAAATGATTTTTCAAAAATGTTGTGTATTTTTTAGATAAGGAGTGATAAAAATTATGAACTGTTATGAAAGTTTGTTATCAGTTAATCAGACTAAAAGTGTGAAAATTATCTCCTATCTGCATGAATCAGAACAAAGCTGTGTTAAATCAAAGTGGATTTATGTCACTTAGCCCGGCCTTGACCTGACAACTCTGATCTTAATTTTGAGCTGCCAGAATAAAGACTTTCAGACTCCACAGCAAGATGAATGTGTTTACACAGTCAAAGCTCATCAGGACTGCTGGAATGTTGATAATTGTTCTGGAAAGTTTTGACTATTTGGTTTTCTGAGCACATTCATACTCTTAATTTAGGAACACATATCTACAGACTAAATAACTTTTACTGTACTATTGTAAGCCCTGCATTTTTAGTGACACTTCCTGGCTTTCATACCGCCTCACCAGGGTCTGTCTTTGCATTATGAATCAGTCTGTACTGTAGGTTTCTCTGTTCAAGTGTCTCAGTGGACCAGCCTGAGTAAGACATGATGTTATTACAACATTTTTGACTTGTTTTCTTGTTGATTTGAATTAAAGCTCCTATGAGGAACTTTCAGTTTATTAAAGGCGTCAGTTTTAACTGTAGTTTGTGTTTGAGATATAAAAAAATTCTCACTGGAGCTTTTGAAATGTACATCTGAAGACCAACATTTAACCTGAAGACTAAAACTTTCACCCATCTGTCTCAGCCACTGTCCTCAGAGGAAAACTGTCACAGCACCCACTCCAGTCAGTCTGACAGCCAGTACGGGTCGCCCCCTAGAGGCTGGTCCGAGGAGCTGGATGAACATGGACACACTCTTTATGTCTCTGAATACACACAGGAGAAGGTAGAGTCTATAAACTGGTGGATTTTCTCATTTAAACATTCCCACTCATTTTTTTCCCTTATCTTGCCATTTTCCTAGTCTTTTGAGTGCTGACTGGTGTTTGTGTTGCAGTGGATCAAACATGTGGACGAGCAGGGCCGGCCCTACTACTACAGTGCTGATGGATCCAGGTCAGAATGGGAGCTACCTAAGGTGAGAGGATCTCATACATATTAACTGTCTTTGTCTTCTTTATTCAGCCAGTCATTTTGGGTTTAAAAAGGTCTTTATCTATACAGACTTCTATTTTTTGTACAATGAAGTTTTTGGTTTGTCATCCTTGTTTAAGGGAAAGGAAGGAGGAGGATTCGTTCTGGTTAAGAGAGCAGCTCCATTAAAAATAAATGTGTTTGATCCCTTTAGGAGTTCAGATTCAGGAGTGATTTAAAGACATTCTCATAGAAACTCCGAGTGGGTTAAAAACAAAGAAAGTTTGATCATAAGGAGGAGCTGTGATTTTAATCACTCAGTAGGTATGACACATGCTTTCAAAAGCTGTGATGGGTAGAGTCAGTCATCTCCAGTCTAAATGACAGAGCTGGATCCCAGTGCTGTCCACATGCTGAGGTGTGCTTGGACATGACACTTATCCCCACCCGTGCCTGCCGGCTGTGCCCAGTGGTGTGTGAATGGGATTAGTCAAAACTGATGGGCTTTATACACAGCAGCCTCAGCCATCAGTGTGAATGTGGTGTGAATGGGTGAATGTGACATGTGATGTTTAAGTGCTTAACCATCACCTCTTCTTTGAACAGCACTCTGTGAATGTTAGGGAGCAGAGGAGAACAGTTTCTGGGGTTCTGAAAGTGAAATCTTGTCCCACTCCTGCTGGTTAACTCTTCGGGTTTCCTTTGCTGTATTTTCATTTCATCATTCGCCAAATATTTTTAACCCTGTGACATATTTAGGACTTGAATTCTTCTACTGCAGAGCCACACTGTTGTAATACATGCAGAAAGAGGTTTTTTAGCTGTGAGCTGATGACAAGCTGGGTAATTCTCCCACTTGGAGCATCGTCTATGATTTCCAAAATGAATATCAAGTTTTTGAATCAGACCACAGTAAAGTTTTTCACTCTGCCTCAGACCATCATGAATAGGCGTGCCCATAGAAGTCACCAGTTTCTAGATCATGTTTATATAGATTTTGTGCTCTTTGCATGATGCAGTTTTAACCAACATATGAATGCAGAGTTGAACTGTGTTCACTGCGATTGATTTGTGATCGTGATTTTGAGCCCATGCAGTGATTTCCACTTCAGAGTCATATCAGTGTTTGATGGTGTCAACCAAGGGCCCAAAGATCACAGCCACACAGCTTTAGTTTTCCAGCTGTGTCCCTCTTGAATAGATTTATCCAGATTTTTGAGTCTTTTAATTTGATTATTGTTATTAAAATTGTTGAACTATCTGCTCATTCAGTCTCTCACAGAGTGGTAAACCTCTTCCAGATTTTAAACCATGTAATGTTATTAACCTGTTGCTAATTAACTCATTAGCTGAGGGATTTTCCACAAGACGTTTTATTCCACAACACTTTATCTCTGTTTCGTTGTTCCTAAACCGACTTTGTCTGGACAAGAACCTAGCGAGAAAAAAAAAAAATAAAAATCAGTTCCAGCCTTTAATATTACCCAAAATTCAAGTGTATAGTTGTGGAAATAATTTCTATGATGAAATTATATTAAGACCTGGTCAAACTATTTACAGCTCCCCTCTCCTCGCTTTGAAATGTTAAACCTTCCCACATTATATCACCCTTAGCTTTTGCCCCGTAGCACACTTCCGTGCGACCTGCCCTCCCCTAGCAGTGGTCCTGTTAATGTAATTGGATGAGAGTCTGAGGAGCTAATAGGTGCCAAGTTTGTGTGAACTGTGGTTTACAGACTATTACCGGCTCACTTACCGCTAATCTGGATAGCTGGTCAAAATAGAATCTAGCAGTCCAGACCAGCAGAAGTGTGGACATGGATCTGTGTGCAGCATGTTAGTGTTGCTGGTGTGTAACAAAAGCACTGTGGTCCAATGGTGCTGTGGAGGATAAAAGGAGAGGTAAGGGAATTGAAGTGTTACCAGGTTTATTCTGTGATGATGCCTAAACTTCATCTCTGTCTTCTGTCTTTGCAGTACACTTTCTCCCCTCAGTCCGGTGAGGTCCCCAAGAGCCGCAGTCTGGAGAGGAAGCAGCCGGATCCCATCGTCCTCACCAAGTGGAGACACAGCACCTACGTCCTAGACCTCAACGACAAGGTAAGATTCAAGCGGGCTGGCTGGTTTGAAATCTGGATGTGGTTACACAGGCTGTTCAGGAGACACTTTTTGCTTTTGGTTTACTTGTCCCACTGACAGGGGGTTCATCTTGTGCTTCAAGATCCTCCCTGCATGACCAGTAAGATGTCTTGGAAGAAAAACAATACGTACCTGAAACAATTACAAAGATGGATTGTATTTTTCACATATGCAACAGAAGCATGTACTGTAATGCAGTTTTTTTCAGAGCTGCTCAGACCAAATACTCAAGAAAAGTATCTCCTATCTCTGCATAAATCAAAAGAAAGCTTGATTAAATCACAGCGGATTGACATCAATGAGCTTGGCCTTGACCTGACAAGTGTGATCTTTATTCTGAGCAGCCAGAATGAAAGCTTTAAGGCTCCACAGTACTATGAAGGTGTGTCTGCATAAGCAGCTAAAGCCCATCAGCACCACTGTAACAATGCAATTTGTTCTTAAAGCTCTCAGCCATGTGCTTCATGCTGTTTTCTGTTCATTCATTTTAAAGCAGCTTATTAATCGATACCTTCCCTTTTATTATGCATCATTTAAAATCAGGCAGTTTTAAGGACACATGCTGTGCTTCACACCTCCTAATACCTTATACTTCAGTCTCTGCTACAGCTTTCTCAAACATTTTTCTGTCCCAGCAACTGTAAACCAAAACAGACTTAATTGTTTGCCAGGGGGATGCACAATATATCCATGCCATAAATTATTAGCTGGTATTAGATTACATGCATCAGTAAAGACTTTAAATCTGCACCTCCTTAATAACAGCTTCTTTATTTTTTAAAATTGCAGGAAAATGTCCTTTAAAAAACAACAAATGAAATCACTCAATGAGCTTTGATTTAGTGTGAGCATTTCTTTCTTTGTAACACTTTTGTTATTTGCTGTTGCCCTGAAAGATTTTAGTTGCAGTTGTAAACACATTGTCCAAGAACTATGGAAGCTATTAAAATAAAATAAAAAATTTTAAAAAAACATTTACTTCAATTTTTGCAGCTTTGACATGAATATAATTTAAATAATATTATTCTTAAAGATATATCTCCAATTTGCACAAACATCATTATCAATAACCAACCACATAGAAACGCTGTTGTTTACTTTTTTGAGTCTTTTCTATATGTTTCTCCAGTATTAGCCAAATTTAATGTTGCTAGTCTGTTTTATTAAGAAGTAGTAAAAGACTAATTAATCCATTAGCCCTCAGCTAACATTACAGGTAGCAATGCTATGCTAATAAAATATGATGGATTTGTGCTTTGTGTCTTTGTTTTGACCAACTACACAAACCAGCTTCAGTGTCAGTAAGGTCCAAAACTTGTTAAACTATCTGGTTTAAGCGAATTGTGCTATCTAACTTGGTATAAAGGATTTGGTCACTTCCTGCTCGTAGTTTTGAGCATTAACTCAACATTTTAGTTTCCATAGTTACAGAATATTCTGTCAGTGAAAAACATGCTCACAATTCCAACTTTATCAAAGTGTGATTACATTTTTAAAAAGATATCTAAAAGATTGCATCAAAGAAATTAATCATTTTCTGGTTTGTAAATTAATTCAAGGAAAAAAAAATCCATCATTTTACATAACCTTCAATAGTGAGTAAAATGCCGTTTGAGGTATTCCAGCTTTTTTCTGATCACCTCCCGGATCAGACATTTTGATTCACTTGTTTGCAGGTCAACCTAATGGATTATTCCAATCCCTGAACCTTTATCTGCCAAATACAAACCAGGCCTCTCACCTCCACTGAAGTGACCCTGCTTCCAACCTAACAAGATTGAAACAATTAAATTAGCAAACACTGTAAATGGGTTCATATGTAGAAATATCACCTCCTTTATTTCCACAGGGTGAGATAAAGTGAAATGATCATAACAGAATTTGCAGTGAGTTGGAGGTATTTGTCTGCATCAGCTGAAAAGACTTAAAACACACTTAAGTTGTTTTTTTGTTGTTGTCATTATTAGTGTGCCTCACTCTTATAAACGCATCACCTTGTAAGCTTTCGAGGCTAACTTTGGGCTGCCGGTTTTAAGAGTCAGTGTCATATGTTGGAAGCTAATAATTGTGGCGGTTTTGTTGCAGTTCTCTTTCAAACTGCGGCGCTTCACCTCCAACCAACACAAGAGGAGGTTTCGTCTCTCTCTTTACAGTGATAAAGTTGGTACCACACAGAGCCTCTCTGCTTTCCGATCAACATATGATCTGATTCGCTGTTAGTTTGTCGTGCAAATCTCGTGAAATAGTTGATTGCCAATCAAAGCTGTGCGCTTACTCAGTCAAAGGTGTCTGATTTGATTTTATCTTGTACAGAAGTGAAGGAATATTGAACCTGAAATAACACAATCTCTATGAAAACTCAAGTGCATGTTGTTTCTTACTGTAATCCTAAACTGTCTTCTCTCCATCATTTTCTGCTGATCACTTTTTTTAACATCAAACTCAATCTAATGATTCCTCTCCAGGTTGCTGGTCCATCCTCCTCTTCTCTCTAACCTCCGACTGACTGTCTCCATGTGCTTTGTTGTAGTTAGCTGGTATTAGACACTCATCATATTGTGCCTCTTGTTTGGTAGGAGTGTGCTCCAGCGCCCAAGCAGAGCCCTCCAGACTCTGATTCCTGCCCCTCATCTCCTAAGCACCCCTCTACCGTTAGTATCCCAGCTTGCACCACACTTACCAAAATCATCCTACCTTCAGCTGCATCCAAACATAAACACATCTCTCTTCTCATCGTCCAAACTCTCTTTTTTTTTTACTTTTCATTGCATCCAGATTCTCTCATTCTCTGCATGTCACATCCAACATCTAACTGCACCACATCTAACACCAAGCTATAACATGCTCCGACCAGAGGAAATGCAGAAGTTTGGATACTCATAAAGAGAGTTAGAGAGCCCTCTGCTGGTGATATTTGGAAACAGCACTGAGCTGCACAGCCACTTCCAGTCTCAAACATTGTACCACTTTCTTTTATCTGTGTATAAGGGATAGATATTGAGGATCAGTACTTATTACTGATTCTTCTTTTATTCTGATAAACTCCTTGACAAAGTTTGATTTGAATTTGAGGGACATTAACCCCTACTAATGCTGCCTAAAGTAGATGAATGTAGCCTCAGTGTGTTTTTGAAGTGTTTTTCAATCCTAGTTTAAACCCACTTTACAAAACGTAATGAAATTGCAGCAAAATGCTATAAAGCTCCAAGATTTGTGTGGATAAAGAGGTAATTTCAGCAACCTCAAGAATGAATTTGACTCTTTCCCACATGTAGATGATACTTGGCAGGCCTCATGGGTGTATTTTTGACCACACAAGTATGTTTCATGTTGACCCTTTTTCTAATATTAGTTAATTGCCATCTACGATGAATTAGCCAGACAACTTCTCGTTGCTTTCTGTGTCTTGCTCCTGATAACCTGCAACTCCTGACTCATACTCTGTAGGTGATTCGAAAGAGAGAAAGAAAGAGATTAAAATTGAGGCACAATTCCTAATGTTAATTATGCTGTTTTTGAAGTTATGTGCAGCTGATGTCATTCTGCGCCATCTTGGTTCTGATTTATTGCAAAGAGTTATTGACAAATCCTGTCCCCACAGATCTCCTGTTGTCATATAAAGTGAAGCCTTTTGTAGTGCTAGTTGAGCCTGGTGTGATGTGGTCTCATTTCTTCTTTCCAGTCCGAATTTTGAATGAAGGACAGGCGTTAAAAGATGGCTGGTCTTAGCCCATGTACAAAGTTACAGTGGAGAATTAGAGAGTCAAAGGGATATTCTGGTGTAAATTGAAGTTATGGTCAAACACACCCCACCGTAACACCGAGTTAGACATCCCCTCAAGAGATGAATTCTGACGACTGCGACTGTTTGCCATGACGAGTCGATCACCAAGTGCAGCGGAGTTTCGCAGCTCAAGGAAGAACATTTATGATCATTACTTCATGGAAATGCAATCAGACTGAGACGCCAAGGCAGACGAACTACCGTGTCTGCAGTGCAAAATGATTAATATGATGATTATTACTTCATGGAAATGATCCGCTGCACTCGGTGATCGACTCGTCAGGGCTCCCCCACAAACAAACGGCTGCTGGAAGAGAGTGGGTGAGTTGTGTTTAGTCTCTTTTTTTAAAGAAATCAGGCAAAGCCAAAAAGATGTTTGATGGCTAGTACTGTGTCTGAGACCCTATATGTACTGTTGATGAAGTTAGGTGCTGTTCTGAGCATTATTCGTGTCTAACTCGGTGTTATGGTGTGTTTGACAGGAACTTAAATTTATGACGGAATATCTCTTTAATGAATGCATGGACCAATGCTCTTTAAAGCGTTGGTGGCATTTGACCCAGCTATGAGTTGCAGAAAGTTCAGCTTCACAACATTAGAAATCTGCTGTAGCGATCAAATTTTCTTCCAAGGCAGCTTAGTTTGAGGTGATTTTTCAGACTTAGTCTACAAAGTTTGCAGCCTCCCATGTGGTTTCCTCAGCTTTGTTCCAAGTACAATAACACAGCAGAAATATATAAAAAAGCAGAGATTCAGCTTCTTCTGTAGTCCATGATCCAAAGGATAGTCACGAATCCTTTTCAGGATTTCATATTTGTGGTCCTCACATTTCTACAGACACAGTCAGTCATGCAGCAGCTTCTGCCAAATGACAAAACAGACTTTTTTTTACACCTCACACCTATTTTTTGCACCAAATAACATATAGTATCAGTTAGTGTGAAAATAAACAGTGTTGGCATTGATATTCCTATCAATGAATCATAATAATACCCATCCTTCGCGTGTATGTGTGTGATGGTGTGTGTGTTTATATGCACGTGTTTGGCGGGTTCTTACCTGTGTCTGTGTCTTCCTCCTCAGCCCTCAGAGAAGTGTGGAGTCCTGAATGTCACGAAAATCACAGAGAATGGAAAGAAAGTCCGGTAAGAATCTGACCAGCTTCTGAATGTGACGCAGAAATATGATGGTTGAAATCCTGGACCCTTGAATCTTGTTTTAATGTAATCCACAGGAAGAACTGGACCTCCTCATGGACAGTGCTGCAGGGTTCCTCTCTGCTCTTTGCGAAGGGTCAGGGGGGCAGCACTAGCTGGGTATGTATCCCATCAGCCACTAGAGGCTAGTTTATCTACAAATCTAAGCTTTTTACCTCTATGGTATCTGTCTTCCATATTTTGGCACAGTCTCCTCCTGTCACCTCATGTGCTGTTGAATATCCATCCTCAGTTTACTGTTCTTCTCCATTCTTTCTCCTCCTCTCCTCTCCTCTCCTTTTCTTTCCTCTCCTTCTCCCTTAAGTCTTACTACCGCAGCGGCTCCATCCCTGAGCTGCTCCTCACTCTTCTTAGCAACTGGAAGCGCTCAGTCAAGCCCCGCCCTGCTGTCTCCTATGTGAACTGCAGGCCTGTGCAGGCTGCTGCTGTATGTCTCCTCTCTCTCTCTCTCTCTTTCCCTCTGCATGTCTGGCTGCTCCTGCTCGTCTCTCATTCTTTCATTCACTCCTTCCTTCTCTAACTCTCTTAATGTTTCATGAGTGTGTGTGAAACTTGACCTTTTTGATTTTAATGTTTCAGCTGCTCAATGACAATGTGTAATTTGGGAATGGATTTATTAACTTCCCCAGCTCCGAGCTGATTCTTGTATGTTATTTGAGATGTTAGATATGAGATGGAATGATCAGTAAAAACATGGATGTCGTAAAAATGAGGATTGTTAAATAAAAGCATCGGTCAGGACATAAGTTAGCACTACAACCACCACCTAGCAACTGGAGACTGCACAGCATGTGTGCAGAGAAACTTGTCAAAAAAGATGAACCCTGTGGTACTATAGGGATAGAGAAAAGCTTTCCAAACCAGATCCCTGCACAGCTGAATTTAAATGTCTCACCGTGAGGAAAAAGTGAACTTGGATTGAGAGGAATATGTAGTTGACCAGTCAAAATTAAGAGTTCCTTCCTGTAATGATAATTATAATAAACGTATAATAATAATAATTTTATTAATAAACAACTCTTGGTAAAAATAAGTTGCAACAAGTGTTTCATAAATAAGATAAGATATTCCTTTTTTATCCCACAAGGGGTAATTCCAAGATTTACAGCTGCGATAAATACAAAAATGAAATAAAAAAATAAAGAAATTTCAGATTTTAAAAAATGAGTTAAAAAAGATATATACAGCTGTTTTGTAGTTTTTGCAGTTAAGGTGATGAAAATCGAAAACAAAGCAGCTAATGGAACCATGAGAAGGGCCCTGTTAGAAGACCTCAGGCTCCAGTCAGGCTCATAGAGGATCAGCATCTCACAGATTAAGGCTGGAGCCATTTGAGGCTTTAGAAAAGAAGAAAAATCTGATAATTATTCTAAATTCACGGACCAGTGTTATTTGATCATTTCTCTTACTAACTGTTAGAAATCTATCAGAAGCATTTTTAGTTGATTGTTGATTCTTTGTATGTTGTGCTTACTGATGCCAGAATAAAGTGCATTACAGTAGTCCAGTCCAGACGAAATAAACATATGAGGACTTTTCTAAGGAGGAGAAAGAAAAGACCAGATTTTAGTTAACTGTCCGGGCCGAGCAAAGTAGGCAGACATAACTGTGTTCCCTGGGTGTCAAGGTAAAGGTTGAAGGTTGAAGACCTGGAAAGTCCTTTAATCACTAGAATCAATTCTGAGACTCGAAATCATTTCTTAGTTTGCTCATAAACAACTACTAACACTGGTTTTGATTTTCATGTAACACAAACTAAAATGTGTGTCTGCACATGAACATGAAGCACATGAACTTAAATAACATCCACAGTGTTGAAGGATGTGACTCCTCCTCCTCTTGTATGCATTGAAATTTAATCATTTAACTTTATCTTTTGAAAAGAATGAGGATGCTCTGCAAGAGCTTTCCCTCCTGAGTTTTATGACATTTTTGTAACAGGATGAAACTAACATGAAAAGAAACTTCTTTTTAAACATGTTGTCTGTGTTTGATTGTGTTTGTGTTGGACTTAAACTCACACTGCTCCCTTTATTCCAGAAGTTTGGGAGCAATCAGTCAAAGCCGGAGTTCACCGTCGATCTACGAGGGGGCTCTGTGGACTGGGCCTCCAAGGACAAGTCGAGCAAGAAGCACGTCATCGAGGTATCGAGCTCGAAAGACTTACTGCCAAGTTTCACTTTTAATCAACCCCAGCATCATGCATTTTAAAATAATGCTGAATTCTCCTTTTCCTCAGCTGAAGACCCGTCAAGGGACAGAGCTGCTGATCCAGTCGGAGATTGACAGCGTCATCAACGACTGGTACCGGGCCCTGACAGAAACCATCAACACACATGTGAGGAGACATCATTCGTCAATTTTGAGAAGTCAGGATTAAACCTTGTTGCAGATGCAGCAGAGCTCTGCAAACGCCTGTGCAGCTGGAAGTTGGACCCCCACTTCTCAGCTGTTTAAAGTTGTTCCTCTTTGTGTCCTTTTCACAAACTTAAACAGTAAAAAAAACTTTTGTGTTAAAAAAAAAGTTAATCTGCAAACTTTATTAAGAAGTATAATTCATAATTGTTGTCAAATGTATTATTTTTTTGGTTTAAGATTGATCCGTTGATTAGAAAACATCAGAAAACATGACTGGAAGGATTCCCAGTTCTGAATTATTTTTCATTATCTGAACCATGGAGATCTCAAGATCTTGCATCAATTTATGGTCAAAAAATTGTTAAACTTTGAAGACTTACTGGAGAAACTTTGTATTACCCACCTTAGCAGATCTGTAATCACAAACCTCTGGATTTAAAATATCCAAATAGATTTTAAACGTTGCATTATAATGTGAAACTCATAGAGTCTTCAAACCATTTTAACTTTGCCATTTAAAATATTGAACTGTTAAAAGTCTGTTGACTTTTTTTGGTGTTTAAATTTGTGAAAAAGACGTTACGAAGAACAACTTTTGCTGGTGTTTCCAAATATCAGCTGAGATTCAAGCAAAGGCCCAGCTTCCAACTGTGCAGCAGGTGCTCACAGTGGTCAAACTTTTACAAGCTCTAAAGGAGCTTCACCGTGTCTGCAGCCAGGTCCTCTTGTATCTGGACCCGCTCATTTTATAAGTCTTAAACCAGATGGGAAACTTCATTCAGAGCTGAAGTGGCTGATTCTGGCCAAGTAACAAGGTTCCATACAGCATGTATCTTCTGTTTTACAACAGGAGCTTTGATTTAATCATTGACACCTGTTCAAGAAAAGAAAGTAAAGTGTGGTAGAGGCGGTTCAAATCTGAATCCAAACTAATAAACATGAAGCATGCTGTACATCCTATAAAAGAAATGGACTTAGCAACCATGACATCACTCGGTTCTTTTAAGTCTTGACTTGGACCTCAAACTAGGGGGCCTCCCTAACTTGTTGTGGGGATCATTTCAACCTGAATTTCTTTCATGACATATTTGCATCCCTTTCATTAGGCCTGGGAGTCAGACGAGGCCATCGAGGAGGACATGCCCGAGTCTCCAGGAGCTGAGAAGCAGGACAAGGAGAAGGACCACAGGGACTCCAAGAAAAACAGAGGTGACCCAAACACAGACTTATGTCCCCTCAGTGTTCTGCAACCCTCTTTATAAAGTCTTGAAGAAACATGTTTATTAAACACTTCTTCTTCTCTTCAGCGATGAAGACCTCTGTGAGCATGGACGCCTCAGACCAGAAGAAGACCAGGTTGAAGCTGAAGAAGTTCTTGACCCGTCGACCCACCTACCAGGCTGTGAGGGACAAAGGATACATTAAAGGTATTCAGAGCAAATACAAGTTCTGTTTTTGAGGAAATCTCCTCATGATGACATGTGGTTTGGGTTCTTCATGCTGCACAGGTGACAGGAAGTGATTCATGTGTGGTTCGTGTTTCACAGATCAGGTGTTTGGCTGCAGTATGACCAGTCTGTGCCAGCGGGAGAACACGTCAGTGCCCAAGTTTGTCACAATGTGCATCGACCATGTGGAGAACACAGGTACGAGACGACCTAAGGGACTTGATCATAGCTTGTTTGCATGGACGAAATGTTGATTTCAAAGGTTGGGGAGACACATGTGACTTGAGTACTGTTGAGACATATAGCCTAGCAAACGAAATGTTATGAATATAACTTCTGTTCCCTGAAGGAGAGGAACGAGGTACAACACATATAGTATGGGATATCACGCCCCTGCGTGACCTGACTGAAGACACCTTTATTCACGCCTTTAAGGCAGATGATCTGTGGTGACGTCTGGGAGGCTCCGCCTGCACATATATACGTGTAACACCACAGTCATCCTTCAGTTCGATAGCCGCTCTTCACCGAGCTCTGCCGCGCAGCGGGGCAACCCAGTGTTGTACCTCGTTCCTCTCCTTCAGGGAACAGAAGTTATATTCATAACATTTCGTTCCCTTTCAGTCGATTCACTCGGTACAACACATATAGTATGGGACATATATACACGCCCCGCAGAGCAGCCACCGAACCGAAGTCAAACCTCCAAAACTTTTAGTGCATTGTAGACCCAGCAGAAAGGACAGCGTGAGCCACCGAAGGTGCTGTCACATCCAAACGGTAAAACCGAACAAAAGTGTGCGGTGATGACCAACTGGCTGCAGTGCAGATATCACTCACAGAAACCCCTTTAAACAAGGCCCAAGAGGCCGCCATTCCCCTGGTTGAATGTGCCTTCACACCTTGGGGCAACGGGAGACCCCTGCTGCCGTATGCTAAGGAGATAGCCTCCACAATCCAGTGGGAAAGCCGCTGCTTAGACAGCGCCTTGCCCTTGGCTGGATTAGCAAAACAGACAAACAACTGGTCACATAAACGCACACTCTGAGTGCGGTCTATGTAAGTGCGTAGTGCACGCACAGGGCACAAGGAATGCAACCTCCTCTGCTCCTCAGATGCAAATGGAGGGGGGCAGAAGCTCAGCAGTTCAAAACTCATAGAGCTATAGGCTGTGGGGATAATCTTAGGTAAATACGCCGCGTTTGGATGCAATGTAGCCTTAGATCCATCCGGAGTGAACTGGGTACAAGAGGGATGCACAGACAAAGCATGAAGGTCGCCCACTCGCTTTGCAGACGTCAAAGCAAGTAGCAGTGCAGTCTTGTATGAAAGAAATTTCATGTCTGCTGACTCAATAGGCTCAAATGGGGGTCCACCAAGAGCCTCAAGCACCAACCCTAAATCCCATGAGGGGACACTGGGTTTAAGAACAGGTCTTAGCCTGCGGACTCCCTTTAGGAAGCGCATAGCAAGAGGGTGAGCGCCTGGCGTCACACCATCAAAGCCAACATGGCATGCAGATATAGCCGCCAAATAGACCTTAATTGTTGAGAAAGAGAGACCCTTATCCAGCAGGTCCTGAAGGAATGTTAAAACATCCACAATAGAACTCTGAAATGGGAGTACATTTCGGTCCTGACACCACTGCTCAAACGCCCGCCATTTATAGGCATATAGGCCCCTAGTAGATGATGCCCTTGCACTCTGGATTGTTGCCACCACATTTGGGGGCAGACCCTGAGCCATTAAGTTGGACCTTTCAACAGGTAAGCATGTAGTTTCCACAGTTCTGGGCGCGGGTGAATCACCTCTCCTCCCGCCTGGGAGAGGAGGTCCCTGCAAAAAGGGAGCTGCCAGGGCCTCGCTACCAGCAGACTGATTATCTCTGCGTACCACGACTTCGCCGGCCAGCGAGGAGCCACCAGGATCAGGGAGAGCCCCTGCTGGCGCACCCTCTCCAGAATGGGCAGAATCATTTCCACTGGGGGAAAAGCATATAGCAGCGTGTTGGGCCATGGGTGAGCTAGCGCATCCATCCCCAGGGGAGCATTGCAGTCTGTTATGGAAAAGAACAGGGGGCAATGAGTATTTGCTCTGGAGGCAAAAAGATCTACTTCTGCCTTGCCGAAGCGGTCCCATATCTGAGCCACCACTAGTGGGTGCAATCTCCACTCTCTCACAAGAGGACCCCCCTGGAGAGAAGGTCTGGTCCAAGGTTTAAGTGACCCGGAATATGTGTGGCTCTGAGGGACAGAAAATGAACACTGCACCATAGCAACAGATAGTGAGACAGTTTTAACAGGGGAAGAGAGCGTGTCCCTCCCTGCTTGTTTATGTAAGAAACCACGGTTGTGTTGTCCGTCCTGATCAGAACATGATGGCCTGTCAGAACGGGACGAAAGTGCTTCAGAGCTAAAAGGGTAGCTAGTAGCTCCAGGTAATTGATGTGGAGTTTGCATTGTGCTGGCGTCCACACACCTCTCACTGCTGCGCCCTCGCACAGAGCCCCCAACCCCTCAGGGATGCGTCTGTGGACACCACCTTGCGAAAAGACACCCTCCCTATCGGAGATCCCTGTTGTAGAAAACCGGGTTCTCTCCACGGGAGAAGAGCCGACATGCAAGACTGAGTTATCGTCAGCCTCCTCTGGAGGTGACGCTGCGCGCACAGCCGGTGAGACTGAGTCCAGCGTTGAAACGCTCTCATTTTTAACAGTCCGAGCGGCACTACAGCGATCATAGATGCCATCATGCCTGTCAGCTGTAAAATCGTCCGGAAACACAGTTTGCGTCCCAACTGAAATTGTGCAAGGCAGCGGTGAAACGCAGCCACCCTGCGTTCTGACAGACGTGCTCGGCTTGAAACGGAGCATATTTCCAGCCCGAGAAATGATACCTGTTGACTCGGAGTCAGTGAACTTTTCTGTAAATTTACTGAAAAGCCCAGTGTTTGGATGTGCGATAGGGTCAATGACAGCTGAGCCGCCGCTCGCTCTCTGGAGCTCGCGATTAGCACCCAATCGTCCAGATAGGCTAAGATGCGAACACCTTTCTCCCGTAGCGGAGCTAATGCCGCCTCGACACATTTGGTGAATGTTCGGGGGGCGAGTGATAAGCCGAACGGCAGCACCAGGTATTCGTAGGCTATGCCCTCGAATGCAAACCTTAGAAACTGCCTGTGGTCCGGATGAATTGCTACGTGAAAGTAAGCATCTGTCAGATCGATAGTTGTAAACCAATCTCCCGGTCTGATCGCGCCCAGTAGCTGTCTGAGTGTTAGCATCTTGAACCTGTAGGTTCGTAGGTATTTGTTTAACACTCGCAAGTCTAGGATAGGACGGAGCCCTCCTCCTTTTTTCGGAACAACGAAATAGCGGCTGTACCAACCTTTGTTCGTTTCCGAAGCGGGAACAACTCGTATCGCCCTCTTGTTCAACAAGTTGTTTATTTCTTCCCTCAGCACTGCTGCTGCTTCCTCTGCTACAACTGTGTGTATTACAGAGTGAAAGCGAGGCGGCCGGACCCTGAACTGTAAGCGGTAGCCGATGGCAACAGTTCTCTCTACCCACGGTGAGACTGCGCATGCGCGCCACCGAGAGAGACGAACAGTCAGTCGACTGACCTCCAGTACTGTGGGGGAGGGGTTGTCGCCCCCTAGCGTGCCGGCTGGGAACGGCAACACTTTCTCGCCCAGACTTGATTGATTCATGATGTTTTGAGAACAAAACGAAACCTTTATTTGATTCAAAGAACGTACATTTGTGACATTCACACAGTGAACAACAGGCGCCATTATTGGGGCATGTGTATGTGAGGGGGGTTGTGCTTGGGAGACTGTGTTAAGGGAGTGCAGCGCCTCTCGGGACCGGACCCCTGAACGAACTTTAAACGCGGCCTCTTTGGCGGCAGAAAATGAAGGGCGGCAGTGTCTCCGTGCTGCTGGCCCTCTCGAGTCGATCCCGAAGCTAGGATGACTGCTGCTTCTTCTTCCTGGGCGCCGAGTCCCTCCGGAAGCTCGGTGGCGGACCCTTGTTCCAAGCCGAAGGGCGTGGGTTCTGACCGGGTACATATCGCTTCACCGGCTGGGGCCCCAAGCTGGCGGGCGCTGCAGTCCTCTTAGGGGGAGGCGCTGGTGCCGGTTTGTGCGGATAACCCTGTTGTTTGGGCCTCGCATCACGCCTGGGGATGATGCTTCTCAAAGCTTCGGTTTGTTTTTTCCTCAGCTCAAACTTAGCTTGAATGTCGTCGAGGGACTGCCCAAACAAACCGCTGGCCGACACAGGCTCGTCCAGATAAACCGCTCTGTCCCTCTCCGGAACGTCGGAGAGAGTCAGCCACAGGTGCCTCTGCGCCACCACCGTGGAAGCCATGCCTCTACCGAGAGACAGCGCTGCACAGCGGGACACACGGAGGATGTAATCTGTGGCGACCCTAGCTTCATTGAGGAGAGGAGTAAGCGGACTGTCAGGAGGCATACGCGAGCCGAGTTCTGCCAGACACATAGCTTGATATGTCTGAAGCATAGTGACGGAGCTCAGTGCACGAGCCGTATTTGCCTGTGTCCTGTAAATTTTATCCAGCTGTGACGCTGAAAATCTACAGTGCTTGGATGGGAGCGTGATGGGGCCACCGACACCGTGATTCTGGGCCGGGGCCAGATAAGCTGCCAGGGACGCCTCCATAGGCGGAGGGTTCACCAATCCAGCTTTTTCAGCTCCATCTAGATCCAGAAACTGTCCACAACCGGGCACTGTGGCGCGGGTGGACAGCGGCTTGTTCCATGTCGAGGTTAGTTCCGCGACAAAATCCGGGTACATGGGCAAACTGTTCTTAACAGTCGTCGGTTCGGGTGGGAGAAAAAACCCTGTGAACCGCGACGGTTTTTGAGCTGGAGGAGGAGAGGGCCATTCTACCTCCAGTTTCTCAGCTGCACGGCGGTACAGTGAGAGGAAGGATGTGTCGTCCAGATCAACCGGCGCAGCAGCGGCGGCATACTGACCTGAAGACAACGGCTCCAGCTCATCTTCCGAAAAACCCTGCACGTCCAGGCCGATGTCCAGCACGTCATCGTCCTCCTGGTAACAAGCTAGCCCGGATAGCGGCTGGCCAGCGCCCTCGGAGGGGCCCGGCTCAAACCCAGCTGACCCGTCAGCACACTCCACATGGTCTGCCCAGCTTCCAACTGAGCCTTCGACCAGAAAGTCCTCACCACCGGACTCGGACGAAGCCGGGTCTCTGGACTCGGAAAGGAAGGGGTCGTGCAGCGCAACAGCGGTTTTTCCAAGAATTTTCTCCACAAACTTGACCCGCCTTCCCAGGGTTGAGCTCCGAAGCCGGTGACAGGACTCACACGACTCGGGCTCAGTCAACGCCCTCCTGGCGTGGACAATCCCCAGGCAAACGGGACAAGCCTCGTGAAGATCCTTCTCGTGAAGGGAGAAGCCGCACCCCTGAGGACAGGGGCGAACAGAAGACTTCGCCTTCACCTTCATGGGCTTAGAGCTCATAACGAGACTCAAAAGCTGAACGAAATTAGCGCTCCGCGGGTAGCCGTAGGCTAACACCAACAGGGGCAGTTGAGCTAAAGTCGATCAAGCAGTAGCCAGAGACAAGACCAGGCTAATTTAGCAGCAGCTAGTTAGCCCGACTCGGTGTAGGTGTTCTCAGCGAGGTGAAGAGCGTAAGAACTGAAGGATGACTGTGGTGTTACACGTATATATGTGCAGGCGGAGCCTCCCAGACGTCACCACAGATCATCTGCCTTAAAGGCGTGAATAAAGGTGTCTTCAGTCAGGTCACGCAGGGGCGTGATATCCCATACTATATGTGTTGTACCGAGTGAATCGACTGAAAGGGAACAGCACATCTTGCACACACAGTAACAGAGGAGGCCAGCTGGTGAATGGAAGTACAAACCCGATACAGGGATGTAAATGAAACCTCCAATGAATGTGACGTTACGGAGGGAAAATGAATGCTGCCCTCCAGTAAACTTCCATCAGGGGAAGAGCAATTTTCGCGGACTGACTCTTACGAGCAACTTGCAAAACACCAATCCAGCAGGCATGGAATGACTGAGAGCAGGAATAGCCAATCACACAAAAAAGTGACCCTGCGGCAGAGCCAATCAAGGACCTTGTGGGCGGTCCAAACCGAGGGAAACCAGTTTTCGGCTTGAGCGGCCATTTGGTCCTAGTGCCAGACGTGTATCAGTTTGCTATAGCACAAAGTAACATTGTTTCAGATGGTTAAACTGCAGGGGACCAAAACAGGCTTTTGAAAAAGTGGGGGGGGCATGTCCCCCCTGCCCCCCTCCCCACACACAAATTACGTCCGTGCTTGTATGTCAAAAAAAGAGATCAAGATCATCAGTTGATCAAGAACTACCAGCTAGAATTGAGTTTGATCTGCTGCCTCTGGATGAGTTTTCAGTGTGTCAGATATGTTGGTAGAGTGAGAGCAGGACTACAAGCCAATCCCAGACTTCAGGGTTTTATTGCTCTGTTCATCTGCAGGTCTTGACCATGCTCATTGTTTGATGAATTACCAACACCCAACCTTAAGATGGGACTGATTCGACCCATCTTATCTAACATAAGTGACAGTGGCGAGGAAAACTTCCTTTTCACAGGCAGAAACCTTGAGCAGGACCAGACTCATGTTAGACAGCCACCTAGCCACATCTGTAACTTCAGCTTCTATGTGTAGCAGGTGTGATTCACATCTCTTCTGTCCCTCTGCCCTTGCTTCATCCCTCTCTTGCAGGTCTCAACATTGATGGTTTATACAGAGTGAGTGGAAACCTGGCTGTGATCCAGAAGCTCCGCTTTGCTGTAAATCATGGTAAGAGTCCAGTTTGCCATCTGACCTCTAACAGGCCTGTAACACACACTAAACACTAATTCTACCCATGAACATCTTGCTACATGAGTGTATTTCTCTGTAGGTCTTGTTAGGTGCCCATTACTCATCTCCTTTATACCTTTTGAATTCTTCCTCTCAGATGAGACATTGGATCTAAATGACAGTAAGTGGGAGGACATCCACGTCACCACCGGAGCTCTGAAGATGTTCTTCAGAGAGCTCCCTGAGCCTCTCTTCACATATGGATCCTTCAACGACTTTGTCAACGCCATCAGTGAGTAACTTTACGATTCACCGAAGGGATGAATCCTGATCAGTGATAAGTTTAAAGCATGTGTTTCCCTGATGTTGCCACAAGGTGGTGCTCTGCACCTGTGCATGTCTGACCAGCTGTCTGTTCCCCTGCCTCAGAATGCTCCGACTACAAGCAGCGAGTGAATTCAATCAAAGACTTAATTAAGAAGTTGCCAAAACCGAACCATGACACAATGCAGGTCCTCTTCAAACATCTGAGGAGGTAAGAAAAGAGCATCCACAACTCACTCACACCTTTTTAAGCCTAACAGTGCAGCACTTACCCTGATACCCTGATGTTTAAAAACTGTTGTCTAATCATGTGACTTCCACCAATGACAGCGTCTGAAATCTCTTTTCTTGTCAAATATGGTTTAAAATGTAGACTGAAGAAATGTGAAGGGTGGTAAATAAGGCATTCTTGTTTATGACCTGAGGCTCCTATAAATCATGACCTTCCTAAGTGTTTTTATTTTTATTTATTTTATTCATCCTTTATTTTAGTTACTCTTCATTTGTTTGTTAATTTAATTTGTATTTTTATTCAATGTATTTTTATTCAATGCCTCTTTTAGTTAAAAGGAAAAAAGGGATGGCGTGTTTGTTTTATGAACCTCACATCACTGAAGTCAAAGTTCGAGTTGTCAAAAACGTTCTTTTGTTTTCTTCTCGTTTCTGCTTACCGTTCGAAAAAAAAAAGAAATGCCAAAAAATAAAACAAAAACAACACTCTTGAGATATATTATGAACTACAAAAAGTTCCTGAATACAAAAGAAACGTCATAAAAATATGACTGCACATAAGACCTGTGAAAACAATTTGTGCAGCTACTGCACAGCGTGGCACAGTGGATCAATAGGCGGCTATGAACTGAGCTGCAATAGGCTCACTTTGGGTGCTCAGCTTTTATAGTTTCATACTTTGAAAAAGGGTAAAAAAGAGGCTCTTTAGCAGGTGGTTCAGGGGCTGCAAGCTGAGCTATCACAAGATCATTTGTGGGTTTTCAACTTGTTTTGTAGTTGTGCTTTCACTGGTCAAAGTGAATGAAAATAAAAACTGTCTATGAAGTGAAACCACTCAAACAAGCAGATATTTCAGAGGCTGTGAGCTGAGCTACAGCTTATTTTAGTTTACTCTCTGGCTGCAGGTCGTCATCAAGTGGAGTTATAATGTTGGAAAATGTCAAATATATTAGAATTGTCTAGATAAACATTCAAGATGAGGTATGCTCTGGACACAGGAGTCAGAGTAATTGGCATTTAGAAATGATTATTTCACATCATGAAAATGCCTCCATTGATATTCACTACATTATCTTTCTTCTAACTTTATATTTGTCTGAGGATTAGCTGGTGTGTGTGCAACACCTGAGTGTCTGCTCATTCTAATATTATGTGTCTGCAGAGCCAGTGTCAGCATTTTCAGGACTGCAACTCTGGGACCTCATCTCTAGCGTCCTTGTGTTGTTGAGACAGCTGTAGTTAGGCTCAAGGTTGGACCTTAAAATTAAAACATTATGCTCTGAAAACGCGCTCCTTGGTTAACCAGTGCATGTGAAGGTGATGTTGCAAACAGCAAGAGTCTCTGAACTGTGGTTCCAGAAATGCAGTCCTAAATCTGCAGTCCCTGGTTCTGCAGACACATACCTCAACCACTTTTAAGTTGTGAGTGTTGCAGCTTTGTTTTAATGCACTCTGATCACAAACAACATCTCTCTGTATTTAAAGCGGCTGCTGTTGGAGTCTGTGTGTTTACCTTTCCTGTGCCTGCTCAGCCTGTGGGCAAACACACTCCAGCCAGCTTCAACATGTATTCTTAGCCCACTGCAGCCGGTGGCAATATCATATGTTCACAATGACATTTGCCTAGCTTTCCAATTTGCATTTATATGGCGGTGTGTTTGCTGTAATTCAGTACCTATGAAGTGGTGTTTCTTGAGGAAATTTATAGCGTGACATTCAGTGTATGGAGGTCTACGTATATCAGCAGGCGGATTTAATCTTCTTTTTTTTTCTCTTCCATGAATATGTTATTGTTTGTGCATCTGCATGCAAGGATGTAGATTCTATTTAAAAAGGCTATTATGCTCTAGCCCGGAGCGTTCAGCGGTGTTACAGAGTGTGTGTCACCAGGCTACACCTCCGTCCCTGAAGATGTGTGTAAAGACATTAATGTTGTTTTTCAAGATGAAAGCCCGCAGCAGCTCTGAATCAAAGGATTGTCAAACAAACCCGCTCTCCTAAAACCATTTACGACACACTCCATCTTTACATCTCTTTCTCTTCCCCCTCAGGGTGATTGATCACGGCGAGGCCAACCGCATGACCACCCAGAGCGTGGCCATCGTGTTTGGACCGACGCTGCTCCGGCCTGAGACTGAGACGGGCAACATTGCGGTCCACATGGTCTACCAGAACCAGATAGTGGAGCTCATACTGCTGGAGTATGAGAGCATTTTCGGCAGGTAGAGGCACCCGCTCAGAAAAAGGACACCTGGCTTCTTTTTCCTGTTTCCCCCTTTTCTTTGACTGAGCTGAACATTGCTGTGGACCAAGCAGTCAGGAGAAAAAGAAAGTCATTCACATTCACTTTGGGACAGATTCTGAACATGTTGCACTTACAAATGAGTTTAAAAACCGGTGTACAGATTCCTCCCGCTCTTTCTGCGCTGCGAGCGGCGGGCCGGGCCATGGACAGTGTTTCAGAGTGATGCCGTGATGACGTCTGTGTGATTTGGTGGATTTTAAGTATTCAGGTGTTTTCACATACACTGGATCCCTGTGGCCAGTAATACAAACTTTAAAGCAAAGCCGGGGGGGCACCCTTTCGCCTCCTGCTGGGCGCCGACTCGACTTTTTCTGCGGCATTAAAAGTCAAAACCGGCAACCTCATCACCTCGCTTGAAGGCTTGAGCTAAATCTGAACTGGATGGTTTCTCTGCGTCGTGGAGCTTTTGTCTGTGATGTTTAAGCCGTGTGTGGTATTGGATCAGGTGGAGAAAATAATCAGTGTTATATTAACAGACTGTCTCTTGGCACTTGATGATGATGATGATAAACTGGAGTTACAGATTATGTCCCCAATTTCCCACAATCCCACTTATCTTCATCACTCCCTTTCCCCATTACCCTCTCTCCCCTCTTTGAACCAGTGTTAAGCATTGACCCTGTGACATGAGCGTCCTGTGACTTGAATGATGGAGGACAAACCCTCTTTGTGTGTGTGTGTGTGTGTGTGTGTCTGTCTGTGTGTGTGTGTGTGTGTGTGTGCGTGCGCGCGTGTGACAGAGAGTGTGTGCGTATGAATAAATTAACCTAAATGGAATAAAACCTGAGCAGAAGCACCCTCGTCTTGCCACTTTGTACAAACATGTGTGTCGTGTCGTCTTTGTGCTTTTGGTAAAGTTTCAGTTAAGCTAACAGGGTTCATCGTCTGTGCTTCTTTATGAACTTCAGTGTTTGTGGGAAATGTCACTGGCTTCCTGGTGTTACTGGAAAGCAACAAAGTGGATTTGTGGAGCTGCAGTTTTTACATGAATTGACTGACCGGTTTCTTTCCCCTAAGCTAATATTGAAGAGGATTGTGAGAAGGGAAGCGGTACAAAAGGTCGATGTTTGGGAGCGTCTGGGTGTTAGAATGCAAAGAAGAGCCTTTAAAAAACCTTTCAGAGCATATGTACAGAAAAACTAGCTGTTAAAATGTGTTCTAGTGACTGAGGTATGTATGCTTTGATGGTGAACTAGTGAAAGCTGATTTTGATTTTGTAAATTTGAAATAAAAGATGAAAATACACAGATGTGAAAAAAACAACCACATGATCGACTGTTACTTTTGTTTGAAGGTGTATCTGGAGTGTTTGCGCATGGTCAGCTGCACATTTTGAATGTAATTTTCAGGCTAACTGCTGTTTGTGAAAATGCTACGTCTAATAAAAAAAACAAACTAAATGTTTGGACTCTGAAATGTGTGTCTTTTATCAGAGGTAACGATGCTGTCAGGGTCGGGACGCTGTGTTAAATGTTGAGAAAGTTAAATTTAATGGTTTGAAAAGATAAATGTTTAAGCTGATAATGGGTTTATGAAAAATACTAAATTAGATGCAGGCAACATGCTTTAAAGACCCACGCCGATAAAAATCATGTTTTTCTTGTTGTCTTCATGCTCATATGGTATTTTTCTGATGCTACAGGACATATCAGAGAAAAATAAGTGCAAAATTGCATTTCTGAGTATATCTGCATTCAAACCACTGTGTTTCTCTGGCAGACCCAAACGACAGCTTCAGACAGAGTGAGATCTCCTATGTCATAAATCCAAACTCCGCCCCCGGAGCCCCACTATGCAGGCCACACTCGGAAAAATAGAGAGGACGATTGCAGAACAAGTGTGTGCGTTAGCCGACTGCAATGCTCGTTAGAAAGCTAATTATAATATTAACTTTCATTATGTCCTGTAAGACATTAGTGTCTAAGAGCTGAATAGCTTATGTTACCTGTTACTTCTACAACATTGACAATGTTAGGCTACAAGCTAACGAGAAGAGGAGTGTACAGAGCAGTGCTGTCTGCAAAAGAAAAGCACTTGAAAATGACTCAGGTAACATGATCTTGGCTAATAACTTCATAATCTCAATTGAAAGACCACTGATAACACTTTAAGTAGCAAAAAATATGATCAGAGTGGGACTTTAAAACAGTTAGGTAGGAGCTTTTTCACCATTGTGTCACATCACCATTTTCTAAGTATTTTGGAACTGAGGAGGTCAGTTTCTGGAGTTTTGAATGTGAACTGTCTCATTCTTGTCTAATATAAGATTTAAGCCACTCAACACTTTTGGTCTCCTTTGTCATATTTTTGTTGTTTGATTCCCAAAATGTTATCAATGTCCGCATAAGGCATTGTCTGGATGGCAGCATATGTTAACCTGCATTTGGGGATGCAGCATCATATTGTGGTATTTGGATGTGATTTGAAGACTATGCAGTGATTTCAGCTTCAGGGTCATGTCTGTTTTTCATGCAGTGCTGCACAAGGGACCAAAGAGCACAACAATCCAGTACTTTTTTTTTGACCATGTCTCTTTTGTACAGAGATTTTAATGCTCTGCAACCTGGGTGTCTCAAGAATGTGGCACAAAATGTTCTGCACAGGAACGTTATTCTGAAAGTTTTGGACTGTTTGTTCACCCAGTGGTCAAGCTCTTCCCAACTTTCCATCTGAGAGACTTAATTGCTCTCTGATTTCTGTTTTATACCCAAAAAGTTGCAGATTAACTAAAATAGTTTAGCGATGATTTGCTTTTTTAGCATTACACAGATTTTTCTGTGTTTCGTCATCCATGTTGTAACTTTTATTCATTTGTATTGTTAACATCAAATTTTTAAGTTATATTTCAAATATGACAAGTACATTTTCCAGTTTTTTTTTCAATTGATTTGTTGTCTTTGCACTGTTTTCATTTAATTAAAGGCTGTAAATGCCCTGCAAACCATCAAATTCTGTTTATATACCCAGTGACCTAACTCTGATGGAATTTGGGTTGTAAAATAAAACTGAGACGCCAGTGAACAAAAGGTGAGTCTGCTGTTTAACCTTCAATCAACTCTAATGCTTCACCTCTTCCCTCGCCTTTAATTACTGAATTGGATTAATCTACTCAGCTGATATCGCGCTTATTGAATTGAGTGATTAAGCTTTCATGTCTCAATCAATTATATTCCTACCTGTTAATTATGAAATGAACTGCAGTATATTTCTGGAGATTTCTCAAATGCAGCACAACCTCTGCTGCACGGCCTCCATTAATCTGATTCTCTGTTCTTCGAAGGCGTTTTTGTCATTACTCCTTTAGGTCAAACTTGGCTGTGGACCTGCAGGGTGTGGATTAATTGATGTCTAATTAGGTAATTGCCGCGGTGCCAGTTTTGATTAAGAAGCACAAGCCTGAGCGAGTGCTGAGCAAAGCTGCTTCCTGCAGGCAGCTTTGAGTGAGTGAAAAACCTCCATTCAGCTTCACTTTGTTTATACAGAGCTCCCTCTGCTGCAGCATGTCCTGACATCTGCAGGAACGCAGTTTCTCCAAATACTCATCTGAACTTCTGAATTTAGAGCTGTGAGGTCTTTATTATCAAACTATAAAAGAGGAGTTCTTGATCATGAGATGAGTGCGCTTTAAGTGAAAATAGTCAACATTTGACTTCAAGCCAAAGTAGTTATAAGTCAGAAGTTTGACCTGATGAAGCCAAACAGTTAAGTTTACAGCCAACTTAGAATTATTGCTAGTTCTGATTTATGGGTATATAATTTTGTCTAAATTTTCATCTCACGATTGCAGCAACTATAATTTAGTTTTTCCATTATTCTGATTAAAATGGTCGTAGTCTAAACTTAAAGGTCCAAGGGCTGAAATATTTAAAGGGATTTATGAGCGAGGTTTTATGAGCTACATGTCAATAGAAAGAGTTTTTACCCCAGCATGTATGCTAAACCTGTGGTTTCTTAAGCTGGAGGTTGGGACCTGCTGAGATGTCTCTCAAACTAATAAACAAGTATTTCAGATATTTTGAATTATTTCGTAAGTGATCGAATATAAACAAAATATTAGCAAAAATTTGATTACAATCATAACAACCACGATCGTAATATTCCAGTAATGTAAACTGTTTTGCATGTTTTCTCTGGCCTGGCTGTTTTCTCTGGCATATGTGTGGTGTGTGCATCGTGAGTTTGTCGCCTATCTTTTATGTAAATTAGGTGTGCCCTTTCATGTTCCCGATTGGCTGTTCCAGCTCCCTGCAACAGGCGGTAGGCTGCTGCAGAGCAGTTAGTTAATAGTTGTCCTCAGTTATTATTTACCATTGTTGCACCCTGAGGAGGTGATCTTTTTTTTTTCTGTACTCATCCCTTTATTTTTGTAGCCTAAATAAATTACTCCTTTGTTAAAACCCTGAACCCTTGTTCATGTGGCTGTTTGAGAGGTGGGTGAAATGGGTCCACTTTCATGTTGTGTCCCTAGCCACAGCTAGATGGGTCATAACAATCATAGCTTTCTTTTCTTTTTTCAAAGATCTTAACTGACCTCTCAGGTGATTATGACAGATCCCCTCACACCTATTTCAGGTATTACAAATTATGATTTGTTTTTTTTTGCATATCACAAAAAAAGGCATCAATATGAATTTCAGTCTGCTTCTTAGATGTCATAGAGAGCTTTCAGTTCACGAATGTTAAGTTATTTTCTATTTTTCTCTTACAAAGTTACCGTTTGTTTTTACATCTTGTCATATGTTTGAGGCATAAACTGTGCACTGAGTTGCTTTGGTTTGTTTAATAAGGTCTTATTAAAGTAAATGGAAATATAAAGTTACGTTTATGACATTATTTTTGAATTTGACTCACTGAGTCATAGTGTTTGGGAGCCATCTGGGTGTCTTATGATATTCACTTCCCATGAGTGTTTCTCTTACTTTTCTACTGTTTTCCCTCTCCTGGCATTAATATACTTTCATAAATCCTCTGGGGAACCAAAAATGGAGGTTTTCATCCAGTCCCCAGGTTTGTTTTATGTATTTACCACTAAATGGGCCCTCCTCCCTTCTCTGATCACAACCGTTTCTCTTTGAAGACAAATCAAAGCCCCTCCTTTCTCTACCTGTGAATTTACAGCCACAGGTTTGACTTATACCTCAGCTCTGGCTCTGTTTTGACAGGTCGGACCACCTCGGATTCAACAAACGTGTCAGAGGTAGGCAGCACTGAATCATGTGCCCCGTTGGAAACCACAGGCCGTTAAATCTGAGACGCAGAGAGGAGGGCCCCCTCTATTTCCAAATGAGAAAACAATTAGATCATTTCTATAATTCATGGGTGCGACCACAGCTCGGGCTCAGGGAGGCTCTGAGTGTTTGAAGTGCTCCATATGCTGGTGGGTTTTTTCAGGACTGCTCAGAGCTGGCCTGGCCTGCTCACTAGAGGCTGAGGTGTGGGCAGGTAATGTGAACAAGCCATTATGGAGCATAAAAGATTTATGGGGCTTCAGTGCTTCCCTCTGCTTCATTTGCAGGTGGGCTGTCAGCAAAGTGGCTGGATGAGGAACAAAATGGTGGGGAGGGTTAGCCACTGTGTGGTGAAGGCTCTTGTACTTTAGCTGCTGCTTTTTACTCCCAACTCACTGAGCAAATATCTGCTTATAGGGGGGGTGTTGCAGTCAGTTTGTTATTATGAAACAGTGCAGAAAATTACTGGAAATGTCATAAATATCAGAATATAGACTACAAATTCATGAAGAAAAAATTAGTCTTACGTATGGTCTACTGTTTGATGCAGAGTGGTTAAAGATGTGTTTGAGTTTTTTTTGTGGAAAATAGATGTTTGCAGTAGCTGCAACTGTCATTGATTAGAGTGTAAAGAGAGTAAAGTGTTGAGTTCTTAAAGGTACAGTGAAAAACTTTGATGTCATCTCTCTGCTACTGACTCTTTTTGGCACAGTTCATGAAAAATTACTCATAAATCATCATCATTACTTTTGTCTCTGAGGGAATGAATCCAGACAGTCTCTGAGAATATTCTGTTCCTAGAAAAGCCCCTTTATGTTGCAGAAACATTCACAGTTTGTTGCTGGAAAGGTGCCGCTCTCACAAAGCAAGTGGATTTTACAATGACTTCATTTATCATATTGTTGTATTTCTAGTGTTGATTTTGTAAACAATACACCACACGATGTTGTGTACCACAACACTTTGGACTGCTGCTGTCCTCCATCTGCCATGATTACTTCCTATATTTATGGTGACCATACATCCTCTTTTACCTGGACATGTCCTCTTTTTTGGGGGGCTTTTCGGCCTGTCCGGGGGGAGTAAATAAAAACCTTCAAATATTGGGGATTTTGTATGGAAGTTTTGAGTTTGTGTACCATGAACTAACTGAGTTAGAAGCACTTAAATGTTGCATGCCATTCCGCCCTGCGTAGTCGTGTCCTCTTTTCGGTGATTCAGAAAACGGTCACCCTACTTTATTGTCATTTGTCTCTCATTTTCTCTTGCAGTGCGTTAGCTTGTTGTGTGCAATTCAAAAGATATCGTTGGCTCAAATGCGTTTGAATTGGTTCTAGATTTCTCCTCGTATCCTGGTTTTGATTGGGATAACCAAAATATGAGCGCTACAGGTGTAATCTACAACTGTTGGATTGGCTTAGAAAAAAATCAAGTGAACATCTTTGAAAACCTGAGCAAAAAGCCAGAACTGGGAAAGAAAAATAATGAACAGTATCCACAGTGCACTTGCTCTGTTGATGCACTGGTAAAACTCAGTAATGAAGCGATTTTTGTAAACATGGAGGAGCCTAAATGCTTCATGCACTCTTCTGCATGAGCACTTACAAGTACAACTACTTGTGTAAGAGGAACTGCTGGTTCCAGTCGCAGAAATAACTCATTTGCTGGCGCGCTTTAATTCAAAGCCATCCTTTTTTCTAAATGTGCTGTCATAGCTGCAGCGCATGGCAGCCAATGCAGTCTACTCGCATGCATGGCGATGCTAAGTAAGCATGTAAGTATTCCAAATGTCAGGCCCAGCCCGCCGTTGTTATTAATGAGCTTCAAGCGGCAGGAGTGGATCATTTTCCATGGAAATTCAATGCATTTTAAATAGCAGTGGATCAACATTCCAGACCAGGATTTACATAAGGTAATTGCAGGATGCTGAAAGCACCTTCTAGCTGGCAATGGATTTTTTTTCCCTTCTTACCTTCAGTAATACAATCAAGTCCATTAAATAGGCAATAAATACAAGGCAAGCCTGTATGAGCGCTCCATGACAGATAATGGCCGCTCTCCAGAATATGTTTGTTTACTGTCGTACAGTTACAGCCGCTGTTCGAACAGAAACACACCTCCTGGTCTGCTCCTCCTCACCTGCTAGGGAAGATTCAACTGTGTTTTTCCTGCTATGATTGAGTGCTGAAACTGTTGGAAAAGGAGGCTGTGCGGGAGAATTGAGATGCAGCCCCGTGTTACACCTCTCTGAGGTGTACCTGCTGCAGCTGCTATGGGGGTCTGGGGAAATTAACTGTATGAAGAGAGTGGGAGCACAGAGACAATAGTGGCATGCTGTATGTATGCAGAGGTGGAGGGGGACTTCAATCAACTCCACTCTCCCTCTATGTTCTTCTTTGGCTCTGTCAACTGGTGGTTATAACATCCTCCTCCAGGCTGGATTATTAACATCAAATATACGTCTGCCTCTTCCATAAAGGAGAATACCTGAGGTGGTAGTTAGCCTCAGCAGGTCTCTGACACGGCCTCTTCAGCAGCTCATTAGAGAAATGGGCTGAGCTGGATGACTGCCCCCCCATCCCCCTGCAAGAAAACGCTCTCCCTCCTGTACACCCCAGATTATATGTTGGCAGCATGCAGGGGTTTGGGTCTGTTTAGTGATGATCCTGCTCAGATAGTGCTTTCTTTTATCAAGACTGATGGAGGGGACGAGGAGCAACAAACAGCAGACAAGGCTTGTTTAAGACATAAAGACAGAGATGGAGCAGGGATCCTCCAGCTTTGTCTGAGAGAGGAGGCTGAGGATGGCTCTGAGCTGCATCCTCCGTGAAATGTGAGCTGAGATGAACCTGCAGTTCTTCAAATGGCCACTTGAGGCTGCTCCAAAAGTGAGTCAATCGATGAAGACCTTGGGATTTATTTTCGTGCCTCGCCGGCAGCGTGGCACAGGCGCGGCATAAGTTAGGTCCGCTGCGCCAAGGAGGCGCGCCCAATCACACTTTGGTATTTTGGTAAGCGGCACAGCCAGGCGTAAGTATCCCCCCTCCCAAACTCAGCTCCTCCCAGCGGCATAAGTAGTAGAGAGAGAGGGGAGAAGTCGTGGAGTGGGTTTAACACAGCCAAGACCTGTGTTCACCAATCACATCAGCTCCACTCCTCACCTTTGAATTCACCACAGGCGAGGCGTATTACAATTTTCGTGAAGTAGTCAAAGAGAACAAGAGATGTCTGAAGACAGTAATGCCACAAGATGGCAACAGAGGGCAGCTCCTCAACAAGTGTCACTGTAAACGCTGTGGAGGGCGTCCTCCACACTCTCTCATATGAGCACAGATGGATTTGGTGTGTGCAAGGTAGGACCCACTGGTAAGACAAACACCCTTTTCCACAAATAAAGACACTCACATGAAGTTGCATATATTTAAACCCCACGTGACAAAGGTGGGTTGTGCGCACAGATCACAATATAAATTCCAATAACGGCATTAAAATCTGAACCATCTGTGCATAAAGGACGCATCGCTCTCTGTGGCCTGGCTCTTTCTTTCATAGATGTTGGCATATAAAATGAACTTGGCTCACAAAACTGAATATTATGATGTTCGTATGTGGTATGTGGTCAGCCTTGCCACCACAGCAGCAGGACAGGGAAAGGACATGGAGACGTGTCAGGTGGTGTTGTGCCATAGAGTGCACCCCCTGATGGGAGCGCAGTTGAAAGTACACAACAAGGTGAAATAATCCAAGTTTTCCTTACAATTGGGTGGATTCAAAAGTGTGTGCCTTAAAGATTTCATTCAGGCTATTCAGATAAGCCGAAAACAATAGCCCTGTGATTCTGAATATTTGCTGTCCTGACAAAATGTAATGTTCTACAGCTGTGCATTTTTTTAAACACATAAAAACAGAACAAAAGTTTGCTGCTCCACTTGACATGTCATGATCCGATACTCATGTTTCTTTTAAAATATGAGATCATTTTCTTCCACTTTAAGAAGCTAGTGAGTAGATGGCATGCAGGGGATGCATTCAACAGCAGGGGGCATTCTACAGCACAACACCGGCGAGCACAAAAATGTCACTGCGCCGGCTGGTTTTGTCGACACCTCCCCCTGCTGTGCCACCACGCCCAACTTAGCGCACCTCGGAGCACCTCAGTCTACAAAAATACCAAACCGGCTGTGTGCTGGGCTCCGCCAGACGAAAATACCACTGCACGGGGTGCACCACCCTCTGCCGCACTGCCGGCGGGCATGAAAATAGAGCCCCTTGTCTCAAGATGGTTAAATTATACTCCAGAATTACATTTAATCAGCCTGGTACCAAAATGAGTCCTGTTCTTTTTACGCAATCTTGTTATTCAACTGTAACAAGGTGGTTTTTCTTATAATCCATCTATTTATACTGTATCATTTAAAAACTTAAGATTATGTGCACTTAAAGCTCCTGTGAAGAACATCTGCCTTGTGTCAATTTTGGTGCCCCCTGTGGAATGATCCTGTCCTTTTACATGCTCTTCTAGTGGCGTCTGACAAAAAAAGGTCTGACTTTTGAAAGTCAAATACATGATTTATTGTATTTTATGCAGAAATGATAAAAAGGGCTTCTTGATTAGCTATTAACCATTCACTGTCGCTTTGATAAATGTTAGCTCTACTATCCAGATGTAATCGAGCATAGATGACAGGTGGCATCTTGTAGCATAGGGTGGTTTTTCAGTTAAAGACTGGAGATTAGATTGTTTGCAGGCTTTGTCTGGTTACACTGACATCAAACCACTCAACTAAAGTCATGTTCAACCAGCACAAGCATGTGGATGCGAACCTGCATGAAGGATGGAAGGCTGGTGGTGCAGGTTCTGGGAACGTCAGTCACACTTTGCAAACCAATTTGATACTGCTTATTTGTGGACTCCGAAATACCCTGTTCAGCTGTGCTAAACAAATTATGCACAATTTATACTTTAAGATTTATTTCTGGCTTTTCATTTTTTGTTTTTGGAAGGGACAGGACAGTGGACTATGGAGCCCGGAAGGTGACACACTGTTTTTTTTTTTTTTTCATCTTAATATGCACGTGTGTTTTATTATAATGCAGGTGTGACTTAACTGTTTGTTAATAAACAAAATCACTTCCTGCAAGCCTGAATATCGCAGACGGCAAAGTCGCTGTGCTTTAAGGATTCTAATGAGGTGTCTCCTACTCAAAACAATACTAAATGTGGCTAAGCTATAAAGTATCTCTTTAGGGGTCATACCTAAATGAAAGAAAAGGTTGATAACATGCTCTCTGTCCATTCTCTCACAAATGAGGCACGCAGAGGATTATTTACAAAAACACATGTACAAGAAACAAATAAAATGCACGTATGAGATACTAAATCGCACGTGCGATTAAAAATATAAAAAATAAAAGGTCATATCAACTCCTGGTCTCCGTAGTGGACATAGCAGGAAATGAAAATATAAGTAAATTAATCGTAAATCTCTTTGCCCCACCAGGAGAAACTGCTTCTGAACAATAGTTTTTGCAGAAAACAGACTAATAATTTAGCCCCCTGTGTGAGTCATCTTAAATACTGTCCAAAATGTCAGTCCTCCACTTGGCCAGTGAGTAAAGTTGTAAAATTTATGTTTAATGTTTTTCACTGATGTAGTCAAGGCAGTCAGTCCTTGGGATTCAAGAAATCAGCAGCAAAGATAGCAGCCAGCAGTGCTGCAAGAATCAGAGTTTTTTGATAAATTGGCGTTTGACCCTTGATTCTTGTTAGGCTCCTCCCTCCTCTCCAAATACTGTCACTGTGGATCTAAAAATCTAACATGGCATCAAAGATGTCAAACACAGAGTCATAAGGGCAGAAGTTAAAGAGCACCTAGATGACATTACAGGCGCCACGTTCATTATTTAAACCATCTCTACGTCAGCCGTGATAAAAGTGACAGAGGGAAAGTAGGTGATCTGATTAATGTAAAAGGGGGTTTGGGTGAGTTTGGGTGGGGGGAGTGGCTTTCTGGGCTTTCATGGCGTCTCATTAACAGTGCTGGCTCCAGAATCGGCTAGCTAACAGCGCATGTATTCCCCTGCTGGAGCTTTTCTCTACTGGGGCTGTAATTAGGACATTTCATCCAACACTGCTGTCTGATTGGAGGAAGGATGCTGCGTAATTACAGCGGCCCTGGGCCCCCTAGCGCTGCAGGAGGAGGGGGCCCCAAAACAAATCACAAACATGGATTTAATTAAAGAATCAACAGCCTCACATGTGGACGTTTACCTCTGATCAGACGATGTCGATTATGACTCAAAGTAAAGTGGAACTTTTCTGTCTCTCACTGCAGGTAGATCTTCAGAGAGGGGAGGGGGGCATCCTCTGCCAGCTCCCTCATAAGCTCATTGGATTTGCTCCTGTGCCAACGTCTTACTTAATTAGCCTGCACATTTTTACGGGCATAAATCGCTTTTACATCACTGCCAGCGGAGCGCACCGCAAAGTGGGTCGATCATATATTATGTTGATCCTCCTTGGCGCAGTTAAAGCCATACATTACATTTGAATTTGTCGAAGAGCGGAGGGCCCCCTGGCATAATTCTTCTTTGTTGTGCTGTCAACGCTAATCTCTCCCCAGGGGTCTCGGCATCAGCGCTCTCTTTCTCTCTCACCGCTGCCCCCAGATAGGATGAGTAAAGGGACGCACGGATTGAGAGGAGCCAGGAGGGCACCCACACATCTCTCCATCACCCCCATCACCCCTCCCCTACTCGAAACCTGCCTCCCACCTTCCTCTCACTTCCTCATCAGAGAACTCAAGGCCTCAACCAGGAGCAGAAACATTTTCCAGCACCATCAAGTTAATTTTTCTCCTGTTGCTTTTGCTACTGTAGAGGTTTTTATGCAGCTCACTGTTTTGAATTTACAACTCTGACTCTTTTGTTGACTTTCTCCTCTCTCAGTGTTAGCAGCAGCGAGAAGAAAACATCTCCTTAAATCTGCTGTACATTGAGCACATGTTCAACTTGATTTATTTTCATTATGTTTGATTTTTTGGTCTAACTCATAGTTCACAGAGAGCAACAGACATTTCCGACACATATTTTCTAAAAAAGAAAACAAAGAGATTACTCCCTTTGGATAACATTCAGACTTTAAGGTCCAGTTTACAGTGTTTTATGATATTAAGCTGAACAGACTCAGTAAATAGAATATAATATTTATGAGTCTGCCTAACTTATGTCTGTCGGTTCTCATTCATCGACATCATGGTTATCCAAGGCTTGATCCAAAGGGGGCAAGTGGACTTGGTTAAAGTTTTTCTCTCTTCAGATGAGCTTCTTCAGCTCTTTAGTTTTGAAAAAGTCTGTCATAAGGGAAACAAAACATCTTCAAAAACTTGAACCAAGTCCAGTTGAGATTCAACAATGAAATGTCCAACATAACTTACTCTCTAATGTGTCTCCAAACTGGAATAAAACAATGTTTTACCTGGGGCTATCAACAGAAAAAAAACAGCAGTCCTGTCAAATCACCTATTCACTGAGGAACAGCTTACAGGTCTGTTGACCATCAGTCAGAGCAAACTTACTTAAGTAACACTCGATCCTAGAGTGAAGTAACCTCACACACTCAGAGAGACCCCTGCAAATACAACTTGTTGGCTTATACTGGTGAAGTAAAGTTTCTTTTTCTAAGCCCCTCCTACCAGAGAATGTTATACCGTTAACCAATCCTAAAAGAGTGTGAAACCTCCTTGATAACTTAGAGTAAGTCTCCCATGTGTCTACTGAGAGGTGGGTCCCCGCAATGTTTCTACAGAACAGAAAAACGAATAAGGACCATCTGGGTTTTGTAAGCAGTTGCCAAATTGCACCAGTTGGAAGATACAGACGACAAAGAAGAGGTTGTTTTGCAGTAAGACTTTGTTTTGGTCAGAGTTTTTGACGGTAAAAACTTGACAAATGGAGGATCATACTCCTAATGCATCAACGGAGCTTCTTGTTCTCTAAGACCTGACCACTTAGTCTTGCTGAATACTCTAATTTCTGCGCTCCCACACCTTTAAAAAACAGATTTCAATCATTATATTGAGGATAGAATCATTGTGTTATGTTTATTTAGTCAATTCTTAGCCACATAATGCTTTTTTAATGTTCATTTAATGTCACCTCTCAATGTGGTGCTAAGGTGCAAAAATAAAAAAATGTTTTGTGTTTTTTTCTCATTTTATTTTTTCTCTTATTTTGTCTTTATTCTCATTAGATTACGAAATAATTCTCCGAACATTACAACTTTGTTTTTACTCAATTTAAGACTCAATATCTTAATTCATTTCCCTTTTAATGCAGCCCTGATACTCAGTTGTAATAAGTTTGATACGGGACACTGAAATGTAATATTTTTCTGATCCATGAGGATACTGCTTGACTGTATTTGTGTAACTTCTATTTCTTATAAAATTTGTTGTTCAGGGAATAGGACAAAGATTTTAGGTTCACTTTTATTTGTGTGCATTCAGACCTCAGTGAGACTTTGTGACAAATCTATTCCAGAGCATTGTGTAGTTGATGGATTTGTTTCAGATCCCAAACCTCTGAGCTGCAAAGAAATGAATCAGAAATTTCTGCCCAACAGATTTCTCTCCGTGTTTTCAGGTCTGTCGGTCCAACTTCTGCCTGCTGTGTCTCTTCTTTTCCACTAGGGGGTGAAGAAGGACACGGATTCACCCTCATCTCCTCGACCCAGATGCATACCTGCTCCAGGCTGCGTTGTTTATTCTCCTTGGATTAACTTCCCCAAACGTCCACCCTCCTCCTCCTCCTCCTCCTCCTCTCTCATCTTCCTCATCCTCCTCCACACAGGGAAAGAAAAACAACCAGAGACACTTGGCTCCTCAGCGCAGAGCAAATCTGCTCTGACTGAGCTTGTAAATACACACACACACACACACACACACACACACACACACACACACACACACACACACACACACACACACACACACACACACACACACACACACAGAATCAAGCTTTTGCCACTGTTCCTCTCCGGCCCCCTCTGCATTAACATGGAAGTCATCCATATTGATGCTCGCTGATTCATGTGCTGCCAGCCTCTTTGTTTTAATCTGTTTTTTTTTTTTTTTTTTTTTTTTTTTTGCCTCCTCACCTTCTTTACCCAGTGAAGCTTTCTGGGGATCAGGAGGGTGATTAAGGGCGAGGAGAGATGGAGGAGTGGTCGACAGAGGACCCTTGGGTTGTAGGGAGGGGAGGCGGGGAAGGTTTGCAGCCCCTGGTGATGAGGTGGAGCCTAATTGATTTGTCAATGTGGAGCCATCTGGCACAGAAAGATGGAGCTCCAACCTGTTCTCCTTCCTGAGGTGGAGGGAGGAGGGGCACCAGGAGAGACGGGTTAGATTACTCACGACACAGACATGATAACCCTCTTTCTCTTGTTTCTTAGGAAAGTGTGTCGTCCCCTGATTCTGATTCTTTTACACTAACCCTGGGCTCTTGCTCTGTCCCCCATGACCCCAAAAAATGCCCCCCAGCACCCACCCCCTGAACGATGACACGGGCAGACAGAAGCCTGAAAGGAGGGCCCTCAGCCAAAAGCACACATCTTAACCACCCTCACACAGCACAGGGCTCAGTGGAGGTCAAAGGTCAGGGATGCTGATGGACGGTGGAGCAGAAACGAATCCTGCGGAGGAGGAAATGGGGACAGACAGAGACAGAAGGAGAAGGTAGACGCTGCCTCCACTGATTAGGATCCTTCCTTATCATCTCTCTTAATCCCCCCTTACTTCTCCTCCCCCTTCTTTATCCCGGGGCGCAATTTTTTAAAGTCATTTTAAAGGTTTGGAAGTAAAAGTGTGAATGCGATCAATACCTCAAGTGGTCCGAACATGAAGCTCCTTTTTAAACACAAAACTCTCTGTCAGGATCCGTGCAGCCTGCTCTTATTGATTCTGACAGTATATATCTTTACTGACATGTGAAAGCCTTGTATTGAAAAGCTGGCACTTGAATATTGAGACAAAAAGGGGGGGTGGAGGGTGGGATGAGCCATTTTAGCACCCTCAGGGCAAAGCAATGATGTCTCCAAGTAAGATTTGTTCATGTATTTCAGGGTGCTGTGCATCACTGGAAATCTTCTGATTATTTCTAAAATAAACATTTTCAAAAATACGACTGGCTGAAGTCGCCCGAGGCGTCGGGGAGGTGTTGCTGAAGCAGAATGGCTTTAAATAAAATGAGTGACATGCATTTACAGAAGAAGCGCTGAGATATTTAGTAACATTATTTTAATGTACATTATAAGGCAAACCATTTTAATATGCACTCATTCAAACGCCTCCTAATGTACTATTAATACAGTTGATGCTATTTTGGGGCATTTTCCATTTATTAGCCAGTAAAGGGTAAATTTTTAGAGAAGAGATAGGCCAACAACTGCTGCAGACAGTGTTCATTTTACCATGTAGTTAAGCTAACTTGAAGAAGCCTGACCAGGTCACTGTTCTCAGTGTAAGTGTATGCTGAATCTGGAAAACGTCAGTACATTACTTTGCTGCCAAAAAGCCACTTTTTGCACTTTTTGCATGCTTCATGAACACATGCATATGTGTTCTTCTGCCTGCAGTGCACTCATAAGCTGCACAAGTCAACCTGATGTTTTCCGCTACAGTCACAACCACTTTTGTAAAAATAATGAATTATTTTTAAGCAGTAGTTGTATTTGGTGGTACAGCTCTGTTCTGAGTGCAATCATGGAGCCTGCGGCAAGGAGAGCACGCCTCCCCTCTGTTTCATGTGTATATACATGTAAAGCGAAGGCAGGGAGAGCAGCAGCAAAAACCAAGAACAGAGTATGCATCAGTGTCAATACTTTTGACACTAGTAAGATCAGACACAGCATCAAAGGAGGAGCTGAGGGAAGGTGGGCTGCAAAGTGATTGTTAAGAGAGCAGATAGACAATTCAGCTCATAACATTAAGCTCAATATTTCTTTAGATCAGGTTGACAAAATCCAGCTGACACAAAGATATCTTCAGAGTTTGTCATTTCAGCTCAGTTTTAGCTGTCTTGGTGTATTTTCAAACATATTGTTTGCAACATGGGTTATGTTACAATACAATAAAAACAAGATGAGGACCATAAACTTCATTTGAAGACACTCATCCATTACATTTTTCCCTATTTTGGCCTTGAAAATTCAAGTATGCCAAATGTGTTTGTATGCCAGTATGACAATAAACTCTGACTGGTGAGCAAAGCAGACTGCAGCTGTATACGAGCCTCTGGTATTCTCTGATTCAGAAAGGTCCAGAAGTTCTGATGTAACCAAGTCCCACTCCCACTTTCTAGTGAAAAATATGAGCATAGTATTTCTGAGTTGTCATAGTAGCCTATTTCATTGTAGTGTTTTTTTTTTTTTTTTGTGCACATTTATGATGTCTAAAACTGAGAGCAGTGAAGGACTTTTTACCCCCCAAATAATGAGACTTTTCCTAAAAAGGTACTTTTTGTTTATGAAAACTTAAATCCTCAATTAATTATAAGCCAAACTGAGATAAACTCTTGAAACCCAATTTTAAAAAAGCGTTATTAGCCCCCCCCCCCCCCCCCCCAAAAAAAAAAAAAATAAATAAATAAATAAATAAATAAATAAAAAACAGCAGGTTATTTGGTTTGTACTGGCTGTTCAATAGTGTTAAAAAAATTAAGCTGTAGAGTGATCTTAAGCACAGCTCACTTTCTTGCTCTCTGTGACTTGCGTAAGCAGACAGTAACTCTTGATGATTTTCACTTTTCTTTGACACTGTTATGTACAAATCTGCCTCTTTCTCAGACACAACAGTTCAGACGGAGCTGTTAGTCTCTTAGCAGAGGGGAGGAAGAGCAGAACTGTTGATAATCTCTGGACATGAAACAACAGGTGCTGTCCAAGCTGGAGGAGAAGCAGGAAACACATATTTGAGGGTGAAATATGAGGAAGAGAAGGAGGAGGAGTGAAAGGACAGAGTGTATGAAGGAGTGAGCTGAGTGTGTGAGTATAGCTAGATGAGTGGAGGACAGGAGCTCAGGTATTGATATATTATGGGGGCAGAGTATCGACAACCAAGGTTGCTTAAGCACAAAACATCCCCTCCTTTCATGTCTGCTCACATGAAACATGCACACACACTTGGACATCTCCCACTGGACCAGTCAAAGGCCAAGGTGAAAGGTCACCTCTGCTGAGGTGGTTACACCTGAAGAGAAATTAAAGGTTGGGCACAGTGGGACCGAAGGAGTAGACACAATCCTAATGGGGACTGTTGAGGACAGAAAGGCCTGCAGAAACACAAGCAGAAAGAGAATCTGTGAGTGACGAGGCGGCTTGAGTGTGAGAAGGCTGAGAGCTGGATTATGGGAGTTCAGCTGTTGAGTGTTGAGTGATTCACAGTGAAGAAACACATCTGGATGTTTCCTTCATGTCTTCTCCCTGGTTTATGAGGCTCTTCTGTGGGAATGATTTCTAAAAGCTGGGGGGAAAGGCTTAGACACTCAAAGGATCTTTTGCACTTATAGTCACTTTTTACTTTATCAGTCTGGGACACTTTAGCTCAGCAGGATTTGCAGTTTAGCAAACTCAATTATTTGTATAATACTGTACTGTTTGATTCACTTGAAAACGTATTTAAGCACTTCTCAGCCTCTACTTAAACACTTTGTATTGGCTGCTTTACCTGTGGTATAAAATCTGACACAGTTTGTGGGTGTTACTTTTTACACAGTCACATAGTAATAAAACATTTACTTTACAGCAAGTATCTGTGGCTAATTGTACATACCCACCTTGCTGCCAATTTAATGTTTGCTGCTTTCATAATGTTAGTCACAGAGTTTGGTTTAGAGCCACTTTAGAGGGTCTTAATTGAACAGCTCCAGGTTAAGCGGAAGGTTAAGGATCATTTCCTTGAAGTAATAATCATTATAATAATCACGCAGTAGTTCTTCTGCCTTTGCATCTCAATCTGATTGTATTTACATGAAGAAATAATCATAAATGTTCTTCCTTGAGCTGCGAAACTCTGCTGCACTCAGTGATCGACTCGTCAGGGCTTTGGCCACAAACAAGCGGCTGCTGGAGGAGAGTGGATGAGTTGTGTTTTTGCTAAAGAAATCAGGCAAAGTTAAAAAGATGTTTAATGGCTGGTCCTATGGCTAGGACCCAATAAGTACTGTTGATGTAATTAGGTGTGTGTTCTGAGCATTATTTGTGGCTACAGAGTGGCTTATTGTTTGAAATTTGTGCGTGGAGATGTAGACCTCTGTTTATTGCTATTGTGCGGTCGTTGCTGAAGTTGGTATAACTAGAGAAGCAAGCAGTCAGCAACATTCATCTTTCGAGGGGTTGTCTAACACAGTGTTAAAGTGTGTTTGACCATAACTTAAACTTACGCCAGAATATCCCTTTAAGATGCAAATCCAGTTTATACTGGTTTTTGTTTACAAAATGAAAACAGGCACAGCAACAAAAACAGCTGGCACCTTGGAGGCACTCTCTTGGAAGTCATTTAGTTCATCAAATTAAAGCTCCTGTGCGAAATTTTTGGTTGTTTTTGGTGCCCCTTCTGGATAAAGTGGAACTTTTACTCCCTTTGCTGATTTAGTGTAAGTACTTTTCAAAGGATATTTTATTCTGCTTTATTTTATTGGTCAAATGTGTCAGGCACCCACCCTGCAGAGGTGGTTTCAGGATTCTAAATGATCTGTGTAAACGATCGCTTTTGTCGCTATTCTTCTTTGATTACAGGTCAGAAATAACAGGAGTATTGGTTTCGGTCAGTTTCATAACTACTAAAAAACTCCTCATTGGAGCTTTAACTAAGTGAGCAATCCCTCTGAGAAAAAGGAAGAGAGGATGATTGTAGAAGAAGAAGCAAAGCTGTATGCATTTCACCAGAAACTCACTAGGAAGTCACAAATGAGGACTCCAGTGGGAGAGTTTAATCTCCATTGCAGTAAGAGGAGCTTGAAGGAGCGATGTGGAGGGCGTTTTGATTCTGAGTGAGCGACACAAAGGCGGCAAGATACAGTCCTTGCAGCACGTAGAGTCTGTAAGGACAAAAAGGTGAACATTTAAAGGAGTGTAAAGAGATGTCACGCCTTTTTATGGGCTTAGCCAATGACCTCCAGCAGCCAATCAGGTGGGAGCTTTAGAGGCGACGCTTGAAGGTCCAGGCCTCTCTGAGGAGGATGGGACAATGGGATTACACAGTACACACACTTATACAGACACACACACACGGAGCAGAGACACAGCAGAGGAGAATTGGATATCTGAGTGTGTGTGTTCATACGTGCATGCTTTTTTTGGTGTGGGAGGACCAAAGCATACAAGTGTGGGTAGATGGGTGGAGGTGTGTTACTTACAGCATAGTGCAGTTTGTGCGTGTGTGTGTGTGTGTGTGTGTGTGTGTGTGTGTGTGCAGGCAGGTGGGTGGTAGCTTTTCAAAGAGCAGACCATTTAATTGAATTCTGTGCAGCTCCTTGTTATTCTAGTCATGAGTGAGAGCTGCTCCATGTTGTCCCAGCAGTGTGGGAGGGCCGGCCGTACCTGCAAACACTGGCTGGTTTGCACTACGTGTGCGCATATGTGTGTGTTTGTGTGAGTGTGTGTGTGTGTGTGCAGAGGCAGGGGTTGTGAGGTGATTGTGGTTACGCTGGTGTTTTTCTAGCGCAACTCAAGTCCCGATGTGGTAAAGAGGAGGGGAAGTGGTGAAAGTCAGCCCTGAACCTCACCCTGAAAAGAAAGCATGAAAGTGCAAGAACATTTATTCAAAATACATGTGAGAGACTGTGTGTGAGTAAGTGTGTGTGTGTGTGCGTGAGAGAGTGTGTGATTGGAGACGCATGTGAAGCTTTAAACTCTTTGTCCTTGTTGTAAAGAAACCCAAAGTGCACAAAAGAGGACAAAATAAAACTGTTACTGACACAATTCACCGCAGCACTGGAGACAATCTGCTGTCTAATAAAATGAATAGAGTCTCTGAGCAATTACAAGCTTAAACGATGATGCATAAATTTCATTTATAGATAGATTTCACCAGGGCTTATCTCTGAGAAACACTGTAATAGGATTCAGCTGGAAGGCAAGGAAAAGAAAGATGTGTGGACCAGGTTGTGTGTGAGAGTTTTATGTGTGTGTGTGTGTGTGTGTGTGTGTGTACGTTGGGGAAAAGTGAGGCAGTATTCGTGATTGGAGTGATTGGTAAAAGGTGACCAGGATTCAGGATAATGACTCACTGCTAAACAAGGACACCTGAAACCAGCGTGGATCAGAGCGTGGTTAACGATTGGTTTCATATGACTGTAGCTGAAGGGTAATTCTCCAGGGAGATGTTTAAGGTACGAGCTAAATACAGCACAATGACAATCCAATCAACCCTTTGCTCCACACACACATACATACACATGCACACGCACGTGTTCTCACTGACCTCCTCCGATGTTGACCCTGAGGTCTTTTGACTGTTGTCATTGGATGCTGTGTCCGATGAATGCTAGCTTGTCTTTTAGGTTATTTCATCAAATTAGAGTAAGAAATAATTCTGACAAAAGCAGTTTGAGAACCAAAGGAGCATAAAAATCCTCTGTGTTATCACCAGTATCAGGTGAATTTTAATGGAAATACCCTGGAGCAAGCCAGACGGGTAATTTATGCATCCTTTTAGGGTTGAGTTAATGAGCAATCAACAGGATTTCAATTTTGGACCACCCCAAATTTTCATTCCCATTGTTATTTCCCCCTCTTTTATATGATTCTCTATTAAAAGAAGATAGTACAGTTTCATGGTATATTGTAATTGTCATAATTTCTTTTTTAATGATAAAAAGCACATCAGTTATAACATGTTACATTGTGTCACGTTATTTCTGCCTTTTCTATTCTCAGCTTCTTTACCACGCCCACCAACTATACATGTATCACACATGTCACTGCTTCTCCAGGCTCCTTTGTGCCACATATGGAGACTCTAGAAGTATTTTAACTCCTTCATAAAACTACTTCCTGTTTGATGGCGAATAGAGTATAAAGTTGTGTTCTCCACTAGGATGTTGTGGGGCGGTCTCAGGATGTACAAGAAGAATGTTGAGGGAATTCAGTAAAACAGATAGCTAAATGAGGACAGATGTGTCAACATAAATAATCTCTCATCCTTGTTCAACACTACCTTAAATTGACACACCATGAAAAGGCTGCTGTTGCCATGGAAGCGCCACTGACCATGAAATTGGAGGGGTTATGTTTTAGTTGTATATATAAATGACTTTTATATAAATGCCCGGAGCACCTTTGTTTTAGCCTTAAGTAGTTTATGAATAAACAGAAGGTTTTATAGGGTAGAATCCTAACAGGGTAATCAGGATCCTTACATACACTGTGGGGTCTTGCCTCACAACAGGGTCCAACAGGACTCCATGAACCAGGGCAGAACTTGATTAAACTTTCCTGCTTTGTCACCATCAGAGTCTGTGTTTTTTATTATCATGACTTAAAAAAAACTGACACAGTGTCATGTTGTGTCTCCAGGTCATTCATATCCTCAGTTTGATAGATTTCTATAGTCTGCAGACCGTGACCCGTGTGTGTTTTTCAAGTTAAACATATTGTTTTAGGTTTAGGTTTCTGTCTTAATTTGTAGACTAATTGGTTCATCAGAATTTATGCTTTATCCATGGTGCAAACAAACAATCACTGAATTAACTTCTTTTTGCTCATCACTATGGTTACTCAGTCTATCACTGTCTTTGACCTAAGCCATTTCCATAGCAACAGAGTGTTATTCGTGGCAGTGGTCTGCTATAAAAAAAATAGCAGACTCTTTCCATGAAATATAGCAAATAAAGGACAAACCAGACTTCAGATGCAGACTTCACCCAGCATTATAACAACAAAGTGAAACAAACCCGGTCAATATTATTTTGTGTAATGATATTTTAAACTGGAAATACCTTAAACAGAATCCATCCCCCAGTTATGAAGACATCAACAGACAATTCTTTGATAAATCTGGCCTAATGTTTAGAACACCTTCTCTGCCTTTCTTGTTGTATGTGTAAATAAATTGATTTGCAGTCACAACATGAGCTTATGCTGACCAGCATGTTAAAAATGGGGCTTTGAAACTGTAATTTGTCACGTGAAGTGGCATATTAACCTGGCCCTTTACACACACACTCACACACAACGCCTGTGTGTACGTTCTGCTCTTTAGTGGTTGAGTAAATGAACATGATATTTAAGTGACTGCTATTTCCTGAGCTCAGGCTTTTCTTTCTTCCTCCTCCTCCTGGCTTTTCTCTAAATTTCCCTGGGGAGCCGTGGCCCCCCTGGGTTTGGCTCGGTGTCAGAGCCCCGGCAGCCATGATACTTCATCAGGCTTTTGCACCATTATTGGCAAGAGCACTCCATATCCTCTTAGCAGTTATAGCTTTTCAATTTTCCTTTGAAATGCTGAGCCTAGAAGAACATATGGCAATATCTTGGCTTTGAGTCCTGGATTGGACTGAAAGCCTGTAAAACGGCCTTGCATCCTGAACACGCAGCCACAGGCGACACACCGTGACCTTTTTGGACTTTGAGAGGCTGCTGTGAATACTGTTGGAGACATTTATAATAGGCACAATTACAAGATGCTGTTGGAACAGTTTGACACAGTAATGTTATGGTGTTAGCTGTCCTATAAAGCATTATTCCTCTGCCAACCCCCTCCTTCAAGTGTCTCCAGGGACCCATTCAGCATGATGAAAGGGTCAGACCTCCTCCATCACAAAACACACACTTACAAACACACTCTCCTGCACGCTCAGGTAGTTACAGTCACTGAGTTTCTGACTGCTCCCCCTGCAGACAAACAAAGAGACTGTACAGGTTCAATTACACCCATTCACCCCATCTCTACCTTAAAACAAAGACACTAAATCAGCGTCTGAAGACCTAAAGACTTTCCGGGAAACGCAAAGCTAGTCAGTGTTTCTGGGAAGACAAGAAACATCAGAGCAGGAAAAAAAACTATCAAATATGTTCACCAGCTATTGTATCATTTTCAGCTCCTCAACAGATTATGGATTTTTAGTCCATTCCATTACTAATTCATGCTGGTGGAGGGGCTGTGGATGAGGGGAGGAGGGTCGACCCTCCTGAAACCTGATCTGGATCAATAGGGTTGACCTTGGGCTGGGCTGCTATCACACACACTGGACTTAAAAGGAGGTTCAGACAGATCTTTGAAGGGTGTGTCAAATATTTAAATAATAGCATGAAGTTTGAAGGGTGGTCTGAAATTTTGTGAAAATCCTTGTTTGCTTTCAGGAGAGTTAAATGAGAAGACAGATCCAGCTCTCATGTCTTTATTCTCAACAAGGATATCATTTAGCAGCTGCAGGGTGTGCTATAGAGTTTAAACTGGTCAACTGGTTTACACAGTTGACCACAGTTCAAGTTTAGTTTTCAGCCAACCCCAAAAATCTGCAAGGACACTTCTTTTGTTTGCTGCTCAAAGTGCGAACCACCTTCATCTGCCTTAACACACACAGGCTTTACTGTCACTGGGGTGAACTACTCCCATGTGCTCGTTCATAAGTTGGAAAATTAGCCATTCAGGTTCCCAAAGTATGAGCATGTTTAGCATTTGAGTCTGTTGACCATCAAATTTTAGTCAACAGACATAGGATTTTGAATATGGTGTTCCTCAGGGGAGCATTCTGGGGCCTATTCTATTTTCACTCTACATGCTTACACTTGGGAATATTATTGCACATCACCACATCAACTACCATTTTATGCTGATGACACTTAACTGTATATATCTGTCTCACCACATGGCCCAAGTGCACTTTTGTCTCCTCTGACATGTCTTACAAACATATATGTATGGGTGATCAAGAACTTTGATGTTTGTCTGGTGCAACTTGTGTTATATGTTGTAATGTTTTCTTTTTTGTTTAAGGAACAAGTGTCTTGGATGCAAGAAAGTTTTCAGATGAGATTCTGATGGTAAAGTATTTAACTAACTTACTGACTAACTAACTAACTAACTAACTAACTAACTAACTAACTAACTAACTAACTAACTAACTAACTAACTAACTAACTAACTAACTTACTTACTTACTAACTAACTAACTAACTAACTAACTTTTTAAAACTGAATGAGCAATGGCTTGAAGGTCTTGAAGTAACTGCAAAAACAGCCAGAGAAAAATTCAATGCTGAGAGGCTTTAACAGGCAAATGTCACACACTCTGGGATGGTTTTAGGGTCTGATTTGGATTTTAAAAATCATTTCAACAAAGTAATCAGTATTTGATTTTAGAATATACAGAACATTGCCGAAGTTTGACCTAATTTATCCCAGAAAGATGCTGCAACTTACTTTATGCTTTTAACATCAGCTGCATTGATTACTGTAACTCTCTCTTGGTGGCCTTGCACAATCTGTTTTTATTTTCCAGCCATATCACTAAAGTCCTCAAATGCTTCTGTTTTAAATGTTTCTCATGTGTCCCATACAACCTGCATAGCGAGAACTTTCTGTTTTTATGCTCCTAAACTATAAAGCTCTCTGCCTCTGGATGTTAGATCAGCAGGGGTATTCAAGTATTTTCCACAGAGGGCCACATCAAACATTGTGAAAATACCTGAGGACAAACAAGCTCTATTTAAAATTTTTTTAGCCTGAGGAGTTTCAAATGTGTTGTGTTTGTGCTTTCATTACAGGCTACTAATATAAAAACTTCCTTTTCCCCTGACTGTCTCTTGATATTTGATTGTCTTCAGATCTCTGTACGATGCTATCACAAGCCTCTGTTTTTTAAGGAAAGTGTTTTCCATTAGAGGTAAGAATACTGACAAATGTCATATCCTACTGTTTTTTTTTCATGGCAAGTTTTATTAAACTTCTTTTCTCAGAAAAAGCAAAAATCTGTGCTAAGTCAGAATCTGATTTTGATCCTGATTTAGCGGAAATTTAGCTTTTTTTCTACACCATTTCACTATTTCTATCTCATCTTTTATCCATGTTTGTGTCATTTGAACTTTCGACTAGTGGCCTATGTTTAGTCCATGTGTAGTTTTGCATGACTCAATTGGATTTAATTTAAATTTGTGAATGCAGTTAAAAGAAATTCCAACTTATAACACAATTCAGTAAGTTTCTGAGCCAGGAATAAAGCTTTTTAATATGACAGCCAAGCACCTGTAGAAAAATGAATACAGAGCTATGACTGGCCCTTTAGCCAGACTTTGCACCACATTAATTATGACTTATTTGGGAGGTTAGTTCTGCTAAAACATTAGCTGACACAAGCCAAAGACCTCCCTTGTATGGAGTTTCTGATTTATTCTTAGTTATGGTTTGACATTTTCTGGAGCAGACTTCTAAAACTTCAAAGTTATGTTTGTGATCAGAGTTTTTTCAAACAAGAAAATAAAAGTCATGATTGATACTTTCTTTTCCTACCTTGTGATTTAGTTCTTGTCTATGTTTTCTCTTGGCGATTTGTATTTGAATATTGCACTGCGAGAGTAACACGAGTAACACAGCAGCATGTAATTGATGTATTTTATTGTGAGATGGGGAGTCATAAAAAATGAACAAAAAATAAAAGAAACAACCAAAAACAATCACTATAAAAAAGGATGATGGTGTTAAAGGCAGGGGGCATATAAAAGTGGGCGTGGTCTTGACACTGACATATAAAGTAACAAATTGGCACAAATAAAAAGAACATACGTCAATATTATTTTGGCTTGGCAAAAAGGACAGTTTGTGTGGTTAAGGATAATCCTTCAATAAAACAGCACACACTCATGCTATTAGACATACTATTAGTTTTCAAAAGTTCAGTAGCTTCATATTAGAGAGGGGAAAGAAAACTAAACTAACATGAGAATGGATGCAGAGAGGTCACAGGTTCCAATTTTCAGGCTTGCAGGGTGCGAGTTTCTTCTTCTCCCAAGGAAAAACATCTTTTTGTTTGTTCGAAAAACATACTTCAGTACGCCGGAGTCTCATTTTCCAGGCTTGTAGTTATTTGCCTTTGAATGTTTTTTTTTCCCATACTAAAATATATTATCGTATTAATACAAACTACAGTATTGTACACTACATAGTGTAATAAATAACCATAAAGAAATATAAAAAATAAGACACATAAATATAAAAGTTCTCTAAACAGGACTAACAGACATACCCATCTCCGTGGGGGCTGGGATAATACTGCCATTGCTGAAAACATACAGTACACACACTGAAACAGAACATACGACAACAAAGGAGACAAAAATAATACTGACAGGTAAAAAGGTGATGAATTGAACTCCTGGGATTTATATTCGCCTTCATTTTGTTACCTGAAGAGACATCAGAGCGTGTCAAGGTGTGTCAAACAAGTGCACTGAATAAGCTTTGAAAGGCAGGACACAGTCAGAAACCAGACTTCCTCAGCGTCTGTTAGAAAACATGTGCATTGTAATTCATTTCGCTGCTCAGATTAGACACAAAAGAAGCTTTCCTAAAATCTATCATACATGAGGATGTGGTCGGCTGCTCTTTCAGGTGCGGTGTCGAGCCAAAGTCAACAGTATCCCGGCTAAATGGTTGATCTGGGCCCTGGCAAAACCTGATAGCTGCTGCTAAGCTTCAACAGCAATATTCAATGGCACTTTTGATATGCATGTTTCTCTTGTTTAGGTTTTTTTGCATATGGCTCGGAGTACGGGGAAGGTAGGGAGAGGGTCAGACAGTTCTCGCTCTGAATGGTTAAAGTAACAATTTGACATTTTGGGAAAATACACTTACTTTACTTTCTGGAGTAGAAGATGAGAGAAGGTGCAAAAATAAGTTATTAAAGAGGAGACTGGATCACAAAGGGGTCACTTTCTCTTTGAGGATCAAGAGGGAAACCTGTTGGAGTCTGTCCAACGGGTGACTTTTTTTCACAAAAACCCTCCTTTTTGAACCATAAGTCATGTATACTACCTTTTGAGCTTTAAATTCATCAGACACTTAATCTAACTGTTTAAAGAAAGCAGGGTACGATTTTATATTAAATAGTACCATCTTGTACAGAATAAGAGTGGCAAAGTCATTAGGCTTTATTTTTGACCATAATCAGCCCATAAAAGTTCCTCACAGAAGCTTTAAAGGTAAGAGGATGATCTAGTTAAGGATCACCAGTTTCAGTCTGGTATGCATGATTGCAACCTACTGGATCTGAATCGAAATATATTTAACCTTTGCTGGTTGTAACTTAACTTTCTAGTAGAGTAATGAAGCGATAATATTTTGCTCATTGTGCACCTACGATGCCAGGCATATGTTGGGTCGAAGCTGCAGCACAGCTGCCCACCACTAGTCTGCTCTGTAGCCAAGTATGTAGGTACAGCTGTAATGCTGTAATGATTCTCTGCTCTATCTGGTTAATCCATCACAAAAACACCTGACCGGATCAATGTGTGTCCTGCATGTGCATGGGGATGTGAACTAACGATGAGGGCTAAAACATGAAGGTGCTAGTTCTGCTAATGTTAGCCATGTTCACCACCCGAGCACAAGCATATATAGCCAGGTTACCTAAATGTGATAGTTTCCTTCGTTTTCTCAGACTTTTCTTACTTGTAATCCAGACAGCTATAGTTGGAATTGACATTTATTTTTTTTAAGTAAAAGACTAAAAAAATGTGTCATTGGGAACATCTCCACTAAAAAAAAAAAACTGCCAGCTTTATCAAACTACGTTCAGCTTGATTTGGCTGTTCCTAATATGCTGGTCCTTGTTTGGAGCTAAGCAAACAGGAGAGGTGTGAAAGTGGTATCTACCTACTCATCTAACTCCATCAAAACAAAGAAAAAAGCACATTTCCCAAAGTGTCAAACTTTTCCTATAGATCACTGTGTGGACAGAAACTTTGACAGTAATGTGTCCAAAAGAATCAAAATGGCTGAAAGGAACCATTCCCGCTCTCCTTTGTTTTCTTCTTAAGGCTCGCAGTCCAATCAACAAAAACAAAAAAAAAAAAATCTAAGTCATGCTAACGTCTGCTAGCGTGATGGCGTGGTACATCTAGTGCGGTAATACTGAAGGGTAGAAAACACAACTCAACTGTTGAATCCAAAGGTAAACCAAGCCACTTGTAGTGCACAGGATTTTCTTATTTTCCTTCCAACTTAATAAAATACTGACTTTTTTTGTTCATTGGCAATAAAAAGGTATAGAAATATCTCCCAACTGTACAGCTTTTAAAGGTTAAAATATGAGTGATAAAATTAGTAACACTGATAAAAAGAAATGACCCAAGGTGTTTTAGTAATAAAACATTATCTAAAACGTGTCGGCTCTAGCTTCCAAAGTCTGTATAATGCATCTCCTTCGTTTGTTAAAATTCATGTTTGTCTTCATTTTTTTACAAATGGATTTCTCTAACAGTGAGACATCGTTCTCCTGTGGAAAAGTCACTAGTATTTTTCAGGCACACCTGGATTTCTACACAGTAGTGAACTGAAACAAACAGTCAGAGTGACCAGACGTCGCCTCCTCTGCTCCTCCTCTGCTCGGGGAGAGGAGGAGTCTGATTGTGTCTCATGGAGGAGTCTGATTCCTCTCTTAGTCTCCTTCCTCCTGTGACGTCTGCTCCTGGTCTTCAGAAACCATCTCCTTGTTTGTTTCGCCTCCACTCTCCTCCGTCACCTCCTCCTCTGCTTTCTCTTCTTGCGTCACCCCTTCTTCTGTATCCATCACCTCCTCCTCTTCTTCACCCTCCCCTTTGATCTCCTCCTCTTCCTGAATACTGCCGAGCACCTCCTCCTGCCTTGTGTCGGCCTCCTCTCTCACTTCCATCTCCTCCTCTGCTCCTCCTTCCACAAATACTCTCTCTATCTCCTCCTCATTCCTTGCTACCTCTTCCTCATCCCCTCCTTCCTCCTCTATCTGCACCACCTGGATGTCATTCATGTCCACTGCGCCCTCCTCCTCCTCCTCTTCCTCGCTCTCCTCATCCTCTCTGGTGCTGCTCCCTCGATCGTCTAAGTCCAGCTGGGAGGAGCCGAGGAGCTGCTGCAACCGATTCAGAGCCTCCAGCTCGGCCTGAGCCTCCCCGTCATCCTCTGGGCTCCCTGGGCCTCCTCCTTGGCTCTGCGTCTCCTTCTTGCAGTAAGAGTAGCGGTGGTTCATGTGCTGCGAGTAGGAGCCTGAGTGGGAGAAGCGCTTGCCGCACTTGTCGCACTGGTACGGTTTCTCCCCCGAGTGGAGGCGCATGTGTTCGATCAGGTGGTGTTTGTGTTTGAAGGCCTTGGTGCAGATGCCGCACTCGTGTGGTCGCTTCCCTGCAGAGGGAGGAAAAATAAATAAACATCAACATTTCTGTTCGAGAAAAATGAAATAATGTTGAGTGAAAAAAATGCAGACAGAGCAAACAAAACAATAAACACTGCAAAGTGATGCAGATAAAAACAGTCAGTGTACTCCGCTATCACTTCCATATGTAGGATCGTTCAACAGCTTTGATAATCTGTGCCATATGAGTATAAGGAGTAAAACCTTTTACTGTTAGTGCAGCTCTGTGAATATTTTTGTAAAAGTTCAAAGAGAGCTGCTAACTCTTAATCATATTTTTATAAACACTTATAACTCAGGAACAATAAAAGTCCTGCTGGAAACTTTTACTGTGAAATGACACCACTGTAAAGGACACCCCAGACCATGTGAAACAACATCAAAAAGAATTACTGAAGACACAGGGCTATATGCTCAGCAAACACAGTAGTTCTGCACCAGTTTTAAGACCTGGAACAAGTTCTGTTGAAAAGCTGGGTTTTTAAAAAGACTGTGAGGAGTTTTTAAACTGACAAACTGAAGGCGTGTAAGTCCTTGGACAACTATATTTGTGTTTGGCAATCATACGAAAGAATGACAAATACATAGTTTCCTGGTTTGTTTTGCTAACAAAGCTAACAGTAGCTCATGTGATAAAACAGTTGATGTTACAGAGAAATCCAGTACTCCTCCTCTGGAAGCCTCATCAATGTCTGATTAACTGGTAATGATAACCCTCATCTGGTGTTTTGGATGAGTGCCTCCATTCAGTCCTTTAGTCTGGTTGCATTTAACTGAAGTTGTGTTTCTGTGGACAAGCAGTGGTGGCTGGTAAATGGTAGAATATTGGTTTCGAGGCAATTAGTTTCTCTATTCTGGTACCAACAACACCTAAAGATGACATTTCAAGACTCCTATGTCACCTTAACCCTGCTACAGGAATATGTGTTTGCCTCCAGTTTTTTTTGTCTCTTGCCAGTACTGTGAAGTCAGGGTGATGCCAACCAAAAAAGGGTCTATACCGACCTGTCTTTATAGCATGTAATGTAAAACATTATAAACAGCAAGAGGACTGATCATTTCTTCATACTAAATTGCAGAGGTTATTTTTGAAGTTGGAAAAAAGTGAAAAAGCTGAGTCAAACTTCTGCACTCAAAGTGGGCAGGCAGAGTGTCGCTACTTCTCTTGATTTTTAGTATATTTTTGAGATTTTATGCTTTTCTTAAGAGGGATAGGAGAGTGACTACAGCAGGAAACTGAGAGGGAAAGTGGGGATTTATTGTATATTGGCATCAATCCCAGGTAGCCCACTTTGAGGACTATAGCCTCTGTACAGGCCAAAGTTCTACAATGAACCTCCCTTGGCATAGCAGCACTTTTTGGGCACTTCTTACACTTCTCTTGGCATAATGGCACCCATGACACACTACACTATGCCTCTGTCCAGTTGGAAGTGTTACAAGACCCTCCCCCCACTTGCCTCTTTTTACCAGAGAGTAACATCAAAGTGTGTGACAGTGTTGGATTAATGAGGAAAATATTCATTAAAAGAATATTGGTTTGTTTTTAGTGCGAGCACTAAACTTAGACATGTCCCTCATTTGAAAAGTTGAGATAACACCTCTCCAAAGATTTTGCTTGGATATTATAAAACAGGATTCAGAAATTAATTTTAATGCAGGCCATTTGGTAAATACCATCAAACAAACCATATCCTTGGAGAGGAGATAACCCATTTCAAACAACTAAGTCAAAAGAGTGAGTGGAATAGCAGCCAATGAGACTATTCCCTGATAGACTGTTCAGAAAGTTTTTCAAATCCCTACATTTATTGATCAAAAACAGTGTGTCCTAGTTTTATTTGCCTTTTTGGTTGTTTCATAGTTTTTTTTATTTTATTTTCTGCTTACTGCCCTTACAATGTGAAAAATGTTCATACCAAAACAAAACTCTACAGTGCAATCAGTGAATCCCCTCTCAGTAGTGTGTAAAAGGTTGAAGTTGAGGTTTGTAACAGCATCTATCATCAATGTATCCAAGGAGAGCATGTCAAAACATTACAACAAAATCACAACAAACGCTCTCTAAAACCTTCAAGGAAACTTTATCCAGGCTGGGAACAGCTAGTTTCACCTAGCATGAGGTCATTTGGAGCTGAAAACTGTGTTTGCAAGCCAGGTATCGGAGTAATAAAGAAAAAAAGTAAAACGCCTCTGAGAGCCTTGACCTGCACTTGGCCACAGAATCATCATCTCAGAACGATCCAAATCACTACCAGAGCTCGCCTCTTGCAACATTTGGTGCTTCACATGAGAAGCTGGCAGTGCAGAGGTGGGGAGTTGGCGGAAAGAACTTCTCAGACCTCTTCTGTGCATGTTGAGTAATACCTGCAGGAATGGAGGTGTCCACCCTTCTTTACGCTCAAGCTCAAAATCCCCTTTTCGCTCACACACTGACTCATCTTTCCCAGGAGCCAAGAGTACGTGATGGTGAGACAAGTTCCGGTTATGTGTTTTTCTTTTGGTCATATTTTTATGTAGGCCTGAGAAACACATGGAGGTTTGCATTTACCTGTGTGTTCATATTTGTGTCTCAGCAGTGAGCTGCTTTTCTGGAAGATCTTGTCGCAGAGGTCACAGGCGTACATGCCGCTCTCTGTCTTCTTCATCTTCTTCCTCTGAGGGCCTGAGTCTGAGTCGTTCTGCTCCTCCATGTTGGACATGCTCTCTAGGCCTAAGTCTGACCTCTCCTCCTGGAGAAAATGACAAATCAGACATGTATGAGTGGACATTTAAAATGAAGTTTATCTGTTTTTACACCAGAAAGAGTGGAAAAAGAGATGAGTATCTTTAACCAGGCCTGACAGATACATCCACTGACCAATATCACAATATTTTTTTACCTTTTCTTTCTTATTTTTTAAACAACATTTAAACACATAGAATAATGCTGGGGCTGGTTTAGACATTGTGCGTCATTTATTTGAACCAGCAGAGTGTACTTTGACTCCATAGTTTAGAAATTTCTGTATCAATGTTGTCAGATTTTTCAAGACATTGTTCCTTTTCAATACCACATCCTCTAAAATGATGCCATGTCTGACAGTTTCACATTTGACATTGAAAAGCACCAAAGCTCGTGGAACAAACGAAAGAGAAAGTACAAAATACACAGCCCCTCTGGGTTATGAATGATAATTCACAGGAAACACTCCGTTTTGGTTACATATCAGTTTTTAGGAAAATTGCATTAGCGTTGCCCTTTATTACTGTTAAAAGGACATCGTATGTTGGTCTGTATTCAGTACGCAGGAACACTGCACACGCTTCAGATCAAAAATAAAAAAGTTGTCCATTTTTGAGCACAGGAGTTCACTTTTTTGTTGCCTTTGCGTCAACACTGGTATTAATATTTTTCTTTTTTTATGATATGCTAGGGTGACCATATGTTCTCTTTTACCTATACATGTCCTTCTCTTTGGGCCTTGTCCAGGAAGTTTATAAGATCCTTCAAATGTCAGGGGTTTTGTACGGAAGTTCTGAGTTTGTGTCACGTGGACTAACTGAGTGAGAGGCGCGTAAAAAACACTCGACCCCACCTGAAAAACACTCAACATTTACTAGGTGCGACTCCAGGACTCTGCCCCGCGTAGTAGTGTCCTCTTTTTGGGGATTCAGAATATGGTCACCCTATGATATGCACTTAAGTTCAAATTCTGTTCATGCAGCAACTTATCTCCACACAGCACGAGCAGGCACTGACCTAAAGATTAGGACAGAGATCTCTAAAATCTCCATATCTGTGTGAAGAACCCCAGACCAGTCTGGAGCCTCCTTAGAGCTCTCTCTGGAGACGGTCGTGAAATTGCACTTAACCAATATTTCCTTTGCTATGAAACATATTATGAGCACACCTACAGATTTCCCCTCTCCCAGGACTGCTAAAAGTCCTCAGTGATGCAGTCAAAGGATGTGGGGCAATATTAAGGAGAAGAAATATAATACACAGTGCTCTTTTTTACAGGGCAGGTCTATGCCAATCCACTTAACAAGAAAGTATGATACAACAACAATAAATCAATGAGGCAGGCAGAGGTGTGCTGTTTAAACAGATTCCTGCAGATCAATAGAAGCTCTGCAGTTAAGTGCAGCCTCATGTCCTCCTGGTGACAGCCCAGGAAGATCACTCACACACACCCAGAGATCTACATCCATCACTACAGGCCCATTAGGTGTCTGCACAATGAAGAACTATTAAGGGCTATCATTTTTACAAAGCGCTGAATTCTGACGTTTCTATATAAGACTTATTGATTAGATCTGAGATGCTTTCAGACTATCTATCATGTTCTGATGCTTCTGAACAATAAGAAGTAATGATCCAGACTGAGGGCTTTGACTGATTGCTCCCTAAAGAGAAAAAAAAAACTTCATTCTGATCCACTTGTTTCTCAAAATGACAACCAGATCAGACACTCAATAACTACTTATAAAAGAGCAAAATCAGTTTGCTATTAAATGAAACTTGAGAAACACTTCAATGCTGACAAACCTGATGAAGTAGTAGTTCCTTGGGAACTACTCTGTCATTCAAAAACAGTAGTTTAGTTTATTGTAATGGACCGCTCTGTGGTAGTGATTGATTCTTTCCATCACTATAAGTTTAAATACATATCCTGTATACTATATATATTATTATCTAATAAGTTCAAAAAGTTGATAAATGGTAAACACTCATTTTGCTTTAACAAGTAATATAATGCATTCATTCCTTTACATAATTCTTTTCTTTTCACAGATCTTACCTGTTGCCACAAAAAACCTTAGGGTGCATTGGCAGCATTTCTGTTTCCCTTCTTCTTCACATTAGTGGAAGAAAAACCTACATTTGTGATTGTGTGTGTACACAGCTAACAGCCTATAGTTTTCAGGAAAACACCCTTTGTATCTGTTTAAGTAAAGTTATCTGGCATTGATCTAGGGCTAGGCAATATGGCCTCAAATCAATATCACAATATATTGAGCAGTTCACCTCGATAACAATAAATGGACGATGACTCCCTCCCACATTGACTTTGTTTACTTCAGCCGCTGCTCCAGCCACTACAACTTTTGAACCGTCATCTATCTCCTCACCTGTCTTTCCCTCTTTCTTACAGACTGGATGGAGTCATGTCTCCGACATAGCACAGCGTCTTTAAGGGAAATGAGACCATAGCCTACCTACACACATCCAAAACCAACTTTTATTTTATTTATTTTTTTGACACCGAATATACTGACATGGGCAAAATGACATTGGTTATTGTTGTAAATTTCAGTATCAGTAGATTTTCGGTTTTATCGCCCAGCCCTACATCATTATTTACATGTACTCCTTTAACTTTCTGCATATAGTCTTGGAATGTCCTTGAAACTTTTAAGACTGAGAATCCTAGCTGATGAATTCGAGGACACTCATGGCTGCTCACCTTGATTCCGTTGAGGTGGATGGTCTCCTGGGTCTCGGTCCCTGCTGGGCTGCTTGCTGTAGTGGTATAGGTATAAGCCAGCTGAGGGATCAGGATAGTCTGTTTGTTGTTAGTGGATAGTGCCCTGAGGCATTGCATTGTGGTCACAATGTCGAGGGGTTTGGCACTTGGCTGGCTGGCGTACAGTGCGATGGGGCTGCCGCCCATGGCTGAGAGTGGCGATGCGTCTTTCTTTGTGCAAGTTAAGTTCAGGGGTTCATCCACACTGGTAGAGCCTGAGGGAGGAGAGGGGTAAACTCGGGACTTAGTCACCACCCTCTCTGCCTCCTCTCTGGCGGGCTTTGGCAGCGACAGGTCTAGGGGTCCCTCAGTGCTGGGGGACGGCTGGATCGGGACAGGACCTCCAGCTGTCAGGTTTAGTGGTGAGGGGGAGGCTGGCGAGCTGTGGGTGCCGTTAACTTCCGCTGGGGTGGCCTCTGTGGGGCTGTCTTGGTTGACAGAGGGGCTCATGGCCATTTCCTTGCCTGGGACCAGAGACACCACGCTGCCAGCTTCACAGGTATCCTCCTCCTCTGAGGGGGGTGTTGGTGCACCCAGTGATATCTGCCCCTCCTGCATTTTATCAAACCACTTCTTAACCACATGGACTGGTAGGCTGACTGAGTCAGAGATCTTGGCCAGCTCATCCTTGGTGGGCTCTGCGTTTAAGGCAAAGTAGGCCTTGAGCAGGGACAACAGGTTCTTAGGCTGGTTGCAAAGTCCTCCCTCTGACAACAGGGCGGCAACAGCAGACTCAGACTTATCCAGGCCAGATCCATTCAGCCTGAGACCATCCTTTTTGCAGTGCTTGAGGGCGTGGAGAGCTTCCAGCCCCCCAGGACAGTTATCACACAGGAGACATGTTTTAGTGGTCTTTTCCTCTTTTTCTTTAGTCTCATGGGGCCTGGAGCCTCTGGTGGTGAGATCTTCAGGAAGTTTCTGGGACTTGAAGGTGTCTGTGGTGCTCTGGGCCAGTGAAATGGGCTCAGGCTCCTGCTTCAGGTTCTGAGCTGTGACCTGACCCTGGTTGGGGTCCAGACTGTAGTTAATGATGATTTTTGCATTTCCATCCTGACCCACAATGGGCAGACTGATGGCTGAGATGAGCTGCTGCTGTGGGGGATGGAGAGTTCCAGTGGTTAACCCCGAGTTCACCTGCCCCTGTCCTTTGGCGTTGCTTTCTAGCACTTGGCGGATGACGTTACCATCCACCGCCACTTTCAGAGCATTCTGCAGGTCTGCCAGGTTGATGCTGATAGGCGACACCAGCCCCACAGTGGGCAGGACCACGGCCTGTACTGTGCCCTGAAGAGGAGCAGCAGCACCTCCGTTGAAGATCCCTCCATTCATGGTGGTCACAGCAGGAGATGAGATCAGCGTTGGCTTGTACTCGTAGTCCACAGGTTCGGTCTTGATCTGGTTGAGGGGGAGCTGCTCCTGCAGGGGCTTGCTGTGCTCCAGCTTCTCCCTAATCTGAGTGCGGAGGACTGAAGGGGGCGTGGGCAGCGCCGGTGATGGACCCTGGTTTTGGGCTTTGGTGTTCCCCGAGCGCGGTCTGCCGTTCACTGAGATGACGCTGATGCACTTCTTACTGCTGATGTGGGAGCTGTATGAGCCTGAGTGGGAGAAGCGCTTCTTGCAGTTGGAGCACTCGTAGGGTTTCTCTCCTGAATAAAACCAGAATATGTTTGACAGAGAGAGATAGAGGTAGAGGGGGGAGACACAGATTTCCATTAGTGAATGAAGCTAAATGAACAAGCTCGGCTATGAGCAGGAAAAAGCTTTAATGCATGTCAATGATGCTTAACAATGATGTAATGGCACCATTGGGAAATGGCCTTCTCTAATTGCTGTCCCATAATGCCAAAAGAAACACAATTATGGCACATTAAGGAAGAGCACACAAAGCACTGCTACACAATGAAGGATGTCTCAACACAAAGAGTTGGCTTAAACTGAAATAAAATATAAATATTCAATGGACACTGAGACACTGGTGGCAACAGGGATTATACAGTAGCATACACACACACTCATGCACACATATACGCAGGATGCTACCATGGTGACAGGGGTTGTCCACTCACCGCTGTGGATGCGTAGGTGCTCCTTCAGGTGGTGCTTGTATTTAAATGCTTTGCCACATTCAGTGCACTTGAATTTACGATTGCCTCCCGACTGTGTGATGTGTCTCTGTCAGATGAAGAGAGAGAAAGGGGGAGAGAGGGAGAGAGAGAGAGAGAGAGAGAGAGAGAGAGAGAGAGAGAGAGAGAGAGAGAGAGAGAGAGAGAGACGTCCAGTGAGATACACAATAAAAACACAACCTTTGAACTCCTGCTAATTCATGTCACTGTGTCATTAATCAATCAGGGGCTAAAGCTCATGTTTATTTATCGTGTTTGGAGCTACTAAAGGAACAAGACGTGAGTGTCTGTGTAGGTTTGCATAATTGGAAAATCACTTTCTTAGAGCTTCATTCCAACATCAGTCCAGGTATTTAACTTAAACTGATCACAGGTGACGGAGAAGTGAAGAAAAGAGAGCACAGATCGTGTAGACTGTTACATGTAAATATTACAATATTCATCTTAAAGAGAAGCAGGGAATACTGATATTCGAAATACTGAGTATAAATAATACTGTCTATTAATAAGAGTAAGAATAACTTTAAATTATTTATTGTTTCTTTTTTATTTTAAAGATAAGCATCATCGTATTTTATCTGACTTTTATGTCAGCTTTTTAAATTAATTTTTTTTGCTTCTGATATTGTTTGATTTACTCTGCAAAACTTTTATAGTTGTTTTCTTTTTCTGTTTTTTTTTGTGGCAAAAAACTTTGAACTGCATTATTTGTTTTAAGTTTGCTTAAAAAATACAATTTCATTAAATATTAATTAAAGCAAAGAGAGCTACATTTTAACAGAAACGTGCATAAATTTAGTCTTTTACCTCCTTAAACCTGTTTTAAGTCAATCAATCTTACACAATGTTTGTGCCTATTTTATCCCCTTTATTTAAGTTGATTAAAATTAGCTACAATATTATATTATATATTAACAGTTTTTGTGTTGGTGTAACAGAGATTTAAAGTTTATATATATACTCAATTTAATGTACATATCGAATGATTAAACTGCTGGTGTTGATACATATATAAAAATTGTACAAATACTTAAAACTATATATATATAAATATAATCCTATACACATGTATACATGAGCACAGGTTGATAAGTGTCAATATTTAATGAGTGAGTATACATTGTAGGTTGAGGGGCAGCTGATTTGAATACAGGTCATTATTTAACAAGCATCACATTAGGTATAAAAGTATAGAATACTTATATATAATTTTTTTCAGGTATGAACAGCATAAAAACATTCTGAGCGTTAACATGTGTGATTTAGGTAGGGTAGCGGTCTCAAGGAGTCTTCAGGGGTTATAAGAGTATTTAAAACAGTATCATACTCTCAGGAAAAAACTCTAAAACCATCTACCAGAGTCTGAGTCTGAGTCAGAGTCTGAATCTCACATAAGAAAGTGGGCTCAAGATTTCACTGTTACTTTATCTTAGAACACGAAGAACATTCTTTATCCACTATCAGAGCAGAATATAATTCACTTTAGAGTAGGGCTGCACAACTACATGAATATTAGTCCCAGTCATGATTCAGCTTTCCCACAGATTAAGAAAACAAGGTTGACAGCTGTTATTACATCAAGCACTCCCAAACACAGCTTTCAACCAAACCGCTAACTGCTCACTTGATTGCAGAGCGACCCTCTCTATTATTGATTCCAATTAAGAGCCTTGAGTAACAAGTCCTGATTCGCTTCTCCTGAACATTTTCAAAGCCAATGATTTTGTTTTACACTAACATGAGAAGAAGAACGATGCCTGTCTGTGTCAACTCCACCCCTACATAACCGTCTAGGGCTGAGATGACACATCTGTTTTGATTTATTATCAACCTAGCGAACGACAAGAAGAGTAATTGCCTTTTACTGCTTCAAGCAGGGGTCAATAGCATTAAAGGAGGCCCCAGAAAACACTGGTGGCATCAGTGTGACATCTGCTCATAACCACTGTGAAGTTTTCCCAGCACAGCAGGAACATATTGAGTAAAAAGACAAAACAGACAGCTCTGCTACTGAACAATATAGACCCACTGGTTAGTGATGAGGAAACACTCCAATCATACACGTTATTGTTACAGATAATGACCACTCACGTAAAAAATAACACAGATTTGGGGAGTGTGAGTGCACACAGCTGCAGCACTGACTCAAACACGTATAACTGTTGATAAGGAGTTGAGCTGATTACTGGTTTGACTCAAGTCTGACTGTTTTGTTAGGTATTCAATAGTTAGTTTTTTTTTTTTTTTAGGTGTTTTTTTTGTAACAAGTGAATGTAAAAGCAATACATCAACTTACTGCTGACTTTTCCCCCCTACTCCATATGTTAGATAAAAACCCTAATAAAAGTATTATTGTTCTTATTTAAATGTGAAAGCTTTAACATCAACGGCCTGTTTTAAAGATATCTAATGTCACTTTTTAGGATTTTTAAATGTTTTCTTTGAGATTGTTTTATTATCTTGTTTGAGGCACTCTAATTTTCCTTGTTGCTGAAGTGTGCTGTATATATACTTGCTTCGCCTGAATCAGTGAAATAATTATGTCACAGTTTTGGCCTGAATAAGCATGGTTATCATTTTGGGCTTAGCTGCGCAGCCCTCGCTGAAGGTGGGCCTGGATGTGACCTGATCCTTACCTGATCTCGCGCGCTCTTGTGGACCGTCATATGCCTCTCCAGTTGAGCACGGTATGCAAAGCTGTAGGTGCACTCAGGGCAGTTGAAGCTCTCCTCCGTCCTCTCATGCCGGTACTTTATGTGCTCCTTCAGCGAGCTGTAACGCTTGTAGCCACGTGCGCAGTACGGACAGGTGAGCAGCTGAGAGAAGGAATCAGGAGTTCCTGTTGGGAGATAATGACATGGGTGAGAGTGAGAGTAAGAGGAGGAGGGAGAAGAAAGGGTTAAAAACCTCAGGGTCAATCGAGCTCTTTGATGTTACACAAGGCCAGCCTGAGTAACACTCCTCTGCTTTTTCACCGGGCTGTGAGAGATCCTCCCCCTCAGGTAAACAGCAGCCAGGTAACCAAATGGATGAGAACTGATTAGTGATTCAGAGTAACACCTTCCTGTCGTTTTTAAATAACAACCTTTACTGCCAGAGGAGGGCTGGGTTTTATTTTTGCTATTGTGCTCATTGCTAACACAAAGCGGAGCAATTACACTGGTCTGAAATCCCCTCATTTGATTCCCTATTGTGAGATAGGAACGTTTTAAAAACACCCACGCAGGTAGGGAAAAGTGAGCTCTGTAAACATCCACCTCCTGCTTGAATCCTTGCTGGTTAACAGAGGGTCTCGGCGGTCCGGCTCCCACACAGGTAAAGCATTACTTTGTTAACAGGTGATGTATTAAGTTCCCTGTGGTACAGGTGAGGGCCTGGGGTTGGGAATGCACACACATTATCGCACAGGTAGCTGTGAGTCAGAGCTCGAACAGACGTGACAAATTTACTCAGGTGTTGCTGTTTCTCTTCCTCCCCCCTCCTCCTCCTCCCTTCCTTTTTTCCCCTCTGCTGCCGCAGCAGGTAAAAGCCAAAAGCCCAGGGGCAATAAAGGCCCCAGTGTGCTGCACTTAACAAATAGCAGTGTGTGTAATGATGTCGGAGAGTGGCGTTAATGGGGTGGAGTTAACACCTGAGGTGAGATGGGGAGCAGGTAGAGCCGTCCCGGGGGGTCGGTAATTACTTTGTAGGAGCAGTAATAGTGTGAGAGCTCAGTGGCTGTGAGCTCTCAGGTGGAAATAGAGAGTGTGTGATTTAGGCACCCTGCTTGTGAAGATAATAATGACATTATATTCCTCTTTTTTTGTGTGTGTGAATATGTACCATCATACTGTTGTCCTGTAAGTCTGCAACAGATCACACCCTTAAACTTCTGCATTAACCCTGCACGGGTGTAACATTGGTATCCCTGTGCATGACTTCATGTTGCAATACAACGTTTTGTGAGCGATTACAAACAGCAGGAGCTTCAAAGTCACACACACTCAGACATGTAAACACACCCAGCCTCGCCTGCCCTCGCCGGCTCATAGTGATCCCATTTCACCTCTGTGAAATCTGGTCCCCCCTTTCAAACCTCACTGAACTCCAACCATTTAGTGCTTAAAACTGGCGGTATCAAAAAGGGCCATTGAAACAGACGCTAAACGCAGAAACTTTCAACAATATTTCCAAAAATCCATTAACGTTTTTGTTCTGCAAAATAATAAAATAAAAAATTGCAGCACTTTTTTTTTTTTATATGCTCACACACTGTTATCAAAGCTGTTAAATACTTTTACAGCACTTACACGAAAATATTGACTTTTATGTTTTATCTTATCATAAAAAGGTCGATAAATTCAACAACAGATTGCAACTTCAGCTTACCAAGAAGCTTTTTCAGGTAAACCATGAGCCCTGATGTTGTTCCTCTTATCAAACAGAGGAAGGACTGGGTTGAAAAAGCTACATGACACATTTTTTTTCTGTTGTTACTGTATTTTCCAAGTAAACGGTTTTGTTCAGCAAAAACAAGGGTCCAAAAATTTTTATATTCTTACAAATTGCTGCAGTCCTGGTTGTGTCAGTACATTTACATGCACAGTCAAGCTGAGCTACAGTCTGTCCAAACATACAAACATAAGGTGAGCTTGGACGCTGGATCTGGTTTGATTTGTCTGAAACATACATATTGTAATTAATGCCTGCTTTATTTTACACACTACAGTTTTTTGCTGCTACTCTCCCTGCCTTGGCTTTTCATGTGTATCTGTGAAAGAGATGGGAGGTGTGCTCCTCTCACCTCTGGCTATAGTATTCCTCAAACACATGGGGACTGGCAGAGAGCTCTCATAGCCATACCACCAAATACAACATAAATCCTTTTATTTGACTCAAGAGGCTCTGACTGAAATGTTGTTTTTGTGTAACATAGATGGGCTGCAGGTGCTGTGCATTATCTATTATGTACCGTTTTCATCATGGATGCTGGCGTCAGGGGTGTCCTGGCGTTGAGGCTCATCCTCTGGGGCTTCTGGGTAAATGACGGCTGTGTCTCCTTGCTGGAGCATCTCCTCCACCAGGGCGTCCGTGCTCACATCATCCTCGGGATCTGACACACAATCCTCCTTCACTGTAAGGGGACAAACACAGTCTCATTAGTCAAAAATGTCCCATCGATTACCTGCTGACATATTTTCTATTGATGCAGACTGTACATATGAAACCAGTCTCTGTGCATGAAATCTGATAATCCAATAACGTCAGAGATATGTGTGTATATATATATATATATATATATATGTGTATATACAGTATATTACAGGCCTTGATGGTGATATGTTCGCTGTTATGAAGTCAGAAGGAAAAAAACAACATCCTGAATGCTGCTGCTCACAAAAGGATGAGGAAACTAATGAGCATCAAAAGCCACGGGCTACTGAATGAGCATCAAGATCTTTATTTACAGTGTTAGCTAAGGTACTTGTTAAGACTAGAACTGATAATTAGGTGATGTACCATGTCCTGATGTATTGCAGCGGATTGATACCACACACACACACTCTGCTCTGCTCTCTGGAGGGGCTTGGCCTTCAGACTGTGCTTAATATCCCAGCAAATCAGAGCCTGCATGCGGGAGCCGAGCGCACTCTTCCTCTTCATCACATGAGCCGGCTAGTCGGCTAACGAGCGCTAATTACCGTGCTGAGGATTATAGGAAGTGTAACCTGAGGATGGAGTTTAGGATGCACTAAAGCTTCCTTCCCTCTTTCCGTCCCTGCTCGCTCAGAGCTTCCTGAAGTGGATACCGGAACCAAAGATAGTGTGTCTGCGATTTAACCGAGCTGTTTTCCTCTGTGGAGATGTTAGTGCGCCTGTGTGAATCATCACAGAGAATAATTACAAGGCTCAAAGTAAAGTTAGGCTACTGTGGAAAATGCGGTGGTGTTTACTGGGCAGATGTTCCTCAGATTGATTTAAACTCCCGCCTGCTTAGTGGAGATTTGCGGATTGTGTTTTGTGGATTGTGTGTGTGCGTGAGTGTGTTGAGAGACGGGACCAGCTGTGCTCTCCTCAGAGAGGGGAACAGGTGTAACACTTCATGACTCACCGATGTACACTGAATACCAGTACTCTTACACACAGGCCGGTTCGGGCTTCCTCTGGTGCACCCTAACAAAGTTGTGAAACAGTATGAGCAGTCATTTGTTGCTATGGCTATCACTGACGTTTTTTTTTAATTCCTAAAAACCTCCCCCACTTTCTCAGAGGGAGAAAGTGACGGCAGTGTGATGGAGAACATGTGTGTGAAGCAGAAGCCAGCAGCAGGTGATGAGAAAGTTAAATTAGAGAGTTCCCATCATGCAGTGGATGGTCAGGATCACATCAGGGACTTCTATACACATTTATTATAGTTATAAACTTTTAGGTTTTGTTAATTTTGGCTTTTTAATTTTGATTTTAGTTGTTTTTATTTTGTTTTAAGGCTGGATTTTGAGTTAATTTATTTTCTGAAAAAAAAAAAGTTTATTTTATTTTTTATTTATGTATTTATTTTATTTTACAATGCAGGCATTGTTGCATCTAATTAAAGAGAAACCGATGCCATGTATACATGACTTTTAGCTATGGCTAATTTGAGGTCCTTGCCCCTGTCAGAGGAAAAACACCCCAAAACATTTAACATTGTGTAAAAAAAAAATCCCCTTTTTGGCTGTTTGCCTTGTCGTACTGATGTTCAAATTAATCGTATGGCTGATACAACAACACAGATGCAATAATAAATGCTATTTATTGGTGTGTGGGCTCATTTACTTCAACAGAGGATTTTTTTAAAAAAGGAATCAGAATGACAGTGTCTTTGATAGTATGTTAGTTAAAACAAGTTAATATCTGAAGAGCAGCGGCTGCTAAAAGTCATTAAAAGTCATCAGGTGAGCAAAGCGTTTCCTTATCTCTAGTCTGGTCAGTCAGTCAAAGTTTAATTTGCTATCCTAAAAAGAACTAACACCAAGCAGCTTCCCATGTTTGCAACTTCTACATGAATCTAATTTAAAAGCCAACTGTGTCTTTCATTTGATTGATAAATATGAGAAATTTGGAAGAACAAATCAGTGTCTTTCCTCACTTGTCACGCCGTTAAAATTATCGCCACATTCTGTCACAGTCTGTTGGCTGTTTACAAAGCATCACAAACATGTTGCATGTGATTAAGTGCTGATCTGACACGTCTATTTCCCGTCTCCTGCTCAGAGACTGCATCCACGCACTCCAACACACCTTTAGGCCACTAAATGTTGAGCATGTGTGTGAAGTGGAGTCCCAGTTGGAGGGCTCTGTAGTGCAAAAGTATGACAAGCTGTTGTTTTCTCTCCTCATGTGTGTGTGTGGATGTGTGTCTGTCTGTCTCTCTCAGCTCTTTGTTAAGTACAGAGGCCAGAAGGGTTCTCTCTCTCCCCCTCTCTCTCTCCCCCCTCTCTCCCTCTTTTAGAGGCGGTCCAGGTTATCAGGCTGCTCCCCTGACATGAAACATCACACAGACCATTTATGTGCTGACGCAGGCATGTGAATGCACCACTGCACAAGAGGAAAATCGGTTCAAAGCCCCCACAATGAAGGCCCCGAGGGTCTGCGCAGGACATTCTGTAGCACTTTGGGTCTAAAAACACAGTTTTAATCTTAACTTGTCTGACGGTGTTACCCAACTGGAGTGAATCTTTGAAGGAAAATCATCAGACCACCCACTCTCTCTCTTCTTCCCTTTCTCTCATTCCTTTCTTATCCTTTCCAAATCCCTGCCATATTATTATCACTATATCCCATGTTGCATTTCCTGTCCTGGCTGACCTTCGCCCCCCTCTTCTTCCTGTAGTCGTGCATCAGGACCCGTTTGCAGATCCCATCTTGGACTGGAGACACATATCAGCGACAAGGGTTTGCACAAACAGCTCTGATATTCCCCAATCCTTCCTAAAGATGTTTCACCTTATCTCCCATCAACAGGAGGTGAGTCGATAAAACATGTGAGGTATTTCCAAATCTAGGAAGGGTTGCTTATCCTTCACTATCAACAGTTTGTTCTGTGTGTCTCTGCAGGACAATCACCCCAGCTCCCTGGGGATTCCTTCTTTCCTGTGCAGGAGGGAGGCTCAGCCTCAGCCTCACATCATGACATATGACGGCATGCAGGAATGTAGGTGTTCCTGCTGCACCAATGATCCAAATGGATTTGAGAGCAATTCTGAGGAACACTGAATATCATCAGTGCATGTAAGGCCAGCAGTGAGGACTAAGTGTCATCGTGTGGGAGAGGTTGGAATACTGCAGCACGACACAAGTGCCATTAAACACACTCAACTAACACCCAGCCCATCTTCTAGGCTGTATTTCCATGCAGTTAAACCCAGCCTTTTCACTCTCATTAAGTGCAGCCTCACCATATCAAAGCTCTCCAGCCCAACCCTGCCTTTTCTGTGAGATGTAATCAAGCTTTACAACTCATCAAATATAAAGGAGACGCCCTCTCAGGTCAACACTCACTCTACCTTTTCCTCCCTCAGAGTCGAGGAGTTCAGCCTGCAACACGGGCTTGTTCTACCACTACATAATCATTTAGGAGTGAATGAGCAATGACAGCAAGCAGGGGGCCCATGATGCCGTATAATCAAGAGGAATGATTCACAACAAGAGGAGCAGTGAGAGGGAAGAGGAGCGTAAAAAAGAGAAAGGAGGGGAGAAAGAGAGAGGAGAGATGGCAAAGAGCTAAAAAACCACCTTCCACTTTTGGAGCACAGCAGTCCCACGAGAAGGGGTGTCAAGGTTTTAATTTGAAGCAAACTGGGCTGCGCTGAGGAGAAGATTAGTGGGTGGTGGTCACTTTTCAAGGCTGCGCCAGAGACTTTTGTGTTCTCAGGAGCGAAACCAACAGAGAGAGGGATGAGAGACGAGAGAGGAGTGTTTGTTTAAAGGACTGTGGCTTTCTCCGTGTTTCATCAGTGCGATGCAGAGTGACAGCAGAGTGTGTGTGATGTATGAGATGAGGGATGGAGACAGTGAGAAAGCAAGAAACAGAGAGCTGTGTAGGTGTATATGTATGTGTGTGTGCGCACATGACTGAGAGCAAAAGAAAATATGCCTGATCAGGCATAACCGTGGAGCGCAGCCAGGGCGCTGAGCTGTTTCAGTGTAACTCATGCTTTGAAGTGTTTAATGTTCATGAGCTGCAGCCAAAACCAATGGCATTATTCGTCCTCCAACTTTACTTTATACTTTGAGGTACAGCTGGAGAGCAGTGATGAAAATGACGGCGTGGTTTGGGGAATAGGTGGCTACAGCGTGCACAGGTCTGAGGTCTGAGTGCGTGTGCAACCGAAACCTCGCAACTGAAACTAACTGAGGTCAACTCATCGGAGAGGAATTTCCAAAAAGCCCTCCCTAAACTGTAAGCGATAGGTTGCGGGACATTTTTTGCATGTTCTAATTTGACCTCTTGCTAAATCGGAGCCCCCCTCAGCCTCACACATCTCAAAGTTGTGAAAGATCCAGCCAAGACCTGCAAGAGAAAACACCCTAAATATTCTTGTGGCTGAGTATCTCTCTACATAAGGGCCTGTAACAGCGTTTTAGTACATAGTGTACTTGGCACAGACCTGAAACTAGCACTTCTACAAAAGCACACACGTATACACACACAAATGTATACACATGCAGTGTGAGGTTAAAAGAGCAGCAAAGAGGCCTTGAGTCCAGGTTGAAACACCGACATCCTTCAGCACCTGCAATTGTTGTTTTCGATGGAGAGCGAGGGGGGTGATGTCAGCCTTTCCTGTGGCGGTGGGCTGCCTCTGATGTCACTTCCACACAGTTTGAGGTAAAAAGGAGTTCACAGAGGCCCCTGAAATGCCCACCAGTGCCATAAAAGCGCTCTGTAGCTCTTTGGTTGTGGGTCTATTTTTTGTGTTCGAAGGTCTCTCCCTCTGTTGGCATTGTCTTTGCTTCATATCGCTCTTCCTGCCTTAGTCAGAGACCCACCACGTGTAGTACCTGTTTCCTTACTCTCTGTGTTTCACAATGAGACAAAAGCTTGGTACTTAACCGTGCACAGATGTCACTGAGACATTTCTTAACTTAGCCTAAATCACGTCAGCTGGGTCAAAATGAAACAGCAACAGTAAGACGCCGCAAGAAAGATTTGCATTTATGTGCTGCAGGCGTTTGTAAGTAATGCTCTTATCCTACGCAGACAGAAAGACAATAAAAGATACTTTGCTGAAGATGCTGGGACTGACAAAGAAATGAGACACTTGCTATGAAATTTACATCTTCAGAACTTTTGATACTTAATATAAAATTATACAAAAAAAATTCCAGTGCAATTTGAATGATCTGGTAGCATCAAAGCCTTTCTTTCTTTGCCTCGCCTCAATAAACTGGCACTTGTCTAAGAGAAAAATCTGGCAAGTAGTGAATCAAGTGCTGTTATCCCCACTGGCATAATTTTCACATTCTAGGAAAATAAGATTTAAGGCAGAAGTGGGGTAAAAATATCTGGGGTAGGCAACTTTGGATAAACCTGCAGCAGTAAACTAGATTATTTAAGTATCAAACCATGAATACTGAGTAGCTTCGGCTGTTTTTCCTGCTTTGGTGTGTGGGTGTGATTGAGGGTGAGGCGGGGGTGTTTCCAAGACGCTACCTAACTGCTGAAACCCTCTGAGGTGTCATGAACCTAACATGATGAAAAAACAGTGAGGGGAGGTGCCCACTAGATAACCTCAGTGATGAACTGGCTCTTGCTGGTTATCTGTCCACATCTATCTTCATGCTTGGCTGTTGGAAGACATTAGGGGCCATGTGGTAATTTACCGGCAGAGTGCTTACCACTCAGTAAGCTCACAGTAAGTTACAACTGGCTGTCTAGCTGTGTTCAGGGAGATTCTAAGGCAGAGGAGAGTACACATCTCCTGTTTCATATGCATATATGAAAAGGCAGAGCAGCGGCAAAGACACCCTGGGCACAAACCGGATCAAATACAAGCGGCACTGGTCGAATCCAACACAGCATTAAATGAAGGAGCTGGGGTGGAGGCAGGTTGCACAGTTTGCAGGAAGAGGAGACAGGCCTGTTGGTGTTGGAGAAGAAGGGCCTGTGTCCACAGATGGCATATTTTTGGCCAAATCTTATTTAATGAAGCTCCTCTCGTCAGTGCTTAGTGGTACTTCAAAGTTGTCACCCAGAACTGTCATTTTCCTAAGTAATGACTCAGTTTTGAAACACAGTTTAGGCTTCGAATTTGCAGTCATTCAATGGTAGTTTGCATAATAGAACACAGACAAATAACATAAATAAATAAAATAAAAATATGATTTGTATGAGGAAATAAGCAGAGGTTGTCTACCTGTAAGTTTTACCCTTTCAGAACAAGTATGCCTAGTTTCTCCTTTATCCAAACCTCTGTCACTATTCTTGACAAAGTTGTTATCATAAGTCCCACCCCTTCCTAATATTTATTGGTTCATGATGAAGTATTGAAACTGATTTAAACTAAAAGCATGTTAAGTGCAGCAACAAATTACAACATGAGTTCATTATTTTTGGGAAGACACTGAGAACTGCTTTAGTTTTGTGTGAGAAAATAGGCTCAAACTAAGTAAAATAAGCTGTTAGTGGACACAGGCCCTTACAGTGCACTAAGGAAAGAGCCTTTTGAACATTTTCTGATGCAAGTATTTAAAACAATGATATATAAATATGACTGTTTGAAGATACAGGATAGGATTCATTGTCAGAACATACTAGAAATATATTCTACTGAAGTATATAAATAAGGCGTCAGTGGACACAGGCCCTTGCAGTACACTGAGGAAAGAGATGTTGTCTAACATTTACCTCAAGTATTCAAAACAAGTGATTTATAAATAGGACTGAAGAGGGCAGGACAGGATCCTTTGTCAGTAAACTCTATTTTTGGATTTACAGGACCAGATCAGCAACGAATTAACAGGTACACAGGGGGCGCCAAAGTCCTCACATACCACCAATTCTTCAGGAGCTTTAAATTGCCTTCTGTACTGATTGTTTCCATATGGAAAATAGTCAGACATGACTCACAGCAGGGTGTAGAAATGTTGGTTCTAAATAAAGGATGAGGTGTTTTGTATGATTCAGTGTGAATGTATGTTATTTTCATTAATGTTCACCTCTATCCCAGCAGTGCTCCCTGGGGTGCTCCTCATCTGGCAGGGTGCTGTCGCAGTCAGCCCCGTCCGCCAGGCTGCCTTCCTCCTCCACGATGTGCAGCTTGTCCTCATCATCGGACTCTGAGCCGGCCTCCACCACATTGTTGTAGTTCGTCACTGCAGAGGGAGACAGAAGAGTCAGAGGTTAGAACGGCTCTGTCTCTTTTTTTTATTAGTCTTTAAAGGAGAGCGAACAGGTTACACACACTTCATATTTATACCCTTGGTAATACCAAGTGTTTTTCATGTATGTGCTCCTTAATTAAGAGCAGTGAATGTGAAAGGCCATGAGTCAAAGGGGTTAAATATGTGTACAATGTCATTTAAATGTCAAAACTATTAAAGAGGAGGGTCAAAGAAGAAGAGAGTAAAGAGCTGCTCGCACCAATTAAACAGACGACAGCGGTACTTTTATAGATTATAGTGAGCAGAAGTCTTCAGGGACAAGCTGGGAAAAATCATCCATTTATTATGTGAGATTGAAATTGTTTTCTCTCCTGTTATTATGATTAAAGAGCAGGTAAAAAGCTGTTTTTTTTCCAGACTATTTGTTTTACTCCAACTCAAATTCAAAGAGAAAAGTTTTTTTTTAATGTTTCTCTAAAGCCCACAATCAAAAGATTTTAAAAGTTTTAACAGATGTTGAAAATGAGAGAGAACTCACACATGATGACAGATAATGACAGATTGAATGGTTTTGTTATTGCATTGTGTGCTGCAAAGATGTGATCGACAGTCACCAACAATCAGTCTACACTCCCCAAACTGGAAACCTCACAAAATCTCTCCTGTTAAAGTGTGACTTTGAAATAAACAGTGGGAACAACATGGTAGTAGTTGTCAAGCTAAATGTTGCTGCTTGGTTACCTGGTTCATGCGCCAAATCAAAGTAGGAAGTAAGGAAAGTAGGAAAAACCAGAGGAGCAACTTATGATGATTCATGATATCAGCATCTAAAGCTCTTATATCTGCAAAACTTTCCAGGTTTCACACTGGAATTTTAACTGTTTTTAATTTGTGGGTGTGGCCAAATGCCCCATTGAGACTGAGACTTCCCCTCCAGGCACCAGTGTACAAGTAAGTGAAGGACTTCAAAACACTACTTCCTGTTTGATATTAATACTATGATATTGATACTGATACTAATACTTTGCTGCCGTGGCAACAGTGTTTGGCGTAGTCTTATGTGCTCTTCGAGGAAGATCTTAAGATCCACCAGTGTGCAGTCAAATGGACATGGTAACTTCTGAATAATTTCAGGGGGCACTATCGAACTGAATTTTCAGGATTTTTTCATGAGACCACCAAAATATGTAAATTGTATGCATGCCTGATGTGTGTGCAAAAGAAGGTGAGTATTCAGGCATGTTTCGGTATGCTTGGACCCTAAAAAATCAGGGAAAATCTGAGTCCATAGTGAAAGCAAAAAGGTGAACAACAGGCTGTGAGTTACAGAGAAACAGAGAAAAATCACACATGCAGTACCAGTGTGTGAGATCATTAGTGTGCAGGCTGGAGTGGTGTGTGTGTGTGTGCAGGCTGAAGTGTGTGTGTGTGTGTGGGAGTTGGTGTGACCTGGTCGGTGGTGTTATGGGCTAAAGGAGCCAGGAGACACAAAGACAGCCAGCCTACAGAGAGGGTTATTACAGGGAGTAAATTTTCCTGACTGACTGTCTGCTTCATGTGTGTGTGCGAGTGTTTGTGTGTGTTTCTGAGTCCTCTCTTCATTTCCACCCTGTTTCTCCATCTCTCAATTCCACCTGTGTAACTTCCACCCACTCTCTCCCCCCTCCTTCAACCCTCTGTTCCACTGAGAGAGCTACAGATCCTCTCGGAGGCCAAATCAATTCTCCTGTGAGAGCAGCGCAGTCAGCAGAGGGTCCGGGCTGCAGCGCTGAAAACTACCTCTCCAGCTACTTTATCCCACATCACACACACACACACACACACACACACACACACACACACACACACACACACACACACACACACACACACACACACACACACACCACCTGCATTCACTCTCTGAATATGCACTGCCAGTACAAAGCACCTGAGCTTTTCTTTCTCTTTTTCTTCCCTCACCCTCGCCCCACTCGCCCACCTCTTTCTGAAGTGGCTGCTCGGGAGGCGTTTCTGTGAGAATCATGATCCTCCGTTACAATCAATGAGAATTGTTTCTCTCTTTCTCTCTTCATCGCGCGGGTCATTACAACCGCTCGCTTTTCACACGTAAACTTGGTGGACGTGCAGCAGGGTTCAGGCTGAGGGGGAGGCAGGGGGGACGGAGGCGTGGGGGCGGAGGAGGAGGAGGAGGTTGAAGCACTGTTATTTGGTGAGTCGTTCGCAGGGTCAACACCGCTGTGCCGCAGCTGCACATCCTACCAGGGATCATCAGGAGATCTAATCCATTCTCAAACTCATTCCTCTCTTCACACTCATTCTCACTTCATAAAACCCTCTATTTTCTTTAACGTGACATGGGCGCTACATGTTGCTGTTTTCAGGAGTGGCAGACACCTTTAATATTCATAAAACAGACATTGATGATTTACAGATCATTGTTTAAGCTAACCATGTCATGGGCACTCTTGCTGTCCCCACACACCAAACCCAAGTCAAATTTGTTTGCGCGATTGAATTACATGTTAAGTCATACTACTCGGTGGCGTGAATGATGCGAATTGGGCAGGAGCTGAAAATGTCTCAACTTGAGTGGATAACTAATCAGCACGAAAGTTGCCAAGAGACGTATGAAAATGGACAGCTATTCACTGGTATCTACAATGGAGGACATACTGATCGTGTCGGTGTGTGGGTGTTCCGAATTATATGATACATCTTTCAATTACTGAAACCGTAAAAAAAAGGAGCTCATCTGGACGAAAGTGGGTAAGGAGGTCAGGTTACCTGGTAAATTGTAAAAAAACCTTTGTCTATCACTTGAATTTGCAGGGATTACCGTTGCCGCGCGAATGAAGCGAGTAAATACTATTCATTCACGCGTCTAGATTTTCGTGAATTAAGCGAGCAGATGATTTTATTCGCGCTTGGTGTGAGCGCCCTATTAGAGTAGAGGTCCATGATTTCCAAAAAGAACGTCATATTTTCAATGTAGTTTCCCTACTTCACTTCAGTCCAACAGTATTTTGGGGCTGTTTATATGTAGTGTTAATTTTTCTGTTCACACTCCTTTGTTTAAGGTAAATGGATTTGGACTCATGCAGTGATTTTCACTGCAGAGTCATATCAGTTTTTTTTTTTTTTTTTAATGAATTGCAGCCTGACAGTCTGAGAATCACATACATCCAATATCACCTATTGGCCTTGATGTGTGATGTTTGAATGACATTTTCAAGACCAAAACTTCCAGTTTCAGTAGTTTGATTATCTTTACTCTTGGCAATTAGACACAAACTTTAAATCAAAATCTGTCTTTTTTTTTTTTTTTACAGAATCCCAACTATTATAGAATTGTGGTTCTACTGTTCAACAGAGAACAGGTCATTTGCAGAGCTGGGAGCTACAAACCTGCTAATGAAGTGATTTTCTAGAGGACTGTGAGACTGTGTAAACCAGTGTGTCCTTGTTCCTCCTCTTTCTCTAACCCTGAATCTTTTTTCTGTCACAGCAACTCTGCCAGGTGATGTATTGTCCGTTCAGGGGGGCCCAAACAGGGTGCAACACTTCATCCTGAAACAGAGGGTGCTTTAGGATGAGTTTTAGAGGCTGTTTGGGGCCACAGCCACTCAGGTGTGGAGCTGAGGTCAGCGATTACAAAGGCAACAGTCTCTGCCAGCAGTGTCAAGAGAAAATGATCAAATATAAAGCTGTAGAGAGAAAAATCAATGCTCTGGTGTGCGCAGACGGGAGGTGGCAACCGTCAGCAGGACAATAAAAGTTGGAACTGCGAAGTGGAGCAAAGGTTGGAGAGAAAGAAAGAGAGTAAAGGAGCAGTGGTGGTGTTGGGTGGTGCGGGGGGAGGTGAACAAAGATTGGTCTCCCAGTGCCAAATGGTTGGCGGTGTTGAGACAAAACTGTGTGTTCCAACAGGAGATGTAACACCTAGCGTCAACAAAGGCTGTGGTCCCTTCTGGCTGACCGGCTGAGCGTTTGGACAGCTGGCCTCATTAGCGCTAGCATGCTAGCACACAACAGGAGGAAGACTCCTACGCAGCTGAGAGAAGGAGCACTGGTAGGTGGAGGAGGTGAAAAGCTTCACTTTTGAAAGTTTGCTCTCCTCGATAGGTTGGAGAGAGTCGAACACCTGAGAAAATAACAGCCTGTAAGCATGGCTGTGGTTTAAGGTTCATCTGTAACCCCCCTGGCCATAGATCACACCTTTAGTACCCCGTCCCACACTGAAACTCTCAGGGGATCTGGGTGATAGGACACAATCAATGCAAGCTAGAAAACCTTAACATAAAAAACTTTTATTATCGCACTCGACAGCACAGATAGAAAACCACCAGCAGATTTGCTAGTGTGAAATAAAAACCTCAGCACTTAACTGACCCTGTTGTCTTTGAGACAACAAAAGAGATAGTTATGGCGACAGAGGTTGCTGCTCATGCAACTAGGAGAGCACCACCTCTTGTTTATGCACCTAACACAGAATTGACACCATCCCTCTGGGGATCAGTAAAGTTGACACAAACTTAAAAAACGGAGGTTGACACTTTTCAGGCTTGAGGTCACCTTAGCTTCACAGGCAGGAGGAGTGAGCAAGGGAGCACTTCAGTCGCGAATATGAAAATTTGTTGCGTCTACATGTTCTAATTTTTACTCACTGTACCTTTAACTTTTGGCTATATTTACCTTTAATCATCTCTAGAACTTAGAGATGAGAGGCATTTAGAATGACCTCACAATAATTGTTGTTATATTGCACACACAGTAAGACTTTGTTGTAGAGTTTAAAGGTCTCACACTTCATCTACACATCAATGAAACCTACTAAATGTATGTTTTGTAGCTGGTATCAGATTAAGGTTCCATTACCAAGTGGTACATTATTTTATGACTGAAATAAAAGCTCCACCCACACCATCACTCTCTTTCCTGTTTGTAAATTTCTCTACGTCCACTGAAAGACAATGAAGACAGAGTGTTTCAGACACTCTTAAATATCCCTGAGAGAGAGACACAGAGAGAGAGAGAGAGAGAGAGAGAGAGAGAGAGAGAGAGAGAGAGAAGAGGGGGCTGTGTTGTTATGACACCTGCCAGGCTGTATCAATTACCAGCAGAGGGTTACTCTGAAAACAAGCCCAGTGCTCGCTAACACATTGAAGGGGATCACCTGAGCAGACTTGTCATCAATGATCTGACAGCACAGAGGCTGAAATGCTCTTTGACACAGTTTTAACTGCAGAGAGATTCTGCTTAAGCTGGCACTTATTTCAGACTCACTGTATCGATCCTAAACTTAGGTATGTGATGGATGTGACACTTTTCTAGATCTTAAAATCACTGTAGAGCCCAACATATGGAGGCTTTTGACACCGAAACCAGTATTGATTTTAGAGCAGAAACTGACAGAGGAGCCAAACTTCATGATTTTTTTTGAGTAAATATGACAGGCTGAAAGTCCTCAGATGACTCTGATTTAAACGACAGACTTTTATGGACAGAAATATTTACTGCTGTATGACAACTATTGTGTTGAGTGGTGTTTACTTAGCTGGGATGCTGTTTCACATCGAACAGGTCTGTCTTCACTGCTAATTTTCAGAGTCATGACTCAGACACTGACTCAAAAGGTATCTCTTATTTAAGATTGGAGTAAAAACACAACAACAGTAAAACACAATCCAAATAATAGCAAAAGTTAAAGGTTGAAGGTGCCAAGGCAAGTTCTTGAAGTTTTAGCGAGCACGTTTTGGGACTAGGGACAAGCTCTTTCTCTCCAAACTGATAAGAAAAGAGGATGAAGAACAAAAATAGACAAAAAAAGTATGTAAAATGTATAACAGTATTTTTGCGGAGTTAAGAGGAAATGCCACCTGCATGATACACAAGACAAGAGTGTCTTAAACCACAAGTGCCATTACTGCACTAAGAAATGCAGAATACTACAATAAACATCAAAATATATGTCCTAGGAGTTAAAAAGAAATCACTGAAAATGTATAAAAACTGTAGTTTGCATCTTTTGTTTAAAGATCCTGTGAGAAACTTTTGGTTTGTGTCTATTTATGAAAAAAGGGAGGTTAATGACTCTTCAGTGACTCCAGTGACACCTACCCCGTTACATCAGCTTCAAGTGTTAGAAATTACAGAGTAAAAATGGTCAGTCTGATGGTTTTTGTACTTTAGTGTAACAAATTAAGGCATCAATATGAATTGTAGTCAGTTTCAATGATATCAAAAAACTTCTCTCAAGAACTTTAAGCCTTAGAATACAAGCCCCAAACCAGTCTGAGTTTGACACAAATCTTCAGGTAATGAAAACCAAACCCAAACCCAAACTCAAACCTGGGTAACAGAGACTGACTCAGACTGGACTCAGACTTTCCACACTATTTTGGCTCATGGTTTGATGAGTCGACAACAACAGCTGAAGGTATGATGAAATTGAGTCAAAGCCTGCTCTGGCACACAAACCATGTGATAGGATTGAACTACCTCAAGTATTTTTTAGTGTCATCAATTATGTCAAAGCATTTGCAGAATTATCAAAACCTGAGATGGGCGTTTAACAGACTGATAGTATCAGCCGACAAACTGGCCAGTTAAGCTCTACAGTAGAGGTCTGCTTGTGCACCAGCAGATGGCTTCCACTCACAGAGGAGTGCCTGATAGGAATGGCGGTATCTCAGCCTCTGTGGGAGTAAGTTATCTGTCTCTTTGAGGCCCTCAAGGTGTGACTGACTGGTTTAATAGCTGAGCTTTCGATGAGAACAACAGAGATCAACACACGGAGACTGTGCACAAACATCTTACCTCCAGAGGTGGGCTTTTATCATGATTCATTACCCATAAGGACATCTGTAAGGAACCTAAAACCTATACGTCTTATGTGCTGGCCCACGGCTCCATACCAGAAGGTGTTGGAGGTATGTGAGGAATGTCCAACCAAAACACTTTCCCCGAGTTTGACTCTTAAAGAGACAGATCAAAGGCTGAGCTCTCTCTTACTCTGTCTCGTCTGAAACAAATGAGTGACACATATTCTGAGGTCTGCTGTTGTTCTGCTTGTGATCAGACACATTGACTCATCCACGGCAGCAGAAACTATTTGTCTGCCCTTCTGCCTCTCTCCTGTCTCTATATTTAGCCCCTGGTTCAGGCTCCCCCATTGAGGTACGCCACTTATCTGAGCTCAGGGCCAGGCAGGCGGCGGAGGAACTACCACAGGCATCCTCAAAGAGTACAGACTCTGCCGTCACACAGTCTGCCCTTGTGGCTCTGCGATGCCATTTTCTCAGGGAAGCCAACCACTACAAAAAAACCCAGCTCCAACCAAAGTAAAACAAAGCCATGCCATTCAAAACCTCAAGTATGTCGTCTCAAGGTAAGGCGCCTCAATCCGCACGGAGGTAAACGTCGCTGATTTTGTTAAAACAACAGCCTTCCTCCCACAGAGCCAGGAAGGTCACTTGAGTAGCGATAACCAAACAAAAGAAATGGGGATTTTTCATGTTACGCTTGTTCACAGGCTGCTTCAGACTTCTTAGACCATTTCACACAAGCGAAGGCAGTTAAAAGATAAAACTGTGGACACGTAACAGTGGGGACTTCATAAAATGAGTCAGAGTAAGATCCTTCTTGTCCATTATTACTCAGATAAAATTTAAAGTTGTTTCAATGGATTGATAGAAAAAAAATAGATTTTAATTCAAACTACTTTCAAAATCAATTTATATAAAGCTTCTGTGAGGAGCTTCAAATCTGTGTTGATCCTGGTGCCCCCTGTGTTAGACCTTTAAAATAAACGCACAGAAGTGTTGCATCTTTATATAGATAATGAGATATAAGATAACACAACAGACATTTTTGAACTAGCTGCCACAGAAGTCCAGGTTTGCAGAAACCAAAATATACACAATGGCAGCAGGAACAAGAAATGATAGAATAACAATGGCAGATAAGTTACTGCAAGCACAGACAACTTGTTTTAAAGTGTTGATCTGGAGTAAAACAAATGTTCAATCTTTATTTGCACAGGCTGCAAAGCATGGCCAGTTCAGTAAAAGGACTGCCAAGTAAACACAAGGCTGACACTGAATCTGTACCCAACATGTGTAACTTCTGAACAAAGAAAAAGAAAAGAAGTTATGCAAAGTCAGGTCTTGGCCTTGGCTTTACCTCCACTAACTACTTAAGGTGAACCAATCATGTGATCACTGATTAAACTGTGTATACAACAGTCTGAAAGAGAGCTTAATGTCAGTCAAAATATGTTGTTTTTTTGTGAAGTTATTTTTTAGTCTTATGTATTGTATGTCTTTGGACCTCCTTGTGCAGGGACCACAGATGTGAATTAGCTTTAGGGCTGCAATAATTAGTCGATATGTTGACAAAAATCGATAATGAAAAAAGTCGACAATGAATTTCATTGTTGACTATTGTCGCCAGACGTGTTTTTTCCAGTGGAGTGATGCATCTTAATTTATTACAATCTCTGGCTAAAGTCACACATGCGCAATAGCGTTTCCGCTGAGCGGTAGGGTATTCAAGCATGGAGGTGCTGGTATCTCATACAGCAGCTTTGAGTACATACTTAGAAACCTCCAAAGTTTGGACGCACTTTTGGCCTAGATAAGGCAAAAAAAAAAAAATAAATAAACTTGCAAGGTTTGTGTGCGAATTTTGGTTGTGATGCATGAAAATTTGAGGAGAAGGCACGTAATTATCCGATTAGTAGACTAATCGTTTCAATTAGTCGGTGACTAATTGACTACTAAAGTAGCCGTTAGTTGCAGCCCTGCTTAGCTTTATAGCTAACACTGGCTCAGCAGCTTGTGCCGTGCATGCTCTCTATCCAATAAATTAATAATCTTAAGTCAACTAAACTTAAAATCATTGCATTTTTACCTTTAATTGCACAGTTGGATTTGCAGTGTAATGGGAAACTGTGCAAAAAATGTTCCAAATGATAACGCTGATAATGCATTTTAGTGTACAAGGCCACTGGACATAAATAGATATGAAGGATATAGTGAAGGATGTTTGTCTTCAAACACAGTGAAATAAAAGTAAAATATACTAAAGTTAAGAACAGGTACTCAAAAATATGCCTTAGTAAATTAACTTTAATGCTGTCCACCTCTGCTGAGGACACATGTCAGTATCTCCTCCCACAGTCAGTTAGCTGGAGAGAGCACTAGGGGTCCCAAGAGACTGTTCCCTAACAAGTTCATACTTGTCCGGGACCTGATGCCAAGTGTCTTCACCACAAGTGCCTGCCAGCCATACCAGAGAGAGCCAGTCACATTGCGGACCAGTCATATCCTGGACAGCATCTCCATAGATACACAGCAAAACAATCTGTAAAAAGTCCCCAAACAACATCAAGTGTCTGTTACTCACTGCTGTAAGTAAGTCTATGAGGGCGAAAAAAGCAGAAGTACACATAGGGAGTAAAAAAAGAGCCAGCCGTTCTGAGGATTAGTCACTTTTGATGCTCTTCTGATCCAAATACAGGAGATGCTTAATGTTCAATTGATTGATTCAGGAAGCAGATTAAACACAACAAATAATACCCGGCTTACACCCAGTATCATTTAGGATTACTCCATCAAAGTGAAATCTACGACAACCTGTGGAGCAGACCTCTGCACAGGAATCATTTCAGAGGTGAGCTGGAAGACAATGGGCTCTTGACTTTCTAATGATGCCGATCAAGGTTTTAACACGTGAGCTAATGGGCCTCTGCAGGTCACTCATCTCCCATCAGATGAGCACTTTCCATGATAACACTAATGCTAATGGAGGCTATTGTTCTCTTAATCTGCATGATGACACTCTGAAGTGTAAAGGAAGTCAGGGGGTGTTAATGAGGAAAAGAAAGAAAGAAAGATTTGTGCCTCAGAGAGCGTGGAATGCTGTTCAAAAAAGGAAAATGACTAATCCTTGCCTATTATGTGCTTTGCTTGCCACGTGCTTTTATTACTCAGGGTTAGTCCTAATAGTGCTGTTGTACCTAAACGACACCAGGATAATAGACTCTGTTTCCACTCAGGGGAAGTCACAGGCTTTCCTGGCTATGAACCACAGCATGGACAATATTATCTCTCTGCAGGGCTAATGAGCACCATGATGAGCCACACATTCTGTTTGACTGGGCATCCTCAGAGAGTCCCTGCTTCTGGCTCCTCTCAGCTCTTCTAAATAAGGCCAGGTGGGCCGGTGAGGAGTGAGGGTGTGATCACACCACACACACACGCACACGTCCACAGCTATTCCCAGGCCACCAAGTTTACACTTGTCTCATAACCTATGTTTATGTTGGAGGTGAGGCAGCCCCATCCAAGGTAATAACATCGGTGTACCTAAGTGAGAGTGAAGAGTGTGTGTGTGAGTGTGTGTGAGCGTGTTTTGTATGTTAAGCTGTTAAATGGCATGCTTGGTATGTGGAGAGCTTTCAGTCATTATGCAGGATCACATGATCTCAGCTGGATATCTATAACAAAAGGCTGTAATAAACGATTAAACAATTAACACTGAGGCTGTACCTGGATTATGAGTTTGAGAGTTGAATCCGATTATTAGTAACATTTTTCAGCTCAGCGCCAATACAGACTCCTGCACAGCTCTTTCACACATGTATGCACCCAATGAAATTTGTAGAAAATTTCAGAACAGCCTTCTCTGAAAGTTTGCACAGATGCTTATTCACACATGTTCCTTACTGCTTAAGCTAACAGTGTTTGTAAAGTATAAACAGATGGGTGAGAAAGAACAATGCTTGTGAATTTTATATGCACAGAAATTACACTAGGTGCTTAATGCTAGCATGATGTATTTCCCTAAAATTACCACTGTTGCCTAGGTTTCCTGGCTTTAACTTAAAGAGACTAAATAAAATTTCACAAAGGGGTTAGCAGGAAAAAGCCAGGTTAAAGTCTAAGTTAAAATGTACTCTTTTTACTTCAGTGCAAATTTAAAACACCTGCAAATTTTCAGGAATGAAGCGCATGTGTGAACACAGCACAACTCATGTTAACCTGGACTGATCATTATTTTGTTATGATCTCTATTTCCTGGCCTGCAGCTCCTTTTTGCATGTCACGCTCTCTTTCTCCACTGTCTTATCTTCTCCATTAACATCACTGAAAGAAAAATATATTTTTTTGCATGTTTATATGTATGCATCACTGAGTGTGAGTTTAAGCTTCGAGTTTGAGCTACCACTTAAGAGCTAAGCAGACCTACAGATGAAACTAAACAGAGGAAACGAACTAACAAATATTTATAGCTTTTACAAAGAGGATAAGATGTTACAAAAATGCAACGGTCCCATCTTGAACACGCTGTGTAAAAAAGCCTCTAGAGAGAGGACACATTTTTTTGATAGATCTGTTTTGTTAAAGGAGTAACATCTGCTGCTACATGATGGTGCGCCTGCATTTCTCTGTGTACAACAAGCAGCTTAAAAACATGGAGCAACTTAATGCAAACTCGCTCATGGTCCTCAAAAACTTGCAAAAGCCACACCATTGAACTCCCACAAACACACACACCTAAACCCAATGCCACCCACTTAACAGTATCTACAAATCCCTCATTCATTCATCAGAGAGGAGGCCTGCTCCGGTTCTCCAACACTCAGCAGGACTATAGTGAGAGAATTCTCACCAGGTCGGCCAGTCCAGTGAAACTCCAGTAAAGGCAGGTGACATTGAAAGCAGTGATGTAGAAAGTGCGTGAGCAGGAGGGTTAAAAAAGAGGAAACATCTGCTGTAGATTCTGGTAAACCCAGAAAACCTGCAGTCACGCTTCCGACAAACACCTTCCTTCTGCTCTCTGTTCAACCTCTGTGCATCATTTGTGTGTGTTTACAGTTAATCAGATTATAAAGTTTTTTCTTTCTCTAAGTCAAAGCCTTCACAGACCACCGGACTGATGAACCACGTAACAACAGTTTCCCCTGAGGTGTGTTTGGCTTGAAATTATGCACCATTGACTACCCAGGAAACCACCTCATACACAGAAAAATAACCAAAACACTAAGAAAAATGTTTTGCAGGCACCGGAAACCATCATCAGCACACACCTGGATAAACAGTTGTTCCCCTTCAGTTAGCTTTAGGTGTAGCACAAAACCCTTACAATGCCAGGCAGGCGACTTCCAAACACTAACATGGCTACTGTTGTGTTAGCATCCGTCAAACCTTGTTGCAGTGTCAGAGGCAAAATGAAATGTCCCTGTCACCTTCATGTCAGATCCAGTCAGGCTGCACTTGTACAGTGATAGGCTGTGAGAGCCGAGCAGAGGTGTAATAGTCTTCCTGCAGTTAGAAAATAGCCAGTTTGTATGACAGGTTGACACTTTGAGTGGAGGGTAGTATTAAGGTAAATGACTTCTGTTTAAACGTTCTCAGTTACATCAGTAGCATCAGACTTCATTATAAAGCTTGTTGCCTTTTGCTCTGACCACTGCAGCACTAATGACAGAAACGAGCCGAGGTCAGCAGAAACACTTTAAGCTCACACGTGTGAAAGTCACCCACTCGGGCATTAAGGCCACACAATGAGCAAACCTATCCAGACAGTGAAAATCATTTGTCATCAACAGGTGGCAGCTAAATTGTTGAGCGCGTTTTGTGTGTTGTGAGACGGCAGGATTAGATTTCTCATTCTGATCCAGGATCTGTCATCGATACACGAGCACTTTGAATCTTAGGCTTACGTGTTACACTTGATCTTTGGCCAGATTTTCTGACTGCACATGTTCACACTTTTAACTGACATCAAAGTATAGTCAGACTTCACATTGAGATGGACACATCCATTGTTTATTTGTTGCGTATATGCATTAAGATAAGGAGCATATGAGCTCTGTATTGGCCTTAACTGTTCTTATTCTACAACTAACAGGCCTCTAACTTAGACAAGCTCTACCTGAACAGTCCTTATTGTATTTAATTGATACTGAACAAGGATGCTTTTTGTAGATCATTTGAGACACTAATGCCTAACTAAGTACTGTGGCACAACTAAAAAGCATCAAATATTGACATTCACGCTCAACCAAAGTGTAAAAGCTCTCAGTGATGTCACTTATTGGTGTCTCTGCACCATAAAATGCACCACTTTATCTGCATCATATTAGTATCTGTAATGAAAGTTTAAAAAATTATTATTGGTTTTGGCAGATGTTTCTCCACTCATGTAGGCAACACATTTAATATGTGCACACAATGACCAACAAATAGCAAGCATTTGAAGTGCCATACGCAGACGGCAGAATACTCTAGTCATTTGCACTGTTTGTGACGCACAGGTGATGTGAGGAAGTGCAAAACAACACTTCTTAACACTGTGCACTTCAAGAACTTTAAATCCTTGAACTATACTTTGCTCCAGGTAGTAGATATGTTTAAATTTGCAGAAGAAACATGCATTTTTACCCATTTTTACACAGGTGTCTTTAGGGATTTTTGAACTTTGGGACCCAGCCTCTAGTGGACACTTAAGGAACTGCAGTTTTCTGCCTCTTATGTAGAATATCTTCCTTACTTGGTCTAATTAAGCAGTTACTAAAATGTTTTGGTGCTGTAGTTGCAGATTCATGCAAAATAATACATTTACACATGCTTTGTGATTACTTATTATGTGCAACAAAGATTCATACTCATGAGGATTAAAGGATTATATTAAGTATGTCCTGTTAGTTTGATATACTCTTCAATTCACACATAGCTGTATGGAACAATTTTAGTTTCCACTCCCCGGCCTAACAGCTGAGCTGGGGCATGTTGAGGTGTGTGTTTAAATATATGCAATGAGCAACAACGGTGTTATCCAAACCTGCTTGTGTGGTGCAGGTCTATATTAGGTTAGTGTAGCACGGGGCTGTTGCATTTTAGGAGCAGGTGACTGGACATTCCTGCCTGTATTAGGCTTGACAGTTTACTGTGGGGGAGTCCAGAGCAGGGAGAATTACACCGAGCTATGAAGAGGGAGGGAGGGCGGTGCACTGCAAACAATCCTCCGACTGCAAAATCTTATTAGACCTTGCTTACCTGTAGGCATACCTTAGTGAATTTAACCCAACATCCCAGTTCATTAAGCAGAGAGAAGACCTCAGTTAGAAGTGCAGTTACATATTTATACCTGTCACCTCCTCACTCTAGCCGAGAGTGTGTTTGTCATGTGGATTATTAGAGAAATTACCAGTCAGCAGGGAGAGATGTGAATGCACAAACACAAAAAGAGGACAAAAAAAAAGGTAAAGGGAGGGAAATGATGGTGAGGTGGGTGGAGAGGAACTGCTAATGGCTTAAAAAGACAAAGCTGGCCTGTCACAAACGATGCTCATCTGAACTGATGGCTGCCCCAGGGAGGGAGTGTCACAAAGTGTAAGAGAGAAAGAAAGACTGAAGGGACACCGAGGAGGGACAGAGGCGGCTAGAAGGAGACATTTAAAAGAAAGAAGAGGAAGAGGAGAAAAACAAGAAAGAGTTTATTCACATCAGAGAAGTTACAGAAATGGACATCAATTTAGGCTGCTGTGTGTGTGTGTACTCTGTGTTTGCTGGCACCTCAGTAAAGGTCAGTGCTTGATGCTGTGTCTGACAGACGTCTCTGTGAGGGGACTAGCCACAGAGCAATACACACACATTTGTACACACACATTCACAGACAGGTGGACGCGCAGAAATAACCCAGAACTGCCTTTGTGTTTATTGGTCGCGTCTAATTTTACAGCCACTCCCAGTTCCCCTCGTTCACAGTGATCAGCAGGTCAGCACACCTCAGTGAAGCGCTGCCTGAGATCCATGTTGACAACCTACTGTGGCTTCACTAATTCTGACACTAACGGGGAAAAGTGCAGCGAGCGCTCTTCCCTTTTTGTCCAAAAACCTCCTCTTCGTGGCATTTCAACAACAGCTGACCACGCTCTCATTTCTCCAGAATGTCAACTCTGTCACAAGACACCCGGGGCTAAGCGTGGCGCTGAACCCCTGACACACACATAATCAAACGTAGTGCCTCGGGCTATCGCTTAGTTGTCACAGTGGTTTCTTGTTATTCATGTGAAGCAGGGAGAGAAAGGGGTTAACGCCGTAAACTTACATCCACAAAAGCTCTTTTGTCACCTCAGTCCTTCACCAACACAACCCCCTCCTTTTACATCCTTTCCTTTCTCCGCAGGCAAAGTGGCTTTTCCCCGTGTGATCAGGAAGGGTTAGTACACCCCTCCTCCTCCTCCTCACAACACCAGCCTCCAGGGCGAGCAGGGCTGAGGAGCAGTCAAGCAGTGCTGCTCACACCATTACCCTGCTGTTAAATGACCATGAGGGCCGACTACAGGCGGCCTGTCGGATGGACAGCCACGAAAAATCTGTCTTGCTAAACTAGGCGAGGAAGAGTGGGCGCATGTGTGTGTACATGTTGAAGCATAACATGATTTTGCCAAGTAGGATATGTTCATGGATCAAAGTCCCACAGAGACACAGTGTGCGACACATCGTTTTTCATTAACATCATCTACCAAACAGAGGAAGAACTCATTTATGATGAAGATGAAGCAAAGGGCTGAGACTCTGAGGAAACCACCAAGGATAAGTTTATCCCTTCATCTACAAACTTTCAGAGATAAGTGTCTTTTTTTCTATGCCGCTTGAAAAAGTGACTTTATCCTGAAAATCTGAGTTTTTCTTCCTCTATAACATTTCCCTAATACTCAGCCCCAGGTAAGACCAAGAGCTGCTTAAGCTGATGTCAAAACAAGAAAAGTGGTCTTGCACGTCAAATAGGTTGTCTATGCTTAAAAGTAAGCTTTCCATTGTTTGAAATATCATCATATGAGATCATAGAAAGCTTCTATAAAGAATTTAGCGAACACAACAGTGCCTCATGTCTCTCCTCTAGTTCTCTATTCAAACTTTGCTGGTGCTTTTTTTTTTTTTGGCATGAATGCAATTTGCCAAATGTATGCTGCACCTATTCTGAGAGGGGAAAAACATCCTTATTTTAACCACATTGGATTTTTTGAGTCACCTGAAGAGTCATCATTGCAGCAAAGATGAGGAAGTACAAAGCAGCAGTAGGCGCAGTTATCGGATATCGCCAAAATAACCTCGGCGCTGATTCAACTGCAGAAAATTACCTGAAAACAACAAGAAATTAGATACTGGAGAATTTATATAAATGCTAAATCTTAGCCTTTCATACTCTTAGATCTTCATTCACTATTTAAGATGTAAAAATGTAAAAGACAGTCAGTAAACTCATGAGTAATGGCATCAGGATGAGGTTATTCAGTTATTGGAGTCAGCTAAGAAAAATCTGTATGTGAATTTCAACATATATACATGATATTTGCTATTTTTGATATTGACCATGGTACAGCTACTTGCTCTTGCTAAGAAGTAGCTGGTGACCACTGAATATTCAGTGCTGAAAGACGTTCAAATTTGGGTTATTTGTCAACTTGTGCAACATCAGTGATGAAAAATTCAAATAGCAAACCAATCTACAGAGAAATTTTTCAAATATGTGGTGGAATAAGTCCAAAGCGCACCTCTCCAAGGTCCACACCGCCTCCCTGTACTGTGACTGTACTTGCTATGACTTACACATAAACTATGATTTGCAGAACAGAGGCGGACAGATGAAAAATCACACGCTGAGTGAACATCGCTGTTGTTAATGCACCCTCTCAACACTGTGCTGATTGCTGAAACGGCTGAGGCAGCAGGTAAATGCAGGTCGTGGAGTATTGATGTATTGATGGGCTCCCTTTTGTGCATTACACCCCGAGGTGCTGGGATGGTGCGTGGGCGTGCGTCTGGTTGCCACTGGCCCAGGAGACCATTAGTCCGCTGTGTCAGAATTCGAAGGCGAGTATCGACAGTCCAGCTGGAGCGATCGATGGGCGCAGATCTCTCACTCCCCTCTGCCATCATGGTAATGGGTGTACAGTGAGTCAACAGAGCTGCTTTAGGACTCGTGTGTGCTCTCTGTTATATCATCAAGCTCAGTGTTTTCCATCACTGTAAACAGGAGAGGAATCAACTTTTGCTTGTGAGCGCGTGAGAAAGGGATTGTGAGTGAGTCAGCCATACTTCAGAGCTGAATTGATTGATTGTGTTAGAAGAGTTGGACAAACACGGCTATAAACCAAACACACTTTCTGATTGTACATAAGCTACAAACAGCTGTCTTGTCCTCCGTTCAGCTGAATCATGCTCTTTTCTGCTCTGGTCAGATGCTGCTTGCTGCTCCCTGAGGCTGAAAGATGGAGGCCAGAGCAGGGTTACTCGAATGTGAAAGCCAACAGGGTGGGTCCTCGGTTACCAAAGCATACTGCAATCATTGGACCGGACTCTGGGGACTATCCCATGTGATGTCACTCTTAATGTGAAGTCATTTAGATGGGAACAGCCAGATGTTTTCTGGGATAAAGCCTCCCTTTCTTTTAATGACAAGTATCTCTTAAGTGGAAGTGCTTCAGATAGCGATCTGACAGATTCGTCCTGAGGGTAAGACCTATGATAAAAGATCATGGATGCGGTGATGGGGGTAAAACATCTGATCAGGATGTTTCCTTTTCCTTTTCTATTCGTCAAGACAATTGACCACTGAAATTTAGATTTGAGGGCACATGGCTTGGACTATTCCTTATTATTCGTCATTTTATTATCGTCATTATTCGTTATCAGTGTTTGCAAAGAACACCAGCTGCACGTTAAAACTCAACCATGCAAGTTCTTAGAGTTTAAACATCACAGCATTGTTTGTGTCTTTTAAAGGTATTGGACCCCAGTGGACAATTACGCAGCTCTTTTAATCCTTGCAAATGAGGAACACTTCAGATATTCTTAAGCGTAGATGTACATAAGCACCAACAAAGCTGCAGTGTGTTCTGCAGCCCCTTCTGCCATCCAGCGTTGGAATACTTCAGATTTACTCTCAACTTCCTAGCAACACATTTATGCAACTCAACATCTAGCGTGCAAATTCTGGAGCATTGTGACAACAACTGCATTATCTAGGTATGTTAATATCTAGAGAGGAGAATCTGGATTTAGATCAGTTTCAGTTTCAAACAACAAAAACAAAAGGACTGACTGTTGTACTGTAAAGGAATTGATGCAGTCTGATCTCAGACGTCAACAATCAAATGCATTGAGAATCAGTTTTGTCACAGATAGTCTGGGTTGTTTTTGCAGGAAATGGAAAAACATCCATGTTGAATCTGGTCCTTTTCATAACCAGCTCAAATTTGGTTTAATATGTAAAACCACATCCTAAAAATGTTCCCTTTTCTGTTATCTTTTTCCAAGAACGCCACATGCTTAGAGGCTAATTCGCCAGCTGCCTTAACTCCTGAGACAACCACCCTGATTACAGGTTGTGGTGCTCCTCCTTGACATACGTTGGTGAAAAAAAAAACAGAACCAGTGGTCCTGAGACAGTCAAAGGAGAGCTTTAGTCTTTGTTTCTCCGACTCTACGGTGGGTGAACTGGGTCAAACAGAGCTGTGGGAGCTCCCTGTGGTTCAGGGGGAATTCCACTGGGCAGAGCGTGACCCTGAACACTGGCCTTCCTGTTCCACTGTGGTGATGCTCTCTGCAGCCGAGAGGAAGAGGAAAATAAAGACAGTCCTGTCTACGAATGTCTCTGGCTCTTCTTGTCACAGCGACAACAGCATGAGTGTGACTTGTGTTGATGATGTGTGTGTTTGTTTTCACCGGTGTGCAGCTGTTGTCAGACAGATCAGTGATAACACTCCAGCTTTTAATAAACTCACCCGGAGTGTGTGGGTGTGTGTGTGTGCAGAAAACTGAAAGGTCCTGGGCGTGTGATTGATGGGAGCTTTGGCACGGTAAACACATGCACACAGACACACACATGCACACACACATACTGGAGGTGGGTGTAGAAAGGGGTGGTCGAATGCAGCAAAGCTCAGCTAACATTATTCATCTTGTGTTCATCTGAGTGAGCTGAGCCCACCGTCCCTCATATTGATGAGCCAGGCGGTGTGTATCACTCACTTTATTTACATAGCGACACACACACACACACACACACTTTACAAAGAATAAAGGCGATACAGAGAATTTCAGCCGTTTCACCGCTCCTCTTTTCTTGTTTCTAATCTCCTGGACTTCTTACGTTGGTTATTTGCATGATGGGGTGATTCAGAGAGAAGAAGGCTGGGAGAGGGCGGCCGAGCTGGAGGGAATGCAGAGAGAGGGCAGGAGGGAGGAGGAGAGGTTATTTTGGAGTCTCTGAACTGTAATCACCACCTACAGCTGCTTCCTCCCAGGTGCTCAAACTGGACATCGGTAAAGGGAGGGAGGGAGAAAGTGGAGAGCTGAGAGCGAGGCTGGCCCTCCGGAGGAACAAGAGGTACTAATAGAGAAGAAGAACTGCGTTTTGTCAGTGTGTTATTATCCAGAACTTCCATTTATCACTTCATAACCACCCTTAACCACATTGTAATATCTCCCTGTTTCCCTCTGTGGACAGATTGCAGCGTGTTTTTACATTTTTTCTCCCTACTGAGCGCCTGCAGGCAAGGGGAAGTTTTATCTAAGAAGGAGAAGGAAGGGGGAAGTTGAAGAGTCTATCTCAGAGCTGACACAACACTTCCAGTACCTGACAGAGAGACAGGATGGTGACTACTGCGGGAGGAAGCTGGTCTGGCTGTGAGTTACAACAGACAGCATGTGACTCGCTCAGAAACAGACAATTAAAAACAGATGAGACCAAAAAACTGCAGTTTTTAGTTTAGTTCTAATTAACAGGGACACAATAAAAGTGATATTACAACTTTTTCTGCACTCTGCAGAAAGTTTTATTGCAAAAATTGTGAATAATTTTAGTGCTTTTCTATTTGCCAATAAACATTTTTTTTCTTTTTAATTATTATTTGAAGTTGAGGTGGAAACAAAAAAGTATTTTCACCTCTGTTCTCTGTCTACTGTATGAGGGAGAACGATTCCGATGAAAATCATTTTTTTCTTGTTGTCTACATGTTCAAATGGCAATTTTTGATGCTATTGGACATATCATAAGAAAAAAAAGAGTGCAAAATTGTATTTCTGAGTATTTCTGCATTCAAATCACTGTGAATCTTTGGCAGACCCAAACGGCAGGTGCAGACACAGTGAGATTTCCTACGTAGCAAATCCAAGCTCCACCCCCCCGGACCCCGCTATGCAAGTCAGGCTCAGAGAAATAGAGAGGACAATCGTGGAACAAGCGTGTGCATTAGCGGATTGCAAAGCTCGTAAGAAAGCTTATTATGATATTCACTTTTATCATGCTCCTAAAGACATTAGTGTCCAAGAGCTGAATAGCTCCTATGTTACCTGCCACTTCTACTGCACCAGCAATGTTAGGCTGCAAGCTAACGCGAAGAGGAGTGTGCAGAGTATCGCTGTCTCCATCCATGACTCGATGCAAATTGCTAATGAGCTACTCGAGCTCTGCATTAGAAAAGTCCTTAAAATGACACAGGTAACGTGATCTTGGCTAAAAACTTCATAATCACAATTCATAATCACAATTTAAAGACCACTGAGTTTATTTAAAAACTTTAAGTAGTTAAAAACAAAAAAACAAAAAAAAAAACTGTGGGACTTTAAAGGTGTTTCGACTCTTGTCCCTGCTGACTCAGTGCCCCTGATGTCGAGTACATGACATGCAGTGCAGCAGTGGTGAACATGTTTACTTAATTGAGCAGTGCTGTAATGCCATGTCCATGTGTGTCTATTTAATCTGATGAGCTAACACTGTTAACTGATTACCTGGCTCACCTCATCCCAAGACCGGGTAATGAGCTGATGAGGCTTGACTTCTGCTGCAGCTTGCTTTTAATGGGTTCACGACTCAGGGCACTGCACTGACATGAAGTCTGAGAGCTGCCTGCATGTCCAAGAACAAGCTGTGTGTCCAAATTATACAAAAACCGGGACTCTTCTAGCATCACGCAAGCTTACAAAGAGTGACTCAGTGTATGTGCATGACAGCATTAAAAGGTAGCTAACAAATGCATTACCTCTGGTGCTCCACAGTGCCTTAACCTATGATGTATGCTTTAAAAATCTTCCACTATGTGGCTCAATCAATCATGCACCCAACAGGCGCACCCACTCCCAGTTAAAGGTGTTGCTATGAGAAGCCTCGGAGGCCAGGAAATACATCACACAATGGTTCACATGCCTTATGCTGCACCAAGCGTCTTGTGTTCAAATAAAAGCCGTCCATATGGAGGGTTGCAGGCGTGTCCCTGTAAGTCATCCATGGCAGCCTCCCATTATTGTCCAATAAAAGCAGTCGGCGCCGTGTTAGCTGCACATGTCACCACCACAAGCTCCACTGTCTGCTGCATTTCCAGCCTGCACGCTAGAGCAACACGGCGCATTCAACAACAAATGTGGATTAATAACATCCTTATAGGAAATGCACAAGTCCCCATAACAGAGCAGATTACAGGGAGGGATAAAGCCAGATGAGGGATGGAGGAATACCTGAAAAACAAATGAAATCAACAATGCATTCTCATGTATAATGTATAGGAGCCAGTCTGCAGCAGTGTTTAAGTCTGAGTGAGCAGCACAGACCGGGTTTCCTGTCCTAAAGACAAAACAAACAGCACAGGAAAGGTCAAAGTTTTGTGTAAACATCTTTTAAACGCCTTATATGCAACCCAAAAAAGTCCCGAAGATTGTTTTACTCCAGAAAATGAAAAAAAAACAAAAAAACTCCAGGATTGTGCAGCAAAATACCTCTCTAAAGACAAACAACTCCTTGAAACCATTAACACCTGAATACTCAAATAAAAACACCAGCAATGATACAATAGACTGCAGGGAAAAACTACCAAAGGTTAATCTTGCAACGTTGTCATCCTGTTAAAGCCAGCGCTCCAACCTGGCCAAACAAACCTGGCTGATAAACTCAGTGGAGGCATCGGAGCCTCACAGATTATAGATTATCAGCAGATCAACCCTAATGCCGCTGCAATGGACAGTCACCTGTCTCCTTACTGTACTGCCTCTTACCCATGAGGCTGTGGGAGCTTAGGTCATCTGTAAATCTACACGAGTTTTTCATTAATGAGAGAGGTATCTGAGGAGATTGACGGGTTATATCTGGATTTTTTTTCTATCTGGTGTTTGTATGTGTGAGACTGTGTGTCAACATGTTTACACAGATGCTGACACAGCTTTTGAACACACATTTGAGTGTTCGTACACATCTGGTCTGCAGGTCTGTAATTATGTCTGAGTACAGTAGGGCTGAGCGATATGGCCTTAAATCAATATCAGGATATATTGAGCTCACCTCCATAACGACTCCACAAGCTGCTCACCACCTCCTACATTCATTTCATCTACTTCAGCCGCTACAACTTTTGAACCTTCCTCCATCACCTCACCTCTTTGTTACAGACTTTGTTACGGATGGGGTGGAGTCACGTCTCTGACGTAGTTCAACTTCTTAAAGGGACATGAGACCATAGCCTGCCTACACACATCCAAAACCAACTTTTACATATTTACTTTTTGACACCGAATATATTGAAATGGGCAAAATGACGTTAGTTACTGTCATAAATTTCAGAATGCAGCCTGAAATGTCTTCTTCTAGTAAATAAAAGTAGGGCTCTCACTGTCCATGCCTAATTATCATATGATCGAGGACTGCTGCTGTGAGTGTGCAACTACCTGCTGACAAATGAATGAAGCTGAATCAAGACACTAAAAAGAACTGCTTTACATTATTGATATGCACTTAAAATGGGTTTGAAATGCAAAACAATGAAATTTTAAACATGGATTAAAAATACGTGTGGTTATGGTGGTTGTTGTTTTGGCATGTGAGACACTCTTAGGACAGGGTGCTGCTGGCCTGGCTGTCTAAACATGTAGTCATGTACAGAGATCATGTCTCAAGCAGATGGCTCGGTTTGAATCCAGACTATGGCTACTTTCCTCACTCTCTCTTCCCATTTTCAGCAATAGGCACTGTCCTCTTTTCTACAACAAAAGCCTGAAAATATGTATCAAAAAGTTATCAAGCTTATATTTTGAAGTCTAACCTGATATGAGTTATTTATTGTCACAATTTAAAGCTTTATTTTGAAAGTCCTGCATAATATTTATCATTTCTGAGCAGAATGTGCAATACTGAAGTTTATAGTTGGACAAGTTCAGGGTGAGATGTTGTTGCAGAGATGTTTGCCATATTTTTTCCACTCTTTATTTTTTCAAACACAGTGTTACAGTGGCCCAGTGCCAGCCTCATCCCGACTAAAACATACCGCACTGTCAGAAGAGAGCAGTTTGCCGCCTCTCTGCCCCCGTCACTCTCCTCTGCCAGCAGCAGTGTGAGGATTAAAGGAAAATCCTGACCTCCTCATCCACCTTTCTCTAATACCTCTGCTCATTTTAAATGGCTCCTCCAAAACTAACTGGCTGGATTACCGCTCAGGTGCTCGCCCAGTTCCCCGCCCACCTCTGCTGTACAGAACATACACACTTAGTGATTCACATTCCTCAATCTGAAATAGAAATGGACGCACAAACAAAATAATCCTGTAGCTTTCAGGATTTTGTCTCCTTTAATTAGGAGAGATTCAGCCGTCCAGTAAGAGGTTAAAAGGATGATAGTCCACAGGATATGCTGATATTCAATTTACCTGCTGCGCACACACACTCACTCACACACACACGCGCTTACACAAACCCTCCCTACACTCTCAAAATTCCTGCAGCAGGGCAGAAATGCTCACTCCTGTCTGTCTCCCTGCCGGAGTCGCTGGCGTAGCACTTTTCCTCCGTTTTCATCACCATTCTTAACCTTTATCTCCCTCCTCTCCCCCCATCGTCTGCTGTCCTCCTCTCTTTATCTCTCCTTTTTTTCAAACAGGCTCCTCGCAGCGAAACAAGGTTGTAAAGGTGGGAGATGCTGATATTGTTTGGCCTGTGTGTGTGTGTGTGTGTGTGTGAGGGTGTGTGTGTGTGCACTCTACATGAAGTAGTGTATAAGAGAAGCGCCGAGGGGCTTATTTCCATGGGAAGACTCTGGCTCCCTGCCAGCCAAATGGCACTGCTGGAGGCATTTGTGTGTGCTCAGTGTGAGTGTGCAGGGTATTGTTTTGTGCCTTTGTGTCTCTTTTACAGTGTAAATATTTTAAGATGATTGCAAGCTTCCTCAAGTGAGTATATTAAGGTTTTTACAGTTCAACATGTCACTGTAAAAGTAGCATGAGACCAAGTTTAATATAAACGGAAACACATGCACACCCATCATGGGTAGGAACTAAGTAGAGTGGGTTTAATTCTCACTGTCCCACTAAAAAAAGCCATTTTAAGACCTGCAAAGCTGAGAGAAATCCTGTGAAAACATCCCAAGACTTAACCCGACTTGACTTCTTGTCACAAAGCAGACTCACGGGTATCAGGAGAGAGCCAGCATGCATATTTCATTTACGCCCACCTATTAGTTATGTACGGAAGAATAGGTAGGTACACTCACACGGCGACCGTTTGTCTTTTTAATGGAGGGGGGTGAACAGCAGTGAATACAGGCAGAGAACAACTCTCATGCTCCTTTAATGGGAATGAATAAAGGATGAGTCGAGGCTCAGACACCAGGTTAAGACGCTGTTTAGCACCTCTGGCCTGGCGCCCGGTCTTAGAGTCAAGGATGGAAGGAAGGAAAGGACGAAGAGATGGATGAGAGGAAGACATCAGGAACATTATCAGTGTGAATTGATGAGATGGTTGAATATTATTAGTTCGACTTTAATTTGGCGTAAATTATGAGACGAGGCAACCGACTTTGTGACTCCAAATCTCTAGTTACGTACACACTCAAAGAAATCAAATATGGCAGCTTGATTATCGCCCTATCATTTCAAACTATGACATCATTGTTGCTGCTCAGCATAATTGCTTGAAGCGTATTATTTTGGCTCACTGTTAGGCACAAAAGTTTGTTTTGCAATGGTGTTTAGCTGGTAACAAAGGGCCACACAATGCCAAAACTTTAAACTATTCACCCTGAAGTACTGACATAGACCTAAACCCGGATCTTTTCTTTGAAGCTAATCAAGGGTTCTTAACAAAAACAGTATTTTGATTTGCAGGCCATTTGAAAGTCTAACCAGTCATTGATTACTTAGCAAATCTTACTACCTGGCAATCTTAACAATTATCCAGCTGTGTTAAATACTTGATTCTGATTGGTCAAAACCCCATAACAGACAGTGTGCAGATATGGTAATATTTAGCAACACCTAGCACTCACTTTTACATTGAAATGCTCCCATGCTCACCCCTCTGTTAAGGACAAGATGCTGCTGAGATAGATAATGGTTATGATCCTCAATTTTTCAAGAATTTACCATCTAAAAAAACATCAATTAATGCAAATTATCATTCTGTCTTCCAGCTGCTGCATTTCACACTGCCACTAACTAGTTTGTCCACTCTGAATTAACTGTATAAACATAGTGGTGCAAGAAGGTGACTTCTGTGGAAGGGGACCTGCTCCTATAGAGACAAATCTTATTCTAATTAAAGAAAAACACAATAAATATTCAGATGACTGATTCAAACACACTTTGAATATTAAATTCCAATTCCGCTAAGTCACTTCTGCTAAATGCTTCTTAAAACTATAAACTGCTCCTTTAATTCCTAATAGCAAAGGCAACATCAGGAGTAATTTGATCAGACATATCAAATCGATCTATAAAAATTGCCTCTGCCTGTTGACACTGTGGCACAACAATTAGTATCTTCAATCAGTTAGCTTAACAACTTGGATGACACTTGAGTTTTTGATCCTGTCCTGCAATCCGGGCAATGGCAGCAGAGCTGGTGAGTGCCTTTATAAGATGCTTTTTGCTACAAAGTAACTTCAGCCATGAGGGATAATGATAATAGCAGCGGGGAATGAAGGTTTGGTTATAAGTTAACATGCGTGCCTCATATGATCAGTGATTCAACCCCCAACCAAAGCCCTTTATTGAGGATCCTCTGCACACTTTCCTTTATTCTTTTGATAAAATGTCGCAAAAATTATCTTTAAAAAGTTACAAAGTTCTGAGAAGAAGAAGCACTAAGAAGATACATCCTGCAGGTAAACTATTAAGAACACTGTCTCAAACACTTTTTAAATTGTGTCCATAATCACTTTAAAATTGATTAAACCATCTTTAAATCAGTAACTTGTGCCAACTTGTTTGTATTATAAGTTGGTAGCTGAGTAAGTGGAGGGAAAACTGTTGACGTCTTTGCTGACTTAACTGGAAACCCTTGGACATATGAAACTGACATATGAAACTGACATTAAAGGGGCACTGGGATTGTCATATTTTGAAGCAAAGGGCCACAGACCAAGCTGTCATATCTGACGAATTTGGATTGAGGACCTGTTATGATTTCAGAAGATGGAAGGGTATTTTTTCCACATTAAACTCTGGCTAAGAGAAGCAGAAAAGGCAGAGAAGCCTCTTGTTGACACTGAGTCTGGTTCCATACGCCTCCACAGACCTCGTCTCTTTGATCCACCTTTGGAGAAAATGAAAAGCGTTGAAAGAGAAAAGAAGCAAAACAGGGACCTTGGATGAGGGATCTAAAGCAGTGCCTTTCAGAAAGTTTCTGCTGGTTTGGGAGAGGAGGTATGAAGGGACAGGTGGTGGTGGTGGGACACTTTGCCACACCAGTGCAGCTTATTCAGCCGTCAGTGTGCTGAGAGAGCAGAACAGGCTGTGGGACGGTGATGCCCAAACCTGCCAGTACGCTACCTCAGACACAGTCATAATGGCTGCCACCTGTCCCAGGGTTACAGCAAGCAGAAAGAACTCAGCAGCTGGCAGCACCTGTGCTCAACAGTCAGGTCACCACATCAAAACAAGGCTGCTACTGCCGGGTGGAGGTGAGGGAGGTGCCTGGAGAAGCCACATATGAAGAAGCCACATGTTTTCAAAATGTCTTTTTCCCCTGCAGACTGTTCAAATGTAGATGCAACCTGTCGGTTTCAAGTGAAGCCAGCGAGGAGTGTCTCCAACCTGAAGTTTCTAAATGGCAGAAAAGGGGCGACAACCTTGGCTGGGTGGGGTGTGGACACAAGTGGCTCCAAAAACGAGAAATAAAAGTCAACAACACAAAACTTGAGGCTCCAAAATAGTGTCTACTGTCCAGTGGTTGGCATCACCGTGACTACATCCCCTTTATTTCCAGTCCATAATGGGGACCAGTGGAAAGAGGGGTCAAACAACCAGCCCAGACAGAAACAGGCCGAGCTTAACACTTCATGTCACACCTGATAGTTTTCAATTCAACCCTGAAAATGGCGCTAGGAAGCAGTTTAATCATGACACAAAAAGTGCTAACAAAGTGACTGCACTGTTTGCTAACATGAACTGTTCATGGAGCTTCTTTTCCACAGAAAATGCAGACAAATGTCAGAGCAGGCCCTCTGCACCTTCATGCTTTTTAACTCAGGGGAGTATTTGAGGAGCTGTGGGTGATGGCTGGTGCCATGTGACATGGTGTGAGTGCATCTTATTTTAGAGTGAGAGGTTGAGATAAGGTGTTAAAAAAGGGGGAGGGAGAGGAATGCTGAGCTGTCCTTGTAAGCCTCGATGCACGATGGATGTCATCTCGACTCCCAGGTTAAATTCTTTGATTACAGCTGCTCGGTTATAATCTCTTCTTTTTAAGCGAGGGATCCTGACCTCTAAAAACACTCTTCTCTCATTCTCTCTCTGCCCTCTCTCTCTCTCTCTCCCTCTCTCTCTCTGTGCCCCACGCAGCAGTTTATTTAGCTGCTGTGTTTACATTCCTGCTCAGTCAGCCTCTCCCAGGGGAGGATGACTGGATCTGAGCGCTGAGGCTGAGCCGCTCTCTCTCAGGGCTTGAATCAGTTACATGATAGTTACTACTGAGAACAGAGGACGACAAGTACAGGCACAAAGGCGAGACTTCAGGGACTCTGCTCTGGGTAGGAGTAAAAGTACAAGCATTAAACAATCAGATGGAAAGTGAGCAGCGCTCTGTCGAGCTTATTAAACGAACAGAAAAAAAACTATAAAGACGTCCTTCTCTCAGCTGTCCTGTGTTGTCAAAGTAACAGTGACCATGGGCGGGGCTGAGGGCGGCTAATTGGATGGAGCTATAGGACGTCCTGATCGCTCAGGTCCCCGGCACTTCACCCTCCTCATCATTAGACTGACTGGCTCCTGTGGCCCCCGGCAGAGTGCTGTCTGCACGCCCTAATGACCGCTGACTCACTCAGCGCGCTGCAGCGCCGCCACATTAGTCCAGCCCAGAATAGCCCCAAATAAAGAGAGATGAGGGGGGCGTGGGCATGTGAGGCGCCCCAACAGATTTTAAGACATTACCACAGGCCACATAACATTTTGTTGTGTCCTACCTGATTTTGTGCCCAATTGTGGCTTTTCTTTTTTCTTTATTTGACTCTTTTTCTGAACCTGATCTTTCCCCTCAGTCTGTATTTCTTCTGCACTCAGGCTGGATTTATTTCAAAAATAAAGGAGCAGCATGTATAATGTGATAATGAGCATTAAGTAATTATAATTTCAGTCATTTATGAATAAACTCAGTCACTATTGGACAGTACTACTCGTGCTATACTGACTTATGAAGCCAGACATAACCGCCACATAAAGAAAAATATCCAAGTGTCCGTGTTTAAATAATTAACAGCTGCTTAAGTGGATTTCGTTTCAGGAGTCATGATGTCGAGCTCAAAGACGGCAAGTTTTCATGACGATTCATCAAACTGTGAAGGAATCATTTAATAACTTGTGTTTTATACTGTGTTAATGACCCATGACAAGAACTGAGCTCATTTTCCAACATGAATAAGTGTTGATATTTCAGTGACAATTATTCAGAGCTGAACAGTAATGTTAATTTAATCCACCCATGATGCATTGGGTGGTGCCGGTTAGGCTGTTGTTGTTGTTTGGGCTGGGTGAAATCTGTGAAGCACAGTGTTTAACTTTTTAAAAATGTCTGTAAAACCACAAATGATACAAATTAGTCCTAATTACAAGCATAAGACAGCCTGCTGTGATATGGAATTTAAAGGATTAGCATCTCTTAAAGAGCAGGATGACAATCTTCACTCCACTTTTGCATCTTTAGGGTCGCTGCACCTTTAAAAAAATATTCTCTGAAATATTAAATTATTCATTTATGTGCCTGAGTAAAAATGAGTCAGTGCACTCTCTGAATGAAACCCTGAGTGATACATTATAGTGCCTGGCTCAGCAGATAGCGACGGGTTAACCAGGCTGTAAAACCCACATGATGTTCAGACAGAGGCCCGCTCTGTGTTTGACTGACCACGGGGGGTAGGAGGAAGCCGGGGAGAGGGAGGAATGGGGACAGGGAGGGTTTTGTGCTCTTGTTCTTCCAATAAGAAGATAGCAGTAAATCTCCTCGGGCAGCACAGCCTCCCAGTATAACAAGTCTTTAGTTCATAGTGTGGGCGGGAGAATAAATTTCATTAAATTGACGGTACAGACCTACAGAAAAGGGAAAGTAAATAAAATAAAAAAGGCTATCGGCTGTTAAAGAGGACACAAGCTGTTTAAATTTTCCTGAATGTTCACCTGTGTGTGCACATCCATGTGCAAGAGAAAGAGAGAGAGAAAGAAAAGAGAAAGAAAGAGAGAGTGAGAGGCCACATCTGCTAGGGATTTGGGACAGGGCGATTTCACCTTCTGTCAGGAGAGAGAAAGAAAGAGAAGGAGTGAAAGAAAGGGAGTGAGAGGAGGGGAGGCAAGTGTAAAAGAGACATGGCCTGTCTAAGATACGCCGACTGAGTACAGTATCAGCCAAAAATACTCCTCCTTACAAGTCAATACTGAGTATCGATCGTGCGTAGGGCTTATGCAACACCACCACCTCACTGTACAATTATGGTGAAATCACTGTGTGCAGGCAGGGGTTTGCACAGCAACCTACATGCCCTGTGGAGACGGAAAAGCAAACTGGAGATGTGTGCCACAGGGTCCTTAAATCAAACGGCACAATGTGAACTAATGGTCTGGAAAAACTGGGGGAGATCTGCGCTCACATGGGTCCTTATGGAGAGAAACAAGCAGAGAAGGAGCACAAAGGAGGCAGCAGGCGGAGACGCAGGAACACAGGCGTGTTAAATGTTTGCAGGGCTCTGAGAAGGCCGCAGTGATGGAAATGACTTAGTGATGAGAAATGTTGTGTGTTCATAAATCAAGAAGAGATTCAGAGCGATATGGAGCTGAGGTTGTTGGTGTCCAGCTCGGGAGGAGAAAGCGAAACAGAAACAGTTGGGAGACACTTGAGAGAGAGATACAATCACCTCCCCTCATCACTGTCCAAGCCTGCTCCTGCTCCATCATCGACTCCTCCCCCTCCTCCTCCTCTTTCTCCTTCTTTTCCTCTTCTGAAACCCAACACAGCTCCATATCCATCAGGACTCTGATGTGAGCTCAGAGACGGACGCGCTTAATCGATAGTGCCAGGTTGCCAAGACAACCTTGATTTCCTGTCGCTGCTTTCGCCTAGCGCCGGTGATTGCGCCGGGTGTCCATTGCACCTGCCGCCCTCTCCTCCTCCTCCTCCTCCTCTTCTTCCACTGTCTCATCAAGCGCTCCTTATCCCCCACACCCCTCCCTCCTTCCCTCCCGCCGCCATATAGCCACCATAGACAAAAGAGGAAGACAGTTGTACAAAAGCTAAACAGATTACACCCCAGAGGTTGGGTTTGATCAATCAAAACACAGCACTAAGTGTTAGGCCTCATGCACACACACATACACACACACACACAATGATGCATGCAAATACACACTTAAACAAACACACACACACACACCCTGTCATCCCCAACAAAAGAGAGCTGTGACAGCTATCATATCTACCTTAGAGGGTGATGTCATTGCACCTGGGAGCGTTTACCATCAGCCCCCCCTCACACACACACTCACACACCTCGCCTCTCTCCTGCAAGAGGGGTTGGCACCTCCTTTTTTTTTTTTTTTTATTCATTAATGGAGAGCTCATTAATCGTGGCTGATAACGAGGACGTGGGACAGGGACATGATTAAGGGTCTCTCTCTCCTTTAGCTGGGCGCCCTTGGGGATAAACAGCCCAGAGTGTGTATATATATATGTGTGTATGTGTGTGTGACTCTGTGTGGGCTGCATGTTAAAACAGGTACAGGACACACACTTCGCTCTATCTCTAGGACATCTGCGGGATGGGATATTACATGTGTTTTCACTTTTCAGAGATGATAGCCAGAGTCGCTTTAGTGACTAGTATCCCACTGAGACTTAAAGAGTTGGCGCTTGAATCCATCTTTCTCTTAAAGATCTAACTTTGTCTTTATCAGGGTTCCCCGAGGCTCCGGTATAACGCTGAGAGAGGAAGTTTGGACTTAGAATAAACCTCTGGAGTTTTCTTTTCCTTCTCACTAAGTTGGGATGATGAAGACCACCCGGCCTCTAAACTGAGAATCAAAAGAGGGGAGTTTTAAAAGACTTCAGGACACATACTAAGAGAATATTGTGGATAAACTGATTGAACAAAGTCTTTTATGTTGAAGAAGCCTTCATTTTGTGCATTATCTCATAATTTGTCAATTCAATAGGCTGAAAAGGAGCCGGGCTTGTAGTTAAGATGAAAAAGACAGGGACTAATTTCTCAGAGTCGCAGATGCTGCAGACTATGAAATTGTTGATTGTGTGTTAAGAAAGTAATTAGATTTTTTTGCGTTCTGCTTATACTTTGTGTGTGTGTGTCTGTGTGTGTCTGTGCATGTGTTGCAGACATTCTCCTATTTGTTTTAACTGATCTGTTTCATACTTCACTGTTGAAATTTCAGAGTTGATGGCTGTGATGCAACAGTGAGCCCCAGCCATTTTAATTTTTATGTTTATAAAAGTTACAGACAAAACTAAAAGTACTTTTTCATACAGGCACAAAAGCACAAACTACTGTGCAATAGTCACAGGAAACTTTTTGACTGTGCAAAATTGTTGCAGACTCATATGCTAAATGTAAGCTGTGGGTCACCCAGCAAACAGTTTTATCATGGTTGATAAAAGTGCGAGTCTTGATATCTTTAAAACTAACAAAAATAAATCACCATATCACTTCCAAATATACAAATATCAGTTATCATTCGCTGTCAAAATGGGTGTTAGTGGAACTTCATGAGATTTTGGGGTCACTCTCAAGTGGACATCTAAGGAACTGCAGTTTTTTGCACTAAGGCACTGGCTTCATTGTCAACACCAGAGGCTGATTTTCTCAGAGCACACAGAAGATGGTACTGTGGTTTGTTTTGACCAAAAACCTTTGAAATATGGAAACACCAGCAGTGCCTAGAAACGCCCTGTGAGGCCCTGTCCAAAAGTGTGTGAAACTCCAACAAATCCCCATCAGACCCCAATATGTGGATGCCAACTTCCCTCCAGACTTAAACTACAAATAGATGTGGTTGAAAGTTTACTCCACAACTATGGGTGGTATCATGGTTGTATTCTTCACAAACTTTGATTTTGGCCTGTTCCCACATCAAACAATGTGTAAAATAAAATAAAGTAATAAAATACACACAAGCTAGAAAAAATGGTTAAATCAGATCTTGCACACCTGCATGTTTGGCTAAGCTTAAAAACTGTGACATTTAAAAAGAATTAGGGTAGCAGAAAAGCACAAAATATTTCCGCTGCAAATGACCAAGTGCTTTAGAAAAATTACAAAAAGGAAATAAAATTGCAGTAAAAAGACACTTTCTTTCAAAACAGACCAGAACTGACCCAAAAATGTGAAGGATATCTCTGATCCACTAAAGCAGGGGGGATGTTATGACGTCTCAGGCAGAGGGCAGAGATCAGCCTGTACATACATAAGGGCTTTGTAGAGCAGCCATCGCTGAGTCTTACACACACATTACATCCAATCTGTCTGGACCAGGACCTTAATCCCCTCTCCACGGCCATGGAGACAAGCAGACAGTAATCCTCTATATTTGTATATTAATAGCCTGAGTCTCAGGGGGGCCTCTCTATATATTGTGATGTATGTTTTATTAGTTGGGTAATCTGCTTGTCGATCTGGGGACCTGGTCCATTTAAATCTAGGTTTTAATAAAAACATGTCCAGCCCTGCTAGAGGGATAAGCTCCCCAAGGACGAGGGAAAGAGCATGTCCAGGTTCAATAGACTCATCATCAACAATAAACAGCTTTACATCAATGTTATCTGTCATGGGGCAATACAATTATTAGGAGGGATTCAGCCCCAGGCCTCGGTCCCTTCATAAGAACAGAGCTAGATAAAACCAAGCTCGCACGTAAGCCTTCACCTAGTTACTATAATGCATGCTTCAATCAGCCCTAGTGTTGTTTCTGAGGGTTTGGTTTAGGCCTGGTCCACGGGTTGGCCAGTTTTTCCTCCTCTGGTTACAGAAACAATCTACATTCACAAATATGAAATAACATGATGTTTAAATATATGTATAAAAAAGCCTGCTGACACCACAAAGACACTATACGTTTATTCCACTTCATTTTGTAGAAAAAAAGACAGCAAGAGAAGAACTTTCACTTACACCAGAAGAATATTTGCATCTGCATTGACCCCTTTATACCAGGGGTGTCCTGATACAACTTTTTTACTTCCAATATGATACCAGCATTGTAGCCTTCAGTATTGGCCAATACCTATTTGATCAGATATTGGCACAAACATGTGCATGACAAGTTAGTACCTTTGTACACACTGTTGTTGTGATCATGTGTGCTCTGCATGCTGGATCTGGGTGCCGCTAAATAGAGGTGCCAGAGAGGAGTCTGGAAGAGACCGCTTGTATCGGACTACTGATTTCTGAGCTTTTAGATGCAGGCCGATATAATCCGATATATATTTTTTTGCTGATATCCTGACTGATATCCAATATCAATAGTGTATCCGGACACCCCCACTTTATACAACCCTATCCTTTCTTTTATACCTGCTGTTGAAACCAATATACTTCCACAACCTGCTTCTTCAATAACTTTCTGCTTTTATTGCAGCTCACGTCCTCCATTTTTGTAGAAAATCAACACTGAATTAATTTACTGAGGTCAAGAGTGTCATTCACTTGTCAGGTAACGATGAGATCAGTAGTCTGTATAAACCATGTGCAAGTGCGTCAGTACCTCAGCATGAAATTGTCAAAAACTTTCACCTTTAAAGGAGCTTTCTGAAACCTCTTTTCCAGTGACTTAACGCTCCCTTTCTGTGCGGTCGTATGGACAAAGTACAGAAAGAAATCTATGTTCTCAATACTACCTGCCAACATGCGGATGAGGCCTCAGAATAAATGTGCGTCCATGATAATCCTTCTTACCCGTAGACATTGCCCCTCCCCTCCTTCCTGACCTCGACCCCTCAGACTCTCAGGTGGAACAGATTTGGTTAAAATGCTGCTCCACGTCTGCACACATAACCGGCAGAGTAAAGGAGAGAGCAAAGGTGAGATTCCTTTGGATCTGAATCACGTTGAAGTCCTCCGCTCACCTCTCAGCTCGTCTAGACGCTGTGTCACTGCCACACCCCGGCGGACATCTGTCCTAATTCAATAGATTTATCAGACAGCCATTCGATTAGAAGGGCACTGCTTTAAATTAGCCAGTGAGTCAGGGACTGATGGAGGTGGGCTGGACAGGAGGGCCATTACAGCCTTGAGGACACTGTCCCTCCTGCTTACCAATGGTCTACAGTCACCAACAATCACAATGACGTCTGTAATCATCTAAGCTGCAAGGGCTGCGGACAACTGCTGATGCAATTAACCTGGCCCTTCATGTGATTTTCTCTTTCAGATGTTTTACTCTGATTCAAAGGTATGCGGCACAAGCATGAGAGCAGTTTTATGGTAGGCATCAATCAAAGCGGATAAACAAACAGCTTTTCAAACATCTGGTCAGGTGAGGCTGAGATAGAAGAAGAAAGGCACCCCAGGGAGATGTGTGGTTTTCCTCTGAGATTCACTGATTACAAGGAAGGATGGGAGGGCAGAGAATCAAAACTAAAAAAAAGTAGAGCAAGAACTGAAGAGACAGAATTCAGAGGAGGTCAGGAATGTACCCACAAACCACAGACACACACACACACAGGCACAGGCACAGACAGAAAGAAACAAAATCATGGCCTTTAAATGCACTGCAGTGAGACCATGTGACTCTCACGGGGTAGTCTCATGGGAGCATCCCCCACCCCCGATCTCCCTGATGGACTATAACAACAGGAAGTCAGCTTGGCCTGCAACATCACACCACACCACACCACACCTACAGATAGCTGCGCCCTCTTTTCACACACAACACATATTAACACCGAAACATTCACACCCACGCAGAGATAGAGATACACAGGCCCTCACTCCAGTCTTCCTCATCCATCAGACGTTACATTAGGGGCACTCATTTATCAGTCATCACAGTTATGTCCAACTTTAATCCCTCTAAAAGTGTGCTGTGTGCTGCAGAAGAATCAATGGCAACGTGCCCGCTGTTGCTGGCGTCGGTGGCGAGGGAGACGCGCTGCAGCCTGGCACCAAAACAAGGAGAGACCAAGACTGGCAGGAGGGGGGGGGGGCTTTCAGTGACTGAATAGCCCTTGTTTATCTAGGCCCCTCTGGGAAGTCAGGACACTGCAGTGAATAGGAGCCAGTTAGCAGCAATGGCATAATAAGAGCAGGGAGGGGGGCGGGGTGATTGAAATTCTACACAGACTACTGTCAAGACAAACTACCCCTGCCAGCTGTGGCAGCAACTCAAAGAGGCCGGACAGTGTTCTCCATGACAGACGCTTTGGGTTTAGCAATTCAGCATTAGAGAACCAACAAAATTTGATTCCCTAATTCTTAGTTATTAAATTAGCAGATGAAAGCTGGACTTTTATGTTTAAATAAGCAGAATTAGATCATATAGAGGCCAGAGGTCAGACGGAGTCCATGCAGACTTTTGTTAAGTTAAGCTACCATTGCCAACTGTGGCAGGGACTCAAAGGGCAAGGGATTAGGGGTTAACAACACAACATTAGATAACCAATGCAAATCTGTGCGCCAGTGCTTACACATCAAGTTTCAGACAGACCTCGAACAAGAAAGACTATCCTTAGTAACAGATCAGCAAATTGGGTAACCAAGAGGTTTTCTGGATCTGGATCTCATTTGATTTGCTTGCTCAAAAAAATCCAAAATAATGGCAGAAATCATTGAGGTTGCATCCTCTGAGGGGCGCTTTGAAGACCAAACGCATCAACAACCGTCACCCTGTTTTTCCTGACTGCAAAGGGTGCAGTAGGTGCATTGCTTGCAGCCTGATATTTCATGGTTTTTGCATGCAAATTCAAACCAGATGGCAAACTCTCAAACAAGCAATACACGAGTGTTCAGCTGCAACTCAGAGGCAAAATGAGCAATTTAAGTGTAAAAGGGATGGACACTTGAAATTTGAAATTAGCTTAAAGAGATGGTGATGGTGGTTAAAGCTCCACTGAGGAACTTTCAGTTTGTGTTGATTTTGGCGCCCCCTGTGGACAAAGCTATCTTTGCTAATTTTGTCCTGTACATGTGATAATTGTGTTTCTTAACAAAAAGTTAGGTTACACCTCTCAGTTTAAATGCTGTATACAAAGGATTAAAAAATGGATTCTATGCAATCCAGGTGCTTCAAAGAATCCTGCCCCTGATCTGGGACACAACTAATAAGATCGGTATATTAAGACCATGTGAAGGGACAGGGGTCAATGCGATGTTATGCAGACCTCTATCAAGGAGGAACCACCCTCGCTGACTGTGGCAGGGAATCAAATTGGCAAAGGAATTCAGGTTAACAGCACAACATTAGGTAACCAACATGATTATATGCACCACTGCCTGCTCATCAAATCACCAAACTAGATGTGGAATTTTGAGAAAGACGTCAGAAGAGACAAAGTGATTTTCTACTCAATGTGCAAAAGGTCAAATTTTTTCTATGAAGTTTTGGGTCTGACACTAAACAAGATATTTGCTCACGAAAAGCACAAGTTTAAGGAGAAATCTCAAGGCTTAGGTCGGTATATAAGGGCCATGAAGAGGATGGAGATCATTGTAATTCTATGCAAATGTCTGTAAAGAAGAGCCACTCATGCCAACTGTGGCAGAGACTCAAATTGGCAAGGGAATCCGGGCTAACAGCACAACATTAGGTAACCAACATTATGGCACTGTTGGTGGTTCTGGTACAGGAGGAAACTGTTTCAGAAAAGCAGAACAAAAGAGGCACCAAAATGCTGCAAAGCCAAGAAATGGACTTCTTTAAAAGATGGTATGATAGGGCAGAAAGGACAGGACTCTACTTTGTGTTAAACTGTGTCCGGGCACTGTTTGCTTCTCATGGGCAAGCCTGGGAGTAGTGTCCTTCAGCCCTGTTTCCCAGTCTCAGCAGGACAGAAAGGTACTCTCCACACAAAAAAAACCTTATTCGCTCACTGGCTCACCCCTCCATTTACAGAGCCAGATCTTTTTAGTGTGTCTGAAAGGAGATGCTGTTTTCTTTGCCCTCTGTGTGGTGTGAAGCAGACAGGTCTACAGTTTAGCAATAGCATTGATTCTTTTTCCAGGCTTTCATTTTTGTCTGGCCCCCAGTTTGAGGTCTCTGTAGCCCCTGATGAGCCGCCTTAAATAGGCTGCCACAGGTGCTCGGGGCCGTGGAAGGTGAAGGAGGGGGGAGGTGGCCTGGATGGGAGCAGAACTGCAGGAAGCCTCTTGTTTTCACAGAGATAAAGGGCTTTCAGGTTGCATCCTGGGCCGTAATCTCTCACACACTTCCTGGTTTTGTTCACGGCCAGGCAGGAGAAAATGACAAACTAACCTTCACCCTGAGAGGCTGATCGATAGCTTCTGATGAGACAGGATGTGTGTCTTGCGTTGGTGGATTTAAAAAGCATAAAATGACAGGGACTTGATTTTCAGCAGTGTTCATTAATAACCCTCGATCAGGGATGATTTATGGGTTCATTTATTCCAAGTGCCGGTTCATTACCTGCTGTGATTATAAGAGTGTGTGTATAATTCCTCTCCTGACCTCGTCATTTGCTTTTAGAGCACAATTAACATTGTTCCTAGCTTTTACACCCTAATTGCAGAAAAGATAACGCTCCCCTCCTTCAAATAGTTCCCTCTCACTTAGTGCTGTCCTTGTATTAAAAAGATCCATTTGAATTTGCATAAAAGGGGTTTATTGAAAAGTTTTCGTCAAGAAGAGGCACAAACTTTCAACTCCCAGTCTAGAGACCTCTCGTTCTTTTGTTTTCCCTCCTGCTGATAATAACTCTCTCTATTCTGAACATGTCCTTCTTAAGGAGGCCGCATTTGACCGTGAGCCACACCCTGTTCTCCTGCCAGAGGAAACTTTCAATCTCCCTCCCTCTCTCTGGCTCTGGCTCTCTTATACTTTTGTCAGGTGTTATTTATGAGTGTTGTATAGCTGAGTTGCTGCATGCCTCCAGCACCTGCTGGTGTTAGAGAATCAGAGCCAAGGCAGCTGCCAGAGAGAGTGAGAGACAGCAGAAAAGGAGCGAATAGTGGGGGAGAGAGAAAACCTTGGGTCACAGGAGGAAGGTGAGGGACAGTACCTGATGACGTGGTGGTCTGTTGATGTAAGCGTACTGGCATGCAGCTTACACATTATGTAACTAATGAGTGGTGTTATGATGGGGGCTGCAGAACAAAACAAACAAACAAGTGATGAGCTAGCACTAATTAATAGTGTTGTACAACTCTGAACGTGATCAATTAAAGGCCATGCTTCATTGACTTGGAGGAAAAGGCGCCGGCGCCACTGTAACAAGAGAGGGGAGGGCCCTGTCAGCATGAGTAAGAAGACAGATGCACGATCGCCTGGCTCTGGAGCTCTGAGGGTATCTACTCCCCTTCACTGTACCGCCTCCAGTGCGACGCACATTACACCCATATGTATTTATGGAACGTGCTCAGAGAGGTGGGCATGTTTTGACTGTAAACACCTGAACACTGGCGGTGGAAGGCTGAGCCAGGACAGGTGGGCTGTGATGGGTCAAAGGTTACTGGCTAAGCTCCAGTTCCCAGAGTCACAGAGAAGCGGTGTAACAAAAATGAACTCTGTACTTTGCTTTCAGTCAATAATGTGTCACAGGCGATGTGTGGGGTACGTGCGCTGACGAAATGCACAGGTCGGACTACAATAGCAAGAACACAAACCCATCCATCATTTTAACTGAGCAAAACATAGACAACAAAAAAAGACCATATAACCCCAAACATGTGTTAGCTTACAGTTTTATATAACTGTGTTGATTAACCCTTTAATGACAGGTATTTCTTTGACTGTTTCTTTACAGCTAACATTATAATTTGCACTAAAACTACAAAAAAACACAATTGAACTCTAACACTGTTAGAAAATAATGTACGGGTACAAAGCACATTAGGAATGCTGTGTAAAATATTCATAGAAACAGAATCTGATGGCGCTCAAATTGCTTAAATCACATATTTTCATTGATAAGGATGCAAATCCAACTTGTTTAATGTTGAAACTTGAAAAAATGTTTTTGTTTACATCAGGGAAATGTTTTTATTAAAAAGTAGGGAGAGTGTTTGCAGCCTAATATTTAATGGAACTGTAGACCACAAAAAGTTGTGTAATGTTATAGAAAGCACCTTAGGGGACACCTCCAATCTAAATACAGTTAGAAAAAGGTAGGTAATAAGACTTGGGACAAAAAGGGGACACTCAGAGGAGGCAGAGTCCCCTCAGGAGGATTTACCATTCTATGAAAGACTACATGAACAAATACTTCAATAATTTCAGACTAATATGTCCATCATTAAAAGATTCAGAGAATCTGTAGAAATCTTTGTACAAAAAGGACAAGGCTGAAAATCAATACTGGCTGGCTGTTATCCCAGGGCCTACAGGCAGCACGACATTAAAACAGGCATGACTCTGTAGTGGAAACCACTGCATGAGCTCAAAATTACTCCCAACTTTGTCCATGAACACAGATTTCTGCTATATCCACAAATGTAGGTTACAGCTGTTCTTAACATAATCCAGAAACCCTATGACCTCTCTGGGACCAGGTCTATTTAAAATGGAATTGGGTTAAAGGGAAAACTTCCTGTCAGTCTGACCAATCAAATTTTGACATTATTTTTGGAAATGATGGACACAGAGTGCTCCGGTCTAAAGATGAGAGTGAGGAGAGGGTTTGTTATCAGCACACAGTTTAAAAGCAAGTATCCATGATGGTGTGGGGTTGTACAAGTGCCTATAGCAGCAAGAGAACTCTGCATGCATTACAACAGCATGGCTCTGTAGTAGAAGAGTCCACCTGCTAAACTGGCCTTCTGCAGTCCTGATATGACACCAATTGGACCCAGAACTATTGAGAAGCTTTTAAAAAAGCTTTTTTAAACTTGTTGTTGGCAAATTAGGGAAATATTTTTTTTACAAAACAGTAATATTTTAGTTCTGTTTCCTCTGAATTGATAGTTTAAATTGTTTGCAAACCATCAAATTCTGTTTTTATTTACATTTTACACAATGTCCAAACTTTTCTAGTATCTATTTCAATAAAGAAGATTGAGTCAAACTAGAAAAATGTGTTTTTAGTGGTCGTTCACTTTTTATTCATGTACTGTTTTGTATTTTTAATTCACTGTGACAACAATTCACGAGGCCTGTCTTCATAACAGTGGAGTGTGTTAAAGCTTGGCTGCCTCCTTAAGTTATGTCCCACTAGCGGGGTCATGGGGGGCTCAACAAAACGCTCATGAGTTAAATGGAGCGATGTGGATGCTCCATGCCTCCCTCCGCTCTGCCCTCCCTTCTGTTTTCAGGCTGCCTGTTCTCCTCTCATTAATCCTGTGTGGATGTTTATCCATGTTGACGTTCAGCATAGCAGCCCGCCTTCTGTCTGACTAACAAACATGGTGACTAAGGCTTTTTTTTTTTTCCTGCTGGAGTTGTCACCAGGGTTAGCCTGAACTAGCTAGCTATGGGGACAGAAGGGCACTCGATTTGTTAGTCAGATCACAGGCCGGCTGTGTAACTGGAATCAGTATGTGAATATGAATGTGTACCCCCTCAGGAGGGTCATTATCAGTTGTGTGTGCTACCGAGAGGAAAATCAATATGGTCATCATAACAGGCTGGCACACAGCCAGCCCACTAGGCTGCGTTCAAAGCACAAAACATGGCAGCGGATTACTCCTCATCTGATGTCATCCAATTTCATCCCTGCAGACAGAGACGCTGTGGGATGATAATAAGGTCAAGCACGTTTAAAAAGGACGAGACGTCCAGCGTGTTTGTCAAAAAGACAACAGAAAAGATGATTAAACAGACACAGTCAGGTGGTGTGAAGTGAAGCTCCAGCAGAGGTTTGCCCTGATGAGTTTTTGCCACAAACACAAGCTGGCGTAAGAGCCCCTCACGGCCCGCCTTCTGCCTATTGTGTCAGTCCAGTCTTTTTCATTAACCGCTCCACTGAGGACCACGAGGAGAGGAGAGGAGAGGAGAGGAGAGGGGGGAGGGGATAGATGGGCGGGAAGGGAAGGGAAAGAAGGAGGTGGTGGTGATGATGGGGGGGATGAGGAGGGGTCTGCAGACAAACCCAAAGGGACTCACTGTGGACCTGAAGAGCAGCCACCAAATACATGATTAAAAACACACATCAACAGGCAGCGCAGGGCTCGCCGTACACAATATTTACCTCCACCAGGATGGCAATTTAGAGGTAATCTCACCCTCAAGTATACACAGGGGTGGAGGATATTATCTCTCACCCCCTCTCTTATAGGGAGGGGTTAAGAAGGAGGGGGAGACTGAGAGGGAACAAGGGACAGAGAATAAAAAAGGATAAAGTGGGAGAGATTGTAAGGTTGCAAACACACCTGTCTGCTCATGACTCACTGCTCTGGAGTCAGCAGAGGAGAGGAGGCTTTTCTGCTCTGTTAGCACACATGATACACCTAACTGAGCTCTCCTCCCTACGCTGCACTGCTACAAATACTTGCCTACACCACTTTCTGTGTCAGTATCAGTTTCAGGGGCCGGCCCTATTGGAGCTGTCGCAGACCAACACGACTCACTTAATGATCACGGGCATGTCAGTGAGGACGCCGTTCGAGAAGTTGTGTCACATCCAGGAAGCCGTCCTTGTCTGCTTTTTCTGGGAGGCCACATTTCGCTGCAGATCAACGGCTGTGTTTTTGTTCAGTTCACTGAGCTGACGCGTCGCTACAAGCTCCCACCGCCTCATCCTTGTTTGACCCTCCATTCTCAATATTTTTGTCCCTTTCACAGAGAGTGTTTGTGATCTGTGGGCGGCTGCGACTTTGTCAGTTAGGGAGGCTGCGAGGCGTGTGGCCCCCGTCACTTTGTCCTGTCATGCAGATGGACCCCTTATGACACATGGCAGTGGTTTTTGGGAAACACCTGCCTTCTGAGTCAAATGAAGCCCTCACCCTGACCCTAAAACAACCGTCTGTGTCACATTCATATAACAGAGATGCTCTTTACTCTCACACATATTCAACAGTAAAGGTCAACTTTTCCAGAAAATTGCTAGATATCACAGCTCAATCTGCACAAGCCAGTATGTAATGAGTCCAGTGTTACCTACAACATGGTGAGATGTTGGTTTGTTTTTGTCTGCTTGGTACTGGGGTTTTCACCAACTAATCAACTCGTCTGAAAGGGTTCACCTGTTTTGACTTTGGTCTGATTGCAACACTATCACTCTGAACATCAGAGCTCAGAAATAATATTTGCTGGTTAAACACTCTGCATCTACGTCACCTCAGGGCGGTCAAAAGACGCTTCTGGACAAGACTTGCATAAACTTCACTGCTTGTTTTACTGCTAACTCCTGGCCCGCAAACTCCATTTGTTCACTGTCTCAAAATGTACTCACTGAATGCAGATTTTTTTAGGCAAAGCAAAAGATAGACTTTTCTGGTTTTTATGTACTTGTCTGGACGAGGCTAGAAATGCATTGAGGATGTTTGAAGTGTCAGCGCCAAGGCAAAGAAGCATAATGTAGATGTAAGCTATGCAGGTGCATCACAACAAATACAAACATCTTAAAAAAGGTTTATTACTTTGCTATTATTATGAAAAAGTAAACTTTGACAAATTTTTGATGACTATAGCATAAAAATGAGAAATCCAGAATCTTAGAATTATTAGAATATTTCCTCAGATTGATTAAAAACAGGATTTAAAATACAGCATCGTCCAACTGCTGTAGGTTTATTAAGGCAGTCAGTACTTAGTCAAGGCTCCTTTACATGAATCCCTTTCTTAACCAGCTGATAAAAAATATGAAACTTTTTCACAATGTTTTGTTTTGGTGAGATGCACCTGTATTCCCAAAACAAATTCATCCCACAGGGATCTGCAGAGCAGGCCCTTGAGGGTCCGGGGGCTGCATGAGAGAGGGATTTGATGAATTCTGCTAACGTTCCACGGATTCCTCCCTCGCGGGGACCTTTGGGAAAAGAATGGGTCATATGCAAATGGCATGCACAGTATGGAGGAGAAGTTTCCCACAAGCCGAGTGTGAAAAGGGCTCTCCCTCCCCATGCCGGGCCGCTGAATGGGCCTTTTCTTCTGCCACTGAAAGTGTATGAGGTAGAGCAGGCAAACTGCAAAGGTAACTAGGCTCTTTCTCCTCAGGCTTTCTCACTAAAGCCTGAACACACAATGGTTCATTTGGGCATTCAGCCACACAAACCCCAATAAAGCACATCCAAGCGCAGTTAAGGGGGTTACTGAAACTGACTCTGGGTTTAAAACTCCGTCTTTACGGAGGGAGAGCACCTTTTTATAGGCTAATGCTCTCAGCCACCGCGGGAGCAGCTAATCATTAAGCTGCCTTTACAGAGGTGGGAGTGTGGTCGTACATCACATCATTTTAGTTCTGCTGAATGGTCAGATGAGGACAGGCCTTTTCCCACCCTGACGGACATGCTGATTGATTCAACTAAGCCAGAGACTAACTTTATTTTCATCTGGTTATTTTAGAGCAAACAGCTGTTTTTAGACTTGAAGCATTTTGCCAATTTTTTTTTTCTGATTATATTTCTAGCTTTGATCCAAAAATCTGAACATGTCACGAGTTTCAGGCCTCTTCTTTTGCAGCACCAGTCCCTCAGTTGTCACCTGTTGTAAAATCCTTTGGTCACCTCTCCACTTCTCACCAACTCCCTCCATCCCCCCTTTCACCAGCTCCGCAGGGAACATGGAGCCCACAGTTTAAGGGGTCAGAGGATGGAGAGAAGGAGGGAGCGCAGAAAAAGCTGCAGCGCCAACAACCCCCCCAAACCCCTCCTCCTCTCTCTCTCTTCCCTTTTCATTGAACAGACTTAAACACAAACACAATTGGACATGCTGGAAGCCTCACAATGGCACAGGGGGGGAAAGTGAAGTCATACTCTAAGCACGCATGGGTGCCTAGGTCAGGGGGCAATCAACAGCACCCCTGGCTACTGTGTCTTAACCCCCTGAAATAAAGGACGAGCCTGGAAGGAGGAGTGAGAGCTGAGGCATACAGAAAGAGAGAGGGAGAGAGAGAGAGAGAGAGAGAGCGGAGGCGGGGGGATTTTCTTCTTACTTGGCACTTTCAAATGAAGCTGCCGAGGAAGTTGGTGAAAAGCAAGGAGATAAATGAAAATTTCCTCCTCCGCTCAACTCTTCACGCAACAGGGGTGGACCTTTTAAATGTAAACAGATGTCTTTAAAACACTGCTGTGACATGTGGAGCTGCAGAAACAATCCCACCTCCTCAGGAGTGAAAAACACTGCCTGTTCCTCCCAAGAAAATTCAACTTTTGGTGTTTTTTTTTTTTTATTGCTCTGCCTCCAATTTACAGCATGTGGTCAGTAGTCTCTTGACAGGGTGAGTGAGTCCGGGGCACTAAGTATAGTTTAAGTATAGTTTTACCAGGCCAATAAACATGCTCTTCAGCATTACATGAGTTGCTGCCAAGTGCCGAACCCGCAGCCTCATTTTCCTTCTGTGATGGATGATTCATCAAGGTGCAAGAGTGTGAGTATGCCTCAGAGAGAGAGCGAGACGCATTAGCAGATTAGACAAATTACTCCTGCAATATTGTCAAATAAATAGAAATCCTAACTACCTGTATGCATTTCAAGTTGTCTCCGAAACAGCGTTCTGCAAACATTAGCTCTGAGCTCCTGAGCGAGGGTACAAAGCTGTCCCAGCACAGGCCTGTTTATTTTTACAAAGAATGTTAACACCGGGCGCATTCCTCTATTCCCAAATTGCTGTGTTAAATTACCGTTGCAGGGAACGGCTGCTATTCCTGAGGGGAGCTGACTGGGGAGAAGCGACAAAGGAAGCTGCAGTATCCCGCCGATTGCAAACACCTGTCGTCCTGCAGGCTGTTAACACCTCTCTGTTTACAGCGGGGAATGGAGCTCACCTTGATCTCTGCTCCCTCAGTTTGTGCCAGAGGCCTGGCATGGCCGCTGACCACAACAAGCTGGGTGATTAATCATAAAAGCCCCAGCAATGACTAATGAATTTATTTTTTGGCTTTTAAATAGTGAGCCAAAGATGTTTCCTGGCAACACTGCGAAAAAAAGACTTGATACAAAGATGTAAAAATGATTAAAATAATCAACCTCAGTAAAATTGAAGTCACTTTGGGGACTTTTTACTTAATTAGAAGTAAAACAAGTCTGTTATTCTAGTCAAATAAAAGGAAAAAGTACTTTATGTGACAAGTATTTAAAGCGTTGATTACAAAACACTTACTTCAACATATGACAGAGAGTTATGAGAGTGTACAATATGCTCATGAGTATTGAAAAGGTTTTTTCCCCCTATTTATTGTTGAAATGATTCTGACTCTGCACCCATCCAGGGTGAACTTGTTGAATATTTCTGCAACATTTCGTTTGTTTTGCACTTTGTTGACAGTCTCTGCGTACTAAAGTCATGCAGTTAGACGTATTATGGGCCAAAAAAAAAGGACTTTATTGGTTTTAAAGTGTAAAGATGGCGGTCCATACAGCAAAGACAAAAAATTTTTAACAAGAGTTGCTTCAAGAAACTTGTCAAGAAGATTTTGTCCTGGAATATGACAAAAAAGAGAGAGCTGTATTTGCACCTGACAAGTCAGCACAGCTTACATCAAGAGTGATGGGATATAGTCACAAAAATGAAGGCAAATTCACTCGGTGAAGTGTGAGTTTTTTGCAGTGTAGATGCCCTCCAATCAGCCAGCTGCCATTCATGAAGCATCTATGTCTCCAATACAGTTAGTGTTAGGTAGAAAAGTAAACTCTCCAGAAAATAAAAACTAAAACTAAAACCACTGAATAAAAAAAAACTTCAAAAAAGAACAATTACACGGGAAATCAATGTACCTCTGATGACAACATGCAGCATTTGATCTAACTTTACACAAGTAATTTCCACCTGAGATGTTGATTTACATGACAGATCAGCTGCTTTGTCAGGAGGTGGTGGGAAGTGAGGACTTAAAAGCGGACCCTCATGGCTCTTTGAAGCAAATGCAAATGACTCAAACATCTGTTTCCTTTGGGATGTGACTTTAAATATCAACAGGCCCGTGTCAGCGGCGAGAAACCTTTAACAAAGCCGTGGTCAAAGTTAGGATTAAAGATTAACACAGCTACAGTTAACACGAACTCAGCCTCTTCAGAGAGAATCAAACTGCCTGTCATTATCAAGGCAAAGACACATCCACACCTTGACAGCAGGACCGTTATCTGAGGTGTGTCCTCCACACACACGCATGCACACACGCGCGCGCGCGCACTCACACAGTTACATAAAGAAAGATGAACCTAACACTTGAGCACACTGCATTAAAAGTGACATGTTAGCGTCCAACACCGATAGCGCCCGATGGAAATGTGTCCATATCGCCGTGTCCAATCATCGGAAAATTTACACGCACTAGAAAAAGCACCGTAGATTCTCCTCCCACGGATACACAGAAGAGCTGTTTGAACCCGAAGAAAGTCGCGACTGTTCCTCTGAAGCGACTCTCACCATCTTCTATCTGATAATACAGGTTTGTCTGACAAAATAACGCTGAGTTTCCAACACAAGCAGAGCTCCTTTTAAGTACACTGGGTGGCACAACACATGAGCACGACTAGTCTGCTTGATAGACAACACATGTTGTCACACCCGCGACAAAAACGCGTCCTTTCACAATAAAATAATTAAAAATAGAAGTCCACACCGTGGCTTCATGCGTTCACATCGACCCACGACGCGAATACACGAAAAAGGCAGGAAAGCAGACGAGTGGCTACAACTCATGGAAGTCATTTACACTACAATAACACAACTAATAATGACGAACACGAAGGTAATCAAGTGTCCTCAAAGCGAGCCGTTTGGGCTCCTCTGTGGATGATATAACCACAATAACACAATAACGTGCGTAAAACCCGATCATCTCCGCTAACCGAAACGGAAATCAAATCCAAATCGATTAATCTCCACTTGAATTATGTAAACACGGGCTTAATAAAAGTCATCAGTATCAGAAAAGGTAAAACGTGTGTTAAAAGCCTCGCTCGTGTCCACGGTCCTACAAGAATCAGGATTCCCTGCGCGCGACTGGAGAGGATCCGCTGTCCTTATATGGGCTGCGCTCGCTCTGCTCACACAAACAGCGCGTGAGATATTCCTCGTTCCCCGGAACCTCTGTTACCCCATCCATGTTACAACTAGTCTTCAGCCCCTACCTCAACACCAGACGGGTTTTAAACACTTATCATGTACGGTATCAACAGAGCAGAAACAAAACAATGAAATAAGTTAAAGAATGAAGGAAAAGGACCGTCCAAAGCGTGGCTCAACAACAAAACCGCACATATTTATTCTATTTTCTAATGTAACTCATTAAAAATATGCTACTGATATATAAATGTAGTTGGAAGTAAACAGTAGGCAAATCCGAATGCGTAAAAGACGTTTTTAAGCCCGTGTAGTTTCAGCAACAGTGTCCGGTCGCTACCTGCTCCGAGTGAGAAAAAGAAAGAAAGAACAAACCAAACAGTTGTGTTTCTTCTGTTTCACAAACATGCAGTGATGCTCAGAACTTATTTGGACTAAATGATAGCAATGTCTCATCTAATCTGAAGAAAAACTGTCAAAAATAACGAGTCCGTCGAGGTCCGCATTAACAATCAGGTAGCGTGTTTCCCACAGAAACAGGTCCGAGTTCAGTGGTGGGCTCAAAAACTCGAAAGAATGAAACTAAATCAATGAATGGGAGGTGTGTAACGGGGTTAAAAGTGTATTAAAATGAATAAAGAGATGTAAAGTGGAGACAAAAGCGGCTCCGCTTATTACAGGGTGAGGTGCGTATAACGGTCTCCGGTGCAGCGGACCGCTAGGCGGAGGGAGAGACGCGACCCAGGTATAACGGTACACCACATAGGGCTGTAATACAGCGCTCACTTGCTACTTCCCAGCACTTCCAGTTACCCGAAACCGGACCAAACTTTTCGGTGAAATTACCGGGAGACACGGCAGCCTCCAGACCGTTCCCCAACAAGCAAAGCTCCGCGTCGGAAGTACTTTTACTCACCGTTGTTCCTCCTCGGGTTCGCCTGCTTTCTGCGCTTACACCTGGGGCCATCCGCCATGATCCTTTCGTTGTGTCTAAATGCTGCCGGAGAGTCACCTCCTCTCTCACCCCCTCTCCCCCCTCCTCCTCCCTCCCTCCACTTCACCTCCCCTTCTCCGCACCTGGTTTACGACACTCAGTTTACGACATCACCTTCCCGCACCTCCCCGACCCACGCTGCCAGGACCATTCATAGTAGTACTGGAAGTGTGAGGGATGACTACATGCGCACTGTACCTGCCCAAGTGTTTACTTATGCGCCATGAATCTGAGATACAGCTTCTCCCTCTGTTCTTACTACTCCAAAAGGTAAAAGGTATGAGCATAGGTGATGGTAGTCTGGGATAACCAATGTTTAGAATCACAGAAAAAACATCATGCTGTTTGTAAGATATGCAGGTCCATAAATTCTTGTTTTATTTATTAATAAAAAAAAACTTGAAAAGGTGATTCTGAGTTGTTTTTATCTTCTTTCTTTCCTCACACATACGTTATTGATGATTTCTTCTTTTTTCTATTCAGTGCACATTATTTAATAATTTGCCTTTTCAAAAATATTTTATCACATAAAATAAGACCAAAGAGGGTCTGAAGTCATTAGAGGTTCATACAAAGTTAAAGAGTCAAACAAAAGGTGAGGCACTACTCAGGAAGGGATGCACTCAGAGGGGGGCAAAGGGGGGTTCTTGCCCTTCCCTCATTGCCCTCATGTCTGAACCCTTAAATTACAGTAAAATGGATAAAACTTTGATTTTTGCCCACTCAAATGCTTTGTTGGCAGAGATCACTTAAAAAGTGTCTAACTAGGTGCCATCCCGTGTCTTCAACCTGCAGAAAGTGCCCTTTAAATGCTTGTTCGATGGACTTTATGTAAATAAAGTGCTCTTAGGATGCTTTTTCAGTAGGTAAAATGTAAAAGGAGGAGTTTTTAATTGTCAGTTTAATGGATGAAATGTAAATAATGCAATATAGATGAATTTACAGAGGATTAAACGAAAATAAAATGCAATCAAGGTGCCTCTTTCCAAGGATTGATTGTAAACAAAGTACTGACTGGATAAAACATCAACCATGTCCTCTAGGGATGTCTTTTAAGGGGTAAAAATGTAAACAAAGAGCTCTTTGATTTCCCTCCCAGTGGGGATAATGTAAACAAAATGCCCACATTTCGCTTTGAGATTTACTGTAAACAAAGTGTCCTCTAGGTGCCATCCAATAGAAAGGTATAGAAAAAAGACCTCCTGAATGCCCCACCACCAGGTTAAATCTACACCAAGTGCCCATTGGATACCCCCTTTAAAAAAAAAAAAATGCAAACAAAGTGTCATCAACATGCCCTTACGGAGAATAAAATGCTGCTAAACCACTCTTGATGCCCTTCCACTGAATGAACTGAAACCAAGTGTCCTCTGATGCCCTTTTAGACAATAAAATGTAAACAAGGTGTCACTTGTATGCATTTACAACAAATGAAATGTAAACAAAGTGTTCACTGGATGCCTGTCCAATAGATAAAATGTAAACCAAGTACCCTGTGGATGCCCTTTCAGAGGATAAAATGTAATCAAAATACTCTCAGGGGGGAAATGGATTGAATTTAATTGGATTAATTCTAAATGGATCAATTGGGTTTAATGGATCAAATGTAAACAAAGTGCCCTCTTGATGCCCTGTCACCAGATAAAACAATTTGCTAAAGGGCTGTTTTGATTTGTTTTGTTGTTTTGCAAGGTTTTCTCCTTAAATTCAATTCTTTGAAAGTCCTTCACGGCATATTGCAGTTTGCCCTCGTTTCTTAAACAGCTCGAGTGCACCATGTCTTCTGTTTATTTTAGCCTTCCTTATAAGCATAGAAAACCTGCGATAAAAAAAGAAGCAGAGTTACGGCCATGTGCTTCATAACTTTGACCCACTGACCTGCTGTCCACATATCATCCATACTGGTGTATGTTAGTAGTACAGAAAGCAACCAGCCCAGCAGACAGAGAGTGTGTCTATTTGTGTGTTAGAGAGAGGAAGAGGTCATGAGACTGTCATCACCAATTCAATCCTCCACCTAAAGAAAGACGCTGCTGTTCTCCTGAACTGAGCTCACTGCAGCAATGATGAAGAGGACACAGACAAACCTCCACACACACACACACACACACACACACACACACACACACACACACACACACACACACACACACACACACACACACACACACACACAGTCACACTAGACTCTGTGTGAACAGAAAGGAGGGTCCAGGATCACATGTTTGAGGTAAATTCCTTTGGAGACCTGCAGGGATAGGAAAGATGTAGTTTAGTACAGCCTGAGATGATACTTGAGGTCCCATGACATGCAATTATAGGTCAGAGGAAGCAGCCTTTACTGTGAGGCTGTGGCTCTGCTTGAAGCAAATCACAATAAGAGTTCTGGTGAATGGACCTTTGGTATGTGAAATGTTGTCATTCTTCAGTCTTTTGTGGCAGTCAGATGATGTAACCTGGTTTCACCTCGAGTTGAGTGTCCTGCACTGAGTGTTTACAAAGACTGTGACATTTTGAAATCACTGGAGGCGATTTCCCTAATGTCATTTGGATATGAATCTGATCTTAGAACATTTACTACCCTAATTCCAAACAAGTTGAGATAGTGTGCAACAGAATGGTGGAAATGCAGAATTTGATGGTTTGAAATTCATATAACAAGTCAGGACAGAGGTATTTAACACACAACTTCTTCCTTTAACAATAACCTGTTTGATTTGGAGCAAAAGAATTTAGCTGAAGCTTTGAAAATGAAGTCTTTTTCTGTCCTGATACAAGATTCTTTATTTCATGATGCACTGCATCTTTTCAATGGATGATAAATTAGGACTCCAGACAGGCCATTTCGTCACCTGGACTCTTCTACTACAGAGCCGCGCTGTTGTTTTACTTGCAGAATGTGTCTTGTTGATAAACGCAAAGTCTACAGTGATTTCTCCTACAGAGTCTTATCTGTTTTTTTATTTTAATTTTTTTTTATTTTTGTTGTTGTTATGTAGTGCTATTTTCAGTTTTGTTTTTTTCTGATTCTACAGAATCAAAATCAGAATTACTTCAGAAGTGATCCTGAACTGGGAAAGTATGGTGTTACTGCAGCTTTTTCCTAGTGAGCCAAAACAATATAGGATTATAAGAAAGACACACGTCAAGAAATAACCTTAATAAAAAATAAAAATAAAAATAAATACAATGGTAGAAATGATGATACTTGATGGTTCATCTTTGCACTATTTTCAGTTAAATATAGGCTTTGAAGGATTTTCAAACCATCAACATCTGTCCTCATCAGCATTTTACATGTCATCCCAACTCCTATGGAATTGGAGTTGTAATGACATAATCCCAGATAGATGTCGTGTCATGAGCATATATGTGACAAACACTCACTGCAGGACAATCAGCTTATCATTCAGCTACATGTGACAGCTTGTATACATAGGATGGCAGATCTGTGTCCTGAATAATTCAGTAGCAGCAGATTGGTTGATCTCTCAGGGCAAGCTGCTGAGACACAGAGTAATAGCTGCAGCATGAACGACACCTCCAAACTTGCTCCAGGTGGCCTCTTTCTCCAATAGACAGCCTGCCTGCCTTGGAGGCTGAGGGTAGGGTGACCACACTCTGTATTACTCATGTTGAAAAAGGCCCCAGAAACAGTCGACATCAGCAGAGATCAATGATGAGACGCTAAGCTAACTGTGCAGCCGTAGCGGCGTTCCCTGCTCACTGAGCCTGGAAAAATAGGATGCCTTCTATCCAATGGAAAGTCCGATCTTTTCCCATTTTCCTTGGATCAGGCCGCTATTAGCATGAAGTCATTTTTCAGTGTCTGTGGAAAACAAAGAATAACAATTATAAGACCACTAGTAATAGGAAATAGCCAGGAGACTTCTGTGATGTGTTTAAGGGAACAAAATACAACGAGGTGATTTGTTTCCTCTGGCAAACAGCAGCACGCTTTGTACCCGAGCATATTCATACACTCACAAATGAGAAAGACATGAAGCTGCGGAGGGTCAGTCCCTTAAATAGAAATATTTGAATCATCATCATCTGAGAGCCCCCCCACGAGACTTCCCACTGAGCATTTTTTGGTCTAAAAGAGGTCTAATAGACATCTAAATGTAGCCTAGACGACTGGTCTAAAATCAGGCTACCACAGGTCTAAAAATAAAAGTTTTTTAGATGCCTAAATTTAGACTGAGTTTAGACTAAGTCTAAATCTGGGCTATATCTATACTTCGCTGTATATTGCTCAACGGTTATCATAATTATTTTGGTTAAGTACTTGGAGATCAGTTATGCAAGTCACAGTTGCTTTCTGAAATAAATAGTTAGTGTATATTGGGTTAAAGTGCAACGTCTAAATTCTGTCTAAAACTATACAGAATCTAGACAGTTGAAATTAGGTCTTAAAAAAACTAGACGTCTAATAGCCGCCTATTGCTCAGTGGGTTGGGTTTGAATATCTGTATATTTGTCTTTGTATGCTGCTTTATTGATCATGATAATTCTGGACCATCAGCATGGAGGGGTGTAAACTGCAAATCTCTCACCTATCTCTCTAGTTCGAAACTGTGAGACCTACCCAGGCTTTAGCAATTACAATATAAATATGGTCTTGGTGCTGCATGGTGGTGGTCTTGTTTGCCTTTTTATACCATATAAATTTTAGCCAATTTCACAATTGTCAAGATAAATCCCTTCAGGAGCTTTAACTGTGTATGTAGACATACTGCATGTGTTTACAGTGCTCTTTGATGGGACCTTGGGGGCTGCGCACTGAGCTGCTCCTTGCTGTTACTTTCTAGCTGATAAAACCCCTTTTTAAGGGTTAAAAAAATTAAGATCGCTAGTGCTCACAAAGGACTTGACAAAAGCTAACTTATAAAAAAACATGCTCATGGTGGGTAAAACATGTAGCTTGAATTGGTAGTTAGATGCTGTGCTGAGCTAAAGTAAAATAAAGGAAATCATATCACATTTAAAGAGGACTGACTAAGTTTGGGCCCATTCCTGAAGCACTCAGGCTCCTCAATGACTCCTTTGAGATTTGAATGAATTGAAGGTCAGAAAAGTCAACAAAGACATTGATTTAATTTAATAAAACCAGCCAGCTCACGCTGAAAATATTACCATAGCGAATAAAGACAGGAATGGTTTTTATCACGACGGTCCTGCAAACTCAGGTGCAATCAACCTGAATAATGACATCAGCGATAAAACAGAGATTTCTTTAACTAAAGTAGGCCATGAAATACTATCAAAAGCTCCGGCTCTTCCTAGGGGGAGTTGAAACTGAAGCGAGGCGGGGGGGAGAGAGTGAGGGATAAGCAGCCATCCTCCACTACATTAAGGGATCATGCTGCTCCCTGAAAATGAGTATTGATCCTCTTAGGTCCAGGATCGTTTAGGAGATTAATGTGAGTAGTGGTTGAGCTCCATGGTGCTCCATGCAGGACCAGGGGATCAGCTCAGTGGGACGGCCAGGCCAAAAGCAGCCTATCGGGGAGAGGGGGGACAGAAGGGCTGGTGTGCAGATGAGCAGGAGAGGAGAGGGGAGGGGAGGGGGCAGCACTGATGTCCCATACCTCTGCTCGCTCTGTGCCATCTGGGCTGTTAGCTAAGAGAATCAGCTGGATGTCTAAAGAGTCAGATGGGTGGGCAAGAAAAAGAGAGAGAAGGCAAGAGAGTGTAAAATAGGAACAGTCTGGAAGGAAAAAGCGCAGAGTGTCTGAGGCGGCAGGGATAGATGGAAAGAAAGAAAGACAGCGAGTAATAAAGGAAACGAGAGTGGAGGAGAGGAACAGAAAGTGCAAGAGGAGGGCGAAGGAAAAGGTACACCCTGCCCTGCTCCAAATAGAGAGGAGAAGCAGGAGGAGGCAGTGGCAGTGATAGAGAGAGACACAGCAAAGACTAAACTGCTTAATCTGTCCCAAGAGACGGCAGCTAAATGTGAGGTCCTCCTCCTCCTCCCCTTTTCCACAGACCAGCAACCCCCCACACAACACTATCACTACCACGGCACTCTGCTCAGCAGCAGCCCAGGCTTTTACCCACAGACAGAGATACACAGAGACTTTAAAGTGCTCAGGTGGAGCCTACGCCGCAACTGATACTGTGGGGAAGAGAAAAGATCAATTTCAGCCCAGAATGAAGCCACACTGCACAGAAACAAGTGAAACCACCAGAGTTAGAAGGCAAAGACGGCTCCTGATTTATTTATTCTGCTATTTTAACAGCAAATAAACAGATCTTATTTCCAGCCTGAGAACTTTCTCATGTCTCCTTCTCCCTCGAGGTCACGTCGGCCTCTTGGGGAAACTCCAGAAACAAATATCAGCTGAAGTATTCAACAGTAGCTGAATGCACGCTGTCAGAGCCTGAAAGCCAACAATGCAATGTTTTGAGCATGAGATGTCAATCTCCGCGTTTTCCTCCAACAAGTCAGAGTATTCTCTACTCACTTCCTTCTTCTTCTATGGATTTTTCTCACAGCAGGAAGGAGCTGACACACTTGTTGGAATGAACCCCACCCCAAACATCTGAGTTTGAGGGAACGGTGAAAAGGACGGAGCAAGCATATAAACCTGGGTATTTTCATGTTCCTCAAGGACAACATAAAAATCTGTAAAAATTTTATTTATTTATTTATTTTTCTGTTTCAGGCATTTAAAACTATGATACAAAAGCCCCAAATCTCTTCTCTGATAGTTTTATTTTCTTTTTGTAGATCATAAAAAGACATCATGATGAAATTCAGCTGATTTTATTTGCACCAAACAACCCTTACATGAGTTTTAATCATGTTTTTGTACATCATTTTGAACTGGAAGGACAGGCAAACTCCACTAGGTCAAACTTCTGCTCAGATACCGATCAAACTAGGGATCTTTTTGCAGCAAGGCAACCATGCCAACCACTGAAACACCATGCTGCCCGAGTTTAACACCCAGAAAGACATTATACGCTCAAGATATGTGATGCAAAGGTTTTCCCCACTCAAAAGGAAAGAATAGTTTAAAAAAAGCTCCTTAGACCAAATACTGAAACTAGTTACAAAGTGACTCCAGATTTTTGCAAAGGTCACTCGTTTTATTAATAGTTTTGCTGAAATGGCTCAACTTTCATTGTGGGACGGAGTAAGAAGGCAATTGCCATCAACTCAAGATATTTTAATTCAAGGTTTGTACTGACAGACAGAAGTTTTAATAAGAAGTTTTTTAGTCTTTAAAAAGTAAATTCAGCATTGAGGCTTCTTCATACCACAAAACAAGCCTAATCATCAGCCTAGAAATGGGCTGTCTCTGAATGTTAGTATCAAATACCCAAAAAGAATTGCCATAGGGTAAGCGTCAGAAAAGGTGATTTACAACGCATCACAGAAAGGGCTTTTTTAAATCTGTTCTGTGGCAAGAAACATTTTTTTAGTGAAACATTTGATGAATTTAAACAATTGTTGTGATTTGGCACAATACAAACAAAAGTTGAATTGAAAATTGAAAAAAGATTGAATTAAAAGACAGAGAAAGGAAAATTTTCAAACTTTAGAGATGAGAAAGGAGATCACTTAATTCACTAATTTGATGCTAAAAAAATCAATTATAATAACACACAAAGTCATGAAAATCATATTATATCTAAACAGGAATATGTTAGAAAACAATTAATTACATATACCTTTTATAAAGAGACACTTTAAAATTATGGGAAAATTGTTTATACTTATAATATATATATATATATATATATATATATATAGATATATATATATATATATATATATATATATATATATATATATATATATATATATATATATATATATATATATATATATATATAATAGATAGATAGATAGATAGATAGATATATATAACCCCTACTGTGTCCATAGAGACTCCCAAAGTCAACAAAGACTATTCCTTTAAGGAGCTTTCGAGATGCTTCTTTGGATAGTTTAGGAACATCTAAAGTATCTTTGCCACTAAAGCTACAGTGTGTAGAAATGGGAACGTTATAGATCAAAGTGCTCCCATGCTCACCCCTCCTGTCTGGGCAGCTGTGGTCACCTTTGAGGACAAAGAAATTTTATATGATCCTTAATTGTTCAGGTTTTGCCCATAAATATGTCTGTTTGTATTTCTCTTCTTCATTTTTCAACAGGTGTTTTTGGCATGACCACTCACTAAATACAAAACCAGTATGCTACCAGTTTATTCATTCTGTGCTACATTGCAAAACAGTAGCAGTCTGTGTGGGAGGAGACCTATTCCTTATGAACATTAGATATACAGAAAAAGATAAAGCTTCTGTTAGAAACTTTAAGTTTGTGTTGATTTTGGCGCCCCCTGTGGACAATACTTACCTGCTTACCTCTGTGTGCCTCTTTTATTATGTTCTGTACAAAGTGACATAACAAAAACACCACTTTCGGTTTCTTTTAATAAATTCATACAAAAACCATTATTCTTAAGACGTTTTCTGTCAGTCACTTCCCCTTGTGAGTGGTGTTAAAAATAACTGTGTGGAAATAAGTCTTCCTGTTGAAGGTCTGTGCACTTCAGTAAGTCATAGAGATCCATTGTTATCAATTTGAGTCTGTTTCTTAAAACAGTAAAAATCTCTCATAGGAGCTTTAACAAAAGCATAATTGTCATATTCACGTGATTATTCAAGAATTGGGCAAATTTATGAATTAAATATAAAATTCCTATCAAGTCTGTTCAGTTTAGTTCACTCTGTCTGATGTGACAGAGTGTATCTTTACTCAAGCAAAATCCTCAATTGTTGCTTACTTTAGATAGAAGAAGATATGATTGGCTTGAGGTACGACAGACACAATATGTTGGACCCTTACACAGTTACGTAGTATTAGCAGTTTTGCAAACCCAGGCTGTTTTTAAACATCCACACTTTCCTAAACTTCAGCTCATATTAGGCTATGGTGTTTGATTGAATTACAGTTTTTATAGCCACTTTGAGTTTGATTCTGTGCAATAAGAAAAACTCCCCTGACAGATATCACTCTAATGACATAATCAGGGTTATTTTCCCAAGATTTGAAAAGCTCCTCCAAGGTCTAAAAAGACTTTATGAAGGTGTTTTTAAAGGCTGAGCTTGACTGTATGAGAAAAAAAGTGATTTTATTTGTGAAATTAGTGCAGAGAATCTGAAATCTGAGGAAAAACTGGAAGAGTAAAATTTCCCTTTATTTTCCTCCCATTATTTTTCTTCACTTTATGAGTCCAAAATCAAAATTAGATCATAACTTTGAGGGTGGACAACAGGGACAAAGAATCCCCTTCTGATGCTTAGAGTTACACAAACAAACAAACTCCCCCACTCCCATGATTCCACAGGGGTGGGTGGCCACGGGGCTGAGAGCTCCTGACCTGTGGATGAACGTAATGCTGCCTGTCTCCGTGGCAGGCCAAGATATATACTTGTTTTGGCTAGCTGGACGTGTGTGTGAAGTTATCCCAACACACACATGTGCACACACATGTGCACACACACACACACACACACACACACACACACACACACACACACACACACACACACACACACACACACACACACACACACACACACACAGACTCTCATAACCTCGGTGCTGCAGACAGGCTTGCCCCTGTCTTCCCCCTCCTCTTGTGACTGTCAGAAGGAGACAGCCATCCTCCGTTAAGCCCAGTGTAAATTTATACTGTATTTATTGGAGCGCTTGTTGCATTTTACTGTTCATTTGTCCTTGCGGCTGGAACAGCGTTTGTGCGCTCTGCAAAGACGTCAAAGTCAGGCTGTCAGGGAGTTATTTTTGGAGACATCTTCTTTCACTGTTGAAACCAGCGTGTGGTAAAAATGTACGTGTGAGCTGAGGTGTGCAGCAGTGACAGGATGATGATGTTAATCAGGTGATGCAGGGAAAATACGTGGCTTTCTTATCTAATAGAGGCTTTTTTATGCTAAAAAAAAAAAAATCATCTTAAAAAAAAGCTTTGCTAGATTTCCAGCTGAATGACATTCAAACTGGAAGTAGAAGAAAGATTCGGTTCATGCTGCTTTGTTGAAGAGCTGTGTTTTAAAAGTTCATATTTTCATTAGATTGTTTCAGGGCAGAAAGTTTCTGTTCTCTTTGCCCAGACTTGGTGATCCTTCTTCCTGATGTAGAAGTCAATGGAAACTCATTTGTAACTCAGAAGACATAAAAATACACAAAGAAAGATTCATTATATTTAAAGAAACAACCTTTTAATGCAGGAATGACCTCTTGATATCCCTATACATAGTGGTGGCTAGTCATGTGTTTAAATAAAATGGTGTAACTAGGGAGACGATGGCAAAGCAAGGGCATATGGGAACTGAAAAAAGGTCTTTCTAACACTCTAAAGCTGTAAAGCTGTCCCATTTTGGTCATATATAAAGGCTAAAACCACCAGGTGAAGATGTAAACTAAACCCTGATTTTGGACTAAAATACATTTATATATCAGCCAAGGAACACTGATATGTAAGTGATAAAAAATAACACAAAACAACACAACTACTTGTACCTTTTGGTGCCATATCTAGCTAAGGAGTTTCATACATTTTGAAGTATATCACACAAATAGCAGAAAGTACACAGAAAGTAGCCAGTGTTCACAAAAAGCTTTAGACTGCTTGGCAATAATAATCACTTTCAAAGCAGGGCGAACACTGCTGTGACAATTTTGTGCTCCATTATCCTCATTCTGACAAAAGTTAGCAAAGACCAGATTATTCGGATATTATTCGGATGCGTGATCTACATGGAAGACAGTCAGAGCCTCCTCCGCTTATAATATTAACATGATTTCAGTATTTCTAGTCAGACAAACAAGCACACACACTGTCCAATGCAAGTGAAACAAAACAATAACAAACAGGAAACAAGCAAACAACAGAAGGAAGCACAAAAATGCAGTGTGTTTGGTAAAAACAATGATACTGATATGGCACACTGTGGTATTGGAAAAAAAATGTTACTATGGATATACTAGAAATGTTAATGGCTACCAATTGTTAAAGTCCGCCGTATTTGTTTGCTTTAAAGTCCTCGAGACCACATGAGATTTTATTGGGCTTCTTGTTTGGACAGTCAGGACACAAGAAAAAGTTAAAAGTGGTGAAAAAGTCTATCTGAGCAGCATGCTTTGTTCACCACACTACTGCACACCACACACTAAATGACACAACTTTGACAATGTGTGCAACAGTTCAAAGAAATCGAGACCTAGTTCCATTTAAAACCCAGTTATGTATTTTCTAAACCAGATCGAGTCTCATGGGTCCTATGAAATAACTTTATATTTTGGGTTAGGTCAAATCATGTGAATTCAGTCAGTGTTTCACACACATTGAAAGACTGTCTAATAATAATAAAAAAAAAAAAACATAAGGTGGCAACTTACAGGTATTACACTACAGGGAGAAGGATTCTGGTGGTTGTAGGGTGACCATACATCCTCTTTTACCCAGACATGTCCTCTTATTTGGGGGCTGTCCAGCTTTGTCCGGGAAAGTTTATAAAATCCTTCAAATATCCAGGGTTCTGTATGAAAGTTTCTAATTTTGGGTCACGTGGACTTACTGAGTTAGAAGCGCATAAAAGACACTCAAAATTAACTTCATGGTCGGTTACTTCCAATGATGGCAAAGAGATCCAAAAAGTGGCTACATTAGCATTGTGCATCAAATTAAGTCAAAATACAGAAACTTTGACTGTCAGCAGCTTGAAACAACTCTATCAACTCCACCTGCAGCTGCTGCAGGGCTGACATCCTGCTCTCCACCCAGAGCCGTCAGGATAAACACACCCAGACTTAAGAGCAAGTCCAGCTGGTTAAAAATCCTCATTCAGTGTTGAAAATCAGCAGGATAAAGCTAGTTAGCTAACAAACCAAGGTACGTGATTATGATGTTAGGTGTTGAAGGTTGGGTCGGCAAAACAAGAGTGCACATGAACAGAGGCAGAAAGCAGCTGCAGTGAAATAAAACAAAGTGAAATGAACTAAATAAAAGCAGGCCTGTCTGGTATCTGAGTGACATATATAAATTGTCATGGTAAGAGTCTGACATGTAAAAGATTGTACTAGCAATTTTAAACACATAAGTAGCTAAACTACAGCTGTCTGCTAAAACTTCAAAGCCCCTGAGGTTAATGAGAATTCAAACACTTGATTTCAATCGAAGAGGTTTTATTTAGACCCTCTCTTCTTCTATGTTTCATTAAAAATAACCTGCAGCAGCTCACAAAATGATTGAAGTGACCTTTTGATGCATGTTAAAAGGTTGCATTCCTCTACATGAGTGTATTTGTGTTTGCATCACATTTCCTACACAGCGCATCACATTGCAGGCCGTGTGGTTATACAGGTATAATGCTGAGGCTGTGTGAGTGAATAGTGAGCGCGTGTGGGTGGTTTATGTTTGTGTATGCGCTTATGTTTCAATCTGTGATAGGCCACTGCTGTTTTCACTGGATGAATATGAATACCGCACACCTACTCTTTTCCCACACACACTCGCAGAACATCAGAACATTTTTCTCCATGCATGAAAAGCGGCGGAGCACTATAAATGAACATCCAAAATGCCAGCCAATTACTATGGTGTCCCTTTGCTCAACCTCTCCATATTAAGCCCCGGTTGTCAAACAGATTGTCTCCGGTGCTCCGAGCAGCCCGCCGCGGTGAAACAGTTTTCATTAAGGGAGGATTGCCATGGGCCTTAGGCTGGCGGCTTAATGTAATTTCACAGCTCAGCGTCCGTGCGGCCACTTCAGGCTCCAACAATGGCCACCCACACCTTAACAAGAGCCAGCATGAGGTGCTGAAAGGGTGACGGGCTGCTAGTAACTTTTAGGAGCGAAAGGGGAGCCCCAAAATGAAAATCCAGCACAGGAAATGACTGTAATAATACCATAACAGCCAGTAAGGCTTTGGAAATAAACATAAGGAGAGATAGCACTCATTTAGTGTTTGTAATGAAAGTGTTCAGGAAGGGGAAGCACTCAGCAGTGGGCAGGTTTAGCAATCTGATGAAGAAAGATTTCAAGAAAAGAAAGAAGGATTTTTGCATTGCGATCGTTGAAATGATCGGCCATCCTTTCCAAGATTTGGTTTAAATACTGAATCCTTCAAAAGCTTTTCCTGGATGTGTTTAAAAAGGATGGTATTATGTTTGGAGAAAAGCACAACGCTCAGATCCTAGATGTAAAAACTTAACTCGAAGGCAGCTTTTAAAGGAAACACAGAAAAGTGATGCTAATCAAAGACAGAATTAAAACCATTTGAATACTCTGAAGTTTGATGTAACTTCTAAAGTCTGGCAGACACTGATGTGCATAATGTGTGCGAAGTTTGAACCTCTCTTTTGAGTATCTAATCCCATTTTACACCATGTCCCTGTTAGAAACACAAGCAGACTCAGAGCATCACACATACAGTAACTGTGACATCTGGACAAAACTGAAAGGGAGATAGACTGGAGTTTCATTATCATGTTTTACAGCTTCGGAAAGTGCAACAGGGCCAAGGTTTCATGTCTCCATAGAGAAGAGGAGTCAGGCTTTTGGAAACCACACATCTGCACTCAAAACACAGCCCAGCAACTCAGGAAACATCAAATATTTAATGTAATTTGTACCTCCTTTATCTTCCTGCCTGTCAGTAGACTCTCTTTTCCATATTTTTCTCTGACCACTGTTTTTGGAGAGTCTCGGAAAAGAGCACACGATGTAATATTCATGATCATGTTTAAACTCAAATCAGTCTAAAATGAGCTTTTATATCTTTATTAGCAGCAGATCCTCTTCCACAGTGGCCTCCATCTTTCACACCATGTTTCTACAGTTGAAAAGAATGGATGAACTAGTAACATACAGGTTGAGTATTTAGTGAGTGGCCTTGCAAAATGCAACAATTAGAAGAGATGAAGAGCGTTGTTGTTGCACTGATAGATGTAGTTCTTGGTTAAAGCTATGGTGCGTAAGATCTACATGTCTGTAAATATCTGTTTCACCAAAGTCACGACAAGAGGAGATGATACAACGCTGATTAAGCCATTTGGCTCCTCTAACAACTCTCAGTATTTTTCAGTTTTTGTTCTTTTTGTATTTGGTGTCAGGTGGCGACATTCCTGCGATGTGTTCTTCTTGGTTTTACTTGACAACAAGAAGGGAGGGGAGAGGAGAGCACTGCTAGCAGCAACATGGCGGAGAACACGAAGAAGCGGCCGAGAGGTTCAGAACTGGATCCTACTAAAAAGAAAGAGCCTTACTGTTTGGGGGGAGACTAACACAGATTTACATCGGCCTCACTTTTCCTTGATGGAGAGCCCTGAAGAAGGAGATTTGACTGAGGTCCAACACCGATGTTGCAATGTTGTTGTAATAACGCATAAATCCTCTAGGGGGTGACAGAAGTTACGCACTTTAGCTTTATAATCTGATAAATGGAGGAGTTATCGTATGATGCAACAAAGGAACTCCTTGTCCTTGAGGGCCACCGTTGCTTATAGATTGTAGGGGTGAGCAAAAGAGCCTTTCAATCTCAGTCAGTCTGCCAGACTTCCCTCAGAATTTCCATTTCTATGTCCTGTACTTTCAAGTTTTTGTGCTAATCAAGGCCGAAATCACCCCCCCGAGTCTAGTTCCATTATACAAAAGAATCTTGCAAATAATAATTTCTCAACAAGGGCTGATGAAAAACATTATTTCCATTATCACATCTGTCTGTTCAATGTGAAGCCATGCTAGCATGAAACTAAACATACTAGCATGACACGTGCAGATCTCAGTGCAGAAAAGCCATTCAATGTGATCAATCTTCTTGTCTCACTTTTCACTTATATCAAAATATTCATATTTGCCTTTTACATGGTCCCTGTTTAAATCCCTCATGTTTTGCCTCATGTTTGTTTCCACACACACACACACACACACACACACACACACACACACACACACACACACACACACACACACACACACACACACACACACACACACACACACACACACACACACACAAGGATGTGACTTTCATGATGCCAGACAAATTACACCTGAGGCACCTTTACCATCTGCTCATAATCTAGAGCCCTCAGCCTTCATATCGCTGCTGTAGTGAAGTAATCTTGACTTTAAGAACACCGAGTTCATGACTTCTTTGTATGGAAAGAACAAAGTCGAAGCTAAAGTCGAAAACAACAATGACGCAGTAAATGAGTCAAAAACGACAATCAGGCCAACCCTCAGATTATGACTCACGAGCAGGAGACGCTCATGCTTATTCAGTCTGTCCACTGAGGTGTGCAGCCTCTTCGTTTAATATTTCCATAAGGTTGCATACGGGCATACGTCAGGGCAATCCCCGTAATAAGGAGGTAATGTATTCTGCGCCAGTGGCAAAAAGGTACGCTTGAAACATCCCTCACTGGAGCAGCAGTTTCCGACTTGACAGTGGACACATACATAATTAAGCCAACTAAAAGATGAATATTTCATCTCAAAGCATTTTCATCTCCAAACATCAAAACACCTCAACGTCTCACATAATGAGCAAGGTAAATTACTTTTATTCACAGAGGGAATATGCAACAAGGAATGCTCACTGAGAAGACCTTGCTTTAAAAAATAAAAGCTTAAAAGTAGACTCAAAACCAACTATTTTTTGAACAGCCCTGAATCTACGAGGGTTGGGGCTCTATTTATTTATAATTTTGATTAAAAAAAATTTGATTATTTGAAAAAAATTTAAAACCTTAATCTCATTTTAAAAAGTGCAGAGACAACAAATCAAATACTAAAACAGAAAATCAATGATCTGTTTTGAATTTAGTTTATACTTGAATTTAATGCCAAGAACATGTCTGAGAATAGCTGAGACAGAAACCTTAATCACTTCCTCTTTTTACAACTCTCTGCAAATGTTCATGAACCCAGGAGACTGGGGTCTTGAGTTTTTTAAAGGTAGAGCTTGTCCCATTCTTGCCTGGTTCAAGATTTCCCCTGTTTTTTCTGCAATTTGATGTCACGATGCGCTAACTGTTTTCAATGGGACTGCAAACAGGCCTATTGGACCTGGACTCTTCTACTACTGAGCGGTGCTGTTGTAATATGTGCAGAATGAGCTTTGGTTTTGTCTTGTTGTATTATACAAGGTACTGTCTGGACAGCAGCAGCACATGTTGCTCCAGAACCTATACATGCATTGTTCAGTATTAATGGTGTTTCCTCAGATGTGTAAGCTTCCCAGGCAACAGGCGCTTGTGCATTCCCATATCACCCTGAATGCTGACTTTTCAAGTGTGCATTGATACAGAGCTGGGTTCGCACTCTCGTATTTAAAGCAGAGGATACAATGTCCGTGATTTCCAAAAAGAAGATAAAATGTGGTCAGACCACAGGACAGTTTCTCACCTCACTACAGTCCAATTTAAATGGACCAAGGACAGAGAGGAGTGGCTAGCATTTCTGAATCCAGTTCCTCTCTGATGGTTTTAACCTGCATTTGTGGATACCGTGATGAACTGTGTGACTTAAGTTCATGCAGTGATTTCCACTTCAGAGTCAGAATCTGTGTTTCATACAGTGGCCCAAAGATCACAGCCTTCATGGATTGGTTTTCTGCATCATCCACTTTGTACAGAGAAGTTCCCTGAATCCTTAAATAGTACAGTGTGGATGATGATGATGATTACTCTGACTTTGTTGAAGTTTTCTTGCTGATGCTTTCTTTCACAGACCAGTGAACCTTTTCCCATTTTTACTACATAAATGTTTGGCAAAGTATCAAGATCTGTTTTTATGGATTTGGAGTTGTATTTTGCATGTATGATTTTGGAAGGTAATAGTAAAAGAAGATAAATCTTTCCTACGACTGTTAAGCTAACCTTTTTCTTTCAATACTGTGATTGTGTTAATATGTTATATTACAGCATCAGCCCTTAATGCTATGGAACAACATTAGGCTATAATTCATACTGACCTGAAATTCATGACATGTCATCCGTGAGTCGCCTGAGGACTTTGGGGGTTTACAGAGATGTGGGCACATGCCAAAACCAGGATAAATTATTCCATAACCTTGCAGCGGTTGAATTTTACAAGTGTGGTCTATGCAAGTGAAGCTTTTTGCCAAATCCTCCATTTATATGATGGTATAGAGGCTCTCAAATGTCTGACTTTCCAAAGGAGGTTGTAAATTATATTGCAGTAGCCTAAAGTGGATGGAAAGTGGGAGCTGTGTGTAGTGCCACAGCAGCACCACGCTGGAGAGAATTACTTTGACCGCCGGTCCTGACTCAGACTGGCTCCCTGTACACCTTCATAGATGGGAATTAACCTGCCACAGCTCGAAACGCTTTACTGAGCGCTGGTCGATACTGTCATTATCCTAAAGCAATTCTTAATTCTATTTGGCCCACAGCTAAAGATCCTTGTATTGATCCCAAAGTCAGGATGCCACAACTACTTTTTTCAGAGTTAAGACCTCTTTTTGCTGGCGCCTTGCTGCCACATACAGAGCTGAATAACAGAATACCACTGATAATGTTCAAAATATAAAACCCTGATTCTATAGGAGCTAGGACACTGTGTAATGGGGAAAAACAGTTGGTTTGCAAAACTCAAAGTTTATGTTATTTAAAAATTCAGCAAAGACAAAATGTTAGATATTAAAAACTGAAATTTTTATTCTTTTATGAAAAATGACTCTGTGTGCAGAGATGCCAAGTCTCTTAGAAACAAAGATGAGGAGAGGTACACCAATCTGTGAGAGACTGTGTGAGCAAATGTTTGAGCAATTTCAGAATAATGACCCTGAGCTTAAAATATAGAAGAATTTAAGGATTACATCAACCGAGGTTCATTATGTAGCGATTTGAATTTATAATAAATGTCCTAAGATTAATATTTGATAATAATCTTAAATCATGACATTTATGTACTCACTGAAAGGGGCACCACCCACCTTCTTATGGTGGGAAAATAAAGAAAAACAAAAGTTTAATTCAGAAATCAAACATTGAATCAACCTTAAATTAATCAATCTCATATCTCAAGCCGAAATTCTCATTTCAGAGACTCCACTTCTGGAAGAACTCTATCAGACAAGAACTTAAAAAAATAAATTATCTGTTTATTACAGGATAAATGATGGTAAAACATACATGCAATAAATGATGATGAGATAATGAGGATAAATAATAATCGATGAATAAAAGATCCTGAGTCAGGCTAGGATTACTAACGTTAATGATAGTGAGTGAATATGCTCTAATATATTATTCTGCATTAACTTTGGTGTAGAGATAAATTTGGATGTGGATTTAGATTAATTTAGGTTTACTTGAATAAGAGAATATTTGAGTCATGAACGCATGAGACAGGAATGCAGTTTTTATCAGTACATGGTCGAGCAAGGTTTTATGACAGAGGTCTGGGGGTCAGCGTCCAGCTCTTCAGACCTTTCCTTGGATTCTGTGTGTTCACACACTCAAAGACAGTAAATCTCAAATGGGACACCTGGGTTGAGGCCTGAATGATTATTTAGATGGTCAGTGATGGAGTCAGTTTGAAAGGTAATAAAAACTCTGTCTCTGAATTGACCAATTGAGAAGAGCCAGAGGTTTGGGTTAATCTCCAGTTGGGTCAGTTAGGTAACCTGAAAGTACAAACAAGTCTGGAAAGATTTATATTATCCTGTGTCCTGGGACCAGATAAGGAACCTTTCCTGTGAGGAATGTGTGAGTTTTACACACAGGGTTGTCTTGATGCTACAATTATATTATCAAAAGATTTAAGGAATTTGGAAAAAAATGTCCAGTACTGGGTGGCCATGATCTTTGGGCCCTAAGAAGCAAGTGCATAAAACCTGACATGACTCTGTAGTGGAAATCCTTGCATGGACTCATAATCACACCCAAAATTAACAGTCTATTTACAGTTTGTCACTGTATACACAAATCTGTTGCAAAAAGGCAACTTTGTATACACACAAAAGCCATTTTATTAGGCACACCTGTCTAATAGCTTGTTAACACAAATAACTCGTTAACTGCGTTAAGGCATGTAGACATGGTCAAAACAACTTGCCACACTAGATGCAACTGCTGTTAGCTAAGAACAGGAAACTGAGGCTACAGTTGACACAGGCTCACCAAAACTGGACAATGGGAATTTGGAAAAATGCTGCCTGGTCTGATAAGTCTGGATTTCAGCTGCGACATTCAGATGGTAGTTTGTTCAGAATTTGGTTTAAACAACACAAAAACATGGATCCATCCTGCCTTGTATCAACGGTTCAGGCTGGTGGTGTAATGATGTGGTGGATATTTTCTTGGCTCACTTTGGGCCTCTTAGTACCAATTGAACATTGTTTAAATGCCACAGCCTACCTGGGTATTGTTGCTGACTATGTCCATCCTTTTATGATCACAGTGTACCACCTTCTGATGGCTACTTCAAGCAGGAAAATGCACCATGTCACAAAGCTCAAATAATCTCAAACTGTTTTCCTGAACATGACATTAAGTTTATAGTGCTCCACTGGCCTCCACAGTCACCAGATCTCAATCCAGTAGACCACCTTTGAAATATGGTGGGTAGTGTTGTGTCGCTCATGAACATTTCGTTCAAAAGAACAGAACTGCTGAGTGAACGATGTGAACGGAATCACCCCGACACCTGATTCATTCCTTCCTCAGTTCAGCTGAGCTGAGCTACAAGCCTGGCAAGCCGGTTGGGAGTGAAACTGCCGCCTTTGACTCTTTGGCCAACGACACACAGCCAGCCAGCGAGCGAGCAGGTGGGGAGAGTTTCATGATTTGCTCACAGCGAATGAACGATATGTATCAGTCAGTCCGTGAACGATATGTATCAGTTAGTGAACAAAATGCATCAGTCAGTCAGTCAGTGAACAACATGGTAAACGAAAAAAACGACTTCTGAATGACTTAAGGCAGGCAGAGGAGGAAGGGGTGTAGCGTTGTTCACTTATTGCTGTAGTTCTGAAGGCAAAGGGGGATCCAAACCAGTACTCGCAAGGTGTACCTAACAAAGTGGCCAGTGAGTGTGTATACTGTATGATATAGAAAACTTCTCCTGCCAAACTGTCAGTTGCCAATCATAATCAGACTTTCTTTTATCATTTGGAGTGTCAGAGCATCAACAAACGTGACCCAGACAGTAAAGCAGCTGAGATTCTATATACGGCAAGATTGGACCAATATTTCACTTCCATAAGGTTGGATAAGTGATAAATACAACAGTAAACTCTCCCCTGTCTCAAGTATTATCAAACTAAAAACGAGCATATACTATATTTTTCATGACACATTAAAACTCTTTCTGTCTTGTTGTCTTTGCACCATTTCTAATCAAACAAGATTTGAATTATTTTTAGACCATCAAGTTCTGCTGTCATCAACATTTTGCACCCATTTATGGGTCTGGGGCTGTGTGTTGATTCAGAGCTACACCTGAGGATTCAGTAAAGACTTAAAGTCACAGGCTTGAATGTTAGTGAGTGGTACTTCGCTGTTTCATCAAGGGTTACAGAAAAAGGCAACTCTCTTTCATATCCTGTTTTGGGAGATGAGAAATATTGATATTACTCGTCGAGCACTATCAGCATGAAACAGAGCCTTTCAGAAAAGCAGCAGTCATAACACCTGTACTGAAGTTCCTGATTATGAGCCTTTGTTCTCAGGGCTTCTGACACCGCTGCTGCCTCTCAGTGTGTGTTTGCGTGTGTTTGTGTGTGTGTGTGTGAGTGTGTGTGTGTGTGTGTGTGTGTGTGTGTGTGTGTGTGTGTGTGTGTGTGTAAGACAGGAAAAAAGACAGAGAAATCCTCAACAGAGTAAAACTGAATGTCTTTTCCTCTCTCTGTCTGTCTGTCATCCACACATGCATAAGAAACAAACAGTCTCAGGCAGAAAGCATCGCCACCTGCCACAGACGATACACGCTGGTCTGTGACAGTGGTTAACACAACAGGACATGTATAGCCCCAGGTGACTCAAATTGCAAAACTAACAACACCATGCTTCGTTGCACAAAGATCGTGGTGTGAAACACCAGCAGAAAGGGCGTGTGTGTATGTGTGTGTCAATTCATATTTTGGTCTTTGTAAATGTGTGAGTGACTATTAGCATTTGTGTCAAAACAGATTTACCGCTATTCTGATGACAAATATTCACTTCATATGACTCTAAATGTAACTTAAGCAATAGAAATAAGTAAAATGAACATTAATATTGATACAGAATTTTTTTCCTTAATAATCACAGTAGAAAAAAAAGAATGGAAACTGTGGCCCAAGATCACAGGGTGCAGCAGCAGTGCCACTTACTGCAAGAGTGAATGATACAGTAATAATGCTGCAACAGCTGTGTTAGCATAGTGAGGTTGCTTATCTTTGATCAAACCATGACAAAGTTTTTATCTTTTTATTGGACTTATTTGCACTGCTGTGACATTATAAAGAAACCCAAGAACTGTGCTAGTGTGTTAATTCTGATATTATTACTCATTCTTCAGTTTCATGTTCTGTTATATACTTGAATGCTATTTCAATTGTACTACAATATTGTATTTTTCTGCAACATTAAAACAAATACACAGCTGAGGCTACTTGTTTTGCTGTTGACATTTGTTATTGAGCCTTTTTACCCTCTCAGCTCTCACCTACTTGCAGGCAACTTTATGTGTCGCAACCTCAGTGTTAGCTGTTTTTTTTTTTTGTTAACAAGGGGGAAGCCTGAAGGTGTTATTAGGGCCCAAGCTGACGCTGCAAGCAGCGGGCACGAGCCCTATTGAAATTGCAGGAATTATTTATTACTTATTATTATTTTTACCATTATTATAAACTTTAATTGTGATTGGTGATGGACAGGCTTCAAAATATTTTGAATCTACTGAAGAGGAGCCCTTCAAAAAATGTTTCAACCTCTGAAACACATGAGAAATCAAATATTGGACCTAAATTGGTAATGTTGTTTCATGAGTCACCAACTGCTTTTACAAAATGATCATAAATACAGCTAAACAAAAACAATGACCCCTTTAAGCTCTGATTGGCCACTCCAGGTGCCTCCCTTAAATTCTAAATTATGATTGGCTATTTGCCTTGATAGAGGCGGGGCTTATGCATTGATCAAGTATTCGGGCTGTGTTGCAACAAGCTGCTAGTAGCTTTCTTCGCAATTCATGAGAACACCATTTTGTGACTTCACATTGTTCGACAATTTTAGATATTCATTTCTTATGTAATCAGACACTAAATATCTAAAATTCTGTGTATTGGAGGCATTTTTCAAAGCTTTTTTGTCATCTTAAATGCCAGTCTAGACACTGGTGTAACCTACAACAGTATAAATTAAAGGGGGAGGCTTTCTGTCGTGTTACAGTGATTTACCTGGAAGACAGTGCATGAGGTCGAGAAAACAAGTGACCATTTTACTGAGCAAAGAATGCTGGATACATCATGCATTAATAAAAGGTGGTATGTAGTTTAATAGTTTGACTTTGTAGACACCTGCTTTGATTGAAATTACTCTTTAAGACAAGAAGTGAGCAGCAGATAGGGTGGTGCAAGTCCAATTGGCAGCAGTTTCCAATTAAAGGTGTCAAGCTGACCAGCGTTTGTGGCTAATACACTTAGTGGCATGTGATCAAAATAACCTCATTAAAAAACCTGAAATACCTTTCAAAAGTAGATAAAAGAAAATTTAAACCATTTAATTCAAGGGCATGCCCCCCCCTTAATAACCCCTAGCTCAGCCTCTGTCTGCACTCATATGCTAGATACTTTTGAGGAATACTTACATGACTTTTGAGACTATAAAATCAGCTGATCAGATGTAAATGCATGGATAGCGCCGTTTAGACAATTCTACATCGTACTATTCGCATTTAAACCCCATAAGAAAAACGCAATGCATCTTCTAAAGTTGCTTAGATTTACATTTGTTGCGTTATATAAAGTCACTGGATTGGCGACTGATCTTTTCAATATGCATATCTGAAAAGAACTGTACATTACCGTGTACGTTATTCTCCTTAATAAATAGGCTCACATGCAGCAAACTACTTTGAAGTGTCATTCACGCTCTCAGCTGTCAGACACTGTCAGCGTTGTGTGTGTTTGTGTGTGAGTGAGCGCGCGTGTGTGTTCGTGTAGCTGCTACAGGTTACTACTGAGCCGCTCATTGGCTGCATTGACAGAGCACAGCGAAGTAGGTCCCCGGAATTTGATGGGCTGTACCATTTCCGCCTTCACGGGGGTTACTAGATAATTGTGTCAGCATACACCACCTCTTGATTCTTTACATAAATACATGATTCATAAAAATAAACCATGATTGTATGTTACACAGTATCTCGTCCCATAGGAACTTCTAAATGGAGAAATATTGAGAAATAAATACTCGGTGATATTTCCCCCCCCCGCTGGATCAAGTTGACGGTTTGGCCCAAAATGGCTGGAGAGAAACAGTTATGAGGATCGACGGTTTTACCAGGTATTTACGAAAAATCAGCCTGCCTGTAGCCTGAAGGTGCTTCCTCCACACAACTGGGGATCCAGGTGAGACATGTTTACTGTAAATCCAACCTTTTCACCCCGCTGGCCGCTTTTCGAGCGATATAATTGAGCCAAAGTAGGCTCGTTTGCAGTGTTATCACGGTAGCCTTCATATGAAGCCGCCAGCTGCTGTGTTTGGTGTATATTTACAGTATGAAAAACAGCTTCAACTCGGGTTTCAGTCATTATAAAGAGTTGATCCTACTTGAAAATGCACATGCAATGAACAGCGGATGCACACACCTCTCGGAGCTGTCAGTGTGTGTGTGTAGCTGCTGCAGAGCGGGCCTGTAGCTAACCCTGCAGCTGTGCAGCGCAGACAGACGTCATCAGGCCAGGATTCCCTGCAGCGGCTGTGTGTGCATACAGACTTTTGACTGATATTACCCCCAGCCCACCTGACTGTCAGCAGTCCGTCACGTGCTTTCCTGACAGACAACACTGTACAGTGACGAACTTTGCAGATAATAAGTTATAAGTCTGTTGGATTTTGCTGTTTGGGGAAATGCATTTGCAAGATCACCTGCAGCAACTCATTCAAAATGTGAGCCTTATTTGCTTATTCAAGGTGTGCAGCTGTAGTGTTGAAACCATTCCCCAGTTGAGGCTGATGTGTTTAAATGAACAGTGAACATAAGGGTTCAAAAAACTCCTATCTGCTGTTATCCTGGTAAGATACACTACAGGCCAAAAGTTTGGAAGTAAGATCAGATTTGTACAAAAAAGACCATAGTTTCATATAATTTGCAACACATTAAACATGACTTTTGTTTAAAGAGTAACTTATCAGAAGATATTTTGACTATAATTATTAGGTGTTTGAGTTATTGTTGCTTAGACTTTGCTTTCTTTAAAGTAACCTCCTCTGGCTTTAACAACAGCTTGGCATATACCAGGCATTTATCCCCCAAGTTTATTTAAGGTATGTTCCAGGGATAGCATTCCAAGCTTTCTTAAGTTCATTAAAAAGAGGCTGCTGATTCGTGGGACGCGTTTTTCTGACCGATCGATCCAAGTCATCCCACACAAGCTCAATTGGAGAAAGGTCTGGAGACTTAGGGGGCCAAACCATCTTTTGAAGAACACCTTCCTCTTCTTTTTTATCTAGGTAACCTCGACAGAGCTTGGCAGAGTGCTTAGGGTCATTGTCTTGCTGCAAAACAAACTTGTGACTCACAAGTCTTAGTCCAGATGGAGCAGCATGGTGCTGGAGGATGGATTGGTGCTGTTCCTTCTTCATCATACCCTTTACTTCAAACAAATCTCCTACTCCATCACCTGCAAAACATCCCCATACCATGGAACTACCACCTCCATGCTGAATTGTGGGTGTAACACATGGTGCTTTCAGACGTTCACCAGTTTGTCTGTGGACATAGACTCTGCGTTTTGAACCAAACAGTGCAAACTTGTTTCTAGTCATCATAAGTCAAATTTTTGTGAGCTTTTGCCCACTCATATCTCTTTTTATTGTTCTGTGGACGAAATAGTGTTTTTTTTGCAGATACACAACCCTTCAGACCAGCCTTTCTCAAACGTCATTTCACAGTTGTAAGAGATATGGGTTTAGACCTTGTCGTGTTGATTTCCTCCCTTATTTGTGGTGCTGTCTATTGCAGATCACTCTTACTGGTGAAAATGCTTTGTTTATCCTCTTCTTCTGTAGTAACTCTCTTTCATCCAGGTCTTTTTCTATCTAACTTCCAGGTTCCTCTAGTCTCTTCAGAGTGTAGTGGACTCCTTTGTTAAACACCTTTAGGTGTTTTGCAATTTCTCTTTCTGTGTATCCTATTTGTGGTAGTTTGAACGCAGTTGAGATTAATTAGGATTTTTGTATGCAAACTCTCAAAAGCCAAAAAGTTGAAGTGAATAATCCAACTGTGATTTTTATTTTTATTTTTGCTTTTGCACTGAAGTTGTGACTCTTGCAAATGAGAAACTAAATAAAACTAAGCCCTTATTATCTTTTGCTGACATATATTTAGCAATGGTGTGTTAACATCAATGTATATCTAAAGGTAAATGGAGTAAAATGGTGCATTTCCATGAACGCAACATCTGATCATGGAGTAAATGCATCGCTATAAAACTCATGCTGGATTTTAAAAAAAAGCATTGTGAACAAACTAGGAAGTTACTCCCAACTGTTCGGCCTTTAATGGCCGTGCTTCCAAACTTTTGGCCTCTAGTGTAGTTTCATATTTTGTACTTGAAAAAGAAGTTTATGTGTGGTGTAGTTTATGCTGACTTGTAGGCAAGAAATACCAGAATAATGTGAGCAAAGATAAGTGATTTTTTTCTTTCTCATGAGACCTTGGGGAACCCACAGAGCTAACTGTGGCTCTAAAAGTGTGTCAACAGTGAAAGGAAACATGTTGACAAAGGACTGCAAACAGAGAAGTTAGAACACACGCTATGTAACAGATTATCTAATGGCTCTATTTGTCATGTACTCATCTATCTGTTTACACTGCCATGGGTAAAAGTTATTGTGTAGGTCTTACTGAACAACATAAGCCACTATCAATAGTGGCACGCCAGTAGCATATCGCTTCGCCGCTAAAACATCATGCATCTTCATAAACACTGTGGCTATGTTTGCACTGCAGGTTTTGATGCACAACTCAGACTTTTTGTTAATCCGATCTTTTTGTGCGGTCGTTAATTTTACAACAACGAATGCGGAATCTAATGTGAACGGAATGCATCCGTGAAGTGACCCGCATGTGCACAAAGCACCAATTGCTTTCCGCGCCTGTTTGTGTCGTCGAACAATGGTGATGTTTGTCGCATATTGATGATGTAAAGGTCGGATGAACGCAACCTGAGCGTCCACACTGCAGTCACATCGGATACATATCTGATTTATATCCACATACAAAAGAGGCCTGGGTCGGATTTGAAAAGATCAGAATTGCACTGTACACACTTACATGAAAAAAATCAGATATGTGTCACATATGGTTAAAAAATCTGAATTAACCTGTTGTGTGAACATAGCCTCTGTCTGTAACTTTGTGCTGATTGGCCTGACATGGAAAAAAAATGCCATGACTATTATAACAGAGAGAGAAGTTGCCAAAAGATGGTCACATTTTGTTGTGTTGAATAATCCCCTCTCTGTGAGGGCCCAAAAATGCTTAAAAATTAGATTTACAAGAAGCTGTCAAAGTGATGAAGTGCTTTGATCCTCTGAGTATTTAACTGATTGAGTTAGCCACAATCTGACGTTCCTTTTTTATTTATAAATCGCTGCTCAATTTAGATTTTAGGATACAGGATTTAATTTATGGAGGCCTATATGACGTATATAACTGTGTTGGATGCTGTGTCATAATCTGTTGGAAAAGTGTCATATCACACCACCTGTGAAGGATGTTCTCCAGGCACAGTGTAGACCAAATGCTTGACAGAAAAATGTGAAGACTGTCACAGCACTGGCAATGTGAGGAATAAGCTTTCTAAAAATTTCAAACAGCAATAACTCTGCATGACTAATGGCAAAGTCCTACGTGCTTGTGTATTGCACCATTGGCAGGTCAGAGGTCAGAGTCAGATTTAGATGAGCTCTCCTAAAGCAAATCACTGAGTTCCTGATTCAGAAAAGAACTGTGCATCCTAAAACTGTGCAAGTAAGGTAGAAAGACAGAGCATCTGATTTACAAAGTGCACACAAAGGGTTAGATGCTACCCTGGCTGGGCATCTGAATGAGCTGCTCTTGCTGGTGTTTCAATGGAGGAAGATTTATTGGACTGTGAACAGATTTAAGCTCTGCATGGGGGAGAGTGCACAGCATTATGTAGTAGAGAGTGACACAAAATAAAAACATGGAAGAACTGAACTTTAGGCTTTAACGTCATTCCTAGGGCTGGGCAATATGACCTCAAATCAATATGATATATTGAGCAGTTCACCACGATAACCATAAATGGACGATAACACCCCCCCCCCATTGTTTTCATTTTCATGTGCTGATGTTCTGTACTTTGCAACTGTTGTCAAAGCACTTTGTAAACTTCTGTTTTTAAAAGTGCTGTACAAATAAAGTTATTATTATTATTATTATTATTATTATTATTATTATTATCTACTTCAGCCGCTCCAGCCGCTATGACTTTTGAACCGTCCTCCATCTCCTCACCTGTCTTTCTCTCTTTGTTACGAAGTGGATGGGGTGAAGTCACGTCTCCGATGTAGGACAGCATCTGAAAGGGATATGAGACCATAGCCTACCTACACACATCCAAAACCACCTTTTATTTATTTATTTGACACTGAATGTATTGACATAAGCAAAATGAAGTTGGTTATTGTCATAAATTTAGCTATTGGTAAATTTTCGGTTTTATCGCCCAGCCCTAATCATCACTGCAGCATGTTATGTAAATTGGACTTCTCATTTTAAGAGCTATTTAGGGATTGCAGTGTACTTTGCTGTAACCCTTGCTTTGCTCGTCACAGTTTGATGAACACTGCAAAAAGTCTTTGCTGCATTATAAAGGTGTAGTTTGGGACAAGTAACTGTTGAAAACTCTTTAAGCCAAGATTTCATGGTGCTTTTTGAAGGTGGAATCCTGATCTACTTCTCCTACTCAGTGGACAGATGTTGTGTCTGGTGCTGCTGTCAATCTGAGATTATTCAGTGTCACCAAAGAGTCTGACTGGGGATTAGTTTGTATAGCATTTAACACACCCTCTAAAATGTTGAAATTAGGAATATGAGCCACTGAGTTGAAATGATGTGTTGTGGTGAGGAAGAAAATTCCCCTCTGGTCAGAGCCATTGCATTGGAAGTGAAAATCTCTCTTTGTGTGGTTTAAAGTATCTTCCATCGAGTGTTCTTGGTTTTCCTTTCTGGATTCTTCAATTTATTATTTTCACGAGCTGCAGCAGCCAAGTTTTTGTCTAATACAAGACACTGCAAAAAGCCCATCTTATGTCTCTGCGCTGGTAGAGTTCACTAAAAATTGAGACTTTTCCTCACAGAAGAAACTTTAAAATTAAGTTTTTGCAGATGAACAGTTGGGGGAATCCCAGTACAAACACAGTCAAAAAGAAAATGTCAGTTGTTCTGTTGTTTGTGTTTGTTTCAGGGAAAGTCAGCGCCCTGGTAAAAGGGTTTGGTGTCAGTCTGACATAAATGGGTTTCGTGTGTGTCAGATAAACAAAAGCCTGACTCATGTTAATGCAACTTTATTTGGATCAGGAAAGAGAAATGTCTCACTGTCGCACCTACTCGAGCTGCCTCAGCTTTATTTTGTGCTGATGATGGAAAGCAAGTTTCACAAATCAGCAAACAGTTTTCCACTGTTGGTCCAACCTTCATACTCATACAGAAACTCATCTGACAGGGCCGGCATTTAAACTCCATCTACTGGCTTTTCATAATCGGAGTTAAAACACCAATTAGGTGTCAGATACCAGCACCAGTCTGGATGTATTGGTGGTCTTTTTTTGAGAAATCCTACTCCTGTTTTGTTTGTTGTGATTGGCTGCCTGAGAAAAATCATCACCTAAACTCCTCCAAAGGTTTAGGGAATAGTATTTCTCTGGTCTGGCAGATTAACATCATTAAGTTTTCTACTTCCAATCCTAGTTTTCCTAAACTCTGACAGAGATATAAGTATAAGCCAAACAATCTGGCCCAGTTAGCTGTGAAACATTTTTGAAGCTGGAAGGGAGGTCTGAGTGTTTTTGCAGGACTCATGACCTCAGTATTTTTTAAAACCATGGCTACAGCTTCAGTCTGGGTTTCTATACATGACCTAAAGAACAACGATGGAAATGAAATAAAAGCAGCAGCAGAAGTTGAATAATATTTAACTAACTGAATAAATAAATGTAACAGGAGTTTTGTTCATCGACTGATTGCCAAAAGTCATTTTTCTGGACATAAAAAAGTGATGACTTTGACAGTACAAGCTGCTATGATGTGAGGGTTTGCTTGTTCTTCTGTCTTTCTCATTGACTGTGTAAAAGAAGTGGATGTAGTGTCATGGCTTTATGGTGCTTTAAACTTGAAATGTCACTGATAGCCTGCAGGGGGCGACTCCCCTGGTTGGAAAACGGAAGCACTGTTGCACCAAAGCAGAAAAAGAAAACACCCTTTCCTGTCATCTGAGATATAACGTCAAAAAATTGAAAGTAGTTCTTGGTTTCGACAGCTGTTTTCTGCCTAAACAGTTCTGGGGACTTTTTGGAGAGGAGCTAACCCCTCGGGAGTCCCCCGAGAACTTCATACCATGGGGACTTTTTTAGGTTTGCATTTGCACCGTCATGGTGATGGCTGATAGGAACCTCTTGGTAATGTAAACTGGAGGAACAGTTGGTGGAGGAAGTGGCTTACATAGTAAAACTGAAAATATGGAGGATGGTTTGGTGGGAGTTGTGTGTTTGTTGTGTGTGATTGGGTTTATAGAGTAGAGTTTAATGCTTCGCCTAAGTCAAAACCGCGTGGCATCTCCTTTGTTGCAAAAACACTCGGTGAAGCCTGGACTTCATTGTCACAGAAACTAGGGGTTGAAGAAGCTGTAATAACCCACTGGGGCTGCAGCTATCTAATTGGATAAAACAAAAATTTCATTAGTTAAAGTGCAATTATTAATATACAAGAGAAAATAAAACATTTAACTTAATAATGAACAATCAATTGTTTTTCTTTTTTAGAAACAAAGAAATGTGTGGTAGCGGATTTCAAAGCTTGTAAGAAAGCTAATTATGAAACTTTAATCATGTCCGTAAAGACATTAATGTCCGAGAGCTGAATCGCTCCTATGTTACCTGCTTCTGCTACTACACCAGCAATGTTATGCTGCAAGCTAGCATGAAGAGGAGTGTGCAGAGCAGCGCTGTCTCCGCCCACAACTCAGAGGTGAATTGCTTATGAGCTACTGGAGCTCCATAGAAGGAAAGTCTCTCATAATTTATTTTTTTAGTTCAGCAAAACCAAAACCGCATTTACTCCTCCTTCTACTGTGGTGACGTAAGCGCATTGTGTCACCTTGAATTTGTATGTGCGAAACAGTGACGATTTGAGCTTATAAACTAGTACTCGAAGTAGAGAAAATTCCTTGATCATTTTTTGTAATCAAGGTACTCAAGGAATCGTTCAGCCCTAGAACACACAGTTAAAAATGTAGTTAAAAATGGGGCACTACTTTGGCCTAGTGGCTCCATATACACTCCTGATGGGGTCCAATTCCAGCCTGCGGCCCACCCCCCTCTCCCTTTTCCTTCTGGAACAATCTACTGTCCTGTCTTCTCAATGCACCCTCAGAAAAGACCTCCAAAAATGCATCTGACAAAAGAAATAATTGATGGAGGACAATTCAAAAAGGTCATGTACAATAGGCTCCAATGTCACCACCTACCTGCTGCAGGTACCGTGTTGTCCTGTGGGAAATGTCTGAATTTTTGTCTCCACTTCCTGATGTTTTAAAGACCAAAAACTTTGTTTTTTGATTTAGAAAGTCTGTGGCAAATATATTATAAGTTTGAATCCCCCAGAGAGCTCTTAATTGAATTCCCCTTTGGCGATAAATGAAGTTCTTCTAATTCTTATTCTTGTCTTTGTTTCTGTGGATTATCAAAAGAAGAAGCCGTGGTGCTGGCAGAAACCTCAGCAGGGATATTTTAAAGTCTAAGAAGGTAACGCTTTGTCGTATATATACCTCAGCCTCTAAGTGGCAAAATATGTCTCTTCTTAATTTGGATGAACTGCTTTTAACTTTACAAACTGGCCCACTCAACCTTAAGTGGCTGCAGTCTGTTTGCCTTTTGGAGAACTCTGAACCTTCATGTTATATAAGTTCAGGTCACATCAGTTAAAGCAGCAGAGAGTCAACAGGCCTTACAGTTCATATGAGGAGTATGAGACACAGCTGATCACATGAGTCAACTTCCACTTTGGCTCCAGTTCATCTCTGAGATTTACATTCATGGTTCATTAGCAGCTTCTCACTCAATTAGAGAATTAGTTTGCCCGTGCTTTTTTACTGTAAATGTTTTTTGCAGACTCAGAGCCGCTCTCAGACTTATAGATGAGTCAGAACGTGGAAATCCCTCCCTTCCTGCACATGCACAAACACGCTGCGTCTTTGACTGTGACGGCCCCCTTTATCACGCAGCCCACCGTGGGAAACATCTCGTACTTTAAGGTTCATTGCATACATCGATTATAAAAGATGACTTACAATGTGTGATATCATCTATCAGCAGAATATGAGCAAGGGGTCGGCATGCAGACCTGGCATCCAGTGTAAACACATGCCAGGCAAACGAGTGCAGAGTTTACTTTGGCTGCTGAGCAGTTCCAGTGTGGTTTCACATGTGGCTAGACGAGGAGGGGTGGAAGCAGGCAGAGGAAACTTAGATGCTTGTCTAACATTTCCGCTCAATCATAACCGTGATCATGTTACCATAACACACACAAGACTCTTTGCTCAGGCGCCACTCATCGCCATGCTTTGATGTAACGGTCTGAGGAGAAGGTAATAACAAAAAAGTTGAGAGTGTTCCCAAAATCTTGTTGACATTTTGCATGATTGGTATGATAATGCAGCCAAACACTCAGCCAGTCAGTCTGCACGGAGCAGTGTGCAGAGTGGACACTGTAGCTGCTGCTAATTGTGTTTTTCTGAGGTACATTTGGCTTTGAGGCTTGGCCCACTTTTTCAATTATGGCCTCTGTACATTATGAGGGTAATATAGGCAGGAATTAAAATGCAGCTCTAGCCTGAAAATATTAAAAGGTCGGTCAGCTTAGTGAGACTTTATAGAGACAGAATCCTTTTGTGCAGGTTTTGGCGGTTCTGACAAAATCACAAAGCCCATCAGCTGATTTATCTTGATTTAATAAAAATGTTAAAGTCACATTTCCCTCTGGCTTACCTAAAAAAAAGAAAAAAAAGTTATTTTTTAGGTATACCTGGGCTTTAAGCATTTGATTCAATCCTGTCTGTTAAGTGCTGCCCAAAGATGTCATGAGTGGAGCGCTGAAGAACAAGGAAAGTGCATCTCCTGTCTGAATAATGAATGGAGACCATATTGTGGATGGAAAAAAGGAGGATGTGGTTCAGTAATAGTCTGGTTGAACATTTCTTTCTCTGCTAAATTGTTGCTCTTGCCCGACTCTTGTTTCCAAGAAAAGTTAATGAAAATTACATGTGAAGCCTAATGAGTGACTTTTACAGGATTTGTAGGCTGCAGGCATGTTATTACATTAGGCCGCCCCTTTGAGCATTTGAATAGTTTCTGGCTTTGTTCCATTTTGTTTAGCTGTGCGCGCGGTAAAAGTTTGTCATTTTGCGGTAACATCACAAGAGGCTGGTGGGAGTGGAGTGGACTGGATCTGTCATTTCACTCAGTGTAATGATGCATTTATGGTACATCATAAGTCTCTGCTAAAAAAGTGAAGTCATACAGTTTTAATGTGGAGTACATTGAATGTACCCACCTTTTATTTGTACCGCTGAGTTGCCCTTGAGCAAAGCCCTGAACCCCAGACTTGCAGCCAACACAAGACAGCATTGAAGTTTTTCAGGACCATTTTAACTGACTTAAATTACGTTCTTATAAATCTACATTTGTGTTTTTTTTTCAGATCATTTTTGTTTATTTCAGAACTTTGTGTCACCAAAAACTTTTAGTAGAGCTGCCCCACTTACAGACATTGATTTACCAGTTGTGCATATCTTTTTAGAATTGATTTAAATTGCACTACCACTTCACTTATAAATGGTGCATTTCCCACAATAAACTCCCAGAGAGCTCAGCTGAAAAGTCAAAAGCAATATGCACTTTGTGCCAAACAGATTTAGAATACCACTAAAGTTCTGTGTGTTTAAACTACCGTCTTGGAGTCAAGCATACAGGTGAAGCCCATCAGACTGAGAGTGCTGTTTTAGAGTGAGTGGAGCACATAAATGAAACACAACTTACGACATTAACTACTTTGCTATATGGGTTGTTGTGCTGTAACTACTTATAAGCCTTATTGTATGGAACAATGGTGTTGTGTACTGATGCTGTTTTAAAGAGAGGAGAAAGCTTAAGTGGAAGTCCTTAAGAATGAGGTGATTTGATTCCATAAACAAGACACTTATGAGAAATAAGATGATTATATGAACTTATAAAACAATTTTGAAATATAAAAAAATGAATTTTTGAAACCTGTGAAAAAATGTGATTAATCAGGGATGAACAATTTTGGATTTTTACTGATATCAGATATACTGATATTTTGAAACCCATCTTTAGATTGCACTGTTAAACACATTATTTCTGTCTGTTGGTTTTAGAAACAGAAATAAAACAAGACAAACATCTGATTCTTTAAAGATACTTTAAAGATACCCCTGTGGTTTTAAAATTCAGCAATTCATCTAGATGGAAATTCAATACTTCAAATTCAGCCACTGTAAAACAAATATTAGAGGAATTAAAACAATTGATTTCTCCTTTGGTTTTTATTGGTTTGGAAGTAAGTAACTTCCCTGTAATATGTAAGTTTTATACTCAATGTGTATTATGTTTTCAAGTTTTAATAGAAAATAAATGATTATGTATATGGGCTTTGGAAAACACTTCTTTAGCATTGGTACTAGACAATGAAAGATTACTACTGTATACGCTTCACTACAAGTGATGTAAGTCTAACACATCAGTCCTGAACTTTCTACCCTGGTTTTATTGAAGTTTAGGACAGCAGGGTTTTACAGCTTTGGGTTTAAAAAGAGGATAAATATAGTATTTATCAAAAATGTTGGGTGTAGATTAATTAAAATGTTATTCCGTTCATTTCTTGAAGAACAACGGGGCAGGTTAGTTCCTGGTTTAATGTTTTGTCCTATTCAAAGACGTATTTATGTCGACCAGATGAAATTAGTCAATTAGTGTCAGACGCTGGGGAAAATAAGTCATTTTGAGCCTGTGTGTGTTTATTCTGTCTGAGACAGGCTTGTGAATCTGAAACCCAGGCCCACGCCTTGTCATTCCTCTGCGGTCCCTCCCACCCCGGCGGTGGGTGCTGCACGTGCAGCAGAGCCAGCAGAGAGGCGTTCACTTTCATCCCCTGTCATTTGGCTCGTTCCCAGATCTCCTGTCTAACCACGGCTCATTTCTTGGCTGGTCCCGCCCACTGTCCCCGCAGCCTCCCATCCCTCTGCGTATCTGTCTTGCAAACACATTTGTGTGTCTCCCTCTCTTCATCCCACAGCTATGATTTAGGCGTCAGGGCTGCTCCCACTCCCTCCCCAGGCCTGGATCGAGTTACCCTGCCATTACTCAGTCGTTCCCCCTGCGAGGGTGCTCCATGTCAGGCATAGTGGAGCCTGCCTGCCTGCTCGCTGCCTGCCTCATCGGACCTGCGGACTAGCACGGTTCGACCACAGACGCCCCTGGTCAGTGGAGTCTCTCCAGCTATGGCACAGACTGCCTGGAAAATTATGCAGACGAACGAGCGGCAGGGAGTGGGGTTAGCTGCACTCTGGATCTGTATTTTCAATCTCATGTGGGGTGAAGGAAACTCAAGCATATATGTGCTGCCTTCAGGAACCACAGGTTAAATTGGAGATCTTTTTGTTGTTGTTTTCGCCCTCACTCTTACACCACAAACTTTACTGTGAGCAGCACAACAAGGCCCAGCCCTGCCATGCGTCACAACTTGACTGGTGATTTGTGGACCTCATCGTTTTATGGTTATGTAATGTCGGTTTTCCTGACAAGTAAAACCTCTTGTTAAACCCCACGCCGCCCTGTTCCCATAAAAGTGAGTGATGCAGGCAGCATTCGAGGGCCGCACCATCCAGTTAACGGTGGTCTCTCTTCCTACAGGACGCAGGACAGGTTCTTGTCCAGCTAGCTTAGCCAAAGTATGACACTGCAGAAATTTTTACCATCCAAGCTATTGCCTGATGAATGCTTGCTGAGTAAAACCATTGAATCCTATTGGTCTAATTTATGAGAGTAAGTGAGCGATGGTGTACCTGTGCCCCTGCCCACGCCCTTTCATAGAGTGTAAAGTTTTATTGAGGCTACAGCATCCTCCTTCTCCTATTAAGCCTGTTGTGCACTCTACTGGAGCCATAACTCCCCTTCTTGCTATCGCCAAGCCTTCAGCTCCTCAGTAATTTATTTAGAGTCTGACATATGGCTGTCCTGCACCATGCGAGGTAACATATCGCACAGGAAGGCCCGCTCAGGCTAGGCTAATCCTTTCTAATTGAAAGGGAGGCAGCGTCGTGGGCCAGTGGCTTGTATGTCGCTCATCTCTCTCTGCTTGTTTTACAGTAATGAGACATCTGGGGCCGCAGAACAGAGCTGTTTGTAGAGGCAGGAACGACTCCAGAGCCTGAGGGCCTGTGAGGGCTGTCACAGACGAAACAACAGAGCTGACTGCATGTTTGCTTGTGTCTGCATGTTGGCATCTTACTTTGACTTGGCATAGACTCACCGGCCATGCTAATGTTAGATGAGATTTATTTCACTGGCAAGGATAATATATTTGGGATATTTAGGACAAGGGTATGGCTATTTAAGGGTGAGGGAGGATGTCTTTGCCCAGAAGAGGGAGTCTTATTTTTGGCCGACATTCCCTACTTCTCTTGTCTGTGTCTGGAACGCTTTTTAAAACTACAACTAGAAGTTCATCTGAGGGTTTTATAGTTGAGAGGATTTGATGTTATGTCTCAGTTAATGTGTTTGAATCTGTTCAAGTTTGTGAAGATAAAAACAGGCAGGTTAGTGTAGAATTAGTTATTTAGTGGATTATTAGTTCTGGTTTATTGGGCCTTGTTTAAACCATGACAAAGGTTTATCACAATTAGGGCTGCAAAAATGAGTTGATGTCGACAAAAATCGATAATGAAAAATGTCAACAATGAATTCCATTATCAACTATTGTCACCAGATGTGTTTTTTTTTTACAGTGGAGTGAGGAACCTTACTTCATTACGATCAGAGTTACACTTGCGCAATAGCACCTCCGCCGAGCAGTAGGGTATTCAAACGAGCTGACTATTAAAATAGTCGTTAGTTGCAGCCCTAGTCACAATGCAGTTTTTCCTTTCTTACACGTAACCAAACAGTGAATGGAAAATGAAACCCTGTTGAGGGCTTTCAGGCACTTGTATTTTTGGGCTGCTTTAGCTCAGCTGCAGACTTATTATTTTGAGATTTGTTGTCGGTGCACTTAAACTTTTTCTTAAATCTACAAGGTTGTCAACAGAGAAAGCAAGAGCAACAGCATTACAAGCTGCAAACTCCTCGAACCAAGTCCCAAAATGACAACAAACCACAAACCGGACCAGTTAGAGCCAAGAAAGGATGGTGGACTGAGGGCAGCCTAACACCACACAGCTTGAAGCAGGGTCGCCTGGCTTGGGTCCTCTGATGCTCTCTGCTTCAAAAATGACTATAAGAGGAGTCTGCTAAACTTGTTATGACCAAGACTTGGAGGTGGTTAAACTGGTGGCAACCTTAGATATCATTATTCCCCAAACTGTGGTTCATGGTTCAGTTCATGATGACTGTAGCAGATTTCTGACTCTTTAAAGGGAGCTTTTCTTTGCCACTGCTGCCAGATGTTGCCAAGTGCTTTGTCATGGTGGGTTCATGTTTGGTCCATCAAAGTATTACACATTAATTAAACAGTATCTTCAGGTTTATGCTTGGACTTCCATGACTCTATTAGAGGAAGCAGGTTCAAATTAAACATTTGAACCTGGAGGGTTATGGCTTCTGGTTTTAAGGTGCAGTGTCCAGATTTGGAAACATTGAGCAATATCTAGCAGGCCGATTCTGTATTGTAATGCTCCTTTGCTCACTCCCTTCATCTCAGTGATGGTGGTCTTTTGGAACCAGAAGCACCTGTAAAGCGTGAAGAGTACGATCCTTCAGTTTTTTTTTAATCTTATATCGTCAATACAACTTCTTTTGCACACAACTACTTTTTCTTCTTTATCTTCCAACAAGCTCCTAAATCAGACATAAACAAACGTGACCACGCCCGTTACCACCTGCATGCAAACTCACACAAGGCTATTGGCGCTACCCATCAATGCTGTTATCACGCCATAATCAAGTTTTAAGAGAAAGCTCCTCAGTTAAAGTGACATGCATGAGGGTCTGACAGTGCCTAACACTAAGGGTGGAAGAAAAAATTGATACAGCATAGTATCACGATATTTGATATATCAAATATCATTTACCAAATATTGATTTTTCAAATTATTTGCTAATTTGGAGTCAAATCTATGATAATGTAAAAGAAAAATCAACTGTTTGTCCAGGGAGGTTGGCAGAGGTGACGTCATAGAGCAGGAGAAAGTTAGTGCAACAAATATATAAAAGGTTTGCATGATGTGCCACATAAAAATAAAATACTGTATAAATAAGACAAACACAAAGGAAAGCCAAATGCAAAATTAGCTAAACAGTAGAAAAATTTGTATAAATCGCAATATATTGTATCCCAATACTCACTGTATTGCAAAATGTTAAAGATCGCAATAATATTGTTTTGTGGCCCAAGTATCGTGATAATATCGTATTGTGGGGTCACTGGTGATTCCCACCCCTATCAATGCTACTGTAGGCTTAAGTTCTGCACTCTTAACTTTGCACAGTTGAAATAACACACTGTTTTTTTCTGTTGTGCATTAATCCAACAGTCACTGCAGATGTTAGAGGTCTCTTAGTTTTAACAGTCAGTCTCATAGTAGCTGAAAATGTAGATAAAGTGTAACTTCAATAAAAAGCTCTTCTTCTTTCCCTTGTATCTTAGGTATGTAAGTAGAGGATATTTTGGGCAATAATACTTGAGCTGATACTGGCACTGTTGGCTGTCTGAATGGTAGGATGACCCAGTTCCCTTCAAACTTCTTCTTTGGGTCTTTAATATTGCCTTTTGATTGTGTCATCAGCCGTCCTACGAGATGTCTTTAGAGCTGTTTCTCTACATTTTTTACAGAAGCACTGTAGCTGGAATGAATAATATCTTTAGCCAGCTTCCACATATGAACAGCTAGCTTTGGCTCTTTTATGAAAAATACTGTTATTATGGTCTACATGGTTGGATTATGAACCTGAACTACCAAAAGACTATCGTGTTAGTGCATTATTTACACCCACGAGCTTGAGCATTTCCGCAGAGAGATGTATAACCTCTTGTTGTCCAGGTTGAGTGCAGGGTTCGCGCAGTTGCTCTGAGTGTTACTTGTATTTTCTCAGCTTTTTGGTAATGCTGCCTTGTTTATATGCAGCCTTACTGGCCTTGTTTTGCCCTCTTTTCACCCTGTAATACGGACCTTGCAGTGTTAAGGCAGGTCTGCAGCTACACTCCAGATCCAGTTGGACACGCTAAGCCCTCTACAGCTCACCAGAGACCTTTAAATTACTGCTTTTCATGAGCAGAAAAGCACCTCACATGTTTGAGGAGACTTTTTTCTCCTTGTTTGTCGTTATTCTCCTCGCTCTCTGCAGCAAATACACACACTTAAAGGGTTCGCACATTTGATATCTTTGCTGATGCTGTCTTTGCTGTTGAAAGTAGAAATAAAATACTCACGTGTCAGCACAGCACCAGAATCACTGCATGTTTTATCCCACTAAGGGAAATATACCCTCACATTTCAGAGGTATGAAACTGACTAACCTTGGCAGAGATACTTGAAGGGCTTAAGGTTAATACTAAACTGCTGTAATCCATGATTTTGTTGGTTTGAGAGCAGAGATAGCAACGGTTCAGCATGTACCTGTCAGTACTAAATGATTGCTTATTTCCTGCCAGAGAGAAGGAGTGGAGGGGGGGTGGCGAGGTGGAGTAATAGCAAGCAGCTGCCTGAGCTGGACCTTACCTCTCCTTTCTGCCGCTCTGCCAAAACACCTACTTTTTCTTGTGTTCTGCACAGCCTGTTCATGATACCGGCCTCTGTAGGTGGCGTGTAATCAGGATGAAGTACCAAAAAAAGCTTGATCCACCTTGATGAGTGCTAACTTCCTGTGAGGCGATGTTGGGAGTAAGAATTATGGGCAAATGAAAAGCGTTATTGTTTGTCCGACTCACTTACTCACTCACTCACTCGACGCCCACTGCTTATGACAATCCTTTTTATTCTTCCTACTGCGGCTTTCTTTTGTGATTAGCTAAATGCTTCATCGATCCGCCAAGTTGAGGCACCCGGAGCGAGGGAAGCCATATTTATCAAACGGTGAGAGGAGAGCACAGGATGTTGCACCGGCTGTCCCTCTTTCATTGGAAAACGATAAACATAAATCTGTGGAATGCGTCCGTGTGATATAAGTCTACCCCGGACTGTAAAGGAGGAGGAGGAGGAGGAAGAAGAAGGGGTTTAGGCCCTGATCTTCTCCGCTTCCCTCAGGCAGAAGCATTGGAGAGCCTCAGCTCTATGGGGTTTGCTGACATTTGAAGAAAAAAAAAAGCCCACCTTCAGCAAAGGCACACTTGCAAATCAGTGTCACAAGTGCAGGATTGGTGCTTTAGAATAAGAGCGAGAATGTGAGAGCTTCTGAGGAGGCCCCTTCAGCAATGCAGAGGGACTCTGCACAGGGCAAGCCTTCTCCCCGTGAATCACAGCTAATTAACGAAGTAATTAAGATCAGAATCTCCGCTCTGAGAAGGACTCTAAATTGTCTATACATTCAAATAGGCCATCAAAAGGAAATCCCTTCCATTCATGAAAGAGGGTAAAATTAAAGCGTTCAGACCCTCTCCTCTCTATTATCCCCGTCGTGTGTCACACAAGGGACATCTGTTGAAAAGAGCAAGCCAATGTTATGGTGAGTTAAAACCCTCTCCGCTCCATCAGAAGCACTGTTCATAATGCATTCGCTATACATATTTCAGCCTGAGTGAATTTATTTCAATAAATAATGTCACTCCAAGGACACGCTTCGATCTTTCCATGGCAGCCGCGCTGACTGTAAGCCACACCGTATTGTTATCTCATTCCTCTTGTGGGAAATGATAGATTAACAAACAGTTTAGAAGCAGGACACTGAGCATGTCCACACTTTTATCATCACTGCACATTGCCAAAATAGCCTCTCTGTATGATGGATGTATTTTCCACTTTTATTCTGCTGCTACAAGCTGCAAGGAGATCTACATGTCTGCCGTAATGTTAGGGCTTACTGGGATCCTCATATAGAGGAGGTGATTTATGGCTGGGATTAAGTGCAGTGGGCTTCTTTGGTTGGCAGTATTTAGTTGGTGCTGTCCCTTTGTGGAAATGTTGAAAGCTGTATGTATAAATGTCTTGTGGGACTTTTGGGGGAGGTGCTGCTGTATTCTCATATGTCAGGTAAACAGTCAGTGTCTCAGTCAGGCTGCATCACCACAGTCACTATTAACACCATATAATACAGTTCAAATATGGTTTAAATCTTCTACTGGACTCCATTAAAGCAGGAGTGGTGGCTGGCCATAGGGCTAAGGCTGTATCTTTTCTTACTCAGACACTTTCAGGTCACGGTTTGTTTTCAGTGTTTCCCACACAAAGATGAAATCTGATTGGGCTGCCCAAGTATAGTTTTGGCCCCTGAGTATATTGACCAACCATTTCCACATTTTCTGTATTTATTATCCATTGGATGACCGTACATCCTCTTTTACCAGGACATGTCCTCTTTTATGGGGGCTGTTCGGCCTTGTCTGGCTTTGTCCGGGGGAGTTTATAAAATCCTTCAAATGTCTGTGGTTTTGTACAGAAGTTTTGAGTTTGTGTCGCATGGACTTACTGAGTCAGAACCCCTAAAAAATACTAAATCTGATCCGAAAAACTCTCAAAATTAACTTCGTGTGATTCTGTGACTCTGCCCCTGCCCCCGCGTAGTCATGTCCGCTTTTTGGGATTCAGAATATGGTCACTGTAATCATCCACGATAAATGATTTTAACCATCTCTGCCCAAGGGCTGTTAAGTCCTAGTCAACTAGTTGACATTGTGGTCGATACATGCTGAGTCAACCAAAATTTTGATTGGTTGACTTGACTTTTTTCAGCGTCAGTTGACAGTCTATGGTTAATTTCATCAGGAGGAACATACCAAGTGCTAATGGGGGTGTTTTCAGAGCATCCCTATTGCACAGATAACAGAACCTTGTCTTGACAATTTTGGATTCGCCCAACCCACTGGAAACCGGCTGGGGATAGGAAGACTGAAGAGCGTTCACGTTAATCAACGTCTGGTGGTTTTCTGAATATAATGTTTGTGTTTAATCGCCTTCTTGTGCTGATATTAGTATATTTTCACCCCACCAAGCCATGCTCCCCCAAGCCGTGTCATCCCCCAGAAGGGGCTGCCGTTAGAGTCAGACCCCCCTCCAGATTAGTCAATTGTTAGTTGAGCCACAATTTCTTTGGTTGATTACAGCCCCTTGATCAAGATCAAGTTGTAACAGCTTACACCAAGTCAAAGCCTCTCACACAGTTGTCATAAAAGCTTTGTGCAGCTGGTCTCTCAGATTATGTTATTTTTGTACTTTCTTAGTTTTGGATCGCTGCAAAGAGGCACATCATTGAAAAGCCTTGTTCCATACATGAATCACCTGCAGCGATAACTCAATATCGAGGGAAAGATTTCAAGATATGAAGTCATGGCAACAATTCCAGGGAAACACTGGTATAGTTTTCTTTGTCCAGCTTATTTGTAGTTTTCTTGCAACCTTGTATAAGTAATTCACTTAATAAAGCGATTCAAACCAGCTTTCTCTCTCAGATAGCTGATCTGGGTGCTGTCATTTTCTGCCTGGCTTGCACATTTTTCCTTGTTTTATGTGGTTTGAGTGAGTAAAGTGATCATGCTTTTTAAATAATTGGCAATAAAGGTCAAGAATCAAAACCAGATTGAAGATCTACTGTGTCCGTGTTGTGGTCCACCTGCCTGGCACACTATCATAAGGCCCAGATCCAAAGTTCTGTGTGTGCATGTTTCTGTTCGGCTGGTGGGTCACAGGACAGTGCAGGATTAGGCCTCTTACAGCAGGACTGACTGGCTGAAAAGTGTTTTCTGCTCAGGGTACAAAGCAAACCCCTGTTTCCTGAGCTGTCTTGTGCAATTTGTGCTGAGCTCAGTGCAGAGCCAGAACATTTCCACTTGTGTTTCACCTCAGCCTATAAACTGTGGCGAAAGATAGACCAGGTCAAACCGGTGATGGGGAAATTCAGATGGAGTCTATGTTAGGTTAGAGGCCGCTGGCGCTTTCTTCAGTGCTGTTCTTGGATTGCATTTGACCCCTGGGTCTTCACACGTCACCTTTCTGAAAGCTGATGGAAGTAGAAAAGTGGAAGTGATCTTTACAGATTCTTAAAAGTCTTGTCTAAAATTAGCCTTTGAAAAAACCTCACTAACCTATAAAAGCCATCAAGCTCCCTTTCATGTTACAGTAAAAATCAGCCACATAACCAAAATCACTTCCTGTTCTCTTTCCTCTCAGGCAGGAAGGGGTTACTCTCCATGTTTCCTGTCCTATTCCCCTGAGCTCCGGCTACGTTCTGATTGCTTTCTTGATGTTAAACATTCCCAGGCTCCTATAACCTTCTAGTTTGCCTCTGCTGTCCAAGAGCCGTCCCAGGTGAACGAGTGGGCGAACCTCCTGTTTTTTAAGGATAAAATCTCTGCGTTTTTTTCTTTTTTTCTCACAGGGGGTGGGAGATATGGGGACTGGAGGGGCAGGGAGCCATGAGATGGGAAAGCATTCCTTCTTTGCATTCCGTTTTGTTGGCGTAAGGCTGTGGGAAAGTATGTTTCCTCCTGACCGTGGTTATCTTCAGACTGTTTTTGTAAGAACGGCCTGTTAAAAAGCTGAAGATTTAATGATAAAAATGCACAAAGATACTTTTAAATTTAAGCAAACAGACTTCGGCTTTGCAATAACAAATCATTGAGCTAAACTTGTTCTGCAATAAAAACTGTAAAAGTTGTGATTCATTCTTGGCCCAAAAGATACAACCTTTACCTTGAGCATTACCATTACGTTGAATGTTAGCCGATGACAAGGGCTGGGACTAACCTGTGTCATTAGTCTACTTTTCATTGATTTTGAGATATTTAGCTGACAAATCAGGGTGTATGCACACTTGGCATTTACACACTTATTCACTATCATTAAGGTGTCATACAGATGTTATATTCCTGTACTAAATGTGAGATAGCCATTCTAATGACCTTAAGTGCATTCTAGCAATAAGGCAAGGGAAGATAATTCAGTGTTGTCTCCACAACAAGGAAATAAGCATTTTCATAGCAATAACAGCAAAAATATATGTAATCAAATAAAGCTTTTTCGATTACCAGTCAGTCGGGATGGGCGATATGGGCTAAAAAATTTATCACAATAAGATTTGCCTTTCTGGCGATAACGATAAAAGTCCCTCCCAAAACAATTATAATTCCAATCTCTATTTTTGACTTAGTTTGACTCCAACTTTCACCAGTTGGAGTAGTCAAATATGATACTTAATCACAAATTGAGTTTTAGGTTATGGAGAAAACTAATGACATCAAACAAGTCTCAAATATGAAAACATTTTCAACATTTGTTAAAAACTCTTATTGCACAGAGTGAACAGCAGCAGATCCACTGTTTGATGTCAGGCATACCTGATTGCACTCATCTATGCCCAAATCTTGTAGAAAATCCTTCATGTGGAGCCTCGTTCAGTAACCAGCTGCTCAGAAACGTCTTCATTACCTTTGGTCATGTTTGTTTGTTATTCTGCTCTGTGTGGGCTATGGCTGTGAGTCCGTCTCCCGCTCTTACATCATCAACTTGCATTTATCGAATTTATCATGAGATGGCAAATATTTATCGTGGAGGATTTTTCTGACAACATATCGTGAACGATAATTTATCGCCTTTCCCTACTTGCCAGGATACACAAATATTTGTTTACTGCAGACTAAAATGAATTGTATGATTGCCAAAAAAAACGTTGCATAGGGTGCACTTTGGATCCTTTTTTTGTCACCTGTGAAGCCAATTGCATGTTTAGACTGGTGTTACCATAAACCCTATTTAAGATCCAAAAAAGTTCTTTAATTCTGCGATAATGTTACAATCTTACTTTCATTTCTTAATAACTTTTCATAACATTAAATCACAAATCTGTTTCAACAGAATCCTGAGATTTGGAAAGATTTCCATTGAGTTTTTTCCACCCCAGTGTCACATGTAGGTGCTGATGTTATTGTATTGTTTTATATGTAAGATGAAGAAAACATCCTGATTGAAAGTAGCAATAACTTTATTATTCCTGTAACATTTGATAGTAAACTTAGTCAGCATGTGGGTCATGGAAATGAAGCGCTTACTGATACTCTAAGAAACGATCTCACAATGAGCAAAAATACCTTTGCAGTTACAGGCTGAACATTTCTATTGTGGAGTTCATGGGGTTAAAGTCTGATGAAATAAATAAATATGAGTCAGTCATCTTGAGGAACATTCTCCTCCAAGTCATATTTTCTGGATATGGAGGTTAGCATTTTCCTTTCAACCGTCATCCCCTTATTTTTTCTTCCGTGACTCCTTCCCACTCACTTCCTCCTCTCCCGAGACACCTGATCGACGGCTGAGTTATGTTATCTCGTCTGAGTCAGCCGAGCCCTCACATCAGTCATAAAACAAACGGGATCCAGATTGAACCAACATGCCTGTGTGGAGGCTGCAGTGTGGATGTGACCCAGGAGCAGAGCTGGGCCAAGCCGGACTATATTTAGCCCTGGCGATGCTCTGGCTAATTGCCCTCCCAGGCCTAATCATTTCCAGGCTCTGCAGCTCACAAACGACTGGAGGGGAGGCCAAACACCCACTAACCTCATGTTAAAGAGATGTCAGCATCAATGGGGCTGTCAGAGTGCTGCACGGACAAGACAAATTAGCACAATATCCTTCCTTCTGTATGCTATTAGATGCTCTGTAACCAGTTGGGTTGCAGACTCCAGTGTTGTTGCCTGCTGTAGTGTATTTAATTGAATCTGTGTGCTAGCTGCAGTCTGGTAATGTGGAGAGTCTTTGCAGCTTCCTCAACACTGAGGAGTTTGTCTTTATTCCATCCTTGGTTTTGATGCAGGCTCCAGCAGAAGAGTAAATCCCTCCACTGCCTCCCCCTACAGCCGGCTTAGCTCCACGATGTGGGCTGAACCGGGGTTTGACAAAAGAAATGCGTCAGAATCTCCACCCTACTAAACTGGCCTCAGCATAAGTGGGAAACTTTACTTTGTTGTGTTTTGTTTTCAGCCCCCTCCTCACTTTAGTTCCTGCTCGTGTCCAGTTACGCTCCTTCCTGTGAGGTTCCTGTCCCCTGGACTTGCCCAGGTTAAACCATGGGCACATGACGGCTCAGGTCAGGAGGGGATGGTAGCATGAAGAGGTTGGGTTGCCTCAAGCTTCCTTCCTGGTTTAGTTCCCAAAGGCACACTGGGAAACTGGACTTTTCCATGGCTTTTTCCACTCTGCAACACACCTGGAGCAAGACCAGGTGTGTTGAAGCGGTGAAAGGGACAATAGTAAATGCTGTAAGCCAAATAAGATGAATTGGAGGAAAACCCAGTGGAAGTTGGGTTGAGGTTTGATGAGGCTCTAATCTGGGCAGGAGCTCAAAAATGACTTAAAACATGAACTTTGTTGAAAATTTTGCCGAATATTGGACAGCCTTTACCCAAACCAAGCTGTTCACTTTTTAAGAGGAACTTCCTGTTTATGAAAGTGACACTATCATCACCAGTTGCTGAGAAATCAGACAAAAATTACTCCAAAGGAGCAAAGTTGGAGTCTAAACTGTTTCACTGCTTTATGAATTAACTAAATATTCAGTTTTTGCATTTTTTATTAATTTTGTTTCGACATTATATCCCCAAACCTTTGCATCAAATCTTTTAATTCTTTTTCAAAGTGTTTAAGACATGGACTGAAAGAGTTTTATTCTATTTTAGAACTCAGTAAGTTTTTCAATGGCTTAAAAGATCTGTGCTTAAATAACCAAAATAAATCTTAAAAATTGGATGAGGCTAAGTGTCTTAAAGCTCCTATAAGGGATTTTTAGCTATCATGAAAATCATGAAAAAGCTTCAGTATGAATTTCAGTCTCATCAACATGAAAAAAATCTTTCAAAATAGAGTATGAACACCTGAATATAATTGTTTTTGTCTTAACTTAAAATGAGCCTTTTATGTCTACATAAGGAGAGGGTTCCCTTTCAGAAAGGCAGCCATAGTTCTACTGCAGCACATACTGTACAAACTACTAACAAGGGGTAGACTAATATTAGATTTTTAGAGCTGATATGATACACATATAAAGGTGGTTCTTGAGACTGAGGTTTGAATTTGATCCACATTTATAGTAAAAATTTATTCAAAATACAGAATTCAAATGATAAAGAACTCCAACACAAACTGTTGTTTAGTGGCAGATGTTTAATCGAAACTGAAACTTTCGTCATCCACTGGAGTGTACAGTTTATCACTCACTCTTTCAGGAACATTGCATCACACTGTCATGTGACATTCAGTTGATTCAGATTGTTGGTGAAATACCAAACGTTAGCCTGATAATTAGCTAAGGAATGAAACATTTTTTGTTGTACGGAGAGGAGTTTATGTTTGATGTTCTGATGGTAAAATCTTGACAAATGAAGGATCATACTTGTCAGGCATCACGGGAGCTTCTTGTCCTTCAAGGCTACTGTTGCTTCACTGACCGAAGGGGTAAGCAGGGGAGTGTCAGAATCAGAACGCTAGCTATCACTTAATATTCTCATTCCTGCAAACTATATTTCAAAGCAGTTTTTGCACTTTTTACAGTAGCAACAACTTGACTGCACTGAACATTAGGAAGTTACATTAACAGAGATGAACTGAACTATTCCATCTGATTCATGGGGTCTGTTTTTGTCTGTGGTTTAATCGCATTAATTTAATTGTGCTGTTGCTTTTCTAGCTCACCTGCATGGTTTGTCCTTAAATTATCTAAGTGTTGCTGTGGGCAGAAAAAAATTCCCTTCACATCAGAGTGATGCTGCTTGTATCAGAGGTGAATGCTGTCGATGGTTTGGTTCTTCAGGCTACTTGGACTGCAGAAACCTGATATTGACTTAACGTTTGCACACTGTCACTGCTCCTGAGAAAACATTCAAGCTAGTTTGTCGGTGCTTTTTCTTCATCCACAGGGAGTAAATCGATATTAGAGTTTGTTCTTACGTTAGAAAGACAACCATGATTATATTTTAGGCAGACCCATTTAAAGTAGGGCTGACTATCGCCAGCTTTTATGCATTAGGATAACTGAGTATCATTTTCAAGCTGTTGTGTTGTTGGATAAACTCTAATTGGGCTCGAAATAGAAGAAGTTTTGTGATATCTAAACCTGCCTCCTCAAGAAACTCACTTGCATAAATTTTGGTCGTAGGCTGCTGAGTCAAAAGGTGAGCAGAGAGCCAGAGGCAGAAAGGGAGGGAGAGAGAAGGAGTGAACTGTGTTTGTCAGCTTTTTAAACCCTGAAATTGATTCTTCTTCTTCTGCGCTCTTTATTCTAACGACAAGCTAATCCCCCTCTCCTGTTTCCCTCTGTTATAAATAGAGCCTCCTATTTCCCCGCGCCGGCGTGCGGCTGCTTCTGAAAATTAGCACTCGTGATGAGTCTGCGCTCTCAGCAATCAATTTGCCACACTAAGTCCCTCCAAAAAGGTTACCTGTGGCAACTGAGGCCCGGTCACGTAGAGCCGCCTGTCCCTGCAGCTAGTTAAATAAATGGCTCTGTGCGGAGAGTCAGCTGAATGAAATGTCAAAATATTGATGTTGAATAGTTACGTGATTTCAGAGCATTCGTCACAGAGGGGAGGGGAGCGGGTTGTGTAAAGGGGGTGTGTCAGCCTCAGGGCTTCTTTAATGATATTAGTAGAGATCTGCTTATTTATGAGGCTGTAAGTTATTCATGCTCAGCTCTGGATATCCATCACAGCTACACGGGTTGACTTCGAGCTGCAGCAGTAGCAGAGCTATGTAGAGCTGCTGTCTGAATATCTGATAATGAGATACTTCTACTGTTTAATATTTACTCATTTGGATCTTAATGCAGGATTACATGGTGGGAATTAGATCCAGCCTTTGAACAGACCTCATGTTTTACCGCCTAGGCTTTACAGTCAAGGACAAAAAGTACCCTCAGACCAATGACCTTCTAACATCTCTGTAAAAAGCTGAATACTGGGTGTTTATTTGCAAACTTAAAAATATGAAAACAAGTTCTCTCGTTGTCATCTGAGTCCGGAAACAAATTGCCAAACAAAAGGTGTATTCAAGGCAGGACACAAAAGCCTCCTGTCAGAGTAAAACGCTCTCATCTGACTGGGTTATCTCTTTGATGAAAATCAAGCATGTACAAAATGTTCAGCATGTTAATTGAATTTGATTCTACATTTCAAAACATTTGTGAGCAAATTTTCATCACAGCTCAGCTTCAAAAGAAACCAGCTCTGAGCTTTTGAGCACTAGAAAACAATCAATACAGGCAAACGAGGAGGAAATACAATTATGAGGTCACAGGACTGAGGAGTCATTAAGATGGAGGGTTTGGGTCATGAGCGTTCACACAAATGAGTCAGTTGTCATTGATTCTGAAAAAACAGTCAACTAGGGCTGGGCGATATGGAAAAAAGTTTATCACAGTATATTTTTTTCATATCAGTTGATATCGATATTACAATTTATAAAATGAAATTTTAGTGCTTATTGGTAGCATGTCTTTTGCAATAAAAATAAGCTACTGCATCTGTTAGGTCTTTGTGTCTCTTTGACGTTTTGTTGCAAGGTGTTGCGCTAGAGAAAGCGGACTGAATGGTCGGCTGTTTCAGCTGCACAGGTGCCATGGGCTCCTTACTCCGCTCGGTGTTTGTAACCTTCTGCATTGTGCGTGCTCTGCTGTGTGGCACTGTTTAAGGTGGTGAAAAAGATTTGAGGTATTCCCCAACTTTGTGAGAACATGTACTGGACATAATATGCAGTAAACACTACCCTGCTTCATGTCTGACCTCAACAAACCAAAATACCTCCATACCACCAATGTTTTCATGCCAGTGTTGTCGACGATGTTGTAATCTGTTGAGCCTTCATCTGCATTTCTGCTGGGGGTAGCACTCATTTCCTTTTTTTCTCACTGACAGTGATGTCGGCTTCACGTGTTAGAGTGCTGTGGTTGCATGTAGCTGCAGCCTGCTACTACACAGTTGTTTGCTACTTGGTTCTAATTCAGCACATGATTGGTTCAGTGCGAAGCGGACCCGGAGCAACTCCCCCTTTTGTTGGCTATTCCTATAGTCTACCAAAACATGGCAGAATGCCGACTATTGAAAAGGATATTGACCATGTTTTATATTGATTAATTTTTGATATATATATAATTATCCTTTTATTGCCCAGCCCTACCGTCAACTGATTTCAGTTTTTCAGCCTCAGTCGGGACATGTGACGGCCCAGGACTGTTGAATCCAGCCCCTCACAGACTGTGGAGTCCTGCTAATAATGATCTCACATTACACTGTAAAATCCATCCGTGGCAGTGGGGCACACACACACACACACACTCTCTTGCTGTTGGTGTCTGTGCCCGGTGTCGGGGACTGGGCAGGTCTGCGGTGTGTCTGGCAGGCTGCAGGTCTCTGGGTTGCTCTGATAGCACTTGTTCCTTTGAGGCCCAACATGCTGAGGATAACAACACCAGCCTCGTCCAGGGTCTGATCTCGGGCCAGCGAGGAGGGGATCCAAGGTTTGATCCGCCAGGATCGGGCAGAATACAGATACACCAGTGGCTGATTGGTTGAGCACATGATCAGACGTGTAACACAGGTTTGATAGCTGATAGCGGTCCCCCCCTCGCTCTGGCACACAACGCCGCCTGGATGCACCCTCGCCCAGTAAGCCCACCCTCCTCGTCTCCCTCGTCTCCCCTTGATCTACCTCAACTGGCTCCTTTTTCCCCCACGGTTCCCCTCTGTTCTTTCTGTGTCTCTCCCCCCAAAACCCGTCTTTCTTCTTTGCCTGCTCCCCTCCCAGTTCCTCGTCAGATCCACAGGGCCAGATTTTTATCGCTTTTCTGCGAGTCCTGCGAGGGGAACCTTGAGGGTCTCAGTGGGATCAATTTAAAAGGGAAGCGCTTGTCTCTCCTCCTCTCCTTGGCCCTCTCGGCTGATTGGGTCCGCTCGCCAGGAACTCACAGGCTTTTGATCTCAACCACCCCCCTTTCCCCTCACCGCCTCCACCCACCCCTGCTCAAAGTTTTTGTCGGAGCTCGGCTCTAAAAAAAAAATCTGTTCCACTTTCTGAGAAATGTGGGCCCCATTTGCTTTCTCTGCACCTGTGAGGGATGGGGTAAAAGTTTTGTAAACCTACTGGGTGGTACGAGCGATCTATGGCGTGATTGACTTCTCTTTGAAGATGTGAGAGCAATCCGTCTCTTTAGGTGGAGGTACACTGAAGAGAGACCTGCACTCCTCGGGCAGCTCTCTCCAACAACTGGTGAGAAGTTGCTGGGAGGTTCGATGCATAATTCACACAGCAGCTCTGTAATAAAGAGGAGAAAGGTACGGGGTGGTGCCCGCGAGCGTTCCCATGCTGAGCGGAGTGGAAGGTGCTCCCTCCTTTGTACGACATGAAGGAACAGTGACCCTGCAGCAAGAGGGACTACATCAGACTACAATACCCAGGCAGGGAGGGCTGTGTCCAGGGTCTTGCTTCTTTGTTGAAAACCTAGAGCTCTGTGAGTGAGAACTCTGCTTTGTGCCTGCTTTTGGGTCTTATTTTAGGGCTTCAGTCCATTACTCTGTGATGAAGATGCGCTCAAGAGAGTAAGTGCATAAATCTGGGAGCGTAGTAACAACGTCACTGACAGGGGAAACACTCATATGCCAAAGCTGTTCTCAGACATGCACTCTGGAGCTCTGACTCAAATGTTCAGATTAGGGCAGTTTGTAAGTGTTTAACATTAACCACATTTGTGATATTGTGCTAAAAATAAGCATAAAGTGAGATCGTAACTTGATAGCAGTGATCCATAACGCTGTTTGCCACGTAATAGAACAAGGATAGACAGAGATGAAGTAGCAGACTAGCTAAAGCAACCCTCTGCAGGAAGATTTGGCACTTTTAAGCACTGGTGTCTAAGATTCATTGTGAATCCAAAAGTGACAATAGGGTTTGTGCCTCTTCAGGTTACTGATCAATCGGGTAGTCGTACTTTCTAACAGAACTTTTAAGTGTTTTCATGTAGTGTAATGACTTACGATCTGCTGGATGTTGTTTACTTCAAAATGAAAGAATATAAGACAAACTTAATGCAAAAATATCAAAATAAAAGCATGACATAAAATTGTTTAATGAGGCATCGTGATTAAGGGTGTTCCAACAAGGGTACCTCAGGATTCGATTCGATTTCGGTTATGGGAGCTTTGATTCTTCGATTATAATGATTGTCCATCCGATTCAATTTGATTATTAGTGCCACAATTCTTGGATTATTGCCATTTTTAAAGCTTTTTTACATCCGAGATTGATTTTGTCTTCATCTGTGGCTACATTTGTAAATTAATAGCCTATCAACTAATTCAGTTCCTCTAAAACTACACTCAATAAATCAATAACAAGGGTTTTTTTTGAACATTTGACTTGTATTTTTCAAAGACACAAAAGCTTTTATTTTATGACTGTATGACTTTGTTGTAAGCATAAGCACTTTGACGTACTTATCTTAAACTGAGATAGTCTCCAGGATGGTCCTCTGTGGCCGGCATGACCGAAGAAGCCTTCTCTGTTTCGGGATGAGAGCGTACAAAGGTGCTGTGTCATGTTTGTGGTGTTGTTGAGGTACATTATTCTTGCTTTGCAACTCTTGCAAATCGTGAAGGTCTTGTCAGTCATAAAATCCAAAGTACTTTCACACGGTTGCAGTCAACCCCAGAGGCTGAACCCCCTGAAGCTGTTGTTGTTTTGCAAAGAAACGAATGTGCTCTGTTTGTTGTGGTCCCACTCACTAAACAGTCCAGGAGCGTGCATTAAGGTTCCGGTTACGTGTTTTTTTGTTCCGCCCTTGCAGCAAAGCATTGATGTGATTATTTTTTCATTTATTTTAAGCATTGACGTTAATTAATCGATGCCGAATCGTCATGTAAAACATTGTGATGCATTGACACATCAATGAATTGCACCCACCTCTAATCGTGATGATAAATCAAAATCTAAATATTATTCTAAATGGATGATGGCATCTGAGTTTGTTGTTGTTGCAAGTAAAGTTCATGAAGTTTAGTGTTGCTCCACCCTTGGCTTTTCCTTTCTTTAGTTTAACTGATTGTGTTGCTTTATTTTATAAGTTTTTCTTAAATATCATACTTATATTTTCACATCATGTTGGACTAAAGTTGTGATAAACTTTGAATACGAAGTTTAATGTTTGAAATAATAATTGAAAGTTCCTCAGCCTCTTATTTCTCAGGTTTGTTGTGTAACCTGACTAGTTTTCTGAGGAATGGGCAGTTACAAAAACACACTGTCAGTGTTTGGACAGGAGCCAGGGCCCGTCACCCTCCTCCTCCTCCTCTTCATCCTCTTCATCTCTCTCCTGCCAGGTCAGTGGAGGTCAAACTGGAGTTTTTCTTGTCCTAGCTCACTGACCTCTCATCCCTTGGGAAAACTCCAGTCACGACTCTGGATTAAAATTCCTGGTAAATTTAGCCGGAGCGGGCCAAAGGTTCCTGTGCCTTGGCATATCAGAAGAAAAGAAAACACCTTTTTTTTGTAGCAGTTGGATGAACTAAACTTTTCTCAGGCAGCAGGAGGAGACCTGAAACTCTGAGGTGGATCTGTTTCCAGCTCCATCTTCATGTAAAGCGAAGAACCCCTTATTTTTCAGACTCTTGGGTCCCTCGGTGATGACATCATTGGTGTAGCTGCGCACTAATTGAGGTTTAATGCTAGAGTAGAGGGAGCAGGGCTGTAATTTTCCCGCCCCGGCCTGGAATAGAGACGACAGCTTTTCATGTGGTCCAGGCTAATTTAGGTTGCAGTGCTGCAGCTGTGGGACACCTCACACTTTTTTGTTTCTCATTCTGTCTGGAGATTAAAACATATGGAAAAAGCAGCTTGTTTATAATGTAACATTAAGAAGTCAGACGTGATGAAGATGAAGGCAGGAGACGTTCAGAAACTTGGAGCTTTTCATCCTACGAGATGGAAATTTGACTCGAAAGGGTTTTGCTTTTATTTTTCCAGAGTCTGCTTCAAAACCAGAAAAGTTTTGAAGTAAGCCCCAAAGAAATAAATCTCTCCTCCCACCTTCTCCTGCCTAAATACTGCACTTATTCTGGATGTAAAGCAGCGTACGTCAGTGTAGCACAATGTGGTGTATAGGCCTCTGTAGGAGGTGGAGGAGGAGGAGTGAGGAAGGAGCTGCTGTAATATGCAGAACGGCGTTCTGTATCTCATTATGATTGTGTGTCCACAGAGCCTGGGCGTAATGACATTCATCCTCCCATCAAGGCAAACACACAAACACAGAGCTCTACCTGCTCTTTATCCCCTCCGCCATATCAGAGCCTGTATAAACATCAGGCCGTTTGAAGTGGAGAGCCTTAATCACAAGTGTAATCACTGACATCGCTCCGAGCGTACTGGCCTCAGAGAGGAGGAGCAGGAGCTGCAGGATAACGCCAAGGCCTGAGGAGACTCCTGATAGCAGCAGGGGCACAGATGGACTCGAAACAGACAGCTTCATACTTTTTATTTGACCTCTGTGCTAAATATTTCAGCATCAAGTAACCAAAACATTAAAAAAACAAATGTCCTGAAAAGTTTTTTTTTTTTTTTTCTCATAATTTAATTCAAAAGTGAAACTTCCATGTATTCCAGATTCGTCACACACAAACTGAAAAGTTTCAAAACTTTTGTTTGGCTCTTGATGATCACAGCTTACAAAAATCAAAAATCCTTTGTCCCAAAACATTACAGTTTTGCGGATAAGTCCAGTTTCTTGTCAGTAATTTCAGTCTATGTCTACACATGCCCCTTTATTTTCATAAACGGACATTTCACCCTCTCCGTTTACAAAAAAAAAACTGCGTGCACACCACTACATTTTCAGCAAAGTTTTCATTTACACTAACCTGTATATATATGCCATCAAGAGCATGCCAAACCTGTAGGTGGCAGTGTAGCAAGAAGCTCAAGCCCACGTTAGCCAATCAGAATCCCACATAGCAGCAATAACAAAAACGTCCCTTCCTTTTGGAAAAGATGCAAATGCAAACAAATACGAAGGGATTGCACCAGCATAACTGTGACTGCTATTCTGTATGCATCCATGATCACCATAGATTGTAAACATAGACTGCGTAGATTGTAAACAACAACGCATTTAACCCAGTTTCCGGTGCACACTGTGCCGTCGGCTATTTAAATCTCTGTTTACCTCAGTTTTTCTCTGTTTACATGCAAACGTGCAAACTAATTTTTCCAAAATCTCCACTCTGGCAGGAGTTTTTAAAAAGCAAATTCAGGGGCGAATTCTCTGTTTGTTTCCAAACAAAGGGTGCAAATGATGGCTAATGGCTCCGTTTTTAAAAATTAAATGTAAATGGGGCCTCAGGCCTAAAGTGCACCAATCAGCTGATTGGTTTACTGACTCTTTATTCACTGAGAGATACAGATTTCCTTTTCCAGTAGAACTTGCACCTGCCCACATCACCAGAACTACCACACACTGGTTTGCTGGTTATGGTGTTTGACTTAGGCCTGATCATGATATATTTTGTCAAATTGTCCGATCTCGATTATTATGACAATTTTTTTAACTGCCTGTTTTAAAGCATCTGTACTAAAAACTGAAGAAACTAGAAATTAGTTACACATTTTATTAGCATATAAAGTAAATAAGCAAATTGAATAAGGTACACTTAGAAAAATATAAAAACCATTTTAGCTCACCATACAACAAATCTAGATAAATACTAATTAATACAGTGAACTAGTTTACTGTCCTGAGTGTTTTTGCAGGTATGCAAGACCCGAAATAAACAAATCACCCCCCTCAGAGATAATGAAGACACCTTAAAATGTAAACATTAGATAATGCAAACGGAGATGATACAATTAATCAATGCCTTGGTCTGGTGGCTGCACCGCAAGTTGTAGCTAAACTGCTAATGCTACTTGTGCCTTCAGCAGTGGCAGCAGTGACAGGCCGTGCACACTCCACTCGCATTTTCATGTTTTCTGCATAATCATTCAAGAGGTACTTCTTCAAATGATTAAAGAGATTTGTTGTGTAGCTGTTTTTTGAGGGCACCGATCGCCGACATACCTTGAACATCGGCTTAATTGCTCGACGTCACTTTGGAGATACCTGAACCACCACCACACAACTGACGTCGAATAACTTCTCAACAATAGCATCTTCAGAGAATGACTCAAAGTCCCGGCTGACATCTATTTTGCTGCCCTCAGCACCGTGTTCAGCTCCATGTCCGGTCTTTCTGTTTACTTCTCCTGTTTACTTCTCCGGTAACTTACAGAAGTGAGCAGGAAAAGCTCGACACACATTTCTGCTATATTTGATCGAGTAAGTATGCTCACAGCCGATCACTGTGATCGAACTGAAATTGATCGCGATCATCGATCACGATCACATAATCTCCCAGTCCTAGCTTGAACTTTCAGCCAACTGGCCTGACCTGAACCCCAAAAAGAGTCTCTGGAGTATCATCAAGAGAAAGTTGAAAAGACACCAGACGGAGCTATCAAAGTAATCTGGGCATCAGTAACACCCCAGCAGAGCCACAAACTTGGACAGAGGATTTCACTGTAGTTTCAAACCAGTGGCAGTCGCCAAACACACCGGCAGTCGTTTTTAACAAAGACAAAAGTCGCTGAGGATCGGTAAGGTCTCCGGAGCAGTTAAGAACAACGGAATGAATAACTTGGAAAATGCTCTGGTAGATGTTTTATTCTTCAAGATCGCTGATTCGCTTGTTTAGCTGTCAATCAAAAAAGGATTTCGCCTCAGACAGCTCATCCAATCATGGATGCAGAAGCTCGGAGTCCGGGAGAAAGTCGGGACCGCCCTCTCGCCATAGAACTCCAGAGACGCCGAGCGTCCGATGGGCGGGACAAAGCCCAGCATTTATCCAATGAGCGTCTAGTTTCGCTGCTGGAACAACCCACTTTGAGCTTCCACATTGAAGTCAGCAGAAGCCCAGCGTCCGGCTGTTTAAAGCGCTGAGGCACTGCGAGGATGAATGAGAACGAAGTTATGCCGATTACCTGTGATTATCAGCTTCTTATCACAGTGTCTGAACAAAAGATGAAGGCTTTCTAGCGCGTATTTAGTTAATGAAATGTACACACAGTAGTACGTATTTTACCACTTTTTCTTTTTTTTGGGGGGGTGACATTTTAAGGGAAGCCGAGCTTCCCTTGCAGTCTTAGAGCAATCGCCACTGTTTCAAACTCTAGGGTTTGGCAGTGGGTTTCATTCACACAACCTCTATTCATGCTTGTCACAGTGTTTGACAGTTTAAAGAAAGCCCACAGGTCTAAGAGTAAATCAGCCCTTATCTATCCTGGTATGGATCCTAAGAGTGATTAATGCTACCTCAGAAGTCTTGCTCACGTTTGTTGGACTTTTTCTTCATTTGAAATCAGTTTTTGATTCACACACATCAACTAGCAATCAGGCCTCATCTCTCAATGACCTGTTTGGTGCACATTCTACCCTTACCCACTTTGCTGACCTTGTAGCCTTTCTCACTTTGTCAGTTGTGCAATTTTGATGCACTGGATGGATAAAAGATACCACGTCCTTTATGAGACTGGAAAAAACGATTAGAATGATTGATTCCAGGATTGACTGAAAAGTGGCGATGTTTAAATGGATAGATTACATTTTTGTATGCAGCCCTTTTTTATCAAATCGACACAGAAAATTTTATTTACATACTAGTTTAACTCTGCTTTCTTGAATTGTGTCACTACAACCAAATGAGGGAGGCTGGAAAAGTGCTTTTAAGAGGCAGGCTTTACATCTGCTTACATCTTAGTCTGTAGAGTAAAATAACATCACACAAAAAGATACCCCCTCCTACATTTTAAACCAGGGTGATAGTCTCAGGTCTCAGGATGCACGATTTGCAGTAAGTAATGAGACATTCTGACTTCAAATTGGACATATGCACAGATGAAGATTTGAATGTTTGCGATGTCGTTTCAATCTTCAAAGCCATGAGTGTTGAAAGTGTGAGTGTATTTCATCAGTTAACCACAGACCTGTGCACAGTGTGAGCTCTCAAAGCTAATCCCCATTTGTTTCACTGAGAGATGCTCAGTGCACAGCAGCAGCAGTGGTGGTATGTGACAAACTGAAACAGAGGCTGTCTGGTTGCAGGATGCTATGATCAGTCCTGTTATGGCGGAGTAGTTTGTGCATGGAATTGAAAAGAGGCCGTAGATGTCACTTTACATCCTGTGTCAGTGTCACAATAATGTACAGTGGCCTCAGGGTGTGATTTAGAAATGAAAGAGCGTTTACTGATTAACTCTAAGCAGGCGCACACACACACACACAAACGCACACACACTGATCCCATTGTATCAGTCGGGTCTAGCTGGCCTCTGCCCGGGCCAAAGCCTGTTAACTCCAATTCAGAGCGTAGAGGCTGGTAATGAGCACTGTCAGAGTTGACATAACAACCTCCCGCTCTGGGGCTGCACACTGGAGTCAGACATAGACAGAGAGAAAGAGAGAGGGAGAGAGAGAGCAGGTTCTGTCTGTGCTGTGCTGATCCTGGACTGTCTGAGAGTTAACCGTTGAAGTCCCAGTCAGATACAGTGTGGCTGCTTTGGCTGTGTGCTTGGTATTTATTTAACCTGGTTTGTCTTGCATGTAATGTTAAAGCAGCCTAATTTCTCTTCCCTACTCTGCACTCATTTTGATCACAGGAGAAGCTGAAGTTCCAGGTAAATCATGTTAGCTAAGACTTTAAGCTTTAGCATATAATTCCCCCCCATACCTGGAATGAATTAAACTTTACTTCAAAGCTGAGGACTTAAACTTCTCTGAAGTTTTTGAGTGTCGAGAATTCAGTTTTATTTTAATTCAGTTTGGTTTTCTAGCTTGTGTTTTTGGCCTTAAAGTTAAGCTTTGATATTTACAACCTCAGTCCTAAAAGAGTTGAGAGACTGTGTGAAATAAACAGAATGTAATAGTTTGTGAGGCATTTATAGCCTGTATTTAACAAATACAATATTAAAACTGGAAGATTTGATTTTGTTATGGGAAATAAATGCTTAATTACAATATGATGACAGCAACATGTTTCTAAAATGTTGGGACAGAGACAACACTGAAAGTTTGATATTAGGCCTGTCGCGATAATCAATTAATCGCCTTATCGCTCGATAAATAAAAACGAGGTCGGTCATTTTGCCAGCCTCGATAATTGACGTGCGTTTGTTTTCCTCCTCTCTCGCTACCAAAGACGCTGGATGAGAGAAGAGGTCTCACTCTGCGCATTTTTCTCGGCACCTGGGGGCGTTGGCTCTATAGCGGAATGAACGGAGTTAGTGAACCCTCCTGTCAGTCATTCAGTGTCTTTGTCACGAGGGGGCTGGCGCGCACAGGCACACAGACACAGACTTTTGGATACAGTGCTGCAAGTGAGCGTCGTGAGTGAAAAGCAAGCAAACAGAATGAACACGACAGCTTTGGTGTCTAAACCGAACGCAACAGCCCAAGTGTGGGAATATTTCGGCTTTAAACCAGTTTTGTTTTCGTCAGCCACAAAACTCCACGTGTGTGCGCGCGCGCGTGTGTCTGTGTGTTGGAGGAGCACAGCAGGCTGATGAGAGCTGTCAGAGCGAACTGAAGCTGAAGCTATATGTTTAGTGTTTAACTGACTGAGTTTTGAAACTCTGTTCATCATTTTCGTCTCGTCCCATCAACGTAAACGCACTTTCGTCTCGTCACATTTTAGTCATCTCCGACTTACGTTTAGCTCGTCAACGTTACGTCTTCGTCGTGGAAGAAAAGGGAAATATTTTAGTCAATATTTCCCTTTTTTGACGCTGGCGTTGACGAAAATATCTGACGAAATATGACGAAAACAACACTGCTTTAAACCAAATGAAAGAGGTGAGCCCACAAATACGGACGAGCCGATATGTCGTATTTGTTCCAAAGTTGTGGTGACAAAGAAGGGGAATACGACGAACATGCACGTGCACCTCAAGCACAATCATCCCCTCCATTTTTCTCAAATGAGCAGAAAAAGTACCGCCGGAGGTACCGCTTACTGAAGCGTTTGGTAAGCCAAGCAAATATAAACAAAACAGCGCAAAATGGTGCGCGCTGACAGACAGTGGAAATTAAAGTTTATCACTTTTGACACGGTGTACTCGCATTATTATGCCATATAATATTATCTATAATTTAAAAAACGGTGTCAATAATATCGTTTATCGGCGATAATTTGTAGCACAATTATCGTCCAGCAAAATTTGTTATCGTGACAGGCCTATTTGATATGCTAATCTGCTTAAAGTTAGTAACATGACTGGATATAGAAAGGGACACCCTAGAAAGACCAAGTCTCAGAGGAGTAAAGATGAGAACAGGTTCACCAATCTGTAAGGGACCGAATTATCATAGATCTATCTTTCTTGTCTACAAAGAGAGACCAGGCTAATAACTCATACTAGATCATCAGGCCCTGAAGTGGCATTGCATTAACAGCAGACGTGACTCTGTTGTGGAAATCACTACATTGGCTCAAAATCACTCCCAAATTTTTTTTATGTGAACGGAGTTTGTCGCTGCACCCACAAACGCAAGTTAAGACTGAACCATGAAAAGAGGAAACCAATCATAGACTGGATCTAGAAATGCAAGTGACCTTTCAAAACTCCAGCCCATAAAGGTGGGATTGGGGAACAGTAGAAAACTTCCCTGTGGTGTGACCAATCAAAAACTGTCATTCTTTTTGGAAATTATGAATGGCAGATCCTACGCTATAAAGAGTGGAGGGACCACCTGTTTTGTTATTAGTGCACAGTCCAAAAGCCCTGATGGCGGTTACACTTAATGGTACTTAATGGTAACCTTTTACTTCTCTATGATGTCACCTTTCAACCTCACTGGACAAACAGTTGATTTTATTTTTCCATTATTATAGACTTGACTTCATATTAGCAATTAATTTGAAAAATGGATACTTGGTAAATGAGACGATATGATATATCACCAGACAAAATATTGCGATGCGATGCTGTATCGATTTTCTTCTTCCACCCCTACTGTTAACACAGTTACAATAAAAGAGAAAAACGAACATCACTGACACCGCATTAAACATTTGTTTCTCGCTGCATTTGTCCACCAGGTTGATATGCAGAGCAGTGTTTTTTCTTTATATAAGCTTGTTTCTATGCGTTTCCATCCTGGCTCATTAGCTTCAGCTTGTTTAGAGTGGTTGTCTTGCTGTGTTGTCTGATTCGAGTTCAGGCAGCGGTAAAAAAAAATCCTCGGCATTCCAGCATCGCGTGTCCCGCTCTCCCATTTCTCAATAATTCATCCAGACAACTAGAATGATTATTCTATGAATATGCGCTAAAATTCCTTTCTTGTGCTTGTGCTTTCTCTCTAAGTTGGTGCATGTTGCTGAGTGCTCCAGTGTGTATGTGTTTATGAGTTGATGTGTAGCTGTGTGCATGCAGCTCTTTTCCCCCAGAAACAAAGGAGGTGTCAGGCCGAATTAGCCCCCTACGACTGAACGCCCAGAGAGCTTAGAGATGCACCACAGGTTCTGCTGAGTCGCACATGAGCCGCTGTGTCTGCCTCTTCCCCTCTGCTTCCCCTCCTTTACCCCCCGCGCTCGCTCCCTCTCCACTCCTGACTTGCTCTAACAAGGTTGTTGGAAGAGGATAAGGCGTGTTAAATGAATAATTTACACAGAAGAGCGCTCCTTATTTATTTAATACGGCTGGATCTGACTGAGTGGGCAGCCTGCGTCCCCAACTGCAGAGACACACCGGCTAAACGAGCGCTCGCTCGCCTTAATGGAGGGCCAAAGCGACAGGCATTTAGAGAGCAGAAGGGCTACAAGAGAGCCAGTTTGTAGGGTGTGTGTGTGTGTGTGTGCTGTGAAACAGGCCATGCAGAGCCCTGTTAGTGTGACTCCTGTAGATGCTGAAAACACTTTGTTGTAGCACTCTGTTACACTTTTTTAATGATGCAGACAGATCACATGGAGGAGGGGCCAATCACCTGGTCCAATAAACCTCTCCATAGAAATAAGAGCATTTTTAGATCCAGTGTCTGAAAGAGGAAAAAGGGGCACACCAAAAACTCATCAAATGGTTATTTCATCTCTCATCACAAGATTAACCAGTGAACATGTTTACAAAGAAGGTATACCAATATGTAAAGACCCAGACTCACTGAAATAAGCTGAATGGATTTTAAGATATTATTATTATTATTATTATTATTAATAGTTTTTTATTACTCACAGATTTATCTTGGCCTTTATTGGTGTCTGTGTAATTGCAAATGCAATGTCATTATTATTCTTGTTTTAGTTGTGATTTTAATATCTTGTGAAATTTTCCTGTTTGTACCTTTATCGTGTAATCTACATGAGTGTTTACTTTCTTCTTGTGGACCCCAGGAAGAGTAGCTGCTACTTAGGTCGTAGTTAATCTGGATTCAAATAAATAAAATAAATTACAAAAAAACCCCCACAAATATAAGACGAGACCAAAATGAGAAAGTGACAGTAACTTGTGATTTTTTGGTGTTTCTCTTCGGTAATTTGCTGTTCCCTTTTCAACAGTCCTGTTTTCATAAGAACTTTCATCTCAAAGTCAGCTGTTGGACTAAGTGATGCTTTCAGTCAAAAAAAACTTCCTCAAAGCAAGTTTCAAAACACGGCAGCATTCATGTCGAAACCCGAAACCTGCAACTCCAGTGAGAAGTTAACTTTTGAGTTTTGATCAGCTGATGACAGAAAGATGAGACAGGACTTCGACTGAAGAACAATGTGATTCTCAAAGTAAATCACATGCATATTTCAGTCTTTAATATGATGTTGAAATGCTCTAATAAAGGTCACTAAAGGTCATGTTATATCTGTTTTACATGGAAGTATACAAAACTGGCATTAAGTGATTTGTGCTAAATTTAGATTTTTCCTCCTTTAAATAAATGTTGATTTTATTCATGCCTTATCAGACTTGACGTTGACCTTTTCTATGTTGTTAATGCTTTTCCATTGCAGTTTGTATTAAGAGCCAATATTTGCTGTCTTTACAGGGGGAAGGAGAGGGGGGGACAGGACCACATCCCGGGCACCACCCAGAAAGTGGAGGAGCGAGGGAGCGGCTGAGGAGGAGGGATCTTCCTATCGGTAAACACTTTTTTTGTAGGAGGTGTATTGATTTAATATCAGATACCCACATTATTGATCCCACAGAGGAGAACTGAACAAGAATCAGTCTTGAGCTGATCATTTTAGGTTTGAAGTGTAAGCGTGGAAAAATCATGTTTTCTGACGTCATGTTTCAGGAGAGGAGACAGGAGGAGTCGTGGGAGAGGAGTAACCTGTTTGTTCTTAGACAAAGACACGATGAGTGAACGTCTCCCATTCAATAATTAAGAAGTCTTCATGTTTTTGTGGGAGAGGGAGATGATAAAACTGCTCCCACCAATCAGGTTATGACTGAAATCCTCAACATCCCCTCTCTGTCATCTGGATTTTCCTCCTCCTCCCCCTTCTCCTCCTCCTCCTCCTCTTCTTCTTCTCCTCCTCGTGGACAGAGGCAGCCCCTCTCAGCAGGAGTGATACATCGCCACAATTCTCCTGTGTGTGAGTGTGTCTGTGTGTCTGTATGTGTGTGTGTCTCCCAGGAGGATGAAATCCCACAGCTCACCCTGACCTCATTATAAAAATAGCTCATCTATCCAGCCATCACATTTCCCTCCATTTCCCCTCTCTCCTCCACAATCTCTTAGATATATCGTGATCCGCTCTCTCGTCTCTACATCAGTGTTTGCGCTGGACTTAACGTGAGATTAAAAGCTTATGCAAGTCCTTGTAACAGCAAGGTTTCCCCTGCACCTGTCATTACCAATCTGCCTGTAATCTGGGATCATAAGAAGTCTTTTTAATCAGGAAACATCCCGGAGTAACATTAAAGACAGTGTTTCTATGATCCGCGTACATTGTCTCCTGTCCTGTCTCCTACCTGGTTGGCTGCCTCTCTCACTCACCTCGTCTGCCAGCAGGGTGAAAATCCCCCCATTAGAGTGAACAGCGCTCACGTCTGGTTAATTTAACAGCAGCATCAGTGATCATTACGGTCCAAGGCCGGCTTTGATCCTTCCAGACAGTGTTTCCTACAGTTTTAGAGGCACCGTAGCAGATGCTCCATTTGTGGACTCAAGACAAAGAAAGACAGACGGGAAGCATTCACTAAAACTTCAGGAATATGAACGGCTCCCAAAGACTCGAAGGTGACAAAGTCTCCTTTCTGTTTTTCACCAAAGCCCTGTTTCATATTCACAGTTTGACACACTGTCACCCTCAGGAGCTGTTTATACAAGCATAGGACTGTTACCCACTGAGCCACTCTGCTGGAGCAGCTCAGGGTACTGAAGATATGCAGGGATATAACAATCACAACACACAGTTAAATAAATAACTCTTCTACACAGGTTTGAATGAGCTTCTTTTGTGCATCCGCAGTGATTCAAGGAGGAGGGCAGTAACAGTGGTTTATAATCTAAGAGACAGAACATTAGCATAGCTGGAATTATATATTAACAGCAGTGGATAGGTCCAGTATCAATCATTTGTAATAATGAATCTGACTGTTAATGACTTTTTGTAAATTTTGTAAAATTCTGCCGCTGTATATGGAAAAAAAAAAGAAAGACAGGGGAGGAGATGGAGGACAGTTCAAAAGTTGTAAAAGTAGACGTATTTAATGTGGGAGGGGGTGAGCAGCTTGTGGAGGAGTTATCGTCCATTTATCGTTATCGAGGTGAACTGCTCAATGTATCATGATATTGGGACTTCTCCACTTCTGGAACCACCACTTGTGCAGTAGAGTTGTACGCATTCGGCGGGAGAGTCACTCACTGTGATAGCGCTCGGTTAAAACAGCGTATCCCCTGGGTGAGCTACGCAATCTTCATACACTCATAGACTGTATCAAGTGTCAATCATAGAAAACACGAACCCCCTAATAACCTTTAAAAATTGTGGTGGCTTCACCATAAAGTGTATAAAGAATGGACAGTCTGCCTCCTTGCTGGGTGAAGCCACTCCGAGAACAGCACCCTCTGTTGATGGGCTACAGTATAGGTCATAAATCCCGCCTCCGCCAGCAAAGCTTATGGACCTGTGGATGCGTGCATCGCTACTGCGCAGCGCTGGTTTCAGGAAATGAAGAAAAATCCCAGAAATACCGAGAGCTTTTTGGCTTCAAATCCGTATACAGGCGGTAGGCAGAACCAAGTTGTACATAGTAAATACAGTCTATGAGCTTCACCCAGTGAGGAGGTAGACGGCATCCATACAGTCTATGGTGTCAGCATGTCAGAGCTTTTCAACAGCATCTTACATGTTGTAACCAAGACGTGAGGCTGTTCAGTATTAAATGGCATTTTACTATCAAATGATGCCAAATAGAGAGAGAATATGACAAACAGACTAAAAGAGCTAAATATGAGCATAAATGTGGACGTGACATGAAAACTGCAGTCGGGATTTTACGTCAACCTAAGCAAATGGTGACAGCTGTCTCAGATGAAAGATCCCTGGATCTCTGGTCATGGTGATATCTTGTGCGGATTCTAGGTATTCCAAGCTAGAAAGCTGTCAGATTTGTTTGGAGTTATGTTTGATTTGTGAAAGTTTACTGCATTTCTCCTTCCCCTTCTTTGTATATTCAGTTGAATCTCATCTCAAGACCCTTAGTTCCAGTGTCAGCTAACCTGTTACTTATTTTGTGTTGTTTGCCCCCAAATCTGTGACTCTACCCTCCCTTCGCAATTAAAAGTTGCGTCTGGGCTGTTGTATTTGCAGTGAAGTAAATTCAAAGGGCAAAATTTAGTAGAAACTCAAGAAAGAGAGTTAAAAGTTATAGAGTATTTGGAAACTAAGTGTACAGATTCTTTAGTTCTTGCAGGTTTAAGACCTCTAGGTGAACTGGTTCCAGGTCTGAAGTCTACTCGACTGTTGTCATGTCATGTTGCTTAAACAGACATTTTTTTAGGTTCTGTCAGAGTTGACCTGGTGCCTGTTTGATGAAATTGTGTTTCGTCTTTGACAGAGTAGTTACAGTAAGTATCAGCTTTCATTGTTAGGTTGCCCTCTCACCTTTACGTGCAGCAGCTTGCTCCCTGCAGAAAGGCCATCTTATGTTAAACAGGAACAAGCCGTCTCTCTCTGACCTGCTTTTAAAAGCTCAGGCTCACCTCAACAAGAGAGGAACTGTTTGAATCATCTGCATAATCTTTTGATCTTGCACCGGTGGACCGATGCTCCGGTAGCAGCCATCATTAAGGAAGTTTGCGTGATGTTCCCTCTTCCTCCATCATGGCTGAAGCTCCAACACGTGCCCTTCATTCCCTCCCTGCACCTTGGATCCTCCACCGTACAACCACCCTTCGCTTCAAAGCCACCCTACGTCAGGTTGAAAGCCAAAACCGCTCTTGTCTGTCCTTCACCGCCAAGCTGATGTGTTTGTGTCTGTGTTGTGTTGCCCTTGGGGTGGGTTACCTCCACCCCTCCTCCCCCTCTCCATCTCATCTTTTCTCCTCCCCACCTTGCTGTTTATCTGTCTCCTGGCTCGTCACGTCCCTGAACCTGCTCTAATTAGCATCCCACACAACACTGTTTATTTACTCAGGTACCGACTGAAGGGGAGGGAGGTGAGAATGAAAGAGAGAGACAAGAAGAAAAGGTAAAGAGACAGAGCAAGTTAGGAAAAGAGAGAGAGAGAGAGAAGGAGGGCTGGGAACAGGAAGAGAGGGAGAAATGAATCAGAGAATCAAAGAGCTATGAGACTCTCTCTCTCATGGCGGATGCAGGGGGTAATGATAGTTAGACAGACATGATGCTGAAAGTCGAGAAAGTGAGAGATGGAGAACTTTCCCTCCTCTCCACGCCTCCCCTCTGCCTTTTCCTGCGTTTCATCTGAGATGCAGAGTGCCTAAAATTAGCAAGCTGGCAGCTTCCTTCCTCCCTTCCTTCCTTCCAGGGCCCCATTAAAGTTCTCCTGTTGCAGTGAGTGATCATTAAGGTGGGACCAGGAGCGCAGGTGTTTTCTTAGCGTCCCAGTCAAGGCTGCAGTAGAATCACGTGTCCATGGCAATCCTCATCTGCTCAAGTGTTGGTTTGTCTGAGCAGGTTTTCCACAGATGAATTGACTTGTATCACTTCATAGCTGTGCTGAGTGCACATCTACCTTCAGAGACAGAGAAACAGATTACTGAAGGAAGAACGGAAATGGTCATGTCGTGTTTGCCGCTGCAGAGCATGTCCATCTTCATTGGGGATTAACTGATTACATAAAAGTCATACGTATCACATGACGCAAATCTTATGTGTGGTATTCATCCTGTTTCATTGTGAACCTGCTCCCTGAATCACTGCGCTACAAGATTTAAGTCATTATACTGCAAGATTAAAGTCTTCAATTGGTCTTTATTTATATAGCGCCAATTCACAAGTTAGAGGTGTCACGATACAACTTTTTGACTTCCAATATGATACCGATATTGTAGCCTTCAGTATCAGCTGATACCGATATTGATCCGATATTGGCACAAACTTGTGCATGACAAGTTTTGCACTCAGCTGCAACGTCTTTTTCGGACTTGAATGAAAAATACTGCCACACAGCCGACATCACTCCTACTCAATGTCAATGTCAATGTCAATGTCAATGTCACGTTTATTTATATAGCACCTTTATAGGACAGGCCAGACAAAGTGCTTTACAGGAGAAAAAACATAAAATAATAAAAGCTACAAGTATGGCAACATTAAAAGGGCGTACGCAAGTAAAAGCAGGTGACAACTCAACCAAAAGCTAGGGTAAACAGGTAGGTTTTAAGGTGCGTTTTGAAGGAGGTGAGGCTGGTTGCAGAGGCTGGTTACTCCTTGCTACTTTGATTGTACCTTAGTACACGCTGTTGTTGTGATCATGTGGGCTCTGCATGTTGGATCCAGGCACTGCTACCTAGAGTACTGCTTGTATTGTGTGCTGATATCAGAGATTTTAGATGCAGGCTGAAATTATTCGATATTAGTTTGTTTTGCTGATATCGTACTAATATCCAAAACAATATCGTATCGGGACAGCCCTATCTCAAGTGTTGCCTTAAGATGCTGGTCCAGACCAGACCCTATCTACCAGACCCTAAGACCCAGTGTATCTTCAGCCACATGAGTGAAACACTTAACAGCATTTATCAAGTTACAGTGGAGACAAAGAACTTCCTTTAACAGGCAGAAACCTCGAGCAGAACCAGACTCATGTTAGAAGGTCTTCTACTGAGACTGCATTATGTTTAGAGAAGGGTTAGAGGTAGATGGAGAAAGAGAGAGATGAACAGAGGAGAGACTGATAGAGGGAGATAAAGAAGGAGAGAGATAAGACTGAAGCAGGTAGATCAAGCAGCTGGAAAGCAGCTCCAGATCAGCAAAACATCCTCCAAAAAAGAGAGGGAAGGTGTTGAATGTACCATTACCCACGATAGTCTAAACTTGTAGCAGCATATCTAAGGTCTGGTCTAACAACAAGCTTTATCAAAAATAAAAGTTTTTACGGGCTCTTAAAGGCAGAGAGGATGTCTGCCCCCCAGTAGGACTGGTCGATGTTTCCAGAGGAGAGGGGCCTGACAACTGAAAACTCTACCACCCAGACCACTTTTAGAGACTTTAGGGATGATGAGCAGGCCTGCATGTCAAAACCGCAGTGTTCTGGTGGGGTAACAGGGAACTACAAGCTCTTTCAGGTATTATTATACTTGACCATGAAGAGCTTGCCAAAAGCTGCATTTTTGTCACCTGCTCTATCCCTGCCCTCTCTTTTTCTCAACTTACTCTTAAGTAAACCCGTGAAAACCTTTCTTCCTCTTCTCACCAGGTCAATAATCCATTTATTTTTGTTTCATTCTATTTTACCTGACTCTGTCACAGACTTACCAGCATGTCCTCATTTCCTGCCTCGTTCCAGTTGGCAACCAAAAAGTGTGTTTGCGGCAACTTCCTGACAACAGTGAGTCTGCACATTTATGAAACAGTGTGTCTGATGGTGCCAGTGTTTTATCACAGCATCATTTTGAACTTCCTGTTACTCCATAGTGTATCTTTGGCTGTTTGTTTTGGTGAAAGTTTGGATCTAATAGTTGGAGGGGGATTATAACTTTGAGGTATTTCTGACACATTTCTCACCATCATCAGCCCTCTGCACTCACAGCCCTCTTTTCTCCTTCAGCTACCTTCTATTTTTTCACCGCTCTTTAGTGCTGTTTGACCTATTCACAAGGGTCCAAATGTCACCGCTGAGAGAAAGGTCAGGTAAAGGTTTAGTGTTGAGCACAGTCTGGATGGCTAACACAGAGCTGGCTGCCCGAGGGGGAGGGGCACGCTAACACTTGAGACCTTGAACGCACACCTCTCTGCACGCATGCACACATTTAGACACATTGCTGTCACCTTTATTTCACGTCGACGCCACTCAGTGCACAGCCGGCAGCCATGTTGTCCGTTTGTGTGCGGTCTTCTGCTTGCTTGGTTCATCTGTGAGCATGGATGATTGAGGACATTACAGCTTCCCAGGGATGACACATGGCCTTGTTGGACATTGGGTCAAAGGTCGCTGGTTGTCAGGGGTTTACAGCATCCTGCCTTCAAAGGATGCTGCCTTGTTTTTCAGTGAAGGTCCAGCCTGTCTGTACTGATCCCTGACAGTGAGGCCTTTCAACATTCAATCAGTGACCAGCAACAGTTTAGTTCAGTTTTATAGGAAGAAAATCTCTTTTCACCAGTCGTATTTCACTACCAAAGCCCATACTAGGGCTGGGTGATAAACCGAAAATGTACCGATACTGAAATTTACGACAATAACCAACGTCATTTTGCCCATGTGGATATACTCATTGTCAAAAAAGTAAATAAATAAACGTTGGTTTTGGATGTGTGTACATAGACTATGGTCTCATGTCCCTTTAAGACACTGTCCTACGTCAGAGACGTGACTCCACCCCATCCAGTTCGTAACAAAGAGGGAAAGACAGGTGAGGAGATGGAGGACGGTTCAAAAGTTGTAGCGTCTAGAACGGCAGCTGAAGTTGACAAAGTTAATGTGGAAGAGGGTGAGCAGCTTGTGGATGAGTTATTGTCCATTAATCGTTATCAAGGTGAACTGCTCAATATATCGTGATATTGATTTGAGGCCATATCGCCCAGCCCTAACACAAACCCGGTACCTGGAATTGGCATGGACCCAGTGAGGTCCTCTGTTTCTGTATCATGTTTCTATCATTTCTTTTTTGAATGATCCATTTTTAACCTGCATTTGTGGATGCAGTGAACTGTGTTAATAGACAGTGGTTTAGGGAAGTGATTTTGAATCAGTGCAGCGATTTCCACTGCAGAGTCATGTCTGTTTTTCATGCAGTGCTGGATTTTGTATTTACCTTCTTTATGCAGAGATTTCCCCTGAGTCTCTGAGTGTTTGCTCCAACAATATCTTTAATTATTTCCAGACGTAATAACACATTCATATAACCACTGGGACTCCAAGCATCTGCCCCAAACCGTGAAGAACTCATGTCTTCAATTCACAGCCAAGACATAACAAAACAACAACACAAATGATAAATATAAATCACTAACGAAAGGAAGTTAAATGCACAATAAGATAATAATACAAATACTATATAAGTAAAGAAAAATAAATAATAAAAATGAAAAATAAGAAAGGGGAGAATAAATACCAAACCAACCATGCAGTACTCATATTCACAGTTGTGTACTGCACATTAGGTAGTGGTCAATCAACACCAGACAGTAAACATTTTACCCTCTCTGAATCTTTTAACAATATTTTCTTCTCTAGTCAATGAAATCCTGAAATTCCATGCAGTTTTATCCATCAGTTGGAAAAGTTTAAACTATTAGCTGAAGCACTCTCCCACAGAGCGGTGAGACTCCTTCCAATCTTACTTTCAAGTGACTCAGCTTCTCAAGAAGGCTTGTCATATTCCCTGTCATGTTGCTAGTGGTGGGAATTTATTAAGTATTTTGGAGCTGTCCCTCCAGGTACTTTTGTTTTAGTATTGCACAACTCTTTCAGTTTTGCTTTCCCTGTGACTTTGTTCCCTGTGAGGAACAGTTTTGGGAAATTACAGTGAAATGAAGAAACATGTACAAATTGGATTTTTGATGAAGAGTATAACTCATCATCGTGGCATTTGTGTGCTTATATGGACTTCAAACTACTCAAAAAGCATTTGTTAATACCCAGTCATGACATTACTTCTACTTCTTTCTAGATTTTCTCCTGATTGTGAAATCAAGAGGTGTGTGTTGCCTGACATTTCTACCTAGAGGAGAGTTTAAATATAAATGAAAGTGATTATCAAATCAATTTCCTTATTTCTAAGTAAGTAATGAAAGGAAAACATCCAGGGCTTCAGTTTAGTTCATTCTCTGTGAGCGATGGCAGGTTAGCGGTGGGATTTCGATATCGATTCATCCACATCCACATGCAAGGCAGAGCAGCGGGATCCTAATTGGAATGGATTTCTCCCTCTCATTGATCTGCTCAGGTGACAGTGGATGACATACTGTTGTGTGTTTGTGCGCACACCATGAATACCATATGTAGCTGTAATGTGCTCTCTTTTTGTGGGTCGCTGAAAAGGTAAAAGGAGCAGCTTCTAAGTGGGCGCGCTTTGTGTGTGTGTGTGTGTGTGTGTGTGTGTGTGTGTGTGTGTGTGTGTGTGTGTGTGTGTGTGTGTGTGTGTGTGTGTGTGTGTGTGTGGATTTGTGGGTGTGTGAGCCCACCTTTTCTCCCTCTCCTTGGCCCTCTCATGCTGCAGAGCTCTGAGATGAAACAAGGACCTCTGCAAACACTGATTTCATTTTCTCCATGACCGCCTTCGCTCCAGACTCCAGCTCCCCTGCGCACATACACACACTTGTACACCTTAGGCTTGAGAGCAAAGATGAGCAGTTAGCATGCATGCAGGGAAAAGCAATCGAGCACAGATAACACTTAAGTTCACTGAGGAGGAAAAAACTCCTGGAATGATCTTATTTCCTCCTGTATGGCAGAATTGGGGGAATATTCCTTTATTGTCTTGAAAGAATAAAGAAATTTAAATGTTTATAACCCTCTCTCACTCTGAGCGTCACTAATCCTCCATGCTGTGTTTGTGTGTTTGTGAAAGAGAGACAGGGAGGAGGTTTGTGAAAGATGGCCGCTGGACATGGCTTCACACAGCCGACTGGCCCCGACCCCCCGTGATCTGCCCTCTTATCTAGCCCAGATCCTGGCCTTTCATCTGGGCTAAAACCTGGGGGAGCTTGGCCTCTGCTGGGTTTTCGCCCTCCCTCCCTGGTCCACACATAAACATACACACACACACACACACTTCATTCCAGACCCCCCCTCCTCCATCCCTGGGCTCTATCTTTGAGTCCCAGATGAGCATTGCTCTCACCTACAAGAGAGATAACAAACTTCACACTTCTCTGCCCCCTGCTCTGCCTAAAAACACTCCAGATATGGTTCTTTAAAACTCACCTCAAGAGAAAAAAGGCTGAATCCAAAAATCTGGACTTGGATGGTTTTGCAGACTTGAGGACTTTGCAAGAAAGGATCAGCAAACCTGTAATTTAACCAGTCCTCAAGGGGCCAGTAGTGACCTTTCTGCCGACTTCCTTAGAGTCTGGTTTGGATGTAGGCTTCAACAAACTCCAGTAACTGTTTTACCAAATATATGCTGTGCTTCGACTGAGACTTGTGGCTTTTTGAAGTAGCTGACTGCAGAAACAGATACAGCTGCTTATCTTTATGCAAGTGTTTGAAAAAATACATTTATTAAAGCATTGAATTTGGTATCACGCATTAGTGAAGGCACACAAAAATATGTATATCTGAGATCCCACTGGTTATGGCCTGAATATTTGGCAACAACCAATCATCTGTGGCCTCAGATGCATCAAGCAGGTAACTGAATAAAGTGCATCTGGACTTTGTTAACCACCTAACCAGAAAAATGAGAAAAATAAGGTTTGGATTTGAATGAGAACACTAGGAAAGATCATAGCTGGTCTGCTGTGGTCAATCACTGAGCTTTCAATATTCTTCATGTTCTGTGTGTTGGATAGTTAGCAGAAAGTGCTCTTTAAAAGCATCTCTCAGAGTTTTATTTTTGGCTTTTATTTACCTTTAACAGGACAGTGGACAAAGCAGGAAATAGGGAATGAGCAGGGAGTGACATGCTGGAAAGAAGACACAGGCTCCCCTGCTAGAGGCAAAGCCCCCATATATGGGGCACACGCTTAGACTGTTAGGCCAGCAGCGTCCCAAAATCAGTGTTTTAAACAAACAAACCATCCCCATATGTGAGGATCTGAGGATAAACCTTGTCTTCATCTAACAACATGGATTCTGAGGCTGGTGGTGTTTGTGTTTCGTCTCTTGGGGCTGTTTGTTCGCTTATTTCTGACTTTGGCCATGCAGGCAGCCATGCTAGCTAAGCTTTTTTGAATGCATTCAGCTGTTGCCTCTTATATTTTGGACATAGACCTTTTCCCTGTTGGTATCTAAAGCCTGCTCAGACATGATTGATTGATTAGTCGATACTACTCCTACTGCAAATAAAACCAAACATTTCTGATGCCAAGGTGTTGTCCCGAGCCAACAGATTTAAGGAGAGATTGATTCTCTGTGAATACATCCAAAAATGTTTGAATTCATGAGGTTTTTATCTTTGTATTCTCTAATCAGTTTGTCCATATTGTAGTCTGTAGGTCTGTCTATTCAAAGTTAGTGGAGATAAAGTTTGAGAGCAGATTCGAGCTAATGTTGGTGCAAACTTTCTGTACATACAACATATTTCTGTGAGGGTTCAGTTATCATGACAAGAAGGTGGACATGTGGAAGCAGCCAAATAAAGTTTCTCCGGTATTCTACTTCATACTGTCAAGAAACAGACTGACTGACAGGCTGTGTTATCCTGTGTTTGTTTCCTGGCACCATCTGCATGGACTGAGAGCAAAATGCTGGACTCTGCAGTTTTAACCATAGCTGGCAGAGAAGCAAGACAGAGGAGAACCAGAGAATTCATCAGGGAAGCTACCAAAACACAGCACTGTCCGTGTTTTGACATTTCCCAGAGCAGCTTTCACCTCTCGCTAAATAGCATTACAGCTTCACAATAGGTAGGTTGTTTTGGCTGCTCGGTCCATCAGTCTTGGCTCGATCACCTCCACATGTGACCCGGGTCCAGGTTTGACGGTGTGAGCTGAAGTTGTTTTTGTGTGTTCATTCCACTCCGTACCATTTCATTCCATTCCAGGTGGATGCCTGAGCGTCCCCACACTGCCCTCCTGCTCAACCCTGACCTGTCTCCAGCGTAAACAGCAGATCCTCACCTCTCACCCCATCTGGCTTTACCTGATAATCTGTCTCTGTGGATCACCCCTCACCCTTTTTTTCCTCTTCTCTGTCTCCCTCACTTGCTCACATTCTCTCCAGAAACCAGGTTTTTGCGTTACCCCTCGCCCTGATCTCTGACCCCAGTCAGATTAGAGTGGTCGGCGTTTCAAATGCGGCAGCAGATTGAGTAGCATCTGTGACCTTTCTCTGCATTTCTGTTCCCTGCCCTGCTGTGAAATATCCCTTTAGAAGCAAAACAAAGCCAGTTAGATGGCACTCACTCAGGTATGAGCTGTTTTTCAGCAGATGTTATTGTCTTGGACTGAAACTGTACCTTGGTTAATGGGCTGAATAATCAAGGTGTCCTCTGAGCTGTGAGGGCCAATGATGGATAGTTAAATTGCGTTTGCCTTTGGAGGCATTGTGACCCTTGCTGTTTTTTTTATCATTTAGATTAAAGATAAAATGTTACTGATTTGTATACAACCAAAAACCCACAAAACATGTATGCTGTGGGCATTTGAAGGGTCATAAATCAGCAACACACTGTGCATCTGTGCAACCGTATAAGTTTGAATCACAAAGAACTCTCTGTAGCACTCTGTGAAGTCACTGTATGAAGGCAAGTGTAAGACAAAACATCAAAAAATTAGACTGACCACAATTTGGATCTGATAAACATTACTGACAGTGGAGCTGCACAATTAAGCTTTTAATCACCGAAACAGCTCTCACCTTAACTTGATCATTATGAGCTCAGACTGGTGTGCAACAAAATGTGGGAGTGTAAAGAAGGCTGCAAAAGTCAATCATGGACTTCTTGATCTTCTACATGTTGTGCTACAACACTATGAACTATCATGCAGCCATGGCTGGAGAGAGGAGAGCAGGGAAGGGAGCTGGAGGAGGAAGGTATGGATAAAAGACTGACTTATAACAGCCTCTCCTCCAGGGGGCAGCGCAGAAGTTTTGACCTCAGTAAACAAACAGCTGCCAGGAAAACATGGTTGCAGAAGACCAAGAAGTGATCCCCTGAAATGGTTTGTTGGTTTTAGAAGTAGTCCACATTTAGGGCAAGTTACACTAAGCAAGACAAACAATATGCAAAGAGTGTGTGTCAGCTGTTTTGACAGGTTTGATACTCTTGCAGAAAGGGTGATACATTGTGTTGAATTTAGGGGAACATCTCAAACTCAGGGTGACAGGGTTCTGTTTTGTCAGAGATCCGTTATTTGCAGTCATGTTGTAAAGTAACCTAAAGCCTCATGTCAGTTTCTTTCTATGTACTATGCCCTGCTGACTTGGGTGTAGTCCCCTTATTTCAGGTCTTGTTCACCTCTGCAAGGTTGTAAACCAACTCCAAGCTTCAAATGTAAAGGAGTTAACATTGAGCACATGACGACCATCTCTACAGTCCAGAGAAACATAAACAAACTCGATGCAAGGACAGACTTGGCCAGGGACGAGTCTGATCACTCAGATGAGTTTAGACAAACTTGATTGATAGACCATCGTCTGTGAAGCACTTTCTCAAATTGTTCTTTTTTTTTCAAGTGGTCAGACAGAAAACCTCTTCTGAATGATGGACACGGCAGCTACAGGTCTCTTTTAATAGAATGTAACAGAATATGACTGTCACTGGTTCATCAGCAAGTATGTAAACCCCTCACCCTCTCCTAAATCGTGAACTGGTGAAGGTTTGAGTTGTTAACATGCTGGTGAAGCAGGTAGAAGCTTACACTGTAAGAAAAGAACTGGTGAGAGGATAATGTAAACACACAAAAGGACATGCTTAAATACTCTTTTAAATATTAACACTGGTTTTCTTAAGTTATTAAAGAGTTTTTTGTCTATTCTCAGCTCTGTTAAAAGAATAAGTGCTAGAGGCAGCAGTTGGAGAATGTACCTGTGTCAAACGGCAGCCTCAGTGGAGTTTTTCTTATAAAGTTTTGATGCTTGAAAAGATTTACTTTTCAAGGTTGAATAAGAGTCCTATATTCATTCTTCATCTTTATTTGAAATTTGTTTTACCTGGAAGGTTTGATTCAGGTTAAAAATCTCTTACAAGAGCATCCTGGTCAAGATCAGCAGCTGCACGTTCAACAAGTTGTAAGACAACACAGAACCGTTTCAAACACACATCCTGGATCAGAGATAGTAAGGCTGTACCTGTTAGTGTGAGAAGTTACTTATGTCAGAAGACAAAGGTATTGTAGGCTGTTCGCTGCTCCCCCAGCTGTCAATACACACCTTTTCCCCTTAAAGTCCAACTGTAAACTTTCACATGGTGGAGTAAGGGGGAAACCTTCGCCCCTGTCCCTTTCTCCTTCTTTCTATAGCCACATAAAAATGCTCAGAGGAAAACATGTCCCATGGTTTTATTCCACTCTGTACTCAGCCAAAGTCACAGTCAAACTGGAGTCAACTATCCACACAGAGAAGGAATATCTCCAGTTTTATGGAGTCGTTAATGCGGTAGGGGCACTGTATAAATAATCTCCCTGCACAGAAACACTTCCAGCTGTTTTATAATATGCCCTTTGCAGTTTTTCTTTTCTTCTCCTTATTTTTGCATGGAGAAAGCATCTTTCCCAGACTGCTCAGAGATTTTTTTGTATTGAGAAAATATGGTGTTGAACATTTGCCTTTGAGAAGCATCCAGATTGTTGCACTTAATGTTGATTGGTATTACAGAGTGAAGCAAGAGCTCTGAATCAAGAGCTGCATTTGAAGTCAGATTATAATGTGAAAGTTAAGCCCAAGAGTCTGTTTACAATTAGACCCTCTGAAGCATTCCTCTGTAATCTCTCCCTCCCTCTGATATAAAGATACAGTATTGATATAAATGCAGGGACTTTTGTTTTTAAAGCCATACCTGTGGCTTGTGATTGATGGATGGAAACTGTACGGTAGATTTGGATAATATAGACTTGTTTAAAACCTCACTCTGAGGTTAAAGTTTCCCCATAGAGTTCAGCAGTATTTTGGATCAACACAGAATGGTGATCCTCAGAGTGGAACAGCCTTATTTCTCTTGGATAACCTTGAAATATTTTTGTGAACAAGGGATGATAAAGTAAATCTGGGGCTTTTTTCAGGGGCATCCTTATTGCCTCTGGCCAGGTTGCAGTCCTGGCCAGTGGAGGGGGAGGTGGAAAGGGGAGCCCCTCCTCATCTGGTAAAGATACTGCCGTTGGGCAGCTTTCACGCTCCACCGGCTGATCCTTCCAGGAAGTGAGGGGGGGGTATATGGAGCCCCCTGCAGAGCCTCAGCATGTACCACGGCAGCATGCTGGGCCCAAATCAAAGGGGGCAGTCTGTCCTTAGCCTAAGGGAGAGTGAGTGTACTGTGTGTGACCACAGAGTCATGGGTAATAGGACAGCTTGTCACACATGTGCAGATGTCTGTAACTCTGCTTGTCTGCTGCTGGGGTTGCACAAAAGGATGAGACCTTGAAGAGTGAGGTCACATGGATACTCAAGATCCTGAAAGCTTTCAGAAAATATCACAGGAAGTCATAAAGCCATCTAATTTATGACTATTAAGTCTGATTGATGAAACTAATTTAATACCGCAGCTAAAACAGAGTTTCTTTGCCACATTGGTTGTTATTAAAGATGAGGGAAAAGGGTGAAACTGGTAGTATAAGCAGAATCTTGTTGTCAATTCTTGACTGAAATGTTCCCTTGCTCACCCCTCCTGTCAGTTATGGTGGCCTTTAAGGAAAATGGTTCTCCTGTGATGCACAAGAGTTTGATCCCTATTGTTTTTACTATCAAAAAAGTCTAGCAAGCTCTTTTCCTCTTCTTCCTTTCATTGATCAAGTCTGCTCTGTGAAATTTTGCACCTGCTCAGTGTCTCACGGTCTTTGCTGCTGTTCTCCCTGCCTTAGCTTTTCACATATACAAAATAAAAATAAAAAACAGAGGGGAAGTGTGCTCCCCCTGCCTCAGACTTGAACAATCCAAGTAAAGCCTCTGTTCTGTACCTCCAGAGCCTTGTCTTTGCTGTTGCTCTTCCTGCTTTGACTTTTTATGTATTCACATGAAACAGATCTTAAATGTAAGTACAGGAGATAAAAGCATAGAACAGAAGACGGAGGTACAGTTATTAGGTTTAATCATAGATAACAGAATGTCCTGGAATAATTATATTAATCAGAGAGTATTAAAGATGGGAAGAGGCATAGCTGTAGTTAGACACTGTAAGAAATTTATACCAAGTTACCTAATCAAACAACTAACTTAAGCCTTGGTTCTATCGCATTTTGATTATGGTGCAGTCATCTGGTCCAACACAACACAAAACAATTTACACAAGCTACAAGTAACCCAAAATAAAGCTGCTCGCATGATTCTTAACTGTCCATACAGAACTAGTAGTACCATAAAGCATAATCAGCTCACCTGGTTAAACGTTAAAAGCAAGCTACACTACTCGCTTTTATCTTTAATGAAAAATATTATTACAAACAAAATTCCAGTTACTCTCATTAACACTTTATCTTTTTTTTTCGGAGGTAGAACAACACTGTACGAGGCAGGTATCAGAGGGCCGATTTCGGCTGCCTCTATGTAGAAGGAATGCAAGGAAGGGAACAGTTCACTACAGAGCCATGGTGGCATGGAATCGATTACCAAATTTTTTAATCTTAAATGATAACAGAAGCTGTTTTAATAAGAAATTGAAAATGTTTTTGTTTACTTATGGGATACCTTGACAACCTTCAAGAGCTTAGTTGGTTGAAACCCAATGTAATGAGAGCTTGGTTTGTCTCTCCACTTTTCTTTTATTGTTCTGTAAATATTGTTTTGTGGTAGTGTTCTTCGAAGAGGAGGTAAATGATAGAGCTGCTGTGTGGAAGGAATGATGGAAAAGATGAAAATGTTCAGAGGTGTAGATGGACCCCAGGAAGAATAGTTGTGGCTCTTTGCTGTAACTAATGGTGGATCCAAATAAACTGAAACGGAAACAGGGAGGAGGTGTGCTCTCCCAGTCCAAAACCAAAAATGATTTTTTGTTGGCAAATAATGAATTATCTTTGAAAACAGACATAATTAACTAATAAGTCTCTATTTTTTATGTGATTCTTTTTCAGTTGGTAGCCATCCAGTAGATCCCCTCAGATGAAGAGCCTCCAGTTCCGGAGCATTGCCCCCAAGGCCCCGGCCGTGGTGCCCTCCCCCTCACCTGCGGTCCTGTCCTGCCAGCCTCCCTCTGCCCTCCCGGAGGCTAGCACTGCCTCAAGCCCAAAGTCCATTATCGTTCCCACCCAAAACTATGCATTGATGCAAATAGCAGGTCAGGATGGCACTTTCTCCCTGGTGGCACTGCCTCCATCTGTTTCCTCCCAGACACCACAGCCACAGCAGCAACAAACCCAGTCAATTCAAAGGACTCTCAAATTGCCCATTCCAAGGTACCAGCCAGCCAGGAGCAAGGGGACCACAGATAAGGTCAAATCACCACCACTTGCTGCCAGAATGAAAACACCCTCCAAAACTTCTGCGGCAGCACAGTCATCAATGAGTTGTTTTTCAAAAGCCATTAAAAAAGAACAGGAGACTAAGCACACCAAGGAAACCACAGCGCCTAAAGAGGAGCCTTCAGAGCAGGTGATTCTGATCGAACCAGCTGCCTCAGACATCTCTGTTACCACTCTACTCCCAGACAATGCTGTCCTTTACCCAGGTTCACAGTTAGAGCGAGCACCAGAAAGCTCCGATCGACCTGCTACAACTGGCCTTATTCAAAACCTTCAGTACTCTCCAGCTGCTGTCAAGAGCTCGCCATGCAAAACTCCGGAGGAAAGTAAGACCATAGTGAGGCTCTGCCAGTCTAAACCCACTGCAGCCCAGCCCCAGAGTAGTATCACTGTCCTGTCCCCAGCTATTTTCAGCAAAGCAGTCCAGATTATCCCGTCCCCACCAAAGGGTAAACTTCCTATCCTACCCTACTCTAAAATGAAGAGCGCCCTCATCCCAGCAGCTAAACTTAACCTATCCCCAGAGAAGAAGAGCTTCCCTTGCCAAACTGGACTCCCAAGCCCTTTAGATCCTGTGTCCAAGACTGTTGATAAAGCAGAAGCTTTAGGTCACAGTCAAGTGCCAAACTCCACTCTGCAGCCCCAAAACAAGACCACACTCATGCCTGTGTTAGGAACCCTCCAGAAACCATCCGCCAAGAAGAGGGGAAGGAAGAGAAAGACAATGGAAGACATCTTGGCATTTGAGGCCAGAAAGAAAAGGTCCTTGTCTTTCTTCCGTAGACGGGTCCAAGAGAAACCACCAGCAGTTGTTTCAGGTTCCAAACAAAAGGAAGTAGATATTTCAAAGAAGTATCGCAGCATCCGGCCGAAACCCTTGTTGGTTATGGAGACAGTTCCCCAATTGGTTAGTCTGCCTGCCATCAATCCAGATGGTCAAGACCAAGAACTTGTTCTGGGCCATCAACTCCCCACCACTACCACATCCAAGGCCCTGGACAGTCCTCAACCAGCTCCAGTGACACTCCACCTGAGAGGTGCCACCCACTCCAGAGTGTTCATCGGCAGCCGCCCCATCCATCGCTGCCCAACCTGCAGCCGCTGTTTCCAGTTCAAGCATCACCTTCAAAGCCACATGAACAGTCACACCAACAGTCGGCCATACGTATGCCCGGTCTGCCGCAAAGCGTACGCTCACTCTGGCAGCCTGAGCACCCACATGAAGCTTCACCACTCTGAGGTACGCACACGGCGGTCTCTAGGCTGCGAGTTCTGCGAGAAGGCCTTCGGATATGTTGGGGTTTACTTCAGTCACCTGAGAGAGGTCCACAAGGTGGTTCTGACTGTGGAGCCGTCCATCAGCCACCATGAGGAGGATGTGTCCGTGGAAGGGTGAGATTTTTCATGAATACTGTAACTCCAGCGTCTTTTACTTTCTTAAAAAAGGTTTTATGTCAAGATGTCAATGAAGAAGGTAAACTAAGACGTGGTTTGCCAGAGTGAATGACTTTTCCTAAACTGTCCTGATGGTGTTGTTATTGGACTTAATTACTTCTTGTCCTCACTAGGGCCAACTCACTGGAACCATCAGAAGACCAGGATCGTGAAGACCCTGTGGAGCTGCAGATCAAATGTGGTCGCTGCCAAGCCATCACTCCCACATTTGCAGACATGAAGATGCACTTGCTGTACGTACACGGCGAGGAAGTCCAAGTTCAACTCCAAGATGGTCAGCCAGTGCGGGATGGCCTTGTGGCTGAGAATGAGCTAGTAAAGCATGCTGCCCACTACTGGCGACAGCTTAATGAGAAGCGCAACCTGGTCAAGTGCGGTAACTGCGATGAAGAGTTCTTCTCCTTCTCAAAACTCAAGAGGCACATTATGTCCCATCACTGTGGGTCCACCTCATCACCAGACAGCGGCAAAGGCCTTGGGGTCCTTGCAGCGGGTACTTCCTTCAACTGCGTACTTTGCAGCGAGGTATTGGACACGAAAGAGGGGGTCATGGGACACTGGAGGAGTCGCCACCACTGTGAGCAGCCCAGTTTGCTGTGGGACGCCCTAAGCTCCTACTCAGGCCAGGAGGAGGCTGAGGCTGACGGAGACTTGGACACACCTGCTCCAAGTCCACATTATCCAGCCTAACTGTTGGATAAGCAGGGAGCCCCTTTGTGTGGGTCCCCCTCATACACACTCAGTTAATATTTAGCAGCACAGGGATAGAGAGTTTTCTTTATGTATTCTAACACGGGTTTCTATTTTCATGAAGTCAGACAGCTAGCTCACACCAAGAGAAAATAAGGAGAAAAAGACCCACAACACCAGACTGATGGTGAAAATGAGTCTCTGTGTTACAATTAATAAGGGATACCCTCTCCAGGTCACAGAATACGATTTTATAAACATTATTTTCACATTATTTTAATTGCACTGCTCTGTTTTGTTTTTGTTTTAAGGTATTTAATGTCCTGATGTTTTTTTTTTTTTGTTTAGTTTTTTTTTTTTTTCTACTACTTATTTAAATATCATTAAAAGGGTAATTTATAACCAAGCTGAAGCATTACAACTTTAGGTCATGTCTCTCTAAACTCACGTGGTTTACAGCCATGTAGAAGATCTGGTCATATGTGTTGAGGTTTTTCAGGAGCCTGTTTAATATGTTTGCCTCCACCACTCTGAATATTTTCAACAGTATAGGGAAGAGGCTAAATCAGAAATGAAGTCAGGGTCAACCAGTGTGTCCCCAGGCAAGTATGAACAAATTAGAAATAAGTGCAATTTAATTGCATTAAAAGTTTTAAAGGTATTTCTGAACAGTATGAGCACAAAAAAACAAACAAAAGAATTACTGTTCACCATAACTGTATACAAACAGAGGCAGTGATCTCAGAGACAACCTCTCGATTAAAGCAGATAAATCTGCATGGCTTGATACCACCATGAGAAAGTGAGGAAGTACTTCTCATTTGGGTGTACTGGCCTTTTATGATACTGAGGCCACGTCCACACGTTCTCAGGTATTTTTAAAAACAGACTTTATTCTCAGTTTCTCATGTCTACCAGTTTTTAAATATTTCTCTGTCCACACAGAAATGCAGAAAAAGTTAATGCACATTTAAGCATGCCAGGCCAGTAGGTGGTGATAGTGTGATCAGTCTGTCACATCAAATGCCATAGAAGAACAATGTATGTCTCTTTCTTTTAACTTTGTGCAGAGTATCAGATTAATACTTAAGAGCATGATGATTTGTATCTGCCCCCATATAATGACAATAAACAGCCTCATGTCAGCTGTTTATATTTATTTTTTTGCTCATGCAAATATCTGTTCATTACCTCTTCAGAACAACAAAACAGTTAAAAAAAATCTCCAACTTGACTGGTAAAAATGTCCTTTGTGACCAAAAGATCATTAAGTGACTTTATTGTGTCTCAAACCCAGAGATAAATACGTTTTTGAAAATATCTGCAGACGTGGATGGGGCCTGAGAAATATAAAGCTATCAACAAGGACACATCATCTGCTCTCACACAGGCAGGAAATTAACTTTGGATGGTTGACTTTGGATCGTTACAGGTAAAAAGACATTGGTATTAGAACTCAGACCTGTAATGTAATGTTGCTTCTTTGATTGAACGTCTGTATTTTACTCATGACTTGAACTCTCACAGTGTGATTTAAGGCAGTTTGGGGTCCTCCGCCAACCTGGACCCACAGAGGAACACTTATCTTACCAGCACCCAAGTGATATCCTTGAGGCCTTCTGAAAAAAAAAAAAAAAACGTAGGTGTTTATGCGTAATGTGGCTTATTGTCGGTGCGGTCCTCTGTAGGCCAAGTTCTATCTCCTTGACTTGTTGAGTAATGCCTATACGTGTATTCTGTGGTATGCCAAGGGTCTATTCACACTAGTGATTGTAGAAGTGAATTTTGCATTTAAGCTTTCTAACCACTGACGGGAAACTTTTTGTTGACTTAGTAAACATGCAAAGGAAAACATGGTATTGCCTACCTGTTATTGCCAGCTCATGTGCTCACCTGTGGAGTAGTGTGCATCCAGACTCTGTTATTAGAGTTCATTTAAACTGTCGTCAAGTCCAGAAAAATATGCTATTTTATACTCTAGATTAATACAGAGGTCTTTTAGTATATTTATGCTTGTTGGTACCTAAAGAACCAGCTCTGAGACGTTTCTTATGTTTGCTTCTTCTGACTTTGGGGGATGCTAAATGTCTTCATGGCAGTAGCTCTGCTAACATTTGTCTGTGTTTATCTTTCGTATGAAGAAAAAAAAAACAACAGGGTCAAGTGAATGTACCTGAATGTTTAAAAAAAACCCTACCAAAAGTATATATATGCTATATAGACTTATTCCATAGATAGAATATATAGATATATGGAGAAAAAATATATATATTTACATAGAGTAACTAGTGAATCAGCTGCTTCGTTCTGTCACAGTGGAGGTCGGAAGCGAGATAGTTATATCATTGCCAAAACTGGCAACAAAAGCCATGCAGAGCTGTCCTTATGTGTCTGACACAAAACGTAGGACTGTTAATAAAGGTCAAAGCACTGATGTGTACGTGCCGCACTGAGTGGGTAAACTGTAGTTTACTGCTGATCATTGAAAACCACGTTTGAGTGTTTATCAGTGAACTGTCCTTTGTTTTCAAGCCCTCATCACAAACCAGGAAGTGACAGAATTAAGGGTCAGACTCTTCTTTCCTCAGATAATAAAACAAACTTTACTGTCAGCACAAGTCGGGAGATGAAAAATCCCACATGAGGGGATACAACACATTTTTGCTCACTTAAAATGTTGACTGTGTCCAAAAAATGACTGAAAATGTTTGTGCTTGTGACTGTTTGTGTTCCTGAAGAACCTGATGTTTATGATAATAAAGGTATGCTTTGTTCAGACCTTTCTGACTTTGTTTTCTCACTACAAATCTCATACACCTTTTTATAACTCTATTCTGTATTTTAACAAAATCAGTAGAGATGCTGACAGTTAACCAAGTATCCAGTAACAGAATTTTACGAAAGTACCTGAACATGCTATCTGAGTGATGTTTTCAGTTTAAAGCATGTTTCAGTGGAAAGCAGCCATTAACAATGGTCAGCGAAGGGGGAGTGACATTAGATACCACAACATCTGATTTGCGATTTTTGCATACTTGCAACGGCTGCTTCAAGCACAAAGATGCAGCTAAAACTAACAGACTTTTTTGTTAGGTTTGCAAAAACAGTCTCCGACTGTCTCTTTCTGAGGCCTCAACAGAGGAACAGTTGCTTGATAAAGGAGTATAACATAATGACATGCACTCGTCAGTAATTCATAGTTGAATATTTATATTAATGCCAGTTCTAGTTAAAGCAAAAATACAGTATGAGGCCATTTACGCTCACCTTACCCTGAGGATGTGCATGCTTTGTACTGAAGCATAAACAACAGAATGACTGCAGGGCCGAGTAGGACAGGAGGGAGAGTCACTGAGTATTCATCAGGACGAACTCAGAGGATGGGATTAATTGATATTTCTCTGTGGAAAGGTGTGTGTGTGTGTGTGTGGTATGTGAGGGTCAACCAAAGTGGGTTAGCCAGGGGGCTTTTAGGAGCGTACATATGCCTTACCTTTGTGCTCCTCCCCTCTCAGCCGACCTCCCATCTGTCTGCTTTAGCATACTCAAACCTACAGATATGAGCCAATGATCCTACCTTTAGGTCTTAAAGCACATTTCTGAGTCTCTTTAACAAGATGTGTGAACCCTTATATGATTTATATGTCTGTATTAGTGGTGTAAATCCTCCGCTAACACTGCATTAGCAATGGCTGTAGGCGTAGTCATGGCTCCATATGAAGCCAACACCTACACTACTCTTCATTTTTTGCCTGTTTCTCATCTTTTGCCTCACAGGATGTAAAAAAAGCACTTCAGTCCTTTAAAAAATAAATAGGCATTAGAGTTAGAGTTATTAGAGTTAACTTCTTATTGCAGAATTAAACATGTATGAAGCTTGGTACAAAAACTGTCTCTATACCTTATTCATTTTTGACAACTGTAATGAAGTGACAATGTGGAATTTTTGGCAACTTATTTTTATTTGTTAATATTAGGATAAACAGTTATGTTTAACTGTCAGGACCATAGACTGTATATACTATGGACAACTTGGTTCCGCCTACTGCCTGTATATGGATTTGAAGCCAAAAAGCTCCCGATATTTACAGGATTTTTCTTCATTTCCTGAAACCAGCGCTGCACAGTAGCGATGCGTGCATTCGGCCGCGCAGTCGCCGAGAGTCCCTGTGATGACGCTCGGCTCAAACAGCGTATGCCCCGGAGAGCTACGCAATCCCTGAACGCCCATAGGCTGTCTCAGGTGTCAATCATAGAACACATGAACCCCCTAATAACTTTTGAAAACACAGCCATACAGAAAAAAGAGGACTTGAGCACAAACCAGTCTTACTGTAACTACATGTCAACATCACAAGCAGGGGAGGGCGGGGGGGAATCTATGTTCTGTGTAATGAATTTCTAAAGTTTGTCCACAGTCCCATAAGCTTTGCTGGCAGAGGCGGGATTTATGACCTGTACTGCAGCCCATCAGCAGAGGGTGCTGATCTCGGAGTGGCTTCACCCAGCAAGGAGGCAGACTCTGTCCATCTTATATACAGTCTATGGTCAGGACTCTCAATGTTAAGATGTTTATCGCAATGCAATTAAGGTCTGAAATTAACGAACAATTCTTTTATCTTTGCTCCTTTTGGTGCTCCATAGCTAAGCCACCACCTCTGCTGCAGCCATGAAATTAACACCACAGTACTTTTGAATGACACACTTTACCTTATGAAAGAAAAACCTTACTTTATCACCTGTTAGTAAAGAATACTGGTGCACCTAATTAGACTGATGTCTGGGGCAACCACATCACAAAAGCTGGCAGAGCGCTGTTCTGGCATGTGCAAATGGCAACATACCTGTGGCTCAGACCTATCATCTCAGAGAGCAATATTTTTATGCATACATGACATGTATGAAACAGGAACATTAACCAGGGATCACTGGACATCAGGGATATATCTAAATTATTTAATGGATCAATATTGACCAAGCATTGTTATACGAAATACTGCAATTAAAACTCTTTCCAGGTTTCAGGATGAGTCAGTTATAGAGTCAGCTTTTCAAATATGGTGGCTGGCCTCTTTGTGCTCCATATCACCTCTTTAAGAACAAATGGGTGACGCCCCTTAAGGACCAAACCCACTTGAGACTGCTCTGTTTGTTTCAATGTTGTCAGAGAGAAAGACTTCCTCCTCTCTGCTGGTCATTGCCACAGCAGTGTGGAATACAGGCCCTCAGCTCTAATTGATTTGGAGGCGTATGACCTTGTATCAAAGGTTAAAGGGCGCCCTGCTGTGATTTCCGTTGCTAGTCAAAGCAACAGCCGCCCATAACAAAACAAGCCAGACGAAGCTTGAATCAACTCCTCAACTTCTTCAAACTTCTTTAGAAAGACTCAAAGGTTTGAAATGAGTGACTCAACTTCAGGTGTCTTTCAGCTCTGGAGGAACACAGATAAAGCTGCGACATCAGTACATATCAGGGCCCAATCTAGCGTCACCACTGCACCACATCGCAGGCGCAGATAAAAAGGAAAGCGCTATACAGTGATGCATATTTCCCTTTAATCAGAGCTAACGTGTACCTCAGCCGTCACACTGCACTCCCACCTCACTGTGGCTCTCAGGGGGACATGGGAGATCAAAGACACCCCCCCGCTTGTACATGATCAGTGGGAAAGAAGGAGAGCTGGGGGCTGCTCTCTTTTTTCTCTCATTCTTTCTGCCTTTCTTCAGGTCTTTGAGGTACACCCCCTTCAACACTTCCCTGGCCCTGCAAGATTGAAGAGGGGAGGCAAGGGACGAGTAAAAGTTGCACAGCTTATCTAATCTATGAGAGAAATGTAAAAGGCGTCGATCAGTGGTGAAGAAATGTGTCGTTGGGGTTTGTATGAGTTAAGCTTTTGAACGTGACACTCTTTCATTTGACCCCTTTGAGGAGGAAACAAGACCGCAAAACAACATGCAGTGAGACGTGGAATAACAGAACTGGCGTCACAGGAAGAATGCCAGGGGAGATTTATAGGACAGTAAAAATGTGACCCACACTGACCACAGATGTTCTCGAGAACAGCCTAGGTGGGGTGTAACTTGAGTGCAACATGCAATCTCTTGGCTGATGGAAGCCTCGCTCCTGCCCTCTCATGTCTCACTGCTGATGCTTTGTTGCCAGTCTGTCTTAATACACAAACAAGCGTGAAGCTGCTGTCAACATGTGCTGTATGTTGGCGATACATGTGCACATTTATCAAAGTTGTTCTACGGTTTCATCAAAGATTTATAAACCCTCCTGGATGTCAGGACTTAGATGTACAAATCGGTAATCCCACATCTATGAACTCTGCCTCCATCTCTCACTCGATCTGGAGAAGTGATCCGCCCTTCCCTTCCCTGCTGCCTCTTGGTCTCAGGTTTCAAAGCATCCTATCCCTCCTCACCCCACCAGATTAGTCATCTAATGAGCAGCAGGGCTGATCAGGTGAATAATTGATAGCGGGCGGCTGGAGAAAGGCATCGATCTGAGCCGGGCTGTGGCTCTAAATGGAGCAGAGAAGGAGACACCTCTGGAGGATAAGGAGGCACAGGTACATCACTGCAACACAACAGCAGTGTTACTAAGTGATGGTTACGTGATGTAAAAATGTACTTTTGGAGGGCAGGGTCTCTTAAACTTTCCCCCCTAAACATGCATCACAAACACACTTGATAAAAGTATCATTTTCACACACCATACTGCAAACCAGTATCTGTGGCTGCATGTGTGATGTTGCATCATGGTTGTATCGTGCAAAGTGAGGATAACAGATTTGATTGTTGAAGTCCAGATCCTCCCAGGGGACCAAAGTCCAGGAAAAATCACACTCATGATGGGTCGAGACAGGCACTGGCATTGTTAGGTTGAATAAACAAACGCATCAAATAAGAGAGTCTGGGTCATTACATAAAACAAGACTTGGCAGCTAGCTAATGGGTGGTACCTAGCTGTACTATCAGGGTAATGTATCTGGATGTTGGCAAAAAACGTTGTTTACATGAGTTTTTTCCTGACATTTAAAAAGAATGAGCCTGAGGTCTAATTTATTGTTCTCCCTACACCGTCTCCTCCTCCTCCTGTTAAAAGTCAGTGTTAGAGGAGGAGGCCAACAGTCATCTTCTGCTCTGTGCTGGAAAAAAAAACATGTGTACTTTGAAATTATCTTACCAACAGTTATGTACCCTGTCACAGGTGCTGAATACCAGGGTAAAGGTCATAGAAGGTCCAAAATAAACGACCCACATTCCAGTTGACCCTAGAGGATCGATCTGTATTAGATTGATTTAACTTCCCTTTTTATTCAGTCAAACACTTGATTCTGATTGGAAACAAACAAAACAAAGAGGTTTCATTTTTGATCACTATAGTTAATAAACTCAGTTGTACCCCACCATTGTTACTGTGACATTGCATCTCTGCACTCTGGCTGCTTTGTTTCCCATCAGCTTTCCTGCATGAGTGACGTCTGTTGAGCTCATTCTTTTTTTTTTTTTACTAAATGACAATTACTCTCAATGTGGATCATAATTAAACGAATTAGCGGTGCTGAGCAAATAAAGCTAATCTGTCTTTTTTCATGCTCTGTTTGATCAATCTCTACAGTATGTACAGCCTGATACAATGCATGATCTATGACTCCGCATGCTTTAATAACACAAGTGAGAGATTGCAGCAATGAAGCAAGTTTCATAACAGGGGTTAATTTTAAACAGATGTTTCATGTTTTTGTCAATGGTCAAGAAAGGTTTGGTTTATTTTCTAAAAAGTTCTCAAATTGTATGAAACTGTTGTGATTTTTGAGCAGTATACATTTAAAACAAAACTGTCAGAATCCAGTGAGATCAACATCAAAACCTGGTTTAGGATCTGTACTGCAATCAGTAAGTAGAGGGAGCTCTAAATCTGTTATCTCCACAGTCACTAAACACTTGTAGATCAATTTTGATATACAGTCTATGATGACTACAATTAGCCAAGCCATTAAAAGGAAACTGTCTATGTGAGACCATAGATATGGCTGTAACCAAAACCCAGTTGACCAAATAGACTGTGACTTGATTTTTAAGGCTTTCCAGCCTTGTTGTTTGGCACAAAGCTTGCCTATCACAACCTGGAGCCTCACCAGTTCAAGTCTGTGGCTGCTACTTTTGGATTATTCTCAATAAACACTTTTAAAGTAAGTTTCTTTAAGAGTAAAACAAAGGTCAGATTTTGTGCACTAGGAGCAACTCAGTCGCTGTTTTGCATCAGCTACCTTAACTATACAAACATTTCTCTCCTTTGTTTCAGTCGGTCTGGATCCAATAGCCCCATGCTCTTCAGTATTAGAAATGACTGCACAGCAAACCAAGCCAAATCAGAAACATGCTTTGATTTGTATGATGCATTATTTCTGCTGGTTTGAGCCAGTGTGTAACCAATGGCTCCAATTTTGTGCATTCCAGTACGAACTTACAAGAGAGAACAATGGACGACTCAAAGGGAAAGAGGTCTCCACCCTCTCTGTTTGATGGTTTTCTCCAGAGTTTGGCACATGAAGATACTGCAGCAACATCTCAGTTTGAAAATGTTAAAAACATTAGAAGACGAAGGGTTCATTCATGGAGTGCAACAGATCTAATTCCTCGACCCATCAGTGAGTATTTAGGACACCCCAGTATTTTGGTGACATTGCTCCTGGTGAGCCTGTCTCACTGTTTCTATGTCGCTTCGATGGGGAATCCGCTACAGGGTGCTGCTCGTTGCCTTTTGGTCCAGATGGTCAAGAGCTCCCAGTGTTCAGTGGGGTAGGCGCCGTTCGCCCAGGGGGGACTCCTGCCATCTGCTCTAATCCACTCTTCTTTTCTCATATAACTCACTGAGCCTCTATCCACACGCTGAGAAAGCTTGGATCAGTCTTGATGAACGGCTGATTTGGATTAATAGAAGCCAGCATCAAGTGGGGTTCACCTTGAGATCAAATACCTGCAAAAATTAACAAGTCACTGATGGAAAAGAGAAGAAAAAGTTATCTCAAATCTGTCATGATGAGCCTAATTTACCTCCATCCTGTCCTCATTACATCCTTTCTATTTCTGCTACCTGTGTGTATGTGTGTGAATGCATGTGTGTGGGTGTCCGGCAGAATTAAAACTAGACGGAGAGCATCTTTCTGGAGTCATCTTAGCTCCGGGGAATGTGGCGAAATAACCGGATGCTAATGCCGCTCTTTGCCTTTGGGGAATTCCGTCTGCTCAAGCAGTAACCTACATTTACTGAGCAGTCTTACACATAAGGTTAATGAATCAGGCCTGCAGGAGGACGGATAGGCCCTTTATATGAGCGTACATGGATATAACAATGATCAATACGATCATTGCAGGCCCACACACATACAAAAACACTCACACACACACAAATAAACAAGGAGACTTCTGTTGCTGTAGCGCAAAATCTAACAAGGTTAGCAAGTAAGCAGGCATCTGAATCGGTAATTTATTTATTTAGTCTGGCTCCAAGGAGCCGTGGGCGTGGACTAATAAGAGGAAGAGGCTGCCTCTGTAGAGCATTGTGTGTGCAAGGGTGTGTGTGTGTTTGTGTGTGTGTGTGTGTGTCGGAGAAAAAGAGATTTTGATTTAAAAGCTGAAGCACATTATCCACCCATTGTTTCCTCTCACTCCCACCTGCAATTAAGACAAGAGAGAGACAAGAAGGGAAATTCCCATCACTGATTTGATAGGTTAATTAGCTCATGCATATGTAATGTCTCCAGCAGTTAACTAAAGATTGAGTAGATTGAGGAGGACGGCTGGATTCAACCGGCGCATTTTGTTCAAAGCATAATGTAAAGTGGATGTGTTGGGTTACACAGTAAGTGAGTTAAGAATTGCTGTGTGTGTGTGTTTGGGTATTTCGTGTCTGACAGCATGGGCGTAAAGAGGGGAGGGGGCTTTTGATGGGCTGTTAAGGAAAAGTGTTTTTGGTTGGCGTTTGTTTCTCCTAATTGTGACTATTGTTTGATGAGTAAAATGAGCTCCAAAAAAAAGCAACACAGTCCCTCAGCAAGAGGCACAGAAATGAAGTTGATGCAGAAGTGCTCAAATCTGTAGTTTCCAGATTGTCCACTTGGGGCTGTCCACAGAGGCTCCAGAAACAGTATATACTCATTCAAAATAGCTTAACTCACCTTTGTAGAAGCCCCATTGGCTGACACTTGTGTGGTTCATGTGTAGATATTTTGTGTATGTGTTGTTTTAATCTGGATGAAGGCCTGGAGTAGAGATGTGTCTGTCTCAGAGGTGTTGCTGGAGTTAGAATGTCAGCATTTTTTCCTATATCTTTAAAGTATTCTGTCAACCATAAACAGAAAAACTTGGTTGTTTTACCTTCATGACAGTATTCACACTGTTGATATAAATTTTAGTTAGCTTCAGAGATACTGTGGCTAAAGATACTGCTTTCAAATGTGACAAGATATAAAAGGTATCTTGAGGGCCCAGATTTCTGAGCTACACCCCTGTCTTACAGAGACAGACATCCTCCACACCTCCACCTCTACACACGTCTCGTCCCTTTCCCCTTCCACCATAGCGGTGACTCTGGCTGGGATCCGCTCACAGTCTACCCCCCTGGGGAGGACTGCCATCCGACTAGGGTCGTCACAATCAATTATACTCATCCCTCTTTTTCTCCTCGGCAGCGTTTACATGAGTCACATTTTTCAGACTCTGTCTCAAGCCTCCTCTTTCCTTCCTCCTTCCCATCCTTCCCTGAACCACACACCTCCTTACCCTTTCCTGCCCCCCTGAGGCCCCCCTGTCAGGACCACAGAATACTTCCCCTCCTTTTCTGAGGCTTTAGGGAGGAAAACGGCATGAGGTGATAAATCTGTGGCGATGTACTGTAGAAAAAATTAAATGAAGGAGAAGAGAAGGGAAGCCAGGAGGCTCAGAGCTGCTGCCTGCCTGCCTGCTCAGCACAGCAGAAAAAGAACAATCCATCCCAGAAGGATGGAGATGAAGGGGTTGAAAAAGAGGAGAGGTGGGGTGAAATGGGACAGTAAAGTAGAGTTACTCAACTTGGACCCTGGATGCGTGATCCTGAGGCAATAAGTTTGCTCACAGGGTATTTCACAGCTGGAAGCCTTCAGTGCTTCTCTGGTGCCAGAACAGCTTTCAACATAAATGCAAAGCAGACTCACCTTGGACCTGTGATGTTCAGCTGTTGGAATAAATGCTCAGGTATTTCAGATCTTATTTGGAAGAAAACCTGACCCCGGGCTGATATGTAGGAGGGTTTGTGTCCATCAAGATAATCAATACCATGTTATTCGCTAGAGCAGAGCCAAAGAGAGATCTTGGTGCTCCTAACATTTCTTATATTAAATGCCTGGCTGGTTTTAACAGCCATACACCTCACCAACAGGGGAGGGAGGGGTCGATAGCAACTGTACCAAGCATCCGCAGGCATCACAAAAATACTTAGGAAGCCGACCCGGAGTGTTTACCTGCCCTGATGAGTAACAGAAAATACAAACAATGCAGAACGTAATTGGCATTGATGCGCTTTAAAAGCCCTCCTCCTCCCCTGCAAACACCTGCAGCCCATGAAGCCTGACGCCCCCCTGGGAAATCACACATTAGCATTTAGCCGTTTCATCTGCTGCACTAATCAGAGCCAAACGTTTCAATAATACAACAGAAGAGCAGTTACGCAACCCAAAGAAAGAAAAGGGTGAGTGAGACACGGAGCACTCAGTGAAGAGGTATTTCCAGAGGTTGTGAAGCATTTGGCGCCTGGCCTTGCTGGCTGGATGGGACTGGGTGGGATAGAGGGTCAGCCAGATACCTTGACTGACCTCACAGTGTCCTTTGGGTGACCACAGGGTCTGAAATTTGATGATTTACCGACTACTACAGCTGCTTTAAAAATGCACTGTAATATATCATCTACGCAGATGCAGCGACCCAGTAGGGTAAACATGAGCAGGCTAACCTGCTCTCAGAAGTGATAGTAACACTTAAATGTTCAGCTGGATTTGTTAAACTTGCTTTTGTGTACAGTGGGGCAGTACGCTGCTTAGATTTGTTGATAAAACAAATTCTGATGATTTGCAAATTATGTCATCCAGTGTTTCCCCTAAAGTGTATTTGCCAACGAGATCCCAACCCAGAAATTGAAATTGTAGATTAATATAGATCTGTTTGATTTTTATTTTATATCAAAACGGCCAGTAAAAAATAATTTGCGCAATTTTAGACTCTAAAGCTCGCAATTGTTTCATTACTTTAAAAAAAAGTATCTCTCCGCTCACTCCTCTCTCTATCTTACAACATACATACGCGTTGATATGCTGCGCTGTGTAGATCAGAGGCGCGGCATGTTAGCACCACTGATTTGGGTATTTTAGTTGCCAGCGCTTGCCGTGGTTCATTCCTTGCAAATTTTGCGCAGGATGGTTTTGACTATGCAGGGTTCTGGCTCCTTTCTATTGTGTTTGCCGATGACAAAACAATAAAAACTGTCTTCGAACATTCAGCACCCCAATTGAGAATATCTGCATTCTTCAAAAAGACGGTTCTCTTGCAGATACTAGCTTAAGCATCCCTCCCCGAAAATAGCGCTGGCTCATCTCCCGCCACCCCTTATGATGTAAACATACGTCATACTTGGTGATGTATACCTACGTCAAAAAAATTAGAATGCCCCAAAAAGTTAATTTTCTACCATTTTCATCTCAAAATGTGAAACTTGCATATATTCCTGTTTCTTCGCATATAAAGTGTTATAGTTCAGCTACAGCTTACAGCACATAAGGCTGAGGGGAGAGGGAGGGAGCTCTCTCACACTATCTTATACTGTATATAACTTATGGTGTGAAAACAATTGAATTCTCTCTGGTCCCAGCTGAAATATACAAGATCTTCCCTGAAAAAGGCGTAGAGAGCGATGGAAATATATAATGCCTAAAAATTTTATTCATTGTATTGTTTGTTGAGCTTTTCTGCAAACAAGCAAGAATTTTGACCCTGTGGTTGCATCTGTATCTGTCCTCTTGGTACTATAGATGACTGTTCAAAATATAATGAGAAATTGTTAGTGGTTTTATGTTGGACATTTAAACAAGGACCAGGATGATAGACTGACAGCTGACAGGCCAATGTGTCTATCCACAGGGCTACATGGAAAACGTGCCTGTAAAGACAGAGAACCTGCAGCGTGGTTGAGTTATATACACGTGTTTCTTTTCAAATCCTACCTGAAATACACTCTGTGGCTGTTCTTGCTCACAGTAACTGGCAGGTTAGTTTAGCTTGCACTCTCTCTGGAACCACCTACCTTACAATTCATCAACTTCACACAGTTCCCCCCCCTCCCTTAGACGCCAACCTCTCCTGCAGTCTGTGCTCCCTTCCTGGAGCTTGGCAGCCCCTGATCAGCCTCTCTGGCCCACAGCGAGCAGGAAATGGCCTATTGTTCTGAGATAATGTGAAATATAATGTTCCCCTGCACTCTTGGAAGCATTCTGCCCTGACTGCCTCATCGCTGTGGGCAACAGTAGGCGCCAAGTATATGAGCACCTGCCAAACAGAGACGTCCATCAGCGCTGCGGTGATGCTGTTTTACAGCAGAGAGAGGAGAGGGGAATCCCCTGAAGACTTGTGGGAAAACAAGCACCTCTCACACAGCCGTTTCACGAAAACTCACCTCCACCCACTCAATACAACCTGGGAGATTTTCTATCATCTTTTGAAGCACATGTGAAAATACACCTCTGAGTGCATTTCAGGCGATGCAGAAAGTGAAAACGCTGAAGGAGAGCTTCTTCATTGTTCCCGCTGGAAAGATCCGGAGTCAAACACTTACTTCACCGAAGCGTCTTAGCTCGGCAGATTCATTCCCTTAAAATCAGTTCATCAATCCACATGATAAAAGCTGCAGCAGACAGGCCAGTGAGAATCACCGTTTGTGAATTCACACCCTCACAGACACATGTTACAAATTACTCTCCAAATGCGACCACACGAGCTGTGATGCTCTGGGGCCTCGCAGCGCCGCTCAACATGACGAGACCCTGCATTTAGGAAGACACTGAAACTCTCATTGATCATTACAGTTCACTACCGAGTCGCTCTCTCTCTCCCTGCTGTGGAAACAGTGAGGGAGTTTGTTTATTTGACTGAATCACTCGCCAAAAGCTCATAAATATTGTTGGCATCGCTGCAGATTAACAAAGCAGTTTGCAGAGCAAGAACAGCACTGAGGGAGAGAGGGACCGTCCACATTTTGTAATGGCAGTAGAGCAATATTAAGGCCTTAATGCCTGCAGGACCAGCATTATGAACACAACATGTGTAACCACAGTCTGCCACTCTCCCTTATTTTCCTTCTAATGAGAATAAAGTCAGGGAGGCTCATGCATTTGCAGGTTATTACTGTCATCTTACCTAAACTTACAACATTAGTTCCCCTGAAGGATAATTATGGGCCTTTTACTTCACATCCTGATGGAATAATAACTGCATCCCAGGAACTTTATTTAGCATCGCAGCTCAACAGCTGGCAGGACCCAAAAGTTAAAAGGCCCTAGCTGTGACTCAAGGAGGTATGGTTTTACCTTTATTCTGCAGACTCTTTTCAACTGTTGTCTAAGATAAAGCATCCTCAGCAACCGTGAAAAAAAGCTTTTACAACTCCAACATTTTCAAACAGGATTCTCCATGAGGTGAAATACGCAGAGGGCGGCATATTCAGGTAATAAAAGGGTGTAAATCTGTCAGATTAGTGACAAAAATGAGAGTGTGTGGGATTAAGGTAAAGCATGGATTCAGCTTCTTTTGCTTTATTACTCATCTCACATTCAGGGGATCTTTTTGGAGGATGTATGCACCTAAATGGATTAAAGTCACAATTCTCTCCACATACAAAACAGACATTTAGGCATAGATCCTCTTCACTGTATCTTTGTGACTGTATGCTTTGATGTTCCACCAGCCGCCCACTGTGACTTTCTTACAGCTGAATTGTCTGTTCAAGAAAGCTTTGGCTGAGACGTTCGGAGGTGCCTAACACTGCCATCTATTGTTCCTCCTCTAAAGGATCTGAGCTCATGCTTCACACTTTGAGGTGTATTGTCTACAGAGATTAAAAGGAGGGCGTCCACGAGGCTACAGCACAGGATGGGAGTTTTGTAAAAAGCACTTTAGTGTGACAGAGCAGCTCACCTGGGCCTTTTGGGGTTTCATGCTTTTTACTGGATTTTAAGTTTCTGTTCTGTTCATGTTAAATTTAAGTTTTTTAAATCCCCACCGAAGCATCATTTAAGTTTTCATGTCAAGCTTTTGCACTTCCCTGATTTTACTTTCTGGGGGAAATTTTTCACTTTGATCCTCAAGATGATGCAAAAACACTGAAAAAAGGTAAAAAGAGTTTCTCAAAAATGACAGCTGGTTTGCTATTTTACCTTTTGCTATATTGGAGAAAAAAACTCAAATGCTGTAGTCTGTACTAGAGTTGTAAGATTAGAAAGAAATACATCCAACCCTCATTAACCTTGAGTCTTTAGTTGTCTAATTTTAGACCACCCTCAAAAGATAGTCTTAATATTCACCTTAACCCTTAAATGCCTTTTGTATCATATTTGATAGATACTTTTATATGATTCTATCAAATCAATATGATCAACAAATCACACACACAAAAAAAACACCTGAATACGGTCCGATAAATGATAAAAATGTTCTCTTGTAGTTAATCAGTTTTCAAAAACATTTAATGTACCAAATGAGATAAATAAATATATCTACCCTTTGATGCGCAACATGGGTCAAAAAAGACCCGGGTGAGTTTAAATTTTATATATCTTTTCAAAAAATTAATTCCATCAGTCGGTACTCAAGGAATTCCTCAATTAACTTGTTTTTGACGACCCTACATCCTTATGTTAATTTTCTTTTTTTACTTTTAGAATAAAAACCGTTTTTGTATCACTACCCCTCTAATGCACAACATGGGTCTAAAATGACCCGTATCCATTTTCAATGTTATTTCATGTATGGCTGAGTGTTTCTATGGTATATCTTTGAAATAAATTAATTTTATCATTTACTATTCCAAGTATGCAGTAAAGATCTTGTTTTAGTTGAGCACAAATAATCATTTTTATTTTTGCTTTCTTACGTTATGAGGAAGCACAGATTTTGTATTTCTACATCAAGTTTACATACATGGGTCAGAAACGACCGACATACAGTGACTGTAGCATTTAGCATGAAAAGACCGTCTAATACATGTAAGTATGGTTTTTCAATTGTTCTGACATTATCTTAGAAATTATTTGATGACAATTGTGAAATATAATTGTACATAGATTTGATCTGATTAGGTTTAGGTTACCTTGAGAGTGAGGACATTACATGTTGGAAAGTTACACAGTTACAGGTAAAACAGCTAGCGTTATTTCAGCTAGCTATAATCAGACGCATGTTTATGTGACAAAATGACAAATAAACATGTTGCTGATACAAAATACATAAGTATTTGGCCCATAGACTGTATATAGAATGGACAGCGTCTGCCTCCTTGCTTGGTGAAGCCGAGAACAGCACCCCCTGTTTACAGGCTGCAGTATAGGTCATAAATCCCGCCTCCGCCAGCAAACCTTATGGAGCTGTGGACAAACTTAAAAAACGTGTTACACAGAACATAAATTTTTATCCCTCCTGGTTATGATGTTGACATGTAGTTACTGTCAGACTGGTTTGTGACCAAGTCCTCTTTTTTTCTGTGTAGCTCCATTTTTAAAAGTTATTAGGGGTTCGTGTTTGCTATGATTGACACCTGATACAGCCTATGGGCGTTCAGGGATTGCGTAGCTCTCCCAGGGGATATGCTGTTTGAGCCGAGTGTCATCGCAGCGACTCTCTTCAACTGTGCGGCCAAATGCGCGCATTGCTACTGCGCAGCGCTGGTTTCAGGAAATGAAGAAAAATCCTGGAAATATCGAGAGCTTTTTGGCTTCAAATCTGTATACAGGCAGTAAGCGGAACGAAGTTGTCCATAGTATATACAGTCTATGGATACAGCCTATGGGCGTTCAGGGATTGCGTAGCTCTCCTGGGGGGATATGCTGTTTGAGCGGAGCGTCATCACAGCGACTCTCGGCGACTGCCCGGCCGAATGCGTGCATCGCTATTGCGCAGCTCTGGTTTCAGAAATGTAGAAAAATCCCAGAAATATCGAGAGCTTTTTGGCTCCAAATCCGTATACAGGTGGTAGGCGGAACCAAGTTGTCCATAGTATATACAGTCTATGGTTTGGCCCCACTCACTGCTAATTTCATTACTTGAAACAAATTATTATTATAGTGTTAGGTAATTCAATATTAAATCACACTTGGATGAATGGGTCGTTTTTGACCCATGTGTGTAAACTTGATGTAATAATATAGAAACTATATTATTTCATAAAGTATGAAAAGAAAAATAGAAATAATGATCAGTGGTGATCAAAAACAAGATATTTAAAGAATACTTGGAATATTCAATCAGAAAATAAACTGATTTCAAAAGATAAAACAAAGAAAAACTCAGCCAGCATGAAATACCATTGGAAATGAATGCGGGTCTTTTTAGACCCATGTTGCGCATTAGAGGGGGTGTGGATATGTTGCGCATCAAAGGGTTAAATTTTAGGACATTTTGATTTTTTTGGCTTTCAGTAGTAAGTGAAATAAACATTTCAGCTCCAAAAAAATAAGAATTTTCTGACGATAATTTGTGATGTCAGGCATGAAAGGGTTAAGTGAAAATTATCAAGGAAATCGGCACAAAGATCCACTTGAAGTATTCAAAACTTTACAATTTGTAGTTCAGGCTTTATGGGTTATCTGGCTCTTTAAAAAAATGCTGATTTTAATTCTTTAAAAAGATTTTAAAGGTGCTGATCCCCAAATTTGGCTATTTCATATTGCACCAGTTGCTCCTTTTTGAAGGAAAGTAACTTTGCTGCATCTTAAATGGTGTGCAAACATAGTTAAGTATTTTCATCACATGTCTAAGCTTCAAAGTGCTTAAAATATACCAACACAGCTGGTTCTGGTGTAATCAAAAAAAAGAAAACAATTGACCTAAATTATGACCTAACAATCTATGTTAGGTCATAATTTATGGGAATAACAAAATCCTGATAAAAATGTGCACAAAGTGAATTGACAAACTTTATCAGGTCCATCCTCAGACAGTGAAAAAAACACAACAGCTTTTAGAGACTGTTGAATAAAAGTTTCATCCATCTGTCCTTTATAGGTATACAAATAGTTCAAAGTTCTTCTTGTTCTTGCTCTTCTAAAATAAATCATGATCCACTGAGGTAAAAAATTAAAAAGTCAAGCTTTGTCATGTCTGTCATCAAGAAGAATGAAAAATCACTTTTAAAATGTTTGTTTAATAAATGGAGGTTGGCTCCATCATTTCTGACGCACTCAAAGAAGTCTGGAAATCTTCACGCTGAATGGCTTTAGTGACTCAGCATCAAGCAGAGTTGAGTGTCATTGTTTGATCCACTTGATATCTGTTTATAGGAAGAAACAAATTGTTATTTTACTGCTGATGGGAGCCCAGATGCCATTAAGGTGGATTTTGTTCTGCCTGTTTTTGCTCTCCATACAGACTGTTTTACCAGCACAGCACTGATGGTAATTTCTGATTCTGCCATGTTGTTACCGGTGCAGTTGGCTCTGTCTCATTCTCATGGGTTTTTTTTTTTTTTGAAGCAGACGGTGCCTTTGAAAAGCTGGTGGCTTTTAAACACTTTTGTATCATCAGTACACAATTTCATCATTACCTATAATGCTGATTATTTTGTTTGTGCTATAGTCCGTTACATCAATACTGTGAACAATAACGCAGGCCACATCTACAGGAACTCTTTTTGTCTTAAACACATGACTACAGCTACGTTATACCCCCACCAACATGACTTTAGCGTCACAGTGAACCTGTGAATGATCACTGAAAAAGCTGCTTGACTCACTGAATCAGTGTTATTAAAAAACACCCCAAACTAGTTGATTTACTTCGCATCAGTAAACAGTTACAGCACACACAGTTCCCCCTTTATAAAAAATGCATCATGTGAAAGTGGTACTTGTATTTAGCATATTAGAAGATATAGTGAAAGATAAAATATACTGACTTCAGTGTTTCTATGATGTTCACATCCTCATTACATGCCCTCATGCATCTCAAAACAAAGCAGTATCATAATTCTTTAAGAGTGGATGCAAAAAGGCCACAAGCCTGCACACAGGCACATGAGGAAACGAGAACAGGTCCATAAACTTGTAAGCAGACATAAACAACAAAGCCCTGCCTGTCGTCGAGCCTCTCCGCCTCACACGGCTAACTCCACTGTAATTACCGCACAGTGCACCCGGCTATCTGAGATTACAGGAGTGAGTTACACCTGATGCCAAGGGAAAGTACTCCATACTTTAAATATTTAATCAGCCCCTTCACCAGGAAGCAAATGAGGCGAGGCAAAAGTTGTCAAGTGGCTGAGGAGAGATGGGAGGAGAGGGAGGAAGGGGGTATGCAGTGGCTGCGTTTTGTGCACATGAGACCATGAGCGAACACACACACGTGCATGTATGTGCACACACACACCGGGGAGTTAAGTATGTCATTACCTCCTGATCTTTGTGTTGATAGATCGTTTGCCGGTCTCTTATTTCAGGGGAACCTGAGAACCTCACTGAGAGGGAGGGACCTCATGTGTTATAGGTGTATGAGTTAAGTGTTCACATGCACGCATGTGGGGGTTGGGGGTCCGCACACCTGCCACTGGTCAGCTCCAAGATTCTGTGAGGCTCAGCCACAGCGAGCCACCAGCTGAGAGGACACACAGAAGAAATTCTTCTCCACGCTAACTAAGCCAGTTAGAGCGAAACCTACCTCACATGAGCAGCACAGGAAGTGACACAACCAGGCGCTAAATCCTGCATGCCTTGTATGTTCAAGTGACCATGAAATGAACCATCCGCAGAGGTATATTTAAAGTGACACATGATATAGTCTGAGGTGCAGATCACAGAGAGGTGCACTGTTCACCTTCTCCCCTCAGTCAGATCAGAGCAATATTTTTTATCTTTTTAAATGATGCTGGAGCTGTATCTTCAATATGCCCACCTGTTTCATAAAAGACACTGGCACTCAGGCCAGCGACTTAAGTGTTTGTTCCTCCCTGTGACCCCGAACCACATTCTTAATATTAAAATTTGGTCAACAACGAGGAAAAATCAGGTCTGAACAACCAACAACTTCATTATTTTCAACCAACACACAGTCAGGACAGGGACATATTTTTTAATTTTTGATAGTGTTTATTTTGAGGCTAAAAGGAGAACAGAAATGATCTTTGTGACATTTTTCAAAGGGAATATTTCAGCTAAAATGCCAGCTATGTACAATCAAAGATTCAGTGTGGCTTCCTTTTTTTAAAATCACAAACACAGCGTGTTATGGGTGGAGGTTTAGAGTCTTTGAAGATGAGGTAGAAGAGGACTGCAAACACATACCTAAAACTGACATTGGTGACAAGCTAGTTGGCAAGATCTTAAGACCCCCTTGCTGACTGTGGTCTTCATCAATACAACCCAATTGAAATTTTGTCATGGGCCCAAAATCCCTGGCAGTGCTGCTTTTAATACCTAACAGGGTCACCACGGTGGGAGAGCTCATTGGTGAACTTTAAGTAACTAGCTGGCATGTTAGAGACAACAATCATTTTAGTCACAGTCAATATGCAGCTCAAATATGGCTGTGAATATTGTATCTCTACACAAAGGCGGATTTCTCTACAAAATCGGGTTCAGACACAGACTTGTCACTGTTCATGGATGTTCAGAGAAAAACAGTCATTTTCGAACCAGTTTTGATATCTTCTGAACATTTTTAATGGAAAACTGTTGCTGGTTTTTTCCAGTCCAACACCAAACTCCTAAATCCTCCTTTAAAGAGGCAGCCCTGAACAGAGTCCATAGCTCCCTAATCATCATCACCATCATTTGTTGGGACTCCTTGAACTCCATCATGCTGTAGATTCCTCTAGATCGCCGCCACAGATGTTTTGCTGCCTGTTTTCCAACAGCGTTAACTCCAAGTTTCAGTCTCTCCTCTGTCCATCTCTCTGTTTCTCCACCTCCCCCTCTCTCCCTCTCTAAACCAAGTTCAGTCTCAGCAGATGACTGTCTGACATTAGTTCGAGGTTTCTGCCTGTTAAAGGAAGTTCTTCCTCTCCACTGTTACTTACTAAATGCTGTGAAGTGTTTCGCTTTGTTGAACATGGGATTGAAATGGGTCTGATCTTACAAGATGAAAATCAATCCTATCCCATCTTTACACAGGGTCTTTGTAAACAGGGTCTGGTCTGGACCAGCTTGTTTTGTATTTGTGCTATAAATAAAAAATGATTGACAACTTTTAAGTGTGGACAGACTGTTGTGGGAACTCTCTGTGTGTAATGGATAAACACGTTACATCTTTGTTTAGATCATGCATTTTCTACTTTCTCTACATGAGGGGAAATAGCTGCACAGTGCTCAGTCATGGCAGCGCCGTGCTGACATCACACCCTGGAAGATGTGCCTGCATAATGATTTCATCACACCCTGACATCACCTCACACCTCTGTCAGCCCCGAGTGATGCGTTCAAGGTCTGACGTCATTCCTGCTGCATTTACTGGACGGCTCTGTCCGTCAAGATGACATCAACGCTGCTTCACTTCCCTGAAAGGAGTGAGTCAGCCACTCCCGTCGGCCTGACAGGAGTAGAGGAGAGCGAAAAGAGGAGAGAAGAGAGGAGGAGGAGGGCAAACACAAGGCTGGAGGTGAGAACGAGGATATTCATCTCTGCACAGCCTGATGTTCAACATTTTCATCTTTTATTCAAGCAGAAACAAGATATTTTTTTTCACTGCTTCTTTTGATTTGGGCTCCTTCTTTTCAACAGATGACAAGAATGAAAATGGGATTGATCAAACTGAAAGCCAATGAGCAAGAAATCAGAGAGAGACTGACCTCTGACCCCGAAGCCTTTGCATGGAACCATGATAATAATGTCAGAGATTAGAGGAGGGGGGGAAATGTCTGCTCTAAGAACTTTATCAAAAGCTTTTTGAACAGCCCTTCTCATGGTGCATGTTAACTAAAGAGTTGCACTGAATCCAGTTCAATCTCTTTGCATTATTTTAACATGCATATTTAAAAATCAACACACTGTGATTATAAACAATGGTTTTAAAGTGACATGCAGTGATTTCTAATAGAAAGTCTAAGTTTTGATGACTGAACTGCGTCCTAGAAATGTGTTTCCGCTAATCAATTTCTAGGCCAAAGCCCGGCATGCAAACTCTTTCTGTCTCCACACACCAAGTGCAGGTAAAAATCATTCACGCCAATGAATTACATGTTAAGTCAATGTAAGGATGCGATTAGACGCTCGTACTACTCTGGTGGCGCAAATGACATGAATTGGGCGGGAGCTGAAAATGTCTCAACTTGAGCTGATATTCGCATGAGGGTTGCTGGAAAATGTATGAAAACGGATGGTTGTTCAATGGTATCTAAAATGGAGGACAAACTGATCATGTCGGTGTGTGGGTGCCCCAAATTTTATGATACCTTTTCTTTCAATTCACGCAACTGGAATAAAAAAGAGCTCACCTGGAGGTAAGTGAGTGAGGAGGTCGGATTATGTGGCAAGTTGTAAAAAACCTTTGACTATCACTTGATCCTGCCTGTTGAATTGGCAGGGGTTATCGTTGAAATTACTGTTGATGCGCAAATAAAGCGAGTAAATAATATTCATTCACGTGTCTAGATTCGCGCAAATTAAGGGAGTAGATGATTTTACTCACGCTTGGTGTGAGCATCCCATTCAGCATGTGCAGAGTACTTTGGCCAGTTTCAATCTAATGGAGGCGTGTACATAAAGAAAAAAAAAAAACAAAACAGTTGATTATCTCTGTATGTTGGTGTGGCTTTGAGAAGTTCGTATCGGTACAATTTCAGTCAGAGGATTGTTTCCATATGTATTTAATAGTCTAGTTTTAGTTGGACTGAGGCAATACATCTATGTTTCTGGACAACAAGTAAACATACTGGATGTCCCAACTTTATGGAAAGTGAGGTGATAGATTTATTGAGCAGGAAACAAAAGAAGGGCCTGAAATATTGAGGCAGAATGTGAAAGGTCAGGGAGTTTTGGCTTCTGGGGCTAAATTGTGTCATCAAGTAGTTTTGTGTCTTCTCTCCTTCTGGCTCATCCCTGGGGAGAGTAAGTGGATAAGGCTGGAAGTGAGCGATGCTCTTCAGTTGGTGGATCTGTTATTGCCCAACCTGTGATCGACGCTGCTCCTCTGGGGAGCTGTGGAGCTGATCCTTATGGTGAGGAGGGAAAGAGAAGAAGGAAAGACTTTAAGGTGAAGAGTTTACAGAATAATCTCTGTAGAGCTCCGTCTCTTGAGAGGTTTTTTCTTTGCAGGTTGTTTCAGAGTAACTCTGGATGACTCTTTCATTAATGTGAGACAATTAAACGGTGGGAGTGACGTCGCAGGCATTGTGTTGTCAAGTTCGGCATGATCAAACAGAGGAGTCAGTAACAGTGAACTCGGCTTCTCCTCTCACGTCTTTGCCTCGCTCTCTTTATGTTCCTTAACATTCTTATTTGTGCCCGTGTGTATGTCAAAGGGAAGAAAGGCAAAGGCTTTGTTTCCGTACAGAAACTCTCTATGATTCATGTTTCCTCCGCTTTGATCTCCGAGCTCTGCACAGCCCTGGGATAAACCATTTCAGGTTGTCTAAACAATTTCCAATCACTGTTTCCATATTTAGGTTCTTATATGAAGGAGGAAAGCGAAGGCCTTTGCATGCTAACACGCTCCTCTGTGAGCAGCAGGGTGGTGGAGGGAAAGAACCTGATTCCACCCATTAAAAGTGAGCCCAGACATTGATTTGTGCAGACTGCACACACATGCACAAACAAACATTCATGTGAGCCCACAACACACACATCTGCACAGCCATATGCCCCATGAGGTCAGCTTACCCGCAACTCCTGAGCCCTCTGAAAACACCCACCTCAGTCTCTCATCTCCTCAAACACACATCTGCTCCCCAGCGTCCCCCCACCCCCACCTCCACCTCCACAACCCCTCTGTGAAATCAACCCAGGCTCCTATTAGGAAACCACACCCACCTTTTCTCTGCTCACCTTCCCAATTACCCAGCATCCCACTCTGTGAAAACCCCTCAAAAACCGCACCGAGAACACTTCAACTTTAGAGTCACAGCCTGAGTGTGAGGACGAACAGAAATGCTTGTAAGTGTGCGTGTGACTGTGTGTGTGTGTGTTGTATGACATCATTCAGCTGTTCCTCTGGGCAGGACTCCATCCAACGAAATAATCCAGGCCAGCTCCATAAAGCAGGGAGTGCCGCCACATTCCCCCAGCCATGAAATATCAAGAGGTATTAAGTCACCCAAACTGTCAGCCTCCTTCCTTCCTTTCTCCTCGTTCTTCCTCCTGCGCTCTCACAAGCAAAGGTAGACACGTTTAAGTTTTACTCCCATTTTAATCGCCTTTTATCAAAGGCAGAATATAAGAAACTCCATCAGTGCATGATTTGTTCTCTCCCTGTTTGTGTAGCGGTATCAGATGTGCAGTGTGTGTGCAGCAGGTGGCTCCACATTAACCCTCAGTTGGAGCAGCACAGCAGAGCAGAGTAGAGCACAGAGCAGGGCAGGGATCTGGTTTCTGCCCCTCACTCCTTCCTCCATCCCTCTATCCCAGTGGACTCCCATTATACATGACATCAGAGCCTCTAGACAGCTTTGCACAGCTGTGGCCAGAGCAACACCCATGATCACCCAGGATCCACCCCAGCTTATAAATCCTCTCATAACAACACAGGCATTCTGGCTTTAGGACATTTAAACTGAGGTGCCTTTGTCTTTTATAATGATTCAAAACATTCTCCCTCTTTTTATTTTATTGTCCTTTTTCCCGCCTGCTTTTATTTGATTGCTGTTTTTTTCCCCCTTTATTTTCTGTTTAATTGTTAAGTGTATTGGGACCATGCTTTTTCATGATTCTGCACAGTGAGCATGGTGATTGATTCATACTTTGCAACTAGAAATGTTCAGAAAATTAAAATCCATAAAAAATACCATTGAAAAGTCAGAGCAATTTTCAGCAAGTGATACAACTTCAGTTCTTAATTTGTAAAAAGCAGCACTGCAGCTTTAAAGGAGGGATAATATACTGTGAATCGGTGATTATGCAAATTAGAATTTCTAATGGTGAGCACCATTGGCTGAAAAAGTCAAATCAGGTCTGGACATTCATGTGCTAAATTCAACCATTTTTCATCTTAGAAAACTGATGCACTGTCAGAGAAAAACCAGTCTAGTTTGATGATTATGATAAATTGTCATTTTTAGGGCTGTAAGGAGGATGAATATGATAATGACATTAATCCAAGTGGTTCATGAACAAGCTGATTCAAGGTATTGATTTGGGGATGATTGAATTGATAAAAATGTTATTTGTTGAAACATTGGTTATGCTTTAAGGAAGGGGCGTGTCCACAAGGTGTCCAGAGTTCACTTTCCCTGATGTCTGATCTTTCCTGCAGTGGTCACCTCATAGTCTTGGATCACGATTAGCTATTTGATTTTTTACAGAGCTTGGGCCATTTCTCAACACACTGCCAGAGGCCTGATTTAAAATTTGATTGGGCACTTTTTAAACATTTTTACTTAAACTGGATTTTAAACAGCCATCTTTTTTTGAAGTCCTAAGAAGCTCAAGCCAGAAATTGAGCACAGCATTAATTCAGACAGGACCCAAAAGTCAAGCTTGGCCTGCAGTGTATTAGCTGATCCTCCTTTTATGTTTTGTCTAATCTTACCAGTGCCATATGCATTTTTATATGGTTTTTGCTACTGCTCTCCCCGCCTTTGCTGTTCATATTAGCACAAAAAAACAGAGGAGAGGTGTGCTCACTCTGCTCTCAGATTACAAAAGTCATGTATAACTTTTGTATGCAAGTAATGAATTATGTCAGTGACAGAAATCTTTTGCTATCACCTCTCTGTCATGTTACATTTTAGAGTAAAAGACTTCACAGGAACATCTTCTGGTTTTATTGTCAGTGGTTAAAGCAGACGTGACTAGAGGACACAGAAAAGGATACTCCTGTTGACATGTATGCCCTCATTTACATCTTCTTCTCTGAGCTTTACAGTTAACATGAAATGTAAATGAGTCAAATGTTGCTACATTTAATACTGTTGCTACTATCATCACATCATCTGGTGTAAGTTTTTTCTCTAGAGATCAGAGACTTACACAATGCTCCTGTTGCATGGATTGCAGGACAGGATGTTGCTCCCCTTTTCTTTATCAGAAACAGTTGGGGTCCAGAAGTTCCCCAGAAGCTGCTTTCACTTCTGCACTCACAGACTGTTATTCCTGTCAGATTAAAGGACCAGCCTGAGATGGAAACTTGATACTTTTTGCCACAGTATCATCAGGTAGAGGTAAACTGTGCCGGATTCCTCTCTGTGGATCGACTTTTTTTGTAATTAGGTCGTTTCAGGAGTTACTTTCAATTGCTGTGAGGTTTTGACCCATTAGGATTCAAACAGCTAAGACTAAGTTTGTGATAATGAAGAAAATTAAAAATCTGGATGGCCTGCATTCACAAGAATATGATAAAAAAAAACCTAAGTCAGATTAACAATGGTAGAGCAAGATTTAGGAGGATAAAGCCTTGCCTGTGTCACCTTTTAACAACAAAATAACTAACAGGTAGTGAAAAAACTCTGAAATATATTTGTTTTGTTTGACAAGATCTTTTCTTCAGCCTCTTTATAAAACATTTATATCACACCACAGTGTTTCTTCTTTTCCCTTCATGCATGCCTGTGTCTTTCTCAGTGGAGCTGAGGAATGCTAACAGGTGCAGGCTCCGCTTTCAATATGAGAGAAGTGTAATGGGACAAAAGAACAACTGGCGAGAGCACCTGTTTTCTACCCGGCTGGGAAACCAGGATCACATTCCCAAATCACGCTTAAGAGTGTAAAACAAAGCTGCCTTTTCTTTTGTCACAGCTGTAGATAAGTCTACATACTTTTTATCCAGTTAACTCTTTCTGCTCCGTTTGATGGACAGCCTCTGTCCGGGTGTTAAAGAAGGTTATAGTTTCAGTTCTCACAGTCCCGCTTCACACCTTTCTGAGCTGCACCACAGAGACACCATGTGGCCACAGCGCACACACCAGACTCCAGCAGGGGAGCAACACAACACGAGGTGCAACAGAGGATTGTTTCCATACATCATCAACTGAATTGTGCAAGTTTTTAAAAAGCAGAGTTTCCTAAATGATGCAATCACTAAAAGCAAAGTTTATTGTAAGTTATAAAACCATCATGTTCTTATTTACATAAGAAAGTTAATGATGTAAAGCTCTCCTCCTATGCATAGTTTGGAAAGTAGTCTCAAAGAAAAGTTAGCATAATTTGATCAAATCTTCTGGGCAAAATCTTCTTTATAACCCCACAGGCCTGCTGCAAAATTTTCCTTTGCTTTTATTACTGTGGTTAAAATGCACAATATATCATGCAAGTTTAGGACACAAGTGTATTTAAAATTGGTTGCATAACAGAAGTACTGTTTTTTCTAGTCAGAGCCCCTAAAGGCCTCTCATTGGCCTGTAGTACATGATCTACTTTACATTTTTAAATCTTATTTTACATTATATGTGTTGCACTTTATTGCAGGGTGTTGATAATTGAAGTTTTCCCTTTTTAATCTAAACTCATGTGAGTCTCACACAGGTACAGTGGAGCGATTACATTATTAAAGGTCCCATATTATCCTCCTTTTCAGCAGGTTCACATAGGTCTCAGAAGTCCCAGAACTGTCAATTTGAAGTTTGTTGACTAAAAACCCATTTTTTTTCCTGGACTTGGCTGCGCCTGTCCGTGCCTGTCCACGTCTCCTTCAGCGTAAGCCACGCCCCTCCCTGTCTCTCTGGAAGAGAGGGTATGGCTTGCGCTACGGTACCATGTGCTAATGTTTACACAGCGTGCTAGGTATGGCTCGTGGTCCAGCTGTACCAGTTTGATCCAGAGTCTGACCCAGAAAGAGAGACTCCTGAAGATAATCCTGTAACTGCAGCAGGATGTTCTGAATGGTTAGTTACAAATGTTATGTGTTTGATATTTTCTTTTTACTTTGTTCATGTGTTGGTACACAGTGACCTACATGTAGCTAGCTAACATTAGCTCCTGCTAACGGTTACATCTTCGCTGTCTTCTTGTAACTTGGAGTTCTTTAGGGGATGCGCAATATTGTAAGTATAGTTATCTTTTGTGATGATGTTCTTGCAGTCTACGGAAACAGAGTTCTGTGCTGCTTCCTGCAGCCAACAACAGAGCAATTGCCGTGCCAGAGTGTCTGAGTGAACATTTTTCGGGGGGCAGAACAAACATCTTGGGCAGGGTCACCAACCTGGAGGGGAGGAGTTATCACCGTCCGTGACGTCATGGAAGCTGATAGTTTCAATCTGCCCGTTTGAGAAACATTTTCTGAAAGCTGGAACAAGCAAAAGAGGGAGAGAATAGAATTTTCTCATTTTAGGGGGTTTGTAGACAGGCTGGGGATGCATATTATTGTGAAAAAAACATTCTACAGGGAAATTTGCATAATATGGGGCCTTTAAGAATAAACATTTCCTCAGCAGGGCAATACTGATGACTTTAAATAAGAAAGAGGAAAAAATAGTGTTACAATCACCTGAGCAGCAAAAGGTCAGTTATTCCCCAGAGAGCTCTGCAGGAGACAGCTGTTACTGAGTCTGTCCACACTGACACACACCACACACACACACACACACACACACACACACACACACACACACACACACACACACACACACACACACACACACACACACATGCTGGCTGGATCCTCTCCAGGGCCATAGGTGCTGTGGAGCCATATGGTTGTTCTGGGTCAGCAGCTCCACTCAGGGTTCAGAGGTGCCTCATTTCTCGTTGACATTAGATTAGACACATTTAACTGGATTCAAGTAGACACAGCCCACCCTGGCTCTTCTCCCATTAGTCCTCCAGTATGCAGTCTGCTTTGATTTCATTAGACTTTTTACTGTAACACTATGTTGCTCTAGCTTGGTGAAGCTTAGGGCACACTCGAAAACCTTTTGTTTCATCCGTCCAAAAAGGCTGATTTTCTGCACAGAGAAAGGTAAAGACATCCATATAAGACTCAGGAGCTAAAGCTCTCTTGTGCATGAGTGTGTGTTGCTCAGTGTATGTATGTGTGCAGCCTGCATGCACTCAGAACTGGCAGAGCATGCCCCTTTGAGGTAAGACACGCTAGATGGAAAATACCCCTCAAACACCTCCAAAATATTCCAACAGTTCCCCCTTCTTCTTCTTCTTCTTCTCCTCTTTTTCGTGCTATCTTTGATCTCTCCAACCCAAGGCTTCTCTTGTTCCTGATTCATCCCCCTTTACCTGCCTCTTTTAAGGAACCACCCTTGTGCTGACTCTGTCTCTTTTCACACAAAATTGGATTCAGAGGCTTCTTTATTCACAGAGGGATCGACTTCAATGCCTGTCTTTTTTACCCCCCTCTTCCTCCTCTTCTTCCCCCCACTCCTGGCTAATGCCACAGTTAAAGAAGGAAAAAGGGGGAAAAGAAGGAGCCTCCTCTGGGTTGTGTCTTCATCAGCCGGGCCTGGTGCCGCTTCTGTGGCCTGGAGTAGCTCTTGGAAAGCCATCACTCCTGTTTTTGCCCGCTCTCTCCACATGAGACCAAAGAATATTGAAAACAAGTTTCGTGCATAAAATTCTGGTAATCAAAGTGTGCTTCACCCTCCAAACACGCCACATCAGACAAAAGAATGTGAGATGTTGCTGCGAGGCCTCTCAGGGGTATTTCCTGATTGGAGATGATTGAGTGGCACCCTTGGGCAACGCTTTGCATCTCCTGAAGTGGCCCCCATCTTCCTGCTCCTCACCTGAGTATAAATGGCCTCTTGTCTGCTGCGAGCTCTTGATTACTGCGCTTCATCCAAGCTGGTGGAGAGAATGGATGGAGGAGGGAACTTTGTGTGTGTGAGTGAGTGTGTTTGGAATAATTAAAACCAGGAGGTGAAGAGAGGTGTGAGTCACAAACATCCCTGTGACTGGCCTCCCTGAGACCAAGCAGACTCAAGAATAACATTGATGATTTAATTCAACATTATACCAACAGACGTCCCAAAGTGACTCATTTCCGAGTTGATTACATGGGAGTCTATCTTCTGACTAACCGACTAGTTGAAAGCCAAAAGAAACACCCAGAAAACAGTCAAAATTGGCCACAACTTATTGATCATAGCTATGCACAAGATCACATAGTCTGCAGGGAGGTTCTGCAATATTGCGGCATTTATTTTTTCATATCACGGAAAGTTTTCTAAAGTTTCACATACTGTGTGTCCACTTCTGACCAATCAGATTGTGTGTTGTTGCAACGTTAGATTCACCGGTATATCCAACATGGCCGACCGGCTGATTGTTTACGTGTCGGAGAACAGAGTGCTTTTCCATAAAAAACACAAATATTACAAAGATAACAACCTGAAGGACAACTTGTGGAGAGTCATAGGGTCAGATCTCTCATATAACGATGGTTTGTGTGCTTTAACAGTTTGCGAAACGTCTTTGTTTTAACTTTCATCTGTGCTAAGTAACTTTAGCTTGTAAGCTAACCTCTTCAGATACAACATACCATATGTATTTTCACTGTCTCAAACTCAATCACAGCATTGCTGTCACAGCACCATTAGGTCTCAGTTGTTACCTTACGTTTATGGATTATAGTTCAATGTGCTTATCTGGTACTGGCCCAGACTCAGTACATGCTATCATGACAGACAGCCATCTCAAAACTAGTGTCTCATCAGAACTGAAAAACAGTCAGTCTGCTGTTGTGTCAGTCTTCACGCTTCCACACAGGACGCGTCTTTTTTTCCCCCTGGAAAGTCGCAAAATCAAATCGTGCTTGATGTGTATAGTCAGGCGTGTCAAAATTCGCCTCCCAATATTTCAATATTTCGCGTCATATATTTGCGTCATTCCCGGTGTGTAAGGACCTTGAAAGGTGCATTGATGAAAACTTTTTGGGGATATAGGTACTTTGACTCAACAAGAGCGAGCTTGTTCGACCTATTTTGGCTTTGTGGCTCTTCCTAGTAATGTTTTGACCTCTGATTCATAAGTGTGCAATTTTTTATTATTTTTTTAACATAGATAATCAACTGCAGCTGTGACAAACGTTATCATTCTGGGAACAAAATAATTTTAGTGAGTGGAGGCAGATCATCTCTTTGTTTAGTTGTGCAATACAGCACCAGAAAAATGGGTGAAAAGGATCATTCATATTCAAGGTTGAGATTATGTCCATGTTTCACATTGTCTGGGCCCTTTTTCTGCATTGGTTTAATGAGGCAAGAAATGACCCCCAAAATTACTGTTAAGTATTAAAGTTCCTATAGAGCAGAGGTGAAAACTGTTACCTATCTGCAGAGACATTCAGATCTTATTTCAGGCTTCCCTGCGCTATAGATACCTGCAAAAATCCAGAGATAAGCCTGTCCAGATATAACAGTTTTACCATGTCATGGAGGAGTAACAGCACTCAAAGACTAAGATTTAAATCTAATTTTAATCTACTGTACATTTTTACCCAAAGAATGGGATAAAATTAAGATCCAGCATCAAAACTGCTGGTGCCATATGTGTGAGTGATTCAGAGTGATTGTAGATTTATTGTTTAAGACACACTTGAGTGTTTTCAATCCAGCACTTGAGCTCTCAGATGTGTTTGGCCATCTGAGAGCAACTAAAATAAACCTGCAGCTTTCATTTATCTCCAGAAACACTCACCTTGCTCCCAGCTTCCTTCCTCCGTCTTTAATCACTCGCTACACTTTGTTCCAAACTCCTGCAGAGATAAGTTATGCAGCAGCTGCTACATTTAAAGTCCACAGTCTGTATTCAAAACAAGAAGTAGAAAATAAAAGCTGTGAAAGACAGCGCACACCTGGGCAGGCATCTCTCTTTGAGTCGGCTGAATGAGATCTGTTCTCTGTATAATGGATTCTTGGACTACCTGTGCGTGCTGATAAACAGCAGCAGACACAGGGAACACAGCAGCAGCGGACCGTCAACTCCAACCCGCTCACAACGCCGGCCGGCCTCCATCTGTTGCCGCTTTTGAAAAAAGCGTCTGAAAACACGTTTGTGTAATTTGGCATGTTCTTTCAAATGGAAATAATCCGCCTGTTTCTCTTTGCGAGGGGAGGCTCCCCTCTGTCGTGGCTTTCAAGGTAAGATTAAGAGGACGTTTTTATCGCTGGGTTTAGTTCTTTCTTCCTCTAGTGGTTTTTCTGCTTTCAATCTGTCAGTTTAAAAAAACACAGAACAGGCTTCTCTGTGCTGCTCTATCAACCTGTGAGGAGGCGTGGATGTAAAAACAGTTTATCCAAAGAGGAAAAATGAATAAAATTAGATTTAAAAGATGTAGCATAAATATCAAAAGAATAGGAAGCACTCCTTAATTTATTTGAATCAAGTTTTTTTTTCTGTGTTAGGAATGAAACAAGTCTACATCGGTCTGAAGTAATTTTATTGTAAGGATACGTTACAACTGTGCACAGGTACAATTTAAAATTATGAACACCAACCTCATCCAGGACTATGTTTTCATTCTTTTGCTTTGTTTAGACTTAGTTTATACACTCCGGTTTTATACTCCTATACACTCAAGTTTTCAGAGCCCCTAAATTGGAAAAGAGTAGGCTACCGCTGGCCCTGCAACTGAGTAAGGGTGTTTTCACACCTTAAAGTCCAGACCAAGGTCCGTGTTTTTGCGACTGTATATTTGGTTCAGTCTGTTTAGGTTTCACACAGTCATTATTGCAAGCAGACAAGCAGACTTTAAGATGAACCAACGTGATATCGTGACACCTGCTCAACTCATCACATTCGTGGTAGTAGACCAGTAGAGCCTGGGGCATTAGTCCTTCACAACAGTGGATCCTTTACTCACCGAGCTGCTCTTGTGCTTTTTCATACTGCTGTTAAATTGCCAAGCCCTCACTCATGCGCTAGTTCACAAGTTTATGAACTTCTGAACTTTTTATAGACATCTAAAATATGCACCTATTAATGAGGCATTTTATCTCCGCCGCTGCTCCAAGTCAACTCGCTATTCATTTTGTTGGAGGTTCACTGGTTTGCGTTCAATAGTATCTTAAAACTGGTGTTTTGGTGCAAATGGAATCTCTTTCCAATGCCTTTAATTCTAGTATATTTTTATACACTTGCATGCAATCACAAAAACTTTTTCTGTGTTTAAATAGCTGTTATAACCTTGAAAAACTGCTTCCACATTTGTCTGAGAGTCGCCAGATTGCAGGGTGACTTTTTTCAAATTTGCAAATTGCAGCCAGCACATATGGTATTTGTTTAACCTGTGTACTGATAACAGGACACCTTAACAAAATGATATTACAGTCCCACAATGGTTCAGCCTGTTTCACAGTGTTACAGTGTGAACACAATACGACCCAAGGTTTAAAAAAAATACAACAAATGAATCATCAATGTGAAAACAGCCTTAGTTCAGGTCTCTGGGAAATTGCTGTGATCATTTTTGCAAATGAATGACTTTCTCGGTGAACACAACGCCACATTTGTACATAAAAATTATCCACAGAAAATTGATAAAGCTGCATTCATAGACAGCTGTAGCTCTCGTACTTTCTAGCTAAAACTTGGACAAATCACGTGTGTTTTCTGGAAACTCCAGCCGAATCACCTGGGAAACTTTTTCAGCCTTATCTACAGTCACACAAGGCATTGGTGTGTTTTCTGCTTCAAATCGCACAGTAACCTAATAGTTGGCCTTGTTGCAGCTGTAATCAAATTTCCACTCCAACAGTGTAATTTTCAGTGTTTAACCCTCATCTCATATCAGAACATTCCAGAAGTCAGATGGTCAAATCGGTGGCCAACTGTATCCCTGCCAACCAAACTGTTTGGCATGCAAGAAGAGCTCAGCGCCGTTCACTCAGGTCCATGATCTGCCAGCTGCTGACATTTAGCAGCAAACATCACGGCTTACAGTGTTCACACAGATGTAAACACACACGTGGACAAACACACAGCCCGGTTCTGTCTGTGGGAAAACGCTGACGTGTTCTACCTCTGTATCGCAGCCACATCACTAACTTTACCCAGGATTCAACTGCAGTGGGACAGTGGCAGAACAATGCACACACACTCAGGATTTACTTCTTAGAGGTTTGGATCAGAACCCAGGCTCCAGCCTAACCCAGTCAGCCGAGCCTGACATGCCGCAGGAGCAGACGGGGAACAGGAACTCTCGCTGTTCAGGATCCAAGGTGAGGCTGAAGAGGTGATGAGAGGTATGCATGTTTGTTAAAGCTCCAAACACAACACACGGCTGTAACAATAGCATTGTGCTGAAGTTCCTCCCTCAGTCTTTTTTTTTTTACCAGCATGCCTCTGCTTTAATGAAACACTTCCACGCATCAGCCTGGACCTCATGTGTCACCACAGAGCTCTGAAGTAAGCCAAGGTAAAGTCCTCAGCAGGATACTCAAAACTTCACTGTCATTCAATCACACATTTAACAGACCAGCCACAAACTTCAAGATTATTGAGAAATAAAGTTGAAATAGAATCATTGTTTCCACTTGTAATTAATAGGACTACAATAAAGTAGTTTGATACCTCTCATGAGTAAAGTAAAGTGTAGAAATATTTGTGTAAGTTTGGGCTTTATGGGTTATCCACATGTAGTGATTTAGATTTAAAAATTCTGTGAAAGTTGGTGAAAACCATTTTAATTGATTGTTTGTTTAGTCTTGGGTGGTTTTTGTGAGTCTTTAGGTCTCAGTCACAACACCACCCACTGTGCTTTGTAAACACCTGTGTCAGAGACTGTTTGAGTGGTTGTAACTGTTAAGCTTGTGTTTAGGCCTTTAAGCTTTACAGTTGGAGCCAAAAGTGACTGTTTGGAGACAAGTAGAGAGGATACGCAACGCTATACTTGGCTGACATACTAGCAACTAAACAATCATGTACTGTGTAAAACATGAATGTCGTCTTGATGGTACCATCTTAAAAAGACCCAAGGGTGGCAGTCGCCATATTGGACCAGCTAACACCTGATTCACTGTCAAGCTTGCAAAAGATGAGGAGGTGGGGCGCCTGGTAAACAGCTACGTTTTGAATATTTGCTGTGTAGAAAGTTGACATTTTGCTTTAAATTGTCTCATCTGACACTCACCATCTTGCAACAGATTCATGATCAGACAAAAACTACTAGTTGGAGCTTTAACATAACTTTAAATGACTTAAAAAGAAAATGCAGTTAGAAATGGTAAATGGGGTCCCTGTACTTGGCGGCCAATGGATTTTCGTTTCCAAATAAAAAAAAACAAAAATCAGGAGAACAGCCATCTCCCGCCGACCAGTAGGGAATTGGAAAACGAAAAACGGAAAACAAACAGTTTTTGTCCGATCATAAAAATCAGAGAGAATGAAAAAACAACTCAGTATTTGACTTTCTGTGATGTGGCTTTTAATGGAAATCGAAGTTTAAAATATGTGCGTGACTTGGAGTGACTGAGCGAGAGGCTCTCGTTAGCACAGATATACTAGATACACCAGTGTGCTGTTGTAGCCCACTTAGCAACATGCTTTCATAGCAGCCATCTTGGTGTGGGCAACATTCCCATTAAAGGCATTTGACGTACATAGAAAATAAATATCCTGTTCATTTATTAATGGATTTCCACACGGTTTACTTGATTGATAACACCAAAACATGTGCTACTAATATAGAACATTTGATTAAAATTAAACAATGTTCTTTAAGTAGCACTGGTCATAACTGTAGTGAAGCTGGCATTTTCCACAGTATCTACGCTAATCGTGATTATTAAAGCCATCAAGGATGAAAACAATGTGGGAACATTATCTGTCACCTTAAACGAGACAGCGATATAATTCCCCTGCCCTCTTCTATTGGGGGTTGGAGGAGGATATGAAGAACTGGCTTGTATAGTGAATGTATACCAGTGTTACCTTTTTGGCTACCTTATTCCTTCTTACACCTTATTCCTGAGGGTGCTACTGTGGTAACGAGCCTCTCGCTCCAAGTCACAACTTCCGTGTCACGACAAACAAGTGAATAAAACTTGAAACACAAGATTTCCACGCACGTATTTTGATCTTTGATTTCTGTTTAAAGCCACATCAAATAAAGTCAAATAATGAGTTGTTTTTTCGTTTTCTGATCCTTAAGATCAAAATGAAAAATGGAAAATGGTTTGTTTTCCGTTTTTTTATTTTCCAATTCCTTACCGGCCATCGGGAGACAGCTTATCACCCTATTTTTGTTTTTTCATTTAAAAAAGAAAAACTGTTGGCCGCTAAGTACACAGACCAAATGGACTGTACTTTGCTGTGCTTTTCTGTGCATCCAACCCCTCAAAATGCTCTTGCACCATATGTTGCATTAACCCATGCACAGAGACCACAGTTTGAAGATCCCAGCGGTATTACCGAATCAGATGGATATGTCACCTAGAAGCACTTGTGTTGTCCTTAACCTGAGGTCTATTTGATGTAAACTGCAGCAGTTGTGTTAGCTAATAGAAATTCGGCACATTTACAGTAAGTGCAAAGAAAGCAACTGTCAGCCTCTTGCTACACAACCTGAAGTTTTAACAACAGTCCTGCCTCTGATAAGAAAAATAGTCAATTATTGATTCAGATTTTGGGTGGCCAATCAGATTCAAGGGGGCCCTGTTTACCACAGCACCCATTTAGATATGCCCCTGTTTACAACTGAGTCATCCTCTGCTGACCACTAAGACTGAAGGACTTCTTTACACCCCTTTTATGTACCAACCTGCCTTTACCACTTCTGTCATTCAATTTATGTTCTCACCTTAAAAATGATGAACTATGACACTTTGTTGCAAAGAGTTCACTGTTACCATGGTCACATATACAGTGTGCAAATAAACACAACCAGAGTGAGACCAAACATGCAGCAAAATCTGTTTAAAATCAGAATAAACATCAGGAGTTTCTTTTCAATTAATTTTATGGATAGGCCTGTTTTCCATCTGTTCCTCTGAAGTGATGTTTTACAAATACTGCTCGACTCAGCCTTGTGTTGGATGACAGCTTGTCATGTTGAGTGACAGCCCTGTGTGTGCATTAACAAGCTGAAACATACAGAGGACACGTACACAAGCTGCTTATGTACCTTTCGCTCTCAAACACAGATGATGGCGTGCCCTCACCTTGCTAACTCCTCACCTTCTGGTCCCTCGCAGGATGGTTGGATGTGAGCCTTCATATTCATCTCGTAAACACACACTTTCTCTGTCAGGATATCATGCTTTCCAAAATCCACGCTGAGTCTGAACGAATGCACATGGGCTCTCCAGCAAACACTCACAACACCCCGCAGACGCCCGTACAAGAGCACACACATGAGACCCCCACAGAGGAAGCAAGATTAGCTTTTAGCTGCTACTGTAATTCGGTTATCCCTCACCACCGGAGGCCAAACGGCGGGCAGAGAGGACGATTCTGCTGTGTGTGTACTTTGTGTGGCTGGCGGCTGGCTTATCCCCCTCATACACAGGTGATGCCTTTTTGCCGGCCTGTCTGTTCATCCCCCACAACCCCCGGACACTGCGACTGCCCTCCTTGTTGCTAAGCTGCCATCTCAAATCCACTTTTGAGATGAGTAATTCCTGACAGGATTCCCTCTTAACATTTTCGCCACCAGCGTGGCGAGTTCACTCGTGCAACCTTTCTGCTTAAACAAGCGTCACAATCATAAGTTTAATTTGGCAGCATAAAGGGTTTTTGAGCTAAAATGGATGTTGACCCCGTGACAAGCCCGCTGATGGTTCAGAACAAAGTAACAGAGCCGGTGTTTGCTTTACATGCCAGATCCCATGTCATTAATCTGCAACACTGCACGCAAATGCAAACATCCCATCCATGAAGTGAGTCATGAGCACACATATGCATGCATGCACACAGTGGGAGCCGGCGCTATCTGGCGCAGGTTAGCCACAATCCGGGGCTTTTCCAACCTTCATTGTGGACCCCTTGCCAGGCTAGGCTTGGAAAGAGGTCACATTCTCCAAGGTGTGTCTAAACAGAGATGACATGTGGATGTGCTGGCATGAGCTGCAGCGCTCTCGGCTCCCCACCACCGCCGCATCTCAGGGCCCTGCCAGAAGAGCAGCCGCAGTTGTTTTCTTTCCCCTTTTTTCTTTTCTTTTTCTCCTCTTTCTCCCTGAAAAAGCCTCTCTCTGCCAGACAAAACGGAATCATTGTTTCTCTTAATGGTTGTTCCATTCCTCAGGTTTATTCTGATTTAGAAATACCAATAAAGAAGGGAGAACGGCTTCACAACCAGAATGATGCCTATGTTAATTCTGGTGAGCTGTTGCTCCTATCGCCTGAGGAGTTTACTTTGTCATCCTTGATTAAACAGTACTTCTCCTGACTGACATGTTCGTGTAAATTTACCCCTGCGGCTTAATCCCTTTATAACATGTCCGCGTAGGATTTACAGTATCTAATGTACCACCAGATTTTCGCTGAGGGACATATCTGATAACAAATTTGAGGACAGTCATTTGACTAATGTATGAACAAGCAGAATTAGGAAGAAAAACACAACTCCTCAGTGCAAAGGGTTAAAAAACTATCCGTAAAGGTGGATGATGATACTGGCCAGGTTCCTGGTTGCTGCAAACTGGATGATTTGCGAGTGACACCTTCCTGTGAAACAGGATGTCTCGGTTTAGACTGACTCAAAATATACAAGGTGAGCGGCACACGTTAAAGATCCCCTCTGGACATATTTGAGGACTAAATTTACCCTGCTTTCATTTGAAGTTGTCTGATAAGCTGTTCGTAGGTGTAAGTGTGCTTGATGAGCCCAAACATCTTTATAAATAGCATATTGATTCATACGTGAGGTCAATAAGCTGTACACGTAGAGAAATGAATCATTTTGAAAGGTGTAGCTCTTCTTTTAAGGGGTCACTGTGAAAACCAGTCAAAGGCCAAACATTAATGTAACATGACTTTATACTTGAAGGGATTATTGCAACTCTTGAATCATTCATTTATGTAAGTTTTGCCTGTACAGATATGGAGGAAATTGAAACCACATCTGTCAAGTAATCGCACATAAATCAGTCGCAGGCTCTTTTATGAATTAAACACAGCTAAATGATTCAAATACCCACACTGTTTCCAAACTTCAAGTTACAATATGGAACTCTAAAAGTCTATTAACTTTTGAAAAAGACCAAACAAATAACAGCTTTTGCTCATGAGATCACCTTTTTCCCTAACAACAGCTGAGAAACAAGTCGAGGTCTATCCTCAGCACCTGCGCTTAAGGAGGTGCGACTGCACTTGCACCTACACCACTGAGTCTGCAGTCAGATTTTCTTATCGTGACACTCATATCCTCTCAATTTGGTGGTCCATTTAAGCTGCAAGACTTCTCACCTCAGTCTTGACTCATACCTCATACCTCATTAGATATCTGATTTATTTCCAGTGGGTAAAAAAAATGAGTATTTATCCTTTAATTGATGGATTATTGAAGAAGTATTGCCAAACAGAAACTGAAACTTTTGGGCGCAAACCAGCAAGTCTTACTGAGAAATTTAAGTGCTCTACTTAAATAAGTAACATCTCAGATTTGGTGTCTGGAGCCAAACTCTGCTCCGGTGTCTCTCCTCACTGAGCTTTTTTAAGCTGACAGCGCAGGATCACAGCTCTCTGCTAAATGGAAATGCGATGAAAGCGACCCACACTCAGCCGATTGCTTTGGCTTGCATCATTTTGCGTCTCTGGCTGAATTAGTGCTTACAAGGTGGTAATAAAACAACTATGAGCCAGAACATTTAACACAGGGTGAAGACAGAGGAGTGCAGACCCTGAGGGGGATCTGTCATCCGTCTATAAGTCCAGGTATGTCGACAGGTCCTGACTAAATCCTGAGTGGGATCCAGGTTCTTGCATCTGATTCATATCTGTCCCGGTTTAAATTTAAAAGAACCCTGGAAGAGAGTGAGGAACGTCACCTGCATCTGGTTTGCTCTGACAAATCAAAGCCAGTTGTGGTGGGAGGGCACAGCTAACCAAAACAGGGACTTGAATCATTTTAATGGATGGTGGGAGTTTACAGGTTTTAAATATATATTTATGTGTTCTGGCCCTCAGGTTTGAAGGATGAATCACAGCAGTGATCAGGCTGTGAGAAGGCCGCAGCTTCAACAGAGTTAGTGCTGCAGCGTGCAAAAGTGAAGACACGGAGCTGATATAAGGTGTGGTCAGAGGTCGCTGAGGACATAGAGGGAGTGGACACGCAATCAGGTTTGAATTAGAGTTTCTGTATATAGAAGAACAACAATAAGGAGTCATCTGATATTTTAAGGCTCAATAACTGTGATGAAGTGTTTATAAAGAGATGTTAATTTCACATTCACTGGTCTGTGATTATTATTTCCATTCGATCTTGATGCAGTAAAGACTGGAAACAGTTTCCATGTGAAGACTTCATCTGGCAGCTAAACCAGTAGTGAGCGAAAGTGTCATTGTTTTGTTTTGTCTAAACAGATTTGTTATGAACAAGTTGAAGTATATTGTCATATTTTAGCTCATGTTTTCCTCCGAACTGCTTCTGAAGGCGTCTTTACACCTGGATCCTCTAGAGATGGTGTTTCTAAACAACCTCTAAGGCTTGAACCATTTGGACAAATGTGAACACAGCAATCCAACTCAACAAAACAAGTGAATCGGGCCCTCGCCCGATGTAGCGTGCAATCCTGAACAACAGTTATATGAACCTCCACTCTCTGAATTGATTACTCACTGCATTTCATTTCACAATTCTGGTTACCTTAGGCTAAAGGGATAATAAATGCTAGTGACGGACAAGATCTAGTCAAGCATTTTATTTATTCTATTCTGTCATTTATTTGTTCTAAGCTAATGGCCACACATGGACGAACCGTTATGGACATTAGTAGATCCAATGATCTAGATTTTAGGTTGTTCTGAAACCTAACATAGTTTCTCTTCTAGGGTCACGGTGTCACTTTGGGATCTCGCAGCTATCAGTTTTCTTTCCTCTGAATCGGGCTGAAGCACAGACCCTCTTTAGGAGCCTGGATCTCAGTTGAGGGATCATCTCTGACACTCTTAATCACTGTAAAAGGAGATTCTTCAAGGCCCTCACTCACAGAAGAAGGACCTTCTTCAGGGGTCTGCATCACAAAGGAAAATATCTTCAGGGTATCTTGGAAGGTTTTCCTCTGTTTCTGGGTTCAGCCTTCTCCTTTTTTTCACCGGAAAGGAGAGCTCATCTTTTTCGGTATTCTGTAAAACCTCACTGTATGGTCTTTTGACGTGAGGTGTTTGTTTACAGATTTTTATCCTTTTTCTTTCAGGTGATATACTTTCCTGGACTTTGTTTCCGTCCTACAAAATTCACTAAAAGTCTGCTTTTTATTTCTTGAGCGCATCATGGAAACCAGGCTGAACTTGTCATCTTCAGAGACTTGCTTCTGTTCTTCCTGACTTTGAGTGTCAAAGTGAGATCTGGGACATGATTGATCAGGCTCAGTCTCACCAGGATCAGAGGTTAGGCTCTGGTGGCTGACTTCACACACTTTGCAACCTTTGTAAAGTAGCCTTTTCTGATTAATTACACCACAGTATAGTCCATAGACGTGGAGGACAACTGGCAGCCTCAGATGATTTGGAGGTCCATGTCGAAACAGTCGGTGGAAGGAGATTTCTCAGCTGTCAGACAAGCAGGAACCTTTCACATTAAAAGTAAAGCTTTGGTAAGATGGAATTTCCAAAGGTTTCTGAGATAAAACTGCCAAAGATGCAAACCAACAAACTTCTCCTTGTCTCTGATAGAGCAAAATGAAAGTGAGCTGTGTACAATAGAACACCAAAGAATAAAGCTGAAGTCCCATGGTCCTTTGGGATGACATGTTCTGCGACTACTGTTTGAACACAATCTATGGAACCCTCAGGTTGTCATGGTGACAAGCAGCAAGTAAATGCCATTGTAATGTTACAAATGAAAAACACAATACTTTACTTACTCAATGAACTTAATTAACAAATACAGTTAACTGACATGTCTTCATGCATACCTCATGTGCTGATATTTACCACTGATCTACAACACCAGTCCTGCGGTGAAAACTTCTTTGGTGAGGGTTGCAAATAATATGTCTTTGCTCTTATGGAGATATTGTTTTGTCTTGCATATAGGTTTCTTTATTTCATCCATTAAAAACGGCTTTTATGCCTTTATTTTGAAACATACTAGTTAAACTAGAGATTAAGAAAAAAAGGTTAGAAATTAAAATTAATTAGTTACCTGGAAAGGCACAAACGCTAACCTTGTTTTTGGATCCACAACAAATCTTAAAATAAGACAAAACAAAGCACTGCAAGTTCAGACTCTTCCATTCAAAGCCAAATCCAGGTATGATCAACACTAAGAAATGCTACTGGCTTCTCTGGATCCAAGCTTATCTGAGATAGACTGACACAAAGTGGAAAAGTGAGCAGTGGTCAGATGAGTCCACATTTCAAATAGTTTTTGGAAATCATGGATGAGGTATCCTCTAGGCTCAAGAGGAAAAGGACCATCCAGACTGTTACCAGGTCAAAGTTCAAAGCCAGCACCTGTGATGGTCTAGGAGTGAGTCAGTGCTCATGGCTAACTTTCCTGTCTGTGAAGGCTTGAATTAATGCTGAAAGATACATACAGGTTTGTACAGGCCATCCAAACTGTCTTTTTCTGGGACGTCCCTGTTTATTTCAGCAAGACAAGGCCAAGACACAATGTGCATGTGTTACAACAGCATGGCTTCAGATTCAGAGTCAAAGAGTGTAGGAACAAAAGTGCCTGCAGTCCAGACCTGTTTCCCATTGAAAATGTGTGGTGCATTATAGTTCACAGTTCACAAACACTTGTTGAGTTTTGTTCAAAAGAAAAGTGATGTCGCACAGAGGTTAACATGACCCTGTTCCAGCTTTTCAGGAATATGTTGCAGGCATCAAACTCAAAAAAACAGTTCATGAGTTTGCATGTTAAGTATCTCATCTTTCTAGTATATTTGACTGAATATAGGAAAAGGATTTGCAAATCATTGTATTCTGTTTTTATTCATGTTTCACAAAACGTCCCAACTTTACTGGAATTAGGTTTTGTACTTTTACTGTTTGAAACGAACAGAAACTGGGTTTTAGAGGAAGTTTTCATCATGCCGAAGTGTCTCAACCCAGCTGATGTTTGTTTGTTTGAACCAGAGTGTTGTAGCGAGGGACTGAATGATTTACACAATATGACCTCGAGAGCCATGCCGTAAGTGTGGTTAAGAAATGATGGTGAATTTGTTTCTACTTTGCGTTGTATTGGCTATAATCTTTCACAGTATCACTTTAAAACGTCACTGTTTGTGTTTTAAAAGAAACTGTTTGTTTTCCAGATGACCCACCCTTGTAGGACAGGTGAAGGTCAAACATTTTATTGGTCCATCAGTGATCCAGACTGATACTCCTTTCCTCTCTAATTTTATCTAGCTGTTGACTACTGAAGGTAAGTCCTTATTAGCCTCTTTTGTTAACCACTAATTATGATTCAGACAGCAGCCAGATGTTTGCACACTGCAGCTCTCCCCGCAGTTAGTGTCAGAGTGTGCTCATGTGTGTACATGTGTTTGTGTGTCGGGGGGTGGGGGTTGTTACCTGAGGGTGGACTGTGCCACAACAGCGATGGAAATGTGCTGTTAGGAGCCCTAGAGTTTTCATGTTGTCTCCTCATCACTCTTTGCACTCGAAGCGAGCAGTTGGAGCAGGATAACACACATCTCATTGGGAGTTGGTGTTTTTTCCCCCCAGTTTGGGTTTTGGAGAGCTCAACTCCGAGTCCCGAGGCTGAGTCACTCTCTCCTCTTGGTTACGGCTTTTTGTGTTTTTGTTTGGATCCCCGTGCGTCTCAAATTATACACCTGACCCTTACTTTTTTTTCCCTGCAAACACACAGAAAATGTTTGATGTTGTGCTCCGACCAGCACATGTTTTTGAAATGACACAAGCAACCTCGTCCTGCTTTGCTAAATCCACCTCTGGCTGGATGGACAGAAATAACCTCCAGTAAAGAGAAAACAAGCACAAGTGTCTCAAAAGTGAGTGGAGCTGTGGCACATTTCTGTAAATCCTCTCTAAATGGCCCCAGCACCACCCAGCATGTTGTCTAAGGGTCTGCTCTCATCATCACCCACCTGGTTAGCAGCACCCTCCCCCCCAAAAAAAACATTCTCTAGTCTTCTCTCCACAGCAGGCTGCCAGGCCCAGAGTCGGCCTGCAGGATGGAGGGAGGAGGATGGAGGATGGAGGGGGGTGTTTGTTGCTGTTGATTAGAGGATCTGAGCTTCTAATGATGCCAGGTGGCGGTGGGAGGGCAGTCTCTTGACTCCAGTCCAAAGGCTTCGATTAGGAAGTGTGCGGCACTCTCAGAGGGGCACACACATTCACACCCGGAGTGGTACCTAATGGTGAAGTGCGTAGTAGGGGAGCTCCTCTGACAGACTGAGATACTTTTGACTGATTCAGTGATTGGCAGGATCTTCAAGTGCAGCAGTTCCTGTACTTGAAGATGGATTAAAGGACTAATGTGGTGAAGGCTTCTGCTTTCAACCTCTATCAACATTTACCGGTACTCAATGAGGCCTAACTGGGATTTCAGTGTTCACATGTGGGGAGATATCTGGGCAGAACATCTGAGACCTGATTTCAAATATATATATTTTTCTTAAAGTACAATTTTATGATAAAATATGTCACAGTTCACTGCTTTGTTAAATGTAGAGGATAATGTAAAGCTGGTGTTTATGCAAACTAGAATCCTGAACAGGGTGAGTGGCATGATTGTGGACAATACAACTAGATTTACAAGCAAGTTGGTGCTAAGTATAGATAATTCTATGATAAAGACCCTCAGCACTGACGATTGGTAACACCTCCTTACAGATCGAATCAACATTAAACTGCACATTCCATTCGCTGTAGAGTAACACGTAGCACACTGAATCCCTGCTGTATTTTTCTTTTAAAATTCTTTGTATCAAGTTTTCATTGGATGCATTTCAACAGCAAATGTCAGGGGACAAGGGATTCACTTAAACATTAAAGATAAATAAATAAATAGATAAATTAATCCGTAAATATCAAAGTAAAAACAATGCCAAGATCATACAGAATCAAATCATACCAAAACAATGCAAGTTAAATAAAATGAAATAACCATATCAAAGAAATAGGAAAAAAAGAAAATGAGATAAATGTAAAACAAACAAACAATGACAACAACATCAAAACCTGCTGTATCTTTCATGTTGGTATTTTTTACTCTCACAGCCCATACTATGTTGTATTTTGTTTTTGCTTCAGCTTTGTTTTCTACAATTCGGTTGATGTCTCTCTCACTCAGTTGTTTGCGTTTCTAAATATCCCTCACTAGCTTCTGTGCAGTCTCCTGTCATTGGTCAGAGATATTGGTCAGAGATAAATCTTGTTAACCATGTCTCCAAAGTCATTTTTTAGTAGTAAGTTAAAACCCTGTCCATGTCCATTTGATGCATTTTATTCTTCACATAAAATCATATATACAGCTCATGATCAGTCAGGTGATATGAAAGGGAAACTGTTATTTTCTTCAATCTGGGGCCTATTCTACGAAGCAGGTTCAACCGAGCAAGGTAGCCTTGGAGCTACCTCGCTCAACTTAGCGCAGTAGCCAGCAGTCTCGCGAAACTGTCTTATGACGCTGGTTCTCAACCTCGTAAGTGGATCCAGCTTTGCCATGAGCGCGTGCACGCATGTAAGGTGGACCCCGCCGCATCGGACCAATCGCGAACATGGACCAGTCTGGAGCGTCAGATCAGGCGGGAGAGTGAGGGACTGCGTACTTTACAAACGAGGAGCAGGAGACGATCATGAGAAAGTATGAAGAATTGAAATCTATCATAAACCTCAAAAGCAACACCGTCGCCGCTGCAAAAGCACGGAAGGAATGCTGGCAGAAAATTGCTGACAGTCTCAATGCGTAAGTATAGTGCGCAAAAAATCTTTGATGCCATTATCACCCTGAAATAGCCCTGTTCAACATGCGCTTTTAACATGCACCAGACATGTCTAATTCATTTCCAAGATGAATTCATTCATTTGTTCATTCCTATCGTGTTTACATGTTTTGTGTGATATGTGGGCCATATGAGCCTTTCATAAAGGTGGTCATCCGGAAAAATAAGTGGGTCCGTGCAGTCCCAGAAAAACTCTTGCGTGCCGGACTGCTCCTTGGACAACGCGAGCACCAAGGTCTATAGGATCCTCATTGGTCAGTGGGCGGCTTTTTAAACTCGGTGAGTTCAATCCGGAACCTAATCTGCTCTGGACCAGGTTAGCCATTTAGTGTACAAGCCATGGAGACTCGCCTCGCTAAGAAGTGAACCCGCGTCGTACAACAGGAAACCCCAAACTTTCCCCCAAAGTTACCTTGCTAAGCAGTAATCCTGCTTCGTAGAATAGACCCCTGGACCCTAGTTTCCCTTGTGTTTGTGTCCAGTGTTGAGGGAGAGCGGAGCAGCCAGCAGCTGTGAAATGAGCTAAGTTTGACCAGGCAATAGGATATTAGTAAACTGCGTCCACTAAATGTGTTCAATTTGACCACTTACATGCTCAGATTAGTATTATAAATCCTGAGAATAAAGAAACAAAGGTTATCCTGACCTTCCACTTGTGTCAGTCAACAAAATAAGGCCCACGTTGAAAAGTAACAGAGTTCCCCTTTAACCACTGAGATGGAGACATCTACTGCAAATGCCATCATTCAGGCACTAAAACCGTATTTTAAGCTACACAGGGAGCATGAGCTGGATTTATCCGAGCAGACACAGGTCTTCACTCTCAAAGAAAAAAATAACCAATCTGTGATTTCAATCTGTGACCTTTTCTGAATGTCAGAGACCAGCCAGATTTCTCTGTAGATCAGATCAAGTTTTATTTTTATCAGAGCCAGATGAGACACCTTTACCAGCAGAGCCAGTCTGGCGTGGTGGTTTGGCTCTGAGCAGGACTGTGGCTTGTTTCAAACAGCCCAACAAAATCTCCACCACATCCTTTGTGGCTTCCCAACCACCTCCATCCGGGACCGTTGAAGGTGGAGTCACTACCAGGTGCTGTGGAGAAGAGGGAGAATTCAGTTAGTTTTTTTTTTCTTTTTTCCGTTATTGAGGATATTTTTTGTGCCTATTTATTGATTGGCTGAAGAGAGGAGATCTTGGGTGAAGAGAGAGGGGGGTTGTGGCTAGGAGTAGAGGGGTTAAAGCACGTGTTTATGGAGCGCAGGCTTATGCAAACCAGCGCCCCAATGACTGTGGGGTTTTGATAACACTTTATTTGAAGAGGTCTTAACAAACCCACTAAAATTTGCCCTGAAGGACTGCGTAATGTGGCACTAATTATAAATAGGGAGTGTGCTCAGCTGGTACACTTTTATGTAATTCATATAATTAATTGTCTGTGTAACCCAGAAAGTTTTCTCCTTAGTGCTCAGCAGGTCGACCAAACATGCAGAGAGACTTTTTTTTTCAAGGCAGCAAGAAATTGAAGAAGAGGATTTTAAGTTTATGAGAAAAATGAGTCATGAATGTTTAATAACTTCACTGTTACCCTGTTTTGAGGTACTTTACTGTAATTAGTACCGTTTATGTACTTTTTTGGACATTTACCAGGAAGTAAGAAGGAAGTCTTAAGGATATTACAGGCCTGTAAAACTGATGCAAGTTTCCTCCCTGTCGTCCTGTTTTGAAGGTGAAGTTAATTGTATCTAGCAGTGTTTAACAGAACAGACTATGTAGAGATGGGTTATGATTTTTAAAAGTATGTTTAAAATAGTGTTTTACTTTATTGTTGTTTATGTTCACTCAGTAAGAGTCTATACTTCACAAATACAGGATTATACTTATCATGCATCCCAGGAGCTTCTTGTTCTTTAGGGCCATGGTTGCTTCAACAACAGGAGGAGTGAGCAAGGAAGCATATCAGTCTAGACCATAGACTGTATATAAAATGGACGCTGTTTGCCTCCTCGCTGGGTAAAACCACCCAAGAACAGCACCCTCTGGTGACAGGCTTCTGTATAGGTAATAAATACCTCCTCCTCCAGCAATCCCTGTGGAGCTGTGGACAAACTTTAGAAAATAATGACACAGAATACAAATTTTTCTCCTCCCTGGTTGCTATGGTGACATGTAGTTATTGTCAGACTGGTTTGTGCGCAAGTCCTCTTTTTTTTTTGCACAGCTCCATTTTTAAAAGTTATTAGGGGGTTCATTTTTTCTATGTTGACACTTGATACAGCCTATGGGTTAGGGGTTGGGGCGAGTTAAGATTGTGTGGCTCACCCAGGGGATACAATGTTTGAGCAGAGCGTCATCACAGTGACTCTTCGCCAAATGCGTACAATGCTACTGCGCAAGTGGTGGTTCTAGAAAGTGGAGAAAATCCCAGAAAAACTGAGAGTAATTCCGCTTCAAATTTGTATAATGGCGGTAGGTGGAGGCAAGTTGTCCATAGTCTATGGTCTAGAATCTGAATTTTGATATGACTAAATATTCCCATTTGTAGACAACGCACTTTTAAATGTACATCACAATGACACAATGGACTCTGTAATTAGAGAAAAGAAAACTTGTCTGTTCAGGGTATTTAAAAGGAATGGAGAGCTGTTAGAGCAGCTACTCAATGACACATCAGATTTATTCATAGAGCTAATTTTAATTCAGCAGAAGCCAACCAAAGTGCTACACAATTTATAAAAAAACACAAGGCAAGAAAAACAAAGTGATTGCCTAAAAAATTAAGATGAAACAAGCAACACAGAAGTCACAGTGGAGGAAAATAGAAAAACAGGTTGCCTATTCAAAACCAACTGAAGGGGTTTTAGCTCTAAACTTTTAAGAGTCAACAAAGGAGGCAGGTCTGATTGAGGATGGGAGGCTCTTCCACAGTCTGGGGGCCTTAACAGTAAATGCAGTTGTCGCTTTGCCAGGAGACCCACTCCAGAGGATCTAAGAAACCTGGAGATCAAGGGCTCATGGGTCTGCTATGAAGGAGGTGGACTGACCATTCAGGACTTAGGAAACAAAAAACCTTCAAATCAATCCTGAAGTGAAGTGGAGGCCGGTAAAGAGACGCTAAGATGGCAGAGAAAGAATTTGCATTTGTCATAACCTGGCTGGATGAAAGACGTGGTCGTCATAGTCTGGGATGCGTTTTATAACTCTGGAAAAAGCTGCTAGCTGAAGATCATTTTGTCCTTAACTACAGCCTAGACCACAACTTACTTTGAACTTTTTCATTTTTTTCCATCCAAAGGTTAATTTCCTCATAAACCTGAGTTATAAAACCTGAACTTTAGAGGCGCTCACACTGTACTGTGTGGTCTCACAGAGCTGATTCGCCTCGGGTGGAGCAGAGCCTCAATCCAGCTCTATGAGTGACCATCCAGGTCTGAATTGGACAGCAGACAGAGTGGAGACTCAGAGCGAGGGGACCTGAGGCGCGTGGCTGTGCGCCACATTATATATAAATCCACACCGCTTTTATGGGCTCCAACAGGGTAGAGATCTAAATCTGGGTTAACAAGCAGAGCTTACCACTAAGAGCCCGGGGCAGCAGAAAAGAGAGAAAAAACCTCGTCTTTGTGAAATTCATTTCCCATAAATCATCTTGGGCCAGAGTCTTTGAAGTGGTTTCTTAGACTTTGGACAGGAAGTGAGGAGCTCAGAGCTTTTTTCCGACCCAAAGAGGGAGAGGAGAGAAATCAGAGGAAGGCTGAGGAAAAGGGAAAGGAATCAAAAGAGGAGACAAATGATGATTTAATAGGAGAGAGAGCTGAAGAAACAGGAAAGGAAGGAAAAGAAGGCATCGAGGGAGGAAAGAAGATAGGAGAAGGAAAGAGGAGAGATGTGACCTAGTAGAGGAAATAAAAAAGAAAGAGAAAAAAGATGAGTAAGGAAAGAAAAGAGAAAAAATAGGGGCTAAGACAAGGATGCAGGATAGGAACAGAAGTAGAGCGGTATAGAGAAAAGTGAAGGAAACGAAAAGGAACCAGGAAAGGAATGAGGAAATGAGAATTAGGGGAAAGACAAGGATTCAAGAGAGAGAATTAGGATCTAAGAGGGAAAACAGGAGTACACAGTGAGAGAGAGAGAAGGGTGAGGAAGGCAAAAAGGAACCAGGAAAGGAATGAGAGAAGGAGAATTAGGGGAGGTGACAAGGATTCAAAAAAGGGTGTAAGGATTTAAGAGAGCAGACAAGGTCTCAAGACGGAAAACAAAAATATAGAGTGACACAGAAATGGGTTGAGGAGATGAGAAGGAACCAGAAAAGGAATAAAGAGAGGAGTAGAATCGAGCCAGGAGAAGAGGTGAGATGAAAATAAGGGAGTGAACCAGAGAAGGACATAAGGAACCAAGAGAGGAGATGAGCGCTGAGGAGAAATAATAGGAATATAATGTGATAGTGGAAAAGGATGAAGAATAAGGAGGGAACAAGGAAAGGAATGATAAGAAGAGAGGAGGAGAGTCAGGAGAAAAGATGAAAGAAAAACAAGGAGGTGAATCAGTGCATGAGACAAGGATTTAAGAAAGGAGGCATGAAGAGGGAGGGAGAACGGGAGCAGAGAGGAGAGTCAAGGAGATAGGTAGAAATCAGAAAAGGTACAAGGACGAATCAAAAGTGGATGAGATGAGGGAGGAATCAAGATAGGCGAAAGGAACTGAGAAAAAGGAGAGGAATGACCTGAGGAGATGGAATGAAATTTGAGAGGGAAGAAAAAGGAAAGTGTAGAGGGGAGGAGATGAGGAGAGAGGAGAGGAGGAAAGTCTGTGAAAAAAAGGAGATGAGAGAAACGAGGAAGGAGATGAGTCAGTACAGAGGAGAGGAGGAGAGAAGAGGAAAGCAGAGCTCCATTGTGATGCTGAATCCAGTGATAATCCACACATAAATAGAAACCGAGAACAAAAAGGAAACACAGCGTGCAGAAGAATACGAGCTAAGCCTTATTTGGACTCTTATTGTTCGCTGCTTGTCATCCTGTGTGGATAGAGGAGAGGAGGAGAGGAGGAAAGGAGAGGAGGGGAGGAGGTGCTGCTAGGCCGGCACGTCGCCAAATGCAAATATTGTGGAATAAACGGTGCTAAAGCTCAACTGTGCCACTTTGCACCTAAGCCTGTGTTGAATTAACACTGTTATCATAAACAAAACATTGTGTGAGTGTGGAAGTGGGCTGAGCGGCGACAGATGGTTAAGAGCATTAGGGAGATACCTGCCAGAGGGGCCTTTCACCCCCTGTATGGGATATTAACATTCAGCAGAGAGCCATGGCTGCAAAGCGCCCGTGGCATATGGCCCAGTAAATATTGACTGATATTTTAATTACCCTCTGCATAATCTAATAATTAATCACAAACATTACAGTTTCACCTTTACTCAGCGCTGCAGTCGAGTTTCAAAATCACTCAGAGGAGACCCAGGGTGACGTGCTGTCACACACTGATCGAGCGTGCGATGTGTTTGTCCAGGTTTCATTCATAATTAATGGCCTCATTAAGTATACAGACCTATTACTAAAGCAACAGACGTGATACAATACTATCAAGGCTCTGCATTATAAATAACTACATGAATAAGTAGTCCTGATGGCGGAGCTGTACGATGGTTTTGTCTCCAGTGAGTGCCGCCGAGGGTTTAATGGGATCCATACATATTCATTGTACATTTATAGATTAATAAGTGGATGTATTTTTCTGTCACATCTGTATTTAACCGGTTTAATTTTCAGTTTTCTCTTTTTAATTGTCTGCCATTGTCCTCTTTCATGTTTAGGAGATGTTTTCCTCTTCTTTTGTCCACATGTGAGCCAGTGCTCTCTGACTGTAAAGTAAAACACAGTTCATCGAGGTCATCTAAGTCAACAGTAATTAACAACTTGCACCCATGTGTAATATCTGGTGTTATGTCTCTGTTCTGAGAGCTCCCTTCCCTTCCACATGCTTATGTGGATTGCCAAGCTTGCAGCAGGGAGCGCACTCTTTCCCTCTGTTTAAGGTGCGTACGTGAAAAGCAAAGGCTGGGAGAGCAGCAGCAGCAAAAATGGTACAGACCAATGTAGGCACCAGTGACAATACACATGACCCAGACAGAGCAAAAGAAGGAGACACACTTCAGTCATTAACATTTGATTGTGACTGATCCTGTTGGTGTGTCTGGAGTTTTATATTAACAATGAAGTAAAAACAGTGTCATGTGTAAATGCCCAGCGTAGCTTGCTTCATGTGAATGCATAGTTTAATGTCCCACTCCGATCATTTTTTTACTACTTAAAGTGTTCTCAGTGGTCAATAAATAGTGTTTATGAAGTTTTTAGCCAAAATCTCGTTACCTCTGTCATTTTCAAGGACTTAGCTCATTAGCAATTTGCCTCAGAGTTGTGGGTGGAGACAGTGCTGCTCTGCACAATCCTCTTCACGCTAGCTTGCAGCCTAACATTGCCGGTGTTGTAACAGAAGCAGGTAACATAGGAACTTCAGCTCGTGGACACTAATGTCTTTGGTGACATTTGGTAATATCATAATTACCCTTCTTACAAGTAACGCACACGCTTGTTCCGCCATGATTCTCATCCTCTATTTTGTCCTCTATCGTCCTCTATTTCTCTGAGTGTGGCTCCGTGATTGGAGCTTGGATTTGTGGCGTATGAAATCTCACTGTGTCTGATCCTGCTGTTTGGGTCTGTCAGAGATTCACAGTGATCTGAATACAGAAATACTAAGAAATGCAATTTCAAACTTATTTTTCTCATGAGATGTCCTGTAGCATCAGAAAAAAACCACATGACCAGGTAAAAAAACAAGAAAAAAGTAGATTTTCATTGGAGTCTTCATTTAGGTAACAGTGTTGGATGCCCATACTAAACTGCAGCAAAGGTCTATAACATGAAATCACTGGACATGATTTCTCTGCCCAGCTTGTTTCAGGACATGGCCAGAACCTGATGTCAGTTTGTGCCTACAAGGCCAATGCTCAAGGTGCTAAAGGGCAGCTCTGCCAAAGACATACCCACCTGGAAGCTGGGCATTGGGCGTGGGCTAACGGGACTACAGTGAGCTAAGTGGGTGCTAATGGCTAGCTTCAGACATTTTCTGTAAGTTTCTATTCTAAGGTTGTTTCCTGACTGAACAAATTTGTGAAAAGTAACACCCGCAAGAGTATAATTTTTATATCAGCAGCCAAAGCGTAGCATTTCAGACAGTGGCTGAGTGGTGCCAAGGGGTTTCTGGAATGCCTGTAAAAAATAAATATACCATATTACTCTATAGGTGTCCTTGGATGACAAAGTGTGAGGTGAAAATGAGTCCAATAGGTCTGTTTTGAGTGCAGTGCATTCATACAAGGAAACTGTTTCTCTTCGCATGGGATTTTGGATTTCATGCAAAGACAAATAAGGTATTTGGTATGAATCCTTTGACCTTCCCAAATGTCAGAGAAACATAAAGTTAGAGCAGAAAAATCATCTACTCCTCTACTGTGTTACTAAACGTTCATGTGAGCCATGAAATTAATTACAGGAGTGTTTCAGTGACCCATAAACGTTTACAAGGTGATTTTTAATAGTTTGAACCCAGTAATAAAAATTTACACCTCACAGGAAATTAATGTGAAATGGAAATATTTTGAAGAAAGAAAAAACTGTGGACAGTTTCCTCTTGAGACTAATTTAACTTAACGTGCAATTATATCACTGTTTTCCGAGGCCAAAATAAAACCTGACTTTTCAGCTTTTTATTAATGTCTTTTAATTGTTGATGGTTTTTCTTTACATTATCTTGTTTCACAGCATCAACTGTACTACAGTGCAGCACTATACAGGTCTGTAAAAAATTCTGCCTGTACCCACTGCCACACCAATGGGTTTCCAGTCCCCAAGAAACCCTCCATCACAGGGTTGACTACAGGCCCATCGCCCTGACATCTATGGTCATGAAAACCTTCAGGAGACTGATGTTGAGCCCCCTGAAGGACATCACAGGCCCACTGCATCATTGGTGGATGATGCAGTAAACATGGGACTGCGCTACATCCTGCACCACTTCGACTCTACAGGGTCCTACGCACAGATCCTGTTCATGGACTTCTGCTCGGCATTGAACACCATTGTTCCTAAACTCCTTCAGCACAAACTGGCCCAGCTCATGTTGCCAGACCCCACCTGTCAGAAGATCACCAGCTTTCTGGCTGATAGAAGGCAACAGGTGAGGCTGAGGAACATCACATCAGCACCCGGACCATCAGCACTGGCGCCCCCCAGGGGTGTGTTCTCTCCCTGCTGCTCTTCTCCCTCTGCACCAACAACTGCACCTCAGGTGACCCATCAAACTCCTGAAGTTTGCGGACAACATCATTAGTCTCATCTGAGATGGTGACAAGTCTGCATACAGATAAGAGGTGGATCAGCTGGCCAGCTTAAGACTGTGGGGATGACAGTGGACTTTTGGAGGAGCCCTCCTGCAATTGCCCCCTCACAATCAACAGCACAGTGTCTACTGTGGACTTGTTCTGTTTCCTGGGATCCAGTATCTCCTGAGAAGCTGATTGGAGCTTGTACTTCCTGCAATAACTCAGGAAATTCAACCGTCCCTTGGGAGCTGCTGATCCAGTTCTAGACCCCCATCATCCAGTCTGTCCTCTGCACATTAATCACTGTTTGGTTTGGGTCAGCCACCAAGCGGGTCAGGAACAGACTACAACGGACTATCAGGACTGCTGAAAAAAATCATTGGGGTCAACCTGCCCCCATCCAGGACTTACACCAGTCCAGGTTTTAGACTCCAGAAACATGCAGGTGACATCACTGCAGACCCCTCTATTTAAACTCCTCCCTTCAGGTAGGTGTAACAGATCACTGTACACCAAAACCAGCTGACACAAAGATGATTTTTCCCCCTGGACGGTTGGTCTGATGAACTCCTAAAGTTCACAGAGTTTTAGACAGATCACTGTGACTGAAAATGACTTTATAACTGTTTAACAGTTTATCTATAATTCCTCTCATCAGACATATACCTCTGCACACCATATTTAATATTCATATTTAATGTTAATACTATAAAAACACTAGATTCCCCTCATATACATGATCCACCTGTAATAAAATGACATGTATATATTTCTTTCATAACCATGCTTCACTTAACTTTAGTCCTCATCATTGCACTATTGCACCACTGTCTTATATATGCAAGTTAAATAACTAATTCGAGCTTGTACATAGTTTGTAATTTTTGTGACATTTCGTGTTTAATGTTTGTACATAGAAGGCAAAGTTTAACGAAGGCAAATTCCTTTAATGGGTACACATTCTTGGCTGATTCTGATTCTGGTACTGGTTCTGATTCTGAGAATGTTTAGCATTCATGTCTCTGCACCGTATAAAAGGATTGCATCAAAAGAAAAGCTCAGCACAGAAACTGGGCTCAGAGTCAAAACAGGCTCAGAGATACTCCACACACCTTAAGAGAGTATGTGTGTGTCTGAGAGTGTGTGTGTGTGTGTGTGAGTGTGTGTGCACAGAAACGTACTGTACTTCCCACTGTCTTCTTGAAGACAGAGGGGGGAGGGGGCGGAGAGAGGTCGGAGGGGGGTTGCAGCTTGTTGCACTGAGTGGGCGTGGAGGAGCGGGTGGGCGGATACGCACGGTGTCGCACATCAAACTCCTCACAGGCCAGGGGAGTTCAGAGGACGATGTGTAACAGAATAATCCGGCACAGGCTCAGCATCCAACAACTTAGCATGCGAGAGAGGGCGAGCAGATGAGAAACAGCGAGAACCAGGCGGAGGCTTGCCAACCACTTTCTGGAACAGGCAGCAGCTTCTTCTTCTTGGTGTTGCTGTTTCAGGGCAGCCTGTCAGTGAGGCTGTTAAAACATTGAGCAACAGTTGGATGAACAGAAACCTGCTGTGTATATTGTTCTACTGTGATTGCATGAAATTCCCCTCTAATTGCTCTTGTTCCTCCACACAGGCCAACGGCTGATATTGAGAACATCTGAGAGCTCTCAGTCCGTGTGTGTTTGTGTGCGCAGAGTTGGAGGACAGCCTGGAAAATGAGGCGGTGATGTTTGACAGGTTGGACGGCTGATTGGAGCCTTCACCTGTGTGTGTGTGTGTGTGTGTGTGTGTGTGTGTGTGTGTGTGACTCCACATAGGTAATGGAGCTTTTAACAGGATCCATAAAGCTGCCATCTGTGGGCTGAATGGACCAAATGTCAGGTTTTCACTGCTTTAGAGCAGAGAGGAGTGGTGAGGATCATGGACCCTGACAGAAGGGTTAATATGACACCAAGAGGACACACACCGTAGTGAATGGCTCAGTTCAACTACCTGTATTAAAACTTCGACTTTATTTACACACACAGGTCTGACAAATTGGTCACAGGTTGTGGGTCTATCTGAAACTTATTTATATCCTAACAAAAGTGGAACACTGTGATAACAGATGGCACTAGTAAGAGCTACACAGCTGGATAGAAACTGCACATTGCTGAACACACTGTGGAGGGAACACAGTTTACACCTTCTTTCCTCTGATCAGTGGGAATTATACTCCAGATTTTGGGGAATTTTGACATCTAGACCAAGTATACAGCTCACATGTCGGCTTTTTGTTGCATTGTGAGATTTTTTTTAAACTTTCAGTCTTGTGCTTGTAACAAATTGGCTACTCATGTTTCCTGTTAACTTCAGACAACAGTGATTTTTACACAACGGAGACGAGCCTGATCTCTTAAATTAAAAATCGATTCTTTGAGGGATATTCGTCTTCAACTGAGGGTGACAGACTTTAAGCCATTTTTCCAAACAGTTCTAGACCATGTATCCTATCTGCTCTCTTTTGTTCTGCTATAAGGTACAAATCAAAACCAAGTCCATGTGACTATTATTTTTATCTTTAAAATTTTTAGAGTAAGGTTGTGTCATTCAAATACTGAAAATGAAAAATACTTCACATTGGGGGGGGGGGGGGGCTTTATAACTGTTAAAACAGAATTTAAAGTTTGCAAGAAAAGGCAAATGTAGTTGAGAGAGGTTTTTTTGAAACAGGATACAAGACTGCGATCTTCTGTGGAGCTCTGAAATTTGCACTCCCATCCTTTCATCTGAATTTCTGCAGACATCAGGATTATACTGCCCTCTACTGGATGATAAATAATCATTCTGGTGACAAACAACTGTCCTATTTTTGATTTAGGTGTATAATTTCAAATGGAAAATGAGGGAAAAGGTGAACCTATTAACTGAAGTTGGTCTGTGGAGTGCAAGCACTTATTTTATCATCTAGGACTGAGCTGCCATGAATGTGTAGTTCTTTGGTTGGTAGCAACATTCTAGGTGCTGATTTAAAGGGAGAAGCAAATCCAGATCTTCAATAAATGACAGAAGATAAAAATGAGGAGTGATGCCCAAGGAAACCTGCTGAGAGGCAACAACACTGTCTGAAAGTTGCACACAATAAGTTTAAAAAAGTACTTAAAGTTTGATAGAAAAACAAACAACAGGAAAAAGATACTTTCCAATATTCAACTTTCATTGTTTATTTCTCTAATATTTCTTTATATCACAAAAAGTCTTCAAAATGCAGACTAAGATCTTTATATAAACTGTACACAAAGCAAGGCACTATACACTGGAGGATTTTTAAAATCACATACAGTTCATCATCACTCTATCTTTGCTTTTTTTTTCTTTAATCAAGCCTGAATCTTTCTTCTTCTATCAGGAACGACAGAGACTCTACATTCACATAAAGCTGCATCATTCATTCATCTGTAAATGGCAAATGGTGAACTGTACAGCAAAGAGAAGATCTGTGATGTCCAGTTTTTTTTATCCACAACATGAATTTACACTTTATTTGTTCATTTTCAGCTTGAAGAGAATTCAGGTAGTTTTTTTTGTTTTAACTCCTTTATGGATTTGATATAAATATAAATTATTTTAAACGCACAAGCATACGTGTGGAGTGTGATGAACAGGCTGACCGGTCTGCACACACTCTGACAGAGATGGCTGACAGTGTGACAGCACTGTCTGTGCTGCGTATGGTACATATATACAAACATAAACAAGAGTGCGGCTTTAAAGAAGAACTATTAACACATTCATTCATTTATTCAGAGGAGGAGCAGCAGCAGCTTCATTTGCATCCCAATTAAACAACAGAATACTCACACACAGAGCAGATGGGAATGAAATCTGCCGCAGATGAAGCTGGTGCTCCTCTCATTCACTGATCACTCACTCCACACCTGCATCCCACCCTCTTTTTGTCCTGGACCCTCAAATAAAGGGCTAACTCATGAGAGGCTGTCCCTGAGCCTCAGGATGTGAACAAAAGAGGGACAAACAACCTCCTGGTGGCTTTTTTCTGCTCTCTCAGCTCTCTGTTAGAAAAGTCCTTTCGCTTTCTTCAAGTTCACCTGCTTCCAGGTGGGCAAAACTCCGTACTCCTCTCTGCTCATCTCCAGGGCTTTCTGTGGGCGAGATCATGACACTGTCAGGGCCATACTAGACAGTTTGATACAGACATATCATGTCCTGAAAACTTAACCAATACAATCTGCAACAGGCACTGTGAGGAGTGAATACTATATCTGAAAATTCATGCATCACTGAAAACCACAACACAGCCTTTGTTCTTCAGCTCACATCTGCAGTCAGAGTGTAAATCCACAGGTGTCAGTGCTGTGAGAGAACATGCAAAACACGCTTCATCTTATCAGAGAGGAATAAAAAAAACAGCGATTAGGAAGATTTATAGAGAGAGTGGATTATGTTAAAGTTGAGTGATGATGCTGTGCAACAGGAGCACAATTCCAAATCCATCCATGCTCAAGTCAGAGGACTCACCTTCCCATAAGCCCCTACACCCTGGAGGGTGGATGAATGAAATGATAGAGTTAGAAAAAGGACAAGAGGAAAGAAAGAAAGAAGGATGTAGAATATGATGGATGAAAATATTTAAGGAATAAAGAAGAGCTGATGAAGCTGATGATACAAAAAAAATCGATAAAGGCCATCCATTAGTAAGAGACTGATTGGACTGCCAGAAACAGACTATATTTACATGCACATCATATTCCTGGAACTAAAGGAATTGTGATAGTTTGTTTGGTCAGAGGTGTGGCCAGACTAAGGTTTGCACAACAACAAATACTTACCATAATATAATCCAACACTTAAAAATGTAAATGTAATCCAACACTTAAAAATGTGGATAACACTGAAAGTTCTCATGTAGCTGCTGAGCAAAGACCACCATAGAGCACTAAAGCAAGTCTTTTGCAGATATAGTGCAGGAACTAATATAGAAAAGGATACACAGTATATTCTGGTGTCATGGCGTTGCAACTGGTACCTCTATACACTGCTGGTATCCTCATAGCTAAACACTTCTTTGCACATGTAAACACTTTATTTCGAATGTTGTCTTATCTAGAATGGGGACCACAACCTAAGTATGATGTGCATGTAAATGTAGTCACTGATTAAAGCTTCTGTGAGGAAATTTCACTGGTTATGAAACACAGAAATTAATGCTGATGTCCCTTCACACCCTTAATTCATTTATTTTGCCAGACAAAACAACTGACAGATACAGGACAAGATTAGCAAAGAAATTCTGAAGGGGCACAAACGTCAGTGCAAGAAGAAAGTTACTCACAGGAGCTTTAATTTTAAGGTCTCACGGTGTTTAACAAGAATATTCCCTTGGAGGATATTTAATTGAAGTTATAAAGCGTTTAAGAAAAAGCACATAAGCTAAAGCCAGGGTGTCTTACTGCCAAAAAAAACCTGATATCATCATCTTTAAAGGTGCAGTACACAATACTGTATTTAAGTGTAATAATTATTTTTGCAAAAAGCCACATTTTAAAATCTTTCGATGTTTCATTTTGACAGTTTTATTTTAATTCCCATTAGCCACAACAAAAGTAACATAATCTGGACAGATATTTAAATCGATATCAGAGACTGCCTTAAGTGTGCAGGTTCTTACCTCAAAGTCATCATCAGTCAGGTAAACCTCCAGACGCAGAGGGTCCACCCCTTCAGGCAGCGGCCGGGCCAGGAGATCTGACAGAGGGTATGTGGTCTTACACAGCCGAGCCAACACGTCCTCCACCAGGATGATCTGATTACACACCTCTGCCTCCTGATAAAATGCAAACACACATCATTGTTAGTTTTAAAAAACACAGCAGAGTTTAAATCAGAAAACAGATTAAATCAGGAAATCATTCAGAGATGGTGGTCTTCACCTGGACAGCCCTGGTCTGTTTCTAAAAAGTGTAAGTCTGCTGTTTACACTAGGAGTGCATGTGCTTCAGTATATTCACTAACAGTTACAGACAGACGCAGTCTGCAGCACTGGGTCATATCAGATGATGTAGCTGGATGTAATCAGATAACATGATTAGCTCCACACACCCTCTCAGTGATCTCAGCGATGTCCTCCCGGTGCTCCCAGCTCGGGAACATGTTGGTGAAGGTGAGGGGCTCCAGACCAGCATGGATCAGATACGCTTTGGGAGGCTTCTTCTCGTTCTTCTCTGTAGAAACAAAACACAACACAAACCAGAGCCATGAGATAAAATGACTCGGGAAAAACTCATGTGCAAGCAGAGTAAGTAGGAGTAGGACCAGAAAGGGGTGAAATACCTTTACAGTACTGCAGCACGGTCTCCATGGCACACTTTCTGTCAGAGTCCCAGCGGATCCTGGCTGAGCCAGTGCTCTCATTGTCCTGAGGCCACCAGCCCTGCCACAGATACACCTCGTGATGGTTGTCCACCAGGAACAGAGCTGAAGATCCGAGAGAGAAAACAACAGACAACATCTTCAGACTTTTAAGAACTGATCACTAACTGATTCTTAACAGTTGGGTGAAGCAGACCTTATACCGGACATCAGTCCAGCAGCTTTCCCCTCTTCAGGTAATAGATTAAAATGTTGATTTTTATTACGTTCTGAGCATTTACCCTAGAGGGTTGATTTATTGAATCCCACATTCCTTTTTTTTTCTTTATCTTTCAAGGAAAAAAAAGTGCTATATTCTGGTCACATTGGGGTAACATTTCTATTCTGTCTGACTTTAAAACCAAACTCAAAACATACCTTAGTCTTGCTTTTAACTAAATTTTATATCATTAATTTTGTTTTGGTGTTTTAGCATTTATCTCTTTCTACTTTTAATGATAGGATCATCTTTTATTGAGCTATTTTGGTGCTCTTATTTTAGTATCTATTTCTACCATTTCTATTTCATTTTTTCATTTATTATTTCTAAAATTTTATTTTATGTTACTTTGTTTTAGATTTTAACCTTAGCCTTCAGTGTTTCCTTATCTTAAATTTTAAAATGGCGTTTCCTCAGTGCGCACATTACTTCTTTTTCACAAAATCAAGCCCTTTTTAAGTTAATGCATTTTAAGTTTCTGTTGCATTTAGATTGTGGGGTGGGAATCAGGGGTTAGGGTCCGGGTAGTTTTGGGTATTCTCTGTTTCTTTTATTCCTGGGTTGGGGTAGATTCAGGTATTCTTTGTTTCTTTTATTCCTTTTTCTGTGTAAAGCACTTTGTGCTACATGGTCATGTATGAAAAGTGCTACATAAATAAAGACTGATTGATCAATTGATTGAACAGTTTAGGTGTGAACCTACCTGGCTGTGATGCTACGTAGAGGTCCTCCTGCAGGAAAGGCATCGAGTTGACCTGTTTGGGTTCTCTGGCAGGATACAAAAACTCTACAGCAGAAAACTCCCCCGAGCTGCTGCTTAGCTGGTACAGACGTGGAGTGAAATTAAATCTTCCTGGATCTGGAGGTCAAAGAAAGTTCATACACTGAAGTTAATGGGACCATTAAAAGCTCTGATTATGTATAAAAGGGTTTAAAATCAGTCTATAAAGACTAGATTCATTTTGATTGGCCTACCTTGCAACATGCAGTCATAAGCTTTCCTGTCACTCCTCCCAAGCGGCTCCCAGAATCCCACAGGTTCCATCCCCTCTTCAAATTCCCTGATGGTGACCTTGCTGCTGTTGTGGAGGCCTGCTTCCAGAGGACAGCTGCACAAAATACCAAAAACTGACTGATAAAAACTGCAGCACAAAAAGATCTGCCATGTTTGTTTACAGAAGATACATCAGACTCTCCCTCGCTGGTTTGAAATTAACCTCTCCTTCCTGTCACTGTGACTATCAGGAGAAGTTCAGTCCCTACTCACCGTTCTTTGATTTTGTTGGCTGCTGTCCTCGCCACCTCCCGCGTCTGTGACTGAGATTTGCAGCCATGCCACAGGTAGATGAGGGCCTGGCTGACGCTCAGCAGCACCATAGAGACTCTGGAGCGCAGGCTGCTGCAGTGACAGGCCACCTCCAGCAGGTGTCCCTCCACCTCCACCTCCCCACGCACACAGTACAGACGCCAGTCATCTTTGAGAACAGGGGCAGAGAGAGAGTTAACACCAAAACAGAAAGAAAATTTTACAGGAGGGGACTCTAAAGGGCTTCAATTTTTTCATGATAGTTAAGAGTTAGGATATGAATATAAATATAAATTCTTTTTTTCATTAATCTCAGTACTCTGAGACAGAAATGTCGAACTTATAGAGAGACTTTTTGCTGAATAAGCCTGAACAGCAAATAAAATTAGATCTGCAGAGAGTAAACTTTTTGTTTTGTGCTCACTCTGTGAGTTTTCCTCCTCCTCCTCCCTCTTTCCTGAGTGGACCACCATCCCTCCTCTGAAGCACTGCAGGAAACATGGGGGCTCCTTTCCCTGCTGGACCTGAACCTGGAAGTCGATGGAGGAAGAGAAGGGTTAAGTTTGAACAATTACATGCGCTGAAAGAGAACAGAGGTTTGTTTTTATGGGAAGATAATCTGATACTCTCTTCCACATACCTGTGCTCCTCGCTCTTCGTCCAGCTCCACCGTCATCAACGCTGATGTTCCTTTCTCGCTGATGGTGGAGTTACGACCCTGCCAAAAGAAGTAGCAGCACTTTTCCTTCCCTGGACCAGCTGTTTTCTGCTGCTCTGGGTTTTGTCTCCTCCCAACTTTAAGAAAAAAGATAAAAGGAGGAGGATTTTTGATGTTCAGGATCTCAATCTATGTCAAAGAATCTGTGATCACAACTTAGCAGACTTCAAAGACTTCTTACCTGCAGCGCTGACCATGTACTTCCACTTCACCACGTATGTGTCACCCTCATGAAACTGACCGATGCTCTGGCGTGGCAGGCGGCTGTAGTCAAACTCCAGGATGTGCCAAACCTCCACCCCCAGTGTGCTGATCTCGTAGCTCCTCCAGTCCTCTGCTTCCACCAGGCCATAGCCCCGCCCCACGTTGAACCCATCCAGTTTGGTGCAGATGGGCCCCTGATGGATGGGCATCATTAGGGAGGCATCGTAGGCATGGGGCTGATCAGAGGTGGGCTGTTCCTGAAGTGAATGTTCAGATGAAGAAGAGGAGTAAGAAGAACGATAGGGAGTGAAAAAGTGAGCAGAGCCTGAAGACTGAGAGTCTTTTTGATACCTTCTGGTCAGTGACATGGTCGTTGGTGTTTCTTGTAGGGCTGGGTGTTTTCCTGGAGTCGCTCCAGTCTAGAAACTTCTCTTTGAAGAGGGTGGTTTCATTGTGCTGAGTCAGTCTGCCAAATACTGCCCAGTCAGGTCGGCCCTGACCTTTCCTACAATCAGGGACACAGAGTTATGACTTCATGTTTCTAATTCACAGGTGCAGAAATAGCATTTATGGGTCAGATTAACTCCCCAAGACTGGTATAGATAAAGAGAATTAAAACAATCAGGTGAAAATGAAACTCTCCATGTAGATAAACGGCAGGAATAAAGGTATAAACTGTGATTTTAACACAAGCACCAAGTCCTCCAAGCCTTTAAACTAGGAGGCTGATGGTAAATGTATGTACAAATACTAACTTATGTGGAAAATAAATAAAAACAAAACAAGTACAAGTACATTAGGATACAATGTGAAATGTTGATGAAAACAGATTCTGATGAGTTGCACATTATTTGAAGCCTAAACAGTAAAAAATAAAAAACATTATTTGAAGCCTAAACAGTAAAAAATCTAACATTTACAAGTGAAAACGGAAGAAAAAAAAAACCACTGGATGACTGTGATCTCCAGTCTGGACTGCATTAAAACAGACATGACTCTGTAGTGGAAATCACAACATGGGATCAAAATCTCTTCTAAAACTGACTGTCGGAGAACACAGTTTGTTGCTGCATCAGCAAAAGAGGGTTTAAACATGACCCAGGAATGCTGGTGACTTCTCTGAGTCTAAGTGGATTTAAGGTGAACTGAGAAGAAGTGGAAAAACCTTCCTGAGGACTGAAGAATCAAACAGAATAGAAGTTAACAGGTGTGTTTTATAACAAGTTTCCATACTTGGGTATGAGTGGGTTGCACTCTCCGGGGTCAAGTGGGTTGATGTCACAGTTTGTGTAATCGAAGGTGCCGTTCCACAGGTGCTTGGCCAGCTGGAAGGCCACTTTCCTCTGAGCAAGTGTCACTTCTTTTCCGTGCCAGATGTACATCTCACTGCCAAAATCAAACACCAAAACCTGCAGAGACATATGGATGAAGATGTTTTTAACACAGCAGTGTTGGCTAATCACTATCTCCCCTTTGTCTTTTTTCCAGGGCCACTGGGGGGCACCAGAGAGAAAAAAAAATTCAAATCCTTCAGTAGCTGCACAAAATAAACTCCAAAGCGAAGTCTTATTAACAGTTTATCAAGCTCTGGATTATGAGTAAAATGCTTAAACAGAGTAAATAGTCTGACCTCTTTAGGGTTGAGTAAAGAGCAGCGGGGCATCTTGGCCCAGAAATCATCATCTGGGACCAGTTTGTCATCCATCAGGCGGTAAATGCAGTTCGTCTCCACAATAGCTCCCTCGTAGAGCTCATCTTCATCTGGAGTTCCTGCAGCTGCAAGTGGAAAACAAGAACATCAGCTTCAGTTTCATAGTTCAGAGATTGTAAGCAGGGTTGGTGTCAAAGGAAAAAATACTTACACTGAAAACTGGACTGCCCCCCGAGAAGCTTCCAGAAATCTTTGGCAGTGCTGCTTTGTGTGTTGATGGCCTCCTCGATGACCTGGACGTGGTTAGCGCGGCATCCCAGGTCTTTCTTGCTCTGGATGAAGTTTGCTAACTCTGCAGCCTGAAAAAAAAGGCAGAGGAGTTTTATTTATTCATTTTTGTGGAAATGTCAGTTCCAAACAACTGAAATACTCTTCATACTTGACATTCATCGGAGAGTGTACCCATACACTTCTATGCTAATGTTCCTGATGTTTTAGGGCAGGGAAAGTTCATTCTCATTACCCGGAATCTTGCAAGCTCAGAAGAGAGTCTCTAAATTCTGATGAAGTGAGGTCAAAAAACCCCTCATAAATGTTTTCCTTTTAGTCTGAATGAGGTCAGCGCTCTGTTCGGCCAATTAAAGGTCATCAGACCAATCCTGGCTTTGAACAATAGCCTTGTTTTGTTCCTGTTTCCTGTAACAGCCCTCAGACACACAAACACATGACCCTTTCCTTTCCAAAAACACACTCTTTTCCTGCGCCGTGTCACTGTTTGCTTCCTCTCGGGCTTTGTTTACATCCTGAATATGGAGTTTGACCCACAAAACTGTTCACCACAAACTCCACCTGTGCTGATATGTCTCAAACTCAAAGGTTCATTACAGTTTTTATCGTTTTTTTTTTTTGTGTGACACTTATAGCAGCACCTTGTTCTTCTCAATGACGTTGGCGAACTCTCCGGTCCAAACAAAGCAGTGGTGTGGCGTGATGAGCAGGAAACAATCACCGCTGTTCAGAGAAGAAGCTCTGGGCTCAACAAGCCGGGTCTGGACGTGCCGTCGGCCTGAGGTTGCATGGGTACAAAGACACAGAGGGAAAAACAGGTGGCATATCAGTGGCAGCTGTGATTATCACTCCCAGCATGCCAGAGTTATCATTCTCAGAAGTGTTTGTGCAACAATGTGCCAACCGTGACCATTTGACCCTGAACATGTCAGTCCATGCATCTGTTTTTTCAAGCACTCATCCGTTTGTATTTAAAACCTTCCCCTGATAGTTACCAGGACAGAAAAATCATGAACAAAAATAGATCATAAATATGTCAAACGTCTCTCTGTGTGACAATAAAGCAGTTCTGTCGGGCTGGGACAGAGCAGGACCCCTCTGGTTTGTGGATTTGCTTTGGATTATATCACATGCACTTTGGGGAAAGCAGCTCAGGATAGTGTGTGTGGACCAAGGGAGAGTGATTTAGAGCCACAGCTGTCACCAGCAGACGTGAGGAGGAGGTGCAAAGACACAGAAATAGGCTCCTCTCCTATTTTAGATATCCTCTGAAAAGGGACACCCTTGAAGCAGCATCCTCTGAAGCTTTGTGTTTGGAACGGCAGCTACAGTGTTTGTTTTTCCATCCACTCACTAAACCTTACTGCTGGTACAGATGCTGCGTTACAGGATCAATATTTCAACATGTCATCTGCAACATAAGTCAGTTAATAATTCGAGCAAACAGATGAACAGATGTTTTGTATCCCTCTCTGCTTGCTTAGCTTGGATGTGAAATGAACAAGCTCTGATTTCAAACTTGTTGATTAGAGACAGACTGATTAACTGGTCTATCAATTAATCAGGGTGATAACCTGCACTGCATTACATCTGTGCCAATGAATACTAACTTTTCCATCTTCAACTTAAAAGCAAGAATCCCTGTTTAAGCTGTTACTGTATTTTTTTCATTGCTCTAAGCTCTATAAATCACTGCATTTATCTAGTTTCAATTCCTGTTTTTACATACTGTAGAAAGAAAATAAATCTTATTAGGAGGTTATTAAATTGTCAGGCGGCCTCTGTTCCAACTGTTTTAAAGGGGTTGCTAACATCAATGTTAAAATGAGGATTTTTTTTTTTTTAATATTGAAAGATTTTGGTTTCAGCTTTGCTTTATTATATTTGCATCATTTTAATTAAATACAGTTTTTATTTAAAGGGTCCATATTTTTAAGGGACAAACTCAAAATCTATTTTTTTCAGCATCTGATTAAGTTTAACTTTTCACTTTTCACTTCACTGTAAATTCACTATTTTTGTGTGTTTTATTGAGTTATATCTTATTCTTAGATCATTTTATTATCCTGACCGACTTTTCAGTGTTTTATCTTTTAGTGTTTTAAGATCTAAGCTAGTTTTTGTGGTTTATTCATTTATTTATACAGCAATTGGTGTTTTTTTATTTAAAAAAAACGAATAATTTCATTCTGCTCCTTTTTTTCTGATCTTGATTTTTGACATTATAAAATCACATCTGCAAGGTTTCCTCACATGAACTCCTAAAAGTGTTTCCTCAGTTCTTCATATTTTTTCTGGAGTCTCTTTTTATTCTTTTCGTTACATTTTGTCTTTTGACTATTTTGTTTTCTTGTTGTAAACCTTGTACATAAATCAGGCTCATTATTAGTTTCTGAGTTTTAGTTGAAAGCACTGCTGTGACTGGTTTTTCCCTTACAGCGGTGTGGCAGATAGGGCTGAAAGTGATCTTATTCAAACTTTACACTCAAGCCAGCCTCTTCAGATGCAAACAGAGCCTCACATTTTTGATATCTTGTTATTTCTTGCTGTGTTACAAATTCATACTCCATCTGTATTTACCAAAAGCTCCACTTTGCAAAGAGATGTTTAAATCCTGAAGTTATGGTAGATAGATGAAAACAAAGTGATAAAGATAATGAAAAAGACCTGCTGTAAGTAAAGGTGAGAGCAGCCAGTTAACCCAACTGACCTTTGACCTGTAGCAGCATGAGTTTCTTGTACGGCACGGCGCTGTTGTTGGACATCTGCTCGGAGATGTTGACGCTGCGCAGGTTAACGTTGCTGAAGTTCTCTTTGCTGGCCAGACCAGCCAGAGCCACATCAGAGAGACCAGAGTTTTTACTCACTGCAGAGAAGAGAACAGAGCTCAGAGAGGGGACAGGACACTCATTACATTTGATGAGTCTCCAAACAAAGAGCGGACAACAGCCAGGGCTTACGTAAATAACCTTTCCAGCTGGACACTAAAGGTCCCTCTCTATACGACTGCTGCAAAAATAGACTGCTCCAGAGACAGTTTAAGTGTTTTTGTAGCTGTCAAAGGTGATTAACAAGGGAGTTATGGTAGGAACATGACACTGACTTGTGCACTGTCTCGCTCCTGTAAAATAACAGGAACTGACCCAGATACAGGTCGCTGTTTTTCTATTATAACATCTAATATAATTGCATTCAGGCATATTTAGAGCGAATCCACAAAGAGGAGCCGTTCATATGTCGATTGTTTAGGTCACTCACTCTTCTCAGCCTTCATCCTCTTGCTCTCCAGCAGACCGATGTTGAGCCTTTGCTCGGTGTACTCGTGTCTGATGTCCTCCCTGGCAGCCAGCATCTTTAGAGGATTTCTGGAGGACTGGACATTACGCGCTGGGCGCACTGATCGCTTGTGTTGAACCATCTCTGAGGTCAGCCTGAGGAGAGGTCAAGAGAGCGAAAGCGCAGAATCACTAGGTTGTTACAGTCAGTGTCTATTTAAGATATCCTCTGACGGTGAGAGCTTACTTTGGCACCTGGGGACCGAAGATGGCGTCAAAGTCGTCGTCAATCTCCACTGCGTTGGTGCTGACAGGAAGCTCCTCCACTTGGCGGTAGAACTTGGAGAAAGTTTCATCTTCGAGGGTCATCACTTCTTTGACTTTCTTCTCTGTGACTGTGATGGTCGCCTCGGGAAGTCCAGGCACTAAAAATCAGTAAAAAATGAGACTGGTTTAACATTAACAATTTATCCACTTATTTATTTGGAAACTAATGTTGAATTGATAAAAACTTTAGATAAAGGTATTAGCAGTTATGACAGATACATGGTTTCTCTTTAATCATGTCATATTTTCTTTCTTTTAAACGAGTGTTTTATTTTTCTTTCATTTTTTCCCTGTTTTGATAGTCAGGTATTGGACTGAGGGCTTTACCGAATATTTCAGCAGTCACTGTCTAATTTGTTTGTAATGCAAATCACAAGAAAACAGTCATAGAAACAGGGAAAAGTCCTACAACAATGTGGGCAGGGATGGTGATTGATACCCGATCCTCTTTAGAAACCAGATCTGAAACTTTTTAAACTTGGACATTATTATCTTCTTTTTTTTGTTTGAAGAGTTAGTCCACTGTCAAGTCTTGAGGATGTTATAACTCGAATCAAACTGCATCATTTAAACCAAATCATTGGTGCACAAGCTAACATACATTTCCAAGAACTTTGTAATCAATTTACAGGCAGCTGAAAATATGAAGAATTTTTTGCTTGTGTTGGTTTTGGCAACCCCAGTGGACAAAGTAATACCTCCTCTCTCTCTGCTTGTTTTGTCCTTTGCATGTGTGTTAGTCATGCTGTTCCTTTGTATCAGAAATCCAACTATTCTTTCAAGCTTCTAGTCAAAACTTTAATCAGCTGTCCAAACTAAAAATATACAGTTTATAAGCACATATTGAATTTCCCTTCGGGGATTAATAAAGTTATTCTTATTCTTATTCCATCTGGAGCAGCCTGCTGTTTGATCCAGCAGAGGGCGCTTTCATTGTTACCTGACCCTTGAATGGTACTCTTGAATTTAATAAATTAATATAATGACGATTCTTTGCAAAAAAAGGAAGAAGTGTACTGCAAACAAAGCAGACAGCCATGACACCAATATATCCAGGAAGTGTCCTGTGAGAGTATTTTGGATCTTATGTCACAGATATAAAGATAAGATAAGAGCAAAAGATCAAAAGCTGAAAGTCAACTCCGTGGAAAGTAGTCGCCTTACTCCATGAATTTAAATCAGCAGCAGTGAGTTTTAGAGCAGAGTGTGCAATGATGGCAGGTCTTTATAAAAAATAGATGCATTTATTCCTGATCAAAGTGTAGACTTGCTTGTACTGTCTTTTTAGAGTTAAAATTTAAAAATGACAGTTTCTGCTCTGACTGCTCTGTCTGCCTTGCAGGACTCACTGGCGTCCAAACAACAATACAGAAACTGAAAGTTTTCTTGGGTAGTCTTGTTTGCATTTGCAGGTCATACAAAGGCATCTTTGTTAACTTCAGTCTGTTTCATGACCTGTTGAAAACTGCGTACAGGAGCTTTAAATCCCACATAGAGAAGAATTCTCGTGGTCAGCTGCCCGTTCAAGATGGCTGAACATGCTAAGGGCCAAACTTTGACTTCAATTTACCAAAGCAAGAGCTAAAGAGGAAGATAAATGCTTTTTAGTTATGAAATATTTTTTGCAAAATAAACTCCATGGCCACTCACATCAACAATGTGCATCAAATTAAACCAAACTGTCAAAAGAGGAAAAAAAAGAAAACTGCTGTAGCCTTCCTCCCCCTTCTTCATTTCATGAGTTTAAAATATCTTTACATTGTTAGAAATCATGTGGATATCAGCAGTTTAGATCCAAGTTCATAGATAAATGAAGAGACATGGGGTTGCACTGTGTTAAGTATGAAATTGGGTAGATTGAAAAATAGTAGTTGGAAGTAAATTTAATGTCATCATCTTTGATATTTTTTAGTTTCATGTTGAATGGAAAGGTTCCCGTTGAAAAGACCATGTTTATGCGAGGATAGACATATTTTACTTTGTATTTTGTTCAGTCTTACATAGTTGGAAATTTACTGCTCCAGCTGACTTAATTTACCATCAACACTTGTGAACATCCAGAAAATCTCTTTAAGACTTTCCCTTCAAAGTATGAAATGCTCAATGCATGAAATATCTGCCTGGAAACATGCGAGGCTGATCAGTTATCTCATCCTGAGAGAATTAAAGTGAACTCGACACAGAATGATAGCTCCAATTTGTTTCAGTTTGGTCTCAGATTTTCACCAGAAATGTATGAGATTTAATTGTGTCTAAACCTTTAACAGATGATGTCTTTATATATGTGGGACAGGGTGTTTTTTCATGGTGTTTACAGTCTGAAAGGCCTGATTCTACCCTCAGTGACTTACAGACAGCATGCAAGACAGGACTGACCTTTATTGTTGAGCTTGCCAAGGAATGACTCCAGTTTATCCAGCTTCATGTCTGACTCCAGGTTCAGGTCTGGTATGGCCTTGATCTCTGCAGGAGTGTACAAACACACAGCTGTTAGAGCCGTAAATTTACTGTGTTTGATTCCAGCACAGGTCCCATCCCTGATGGATGCAGGCAGGCTAAGACTCTGTTGTTGACTTGAACAATGAGTGAGCATTTTCATACAGTCACAATGACTCCAACATGGCCGTACTCATCACCACTTACACGCAACTACAGCAGATAACAGCGGCTTCTGCAGACACATGCATATTTATTATGTCAGCACTATCCCATGGTTTATCTTCTATTAGGCTTTCAAAACCTTATAGAATAACACAGCAACACAAGACACATTAGTGTTGATGGTGTTTGAGGTTCTGGTGATGATGATGAACATTGCATTCAGAGCATCAACAAAATAAAAGAGGAAACACCTTCAGTGTCAGACATCTCCTCCATGTCTTTTGAAAGAGAAGCAAAGAAAAGGGGTTACAACATCTGAATCAAAGTCATTAAAAATCTTAGCATCAACAAAGTATTAAAGCTCAAAATCAGACACTGGTTCAAGACAGTGTTTCAGTGAATTACTGGTGTAGAATTTGTGCCTGCTGTCTTAGAGTCCAAATGAAATTTAACCAGCAGCAGAGCGCTCCAGTAATGCAGCTAAACAAACAAACAGCTCAACATGAGAGCAGTCTAAAAGGACACAAGAGAGGAAATTAAGAAGGACAAGGAGCATGACAAATGCACACCAAGGAACAACAACACCCCACTGACCTTCCTGTGGTTTGGAGATGGCAGGGCTGCCGTTCTTGGGTTTGGATGACACTGGCTGAGACTGCAGGGCTGAGGGGGCGGTTAACCCTGTTGTTAGAACACACAGACAGACATTATCAGCCTCATGATTTTAGTTTTAAAAAAAATGTAGTTTACATAATGAAGTTTGTGGAAAATATGATGTCAATGTTTGTACGTTTACGCAAATACTTTAAGCAAGGATGGTGGCATTAAAGATATTTGTTTAGTTTATATTTATTCAGGAAAACTACTCTAAAGATTAGCTATTTTGAATGGGTGTGTATGTGGTTACCAGGACTTTTGCGGCAAGCCTTCAGTGGACATTTAAGGAACTGCAGTTTTTAGCACCTCTGTGTCAGTGTCATTTCTTTAAGAGGTTGCCGTTTGATCCAATCTGGCAGTTTCCTGTATCTTTGTCATCAACATTTCTGCCAGCTTTGTACACTGTTCTGAACTGAAAGTATTGATTAAAAATGTCATCAAAATTAAATTGAATACCTGTTATCATTTAATGATTTTACAGGAGTATTCGTGCTGTTGTTTTGTCTGTATTTCTGCACTGTCCTCTATTTCTGTGTACCTTAAGCTTCCTTTCCTTAGGTAGTACAGCATTTCTTATATACATATATAGTGTAGGACATCTAAATAAGGATTTGTCTGCCTTTCCTTTCCGTAAAATATCCCGGTGGACAGGAAAAATAAAGTAATTGGTATTTTCATATTTCTCTGTATCCAGTTTTAAGAAGCTCCAGATTTGACCCAATGTGTCTGCTGGTCTCCTCAAGCTGCAGCTTCTTTATCACATAACTTCAGCCCTAATTCTGACCAAGAGTCCGGTTAAAAAACCATAGGTTATCAGTATTTGCTCCCTAAACTCTAGAATAAGCGATCCACTAAAATCCAGTGTCCTAAATCTGTCTCTACTTCTGCATCTTATTTTAAACATTAATTTCTAGAAAGGCTTTCCCCTTTGCTCTAAGTTTTCACTCCACTTTTCTTTTTAATATACAGTAAATACGCATCTCATTAGTTTAATTTTAATTTTTTAAAACTTAAAATAAAGGTTATATTTCCTGCAGTTTTAGACATGGTCCCTATATATTGAGGGCTAAATAACTAAAAGGTAAAAGAAAAATAACAGATACTTCAAGAAGCGGCAGGAGCCAGTTGTAATGCTCGCATATTAATACTTAAACACATATTAACCCAATCGTGACCTAAAACTTTTTCAGAGTAGTAAATTATAACAAAGCTAGAGCTGATAAATTAAGCTTTTAAAGGCAACCAAAGCAACACAGCTGCTGTCTAAGATGGTTTTATTAATCAGTCAAACTTATTTATGAAGTACTTTTTATACAAAAATGTAGCTCTGCTATGAGGCCAGTCTATCTGACTAAGTTGTTTGAACTCCCTCAAGACCTGATTGAAACCCTTTATCAGCGACTAATGAGGAAAATATCCAAACATAAATCCTTTTTCAGCCTGAGCAGAGAGTCTGGCCTGGTGTGTGGGGGCCTGATAGAGGGAAAAGGAGGTTCATTTTCTCCTGGCTGCTGAGAAAAACAACAAGGCTTCGGAGCATCCGAGATAGAAAGCTGAGACTGTGGACTTGACACTCTGCAGAGTCATGACTCAAAAGTTTGAGCCCACGTGCTAAATTCACTGAGAGATGAAAATGAAGTTTGTAGAGAGAGTGTGAGCGTTTAGTCTCTCACCTTTCTTCACCATGCGTGCAGCCACAGTGAACTGGGTGGAGTCGTTGGCGGCCCCGTGGCCTTTAGTCTTCCAGGCTTCTTCTTGGGCCACTATCAGCTGTTTCCTCTCCTGTATGGACATATGAGCCTCGATGCTCTGACTCTCCAGCTCTGACTCTGCCATCCTCTAAAACAGAGAGAGGGAGGAGAGAAGAACCCATCAGAAACATTTAACACTGTTGGATTTGAATTTAAGGTTTAAACCTCTTTAAGGTACTTATCAAACATCATGTATCATCAGTTTTTGGTGCTCCAGAAACAGCTTTGGTCAGGAGATGTAATTAACCTGCGTTGTTGTTGCTTAATTTAGGGAAGTATAAGACGCACAAATGTCCCAGTATGACCAGAGGACAAGCACAACAACAAATAAAGACTTCAATTGAACAAGTGGGAACAATCACAAACAGACAGAAGAGCAAAGCAGAAAAAAAGACAGAAGGGGGTTACTGAAGCTAAAGAAACCTGCTAATTCCTGCCTCAGACTGAATACACGCCTCTTACCCACATTTAAAGGACACCTCATGATTTCCTTTTCTGTGCTCAAACAGATGTGACTCAAGAAATGCTTAAGTAAACTTTGTGAAGTTAAAGATGAAGACATTTTTGTTAAAAAAAAAAAGAAGACAAACAGATAAAGCGCACAGGGTGACAAGCTTTAACAGTAAATGAATGCAGGAGCTGCCACAGTGGGAGGAGGGGAGGTGAGAGGGTTTTTGCCAAAGCACTTTGGACACTGTTGACAGAGGGTCACCTTCCGTCTCCAGGGGTGTCTTTCATCCACCTGCACAGGTCTAGGAGATCTGATGGCCTTCACATTCAGAAGGATGGATGATGAGGGGGGTAAGAAAGGAGGAGGTTTAAGAGATGAGGATGAAAAGGAAGAAAATGACCAAGCTCTATGCAGGAATAAAAAGCTGCAGGGGGCTGCCATGCTGCGGTCACACTAATAGTGATAAAGCTCAAGGATGGGAGGAACTTTTTAGGGTTTTAACAAGAGGTGGCTTTCAATAAAATCTTCAGTACCGAAGATTTCAAGTAGCAGCAACTACAGAGCACTGATGTTCATTAAGTGAATTGTCCTGAAGTGTTTGGCAAGCCCAGGTGCAGCTGAGGGAGTTGAAAAATCATAAAAGACAGTGCACTAACACCATATCCTACGGCTGTGATTTAAGTGCATTTTGAGAAGCATTGAGAGCAGTGTCTGAATTCCCATCATTTATTAGTGAGTTCAGGTTCGGTGGTTTTAGTGTGGATTTTTACAGCTTGGGCAGAGTAAGCAGGGAGGCGGGGAAGCATGCATAAGGAGAAATTTACATGCAGCAGCACTTAATGCAGCTTCGTACCTGGCAGGTTGACTCATCAGGGGAGGGAGTAAGAAAAGGAGGCTCAGGAGGAGGAGAGAAAGTAGAGGCAAAGACTGGCTCCTATAGAGGGATGGCCATGGAGAACAGGAGGAAACACAAAACACAAAACACAAAACACAAACACAAAGGATGTTATGAAGTGTGTAGAAAATGAAGGGTCTAAAGCATAGACTGTTTATACTATGGACAACTTGGGTCTGCCTTCTGTCATTATACAAATTTGAAGCCAAATTGCTTTCAGTATTTCAGGGATTTTCTCCATTTCCTGGAACCACCACCACTTGCCCAGTAGCATTGTACACATTCGTCGGGAGAGTCCCTGTGATGATGCTCGGCTCAAACAGCGTATCCCCTCAGGTCAGCTACATAATCTTTGTACGCCCATAGGCTGTATCAAGTGTCAATCGTAGAAAACATGAACCCCCTAATAACCTTTAAAAATAGAGCTAAACAGAAAAAAAGAGGACTTGAGCACAAACCAGTCTTACTGTAACTACATGTCAATATCACAACCAGGGGGGAGAAAAATGCATATTCTGTGAAATACATTTCTAAAGTTTGTCCACAGCTCCATATGGATTGCTGGAGGTGGTGGAATTTATGACCTATACTGCAGCCCGTCACCAGAGGGTGCTGTTCTCGTGGTGGCTTAACCCAGCAAAGAGGCAGATGGTGTCCATTTTATATACAGTCTATGGTCTAAAGTAAATAATGTAACCTCATTTACCTCTGAAATGTAGTGTATTAGATTTTAAAGGGACACCAAATATTTCAGACACAAAGATTAGATCAGTTTACTTGGCTCAGCTAAAACAGAGGAGTCTGTTAATAACGGTGAGAAAACCTGATGCCATTACAAAGTCAGTAAATGTATTTTATGTAACACTTCCACAGACAACAAGTTCTTTAAATAAAATAAAATCATATTAAAAGGGATAAATCGTTAGTGGAAGTTACATTACAAAAAGATCAACAAGGTACAAACCAGCACAGAAATAAACAATTATAGTTTAAAAGTCCAGTCTCTAATAATCCCAGGGCAGCCCAGAAAACTAGACAGCCTGGAGGACTACATAAAGAAACCATCACTGAAACCATCTGGATAAAGAGGCATGAAGAGAAACTGAAGTTTGTAATCAGCCTTTTAAAATGATGGTTAATATTTGTGTTATTAGAGGGTGAAGCCTCAGGAAACTACAGGGAGGAGAGAGAGTGGATGAGAGGCTGTAATAGAGGTCAGGGACACTGCTGCTGTGGGGACTCAGGTCACATCCTTTTTTTTTTTACCCCAGAGGTAAACCCCTCATCATGCCATTTACACTCCTTCATCCCAATAAATGTGCACTGTACAAGACATGACCTCAGTGGTAACCCAGAGCAGCTGGAGAGGACAGGAAAGAGGAGGCAGCGCAGGAAAGTGTGTTCAACTGTGAGACTTTGAGACTCCTGGATTTAGGTTATTCTGATAAATATCCAACAATATGTGTCATTAGGCGGTTATGTCAACATTCAACCTCATCCACGGTGTGTGAGACTGTTACAGATACAGTCACAAGGAGCAGAGGTGGGATGAATTAGAGAGGCACACACCATCAGAACAACATCATCACCATGATTGGAGGGGAAAACACACAGATCACCACCACCACCAAACTTGGTCTGCACACACACACACACACCGGCCTTACCCACAGCTGGTCGGACACAGCAAACTCATCGATCATCATCAGTTCTTCATCACCCTACAGACAAGCAGCCGCAGGAGAAAAGGGACAAATCTTTGACGTCCCATGAATGACTTCATTTTCTACTTACATGATCAACAGTTTGTACGATTGCTGCAAGTTTTCACTCAAGGATCATTAATCATAAATAGATGCTTAGATTTTGATGAGCTGTGCAGAATTTAAATGGCGATAACTCAAGTGCATCAGCATGTTTTTGCAGACTTTGACTCTGCTGTAGGCTTCTGTCTGACTCTGCACAGTTTTATCTGCTAATATCTTTAGTGTTGCTGTTCTTTGTTCAAAAACAGGAAATTTACTGATACATGTTTGACGAATTAAAGAGTGAAAACAGGACAAACACCATCACCAGTTCTTCCCCGTGAACTAAACTTGGCTATCACTTGAACTTGACAGAACAAAAGCTTTATTTTCTGGTTTAAATGAAACATCACTGAGGAAAAATCTCAAATAGGCACATCAGATAATTCACCACACTATCAAACCTGACCTCAGAAAAGTGTGGAGTCGAGCTGAATAAACCCTGATAAGCAGCTGGAAACAAACACACCCTGACTGACGTGGATGTGAATATGTCTAAACAGAGAGGTACCTGTACCGCCCAACCCGAACCCCCACCCTCAAAAACAAGCAGAAAATACCAAAACAGAAGTCCAGCCAGCATGCAGAGGATGAAATGAGGTTTATTATTTTTAGAGGACATGCAAACAGAGACAAAGGCAAACAGAAGAGTGAATCATGTTACATGAAACATGCAATTCAGGACAGAAAGACAAAAACAGAGGCTGTGTTAGACACAAAATACTAGAGAGGAAAAAAATAGATTCCTATTTACATCAAATCAGGCCTTCAGTTCATGTTAAATATCTAATCTGAATAATTTGCTATAGGAAAAAAATGCATGAAATAAATGAAAGAAAAAAGATACTTTGTTGTTAATAAAAAATGGTCTGTACAGAAGTCTACAGCTTTAGGTATCAAATTAAATACTTTGAAATTATACTAAAGCAGTATTATTGGCTCTGTTTTCAGAGATTTTTTGAAGTATTTGCAGAGTACTTGCAGAACTGAACACCAGAAACTAAAGGGGCTCCTACAGGTGGATTGGACTGGAATTATTTCTGATGTCTATTTAAGAACTCTAAAAGCAAATAAAACCGGCTCTGTTCAGTTTAGTTTTGTGCCTAAAACCTTTTGTTGAGGATGATGTCAGTTTAGGTTGTGAACTACAAGCTGTGAGACTAACTTTTGTTTAAATTTAAGGTTCCAAAGATTTTGATGAGTTTTTAATTGTAATGTTAAAATAAAGCAGGAAAATATTATTTTTTAACTTTAAAATTCACAAAATATAGTGCAGAAATAAGAGTTAACTTATTCTGAAAGAGGGTCAGAGTGAACATAAACTTCAAGGATCTTTAAAAGGTGGTTTTTGATAGATGTGTGGGTAAATGAGTATGAGTGTATGCATTAGTAATGATGGAGGACTAAGTGGACTTAGCAGCTGTACTGCTACTATGCACTTGCGTACATATAAAAGGCAATGAAGGGATGAGTCAAATGATCTGCCTGTTAATTTTTCATATAACCTTTCACATCAAAAGAAAATAAACAAAGAAAACTAAATCAACCTGCCATGACTTTTTAAATTCAAGAATAAGCAAACGACCTTTTACAAGCAGTTCATGTTCTCCTAAGCTTCACATAAATGTGATTATGACACAACGTTGTGTAAAGGAGAGTTTTTTAACTGGTCATCAAATAGTCTTACATGAAATTATTGCCTCCAAAACCTTTAGAAACAAATAAGAACATTAATTAATAAATCAAAATAAAAAAAATTCCATAAAACCTAGCGAGATATTCAGATTCACTTTTCAGGATTGGGGTGTAAATGTTTGTTTGTTTGTTTGTTAGCAAGCTTGTTATCACAGCAGAGCTATTTTTACAAAAAATTTGAGGCTTTATAATGCTCTTATCTAAATAAAGGTTTGGCCAGTGAATTAAAAAGGAAACTGGAAATAGAGTTAAGGGGATATGATGCTATAAAGGGTCAGGGATTTGAACCCTGGCCACCTGATTCTTGGAAAATAACCTCTGTACATGTGGCTTGATTTAACCGCTAAGCTAAACTACTTTAAGCTGTCACAATTAGATGAATTTGAGTTTTTTTTTTTTTGAAAGAACTGTTTTTTTCTTTATGCACACATACTAGAAAAAGCAGCAGAGGATCTTGATTTAAACACCCAGCCACTTCCTTTTTCATGCACTGACAGAAGTATGTGCCATGAAATATTGTGGGACTGATCTGATGAAACTTTTCTTTTCTGCTGCCATGACTGAAATAAAAGCAGATTTACTCCTGACACAGTCCAAGCACAAAAACATGCCGCAGCTGTTTCTGAGACAGAACAGACAAAAAGATCAGATGACACACACATGGACTATACACAACCTCTCTGTTTAGACACACTCGGAACTAATATTACCGTGTTTCCACAGATTTCTACTGCTTCTACTTTCCTGCTGATTTTACCCTCAGACAAGAGTTACAGGATCAAACCTCTAAAACTCTGTTTCACTGAACAGCCAGACCGAGAAGCCCAGACTTGTTGTCAAATCCGGACACTGTGAACTGACTCAAGTTACTAATCCTCTGAAGCATTTCCTGCCGCTGTCTTAGTGCTGCACTCAAGACTCGAGGTCGCAGGGCAGTGAAATGACAAATTAAAGATTACACCCACAGACATAAGACTGTGTGTGCAGGTCAGGGTGTTACCTTCTTCTTGAAGCTCTGCTCCATCTCCCTGAGCTGAGCCTGCTGGTCACCTGCGGCAGCCTTTGCCACATCCTGCTTCTTATTGATCCTGTTCCTCCAGTCCTGCTCGCCACTCTTCTTTAACAAGGCCACTCTGGAAACAGACAGGAGTACAAACAATTACGGTACAGGAGAAAATAAACAGCTCAATTACACAAAACTTTGAACAAAGTAGTGGAAGATATAGGGGAGAGTGGGGTTAGATGAGCCATTTTACATGCCCATCTCCGAAATATTTGGTCACACGAACAATTTCTTTTACCATTTCCAAGCAACAGGGGGTGGCTAAAACTTACCCTTTGGCTCAACCTACCCCACTCTCCCCTACCAGGTTTATTCTGACTTACAGTTGATGAAAATAAAAGATTTGTACATTTTGATAAATAAACGTGACACAGCAACAATTTTTGACTAGGACTGCATTAGCTTGGCAGAATGACTGTCAACAAGAAACCTCCAAAACTGTAAAAAAACTGAGACTCCACCCAGACCAGATGGCAGATTAGCAGATCATAAACTGGGATACGGTCTGACAAGAACAGAGGTTCGATTATTGAGTTCTAATGTCTGGGTAAGGAGCAGACAAGACCCATAATGAAGGGTCAGTGTGTCTGCAGTGTGCTTTGCCCTTTTTACAAACGCCCCTCTGTGATCCAGTGACAGGACATCTTGTCCTGACCCCAAGGGCTTTAAAGTGACGCCCCAAAACAGGAGTAAAGCAACAGTGAGTGGAAGTCTGCAGCAGCATCACTGAAGAGCTTAAAACAGAAGAGACTCAAAGTTTTCCTAAAGATGTGGTTAAAGAGTGAGTGTGAGATGACAGAAAGAACAACAAACAGAAACACGCCTCTCTGTACACCAGTTTACATCCATGCACGGCATCATCAATCAATGTAGAGCGCCAGTGCTGCCTGTGTTTGTGTTCACACATTTGATGTAACAGGAGACTTATGTAATTATTATCCAGGAATCCAATACTTAGCTTTAGTTAAAGGCAAAGTTACAAAAATACTCAAATAGATTACACCAGACTGAGGATTAACAAATCAAGACTTGTCATACTTTGAATCTTCTGATTTACACCATCCTTTTCATATGATCAAAAAAATATTTTACAGCCTGTGTCCAAAGCTTGCAATGTTTCCTTCATCATGCTGTCAAGAAACGAGTGAAAACATATCTTCCCTGTAGTGAAGCAGCAGTGACTGAAAATAGAAACCCTAATAACCCACATACTGCCAACTTACTGTCCCTATTATCTAATTTTCTATCCCTGTCTAACCTACATTTAGAGCAAATCATGAAAATTAATCTTCCATTCCCTCAATCTTGGCTTTGTTGGCTGTAAAAGACACAAATACCTCACATCCTGCTGTGAGCTTTGAGATTAAAAGTTAAACAGTTCTTACAAATGGAGGAAAAGGGAGGCTAAAGTGAAGGAAAAACAAAGTTGCTCCATTTAAGCTTAAAATCAGATGGACTGACCTCTCTCTGATGGACATGTGTTTGGCCGACATCATGTCGCCCAGCTCCTCTTCCTGCTCAGGCTCGACCATGCCGCCCAGGCCACTGCTCTCTGCGTGTGTGTCCGCCACGGGAGGCTGATTCACTGCTGCTCTTGGTGATACTGCAGTGGACTCATGCAGCTCTGTGATCACGAGAAGACACAACAGAGTGAGTAAAATCAATATCCTGACCACGACTGTGTCCACATTAACATAGTCCCCACAGCAGATGAGGTTTAAAATGTCATAATTCACTAACTCAAGAAAGGCCTGTGTGATGAAAACAAGGTATGAAATAGGATTTAGAAAACACTCTGCAGGCTGATGTATTTATTAAACTCATTTCCTCTGTTGGGATGCAGCCTTTTGAAAAGCGAAACTATTTCATGACTACAGGGTTTTTCACCAAACTACAGTCATTACTCGAACACAGCAGAGCGAGCAACAGGAGAGATCACCTTCGCCGCTCACCTGTCTGAGAGAGGAAGCAGGGACACTTTTTAAAGCTGAAATCAAGTAAATTAATGTCGCTCTGCAGAGAAACTCAAACTGTTTTTTCTGTGCAGTCAAAATACACTTCTCTGTACACAAAATCAAACATTTACCCATCGTACTTCTGTCCTTTCTGATAAATTACACTTTAAAACAGAGAAAATCTAAAGAAGCCGGTAAACTAAAACTATTTGTTTTTCATTTTCAAGAACAGTCAGATTTGTAAAACAAACCTTATTCTTCTTTTCCTCATTGAGTCAGCTACAAACATTTTGTTTCCCCTTGTAATTGAATACAAACATTACAGTACTGAAGCACCATTAGACTAGGATGTAGGCTTTATGACAACAATACAATAGAATTTTGTATATTAACCATTTTTAGTGAGGCAAGATGCAGACTTTTCTAAATACATAGAATAGTATCATTAAAAATGCTAATTGCTCGTACTAGGACAATGGTGCCATGGGTAGCTCAAACACGTATCTAATATTCATCCCTCTAATTTGATCAAACAGCCTCTTTGTAACCAAATAAATAAGTGACAACATTGTAAAGTTTGTTTTCGGAAGTTGAAAAGCTAGATGTAGTCACAGAGAGTATGATTAAAGCCACATGTAAATCCTGTTATTGCGTTAAACATACACTACTTCATATAATTTGATTAAAAAAGGAAACAGGGGAGTACAAGGAGCTCAAACAGGTCTGAGGACTCTATGCTCTTACCTCCACTGATGGCTCTGTTCCTCTGAGTGTCTGAATAGTGTCCTTCTTTCTGATAGGAGTCCTGCCACTCGTGGAAAATCCGTCTCTCCAAACTCTGCACAGCTCTGTCTCCACCCTCTCTGATCGGCCACTGCTCTTCTTCCCTCTCCTCCCTCCTTTCTCTTCCAGTCTGGGGCTGGGGCAGAGCCGCCTGCCTGACCGCCCCCTCTGGAGAGGGCAGCTTCCTTTTCCCTCCTTCAGGATTAGCTCCTTCTTCCCCCAGGGACAAAGCTCTGGATCTGTAGTGGTCGGATGACTCCAGGGACCTCCAGGCTGGGCCGTCTGGGTGGCAGGGCCTGTCAGAGCTGGGAGGGACAGGTTCAACTCTGGGTGCCGCTCGGGTTATGTGGATGTCTCCGGCGTGGTCGGTGGAGACGGTGCCTCCTGGTTTCAGAGCTGAGGATGATGATGATGAAGCAGGGAGGTGTCCAGAAGCTGAACCGTTTTGAAGCTGTGTAACAAGGACAGAGGACAGAGAGGCAGAGGAAGAAAAAAAAAGTGGGTCAGTTTGCCACAGAGGCTGAGAAAAAAAGCCAGGCAAAGTGCTCACACACACAAAATACAGAGGATCACGCTGACTAATCACCGCCTGCCTGACTCACTGCACTTCCTGAGCATCAAAGGGCAGCCTATCTGGACGGTCATTTACAGCCCACATCACAAAGCCATGCCAGCAGCCCTCTCTGCACACAAAGCCTCTAACTGTAGCTCAAAGACTCGCTTTCCAAATTCATGACCATTACTTCACATAAAAAGATAGCAAACCTGGCTTTTCTGTTGGGCAAAGCAACAGTAGAGATCCATGAATGCACTGAGCTGTTCAAATCTTTGTTGTTTAAGTTAAAAAAAACCTTAAATTTCCCAACAGATATTCTCCAAACAAGCCAAAAACAAAAAGCTGCTCTCAGTCCAAGTGGCAGTGAAGGAGACCAAAGTGCTTTTGTTCTCCTCCACCCTCTGAGGCATTTTCAAAGCTCTCAAACCTTTCTGAAAAAAATACATCATCCATCCACACATCACAGCCTCCTCACCGACACAGCGGGATGATCACAACTGAGTCAGAACTTACTCAGAAGCCAGGCCATGCACTGTACATCCAGAATGATATCACACGACACTGATGTGAGATGCCAAACAGCCCATTGTGTTTACAGAAATGTTTACGGTCATTTCTGAGAAGAGTGCTGCAGCCTGGTCAGACTCCAGTCTCAGGAAAATGCATGATACCCACGAGGAGGAGGAGTCTTACTTGCAGGTGATCTACCGGGCTGTCACAAAGCTCCTGTTCATCACTGTTGTCTATGTCTGAAGACTCCTGGAGCAGAAACACGTACATGCATATTGATGCATGGCTAATGTCGTCTTACAGGGATGAGTTCACCTGAAAACCTGATATGTTTGTTATTGTTACATGAGGCTCATGTCTCTCCCTTTCTGCCACGACGGTCCCTCCTCCCTCTGCCTGCTGCACACCTGAGTGACATCAGCGCTCAGGTAGGAGGAGATGATTTAGGGGGACAGAGAGGGCTGAGACAGTCTCTTCCACCTCGAGCAGCACACCTTAATGGGCAAGCTCTCCTGTTTGTTCTTGTTTAGTCAAAATTTTGTCTGCTTTTGTCTGCGTCCCCTAGGTTTTGGTTTCCCCCTCCTGGCATGTTCAGATTTTTTTAGTATTTTGTTTTAGTTTGTTGTTTTAGTTTGGGCTGGAAATCTCCGCTAGTCTAGTTATGGGTTTTTCTTTTGATATAGGTGGTAATTTTCCTGGGTTAGGGGGAGGTACTGAGAGTCCATTGCATGGCTGGCTCAGTACCTTCCACCTTTTGATTATTTCAACTGAGGTTTCCAGTCCTTTTTTGTTTTCTTACTGAGCATTTATTTGCCTTGATAAAATTTAATTATTTCTTTCAAATATATTTGGTTGTGGTGTCCCTTTCAATATGCTATGGTCTTCCGGTTTCTGAGCCTTTGTTAACTTATTTTGGTGTTTAGGAGACCATAACAGTTATACCTTAGCTCATGTCTTTTTTAATTGTGCTGTACTTATTTCATGTCTGCCCGTTACTGAGACATCCACCTATCATCAGTCACAGGAACATAAATAATCTGCACTGAGAGTGAGGGGATGGTTTAGAACTGACCTGGGGACAGTTGTCTCATCAAAAATTCTGTCATCACTTTTTTCTTTTCATTTTATAGTTCTTTGTCAGACCGCTGTATTTTTCTTTGATCACAGTATAAGATAGATAAACAGTAAATTAATTTATGGTGATGGCAGAAATTTTCTCTATAGGCAAGTTGAGCATGTTGTATTCTTACAGAGTATGGCTGCATGATATTAAAATAAGTAATAATAGGAGATATTTTCCTTTCTGCAAAACTAACTGTAGGATGAAAAAAAATAGAAACCACAGAATATTTTGAGTACTTAGAAACAACTAAAAATTATATTCATCAAACAGACTGTCTTCCTGTACATGTGATCTGTGGGCTCCAGGAGCAAATTAAACACTCAGTGATGTCGTTGGTTTAGCTGTCTGTGTGTGAAACCCACAACACAAACAAAAGGGACATCAAAGATTTTAAGTCAGTGTCTCTGAAGAGAGAAATTTCCAGGTACCCGTGGGTGGTTAAGATGTGGCGGGTGAGGTACATGTCTGTAGTCTACAGTCCCCTTACACAAATACAGACACCAGCGTCCCAGTGGTCAGTTTCTTTGAGTTTAAATCTGCATTAAAGTGATCTTAGATGGGCAGAAGCATCCTTGACGAGGAGGAAGTGATGACAGCATAGGGCTATCACATTACACCAATAATGACGAACACTGTCTTTATTTAACCATTAAATACTGATGTCATGCTAAAATTGAGCAAATAGTAATACCCTGAATGTTTATACTGAAAAGTTAATTTTCAGAACTCTCTTCTGTTTCCAGTCACTTCCTGTAAGCTACAGGAAGAAGCTTACACTTCAAAATAAAAGCAACGTTTTAAAATAGATTTTTTTTTTCAAAATAAGAGCTCTTTTTCATAAAATGTTTATGAGATACAGTCATCTCTAAAGAAGTTTCACTTACACAACCAGCAATGTGGATAAATTATACATTTGGACATGATTACAAATGGAAGATGACATGTCAGTTATCTCTGTTGATTTGTAAATATTATGGATTTTTAATTTCAAAGAATCAAGATATTATGTTGATTCACCCTTTTCTCAATATTACTTGCTGTGTTGTTTTAAATGTCAAGTTTCTCACAAATATCGGGATGATACTGTCATCATGACATTTTATGGCCATGATAATCCTAAGGTAAAAATCTAATATAGGGACAGCTCCACTGAAAGCATGAGATGTTTCAGGTTAAATAATGGACACTGCAAGTCCAACAAGTGGTTTTCGCACATGTGCACATCCCAAGACATGTAATGTTTTAACAATACATCATTGAACCCTTCTAAAGAGAGTAGTTGTTATTAGTACAACCTGGCTATGAAAATGGCTTTTACTACTAACTACTATCCTCAGTCTGTATTAATGATGTCTTTGTCTCTATTTATGCAGGTACTGTTGCTTGTATTCTTCATTTTAATACAGAAGATGCAGAAATGGACTCCATCATGTCAAACTTAATGAAAACTCTGTTGACTATAAGCCAAAAACTAGGCATCATAAAAGTTCCTGGTCCTACCTGCTCCAGATCTCCCAGTGTGATGGGTTGAGTCTGGTAGCGAGCGTTGGCCCTGCGTCGTCTTGCGTCTCCTCTGGCACAGGTGACACGGGTGGGAGGCTGAGCGAGTCGGTTGAACAGAGCCATCTTCTCTGCTAGGCTAAGGGTGCAAAGATCAGGCTCCTCCTGACCCTGGGCTGTGATCTGACTCTCATTCTGGCCTTTTACTTGGTCTTTCTTCTCGACTGTGGGCACTGGTTTAAAGACCCGGAGCTGGTTCTGGCTCTTCTGCTGGTCTTTTTCCTCTATAGCTGGCACTGGTTTAGACACTTGAACCTCCTGGAAATCCTGCACCTGCCGGGCTTCCCGCGCCTGCTCTCGGGCGGCAGAGCTTTTCTGTGAAGATGCTTGCAAGCTGGAGGAAGGATAACACCGGAGAGACAAAGAGGTGGAGACTTCAGGTGAGCTGGAAATGAGCTCATGCAGACGAGAAAGAGACGTGCTTTGTGGGTTTAGTGCATCCAGTGACATCCTCTAAAAGGTTTAATTCAGAGCACTTTACAAAGAGAGTGAGTTATTCTTCCACAAACAAAACCTCCATATCACGTGAAAGGACTCAAGCCTTCAATCATGTAGTTATTTGCAATCACACAGGAGGGCACCAAAACTCATGAGCAGATTTGCATTGCTCCTTTTGATTCACAACATGTGGGGTTAATAATCTTACTGTACAAACACATTAAGCTGTGATGAATCAGCAGCATCAGCCATTAAAGTGTTAGTCACTCTCTGCAGGTCAGCATGACCAAGGATCCACGTCCATGCCATGTACCTGTAAGGTGGGACTGAGCTGTAAACTAGAGTGGGGCTGGGGACTCGTGCTACAGCAGTGTGAACAGACACTGTGTGTGGCACATGAGCGGGGACACTATGGGTACCAAGGACAGGGATAAAGTCACACAGAGACACACAGAGATAGACAGAGAGAAAATACAGATGATGTAAAGGTACTTAGAGGTGAAGGGAGAGGGACAGAGAAGCATGAACAGGTGGAAATGTGTGCAGATACATGGCGCTTAAAATCAAAATTTCATTTCTGAATTCACACACAAATGAAATTTTGAATCAAGTGAAAAACACAAACTTTGTTGACAGAATAAGAAAATTTCACATCCTAATACTCAGAAGGTTAACTATCATTTATTCAAGTGAAGATTTACTCCAATTACCATAACCTGTGTGCCAGCAAAAGCATTATGGGACAGGGTATTAGAGGGACTTCATCCCTATCAAGAATAATGTCACAGGACTGTTTCTTGTTTTAAAAGAGTGTTTTTGTCACATTCAATGTTATCTTCTAGACTTCTTATTCACAGGTCCACCATCTGTTCTTTGAACTGTTTGTACCTTGTCCGTCACATTTATTGTTGTGAGAGCCACTAATAGATTTGTCCGCTGTACTGGAGTGAAAGTAGATACCTTAGAGCTCTGAATAGTTAACTAACCATGAAGGGATGATTTAATCTTCTTTATTTTACTGCCCTGTGAGGACTTCCACTAGCACACTAACTCTTAACTCATTCCCATAAAAAATAATAACTATCCCTTTAAAAATGAAGACTGACCCTTTTTTGTACTTGATATAAAGAGATTGTTTTCCATACACTTTTTTGCTCTTCTTCTTGGAGTAAGATGAGGATATTGTGAGCTTATCAGAAAGTGTTAAAGTTAGCATTACCTAACACAGACACTGAACGTACAGGGAACATGTGTAACCTGTCTATGTACTTAGTTGTCTGCACCTTATGTTTTCTCTGTCCTGACGGGAGTGGAACTTTGTATAAGCCTATCGGCTTCGTTCCCTCCTTGCACTGTTTTTAATCTGTGCTAAATAAACAAATACAAATACAAATACAAATACAAAGCACTAACCTGTTATAGACACAAACAGCAAGTTGCTGACTGAGGCTGCATAGCATTTAATTTACTGAAGGCAAATTGCTTTTCAAGCCTTGATGCTAAATTAAGTTTTACATCCTTATTTGCATCATAGTGCTCAGGATTTATAAATCAAGAAATGAGTTAAGTCGAGCTAAAGAGTCTCACTTGGTTAAAGGCATTTTAAACTTACGTAGCAGCGATGACTACTTCCTCTGTGGTGACTGGCTGAGTCCTTGATCTGTCCTGTGTCCGCCTTAGTCTCCTGTCTACGGCAGCGTTTCTGGACCGCGGTTTTGGGGCTCCACCATCGATGCTCTTCTCCAGCTCCTGGATGAGAGCGTTGGGCAGATATGGAAAGTCAATTTAAATCAATAAAACATCTTAACTTCCTGACTCTGGCAGAACAGTTTATAAGTTTGCTCTGAAAGAATTAAGCATCAGGCTGATGAAATCCGGAGGTCAAGCACATTAAGAGCATCACCCTTATCAAAGCTGTTTGGAAATTGGAGTCTCTGATGGACTGAGATCCAGCAGCTGAATCTGAGGGTCATGTTTGGGGTCAATTTCACAGATGTGGAAGTGTAATGAGCTCCAGTAAAAACTTGGTCCAGTGGAAAGCTTATGTTAGCCCAAACCGTGACTATACTTCCAAGATTGTATCTCCAAATCCTCACAGGAAAGTGTCAGTGTTTGTGTCGGTGACTGAAAGTACATTTCTCTGTGTTTAGTTTCTGTGGTTCAATGAAAAAGGACAATCAGGAGGAAGCAGAAACTCACCCTGAAGAGAGAGCGTTTGGCTGCTACGCTCATTTTAGCCCGCTCGTCCACCTTCTCTTCATCAGCTACAGAAACAGAAAAGAGGAGGAAATTATTCACAGCAAAGATGCTAAACTTCTCTTAGTTTACATGAAACTTTTTTAGTTGTTTATAAGACAGGTTGTATTTGTGATGACAGGTAGACGCTTTCCTTTCTAAGCTATTGGTCACTGTCAAAATATTTACTTTTAATACCCCGCACAATCAGCAACATCTGACTTTGTTGCCGGGAGCAAAGATAAACCGTGACCCGTGACTGGCGTCAGAGCCACACAGGTGTGAGAGGCCTGTATAAACACTTACACATGAGACTTATGACATTACATCATCATTAAACTATTTCCTTTGATTGACGCTGCCCTGTTGAGCTCTGCTCACTCTTACGTTCATCAGTGGAGAGAAGAAAGCGTCCCGGCTGAGTGGGCGCTTATAAGAAGCAGATGAGTTGGTTCTGACTTATGTGGATCTGCGGCCCTGAATGCTACTGTGAGCACCACAATAACTCAGCAAACTACACTCCAAAATGTGGCTTTAAAAAGAAGCACTGAGTCACTTTGTCTCCACGCTTGTGTCTGTTTTTTAAAGTTTAAGATTCACTGAAAAGAAAAAACTTTTAGTTATTTGTGGTCAGCCACAACTGTATAACTTTAGATAAAGCCAAAAAGTAAAATGTCAATAAAAAGTTTGCAAATCATTTGAACTCTGCAGTTGGTCAGGGAAAGAGCAAAGACAAATCAAATTTTTAAATTTTTAAATGTCATTATTTTACACATTTTTATGAGCGCATGTTTATGTTTATTTCAAATCAGATACCAGGAACACGTTTATAAAAAAAGTTGGGACAGGGCAACAAACTCTGAAGAAGCTGTGAAATCTATCACCTATATCTTCATCTATCACCTTCTATCATCTGTATCTTCTAACTACTGAGGTTCATCTACAACAGGTGAGGACATGACTGAGTACAACAAGGTGATCCAGAGAGGCTGGGTCTCTCAGAGGTAAAAATAGGTAGAGGTTACGCTTTGTGAGAGACTGCGTGAGCAAATGGTTCAACATTTCAGAATAAAGTCATGTAAAAGACAGTAAATTTGCAAAGAATTTTATTTAAAAGTGGCAAGGCTGTGATCATCAGGCCATCGGGGATTGAAAATAAACATGACTTTGTAGTGGGAAGCCCTGCATAGGCTAAAAACCTTCCAAAAAAGCGCTGTCTATTAACACAGTTTGTTACTGCATCCACAAATGCAGATTAAGAGTAAACCAAGAGTGAATATGATCTAGAACAGGGGTCGGCAACCTTAAACACTCAAAGAGCCACTTGGACCAGTTTCCCACAGAAAAGAAAACACAGGGAGCCACAAAAACTCTTTGACATCTAAAATGAAGATAACATTGCATATATCTTTTTTTTTTTACCTTTATACAAAGTATATAAAAAACTGTAGCGAGTTGCATTTATGAAATAAATGAACTATTTCGGCGAGTGTCTGTCTTCTTCTGTAGTTAAACCGCAAGATATCAAAATCTACCCGGATACAGCAATGCTGCTTTTTGATTGGCTGTTCAGTATATATACTTAATTTGATTGGCTTGTGCGTGGCACGCAGCTTCTGAACTCTCGGAGGAACTCAGTTGATTTCCCCCAGTTCCATAGTTGAAGAAGTGCAACTTGGTGGACAGCACCATGTTCATTTAAATGCGTGAGAAATACAATGTGTGGTGTGTGAGCGTGTGAACGAGTGGGAATGCATGTGTCATACGCTGAATGCGTGAGACTTGAGAGCCCTGTGCTCACGCATCATCGATGTACTCCCGAGCCATGCAAAACGGTCTTTGCAAATGTTGCACTGAACGCCTTCCTTTTCAGTCTTGAAGTTTTCCCACACCACTGATGTTTTAGGTCGGGATTTGGGTTGGGTTGTGTCCATGTTTTTCTCAGCCGCTGGCTCGGCCATGGCTGTTTCTTTTCTGTGCGTCCTGCTGATGTTTACACGCCGGTGTCCATGGACATATATAAAGACCTGACGAATCGATTACAGAATTTGTTGGCAACGGATTTTTTCGTCACGACGAATCTACTTAATGGATTCGTTGTTGCAGCCTTAATAGTTTATTTAATGTTACAAGAGCATTATAATCTTTGAATTTAGAATTACAAAAATAATAATAATAATAATAAAATAAAATAAAATGCAATTAAGTATTTATCATTTATTTTCCAAATCCATTGGGAGCCGCAGCTTAGGGAAGAAAGAGCCGCATGCGGCTCCAGAGCCGCGGGTTGCCGACCCCTGATCTAGAAGCACTTGCAACTTCTCTGAGCTTGAACCGATTTAAGAGGGTCTGAGGGAAGTGGAAACTGATGTTGCTAAGTACAATGAAGCAGTCACTTCTAGAAAAACATACCCTACCTGAGCTGAAATCTGGCAGCAACAAAAAGGAGAGCAATCAAATTAGTTGTTTTTTGCATCAATTCAAACCCACTAAAACAAAAACTAGCCAAAAATTAATCTCTTCAGAGTTTTGGGTGAATAGTTTACATCTGAAGAGCATAACTATTATTGTGAGGGAATGCTTATATATTCCTACTTTACCATAAAACTTAAAGTTTTTTGATTCATTAGCAACAAGCAAAGGCCAACACTTTTACTGGTTTACATCTGCCCTCTAATATGATGCAACAGGAGGCTACAGCCAACAGTTCTTACCGGTCTAACACTCAGTGGCATACAGGCTGATAATTCCACTTAAGCAAGGCATGCTTAATCAATTACTACACCAACACAAGCTAAAGCAGTTCATGGACTTAGGTTAGGCTTAATGTGCAAAACAACTTATGTTTTGACAGAACTGCTGTAAACACTAAATGGACAATAACTTCTGCATGTTTACGTTTTAATAATTTACGAAACATTGAATCAAAGTGTACCGACTGTTACCGGTCCATTCTGAAACCAAATGGGGTAAATTTTAGATATCAAAATTACAAGTTTCCAACACTAACCTTCAGTAGGAGCGATGTCTGAACTCACGCAGGACCTTTAAAAGTGCACAAAGAAAAAAAAGTGAGTCAGCAAAAGTTCGTTGTATCCTTTAAACATTGCACAGCTCAGTAGTATCAGACGGTGGTGAACGGTTCAAGACGGGAAAAAGGAGAGAGGCAGTCACAGAGGAGGTGAGGAGATGCAGTGAAAAGCGCTCGTTTCTGGAATGCAGAAAACGTGACAGAAATTGTTAGGAGGGGAAATAAAAAGGGGGAGCACAGTGTGGTAAAGAAGACTAAGCTGCAGAATTAGATGGTATTACAGGAGTCTGTTCAGTTCAGTGTTTGCATGGACTGATTATCAACAAAGACCAATTCATGGTATGGTCACATGTGAAGACCACTGCCAGGACCCAATCAGCTGGACCTTTGGCCTTTAAGCCGCCTTCTTTCCTAATGTTGTTAAAGTGCTGAAATTAAGTAAACTGTAATGTGTAAAAGCCTCTCTGTGTGTGTGTGAGTGTGTGCATACAGTCATGGGCTTGTGGTAAACTATGATCTAGCACATGCTATTAATCTGATTATGGACTTAGTGTATGTACGACACAGTTAATTATTGTTCACCAACACCAGATTCCCACACCAAACTCCTCTGTGGTCGGCGGTCCAACACTTCAGAATACAATGATGGAGATTTACCCTGAGCTTTCTAGACACCGTGCTCCTGGACCCTTTTTTAGGTGGTGTAGCAAAACCAGCACAGAAGTTTTCATGGTCCTTTTGACGTGTTAGTTAGATTGACCTGTAAATTGCTTCGTACTTTCTCAGCTTGAAGGAAGGCTCAGCAGATTGTTTAACCATTGCATCTGGGATGTATGCATGCACAGCTAATAAATCATAGGACATGCAATGCCAGTGATATGACATGAAACATGTTATGCTTTCAGTTTCCAAAACATAATCTGAGATAAACCCGTATCTAACGTCACTCTAATGCACAACAGACTGATGGCTGTGATTGCAGAGTCTGGCACTACTGCAAATGTTACAGTCAGCGTTTCCCTGTACGTGCCTGTGCTTGCACTGTGGGCACACATTTGGATATGCTAACCATGATGTCAGTTAGGTGCTGTTCTGAGCATTATTTGTGGCTATAGAGTGGCTTTTTGGTTGAGGTTTGCACGTAGAGACATAGACCGCTGTGTATTGCTATCGTGCGGTCGTTGCTGAAGTTGGTATAACTACAGAAGCAAGCAGTCGGCAATATTCATCTCTCAAGGGGGGGTCTTACTCGGTGTTACGGTGTGTTTGACCAAAACTTAAATTTATGCTGGAATATCCCTTTAACTCTGGATTGACTGATGCAGGTTAAACAGTTGCTGTCACAGGGTTGGACACGGAGTGGTAAAAATGGGAGAAGGGTTTGATTTGACAGCAGAAAATAGATTTAAAGATCCAAATAATGAAAATTTCTCCCTTGCATGTTTGAAATAAACATTTCATTTCTGTTCTCACATAACCAGGGTACGCCCATTTCACAGAGTTCGACAAGATTTGGATTGTTTTCCTCAGCATAAATTATGAGATATTTTTAACTAACAATGTTGATGACTTCTCAACACTAACTTCGGCACTTTTTTTGTGAAAGTCTAAGTATACAGTGAATATTTACAGCAGTGCTGGACTGATCCAAGAGTGGTACAGTTTCCTCCCTAAGCAGGAGGTACTTGAGGATGGATCAGTAATGTCAACACAAACCTGACATTATACAATCTTTCTATGCATCAAAACTGAAGCATCATGACAGGATCTCTTCGACATGCATGATCACATGGATCACTCCCAGCATTCTCCACTCTCAGCCATGCGTTCTCCAGACCAGACCAGACCAGACCAGAGCAGTACCTATCAGTTTCTTGTCGCTCAGCAGAAGTGATGGGCTGTGTCCTAAACCTCTCTGAGGTCTTTCTACTCTCCCCGGGACAGATATACTGCCTAGGCCTGCGCCCCCTGTCCCTTTCCCCTCTCCATGGGGCACAGTAGCCCTCAAGTTCTCTTTCACACTCAAGCTCACTGGAGGGGCCACCCAAGGAGAGGGACCAGCAGATCGAGAACCCAAAGAGGAGAGAAAATAGAGTGTAGTGAGGGAGAGATAGAGAGGGACTGGTGGCAAAAAGCAAACTTTTAAAAGCTGAGATCAAACCCATGGTTTGAAAAAAACAGGTATTTGAAAGAGTCCATGCAGATTTGACGCATGCACACTTTCATTGTCCCCATGTAGTAACCAAACAAGTCACTGCACCAGTTAAGGACAAGACCCGAACATCACAGGAAGCTCAGTGTTGAGTGATTAATGCATTAATCCATATCTACAGGTTAGAAACTCTGCAGCAGTTTTACTTTGCTTTGATGTGAACTTCATGCCCGCTTTAGTGGTTGTTAGTGAATAAGCAGCAAGCCAATGTTAGGTACAAAGCATCAGTGTGAGTTCTGAACGAGCCAGCCAACGAGTAGCAGCGGTGCAACGCTCAGTTTTGCCACCTACAGCTCATTCCTGCGTCTGCTCGGAGGAGTGGTGGCGCTCTCCATGTAGGAGTGTCTGAGCTGGGCAACAGATACCCGAGTGTCCTGGTGACTCTCTTGGTTACTGTAACCGTCATCCTCCCTGACCTCTCGGGAAGTTTGGGTCTGGTGCTGCGAGTTCCTCTGACTTGGTCTCCGAGGATCTCCAGCGTCTGAAACTGTGTGGCTCAGGGCAGAGCCTGACTGTGCTGCTCTTGGCTGGATGTGCGTGGCAGTGAGCCCTTTGTGGACATAAATGGCATTTTCCCGCTCTCTGATCCTTCCCTCCATGGCTTGCAGATGCTCTATTTCCTCCCTCCTAGCTCTGCCTCTGTGTCCATCATCTACCTCAAACCTTGACAACCCTACGTCCTCCTCCCTCCTTCCTCTCCTTGGGTCCTCAGTGCTCTTCTCTCTACGGCGGATCTCTGATGGCAGCACTGCTTTCCTACTTGTCAGAAGGCCTTCTGTTTTCACATCCTCTGATTCCTCAGTCTCTTCCTCTTGAGGCGGCTGCTGCTGACCAGCTCTGGATGATGGACCTGAGGCCATGGACAGGTAGCTAGGATAACCACCAACCTCCTGTCCTCCATGTTGTCCAGGTCGGGTATGCTGAGTTTGGGGGTGGGCGTAAACTTGCTGAGAGCTCGGTGGGTCATTGTGGTAGTTTTTAGATGTTTGGGCTTGGTGTTGAAACTGTCTGCGGTAAATCGGGGCCTCATTCCCCAGCTCTGGGCTCCTCTGGCGGCCCTCCTCTCTGGAAAGTCTCTCTCTAACTCTGATTCTTCAGGAAGAAGAAGAGCTGGTTAGCAGTTGTAAAACACAAAAGTGGCACAGCAGATTAAACTTAAGATGACTACTAATTATTCTTGATCTGATAAAATGAGCACACACACACAGCAATCAACACTAATTTAGTTGATTCAGTTAGCATCATGGGAGGAGCATCTTTCTCTTAGTCTACATTAGGACTGGTGATCAAAGAAGAAGTGGAGAAAGCTGACGTTGGATTGGAGTGAACCTGCTGGGGCCTTGTTGGCCCACTCCAATTCAACATCATGAAGTAAAATCTTTTCATTGGACCCTGGAGATACCAGTATGCAAACGTCTGAATCCATCTGTCCAGCCTCAGAGCCACTGCTAATGTCGTAGGAAAGTACTCATAAAAGTCGCTCATCATCACGCAAAGTTTGCCTAGATGTTCAACTGCTATGGTAACAGCAGAGCCAAAAAACTCCATGAAGGGACAAGGAACGCAAATTAGCCACGGCTAGAAGTCCTGTAAACCACAGTCCTGCATAATCTTTAATTAGATGTAATAATGCCTGATGTATTGTCCCTGTCAAATAAACGAATTTAAAAAAAAAAGGCAAACAAGCAAGAAATTTGACCCGTAGAGTCCAGTGATGGCTGTATCCCAAGGAAAGTCTCTGAAAAAGTCCTGTTCTGGTCTCTTGCACATTGTGGATTTGAAAAAGTCTTCAGCTGGTCTACAACACTAGTGAAAGACCTAGCACACATGAATGTCAAGCTGGAAAGTAACTCACAAAATTCAAAGAAATAATCAACAATACCCAACTAAGGCTTGTGATCGTTGTGCTAGTTCAGTCGAGCTAGAGTTTAAGCTTGTACATTACTATAAAAAAAGGGACAAGACGGTTTGAAGCAAACTGGTTGTGCTGAACAATAAGAACATGGACTACTTTCCTTTATTTTATGATTTTCTGTTAATACAAGTGATAATAATGCTGGCTTCCTATGTGTGCAAACTGTGGAGAGAGTGCAGATTGGGGGGAAAAAAAAAATCAGTCCCCAACTGCATTACTCCATGAGCCTTTAGATGCTGTATACATCAATCATGAAAATGAGCCCTTTGTTGGGAAATCAGCTCTTAGCACTGATATTATTCTGCAGGAGCTGACCAAAATTTCTAACACGCCTGAAATTCATTTGACAGTAAAGTGCAGTCCATCCAGGTGTGATCAGCCCTCTTGCCTACCATACACTGCACACCAAATAGCTTGAAAATAGGCTAAATATCAAGTCAGAATCAATTCACACGGAGCCAATTCAGTTTATACTGGTACCCAAAATGTTGAAATGATCCCCAGCCCTATTTGTGACAGACCCTACCTCATCTGGTTCATGTTAGTATAACAGTAAAAATAAAAGATGATCCTGAGGGCAAAGCAGAGAAGGAGATGCAGACCTGTTGATGTAAAGTCAGTCGATCTCTGCAGCAACATCACTCAGCGTTTTATTTGACAGTGAAACGTTTCAAATATTCTCACACAGGGATTAAACTGGACACAGCAACATACTGCAGGGCCATGAAGTTACAGTCTAAAGCAAAGGGAAAAGGGGCTTGTGGCAACAGGATGAAGATTATGTGATGTCAGCTGACTCTCAAACTCAGAGCAGAGCTTCTTAAACGTATGTGATTCGAGTAGAGTCATTATATGTCTACTCTGGGTCCAAGTTTAAGAAGCACTGCTCTTCAGGGCTAAATGGAAAGATGGCAGGGGAAAATGGGATGATGGGACATGACCAGCCTGGGTGTACCTCGATGGCCAGTTGATGAGTGATTGGGTTTCGCCCTCAGCATCAGTCTGGAGGAACCAATCATTGCTCAGTTTCCCTCTTGCACTGCACCAATGGAAACCGGTGGGACATATTTGAGTGGAAGGGTGGGTGAGAAGCTTGATTCAGTATGCAGCCTAATTCTTTTGCACACACACACATACCACTAAATGATTCACAACATTGACTTCACATTGAGCTTGACCAGCATGTGAATGAGTTCCAACACCAGCAGGATCCTGCTAACAACAAGTTCAGCTCGTCTCAGGAGACATTTCAATGTTATTGTGGTTTTGGGAAAGGCATCACACTTAATAAATTATGGAGTTCAAATGTTTATTTTTTGATGTTTGGCAGATTCAAGCCATGACTGCCAAAAAGTAACACCCATTCACAAAAAAACAAAAGGAAACACGCTTTCTTTAACCATGGCTGCGTTTAAATGTATAAATCACTACACCAAAAACTGCTCTTGGTATTTGGACCAGCTCAGGTCAAAAACATTTATGTCAGGAGCAGTTATTCTCAAGGTAATTCAGAACAGGTCTCTTCCTGAATGGGATCATGCAGTGAGTTTTCCATGAGTTGGTTTTGGATCAATTTCAACCTGCAAAGATTTGCACTCTGAGCAAGCATGGACATCTGGCTGTTCTTCTCTCCAGTTATTGAAAACAAACAGTGTTTTTGTTGCCCTTACAGATTCCCATTTAAATCAACCAACCGCTGTTCGACAGTACTCTACAAATATTCTCTCAGGAAAAACTGAGTATTTGTCCAAGATCTAATTGGTCAAGATCACCCTGAGAAGAAGCCCAGAAAAACCACCTCCTATTTTCTTCTTTCCCATCAGGGCTCCCTGGTTCTTATCAAATCCAGCTGTGAGTCAAGGAGCCACACTGAGCTGCATAGATACCAAACACCATCCCTACCCAAGAAATGAACACACACCAGCCAAATTTTGTAATCTGAGAGAAGGATTGAGGAATAATGTACGGGATGTGATGAAGATGGGAATGACAACAATCTCTCTAGTATGATCGTCTTTATTTGCTTTTTGGCAACTTTAGCAAGAAAACTGAAATCTGGTCAAGAGTTTTGCTGACTACTTAACCTCTGCATTGTCCATGTCAGCTTTACTGGGCACCGAAACTGCTTTATTGATGATGAAATTTAAGGACAATCCCAAAGTATCCCTGTTTAGCCCAGGGCTGCAAGATCACTGCAAGATCATATGTATTAAGTCAGTCTAAAGTAAAAGGGTGTTACATTTTTTTAAAAGAGGACACTGTAGACAACAAGATAAACAAGGACTGCTCTGTCCACAGGGACACCAAACTTAACACTCCAATCAGAGATTCTTGACCGAGCATGCTTATTTATGCTGTAAATATGGGAGCTTTTAAATGGATGTGTATGTGTTTTTTAATGCTTTTGAAGCCTGCCTCAAGTGGACTTTCAAGGAATTGCAGGTTTGAGCACTTTTGCATCTGCTTAATGTATTACATGGAAGGACTTTTAACCTGATGGCTTCTGATGGATGGCTGTTGGAGACCTTATTGGTAACACAAGGGGCCTGACTGTGAGCAAGTCTGCTTCCTTCAATAAAGGATCCTTTTTACCCAGTAACACTTCCCCACTGGGTTTATGGGCTCAATCACGAGTTTCAATTCTTCTTTAATACAACACAGTGTTTAATTCCTAATTAATCAGCACATGTAGAGTCAAAACTATCAACAACGGAGGTCTTGTTTATCTTGTGATTGCTGAATGGCAACCATTGTAAGTTGAAATGCGTTACTAAGTCCAGTGTAGTATATTACTATGGGAACCATTGTCAATACAACAAAAATAAACCCAAAGATGTTTTAAACTGGGAATTTCCTTTCAGGGAACATTTGAAATTCTCATCAGCATTCATTAAATTCTCAAAGAGGATAAATTCTCTTCAAGAATGTGGATCCACCACAGAGCCAGAGATTTTCTTCATCCAAACAGCCTCATAAAGAGCCCCTCCTTACAGAATAACAACAGCTGGGCCAAGAAGACTTCCTCTGGGAGGTTAGAAAGCACAGTGGTTTCCTATTCTCAGCAGATGCACCTGAATTCTCAGGAGTGGCAACATAACAAACACACTTTGTATCAATCTGCTCATGTATTTTGGAAGCTCGGTCACAGATCTCAGGAGGAGCTGGCCTGCGCTTACGGATGGTTTCAGAACAAGCTCAGGTTGCCTGGCTTGGGTAGAAATCAAACTAATGCCAACAGGACAACCTTGAATGTAAGAGGGGCAGGGACAAAGGTGGAGGGAAGGAGAATCAGCAGGATGGATAATGCTGTCACAGCGAGCCAATCCATCCAAGAGAATGACACAGCAACACTCTGAGTCACATGAAAACTGTGTTGGAACCCTGTGTGAATGGATTTGAGGGGGTAGCTGTTGTGTGAACACTTGAAAGAGAGTTATGCCCCTTCTTTAAGTGGGTGAGGTAAAAAGTAGTCATTGGGAGACAAACTTGATATATAAACCCAGAGTCAAAATGCTGTATAAAATGTTGATAACAACATTTACTTGGATCATGCAGAACATGACCACTTTATAGAAAACAAGTGAAAAACACTTTCATACCCAAAAATTGGAAAGGAAGCGGCAACCATGACAACTCACCCCTGTCTGCTGAGGATGTTGTGGGCCTGCTGCTCGATGAAGAGGTCTCCAGGGGACACACCTTGTTTGGGTGAGGAGAGGGAGGCCTGCCTGCTCATCTTGGGAGAACTGGGCGGCATCCCTGTGACAGGGTACTCTTTAGTGGTGGGGACTCTGGCAGGTGAGGATACTGATGTCACATCCATGTATGAGGAGGAGGACGGTGGCTCAGGAGGAGCAGCTCTGCGCTGATTCTCCAGGTTCATCAGCCTCTCCCTCTCTGAGAAAGAGTCCACCCTGCTCAGACCCATCTCATAACCCAGGTCTGGATGGACGTGCTGTGGGGCGGTGCGTCCAGCCCTCGGGCTTGTTGCTGAGGTACTGGTGTAAGTACTCAGAGTGACATCCCTTCCTTCCTCCCCCACAGACCCCCCTCTGGTCCGCCTCTCTTGACCCTCTGAATCTTTCCTGGTGCGAGGGTGGCGGGAGTCCGAGTCTGGCTCCTGATCCAAAGAGATGCCGTAGCGCTCAGCTAGTTGGCGGCGCCGTTCTGCCTTGTAGCGAGCAATTCTTTCAGCCTTGGACTCCAGCTCTGGGAGGTTCGTAGTTGAGCCTGAGGTGTAGGTAGGCTCTGGGTGGATGGAGGACTGAGGGTCAGGTCTGCCTCGGGCTCTGGACTGTCGTTCTGGAGCTGTCATTTCTTGGGGTTCAAACCCCTCAATGCCATACCGCTGGACTGTAACTAGCAGAGGAACAGAATACCAGTCAGGTTTTTTCTTCAGAAACACACAATCAAGACCTCTAAAGTTGTCTAGGTTCAGACTTACCACCACAAGGCTCACATGGGTCAGAGGCCCGGGTGTATCGGGGTGTGTCCTCCTCCAGAAGCCGGTTAGCCACTAAACTAGGAAGCATAGATGGATGCACCTCCCCCTCGATGCCCTCCAACCTACGGGCGATACGTTCCTTTCTGCCCACACAATCAGGAAGGAGAAAGCTTTCAATCTCACTCTCCTCTACATCATCATTGTCAAACACACTGGCAGCATTTTTCCACACAGCATCACCTGCTCACCTGTTCATTTCCCAGTCACTTGCACTTGTGGTAATTCCTTCAAATCTTTTCCTCAATTCAGAAACTAAAGAAGAAATAAAGGGTTAGACATTTCAATAAAGTTCAATAAGTGTCTAAGTTTAGTGAGTCCAATATTTGTGTAAATATAGAATCAGCAACAACTGAAATAAAACCCACTTTACCTGCGGTTTTCCCGTATTACTGCTGCTCAGCTAACACCTACCTCCTCACACTACTTTACAGGCATTAAAAATTACAGTGTAAAGATCCTTTATCTGGTCAGTCCTCTGTCTGCTTTTATATATTACAAAAAAGTATCAATATGAATTTCAGGCTATTACTTGAATAGTAAAAAAAAAAAAAAAAAAACAACTCATAGGAGCTTTAATTTTGCTTATATTCACATTTCAAACTTCAGGCTCACATACCTGGCATGAGGAGCCAATTCTGGTGTAACAATATATTGACTGATATATATGTATTTTTTTTTTTACATAAAAACTTTATTTCCATCAATTTAAATATTGTCATTCAAACCAAACAATGAATGACTAAAATGAATGTTGGAGTCTTTTGAAACATAAACATATCCTATCAGCACTTTTTTCCATATCAGTTCAATTCAGTTAAAGTTCAATTTAACACAGATTTCCATTCAAGAATGGTTGACCCTGTCTATTTTAATGAGCAGTTTTTCCCTTCTCATCTGATCGTTTATAGCTGGTCCACTTTCTCATTTCACAGTCTCTGTCTTTCTCTCATGAAAAGCTAATTTAAAACAACCTTCAACAGCTCATGAAACTCTAATATTCACCATTTACTGAGACTTAAGAGACCCACAAACCCCCACGCCACCGAATCTCCTATTGGATCTACATTTTACTGTAAATGGAGCCTCTCAGGAAAACACAGTGCAGCTGTTCAGGTCATGAAATATACGAGGATTGTGTCTGTAGAAAAACAGGTTTGACTGAAATCTTGACTTTGATCCACTTGGCAAAGAGGCTGCTATTGCACAAGCATGACTTTGACAAAGCCTGGGAAAGTTGACATTGTTAGAGGCCATTTCCAAGCAGGCAGAAACAAAAAACCCTTACTCACCTTTAGGGAGGTTGGCCAGGAGACTAACATCTATATCCTTAGTGCTTTTGGCTGGGTCGTCTTTTTCGTCAAAGGAGAATTCTTTCTGGAAGCTGAGGGGGGCAAGAAAAATACCAGCTGTTATTAAAACAGGGCTGAGCTGTGGGAAACTGGCTTTGTTTATTCGCCTCTAATGTAAGCAGCCTTATGGAGCTCGTTGAATGGATCTGAATCCGATCAAACAATCAGCCTAATCATTAAAAACGTTGCAGAAAGATGAGCTGCTTTGAATGATGCTCAAGAATCTGGTCAATCAGCAAATGGCTCAGAAATGAAGCTCAGAAAAACAAGCTATTATTGATCTGAAGAAAACATTTGGATTTCAATGTGTAACTCTTAAACCCTCAAATATTTATCTAGAAAATATGAGAAGGTCTCCCCCTGCCTCACACAGAATCACAGCATACTTCTCTCTCAGGGGTCATTTCTGGACTTGACTCAAAACCACCACAACAATGAAAGTCAGAAAAGAACAAGCATGAGAGGTTTTCTCCTGTTGGGAATCAGGGGAACATGACTCAGCATTTTTGTCCATCTATCCATTTACTACCACTTATCCCGTTGGGGGGTGCTGGTGCCTATCTTATAGGGGTGTGAATCTCAACACTGAGGACGATTCGATACGCATCTCGATGCACTGCCAGCGATACGATACTTTAACGATACATGGAATTTTCTGGCGATACGATTCACCCTCTTCATGATGCGATACTTTAACGATACGTGGAATTTTCTGGCGATACGATGCGATACGGTTCACCCTCTTCATGATGCGATACGATAATCATTTAGTTCAAATCAATGCGATCCGATACGATATGATGCAATTTGTTGCGATATGATGCAATTCAACATGATGCAAATAAGCAAAGAAAAAAAAGAAATAAAAATAAAAGATGGAATTCAGTATGGTCTACTACAAAAATGATTTGGCTTTATTCCTTAAAGGCACTTGGCAGTAAATTCAACAAAAGTGCTTTTTGTCTTTTTTCTATGCTCCTTTGGGTTCCATTTTGTACAGTTACACAGATTAGACAGACCTCCTGCAACTGTTAAGGAATCTGAATCAATAAAATCAAAGAAAATAAAAAAAAAAAGGATTCCAGTCCCAACCCTACATCACACAAGTGCTCTATACTTGTTGGGTAATTTTACAGTACACATTATTAAACAACTAATGCACTGCCTAACATGGTGCAAATAAACCATTCAATGGCCATACTACTGTCTGCCAAACCGATGTGCTAGAGTGGACTTTCTAACTGGCCACTGAAAATCAGTGATTTGAGTGAGTTCTGCAATAATAAAAGAGTAAAACAATTACACAATAATTACTGTTGTAAAAAGTACAGTAAACAGCAACAACAAAACACTCTCAATGACTAACCTAAAGTGACACTTTCAACAGTGCAATCAATGTTAAGGGAGGGGAGGTGGCGTTAGACTTGTCGGTGATGTGGTGTACTCTTTTTAAGTGGGTCTGCATGTTTGTCGTGCTGCCGTTGTACGGCTTCTTAACGCGGCATTCTTTGCAAATGACGGACGTTTTGTCGAGCTTTCCGTCTTTCTTTGCAAATCCGTAGTGTTTCCAAACATGTGATTTAAACGTAGCGGGTGCATTACATATAAACTCTTCCTCGCTGCTGCTCACTTGAATGTGGTCCATGCTGTTTTACTAGTAGTGCATTGTATGTCCCTCACGGCTTCCGTCCGTATTCAATACAAAACGCGAAATAATGATGGTGCATTCAATGCGCCTGGGGAACAGCAGATGGGGTGAAGTTTAACATGAATAAAACGGCGCTTGCATCGGATTTTACCGATACCCACCAACGCATCTAGATGAATCTAGATTTAACCCGTCAATTGCATCGATACCCAGTGAATGAGCCGACGCAGTCGCATCGCGCACATGCGCATCGATTAATTTAGATTATTTTCCACACCCTTACTATCTTAGCGTCTTGGGGCGAAGGCAGGGGACACCCTGGACAAGTTGCCAGTTCATCGTAGGGCTGACATATAGAGAAAAACAACCATCCACATTCACACCTACGGCAATTTGGCAATTTGAAAGTGACCAGTTAACCTAACCCCATTTCTGCATGTTTTTGGGATGTGGGAGGAAACCTGAGTCCCCGAAGTAAACCCATGCGGACACAGGGAGAACATGCAAACTCATTTTGAGGACAAAAATTCTGGCACAACTTCACCAACTTCCAAGGTGCTTGGAGAAAAAGGATCTGAAAGAGGTCAAAAGTGCTCCAGCACCACTTGTAGTTCAGGAAAACAGCTTTATTTGACCGACACGTTTTGGCTTGGACCTTGATGAAGGCCACAAGCCAAAACACCTCGGTCAAATAAAGCTGTTTTTCCTTTTGACCTCTTTCAGAAAATGCAAGCTCCACACAGAAACACCCTGACCCGGAATTCAAACCCAGGGCCTTCTTGCTCTAAGGCGACAGTACTAACCACTACACCACTGTGCCGCCCCTCAGCGCTTTTGCTTGTTCATTAAAACCAGAGTTAGAAACACACTGCAAATCCTTCTCCATCATCACATCATTTGCTCTTGGGACTTAAATCTTGTTATTTAGTTCTAACTTACAGAGAGTTTTAAGTCAAAGCCACATTCACACCATCACAGTCTTTCACACTGACCTCCATCCTGACTGCCATGAAGTAACCTCTCTAAATGGAGGCCAACAAGCAGACCTGGTGATGTTTCTGACACCCCGCCAACACCTTGTTGCTGAGCAATCCTGCTAATGCCGCAGCAGGGGAGTTTTCTACTGCCAAACAGCAAAGAGTGCTTATCTCTTGCTTTCTCACTGAGCTTGGACATTGGCCCTACCCGAGGCTCTAAAGCTTTAAATGATACCCCAATATCTGTTTGTTTACACAAACAGCAGACTTAACCCCGCCAACAGTTTAAAGGGTAAATCCCATGTTTTCACACTTGGGATTTTGTTTCTAATCTTTTAAAGTTACAAAAAGTTTCAGGGTTGTCTCATGAGGTTACTTCAGCACAACAGTCGATAAGAGCAGAGGGGCTTTATTAGGAGACATGTGCTGCAAATTGCATGAATGGTGCACATTAAAAAGCACACACAAAGTACAAAATAAATGAAAAACAGTGCAGTGATTAAAAAAGAGCTGCAAAATACTGACATAATTGAATTACCTGTGAGTGGGCTGCAAATATACAAATGATACAAAGTTGAAAACCAGCTCATTTCTCCTATGAGGGTTGTTTTGGCTGGTGCTTATCCTCAGTCCTTATTATTCCCTTATTACTCCCCCTTTTTTGTGGGGTGGGGGGTGACATTTTCATGTCGTCATTGTCTCATTAATGGAAAGAAAAACTTTCCGTTAGCAATGTTGTCTCATCATGGAAATTAAAAGCTTACCTCAAAGCTACGCCAAAAAGCACATTTTAAAATTCCTTCAAATAATTATCAGTGTTTGCACTTCTAATTAATTTTGTTCACTGGCTCTTTAAACATGTTTTTCAACTGTCATGGCCCAGCTTAAGAGGTGACAACAAAAAGGGAGACACACACCATGTACTAAGATCAAAATAATGGTTTATTAAACCAGATCAAACCAAATAAGGATATTTCAAGAATGAGGTGTGTAAATCTGAAGAATTAGTTGTGTGTGATGTACATGAGTGGAGGATATGTGTATGTGTGTGAAGGTGTTGTTTCATGCTAACATAATGAGTAGCAGCTTTAAACTAAGATGATCAAAACGGAACCAAACAGTGCACCTGTGAGGACGAGTGTGAGTAACTGCATGAGTTTAAGTACCTACAGCACCCAGGGCCCAGGTGTGCAGAGTTACTCTAATCAGTGTGCTGCAGTGGGAAACCTGTTAGACACGCCTCCAACATGACATCACTGAACACTAGATGACAATACAGCAGCATCACACCAACACTAACATATGAAAAGACTTTAAGCAGATCTTACCTCAGAGCTCTTTTCTTAAGCAATCTTGGATTGCTGAGTTTAATGGGGGTCTCACTCCCAAGCCCTGTGGACACAAAAAAGAAAAAATGTGACATTTAGCCATTTCACAACACAAACAAACTGATTTCAATTTGAACAGCAAGACCTCAAGATCCGAATGAAGAGGCAGAGAAAGCAGCGAGGCACCCTGAGGTGAACCAGCCAGTCCGTGTTCAAGCCCTTGGCCCAGACCCACATTCATTAAGTGGACTTCCACAGTGAAAACAAATGATGTGGAAAACAATAATCTGCCTGCCAGACTGAATCACATCAAATAATAAGAGACCCCTGTAGTTAAAGGGCTGGCGCACCTCCAGCTCCCACCCCTGCACACCCCCACAAAAATGCAACACATCACTCTGCCTCGGCCAGAGACGGTGACTGTCTCCATCATAAGTATCCGTCTACGTGCAGAGCATGAGGTCACAATTTAAGGGTTTGATAGATGAGTGATGGGCTGTGTGTGTGTGTGTGTGTGTGTGTGTGTGTGTGTGTGTGTGTGTGTGTGTGTGTGTGTGTGTGTCAGTGGGACATGCGCTCTAAAGTCTGATCACACATCAAGGTTGCAGTGGTGCAGCTGGGTGGATGCCAAGAGGACCACTTTACACTGACCATGAATACAGATGGAGACAAAGCGCATATTCACACAGTAACTATTTTTCTAAATAGACAATAGACAGTGCAGTGGAAATCTGAATCACGAAATCTGTAACAAGAGCCAAGGTCATTTGATAAGGAAAAAGATCTTTTTCAATATTTTCTTCCTCAAAATCAGAAGTTTTCAGCCAGCTAGAGCTCTGTTGTAAGGTGTACTGGTTTAAGAATACCTGATCTTATGCAATGATGCAAAAAGGACAAGATGTGATTGTTCCTCCTCCTCCTTTCCTTTGAATACAGTGACCAAGCAGAGGATTATTTTGCAAACTTCTTGCCAACCAATGGCTCTGTTACAACTGTGAGTCAGCACTGCTCTTCAAGAGTGTTTGTACAGTGAGACAGCAACTCCCTCTCCCTCTTTTGGGTGGCTTTCTAACAGCACAGCACTCTAAATAATCAGAAGGACGGGGTAGAGATCATTTAAAATATGTTTAGATAATACATAATGCAGTTAATTTGCAATACAATGAGCATGTTAAGTGTAAATTAGAAATCTAGCCCATTTTACTTGAGTTTTATTAACTTTCAATATTTTATATAGCATCTTAAAGGAATATTCCAGTGCAATTTAAGTTGCCTTGTTCCTTTCGGAAAGAGACCAAATACAACTCACCCACTCTCCTCCAACAGCTGCTTGTTTGTGGGGGAGCTCTGACGAGTCGATCACTGAGTGCAGCGGATCATTTCCTTAAAGTGATAATCATCATAATAGTCATTTTGCACTGCAGACGCAGTAGTTCTTTTGCCTGAGCATCTCAGTCTGATTGCATTTCCATGAAGTAATGATCATTAATGTTCTTCCTTGAGCTGTGAAACTCTGCTGCACTCTGTGGTCGACTCGTCAGGTCTCCTCGAGTGGCTGGTGGAGGAGAGTGGGTGAGTTGTGTTTGGTCACTTTGCTAAAGAAACCAGGCAAAGCTAAAAAGATGTTTGATGGCTAGTACTGTGACTGGGACCCTATATGTACTGTTGATGAAGTTAGGTGCTGTTCTGAGCATTATTTGTGGCTATAGAGTGGCTTTTTGGTTGAGGTTTGCACATGGAGACGTAGACCGCTGTGTATTGCTATTGTGCAGTCGTTGCTAAAGTTTGTATGAAAAGAGAAGCAAGCAGTCAGTAACATTCATCTCTCAAGGGGGTCTAACTAACTCAGTTTTACTGTGTGTTTGACCATAGCTTAAATTTACACCGGAATATCCTTTTAAGATGGAAATCAACCATAAATGATGTCACCTCCCTCTGCCAACAGTTGTTGTCTATAAATTTGTCCCATCCCACATTACAGTGGGTGTGTTGTGCATTAACAAAAGTATGAGCCTGAAAACACTGAACCTTCTTCAAAAAACTTGCCAGGAAATTTGAAAATAAGCCTAATGAGCATCTTGAATTTCACCTTATAATGTCTTTAGAATTGCTTTATTCCCCAAGGAGAGGAAAATGTTCAGAGATGTTGGTGTTTACCCTTTAGCTCAGCGTAAAACCCGGATCACAGCGGCCGCTTCCCACCCTGTGAGTGACGTCTGCTGCCATCTGACTATGATGAATACTCTAAACAATCCAAACACACCATTATGAAGCTATTTGCCAAACATAATAAGTTGCAAATGCGTAAACAAACTATCTAAACAAAGCCTGTTGTCTATTAAGGAGAAGGCCCATCAGTGAATGAGGGCAACGTGACATCAACACCTGCCCAGAGAGAAATACAGCCTCATTATGATGAGAAAGATGTTGGGATTAGCATCATAAACAGTGTTGTGAGGAGAGGAATGTGAGTTCTACAGAACAGCCCTTTAAGGAATGTGCGTTTATGTTTGTGTATGTGTTTGAGTGTGTGTGTTATTGACTCCAAACCTCAAACGTGCGGTTTTGGCTGCCCTCGGACCTCCAAGCGGCCAGAGCTGTGCAATTCCAGGACAAACATGTGGTCCCACTTCCATCCTCTCCGAGTTCACCCCAGGGCTGCATGACACCCCCATCACCAACTCCCCCACAGCTCCACCCAAAACCCCTAACCTCCCGCCCTGAGGCCGCCCACCCCCAACCACCCATCCCAGATCTGTTAGTCCTTATTAAGGATGTTTGGGTTGATGCTTTTAATCTCTCCTTTTTCAGCAAAACACAGTTTAAGAAGACAGACGGCTTATTTGTAGAGGGCGGCGTGCTTGGATGTGTTAGGGATTGTCATTTATTGTTTCAGCTGAGAGGACTACAACTCGTGAAAACACAGCTCATTCCTCACAAGCCTTAAATTACAATCCAGGTTATATGAGTTTATTGATAGAGACTGTGGGATTAGCAGGACACCACTTCAGTGTATTTCACAGGGGTCAAACAGTGGATGGTTTAATCCTGCAAACACACACTTTTAACTATCCTGTATGACATCACTGTGAAGCACTTTAATAACTATGCATGTGCTCCGAGCACAAAAAAGTCAGATCTATAAAAAATTTGTCACCCAACTTACACCTGTGCTTTGGTGCAAAAACATGACCAGATTTTGAGATTTCAGAGCCTCACATGCTCCTCTGCAAACACAGCAAACATATGAACCACTGCAGCTGAACTATATAAGATAAGATAAGATTAGATAAGATTAGATAAAATAAGATGATCTTTTAATCATCCCACAGGGGGAAATTCCAAAATTACAGCAGCAAATTAAAGATACAAAAAGGGAAAAATTAAAAGACAAAGAAACTTTAAGTTATATTATATTATATTGTTGAGCTATGTTGTTTGACCATGAGACTTGCAGTGTGTGCCTATGCACTATTTACACTGCAGGTCGTGCAAGGTCAGTCATATGATATGTACCATAAAGGTGTGCCTGTCATCACTTTAATGCACTTGACCTCACAGAGATGAACGTTATGCATGCAGAGTTTGTATCTGTGTGTCACATGACTGTAAAATGTGAACATGTACACAACACTGCTGTCCCCATAGACACTCAGGTAACTGCTAAACTGAGTGAAATAGTTGTAAAGACAGTGCACTTTACTCATCCCAGTGCTCATTTTATATCATGTGCTCACTCATTGAAGGCTGGGTTTATGAACATGCACTGATTTATTTGGTGTAAGATTTCTGTATTTTTTTGTCATATCCCCACATACACCATATTACAGAGGGAAATAAACGTTTTAATTTCATTTTCTTTTTAATTGTTAGTCCTTAATATTGTGTTAAAAGTGGTTGTCAGCAGTGACTTGTTAAAAAGAATGTAAATATGGTCTGTTTGCAATAATCAAGAGGCTAGGATATCATTCTACTAGGTGTGGGAGAAAAAAATCGATATAACAGTATCGCCTCATTTACCTCTTATTTACTTAGTATCGATTTTTCAATTTAATTGCTAATATGAAGTCAAATGTATGTAATGTAAATGATAATGAAAAAATAAAATCAACTGTTTGTCCAGTGAGGTTGGCAGAGGTGACATCAAAGAGCAGAAGAAAGTTAGTACAACAAATATATGTATAAGTTTTGCAAGATGTGTTACATGAAAGTTAAATACAGCATAAATAAGACAAACATAAAGGAAAGCCAAATGCTAAATTACCTGAACAGTTGAAAAAAATGTATGAATCGCAATATACTGTATCACCATACTCACTGTATTGTAAAATGTTAAAAATTGCAATAATATTATATCATGGCCCAAGAATCGTGATAATATCGTATCCTGGGGCCACTAGTGATTCCTACCCCTACATTCTACTGCCACAGAAAATAACTCTGCTGCACTTTAAAATGCTGCATATAATTAAAAAAAACCTCCCAGATATCCCATCACAAGCCAATGATAGTATGCACTTTGTATAAATGACAATAAACATATCAATGAAGTACTTTGATTTTGAGAAAACCCCTACGAGCTTAGCATACAGACATAACTACTCAGGCTGATGTCAGTTCATAACCTCATTACAAAAAGGTCACAGAGCACTATTTTAGAGTATGTAAACCTGTTGTAACTAAAACTAAATCAAAGAACAGAGAAATAAATTCAACTGGAACTCCTAGAAAGTATATACACTGTTGCATTAACCAGGGATCAGTTAATGTCAGTGAGTAATGAAAATAATCTCAGAATAACTGACGGTGTACTTCACAGACAGAGCACTTTAAGATGCTCCCTATGTCTACGTTTTAGTTTCAGCCAAATGACTATGTGGCTATCATGGGTTGTGTTTGTTCTGGCAGTGTTTATGCGATGTTTATATGTTTGTATAAAGAGCATAAAATCTCATATTATGATTTTAAGTTAGATCACTCTGGTACAAGGACAAAAAAGACAAAAAAAAATCGACTTATGCGAGCAATTTGTCAACCTGTTCCTGCTTCTTGTGCATTTGGCCACTGTGACCATCAATCATGATGACCTTTAACCACCTTCCCGGCTCAAGAAAAAGGCCTTCTTAGCTAATTTAGCCATACACAAAGAGTAGGCCAAGTGTCTGCTGTACTTTTGTACTCCAACACTAAAGCATCACTGTGCAGCTCATGCTAGCAGCAAATGCAACAAAATGGCTCTTCTTTTTAAAGTCAAGAAGAATAAATCTCAGTTTTTATTGATTGTTTGTTTTATGATAAAGTGAAATACTCCTGGTCAGACGTCAGGATCAGACAGATGTTTCAGCTGAAGGTCCTGAAAGCAGAGGAGTTTTTTGATGTCTGTTTTCCAGATCCTTACAAAGCAGGTGGAGACCAAGATTGTTATCATCAGCAGCAGTCATAAAGGTCACACTCCAAGAATAACACCCAGTTTGACAAATTCCAGAATTTTCCTCTAAGTAAGAGTGTGAAACAAAACCAGATGCCCAGTAACGGCTAATAAGCTCCTAGTGTGAAAATAACAAAAGCACGTGTCCCTCAGGGGAGGTGGGCTGCAAACCTGTCCTTCCTTTACACTTCATACAGACTATAAGTTGTGGCATTTGTGCCATCAGACAGCGAACGACCCCCTCTGAAAGCCAAAGTGCCTCGATACATTCGTCATTCCAGACACAGGCATTAAAAACCCTCTGCAATGATCACAGATGTGGCAGAGCCTTTGAAGCTGGCAGTAATCTACAGAAACACTGTGGCTGCTACAGCCAGGAGGGAACAGGTCAGGAATTCTTTAGTGCCCTGTGTGTGTTGATGAGGCTGTAAAAGGAGGCATGACACTGATAAAACACGAGGATAAAATGATTTCATGATTCAGTGGAGTGTCATTCACACTCTGAAGTGAGGGGAGCCTCTTATGTACAGGTATCAAAGGTGTGAGGCACAACACCGTCTGAACATCAAGACCCATATGCCTGCCATACACTGACAGACTGTAAATGGGTTTAAATCTGACTCTGAGCTTATTCTACCTCTGCACATCTGAAGACATTTTAGAGGAGGACTTTGAGATTTTGCAAGAACTGGTAACCTGCAAGGTCACTTTTTACAAGATTTCAGCTAGAGTCACATTATTTTGGTCTTACACCGAGCACAGTCTCAAGGGAATTAAAAGTTCCCGAGTTTGGGCCAAAATCTCAAAAGCTTTCCTGGAGTTGGGGGACAGCCCAGTGATTTTAGTGATTTGGTGCAAGGTGGTCACTGAGTTCGACCTGTAATGGTTTAAGGCTGAACTGTTCTCATCTGGGCTTTGCATAATAAATTAAGTGTTAAATAATGTGCCAGGTCTTCGGTTTTGTCTTGTGGGTGAATTAAACACAACTCTGCACAAAACTATGATGGAAAAACTCAAAGTTTTGCAAATGAAGCAGTAGTTTTTTTTGCTGCTTTTACTTATATCGGTTTGCTTTACTGTCTGTGATTCAGGAAGATATAGTTTCTGGGTTAGCATTATCAGCGGGTACTGGAAAGTACTTTTCTCTCCTTCCTTTTTCAAACTTTTATCAACAAAACTAACAACCACTTAAAAAATAAAGTGTCCAACAGCCAGCCAGCATCCGAAACTGTTCTTTTACTCCAGAAATACATTTGAAAACTTGCACCACACAGGAGTCTGTCAGATGTTTACGACACAGTCAAGTTCACTGATCTTGCCTGGTGCTGGACTGAGTGCATCTATTTATTTTTGACTATGGATAAAATCTTATTGATGTCGCCTATTAGTTTCTATAGAAACATTTTAAAGCACAACAATGGTGCCCACCATATTCAAAATGCTGACTCAACCTAACTTTTGGTAAACAGGAAAAAAAGGTGGCACTGAGGCAGACATTTGGCCTCATGATACCCAGCCTATCTGTTTTCTCTCCTTTAATATACAAATGTATGCTAAACTACAGCGTTTTCATCATAAAAAACAATAAGTTGTTAAGAATGAAGTCTGAGCTATTCAACGATTCCTCTCACACCATCTGTTTAAATTGGGCTTTTTAGGTTTTTGGATAAAGACTCAAGGTAATACTAGGATTGAGGGTTGTTATCAGTGTAATATCATTATTGGCTGATAAGACTTAAAAACATCAATTTTATCTGCATCAGTATCAGCAGATAACAACAAAAAGTTCCACTGATACTGATAACTAACTTTTTTCACCCAAGGCTGAAAGAGTGATGCATTAATTATGATGCAATGACAGCCTGTGCGCACCAACAGCAGGCTCCAACATGTCAACTGGTGAGAAGTGTTTAAATATGTTGAAACTATTATACTAGTTTGGCATGCTTGTAAAGGTTGATGTGAGGTTAGGCAAAACAATACTCCTTTTATACTTCCAGTTTAACTGTGCATCTCAGGACCTGAGAGGTTTACATGTACAGTAAAGTCGAGATACAGAGCTTGATCAGGCGTTTTAGCTGGACTTGACTTGTCCCATTCTAGCACAGCAAACATTTGGTTTTGTGATACACAGTGAGTTTGTCTATTTCTGCTTAAGTAGGTGGCGATATGTCCCTTTTCAGCTCTACTATTGGACAATCTCCCCCTTGATCTATAATATATTGCACCAAAACGATCGACAATCACGTTCGCAAAAAGCTAACAACGTACGTGTCCAATGATGAAAACACTAACAACTTCACAGCTGTGTACATTTCGTACATATATGATTCATCTTTTTTTAATGTCCCTTCTTCTTCTTCTGTCAAGGTTTTGTGAACTACCCTGCTTACAACAATGCATTTATGCAATTTGGCTTCATGCAACCTGCATAGCATGTGCAGGACACTTAGGCCAGTTTCGGTCCAGTTGAGAAGTCTACATGCAAGAGAAATTATCTAGATACAGGGTTTCCTCCAGAATTTTTTGTGTGCCTGCTGCAAGGCCAACATACTTACTCCATTTCTGAACATACATGAACAGCCAGGGTAGTAACCAGAGAGGCATCAGAGGCTGAGCATATGTCCAAGTTGAGACAAAGGATTAACTCCAATTCCTGGGATTAGAGCAAGCCCAAAAGGAAATGTGTCAACTCTTTAACTGTCTGCATTACATCACACTAGACGAGCACACGCGTGTGTGCATGTTTAAGTCTCATCATCCTCTTCAACAGTCGCCCACCTACTCTGCCTCCACCTTGACTCAACTGAAGCAACACTGAGAGAGGCTTAAGAACTCAAGCATTAAAAAAACAGATGGAGAATCAGAAATTAGGTGATAGGATGTCTCCAAACACTTGACTTAACAAAAGGATGTGACGATAATCCAATAAGGTCCTAAACACTATTAACAATGAAGCAGCTCAGGCTCACATAATTCTAGGTAAACATGGGGCAAAGGGCAAGTACACTGACACATTTAAACCCTTGAATAAACCTACCCTCTTTTCCCTAAAAAACAGTCTCGCTTCTCATGTGAAAGCCTAAAACTGGGAATCACCTGTTGAGGATTTCCAGCCAGTTTAGTGTGGATGAGCTCAGTTCTGAGTCAGAAAAGTGACTGAGAAGGGTGGGAACGGGGGGGCACGAGATACAGACCTGGACCTGTGGCAAATCAGTGGGGTTTTAGTCGTGTTGAATGATTCAACTCATTTATCACGCAGATAAATTGTAGATTACAATCTGGGGTTTTATTGACCTTATCATAAAAAAGACAGATTGTTGGAGGCCAGTTAAGCTAAGTGGTTTACTTGTGCAGCCCATGTAAAGAGACTACAGTCCTCAAAAAAAGGCGGTCCTGGTTCAAATTAGGCCAGCTGTCCTTTGCCACATGTCATAGTACCAGTTTATCTCATCAGTCCACTGTCCTACCCTATCAATAAAGGATTAATTATAGTTAGTGTATTTCTTTTAGATGGCAGGGACCCTATAATGAGGACAAAAGAACAACTTGAAGTGTTTCAGTTGTTGGTGAACTACAAGCTAGCATTTCTGGAACATGCTCGCAGCAGGTTTCAGTACCTATTCTTTAGCATATATTGGAACCACATACTCATAAGTTAGATAGGTAAGGCCCTCAGTTTGTTGGCTTATGATAAAGTAAGTTTTCTTCATGGGGGAAAAAAAAGACATTTGTTAAAGAAATTACTCATTCTTCTTTATAGTGCACTTTCTCAGAGTTTTGCTGCAAACACAAGTCTCGTCACATTTTGACCATCAGAAGTTGATCACTGTTACAAAGACTGCTTTTTGGGTTAGAGTACAAATCTGAAAGCTGACTTATATCCAAATTAGAATTAAATTCATTGCCTTGCCTTTCCGTCTATTCACTGCAACAGTTTCTTAAATGAATGCTGTGAATCTTCACTCTTCTAAATTCAAAGTAGTTCCTTTAACTTAATACTGACTGGGTGCCTGGAAATAATAATTTAGGTATTATGTTTGAATTATTTTGTAGGAATAAAAGTAGCTCAATGACATTGCCAGTATTTTAAAAAATATGACGACATACCCAAGAATGCAACTGTGAAGCCTAGAAATAGCTGCCCCACTAACACTGCATACTGCGATGTTTAAGAGTCCCTTATCTCTGCTATAGTGTCCTTGGAGGCTACAGCTGCAGCGCAAGGACAGCTGGCCGCAAAGCAGGACAGTGAGCAGCACAGAGGAAAGGAGTCCGCAGTTACAGTCCTCACAACTTCTAAGAGCTCAGATTCCAGATTCACAACCAGAGTGACCTACAAACTCAGCCTGAGCTTCAAATCTCAGCTCTACTGAAAGTCACTGCTCTTACCTTGGCTGCAAAACTTGACGTGAGTCAGGTAATTCGAGATCCAGGGGTTCCGATACATTTTGGCAAAAAAAGTCAAAGGACCAAAGTGAGGACAGAAAAGATGTGAGAAAGATGGATGAACAGGTTTAAAAAGAGGGACAGCTGCTGAGAGATGGTAGAGCTGACAAAAAGCAATCTGTCAGTGGTCCAGGACAGAGACACAGAGGCAGAGGGGAGTCAGGTAGCATTAGAGAGAGAGGCAGAGGAGAGAGGGAGGGGTGAGAGTGGAGAGAGACGTCCCAGCCGCAGTGCCAGTACAAGTAGAGGTGGTCCTGGTAGAAAGAGAGGAGCTGTGATTCTGTGGCTGCAGCTCTGCCCCGTCTGATATCCACTCCTCTGCTCTTGTTCCTCCGCTAACGGCTAAGTGCTAACCAGTGCCCACTACAGCAACCTGCAGGGCTGAAAGCTGCTCAGCGTGCACTAAGCTCATTAGCAAAGGCATGCAAATTAGGCCCCATCCTTACTACACACTGTAGCAAAGTGTCCTGCATGCTTAAGAATGAGCCTCCCAGGCACGGAGGAGGAAAAACACTGAGACTGAGAGAGAGAGAGAGAGAGAGAGAAAGAGAGACAGAGATAGTTAAGAGAGTCCCAAGAGAGTGCTGCTTTCCCTTGGCTCACACTCACTGGTGGGATGCCAAAGAAACCGGTGCATAGCGTCAGAAAAGGAGGGGGAGAAAGAGAGAGAGCACGCACAAGCAGCGTGGAAATAAAGAAGTGAGCAGAGGAAGAAGAGAAAGTTAAAATGACCCTCTCAGCCAGATGAGAAATTCCAGTCATCTCTCAGCAGGGACGAAATAAAAGGAGCAGCATGCAGACAGAGAGAGAGAGAGACAGAGAGAGGAGGTGGGAGGGGCAAAGAAAGAGAGAAATATTGAAACTAAGTCATAAAGAGAAGTCCAGATAGAGCGTGCAAACATTTACCCGAAGATTAAGGGTCTGCTTTTACTATGTCTTAAACTTTGCTTCTTCTTAAAGCAGCTGGAAGGAGTCGTAGAGGTGAGAAAAATCCCCTCATTTACTGACAGCTCTGTGGTCCTTCTTTTTAACACACTCATCAGAAGGGTGTGTGCATCCGAAGCACACAAACAGAATCAGTCCCCATGAGTCATGGTGTGTATAAAACCATTTCCTAGAGTGATAGCACAGGAAATCAATGCCAACAACTAAAAAAAAGACAAGCAGTCTGATTTGCATTGGCTTTTTAAATAATGTGCGTATCATTGCACAGCTCAGAAGGCGGCAAGGCTGGCACAGAGCCTGACACTGCTCTTCAGTTAACTGTATCTTATCTCCCTTTAGAGCAGAAGCTGTCACCGCCAACCCAGGACTGCAACATAAACCAGATGCAGTGGACGGAAGCAGTCACAATTTCTAATTTAGCAAATACAAAAGAAACAGCATTTAGAAGAAGGCTGTGACTGTGATTTAGTAACGCAGATCTCGGTGCACTTCCCCTAAACTTTGGTAAATGTAAGCCAGGTTGTCAAGCTGTTTCAAAAACAAACCAGGCTTATCACATCATAACAATTGTCAAATCTCATAAATCTGTCCGGCCTCACCAGCGCAGAGCTGCACAGGTGTGTTCAGATGCAGCCTGAGTGTGTATGTAAACTTCAGAGGTGGCAAGTTTGGCTCCTCCTCTGAGATGAGCTCATCCAGCTCAGCATGTGAAAAGCACACACACACACACGCAAACACACACATCACAAACCTGCCAATTCACAGTCAGAGAAGAGCGCTACCTGCACGCAACTCTTTTAACAGTTATTTTAAGCACCAGCCTTTAGGGAGAAAACAGTAAATCATCAAAGTCCTGACAGTCTGACAGCAAAAAAAAGAAGTTAGCTCAGGAGACAAAAATAAAACTAAAAGAATTCATCAGTTTTGATCGTCTTACTTAAATCTGAATCATCAAACTATGAACAAATTTAGCATTTCAATCATACCGTTCAATCTCACTTATTACCAAACAATGACTCGTCTGTAAGGCTTTATTTTTAGCTGACTTTTCCTTTACTGTTATCACTTAAACAGAAGGGCCTGTTTCCATCAACAAATCCTTTGTGCTGTCAGTATCAAAGACCATAATGTGAGCGCACTTCTTACTGACTGTTACTGGTTTACAAAAATCACTGTGATTTCACTTGAGTGACATATGAACTATCGTAAAATCCTGAATTTATATCCTAAAAGTGTGTGAGTCAGTCCGTTTAGAGGGGTCTCTCAAAGGTCTTTACTGTGTTCCTGCTTCAAGACTTTCATTACATTCAGCAATGTGCAGTTTTTATGCAGATCTTTCAATTTCCATCAAATTTTGCGATCCTGCTGGCATAACATGGGTTGGTTAAGCACAGCCTGATCACTGTGAGGTACAAACATACACACTTCCCTGTTCAGTTCCCCAAAACCCCCACACATCCACTGCTGACTGAAACTGATCAATCTTATCAATTCAACACACTATCTACAGGGATCATTGACTTGGTAGTTTACCACTGCTTTCTTTAAATACATGATTATGGTCTAATGAGGAAAGAAAGCTGTTTTTAAGCACTACTAGACTGTATCTGGCATGCTTTCGGCATTGGAGTTCTTGCTTGCATCTTTGAAAATACTGCAACAAAACAGAATATCTCTCTCTGCGTATTATTCTCGTATTTTTGGCTGCATTGGTAAAAGGGATCTATTTACTTTTTTGATGACAGAATGACAGCATATGAAAATAATTTTTTAAAATAATTAAAATACATTGAAGAATTGTAGGGATGGGCAAGTACTGATACCAGGTATCGGTATCCAGGCCAATACCAGCCTTATTTTAATGTGGGGAGTACTCCTGAAGGCTGCTGATGCCAGGCACTGATGTTACTTCAACTAATTCCTCCTCGCCAGTAGTTGGCATTACACTGCTGCGGCGAATCAATATTGGTGTCACATCCTGTTCGGACCATACAAACCCGCGAATATGGCGGCACCTTTCACCAAAACTTTGCTGGCTTGGAAATACTTTGACAAAAACAAAGAAGACCCAAATTTTACAGAATGCAAACTCTCCAGTGCAAAACTTGCAGGAGGTGGGACAAAGAGTACTTTGTTTACTACTAGTAACTTGATGAAACACCTCAGGGTGTCAGACGAGAATGAGCACAGAGAGGTTGAAGCTGTCTTGCTGGAAAAGAGAAAACTCGTTTAGCCAACTTTATGGTAAACTCTTCAGAAGACAGAGAAATTGAAGAGCACCAATCCGAGGGCATTACAAGTAACACGGGCACTCGCAGAAATGATTGCACTCGCCAAACTACCGCTCTCGAGAAAATGGGATTCCAACGGTTTATGAAGGTTGAGGAGCCTAAGTATTAAGTTCCATCTCAAGCCACAATTGTGAGAACTGTGATGCCACAGGTGCATGAATCTGTTAAAACGCATGTTAGCAGCTTGTTGTGTGACGCTCTGGCCATTAGCTTCACCACTGATATTTGGAGCAGCAGCATGAGTCCAGTGTGTCTCATCACCGGTCAAAAATGATCTGTCATTGTGTTAATGGACATTTTATGTATCAAAAGTACCAGTGGAATTGGTCCTTGGTATCATTATCGGTGAGTACTCAAGAGTGGGTACTCATACTGGTTTCGGTCTATAAAAAAGTGGTATCGAACATCCCTTACAAATAGTGCTTGTTTATGTAAAGGCAGAGCTTATCCTGTTTGAATAAAATGCTTGTTTGTTGACTAGATAATGCATTTATGACCCTCCCCTATGGGTAACCAGACTGGAAACATTACAAAAAGTATTGCTACAAGTCAAAACTATTGGGTAGGAGAGAAAGACTCTTTGATGCTTTTTGTGACCCCAAACAGCTGTGACATCACCCTCTTTAAAGCCCCCAGACTACATCCAGAAAAGGCAGTATTTTTACTGCAAACCACAGGAGTTGCTGCACTGCTACAGCATATTCACTCACTCTTTAGAGACTCATTCTGCAGAAACAAAGACTGAGCTGAGCTGCTGCACTGTCTGAGAACGGCCAGTGCTTCAGATAAGCTTCATCTAGGTTACCTCAGTGTGCATCTACTCTGAGCAATCCTTCTTTATGGATCTATCTAATGCACCTTTTAGGGCATCAGGTACACTCACTGATGATTTTTTTCTAATGCAAACCAAAACATGTCTCACTTTTCAGGCTGTTATCACCTCTACATCACCACCACCTACCATCATCCACCATCTGGATGTCTGACTTGTGTGTAATGTTTGTTTCTTTGACTCATCTTCTACAGGGATGACATCAGATCTACAAAACCACCCGCCAGTTTCTACCCTGTTATTAGCAATGACGAGTCTTTACTGCCACGAATGGGCAAGACCTTACAGGCCTCTGTGATGATGCAACACTGCTCTTGTTGTCTAGTCTTTGTAGAGGATTGTAGCGGCTATTCAGACAGGAAAGAAAATTAGCTGGTATTTATTGGTATTCAGATATGTGCACACTGACTATTCAGGTATTCAGGTTTTCTGCAGCATGCATGAGTTGGTGTTGCACAAAAAAGAATTAAACATCATAGTCAGACAGTCCAACAGGAAGCCACATTACAAACTGAAAATAGCCAGTCGACTGTTTACTCAAGAGTTTCTACTGATATTAATTATGCAAAGAAATGTTTTCAAACTTCACTGTAGAACTATTTACAGTCCTGACGGTATTAAAATCTTTGAAGACAAAAAAGAAAAACTTCCCCATCCACCATCTACCCCGTGGGAACTGATTTAAGTCTGCTCTGTAAATACCTACACATTGACCATAAAGCGGCCTTAAATGGTTAGAGAGATGACAGCACAGAGACCAGAAACTGGTTCAAAGGTCAATGGGAATGAAATTGATACCATCTCTGCTGCCACACTGCAAAACTTGACAAAGTGGTGAAACAGATACGTCCCAGGGAACTAAAGCCATTTAAGGAGAGCGTTCCAGGAAACTACACTGACATCCATATATGTTTCAAACTCTTTAACTGTGCAAACATTTCTGGATTAAAGCTGACAACAGTTTGTGCTGGAGTTTTAAAACTATAGAGGCAAAGACATCATTTTATTGGAAAAAGTGCAAGGACAACAAACTAACACTGCTGACATTAAGATATTTCATTGTTCAGTGAAAATTATATGCTTACTTTGAAGGGGTTTCAAGTAATGCATATCAAAAAATTATACAACAAAATGGTAAAATAACACCAAGAGGAACATTTCCCATCCAGTGAATTTGAAACAGAGCAGTAACCAGACTGAAAGGACTCTCCAGAAAGTGTCTCAGTAGTACAGATATGAGGCTCCTGTGAGGAGCTTTATAAATTTTATGAAATAGACTTACATACATGTTGATACCTTTTAATGATATCCAAAAGCAAACAAGACCATCAGAGACAAGGCTGAAGATTTTTATTTATTATAATTTTAATGGCTGAAAGTGGTGTGAGGGTGAAGGTGTCAGGCAAGCAGCTGAATAAAACAGCCACTGTATTTACCGTTTTAACTTTTTTTATTCATGATAAATGATATACATTCTGATATTAGAGTGGTGGGATTTTTGTCAGGAGACACTCAAGCATATTTGGGACAAGATAAGCAAAGACTGCTTTGTCCACAGGGGCCCCAATAAAGTTCCTTACGGGGGCTTTATAAAGATTGAGAGTATTAAGAGAAATTGCTACTTAAAAAAGACAGCGCTTTTTTGGACAGCCATGATTATTACTGCATTAAAAATAGACATGACTCTGTAGTGGAAATCACTGCATGAGCACAAACAACAATTTCTTCGGACCTTTGTCAGTAAACCCACAAAAGCAGGTTTAAAACTGTACCATCGGTCAAAGTTTGTCATTCTTTTTGGAAATCGTGGACACATTTCCTCTGCTCTCCAGAGTGATAAAAAACTGAATTATGAAATAAACATATATAGTTTTTAAAAATTATAAATTCCCTCATGGTCAGGTATGTGCTTGTTTTTAATGATGTTTTTGCTGAATACTTGAAATGCAAACTCAGGACCAGCTCTGGTTACACAGATTAAAAAATTTCACACTTAAAAATGAAAAAAAAAAAACTTTAAGACAATGGAAAAAAGACTGTTGGGTCATTTGCATCACTATTTCGGTGATCTGCAACACCTGGTGCAAGGCTGCATCAGTTTTCTTCTTTGCATTGGCAAAGTTCGTAAAATTAGCTAAACAGTGTTGAAGTTATAAAGTAGTTGCACTGTGTTTTGAAGCTCTTAGGAGGAGTTTTTGACATTTATAAAGTAGACTGAAACTTAAATGAATGCCTTTTTATGATATCTTTCAGCAAACAAGATCATCAGCAACAATACTGAAGGTTGGCAGCTGGAGAGGTTGTGTCATTGTGTCATTTGAACTGTATGTAATAAGTCACGTGAACTGAAATGTTAAAAATATTGTCATGATAAAGTTGATATCATAATCCTGAAATTAAACACCAAGAGCAAAGAAAGATGTGTTTAATATCCCGATAACAGAGCCACACCTCTCCACCAATCACTCCCACAGATGTTCAGCCAGATCCACACTCCAAGTGGACGCCTTTCAGCCTGGACAAGCTCACATGTGCAGCCAGTCAGTGGGTCATAATTAGATAAACACTTCCAGACAGCCCATGCTTGCACTTCAAATGACCTCTAGTGTGCAGAGGCATCCTGACAGGGTCTGCTAGGAGAGGAGAGCTTAAAGGCTGCCTCACCTTTCTAGTCTGAAAATCTTTCAGAAGAGAGGAAACATTGAGAAAGAGGGAGAGAGATAAGTATTAGCAGGGCTTGTCTCCTGCTTTAGACTCTTTCACTGTCATCTTAGAAATAAACTCCAGATTTATGGCATCCCACAGGAAAAATATCCATCAAGTCTGGCAAGAAAGCCATGGAGGGATCCAGTGTGCATGGCCATGTCGTCTCTGCAGACACATAACAGAGCTGAGGCCTGTGCAGCATGGTCATAAATTCAGATGGGTGGGGGGTAGAGAAAGGTAAAGATATTCATATGCACACATAAAGGGAGTCAGAGGGAGGAAAACTGAGGCTCAATGAACATTTGCAATGTTGTTTGATGTATTTTACAAGGCATGATGGGATTTCAGTATGAAGCAAACAGATTCTTCATGTGCCCTTTGACTGCTCAAGAATTAAAACAGTCTGTTTGGAAACAAAATGTTCTTCTCAGCGTGTCAGTGACCACTTTCAAGTTTTAAATGTGGAGTTTGTGCTTTGAGTCATCATTTATACTCAGTTTAAACCTCAAGTTTGACTCATGTTCTTATAAGTTCCTTTTAAATATATGAGAATTTCACTTCTGAAGGTTTGAACTCTGGTAACCGGCAGCCACAGGTGGAGATAGAAGAGCAGGAAGAAGAGGAAGGTGTGTGTTTTGAACATGTACTGGAGTTACTTTTAGCAGCCAGCTCTGAATGTCTGGGTGAGGGTTATTAAGTCCTGCTTTCTTGACTTCAGGCACAAGTGGGCAGGATTCATGAGAGAGACCCTGCACCCAGCCCTGCACTAGGGCTGTAGCTATCAAATATTTTAGTAATCGAGTATTTAACAACGTATTCCACCAATTAATCGAGTAATTGGATAAAATATAATTTATTTTAGTTAAAGTGCAATTGTCGCGGAACAATCCCGGAACAAGCGTGTGCGTTAGCGGATTGCAATGCTCGTAAGAAACCTAATTATGATATTACCTTTCACCGTGTCCCTAAAGGCATTAGTACCTGAGAGCGTGAAGAGGAGCGTGAAGAGGAGTGTGCAGAGCAGCGCTGTCTCCGCCCACGACTCAGAAGCGAAGGGCTAATGAACTACTGGAGCTCTGCAGAAGAAAAGCCCCACTCATCATTCACTTTTTCAGCTCGGCAAAACCAAAACCAAGCTTACTCCTCCTTGAAAATAATCTGTGCGAAACAGAGACGATTTGAGCTAATAAATGAGAACTCGAGGCAGAGAACATTCCTTGATCACTTTTTGTAATCGAGGTACTCAAGGAATCGTTTCAGCCCTACCCTGTACCCAGTTCTCATGTGCCCATGGGTACAATGCAGCTGACCCCTAGATTCAAAGAAGAACCAAAAATAGATCTTTATCAGAACCACCTATCAGCCGGTCTTGTCTATAAATAAGGTGTTAACAGAGTAAGCTCACTTGCTTAAATATCATTGTGCTTATGTACCATCAGTGGCACTCTGACCCCTGGAGGGCCTCTCGGGTCAGATAGGACAGACCTGAAACTTCAGGAGACAAGACCCTCAAACCTCATTATCAACTTTCTTCCATGACTGCCTAAAGTCTTTGAAACTTTACAGTCCCACTGCAAATAGATCCAACAAGACCATGCTGACCTTTTCTGACCATTGTACAGTGTATTAACACCCAGAAACACACATAGACACACACTTCAGCATGGCTTTCCCAGAATAAAACACAGATAAGAAGTCTTAAGTAGGAGACACAGCGACTTCAAGAGGTTCAGCTACGTGCACCTCTCACAGACCTATCACAGAGCTTAAATATGAACCTGAGAATCAGCTACACCTTGTCTCAACTCAGGAGGATCTGCAGTCAGAAAACTTTATTTTTGGCTTCTATAAAGAAGATTTAAGACAAGCGCTGTCCACAGAGAATCCTGATCTATTAGAGTGAACCATCTCTCTGTGCATCGCTTCCACACTACAAATACGCTGCAGCTTCTCACAGTGTTTTGCCAGCTAACTGAAACCAAAGAAGCTCTCACAAAATGCTTACAGTGAGTGAACTGTATACTTTCCTTACCTTTAATCATGGTTAATTGGTAAAATATGAGTCAATTCATCCCTATAGGCCCTTAAATGATGATGTTACCCCTGAGGAATGAGGTGCACCTTGAATCCTTAAACACAGGACTTCACTATCTGATTCAAATGCAGCCCTGGGGGAAGATATATACCCTCGTCAGTGCACACTAATACAGAGTCTCCAGCTGTTGAATAAACACACGTGTGTGTGCTGTAGTGTAATACACACCACACATCTGGTCAGGAGAGAAAACTACTGCAACAGAATTCTTCATTGATTCCTGCTGGCCAGGGAATTTGTTTCCATCCCTGAATGCTGCAAACACCTTCCCAAGACCTGTCCTCCTGGAGGAAAGCAGCATTAATGTGGGTGAATAAAAAGTGGTGGAAAGTTTGCTTCTCATTTCCCTCACGAGTCGATAAAGAGATAGAAGAGCAAAGGTTGCCATTGGGGAAGTAAAACAAATGTTGAAACCAAAAAGTGTCTGTCAAAGAAAAGAGAGTTTCACCATGAAATGACCTCTGATTTGACCTCATTCCCTGAAAAGCTATCATAAAGATGAGCGATACAACTTAAAAAATCAAATCACCTTTCTTTCAAAACCAAACCCTATTCACAGTTTCAATCATTTTTTCCCCTTTATTTTCCTTTTTAAAACGAATGACCAAGAAACCACTCAGAACAAGTTTTTAGCCCCTAAGTGGTTATTTTACCTTTGCTGTCATCAGCTGTTTGGAGGTAAACACTTCAGGGTCCTATCAAAGTTGCTAAAAAGCACAATTTAACGATCACGATCACCATTTATGTTTAGCTCCATGGTTGGACTTGACCATTACAAAGTATGCTGTCGAGGAATAAAATTACATCTCCTACATGCTTTCTTGCAATCGTTTCACATGCATAACTGCACAAATGAGGCAACTCCAGCAGAATACTTGGAGCTGGTAAGCACAAACCTTTGGTCCACTGTTTTAAGCATGAGTGCAGGTCTACTTTCCACTATATATGAAGGCTCTGTAGCTTTAGTGATATGCAGCATGACTGCATTAGAAATAACTCTGCACTCCGACCTTTCCTTGTTACACACGATACAATAGGAAAACAATTCCAGTGATGTTGCCTGTTTTTTGCTGGGTGTTTGTTGGCTGTCGTGTTTTTGTGAATCTCATGGTAAGACACATTTCTCCCACTTGGCCACATACCTCCGTTTTTAGATGTTCAAATAAGCTGGTTAAGCTGGTTACGCTGATACCTTTAGATGCAACAGCCGTTAAACTGACTTTCCAGAGGGACATATGCTGCATTCCAGATGTACTCAGAAGTCGGGATTTCCGAGCTAAGAGTGGAAAATTCATCTGAAAAGCCCCCCCACCCCGAAGTCGGATCTCCAACTCAGAAAGTCGGACGATCCTGGCCAACCCCAACTTGACGATATCGTCATAATACAAGATGGCAGCTCAGTGCATCAACAGGTAAGAGTAACAGTAAAAGCTCTCGTAATGTATTATTTATTAGCACTTCTGTTTTGTTTTTGTGAAATTAAATAAGTGGTATATGTTGTACTGCCTAACATCTAACTGTGAACACTGTGCTATGGTGTTTGTAGACTAAAATACTGTGTTATGCATTTTGATTTTCGAGATAACTGGAAATCAGCATAAGTTCTTGTGCCATAAAACCCAATCAGTTCCAGAGTGCAAGACTGTGGCATTGTGACTCCTATAAATCCGTTATCATTCTCTTTCTACCATTATCTCTCTTTCTTTTATCTACCATCCTACCAGAGGTGCCAGTTTTTAATGCACCATATAAAGGCTTCAGTCCTCAAAGCAGCGGCCTTGGTTAAACTTCCACCTTTGATCATTTCATGTCATTTACCAATTTTTCTTACCTGCATCCAACTCTTCCCTCTACCCAGCTCCCAACAAAAGCATGAAAAATCCCCAAAATAATGACTAAAATCAACACTTTTGTCATACTTGGCCAATAAGGATAAGGATGACCCATCAAAGCAATTATTTTTGATTTATGGACCCAATTTTTCCACAAATATACTCATAATTGATTTACATATTTTAACAAAGCAATTCAAACCATGATTAACTCCCACTATTACAAACCATCCAAGGTTGTATGAGTTCCTTCATGAGAACTTCTTGACAGATTGTCATCACACATCTGCCAGCACAGTCCCACAGCATCAATGGACATGTTCTGTTTTCTTTCACTTTGTCGTTTTCTTCCAGTAACTTGTCTTACTAAAACAAATATTAAGCCCAGTTTGGCAGTTTAATCCAATGTCAAAGTCCAGCCAGACCTCAGCCCAAGAAGCTCGTATTGGAGCTCAGGTGTGAGGTCAAAGCCACGGGCAGAGTCACCAGCTGAATGTCCTCTGCGCTATTAGTGGCCCGTCATAACTCACCCCTAATTAGATTTTAAGCTGGGGCCAGTGGGTTTAAAATAAAAGGAAAGCTGTCATGGAGGAGTAAATATGCACTTAAGATCCAACACGTGAGCCCACCAAGACTAAGCCTCTCGTAAGACATAGGGTGCGACATAAAGCCTTGACTGGGTCCTTGAGGGGCTGCAGACAATGACACCTGAGTTCCAGTTGGGTTTCAGACGGGCTTATGAATCAAGATCTAATTACTTAAAAGTAAGAGTGTTTTTTATTTACAGTTTAAATGTTTGCTGGTTATACCTTCCCCTGCCCCTGTGTCTGCTCTCTCTGCTCTTTTTCTATAATAAGCAGAGTATCTGTGCAAGCAGGCTGTTCAGTGACAGGGGCCAGAATGACCTGACGACTGTTATATAACCTGCAGCTTTTCATTTCACCTGATGGCAGAGTGCACACCACAAACAGCACACAAACCAGAAAAATAACTATTATGCCAGCATAGCAGTCTGCCTCAGGTTCCTGTGTCAGTAAACACAAGGTCATTTGATTTACACCGCTTTAACACTTATGTTAACAATGTCGAGTGTAATGACCGGGTGTAAGGTGAAAGTTGTCAACAGTAGAGAGGAACCAGATAAAAATCTAAAAAACTCAAATGTTTAATCAAAACTGAAACTTTCAACATCATAAATATCAGGAGTGAACATGTGAGCAGCTCAGTCAAACAGTCTTGTGATGTCTAGATGATCAGAAAATCAGAAAAAGCCAAAGTGGCAGCAAATTGATTTTACTGACCAACTGTACAAATAAGGTCAACACAGATAACCGATCAAACACTCAATATTGGCTCCTCTAATCAGTGAAGGGTGATAGTTGTTGACCCCTAACATCTATCCCCTGACTCTGCAAGCCTCTGGTGTCTTCTATAATCTTACAGTTGTTTGCCAGTCCTACTTCTTCTTCCACTCTCATAATTGTTTGTCAGACCTCTGTGACCAAGACTCTAAGTGGTTGTAAAAACTGGCTTCCTATTCCAACCGGATCCAGAGCATGTGAGGTGATCAGCATCAGCTGCCATGGTGATCTATAGCAGTGAACAATCATGCACCCTGCATAGTACTGAAAATCCAGTTACCTGTCAATATCAAAAGCAATAGGTAAGAAAATATCAACATGTTGGATATTGGCAAAAGTAAAATACTTTCTAACCCAAACAAAAAACACTAAGTGAGGTGAAATTAAAGAGAGTAAACTGATGAGACTCTGAGTATGTCCAGCTATGGTGACAGAGCCATCAACAGTCTAAGCCTTATTTAACTCGTCCCCTCTGTGTCTGGTCAGTCCTGACTGTTGACAAGAGGACGTCCAAGCTAAAATAAGGCTTTGAACAGCAGCATGGGGCATGTTCTGTAACAGCACTTCTATCAGGGAGACAGTATTAACAGGCTCAACCGTTTCTCCCTGTGGTCTGAGTTCACTGAAGGCTGCGACCACACAGCTTTACTGTATGTCTGTCCTACTGTACATAGTCCTTTGACAGAGCAGCTCAAGACAAACTGAGATGAAACACCTCTCTGTTTTGACAGGTGAATAAGAGCCCAAAATAAAGATAAAACAGTCCTGACTGACGCTTTCAAATGATCACCTGGACCCAGACACAACACAGATACATCAATCTTCTGACACATGACCACACTGCACTTCCTCTCAACCCAAAGACGGGATTAGTTTCTCTGGATCGGAGCCAATTAAACTGCAGACAGTGATACTGCCCAGCGCAGAAGTCTGACACCATGACAAACAGCTGAGAAAGTGACAGTGACATAGCCCGAGTGACAGTAGACAACATGATGAAACAGAAGACAGTAACAACATCACTTTCTCACGGCCAGGAATCAAGATCAGACCTCAGCCAATGAAGTAACAGTGAACCAGGGCTCCTGTATATTTGGAGCAGCTGGTAAAAATAAAACCATTGCTCAGGGCATCAGTGCTTGATGAAGCATCAGAGCATATGCACACACCAGTAATTCTGGATGGTTACAAACAGAGACACCTTCTATTTAGGTGAAAATACCCTGGTAATAATCACCGGCTTCAGGATAGTTTCTGTGTATTTAACTCAGATATTTATTACTGGTGCCTTTTGGTATTCATATGGGATCCAGGGAAAGGTAAATGTAAATTTAACTGCCAACCAACTAGACTTAAAGTTTAAATGCACGTTAAAAAAGTCAAGATAGAGAACCTTTTTATATCTTAATTAATGAGAGGACATGTCTGTACCTAGGACACTAACATCCACAGGCTTGTAGAGGTTACACATTATTCATGTAGAGTGGTTATATGCCAGCGTACAACTTGATCTCCATTTTCTTAATTAAAAATTAGGGATGCCAGTTGAGTCCACCAAACAATAACCATCATCAATCAATCCATCAACCTGGTAGTGCTAGCTCTGCTAATATTAGCTGTGTTTGATAAACTAATCATTCTAACCTGAAGGCTCTGCAGTCTCATATTTAGCCTTAAAAAAAAATGCTAGATTTTCATCATTTTCTCATCTTCAGACTCCTTAGGTAGTTGGAACCATTGTAAATTAATTAATTTTGAACATCTCAGTTCAAAATAATGGGGAAATTTAAAAAAAAAAAAAAACCTGCAGCACTGGAAGATGTCATTTGTGTTTGTTTACATCGGGGTACTATAAACATTGAAGCATCATTGACATCAACAGAAGCTACAACCCAAATTAACAAGGGTTGGCTGTACTACATAAAGCGCAAAAAGTGGCCAAAAGTGAAGGTGGCATTTTTTTTATCGTTGAGTTGACTAAATTGTTTAAACACGCCTCGAGTTTTGGAGTTGCTCAGTGAGCTTTGTATTATTTCAGACAGGGTTTTTTACATGACCAGATTCCACCTCTTTGTGTCAGAAAACCCATCAAATCACTGTGTTTGAAGCTGCCAGACCCCTCTGAAAATAACCCTTAAGATCCAGAGAAGTGTGACTCTACCTGGTAGCTTCATTAATCATTAATTAGTTTGAGGCTGTTACTGAGCAGCTTTGGTGCTTTCAATGGTTAGTTTTGACACAATTAAATAAGTGCATGGCACAGTAGTATCACTAAGACATTCCATTGAGGCAGCAGAAAACCAGCAGCTACTGAGTAATGCAGGCTCAAATGACTGTTTTTGTCAATACAGCCTGGAGGGCCTTTAGGAGCAATGTAACAGCTGTTTCTGGTTTGGTAACAAATTTTCCCTCTTTCTAGGGATCCTTATGTTCTTCCAGGGATCCTCTCTGATCTATTACACTTCTTTTAACTGCACTATTGTGTCCTGAAATATAGTTTAGCGTTCATGTTTGAAGAGTATGAGTATTGCTGCAACCAAAGTGATACTACTTATTTGTGGTAACAAACCTTAACAATTTAGCTTATCATGACCTTGTTTTGATTGTGTATCACTGACAGGCACTTCAAATGACCGTTAGTGGCATAAACCAGCACTTTCACTTCCAATAATACATGACGGCCACTGCAGCTTCTTCTGCCTCCAGCTATAGCGACCACTTGGTCTTTTTCACAGTTATAAGTTGAAGATATGTTAGTCATTAAGACCCAAATGTTTTGAAAGATACCTCTAGGTGTAGATTCTTACTGACATCACAGATTTAGTTGGATGCTGAGTACAGAGCTAAAAATCCCGCAGCGATCTAAGTAATAGTTACAGACTGGGCTTGTATCAATGGAAAATTTGTGTAAAATGTTTAGTGTTCGTCGGTGTGTGAGTGTTGCCCTGTTAGGCAGTCTCTATTTCTGTCTGTGTGTCCTGACTGACTGAGAGAGAGCAGGTGCAGCACAATGAACAACTGTAGTCTCCCCCACCAGTCACTCAGCACTGAATGAATCACACATGGAGGAGCTCAGCAGCACAAAAATACAAATCTCACTTCATCCATTGCTTTCCTCGACTCTCACAAACACAGATAGATGCTCTTACAGACATACGGATATCCACTGAATCATTATTAGTCACGGGACTGGGGCAAACCCCACATTTTGACATAGATATCCAAGAGTCCAAACAATAACTGAGATAAAGAGTTTGCCATGATATCTCTTAGCTGCTCATACACCAAAAATACAAAAACAATCAGTTTAAGATCTAATGAGAGAAACAAAAGGATTAAAGTTACATTTAAAATATTACAAAATCTTATACTGAACCAAACAGCCAGACAAATAAAACAGACACTTTCCTTAGAAAACCAACTTTTCAGAGCTTGAAATGTAAAACATTTAACTTTAAAACTGGTTCATCCAAGAAAAGTTACCCCCCAAAGTCATTCAACTGCACTGACAGAATATAACTCATTAAATAAAAGCCACATACCTTTTTATTTCAGGTTACCTCCTACAGAGCCCTCGAGCCTTTGAGCTTCAGGTACGTACAGTAAAAATTTATCTTGACTACTTTCCTGTTTAGTTTAGAGTCTGCCTGTTCCCGGTCCCTGAGAAGGTCAGAGCTCTGGAGGCTTGTGGGACAGGACTACTGGGACACAAAGATAGACTGACAGGTCCACAGGCCCTGCCAGCTAACACCCACCAACCCCCACCCACTTTCTATCTACAACCGTCCTTTAGGGGCGCATGTGTCGTGGCCAGATCCACAGCAAGCTTGAACCCAAGAGGTGGTGGAGGGGGCGGGTGAGTGGGTGATAAATATAGAACGGTGCTTTCCCATTTCATCAGAAACAGGTCTAGATCAATCCACGGACCAACGTGACAAGAGGCCATCAAAAAACTTTTAAGACTGCGGATAACAGGAACCAAAAAAGAGGTGGATGAACTTAAAACCTCACCAGACCACTACTGGATAATAGACAAGAAAGGTGAAGGTAATCAAATGTTTCTCAGCTTGATCCCAAAAATTGTGTTTGCCTGATCCCACCAAGTGTCTAAAACATAACCTTATCTGGCTGTGCCCACTGCTCGGTTCTGATTGGTTGAAACCCAGTAACAACTGTAATTATTCCAAACAGGAGAAGCAATGCTGGGGTCAAGCTGGTTGCATACATCATATCAAAATCAATCTGAGGAATGGAGTTGGGCACATTTTACCTCTGCCTGTGGGAACCATGTCAAAATAAATGTCGAGCAACATCCTGTCCTGCAATCTGTACAAGTGCACCAGAGATGGCAAGTGCGCGTTGTGATTGGCTGTCGATCACTTGGGCACATCTGACTTCCACTTCAGGTACTCACAGTGAGTACCAATCAGACAAGTGCGCTAACTTAGTAGAGGTGAGTTAGAAGAGAGTTACTTCTTTGTCCACACGGGGGCACCTGTACACAAACACATTCCTCACAGGAGCTTTAAAATATGATTTAAAGTTAGGCTGATTTGTACTTCACAGGGTTCTCAATGTGAACGTCTCACAAAGACATTAGAGTCCATCAAAGTGCTAAAAAGCAGGACACTTAAAGAATTCAATGAGGGACAAACACCTTATTCATCAGGCTGATTATTATATGAGGTTCAACAGCAAAGTGAAAACGAAGGAAAGGACTCAAACACACACACACACACACACACACACACACACACACACACACACACACACACACACACACACACACACACACACACACACACACACACACACACACACACACACACACAACCCCAAAGATATGAAAGGGCTTCGCTGAAGTTGGTCACTGAACAAAGGAAACACAAAAGAGGGCACTGGGACCAGCGAGGCAGGAAAAGACGGGATACAGGGACATACAAGAAAGGGCAAAGGCTCTTTATTGACAGATATAGTAGTCCCTAAATAAGAAGGATTAATAGCATACAGTCAGCATCATCGATCAGAGGAAAAAGCAGTCCTCTAGTGTGATTTGCAGGTTCATGTGAAAGAGCACCATCTAGTGTTCAATCAAAGGTACAACTACAATCTTCACCAAAGCCCCAGTGTTCGGCTTTAGTGACTTTTTAAGCCTTAAAACAACCTCTCTCTCTCTCTGTCAGATACCCCAGCCGCTGATTTGTTTATGTCTGTGTGCAAAGGTGAACCCTAAAACTGATTGATGTTTTTTTCAGATGGAGGAGGAAGCAGGTCCGGGCACTGGGCCAAACTCTGAGGCTCCTCAGCAGGGTCTTTGAGCTTTGAATAAGCTTTGAAAGCGACGGGGTTCAGCCACTCCAGAGCTAATTAGCAGAGAAGCAACGTTTGTTCTTCTGAAGCCAGCAGAGGAAATGTTAGAGCAAACGTGAATCCAATTTGGCCCCCTGTTAGGAGAGAGCTGGATGTTGATTACTAACATGTCCGGGCTGCACTTCACTGTCAGCAAAACACAGAAAAGCATGGGCAAAAGAAGTGGCTGCTTGTTTTCCATAAACAGTTGCAGATAGACCACAACAATGTCCCAGAAAAACTGGAAATACGTGTCCTATTAAGTCTCCTCTTGTGGCGCTCGCTTTGATGAGGGTCAGCCACGCAGGCAGACTCACACTCAGCAACTTTGGTTTAAGGGAATATTCAGTCTAACATGCATGACCACAAGCACAGGTCAGGGCGACTGCAGAGACAGAGTGGGACTGTTCAGCCCTGAAACCTTCAAACAGCATGAGATGCTTTTCACACGAAGCACTGAGCATTAAATACCAGCACCAATTAAACAGAGACACAATAGGAGCCTGTTTAAAGCGCTGTGAAAGGACGTAACAGTGAGAAAGTGACGCACAAAGACAGACAAAGAGTAACAAACTTGCTGTATGATCACAGGGTTTCTGTGGATCCTGAGAAAGTCTTGAAAATCCCTTTTTTTCCCTATGAGAGGTCTTAAACTTTAGATGGAACTTTATCAGATACATGTTACGTCTAGAATGTAAGGTCAGTGTTATAAGATTTTATATTATTACCTTTTTTCCAGGCATGTTTACATGGCAAATTACAGCATATGAAGAGGGATGACATGGATAAACTCCAAACAGAACAGAGAAGGAAGTGCAAATTCAAGGAAATGTGGCCTCAAGATGAAAAATACAAGGAAGGAGAAAAGAACGATTATGAGGAAACTTACAAACTTTATATTGATAGTTTAATATCCCACACCCATGTTAAATGTCATTTCTACTGCTGTGCAAAATTTCTATCAATTTTTCTGTTTCACTGTGAGCAGCAACCTTGAAAGATTTTTGTTTAAACAGTACATGTACACCTGAAAATATTATTTAAAAAATCGTCTTTTCCAAATTTAATACCTTTCAAACTCACTGCATGCAAACCTATCTTCATTTTAGTAATTGGTAAATTTCAGACAACCACATCTTAAAAAGCATTTTCAAAGTGGGGTTATTTAAAGAGGGGTAGTATGCTATTTTTCAAACTCTCTCTTTCCTTACTGATATCTCTTTATAACTACATGATTTTTCTTTTTTTTTTGATAAAAAAGCCCCAAATTTCCCACAGTGGTGTATTAAAATATTATTTCAGCCTCTGTCTGAAAAGCATAGTTTTAGCTGCTGTCTCTTTAAGGCCACCCTCCAAAGCCTACTTTCTTCTGATTGGCCACCTCTCCGGAGGCTTTTCGGAGAGGGTAGAGCACGATGTTTTGGCCCTGCTCCCTCTATTATGGTCAATCAGTAGAGCAGTGGAGCAGTGTTACGCCATCTCACGCTGTTAGAGGGAGGCTGTTCAGCTTTGCTGGAAGCACAGATGAACGAGTAAAGAGAGTCTGTTGCAATGACCTCATTAGTTTAATGAGTCTTGTGTAATCTCACGGCATACTGTTTTGAGCAGTTTACATCTATTTTCTAAAATTATTACAAATAACATTTAAAAATGTTGATACATCTAGTATTCATAGTCTGGTAAGGACACAAAAGGTTGAAACTTTGCTTTCATGTGGAAAACAATGATGAACGCCCCCGCCCTTAAAGCCATGTGTGGCTAGTACGTGTATTAGCCATAATAGAAGCTGGTCAGTTCTGTGCCTTTAACGAGAAACTGCTTGCATGCTAGGCTACAGGTCTGTGCAGACTGGGCTAAGTCTGCCAGATAAGTTAGCTCATTTTGAAAGACCCCAACCAAAACACTCATGTTAAGTGTACACTCCACTAAGAATCAGAAAGGCCATTTGATTTTGTTTTTTTCACAATTTTCACAGATACATCTAAACACTCCCTTTGACAATTCAGCAAATAGGATCAATCACCCTGGTACGTATATTATCATTATTATTATTATATTATTAATACACTTTTTTTTTCTGGTTGCGGCACTATTATCCATGCGTGTGCCATGTTTTTCATTTGGTTGTGATGATACAGGAGTCACTCTAATCAAGTTTATTTCAAAAATATATGAATGACTGTGACTTTGCTGCATCATCCTTCTTCCTGTTTGTACCCCAACAAACTTGGAAAACCAGACCCTGCCCTTCCAGACTGCATTGAGAGTATCCAGATGTGCCACAGAGGTTTTCATCAAAGCTTCTTCCTTTTCTTGAAGAGTCTGCACTCTCCTCCTTTCACCTTTGATGCAGCACACATCAAGCCCCCACACAAACACACAAGGCGAGGCCACGCAAGTGCAGCTTTCAGTGGTGCACAAAACAACAATTCAAGGTGTCAGTCTGCAGCCACAAATAGAGTGAGAGGAGATAAGAGCGTCAGAGAGGGCAGATAAGGGGGTTGGTGGGTGAAAGAAAAGCAGGGAGCAAAAGAGGGTGGAAGAGTGATGGCAAAGGAGTGAAAAGACAAAAAGAGGTTTTTTTTTTCTTTTAAAAATCAACACTTTACCTTGACAGGATCCATCAACGGGATAGACGGAGGTTATCAAACTATACAGCTCTCTCTCCCTGTTTCACCTCCTCTATCTAACACTGCTGCTATAACCTACATGTCTCCTGGATGGAGGCTAATTTACTGCTGCACAAACCAGAGCTTTCCCACCAGAGGCTGCCACCCAGGCTCCAGGCAGATAAAAAGGCTTTCAAAGCGCATTAATGAGCGGATACTTCCACCGCTGAGAGCAATCACACAGCTGAAGCCAGACAACACCACAAAAACAGAAGTTGAGACTGAAATGAGAAGGACTGTACCTTTCATTGCTCCTCTGCTTCCTGTCGTTATCAGTCAGTCAGTTTATCCCCCAGAATAAGTCAGCAGCAGTCAGGACTGTTGCGAAACAGCAGGAAAGAGAAGAGAGATAGCAGGGACATGGTGCAGAGGAGAGCAGGACTGAGGGAGAGTGAGATGGCGAAGGGGAGGACTGGAAGGGACTGGCGACTCACCAAGAACCACGGCCCACAAAACCACAGGGTGGGTTTAGCGGTGACATGAGTGTTTGCCCGTTTAGGCAACAAGTGGCACAGTTAGAGTCAGTTTGGTATGTAGGAGTGTGTCACTGGGATCCCTGCCAAACATTTATCACAAATAAGAGGGGAGAAGTACACCTGGAGTGTGTCTAACGGTGCTAACGGACAGTATGACAGCAGTGGACTGAAATTAGAGCGTGTCCTAATGAGGGGTGAGGATGAATGGGCTGGAGAGAGTCACCCAGCAGAGAGACCAAAGGGGGAGGAATTCCTTTTATTCCTTGCAGTGGTCCTGATGAGTCAAACAGAGGGACAGTAAACCAGAAAAAGAAACAGGCTCACAGACAGAGAGAGAGAGAAGGAACTACTTTCCCACATGGCTGAAAACCAACAAACACACACAAACATTAACCAAGGTCCTGCCAGTGATAAGTGTGTGTACTGTATCATCCCTGTGACAGTTTGAGAGCCAGTTTTCGAAAAGGTCAGAGGTTAAACACTCTGAACTGGAACTGAGCCATATTTAAGACTTCAAAGATTGATTTGGAAATCTGGGCAAGTGCTATAAAATCATAGTTAAAGTTAACACAATGGCGCAAGAGTCAATTTAACACAGTGCACCGAATCCTGGTGGTGTAGAAAAATACTGGACTAACCCCTAAGCATGGAAACAAGACTACATGGCATCTGAAGTAATGAGAAATTTCAGCCTCGTGACCACTTTTCAGAGCAGTTCAGTGGAGAAATAACTGTGTAGGAAGATATTGAAATTAAAGTTTAAATTAACAGACTTTAAAGGTAAGAGAACAGTCAAAACCAAGCGCCATCACCTAACAAAGCCAAATACAGGACCACAAAGTTTGACAGTGTCAAACGGTTGTACAGGCTGTGACTGACTCCTCCTCACAGGTTACCCTAACATGCTGTGATGCTTACACATTGCTCCAGTTGAGTGATTTTAACACCATTTTAACCAGACAAAGCCGACACGACACAAGGTTGTATCTCCGTTTTATAGAACAAAATGCTTACAAACCAAGCCACCATTCAGATAGCAAACCATTACAGCATTGTGGCAGATTCCATGACCTGAATCTAAAGCCCCAACTGGTGGTGGGAGACTGAACTACAGCTTAGCCCACAGACAGTATGATAAGTGGACATAGCGTCAGTGACGTCACCCATTTGTTTGTGAAGCAGATTTTTAAAGCCAATTAGCAGCGGTCGCCATAGTGGGAATGCTGACTCAGCTTAACAGAGGCCTTAAGCCTTCTCTCAATTAGCTGCAGTGTGCCCCCCTCTCAGCTGCTGATCTAGTAACCTTAATAACTTCAAAAAGAATGTAATCAGGCTGTAAACATGTTTACTTTTGCTCCAAAAACTGGCTTTATTTTGGTTCAGTGTGTATGTGGTGTTTCTGCAGACAGCCACAGGTGGACACTCGGGGAACTGCTTGGCTTTATTTCTTAAGATCGGAGGTTGCCACTTGTTGGCTTTAGACATAACATTTAAACAGCATTTTAGGCTGAGAAATAAAAATGTCAACCCATTTCACCGGCTAGTATTTCTGGTGCTGACAAGGGAAGATGACTGCATTTAATTGTTAAGTTGATGCTCATCCTGAATGCAAACACATTAATTTACCATCCCACCCAAATAAGGTTGAATTCATACTGGGGTTTTGGGTGTATGCACAGGATCAAGGACCAAGAGAATATATTTGGCAAGAGTAAGCAAAAGAGACTTCTCAGTGAGGTGAAAACCAGCGCTCCACTTTCTTCAGTTTAGTCTCATCAGGTCCCTGCATACCTTTAGCTCATGCTTCCTGGAGCACATGGTCTAAAGCATGGCTGGGTGTGTACACAAACATGTGCGCACACCCTCAGACCCTCACTCCTAACATCTCAGGCATTCTGTGTGAATGCTTTCCTATAAAAGGCGAAGTGTTAGCCGCAGCATGGCATCAGCCCAGAACAATGATGAGCAGCACCAGGTGTAGGTGTGTGTGTTCATGTGCATCTGTCAGCTAGACACAGTCAGACTTTAAGTATGACTCCTCTTTCAGTCATCACCAAGCTCTGATCACTGCTAACAGGCCAGACATGCAGGGGGAATAACAGCACCTGGATCAGCTGATAACATCTGATATTATGAGCTCACACGCTCAGCTGCATCAGGGTCTCTTCATGGAATTACACACCGATCTGACAGTACCATACTGATTTTTTTACAGGATGACTTAACCCATGCAAACTATCAGGTATACGTGGTTTCCCTTCCTCCTGCAAGACCACCATCACAGATCTGTCATCAGATATTACTGACTAAACTGAATTTCAAGAATCTGGATTGAAACAGCTGGCAAAAGTTTTCTGCAGTCTCGACGTGGTTCAGTCCTGCCGTCACCAAGATTATGTTTCAGCGTGAGTCACATCCATGTAATACTGAGAGGAAAAAAGTTCCATCAGAGGCCAGCTGTGACATTCAAGGGGGAAAACCAGAGAGGTGTAAGATTGATGGGTAATTGTTTGTAATTGTGGGTTAAAGAGATGAACTTTAAACACACAGCACACATGTGATTTCAATCTGTACAGGGGAACAAAGTGGGTGGATCTGATTCCACAATATTTGTGTGTGTTAGAGGCGTGTCAGTGTATGTATGGAGTCTGGAGGAGCTCAGGGGGCTCAGGACTGAATTACAGTTTAAGCAAATAGCAGGAAGCTGTGAGGAAGCTGTCAGCAGATGTTACATATACACTTCAGGCCAAAAGTTTGGAAGCAAGACCAAAACAGGCCAAACATTTGGAAACTACTTCAAATTTCTGTACACAATGCCTTTCATAAAAATAAAAAAAAAGTTAAATGTATTTTGGGATGTATTTATTGCATGACTAGACTTTGCTTTCATTGAAATGCACCATTTTCCTTAATTTACCTTTAGGTATACATTGATGTTACCAGACCATTGCTGAATAAATGTCAACAAAAGAAAGGGAGGGCTTAGTTTTAGGTTCAAGAGGATTAGCAAGAGTCACAAATTCAGTGTAAAAGTAAAAAAACAAATCACTTTGCATTATTCACTTTTACTTATTGGCTTTTGAGTGTCTGCATACAAAAATCCCAATAAATCTCACCCGTGTTCAAAACTCTGACAAACTATTGCAGAAATGGCTAGAAAGAAGAAACTGGGTAAAGAAAAAAAGAGTACAGATTTGTACATTGAGAAAAGAAGGATACACTGAAAGGGAAATTGCAAAACACCTTAACGTGTTTAACAAGGAGTCCACTAACTCTGAAGAGACTAGAGGAACCTGGAAGTTTTGATGATAGGAAAAGGCCTGGACGAAAGAGAGTTACTACAGAAGCAGAGGATAAACATATTATTGTCATCAGTAAGAGAGATCGGCGAAAAACAGCACCACAAATAAGGGAGGAAATCAACACGACAAGGTCAAAACCCATATTTCTGACAACCGTGAAATGAAGTTTGAGAAAGGCTGGTCTGAAGGGTTGTGTATCTGCAAAAAAACATTACTTCGTCCACAGAACAAGAAAAAGAGATATGAGTGAGCAAAAGCTCACAAAAATTGGACTTATGATGACTAGAAACAAGTTTGCACTGTTTGGTTCAAAACACAGTCTATGTCCGCGGACGAACTGGTGAATGTCTGAAAGCACCATGTGTTACACCCACAATTCAGCATGGAGGTGGTAGTTCCATGGTATGGGGATGTTTTGCAGGTGATGGAGTAGGAGATTTATTTGAAGTAAAGGGTATCATGAAGAAGGAACAGTACCACTCCGTCCTCCAGCACCATGCTGTTCCGTCTGGACTCAGACTTGTGGCTCATAAGTTTGTTTTGCAGCAAGTCAATGACCCTAAGCACTCTGCCAGCTCTGTCAGGGTTACTTAGATAAAAAAGAAGAGGAAGGTGTTCTTCAAAAGATGGTTTGGCCCCCTCAGTCTCCAGACCTTTCTCCAATTGAGCTTGTGTGGGATGAATTGGATTAATTAATCAGAAAAGGGCGTCCCACAAATCAGCAGTCTCTTATTGATGAACTTAAGAAAGCTTGGAATGCAATTCCTGCTACATACCTTAAAAAATTGTGGAACGAATGCCTGGTATAAGCCAAGCAGTTGTTAAAGCCAGAGGAGGTTCATTTAAGGAAAGCAAAGTCTAAGCAACAATAACTCAAATACCTAATAATTATAGTCTAAATGTCTTTTGATAAGTTGTTCTTTAGATAATTATCAGGGTTTTTTTTGTTGCAAAGTACTATGATCTTTTTTTGCACAAATTTGATCTTGCTTCCAAACTTTTGGCCTGTAGTGTATGAGTGTAGAGTTGAGCTGTAGGAAGTTCACAATCTTGGTACAATGAAAGAGAGTGGGTTTGGTGCCAGATGTTATAAAGAGAATATAACCATTAAAACCTATTAAGAAAGTGTATTGGCAAGAATCTGATGGGGAAGTGTTATAGGTATTTGTTTGACCTGTTCCTGAGTTAATTCAAAATTTGCAGCTCATATTTGCATATGTGTACTATGTTTTGACATTCAAACCAACACTGTTTAAAGATCTTAAACACATTTTTTTAACTGGAGTAAATACATTTTGTATAAAATCTCTTTTTTTTTTTTTTATTAAAACCAAAAGTGTCCCAGATAACAGCTACCTTAAAGTGAAGGCAAAAAAACTTTAGAGCTCCCCTTGGTGGCCTGCTGCAGTAATCAGGCTCTTGATTAAAACACTTCCCTGCTCACCCCTGCCGTTGGTACGGCTACATTAGCTGTAAAGAACAAAAATTTTGCGTGAAACACTTAAAGTTAGATGCTACATTTGTCAAGTTTTTACCATCAAAATTTCACCTGTGATAATTCTTCTGCAAACATCAACCGCTCTTGTTTCTTTATTTCACCAATTCATTAGTTTATAATTTATCATTTTGCACACTGAATGTTGGCTGCTGTTTGTTCTTGTTCAAGTGCAAGACAAATTTCCCACTTGACAATAAACTTGATCCTTTCTAATTGTAATGTACAGTGTTGTCTTACCATTTTTACACTGTACTTTTTGCTTTTGCCAATTAATGTGAAAAAATAAGAACCAAGATGTACTAAATTTTGTCACAAAGAATCTACCTTTTTTTTTAAGTCCTCACATAAATCCCAATCATGACATAATTTAAGGTGCTGCATTTCTACCTGTTATACTCACTAAAATAATAACAAAATTTAATGTAAATTTTACTGCCAAGACTTTTAGTCTTTAAAAATCTTTAAATCAGCTCGAAGAAAAAAAAATTGACTGTTTTCTGAAAATACGATAGGTCATCAAGAGTGCTTTGGTTGACATTTGCACATGTGTCAGGGTCAAATGGCACCCAGCCAAGTCTCTCTCTTGTAAGCAACTTTTTAACCAATTTTTAACAGTTTTTAAACAACTTTCAAGGCTGCATTTTAAGAGTTTGCCGACTTTGAGGTTGAACTTTTACCATGTATGGGCACTCTATAAACTATGACTTTGGTAACCTGAGTTACTCTTTGGGTTTCAAGAATAAAAAATGTTAGACTTAAAATTTGAATCCAAATTTGATAACATAAGTTTATACTATCACTTAACTCTCCACCTCCCAAACTCCTGCCCCCTCTAACAGCCAGCATAGGTGGAAAAACCTGTGGGTCTCGACATGCCGGGACCTCTGACCTACCACCTCTTTATACCATAAAGGCTGATAAAATAAATGTTTTCTGCGTCAGAATTGAGATACTGACTACCAGCTGAGTACAGTGAACTGTGCGAAGACCCTGCAGAGCTCCTTGGTGTGAGAATATCAGAGTTGGCGCGGTAGGAGTAAACACATTGCTGAGTGGATCAAAGTCCATCAGGGTCCCTTGGCTAAAGCACTCAACCACTCACTGACACAATTAGGCCACTCAGGTCTTTGTGTTTGTGTGTGTGTACTTGGAAACACACAGCCTATTGTGTCAACACAGCAGCTGCTGAGGTCTAATATTCCTGACATGAGGAAAGAAACAACACGAACAGGAGATGGTCTGTGTGTCAGTTAAGACCCTGTTATCACTGTGAACCGCTTACATTGAGGCTTCTGTTGTGTTACAGAAGATTCAAATACAGATTGGTAACGTAGTGGCACAAATGCTGAAAAGACCAACACCAGTCCTGAAACAAACCCATCCACAGAGCTGCAGCAGGATTACATGATGCTGACTTCTGTCAGCTACTCTACATACATGTGAGCGACTTTAATGTCAACCTCTTCTTTGTAGGAAAATCTGTATTTAGTTCACCTCTCTACCATACTCTGAGCCAACTTACTTTAACGCCCTCCTTAGCAGATATAAGAACCCAGATGAACTACTTCACCAGTTTTTAGCATCTGTTTTTATTTAATGTACAACCTTACTTTGTTAAGGATTCAGTGAGCTTTCCTCATTTTAAAGATAATAAAATAAAATCCAGATGGAAGCACATTTATACGACTAACCCAGTGCAGTACAAATGTCCATAAGCTGCTTTGTGATTTTGGCAGGATAGGAGTTCTGAATGATGTCTGGATAGAGGACTTCAGGCTCCTTAACCCAACACTAAAAGTGGGATTTCTGGGGGTTTAAGCTATTTTAGAAATATTTTGTAGTCAGAGGTTTTTTTATTGTATCATAAAAATAATACGACCTCTTCTAAAAGTGCTTAAACTAAAATGGGGCCATTACTTTAAGCAAACATTTGCAGAAGTGATGAAAAGACACTAAAAAGAGGAATAAAACGAAAGTCCAAATATACTCAAAAATGACCACTGAAGTGAAATCAAAAGTAAAATACCTACAAAAACACACAATTACAAACTAAACGATGTGCTATAACCGCAGTCAGGGGTGTGAGGTTTGGCTCTGTCTGTTGTTGCTTCACATGACTTCACATGAGCAGTGACAGCAACAGAGGCCTCATAAAGGTCAGCGCAGGTCTAGCTGACCCCTGAAAGGAAAGCTCATATCCCCTCTTTCCTGCTTTCATCGAAGTGCCGTGCAACTCAGAAACGTACACTATGTCCTGTTGGCTGCAGGTAACGTGTGTTTTTTTTTCTGTCCCATGAAGCATTCAGAAACTCTTAAGATGAGAATCTGTTTTTACGAGAGGAACAAAAGGATTAAGCTGATGTACTTACAAGATGGTCATAGAGACAGCAGATTCAATTTTCCTCCTTCAGTGTCCTGGTCCATGAACTCCACCTGATCCTAAAAAACAAATGATTTACTGAGTCACCACAGAGAGTTTGGGTTTTAAACTTAATATTAAAGCTGTGACAGACCTTTCTGTTCACATTACATTATGCAACAGAGCCTGGAAAACAAGCTGACAGCACAGAGACATCTAAATCGAGTAGAGCCCATCTGTATGTCCTCATAATAAATCAACAATACCCAGATAACTGCTCACAGAGGGAAGAAAACTGGGAACACCCTGTTCGAATGACTGCATTTCTGTTTATTCATTGACAAACCTGTGAAATCCACTGAACAAACTTAAAGGGGAATATCGTTTTTTAACAAAGGGCAAATTTAACTTATTTTGAGCTCTAAAGGAAACTAAGTTTTTATAAAGTTTAGGAACAGGTTCTGACAATGATCCATACCAGCAAAAGCTATGACTATGTACAGTAAATGAGTGAACCAAACCTTCACTAAAGCCATTAACAAATCAAATGCTGGTCAATTAGTGGACAACACTGCAGCATTGTCTGTGTGACCTATATGAGCCTATGCCCACGCAAGAGTATGTAAGGTCAGTGAACCCAGAGGCCCTGGAGCTCCGTGAATAAAACCAATGATTTTAACGCATGGGATCTACTCACGTCAGAACTGTCAATGTTATTTATACAGTTTGAATCTATTTAATAAGTCCTAGCATTAGAGCTGGTCCATTAATTAGGTATTTTTTACTGTGTATTGTCGATTTAAACAGACAGACATGCTTTCATTAACAAAAAACTGTTTTTTTTGCATTTTTCAGAGTTTTACAGTGGTTTTAAAGGGATATTCCATCTTAAAATTAGCTCAGGGTCAAACACACCAGAACACCGAGTTAGACACCCCGTTGAGAGATGAATGTTGCAGACTGCTTGCTTCTCTAGTTATACCAATTTTAGTAACGACGGCATGATAGCAATACACAGCAGTCTATGTCTCCACACACATATAGCCACAAATAATGCTCAGAACAGCACCTAACTTCATCAACAGTACATATAGGGTCCCAGCTATAGTATTAGCCATCAAACATCTTTTTAACTTTGCCTAATTTCTTTAGCAAAGAGACTAAACACAACTCACCTACTCTCCTCCAGCAGCCGCTTGTTTGTGGGGGAGCCTTAACAAGTTGATCACAGTGCAGGTGATCATTTCCATAAAGTAATATTCATCATATTAATCATTTTTGCACTGCAGACGCTGTAAGTCTTCTGCCTTAGTGTCTTGGTCTGATTGCATTTCCATTAAGTAATGATCATAAATGTTCTTCCCTGAGCTGCGAAACTCCACTGCACTCAGCGATCGAGTTCAAAATTCAGCTAGCCCTGTCTTAAGTAAAGGCAAGCAATCAGACACTCTTTGAATATTACAGTCACCCAGGTATAAAGGAGCTTTCCAGGGATATGGTACGGTTTGAGATGGACCAAACAGGAATCTGGTGAAGTTAAGTGGTTCACAGCGATGTGAACCACTTGTTTCTAAAGAGGTGTTATGAGGCTCAAAGATGGCAGGCACCATGTTGGTCAACCTGGATACAGGCAAAGAGGCGAAACGGGGACCTCGAGTCTGGCTACAACACAACCATCTTTCTGCTGTAAGTCACGCCCATTATTATGTTGCAGTTTTTTGTAGAAACAAATGCACAGATTTAATTGCAATATCTCAGTTTCTTGGACAGAGATTTTAGTCTTGTTTTCATTTTGCCTTTTTAGTGCAGTGCTGCTATGATGACCATCCTAAATCCTCTCTACAAGAGGAAACAAATGTGTTTCCACTGACTCCTTTACACTTCAAATTTCTGAAAGACTGAATCTGGAAGTTCAAAGAAGAGAAAATAATGCAAAGAAACACAGGGAAAGACTCACAACAAAGATCTTGTGTCACAATCAAGCAGGCTGTTGATTTATATGGTAAACACACCTTGAACCACTGAGCCTCAAAGACGCTCTTAAAATAGCACTTTGTGGAAATAACACTTTGTGGGATCTTATTGTTGAGGGAGCTGGAGGGTAATGCAAGAGCCTTATTTTACAAACTAGTGATCTGGAACCCAACATGTGTGCACAGAAGGTCACACAGACACTAAATTCATGCCGTTCCAGGCTGTTAGGTTTTATATTGTCTCAGTGTCACTGCTTTTTAAACACCACAGGCGTAACCAAGCGTAAAAAAATACAAAATTCTTCAACACTGTGGCGATGTTTCTTTTCTTTTTCCAACAAAAATGTGTTTAGCTACAACATCTTGTAGTTAGAGTCTTTTGTGAATATTTGTGTGTTTTATTGGGATTGATTTACTGGTGGGGAACAAAAGAGGTGGGGTTGTTTAGGGGATTATAGACCAATAAATCATTCCTGTTTTGCATGTTTTTGCTTTGATGTCATGGCAACCAAGCCCACCCAAAAGACATTCAAAGCATACATCAGCTAATCAGCAAATACAGATGGACTAACAACCACATGGTATGCTTAGACTGGATTACAGGTGGTACCTGCTTCTTTACCAGCACCAAGTCAGGTCACCCAGAAGCAGAGACCCACCAAGCATCTGCTTCCAATAACCTCCCTGCAAGCTTCCCCTCCTCCTTATTCTCCTCATCTGAGGGGGTCTGTGGAAGGCAGCGGACCCATCAGATCCATCTGAAGCCCAAGCCCCAGCTCTCCGGACCAGGGCCCCCAAAACAATGATGTAACGCCCAATAGGCTTATGTAACTAACCTCTGCTAGCAGTTTCTCACTCTCTAATAGTGAAGGTGGAGACCCTGGGAACTCTGGTAACTCAAGTCACACTGCACACATGCACACACACACAGAGCATGACACAGTAGATGGATCATATTTAAGGGCTGGTGCTGCTGGATTACAAAGAGAATACTTTTCAGCCTTGCTTTTCCATAGGATTTGGTTTTATCTGCCCAGGTTTGAGAGGGAACATTCAGTCCTGTCAAGACTCTGGCAGAGCAACCTTACAGAAGCATCAACCTAATGAACTGTACATATCTCTTTGTACTTTTTTAGACCCCAACCATTAGAAAGTCCAGCAAATTTCACCTCTGCCTGTTTACTATGTGGCAAAAACTACAGTTTTTCAGTCAACAACTTCAGTTGTCTTTAAAGACAAGTTACACTTGTCTTAGAGAGGGAAAATGATGACAGTTAGCTAAAACATACAGGATCCGTGTTGAGCACGTAACGTCAGCGTCACGTATCACACAGCAAATAGGTTTCCCATTCTAATCAATGCAGCATCGCATACAGGATGTGTATCAGCTCCATCGCAGCTCTGCATCAGAAGCGTATCAAGCAGCTCCGCTAAACATACGCGACAAGTCTATATTTGCTGCTCTACACTTCCAACACGCATCAATTCACACAGAGAAGATCTTTCTAGACAAGATGTCAAGCACAAAAACCGTGCATGTCATCTGGTATTTCAAAATTAAACACCATATGCGAACTCCTGACTGTGTGTCAGTTAATGTAGATGAGAAATACTTCCTGGTTATGGATTTATCAGTAGCACTGAACAATCCGATGGTCAATCCCTGATCCATGTGGACCCTAACAGGACTTTCGACTGCTAACTCTGTCTGAAGGTAATAGCATAGCATAAAGGAACAAAGTTTACTTTATTAAACATGAGTAAACCTGCAAAACCCAAAACTGTAAAATCACGTTGCTTTTTCACATATAGTAGAGGCTCAACAGTCACTGACTTATATCCAAATCAGCAGGAAATAGACCACAGAAAGGCAAAACAGCCTGTTATGAGCTGCACTAAGCTGCTGCTGCCACACTCTACGCATCCTGTATGTGATACCCAATGCTGCTCTATGGAGCAAATAAGGAACGCGCTCAATACGGATCCTGTATGGATACGGCTTTAGTCAGGACAGATGTGAACCAACCTGTGGAGGTTTTCAAGGTGTGTCAACTGTAAAGCTCTGAGAATAAGAGAAAGTGAATAAGAACATAAAGGGCATCAATTTAAGTCATCCTGCAGAGGTCCTATTTACTATGTCTAATAATACCTGCCAAGAAAAGTTTCAACTTAATGCTCGAGTGAGCTTCAGTGATCAGTCAACAGAATTGTCATTATGTTAAGAAGATAAAGAGAAGAGGCATTAAGTAAGATGCTATTTTCCTGTTGTTCACAACAGTTACACTCTAATAAACTTAGATAAACATGCAGAAAAGTGCAGGTGCTGCTGAAGTTGTGTTTCCCTCTGCCCACTGTGTGAGTGGCTGCTCTGCCCTCCATCACAGCCACTACACCACCAACTCTTCTCAAGTCTTGAGGTGTTTAGTGATGTTGTTTTAGTTTGTTAAAAAAGACACAGAAGTCACCTTTATGTCTGTTGCAGGCAGAGAGGGAGCAGAGGACAGTGACATCCTATAGTGCCTACATGCTGATCAGTCCTGACCTTCAGACCAGCTAACAGAGAGCTGCAAAGCCCTGCACCATGATGGATGCCCATCCATCATGAAAACTAGAAAACAAGAAAACTAGACAGTATGGACAGAAATCACACTTGATTTAAAAATACAACACCACCACAATTTTTTTAATGTTACAGATAATGAGAATTGATAGCAAAGATTTTACTTTAACCTGCATCCCATCAGCATCAGTCTCTAGCTAAACTAACATAGAATATTAGACTTTGATGCACATGAAATTAAGGAATAATACATGATTTTCTTGTCTTACATTCTTAAGCAAATATTTACCTTTTAGCTGCTCTATTTTAACATTTACAGATGACTGGACAGAAATCTTGAACTCCCTTGTGGCAATATTTTAATGAGCCAAGTATTTTTTATACCTATGTTTCATAAAGTTTTAATGCAAATCAGCAATTTTGTATCTTGTTCCATTTTATTTTGTCAAATGCAAAATAAAAGCATTTATATAACAGCCATCAGCTGGTCTGCCTCCTTAATATTTGCATTGGCAACTGAAAAACTGTATCAATCTACCATACTTTACATTTATTTTGGGGAAATCTCATTCAGTTTTGCCTTTCATCACCAATTATAGCATTAAACAGGACGAAAATCCAACATAATCAAATTTTAAACCATTCAAGGTGTCCATATGTTCATTTTTGCTGCACAAGTACTGATATAATTTGGGTTTTTTTTCCAAGTAAAGTACAAAGTTCAGGATTTTGGTGTTAAGAAAACTCTGGCAACGAGGCAAGACACCGAAAAGCATGTCTAGTGTGAAGTTAATGTACAAGTTGTGATGCTGGAGAAACTTTTTAATTTAGTACCTTCATCATCAAGCACACAAGGAATGAGCCTCCTTAAGTGAAGCTAAGACATCTCATTTCCAGAGAAGCTCTCAGTTTACTGAAGTGGATATAATGTTTGCCTCAGCTTAACTCCATCTCACCAGAGCTAAACCCTGCAGACAATCCCAACGTCACACACGGCAGACAGGTTGGAGACACTTTGATCAAACTCTACTAGGAACATTCCTTATTTCAACTTTGTCCAAGAAAGACACTGACACTAATAACCACCAACACCACCACCAGCAGTACATCACCGGATACTGATGTCAGAAGACAATGATTGGAGTATTCTCTCCCAGAGGAATGTTTGAGAAAGTTGTTCCTTGTTTTGTTGGCTCAGGTTATGTGGACGTGAAGGCCAGCCTGAAAAGTTGGGCTTCAATTTGAAAAAGGAAATGTGTGTTTTCATAAAGAAGGTAGTAAACTCTGCTACACTGCATGGAAGAAGAGGCTAAAGTCTTAACATGCACTTTGAGCAGATGTCCAAATAATTGAGCCAACTCATCTAGATGTGGATGTATAATAAACAAAACAACAGCATCCAGAAATGGAGCATAAACAAAAAGAAAGGTTTCCTGTTAATACCTGGGAGAACCCTTCAAGGTTATTCAAACAAATCTGTGTCCTTAGTAGATCAAATTATGCCTGATCTACCACAGAAAAAAAGCAAAAATTTGCTTGGAGAAGTAAAGAGAAAGGAGTAAAATCCAGGTGAATACCTATCTATCTGTCACTCCACTTTCTAGCAATGAAACTCAAAAGAAAGATCAAGCACAAGGAACTCAAGTGTTGTCTCAATCCTTCTGGGTTCGCTGACCTCTCAACTTGAAGGATTGGCAGAGGGGAATGCCTGCTAATTAGCTTCCCTACGCACTTCCAAGTGTGGAGCACAAACACAGAAGTAGCTCTCCCAATTACCCACAAGTTATTTATATTGGCAGATTAGGCGCACTGGACTACCTGCCAAATAAGAAAGGAAAGAAAAAACACTTGGACATTGTTCCATGCGTGTACTAGTGTGAGTGTATCACAGTGTGAGACGCAACTCGAAAGACAGAATTTGCACAACTTTTTGTACCATTTTCCAAACTGGCTACAGCATGTGCACTTGGTTTGTCTGTAAACAAGTCTAAAGGAGGTGTTTTCCGTGAACTACTTCAACCAAATAAGCAGTTGGCTTTGCAAAGGTGAAAACAAACGTCTTACACAGCCTCATGGCAATGTGTTTGGACTCGACACGCCAAACATGATTTGGAAACGTACAGCTTACGGTTTTTTTGTCTCACACATCAGCAAATCATTACTATAAGCTCGATAAACTACCTTTTGGGGTGACAAGTACCCTTTGGTAAATTCGGCATACAAAAATGCTCCAACAGCAACAATTCACCCTGAAATGTCCTTACTTATCACCCTTGGGGTTGCTGCTGGCAAGGGCTCGATTGTGAGGTATTTGAAGGACATAACGCCGTGGAGATATCTTACGCGCCCGTTACAAAAGCCAATATTTCCCTATAATAACAATGCTTATAATGTGACATACTTGCCGAAACAATGAAACTGTTGTGTTGAGTCATGCAAGAACTTAAGATATGATCTTAAGCGAAAGACATTTGCGCTAGAGCAACGCAACTCTCACTAAGAACATTTTTCGACGCAGTTTGGTGCCAGCTCCCACACGTACTGGAAGCGCGCGTTCAGACGCCCTGATGTCCTTCCTCTGTACAGCACAGCAGTATTAGATGACATGTATAGTGTAACATAATCGATGTGGTGCCGTGAGCTGAGTTCAGAGACAGTTATTGAGTCTATTGTGGTCTTGGTCCTGGTTCTCTAGTTTCACACGTTGTCTAAACGCAGTCATTACTGCACCTTTTACTTTTCTCTTTGAGGTGATGTGGATGATGTCGCTTGATATCAATAGCCTCCACCTGTCGGGTGGGTGGACTCACCTGGATGGACAGTGACTAAATGTTTCACAGTTTATGTTACAAAAAGCATGCACGTTTTTTTGACATCCTCAAAATTTCTAACTAGCGCAAATGTCAGTGAAAGCACCATCTGACGGCTGCAAAGTGAGGTACATTCACATGATTTCTTGCAAGTTATTGCGTTAATAAAAGTTACAACTTAACCCCTGTTCTGCCATTGAACAAAACTTGCAAACAAGAACTTCTTTCCCAGTAAAACAGAGCAACACGGACTAGGGCAGGGTACAATGCGCAAACATTCAGGCAAAGTGACTCACCGACGCTGTCCTGCAGAGAACAACTTCTCTCTATTGACTGAGAAACCATCAAACATAAGCTCTTGGAACATCCCGCGGACACACACGCTCACCCGATTGCCATCCACGCAGATCCGCCTGCTGTAAACTTCAGTACTTGGGTCAAGTAATCTGTAAGACACGGTCAGAGGCAGAGAATGTCAAAATAAAAGCCTCAGTCGCCTAGGGAAGAAATTTTCAACCCATCACGATTTCAGCCGATTACATGCGTTATTGTTGGCTTGCCGTTTTTCCTTTTTTTAACTCCATTAAGTTGCTTGATTGTTTTGATTAATCGATTAATTGTTGCAGAATTGAAGTTCATTAACATAATACTGAGCTTTTTATTGTCATTGCAACTCTAGTCACGCTGTTTGCCTCCAATGACGCTTCCCAGGCTCTTATTTTGAAGGCAAGGTTTCATTAGTACTGATCTTAGTCACTGGTTAAACTCTGACTTGATAGTCATTCCTGCTTTGAAAAAATTGAATCCTTTCTGTCCAGTGACATTTTATCCACCTGTAGCGTGATGAGTTTTCACTTTGTAATTTTTGTAATTTATCAGCCATGCTCTTCAGGTCGTCTTTTTTTTGCTACAGCAGCACCTGATTTACAAAGTGCTTTCAGGACCCAGATTTTGATTCTGATTCTGATCTGATAAGTCAATAATGTTCCCCTGCCTGGACCAGGGTCAAAAAGACCTGGAGCAGAGGAAAATTTAATAAACAGAAGATTTTTTCATAACCTACTTGGCATTTGAAAAATAATGATGAAATACTGAGGACGAGGTCAAACTTTCAGTAAATAGACTAAAAGTTTAGAGAACATATATTTATACATTCATTTATTTTTGATGAAGTTATGAACTCTTATTCACTCAGAAACTTGAAAATGAAAATGTGAAAAAACAAATATCTTCCTCTATCAGTTTCTGGTATTTAAAAAAAAGTAAACAGGTTCCTTGGCAACTTTAACATTATCCTCAGAACTTATAAATGTAAAGCAGCCCACTGCAACGATCCAATAACCAGCTTTATTACCTATCAAATACTTGATTCTGATTGGTCAAACCCATCTGATGAAGGTTTTAATTCTGAATGAGGTGATGCTATAGAAAGCCTTTTCATACAAATCAGATTAATCCATGTTTAAGGGTCTTGCATGTTTACCACAGAGTCCATGGTTTCTGCTGTTCCTGTTTAAAACGTTGCTAAAACATCACTCTTGATAGCACCAGTACACAATAATACTTTTACTATGAATCATATTATTTGGAGAGAATAAACCCTTTAAATTGGTGGTTAATAAAAAAGAGGGGGCACTGCAGAAATTAACAGAGTTAAACAAACCTCAACCAAATTGAAGGAAATAAACGCAAAGCAACTATGCACCACAACAAAGTATGGGCACTGGCAGCATCAGAGGACTGTTTTATGAAAAGAAGATGCCATCTAAGAATATTCAGTGAAGAGGACCTCATGTTTGACTTTAGTCATGATGTTTGTATGCACAGTACAGCTGGAGTCACGATTTGGCACCTTGCCTGAACTACTGTCCTTGTCTCAGTTTTCAAGCACTGGGCAAGAATCAAACTATTGACAGAAGCATGTCCACCTCCGATACTGTAGATTGTGACGTGCATCCTTTCAACTCATTACTATGAGGTGATCTTACTGTTGACGTATTACGTATCAAAGCAATTGACAGAGCTTGTTAGCGAGATGTACATGGATGTACTGCACGTTTGTATGATAGTTGGTTCGTCTTTTTTGTACTATTTATTCATCAGTCTAGGTTTTGTTTACGACTCTGCTTCCAAGAAGGGTAGTAAACACATTCACCATATTTAACTTCTGATTTGAAGCCCAGAGTGAGAACATGGCGCATGAGCCAGTTTCACCCCGACTGAGCCAGCATATGAAGGAAATCATTCATACTCATACTCATTACTGTATCTAAGTGTGTTAGTGCGACTATGAGAAGAGTGATTTAGTCCAATTTCAGACAGACAATATGCAAACATGTTTATAAATATGACCCATAAGTGGGCTAATAAAAATGTTGTTGCCATGAGAACTGTATCAGCTGTTAAAGCTGGGGGACCAACATTAAAGCTGTATAAATACATCATTAAAATAAACTTTGGATCTGTATTTAGTATTAAATTCTCTTACTAAACATCTACCCTTATTGTTTTTCCTCTCATCAGCCCTCATACTCCTTCGTATCTGTGTGACACACACTCACAAACACATTTAAAGTGTTCCTGCAGTGACTTATGGGGTCAGCTGCAGTGCAATGGACAATCAATTCTCAGTCTGCTCTAATGGCAGAGTTAACAGTCCACGCATCCTGTCCATTAAAACAAACCCAGGCAAACATGCAATAGGAGCAGTAGCTGGAGCTGTTTTTTTCTTTGAGACTCCAGCAGTCAATAGTATTGTAAAATTTAAAATGCTGAAGCTGAATAGATGCCTTCCGTCACTGTAAAGCCCTGTCTGAAAGAGAGGAGACGTCACTTGTGGTTTTGGGTCAGTATCCTGTCAGATGTGGGTTGCTGAGGTGGAAAGGTAACCATGCGACTTTGTTTGACTGACTTGTCGCCTCTTCTCTTTGTTCACTTTGCCTCTTTTGAATAGTCTCCACGGTGCTGAGTTTTTGAAGCATGTTGCTAAGGGAAACAGGCCCATGGCAAACAAATGATCCCCAACCGCAGTCAGCATAGTTGATGAGCGTGTAGTGAACATGAAACTTAACAGCAGCCGTATGGAAACACAGAGGAGGAGTTCACTGGGAGCAGAGGGTATGTGTGTAGGTCGGAAACAAGGCTTGTAAAATTGAGTTTCAGTTCTCCAGAGTGATGATATTGTATTGATATAAGTTATGCAGCGCTGTGGCTGTAAATGTTTGCCCTATCTTGGTATTCAAATTATTAGGTCAGTATAAGAGATAAAGGACTCTTTGTGTACAGAGGAGGGAATACAAACACGTCGTTTTTGTCACAACTGAGCTGCAGCCAAATGACTATCCTCAAGAAAAAGATGACAGTTGTGTTATTGAATGTTCCTCAGAGAAACCAGTATATTTAAATCCAGACATATACAATGTTATATTGGCATAAAGCAGAAATAAAATCATCACAATTCAGCTGATGTGAATAGTTAAAACAGAAGAGCATCTACAGGCGCCATCAGGCATTGGCAAAAAAAACTTTACTTTTGCCTCCCTTTGTGCACTTTCACACAATAATTTTATTATTTCTTGTCTTCTAATCTACATTGTTCATCTGTTAACTATTTTTTTTCTGTTTTACCAGTTAAATTAAGTAAAGACACTAGATTTTAATCTTGAAACATTGTTTAAGGCGGGTAAAGTTAGGATTCAGTTAGTTTTTGTGTTTTTTAAAAGAAGCATCGTGGCTTGGAGGGTCTTAAATGTTGCTTGTGAAAAGACGGTAATATGTGGTATTGTGAATAAAATATTGACCTTTAAATATCATAGACAGTCATGTGAGGTAACAGCAAGTTATGTTTTGCCCCACTTTTTGTAGAATATTACATTTCCATGTATCAGATTTGAGTTTATGTTTGTGCTTTGTTCTTTGTGCTTGCAGGGTCAGCGTTTGGTCAGAAATATAAGAAAGATGAGACCTGTGATATTGATTTCAGTTTCCAGACTCAGGGAAAGTGGATGATGAGATCCAGGCCGTTGCTCTGACTGCAACCTCTCCGGTTTGTCTGTTTTGTGCTCTGAGCAGGACCAGCTTCTGGGAAGTTTGATGGTGATTCCCTCAGGCTGTGGATGCATCAGAAACGCATGTGGCTCCAGGACGACTTTGAGGTTGTGACATTGCACACAGGGGTTTGGCATATGCAGCATGGGCAACCACAAGTTTCTCTAACGTCACATAAAACAGAGACAGGGTGAACAACGGAAACCAGATAAAAATATTATTGCATCATCATCCAAGGGAACAGTCACAGCAAAGAAGGAGAATGAAGATTTACATTTGGACCATCAGTCAATAATCAGGGTTATTGGCCAGGATCAGAGCAGGAAAGAGGGCTACAGTAATTACCCTCCTAGTGCCCCCACAAGCACAAGCAGGGGGACCCTCCATTTTTTTCTTTTCTTTTCTTTTTTTTTAAGGTTTAAAGGGAACCCCTTTTAAAATGTTTTAGTAAGTCCTTCTCATAATGAAATACCATCAACTTTATTAACCTTACAGCAATGAACCTAAAACATTCAGTCCACCAGTACAGTGATAAAAAGTTGTGCTCAAGGAAAGACCACAAGTGTCCAGAATCTAATAGCTGAGGATTTGGGAGTGGCACCTGGGCTATTGGATTTAAAAGGGGGTCCCCTCTGGCAGCCCCTGATACTGAGCTGCATATTCTCCTGAAGTCGTCATATTGAGTAACCAAGCTTCAAATCAAATAAACTTTTATGATTAAATAACCATCAAGAAGCACTTTAGGCAAACTAATCTGCTTTGTTAACTGAATAGTTGATCTAAGGTGGACAAAATATAGTGTTTTTGCATTTTTGTCAACCCTCAGGATGTTTTTTTTAGTATATAAAAATTCTTAGTGTCTTTGCTTGTGTTAAACTGCTTTCATTTTATGTGTTCTTGCTAAATTACCTTGACATTTTACAGAAATTATGGAAAGAAATTGCCATATTTTTCTAAACTTTTACAAATCAAACGTTTTGAAGATAACTTTTTTGTCTTGTAGAGGAAACATCATGACCTGAATTTTCAAAAAGACTCTATTTCATCATTTGCTGTGTAAAAAAACTATGTGAACAACAGTAGGTCAGTATTTATTGCTTCAAATTCTGCATCCCTGAATCCCCCCCCCCCCCCCCCCCAGCTCTGCTTAGGACTCAAGCTTAAAGTTTTCATACATCACTTAAGTGTTTGGCAGTTGCATGTATTTCCTTTCATGATCATGCTGATGTTTGTGAAGATTTCTAACAATTTACAATGACTGACTCTGCGTGGGTCAGCCTCATTGCTGCATGCCAAATGAGTTTGCATTCTTGGCATTCGAGACGCTGTGTCTTTAGAGGACTTCGACTGTGCCGCTCCGCCTCTCGTCAAATACGTGACCAGTATAAACTTCAGTAATGAGGTCAAACTAGCAGTCTACCCTGGCAACTGTGGGTACACTAACAAGCTCCCTTTTATTCCATTGTTCTCTATATCTCTGGACAGGCTGGACTGGACTCTGACGTTGTTTGCGTTGTAACCATGTTTGCTTCTGCAGAGCTGATACTCCCTTTTGTTACTCTTAATTGCATTTTGCATCATCAGTTTTGATTGGAAGTGGTGCTGCCTGTTGTTACTGTTTATAAAGAGCCTGCTGCTCATGCCAACAAGTGCTCATGGGAGAGAAAAAGACTTCTTCATCATCATCCACTTGCCTAATGATGGACTCCATCACCCCACAGCGCCGGGAATGACCCGCGGGGGAAACTTGCCGGCTGAAAATTATACTGTTGTCAACAATGCGGCATTTAAATGTGAGAGAATCTTCACCTACTGCAGTCTCATTTGTTTTATAATTACAGTGAATACCCAAGATAGCTAAATGAGAAGCTATCCAAGGCCACCAAGGTCCTCTAATGGGTATAATTTAGAGCGGCAGAAAAGCTTTGATTGTTTTGCACATTGCTTGGATTTGAACTTTGTCCTCATCTCTGTGGTGAATCCAGCCAAAGCTCTTAGATTTAGATAAGAGCTCCTATTTCTGAGTTTCCCACAGTAGAAAAACATTTTCTCACCAGGTTTTGCTGGCCCCTGAGAGAGGCTATTGGATGTGAGAAGTGTAGCATGACCCGCACAAACAGACTGAGCCAGGTGAATGTTCCCTCACCAAGATATATGCCATGGAACAGGATCTTTAAAGGAGCAGTTCAACATGTTTAAAACCTGAAAACATGTGCTGGACCACCTTGTTCTTTAGTGTTGTGTAGGTGGTGATTTCAGTTTTATTCACCGTAACACAATTCGAGCTAACTCGCTGTCTACTGCTTTGAATGGTTAAAGAAGAAACAGACCCACAGGATAAGTGTGACTCTGTGTGTGTGTGTGTGTTTGGGAGAGAAAGAGAGTGAGCTGACCTATGGCAGGATGGATGGGATCCTGGCTGGTACACTTTAATTCCAGACTGACCCCATAAATTTCCTCGACACATTAAATCCCAGCTAATTACAAGCGCATGCTTTCAGCGGCCTCTGGAAACTTCTTTGGCCAGAGGTGGAGCTGAACTGTAAAAAGTCTTAACTTTGTCAGTCAGGCTCACAAGGTGGTATTTATCTGACTTGTTTCCATGGTAAACCAATGTCCTCTGCTGAGTCCTGAGACTCCCCACAGTGAAAGCTCAAAAAAGAGGCCAGTTATGTTCTTTGAAGAAGACATTTCCTCATTAAACAATTGTTTGTCATGCTTTTATTTGATTTAGTTTTTCATAGAAGACCCTGATCTTTAATTTCCTCAGAGGCCTGCAGATGCGTTTGCATGCATGCAAATTCACACATCTTGTTCTGTGATACTACCTGCAGGAATAAAGAGATGCCACAAAGCTTCTGTTTTGATCTCAAAGATTTTATAGTTATTGTAAAATCTTTAGGACTAACTCTTTAACCACCCACTCCAATGAAAATCATGTTTTTTTTTTTTTGTTGTTGTCTACATGTTCCTCTAGCATTTTTCTGATGCTACAGGACATATCATGAGAAAAATATGTGTGAAATTGCATTTCTGATTATTTCTGCATTCAAATCGCTGTGAATCTCTGGCAGACCCAAACAGCAGGTTCAGAAACAGTGAGATTTCCTACTTAGCAAATTTAATCTCCACCCCCAGAGTCCCACTGAGCAGGCCACACTCGGAGAAGTAGATAGGAGGATTGCGGAAAAAGCATGCGGTAGCAGGTTGCAATGCTCGTAAGAAAGCTATTTGTGATATTAACTTTTATCATATCCCTAAACACAGTAGTGTCTGAGAGCAAAATAGCTCCTGTGTTAACTGCCACTTTTGCAACAAAAGCAATGTTAGGCTGCAACATACTTATGTTAGCTAGCATGAAGAGGAGAGGAGTGTGCAGAGCAGCTCTGTCTCCACCCATAACAAAGATGCAAATTGCTAATGAGCTACTGGAGCTCTGCAGAAGAAAAGCCCTTGAAAATGACACAGGTCACGTGATTTTGGCTAAAAACGTCATTATCACAAATTAAAGACCACTGACAACACTTAAAGTAGTAAAAACAAAAAAGTGGATCAGATTGGGACTTTAAATTTTAGCCTTTTTGTTTAGGAGATCTGATCTTTGCCTTTTTCAATGCTGACATACTAAATATATCTTTGTCTGTGTTATTTCAACAAGATTTAGGACATGTTGTGATTTTGGAAATACTCTTATTTTCACAGTAACGTCATGAAAACATGTGATCTCAACATGTGGCGTGTTTTTGTTGTACAGTCGTCCTTTGGTGGAAGTAGAAATGAGAAACAGGTGTTAAAGTTGTAGGCTATTGCAGTAAGGAAACTAAATGTCAGAGAGCTCTTTTTTTCTAGGCCATGTTTTCCTAAGATTACCACAACCTGTGATGAGGCCAACCAATGAGATATTCACATCTGCAACTGATTAGCATGAGGTAACAACAAATTATATGAGACACTCTGGCAGGGGGCCACTAGGAATGGCATAACGCGGAGTAGTTTTCAATAAAGTCATGGATCATGGATTATAATAGACTTTATAGCTGTGATTATGGCAGAAAAACTACTTTCAGCAGTTATATAGGCTGAAAAAACAATATGTGGCAGATTTGCAAATAAGGCAAGCTTGATGAAAACATTAAACTCTGGAGGATGTGAAAGTCACAGGAAAAAACGATTAGCTTTTGGTCTTTCAAACAACATTTTTGTGCCTAATCTGATTCAGCTGGATATACTTTGAGCATGATCTAATTCAAATATCTGTTTGGCATTAATTATCTGTGGCATGTCTGCATCATACTCAACCTTTTCAGCCTTGGTGACCCTGAACACATGCCGCAGTGTATCAGTTTCTATCTAACCACGCCTTTTACTGCAACACTGCCAAGGAAAAGTCACATGCAAAACTGAACAATAATTTGTAAAAGCATGTGTCTCTGTGGCTTGAAGGACAAATCATGACAAACAGAAAAATAATGCAAAAGCTCAGCAGCCTGTGCAGATTAGAGAGGGGACATAAAACAATGTGCTTGTTGCTTAAAAGTCAGACTTTTGTTGAAAGAAGGTTTTGCACGCTAGAGACTAATGACAGGAGAAAACATAAAAGTATGGAGGGGATAACAAGATGATGAGGGAAGGAAACTAGAGTGAGGGATGGCTGTCTGTGCTGGTGATCAAATCAGTGTGTTTATGTTCATATTTCTATAAATGTGAGGACCACAGCTGAGATCAAATATGGAGGTTTTAGGAATAAAGGTTTAGTTACAGCAGTGGTGAGTGTTCAGGCTCATTCATGCTTCCTCAAAGTCTGAAAATCAACATTTCGAACTGTCAGTGCACACATTCTCCCTCATGTCCATTACATTATTAGATGGCAGTGTTGTATGAAGTACTAAACAAATATACTTGAGTGGAAGTATAGTTACCTTACCAGAAAATGACTCAAGTCAAAGTGACGGTTTCCCATGAGAATTCTTCTCAAGTCGAAGTCTAAAAGTATATCACATTCTCTCTACTTAAGTATCAAAAGTACTCAAGTAAATGTACTCCAAGTAAAAGTCAAAAGTCAAAGTCAAAGTACAAATAAATACATTTTATATTTGCAAGTGTGTAAACTAGCTAGCCAATGTTAGCTAAATAAAAAAAAAAACATTTTCCAACTAAAACATTCGCTAACCAAACAGTATGGTGGTCTTACATCAACCTAAACTAATTTTTGTATCACAGGATTTCCACCTGCCTTGGGGGCGCACAGCAGACATTTCATTCTGACTAAATTTTCCTTTACCCCAGCATGGCTAAACAGAGAGTGGAGGTAAGGCCACGGATGTTCCTTGTCCTCTCTTTAGGGGTTCTCTTCATTTGTATAATAATCGCCTGATGTAGCAGGTGCAGATTCAGCTGTGTTTTTAGCCGTGCTGCTGCTGCTTAAGGATTGAACGGTCAGTGTGAATTCGTCAATCCCACTACAGTCTTCTGCGGACATGCCCGGGCTTGAGTGACTAAATGACAATGATCAAGCACAATGCAAATCAACATTAGGTAAAAGGAAAAAAAAAAGTTTTCCCCCTACCTGCTGCCATATAGTAACAAAGTAAAAATAGTTGAAGTGAGGATTCTTCTGCGAAATGCAGTAGAGTGAAAGTATACTTTTATTTTTAGAAATGTAGTAAAGTAAAGATACTTCAAAACTACTCAAGTACTGTACTTAAGTATTGCTACTAACTATACAACACTGTTTGATGAACATTAATAATGCATCCAAGGAAAGGTCTGGCATGGACTTACACTTCTCTTCCACTGTTGGCTAACTTCAGTTTTAGTCCAATCTTTACCCACTTATCTAGTTGTAGTTGTCCGTCCCTGTTTCCAAGCAAGGTGACAACTGTAGTTTCTGACTCACTCACATAGTCTGTCCACAAAAAGCTCTTGGTTTTCAAAGTGTTCCCCTTTCTTGTATTTCGCTGATTGAGCTTGAACTGTTGGCTTCACAGCTCCCTAGTTTCGTTTACAGATGTGCATGGTGTCCGTAGATCAAACACAGCCTCGAATGTCCCTGAGTCCATGAAACCCTGGACTGACACTCAGTTCCCTGATGATCAGTCTTGTTTAGTTTGCTTACAAAAGTATCTCCAAACTGAGATCAACAAGGTTTTGACACAGAGCTGTTGACTGTAAGAGCAGGGAGAAAACAAAGTGAAACATCGGAAAGGAAACTAAAGTCACCCCAGTACCTGGTTGTGTCTTTATCATGATGCAGCTGGAAAAGTTTACAAGAATGATAAGAAGCATGGAGTCAGAGAGGATTTGTGTCCGCGAGGCACTTGTTGCAGACAAACAACAAAATGAACTCTGCATCCTTCAACCAACAAGACAGAAAACAAAACTGTGTTCAAAACTGGACCATATTAGGAGCAGCAATATTTTCCTCAGTCTGACTCCATACCATGCAACAAAAGGAGAAGACTACTGAGAATATTAGAGGACTGATCTTTGGCTCCAATACCTAAAGAGACACAAGGGTTTATTCTATCCCTGGTTAGCTAACTGATTGATTGGTGGGTGGGTTGCATGACATTATTCAGTGAAAACAGATGGTTAAACCCAAAAAGGGAGTGGTGAATCACATTTGGATCTATAGGAAGAAAAATATGATTAGTGTTTGATTTTCAAGTGCAAAGTGTGTTTTAGGGGGTCTGGTGTGCAGGTTGTGATGTAAAAGTGAAAAAGTCATTTTCAAACTGCATGACAATAAGATTTATTTCTGCAAGTTGAAAGATTTGTTATGATTTCACCAATATACCTTGTTTAGCAAGAAGGTGCTTAAAGCCACTATGCAAGCCTTGTTTTTACATTCATATGATTTTATTAGTCACAAATGTGGACTAAATCGTCATAAACAGGACTGAAAACATCTCCAGTATAATTTTCAAACCTGTAACCACCACCAGGGGGTAGATATAAAACTTTTAAAACTTTTTTCTAAACTTTATGAGACATTTGACCAATAGAAGAAAGCAGGATGAGCTATATGGTCAGCAAACGTTATAAGCAAAGAGAGAAGAAGTGTTACATTGTATAAATCAACACAAGCCAAAACCTTCTCACAGGGGCTTTAAAAGGAGAGGAGTTGCAGACCCCATGAGGTCTCTGATGAGGATTTAGATACTGACAGCAATAAAAAAGTATCCCTCAGTTTGCTTGTGAGCACTTATGTTTCGTTTTCTCTGTAAGTGATTGTCTGGATCTCATTTTTGAAGATGTCTCAGATTATCTGTCTTTGTGTGCTAGTTTTCTTCCACAGCCTTTAAACTTGGCTAAGTGTCTGTTTGTCAAATAGACAGCGGTCTGCTCATATTCAACCACAGCTGCTCTGTCATTGTCAGATCTTGTCAGCAGCCCAGCAGCAGCCTGTTCTGACTGACTGTCTGTCTGTTTGGTTGCCAGATCCAGGGTGGTCTGTACTGCTGCATTCACCCTGCTTTGTCCAACCTTGTTGTCAGGGGGGATTACACAAATTTGGGAGCACTACCTCATCCCTTAGTCCATCTATCTATCCTCTCCTTGTTCTTCCCTCCCTCTGCCGTCACTCCTGCCAGTTGCGAGGATGCCCTTTTCGGCTGGTTGTCTGTGGTGTTGGCTCTTCATGGTAAGTTACATTCTTGTAACTTTCTATGAGAAATATAAAACATATTGTGGATGAGCTGCTTCTCTCTTGGTATAAAGTCTTCAATCAAATTCTCAAGGCCTAGTGTATATAAAATACAAGTTCTTGTTCTTGCCTCTAAAAGGATGGGATTGTCCATCCACCATTCTTCAAAAATTCATAAATAAAGTTGGTTGGCTAGTTTATTACAAGCTCAAATTCAATGTAGCAAATCACAAATTTGGAAAATCAGCCAAAGTTTTCACCCAGACTTAGTCCTGACCTTTTCCTGCAGGAAATTGCGACAAGATTGTAGATTTTACTATGTTAAACAATGTGACAAGTATGGACCTAGTAAAGTGGCACAGAGTGGGATGAATAAACAGACCTGTGGTTGTAGAAAGGGAATCATTTTTAAGACTGATGAAGACTGTAAAGACGTCTGCAGATCTCTTAGTTTGCACACAGATTCTAATAGATACTGTTTGTCATTTTAGTGTTGGTATCACCTGCTTTATCAACTATCATATTGTAAGGAATACATTATGGCTTTCCCTGCACGCTTTTGACATAATGTCCTCCTAAAGAACACCAAAGATTTCACCTTATGGGGATATGTGATGGTAGGCAACTTTGGGGCTCCCACAGCACCCAATAAGGGGGAGTAAAATTTCTTTGTAACACGTTCATTTTGAAGATATTCAAGGTAAGAGACTGACAAACCAGAGAAACATTTGACTTGACTGACAGGAGGGGACACTGTGGTCATTTACAAGGAGACTAAAAGCCCGCCTGTGGTAGGTTGACCAAAGATAGGTTGAAGTTTTTCGGGATCTGGCAACAACATCCCTGCTCGTGGGTCACTGGGTCACACAACAGACTGAAAAAAGAGACATGTTGGCAAAAAAATAGCAAAAACTCTCCAAGTGAGTAACTGCTGTGGGAATGTATGGATGTTGTCCAAGCCCCTCCTCTTTCGAACTGCATCACGTCAGTAATGACTGGTCATGCACCATGGTGTCATGTCTGTCAGTGAAGTCACAGGATGATTTTATGCAGCATTGAAAAATTAACTGAGTAACCAAAAAATGACACATCATATCCCATATTAAATTAAACACTTTCAAAGACAGATTTATGTGAGTATAGCACAAGGAAACTGAAATCCTTGGACTATGATGTTCTTAGCAACTTTCCTCCTTCTAGACTATATCCATTTCAAAAATCAGCATCTGGCCACCTCAGTTTTGTTTCAAAAGGACTATCACAGAGGTTTTTAAAGCCTTAAGTGAGTTGTTTCTGGAGTGCAGCAGACAGGAACAGGTCATATGACCAACCTGAGGACGGCTCAGACAGTCAACCCACTTATTGGCCAGTTATGTGGAAAGAAGTCAAGTCCAATTTAATGACCACACAGCCACAACTGCAGGAATTTGCTTGTGGAACAGTGTGGTCAGTCCAGCTCAGTTTACAGTGTGTACAACTATGAAAACACAGTAACAACAACTAGAGTCTGCAGTGTAATATATGCAGAAATGTGCGCACAGTGGAGGAGAGTGTATTGAGATGGACTCAGTGATCATGTAGCACATTGTCACTACAGTGAGTGGGCAGTAAGCTGTGATGCAGCCGACCAACAGTTTCTTCATGAACGCTGCAGAAAACACCAGGACATAACCTTCAGTCATTGATATCTACAAGGAAACCATCTCAAAATTACCCAATACAAAACATTGAATAACCACCAATGGTCTTACTAATTTTTACTCTTGATTTTGCATTTACTTGGTGCTGAAAGTGCAAAGAGGAGGTTCTTATAACACCCGTTTTAGATGTAACAGGATTCAAACCAACTGTGAGGTGATTGTTTACTCTCTTTAAAACACAGATTTAGTATGCAGGATAAAATGAGGCATTGAAAAAGAAGTAACATCTTCAAATAGTTCATACATTTAACCTAGTTTTATGCTGTATATTTCACTTAGTTTCATTGTAGTTTTATTGCTCATGGTCACAGCTTTTAATAATATCAGCATTTATTTCATCATTTCTTCTTAACCTCTTAACAATTGTCCTCCATACAATAGAGCATAAGTACTCCCTTTTCAGACTGTTTAAAAGAAGACCCATGACATAACTGGTAAAAAAAAATCAACTATTACAGGACATTATGGATGTAGACCCCCATAAACTCAACCTGGTTATCTTTAATGGTGTATGTGGGTGATGTGACAGGGCCTTTAGCGGCTGTGAGTATCACAGATGATTTTTAAAGAATTAACTTACCAGAATAGTTTTCAATTGTTCAGCCAGCTGCTTTGTTGTTAACATAGTTATCATTTGAAAAACAAGAAAAACACTGTCACACACCGAAATGTCTTTACTCTAGCTTTTATTGTGTTTCACCTGCAACTTCTTCAGGTTTGCCCAGCATAATCAAATGGGCATGAACAGAGAGATAAACATTGTTTTCTAACCATACATCACAGTTTTAACAATTAAGTGACAGATAATGGTTTGACCAACCAAAATGTCCTTTCTTTACAAACAAGAATCTTCATGTTTTTAATTACAAGGCAATTGAAAGAGAATGTAAAGAGCTGGTGAAAGCTTGCAAGTACAGGAAACATCTTGGTTACCCGTCACTCTTTTGTTGAGTTTCCTCTTTCTGGCACTCCCACCTCAGCTCCTTCTGTCTCTGGTATAATACTTTCTTTATAATAAAAAAAAAGTCAGATGTAAATTACTTCTTTTTAAAAAAAAACATTTTAATCTGTTTTACCATATTGTAGTAGAGATAGTTTTAGTATGCTAGCATTTAACTACTAGATCCCATGTAGTGCAAAATGCATGGAACCTCATTTGGGGGCACAATAAACCAGCATAACTGGTTTGCCCATCATTCCATAAGATCTTTATGTCACACCAGATGATGTGAGCTGTAAATTTTTTTTGACAAAGAGAAGTAAATTGTTTGAGCAAACATTTTTCCTTGTATTCTGCAACTCAAAAGTCTAAGTCTAAAGCACTGTAAGTCCTTTCCAACCTCTATTAGCTGATCATAACATTGAAAAACCCAAATATGAACTTTTTCATGAGCCTCTCTCACGCCTTCTCCCCACTCCTGAAAATATGTATCTTGCCAATTTAAAGCTCTTTTATTTTACAAAAGCTCCAGAGGATGTCACAGGATGAATATCAGTCTCAACTTGGGATTCATGTTCAAGATAAATGATGTTAAATACACTTTGTTTATGTGATTCGATTTTGTCTTTGCTGTACTGGGTTTGGTGTGGTCACACACGGAAGTTGCTTTGGGAAATTGTCCCTTCTTGAATAACAAAAGGAGTCCATATTAACTAACAGGACCTATGAATTATAGTGCCAGAAAATCCTGGTGTTTTCTTTGAGGACTCATGCATGTCCTTAAACTGAAGAAAAGGAGACATAAAGGTTCAACTTGGTTGCATTTGACTAAAAGAGTAAAAGAGATTTAGAGTTTTGAATGGACAAAACCAAGCAGTGTGTCTCCCAATCAGACTCTGCTGCCGCTAAAGTCCCTCCAATCCATGGATAATTCATGACTAAGCCTACTCTATAAGGCTGGAAAGCCATGCAGTGTTTGTGGCCGCTATTAGCCAAGCTGAATTATTAAAAGCAGGTTTCCTCTCCATTGCCATACAGTGTGTACTCTGGTAATTTACATAATCAGTCAGGTGGAGATACAAAGGGAGGGTTCTTACAAAACAGCTGCTGGCTGTGCACAACTTGGAAGCCACCTTAGCTTCTGTCTTGAGTATGTGGCAGGTACAGAGTATGTTATGTAAACTCTTCCTTCAGGCCAGACATTCATGCTGCTCATCTGGGTGTACTTTCCCAAAATGAGGTAATGTTTTGCAATCCATTCTTTCAAACTCTCAGAGCAAATAATTTTGCAATGTCATTTCAAGTGGGGTTGTTTTGCAAGTTTTCATGCCAAAAAACTGAAACAACTCTGTCCCTCGTTTTCTTCATTTGATCTGTGCCAGATGTTGCCCTCATTCTGCATTTTCTCCTCTGTGAATCTGTCCAGCAAACAAAACAGCCCTCTTTTTTTTGTGCTTTCTCACCACAGCTACAGACTGTGTGTCGCGTTGCTTAGCCATGTTAGAGACCAAACAAAGCAGGTTTCCTGATTTGTGGCCTCATTTGAGAGTGAGGGTAGAGAGAGGGATGGTGATGTCAGTTACATAGATGGATGTCCTCTTCCCCAGGCTCTTGACTTCCTTTATTGAGATACTGGAAATACTCAGTCAAACCAAGCCCACAGTGGTTTAACAACAGCTGGATCGAAGTGGTCAGAAGCTGCAACGCTGTGCAGAATGACAGATTGTGTAACAGCAAGAAACTACTTAATTTGTAGACAATAGAGTGATCCTACAAGAGGCTGACAAATATCATCCTTTGTAAACAGAAATAAACAAATCCTGCAGTGGTAAACATCATGTTCCTTGCAGTAAAAACAGGACTTACAGCCAGCTGCCTGCCGTCCAAGTGTTTGGCAGTCAGAGTGTGTTTTCACCACACACTCACAGATTCTCAGCCTCACATGCATGTAACATCTGGAAACATACTGCCAATGCAGAAATTGACTTATGGGTGGAAATGATCACTGCAAGCCCCAGGAGCAGTGTGTCAGGATGGGATATACACAGAATTGTCAAGAATAAAGGTTTACTGCAGTCAAGGATGAGAGTTCAAAATACTTACTTCTATAATGCTTAAAGCTCTTTTATAGTCTCATAAATTAAAAACATTGGGCATAATTACTAAAAAAGATAACCATGGCCATTACTACTTTGTTTGTTGAGTTGTTTTTGTACTCTGGCTGAATGAAAGAGCAGGAAATGAAAGGTTTAATGGCACCGTACGACACACAGATGTTACAACAGTGCACATGTCTCTCCCACTCCCTCAGGACTCCTCCCACAAGTAGAGTCCCTCTCTTGAAGCAGTGCTCTTTCACTAAAAACCATGTTGGTCTGGTTGTAGATCAAGTCCTGGTTCAACACAATGTACAGCAAGAAATTCATATTTTTCACAGTAAGGATAATGATATAGAAAAAGAATAGCTGACATAAAATGAATGATTTCTGATGATATATTTTCTTTTGGCCATATGCCACCCAGGGACATCAGGGATACAAGAATTACAAACTGCAATACTCTTGGGACTCATAAGATTCAGAGAATGCGCAACATACTAATACTATCTCTTTGTGGGAGGTGACTGTGAGGAGTTTTGAGAGGTCAGAGGTTCAGGAGAGAGTCTTAGTTCTGTAGGGGAGGGTGGGGGGCATCTCCCATCAGGGATATTAGTCAGGACAAAAAGTTGAAAAAACGTTCAAATGCATTGATTCGGAATGATTTTTTAGTGTTGAATCTGGTTGCCCAGCTGTAAAAGACACCATTTAGTCATAAGTATTGATTAATTAGCATAATTATTGATATATCACCCAACGTTAGTAATGGCTATCAATTTCCTATTTGTTAAGAATTTATATATGATTGTTTAATATCATTGTAAAGGGGACCTGCTAGCCTTTCATTTAAGCCCATGGTTGTATCTTTCTGAAAAACACAGGTCACAGGACCTCTTCAGGCCAGTTGCACACATTTTCCCACAGTTTTCGCCTAAACTATATAGTTTCTTTCATCCCTATGGGATCAAGGGATATCAAGGACCCAAAAGCCAACAGTCTCAATATTGAATGGACTTTGAGGATTCAGGTAATGTATGATAATGAGCTAAGTTAATTCCAGCTAAGCTAGCCAGAGAAAAACTTAGGGAAGCATGAATATCACTTTTATTGCTGCTGGGTTACTCCTGCTCATAGTCAGAGGTAGTCTTGGAAAAACTAAGGAGGAGGAACAAGCTTTTAGGACGATAACATTTATTAAAATCTCAAGAAGCTCAGTTAAAACAATACCACCAAGAGGTTAGCTTACATATAAGCCAATTTGCAGGTGAAGTGAACATGAAGTAAAATCTGCCGGAAAAATCCTCTGGTACAACATACTTGGTTGACTTTATTTCCAGATTACTTTTAATTTTATTGTCCTGCATGGTACATTTTATCTTAAAACCCTGTATGTAATTGTATCTTTATTTCCATTAGTAAAAGCATATGGGTCATCGGTTGGTGAATTAATGGTGATGAATAACTAGAGCTGCTGCCATCTAACGGTCAAAACAGGAAGCTAAAGGGAGGGGTATTTTTTGATGAATTTGCTAGTAAATTGTGTTCACACAAATTGGGGATGGCATTTAGAGAGAGCTTTGTATTGTTTTTATTTAGGGATATTCCAGGTATGATAAATATTCCTTGATAGATAAATAAAAGGACATATTCACTCTCAAACAAAGTATGTTCAAGGTTTTTGCTTGAACATGAATTGCTTTATGGTTTGGATTAAATGACTGCCGTCGAGTATTGATCATGAATTAAAAAGGTGAGGTTTAGTCTGTAGATTTCTTCTTCAAACAAACAAACACTTCCAGCAATAGACAGTTAGTTGTATGATATGAATGAAAACAAGCAACAGTCACTGCTCTGATCCCTCTAAGGATGTATTATATCAGCTGCAAGGTTACTAGACTACCTCCATCTTCTGGACCAAAGCTTTAACTGCAAGTATAGGGGACTTTTTTGTGTCCATATTCCTTTGGTACTGTTACTGTGACATAGTCTGTTGTATTGTGATGTGAAGAAGAGTGTGTGGTGTTATATAAATACTGATGCATTTTATTGTTTTAAGAGTAGTATTTTAAAGTAATAGATGTGAGAAATTGAGGAAAAAATATAAAATGTATCATTTTTAAGAATGAAAAAAGGAAAATGATTTCAATGCTGATAGCTTTGACTGTGACAATATTTTTTGGAGTCTTTTTTTCCAACTTGAATTGATTTAAACTCGACTGTTGGGTGGGTTTTAGTCTGGGTGTTAATTTTTAAAACAAACACTTTGAACAGCAGGAGCAATAATTAGATGAATTACATGTATAAAAACAAGCGACAGTTCCTACTCTGATCTCTGTAAGCTTAAACTCTGTATGTATTCAGCTACATAATGACTGTGTTACTATGACTGTGGTCAGCTGAACTACAGAGTAAAAACTACATCTCCACTCTCCTACAGCAACCTCCCTCCTTCCTTGACTCCACCTTTTCCACTCCCTCTCCTACTCACTTAGTCAAACACTGAAGTCTTTCGCTGATGTGGCAGTAGTACAGTGTGTTTTGTATGGCGATGGTGGTATAGTGGTAAGCATAGCTGCCTTCCAAGCAGTTGACCCGGGTTCGATTCCCGGCCATCGCAGTAAATGATGTTTTATAATAAAGCCAAAAATGTATGATGTTGGAAAAAAGTGAAAATAGCCATCTAACAGTACTCCGTTTAAGAGCCTGTATAGTAAAAAGGGGGGAAAAATAGTCTACATGCCTCAGTTACACAATCTCCTCCTTTCTACACTTGAGCCTTGCACACCTGGAGGAGAAGAACCCTCAAGTGAGCTGTTCTTGGACTTCAGTTCAGCCTTCAATACTATCATTCCACAACACCTGGTAGACAAACTCAGACCCCTGGGCTTCAGCACTGCTTCTGCTTCTGGACTTTCACTGGACTACTGCTGCATTTTTTTATTGCTGCTGTTTGATCTCCATACACTTTAAAATCCTGCTGAACATATCTGAATATTTAATTTTCATACATATGCATTCTATTCCCCTTGCAGTTCTTGCACAGTTACAACCACAAGCCTCATTATATCCTTCTGCACCTTATATACTAAACAAGGGTGACAATATTTTGCTTACCAAAAACAAGGACACTCGGCCTGGCAATGAGATACTCAAATGATACTCAGGGTTTACTCATAGGTGCCTTATAGTTTTAATATATTTAAACAATTCCTACTCTATATAAATAGAACATTTTTGTATTATCAACTACTATTTATACAAAAAGACACAAATTATTTTGTTTTATAATGACAAGTTTCTAAAATAACAATTGGAATAATGATCATAAATAATCTATACATTTTCCACTGCTTTTCCCGTTGGGGGTTGCAGGGGGTCTGGATACTATTCCTGCACATTAAGGCGAAGTTATGGGGCATTCTGGACAGTTCATTGCAGGGCTGACCTATGGAGTCAAACAACTATTCACACCTACAGGCAATTTGAAAGTGACCAATTAGCTCAACCCCACTTCTGCATGTTTTTGGAAAGTGGGAGGAAACTGGAATAAACCCATATAGACAAAGGGAGACCATGCAAACTCCACTTAGAAACACCCTGTCCTGGATTCGAACCCAGGACGTTACTGTTGTGAGGCAACAGTGCCAACCACTACACCACTCTGCTGCCATGATATGAATAATGTCTCCTGTATTACAAAAAAGTAAAAATAACATAATAGAGTAAAAAATATCTCTACTTTATTAGAAATCAAACTTTAATATAAACATTTCTCACAAACTTACAAAAACTAACAAACAAAAATTATCTATAGTTTTAGTTTTCCTCTTCATCCTTGTTTTTCTCTTCATCCTGTTTTTCCTCCACATCCTCTTAGTCTGTCCTTCTATATTTTAGTGGCCCAATGATGAACAGTGAAAACCAGGACATTTTCATCACTTTATAAAAAACTACCTAGGCAGCCAAGACAGAAGTTAAAAACAGGACATGTCCTGGGAAAATAGAATGTTTGGGCAACCTGATAAATGTATAAATTTTTTACATATACAGTACAGACCAAAAGATTGGAAGCAAGATCAGATTTGTCCAAAAAAAGATCATAGTTTCATATATATAATTTGCAACACAATGAACATGACTTTTGTGTAAAGAGTATCTTATCAGAAGACATTTTGACTATAATTATTAGGTATTTGAGTTATTGTTGCTTTGACTTTGCTTTCTTTTAAGTAACCTCCTCTGGCTTTAACAACAGCTTGGCATATACCAGGCATTCGTTCCCCAAGTTTTTTCAGATATGTTCCAAGGATTGCATTCCAAGCTTTCTTAACCCTTTGATGCGCAACATGGGTCAAAAAAGACCCGGCTGAGTTTAAATTTTATATATCTTTTCAATAAATTAATTCCATCAGTCGGTAGTCAAGGAATTCCTCAATTAACTTGTTTTTGACGACCCTACATCCTTATCTTAATTTTCCTTTTTTTACTTTTAGAATAAAAAACGTTTTTGTATCACTTCCCCTCTAATGCACAACATGGGTCTAAAATGACCCGTATCCATTTTCAATGTTATTTCATGTATGGCTGAGTGTTTCTATGGTATATCTTTGAAATAAATTAATTTTATCATTTACTATTCCAAGTATGCAGTAAAGATCTTGTTTTAGTTGAGCACAAATAATCATTTTTATTTTTCCTTTCTTATGTTATGAGGAAGCACAGATTTTGTATTTCTACATCAAGTTTACATACATGGGTCAGAAACGACCCACATACAGTGACTGTAGCATTTAGCATGAAAAGACCGTCTAATACATGTAAGTATGGTTTTTCAATTGTTCTGACATTATCTTAGAAATTATTTGATGACAATTGTGAAAGATAATTGTACATAGATTTGATTTGATTAGGTTACCTTGAGAGTGAGGACATTACATGTTGGAAAGTTACAAAGTTACAGGTAAAACAGCTAGCGTTATTTCAGCTAGCTATAATCAGACGCATGTGTATGTGACAAAATGACAAATAAACATGTTGCTGATACAAAATACATAAGTGTTTGGCCCATAGACTGTATATAGAATAGACAGAGTCTGCCTCCTTGCTGGGTGAAGCCACTCCGAGAACAGCACCCCCTGTTTACAGGCTGCAGTATAGGTCATAAATCCCGCCTCCGCTAGCAAAGCTTATGGAGCTGTGGACAAACTTTAGAAAATTATTCACAGTACATGAATTTTTCTCCCCCCTGCTTGCGATGTTGACATGTAGTTATAGTAAGACTGGTTTGTGCTCAAGTCCTCTTTTTTCTGTACAGCTCCGTTTTTAAAAGTTATTAGGGGGTTCATGTTTTCTTTGATTGACACCTGCCATAGACTTTATATAGAATGGACAGAGTCTGCCTCCTCGCTGGGTGAAGCCACTCCGAGAACAGCACCCTCTGTTGATGGGCTGCAGTATAGGTCATAAATCCCGCCTCCGCCAGCAAAGCTTATGGAGCTGTGGACAAACTTTAGAAATTTATTACACAGAACATAAATTTTTCTCCCCCCTGCTTGCGATGTAGACATGTAGTTACAGTAAGACTGGTTTGTGCTCAAGTCCTCTTTTTTCTGTGAAGCTCCATTTTTAAAAGTTATTAGGGGGTTCATGTTTGCTATGATTGACACCTGATACAGCCTATGGGCATTCAGGGATTGCGTAGCTCTCCCGGGGGATACGCTGTTTGAGCTGAGTGTCATCACAGCGACTCTCTTCAACTTCGAGGCCGAATGCGCGCATTGCTACTGCGCAGCGCTGATTTCAAGAAATGAAGAAAAATCCTGGAAATATCAAGAGCTATTTGGCTTCGAATCCGTATACAGGTGGTAGGCAGAACGAAGTTGTCCATAGTATATACAGTCTATGGATACAGCCTATGGGCGTTCAGGGATTGCGTAGCTCTCCTGGGGGGATATGCTGTTTGAGCGGAGCGTCATCACAGCGACTCTCGGCGACTGCCCGGCCGAATGCGTGCATCGCTATTGCGCAGTGCTGGTTTCAGAAATGTAGAAAAATCCTGGAAATATCCAGAGCTTTTTGGCTCCAAATCCATATACAGGCGGTAGGCAGAACCAAGTTGTCCATAGTATATACAGTCTATGGTTTGGCTCCACTCACTGCTAATTTCATTACTTGAAACAAATTATTATTATAGTGTTAGGTAATTTAATATTAAATCACACTTGGATGAATGGGTCATTTTTGACCCATGTGTGTAAACTTGATGTAATAATGTAGAAACTATATTATTTCATAAAGTATGAAAAGAAAAAAAAATAATAATGATCAGTGGTGATCAAAAACAAGATATTTAAAGAATACTTCAATCAGAAAATAAACTGATTTCAAAAGATAGAACAAAGAAAAACTCAGCCAGCATGAAATACCATTGGAAATAAATGCAGGTCTTTTTAGACCCATGTTGCGCATTAGAGGGGGTGTGCATATGTTGTGCATCAAAGGGTTAAGTTCATTAAAAAGAGACTGCTGATTTGTGGGACTCGTTTTTCTGACCGATCGATCCAATTCATCCCGCACAAGCTCAATTGAAGAAAGGTCTGGAGACTGAGAGGGCCAAACCATCTTTTGAGGAACACCTTCCTCTTCTTTTTTGTCTAGGTAACCCCGACAGAGCTTGGCAGAGTGCTTAGGGTCATTGTCTTGCTGCAAAACAAACTTATGAGCCACAAGTCTGAGTCCAGATGGAGCAGCATGGTGGTGGAGGATGGAGTGGTACTGTTCCTTCTTCATGATACCCTTTACTTCAAACAAATCTTCTACTCTATCACCTGCAAAACATCCCTATACCATGGAACTACCACCTCCTTGCTTAATTGTGGGTGTAACACATGGTGCTTTCAGACGTTCACCAGTTTGTCTGCAGACATAGACTCTGCGTTTTGAACCAAACAGGGCAAACTCGTTTCTAGTCATCATAAGTCAAATTTTTGTGAGCTTTTGCTCACTCATATCTCTTTTTCTTGTTCTGTGGACAAAGTAGGGTTTTTTTTGCAGATACACAACCCTTCAGACCAGCCTTTCTCAAACGTCATTTCACCGTTGTCAGAGATATGGGTTTCGACCTTGTCGTGTTGATTTCCTCCCTTACTTTTGGTGCTGTCTTTCGCGATCTCTCTTACTTGTGACAATGCTATGTTTTTCCTCTGCTTCTGTAGTCACTCTCTTTCATCCAGATCTTTTTCTATCATCATAACTTCCAGGTTCCTCTAGTCTCTTCAGAGTTAGTGGACTCCTTTGTTAAACACCTTTAGGTGTTTTGCAATTTCTCTTTCTATGTATCCTTCTTTCCTCAATGCACAAATCTGTACTTTTGTTTCTTTACCCAGTTGCTTCTTTCTAGCCATTTTTGCAGTAGTTTGAACGCAGTTGAGATTTAGTAGGATTTTTGTATGCAAACCCTCAAAAACCAAAAAGTTGAAGTGAATAATCCAACTGTGATTTTTTTTTTTTTTTTGGCATTTGCACTGAAGTTGTGACTCTTGCAAATGTTTTCAACCCTAAAACTAAGCCCTTGTTATCTTTTGCTGACATATATTTAGCAATGGTCTGTTAACATCAATGTATATCTAAAGGTAAATGGAGTAAAATTGTGCATTTCTATGAAAGCAACATCTGATCATGGAGTAAATACATCCCAAAATACATAAAACTCATGCTGGATTAAAAAAAAAGCATTGTGAACAAAAACTTGAAGTTACTCCCAACTGTTTGGCCTGTAATGGCCGTGCTTCCAAATTTTTGGCCTGTAGTGTATATCTGCACTTTACTTAAATGTGTAAACTGAGGCTTTTGCACATTAAATTTTGTTCTGTATACATCTGCTGCATGCTGGATGACAATAAAAGTCTGTCTAAGTATAAGTCTAGGACTAACTTTGAGTAGCCTGATTTGACTTTTTTTTTACTCATATATTTTATGATATTTCAGGTACGATGGATATTTCTGGTCATAAAAAAGGGTCAGTGTGGCAGAAATGTACACCACATCTTAAAGGAAGCAGATTGGTGAGTATATTATATTTAAAAATCAATCAATCTAATGTTGCTACATTAACTTTGAAAGGAAAGAAATCTATAATCTATGGCAGGCTGATATAAAATATCAGCCTGCCACTTGTTGTAATCTGTATATGGTTTTCCTGCTTTGTACCTTTAATAGCTTTTATTGTTGATTGTCTTACTCTATGAAGTTGATAAAGCTCATCCAGACAATAGATCAGAGAAACTTGATAGCAACACATGTATGGAATTTTAGATATTTAATCAAATCGGTTCAAAGTTGTGATGCCTTTTTCATTAGACAAAAACAAGCAACAGTATCTCCTCTGATCTTTGTAAGCTTAAACTCTGTATGTATTCAGCTACATAATGACTGTGTTGCAATGACTGTGGTCAGCTGAACTACAGAGTAGAGACTACATCTCCACTCTCCTACAGCAGCCTCCCTCCTTCCTTGACTCCACCTTTTCCACTCCCTCTCCTACTCACTAAGTCAAACACTGGAGTCTTTCGCTGATGTGGCAGTAGTAGGCTACAGTGTGTTTTGTATGGCGATGGTGGTATAGTGGTAAGCATAGCTGCCTTCCAAGCAGTTGACCCGGGTTCGATTCCCGGCCATCGCAGTAAATGATGTTTTATAATAAAGCCAAAAATGTATGATGTTGGAAAAAAGTGAAAATAGCCATCTAACAGTACTCCGTTTAAGAGCCTGTATAGTAAAAAGAATATGGTGACATAAATAAAGGCTGAAAGCACTGCAAGTAAAGAACCCCCCCCCCCCCCCCAACTGCAGAACTGGCTGCCTGACATAGTCATTGGCAATACATTTAAACTATGCCTCCTCTGTATAAATAGAGACTTGTCATATTACCAAATACTTTCTATGCAGAAACACAAATTATTTTGTTTTATTATGACAAGTTTTAAAGATAACAATTGAAATAGTTGTATAGATAATTCATCCATTTTCAAGCGCTTTTGCTTTGGGGGTTGCAAGGGGCATTCTGGACAAGTTGCCAGTTTATTGCAGGGCTGACCTGTACAGTCAAACAACTATACACACCTACAGGATATTTGACAGTAACCAATTCGCCTAACCCCACTTCTGCATGTTTATGGATGTGGGAGGAAACCAGAGTAGTTGGAGTAAACCCACATAGACACAGGGAGAACATGCAACCTCTACATAGAAACCCACTGCCCTGGATTCAGACCTCGGCCTTCCTGTTGTGAGGCAACAGCACCAACCTGTCTCCTGTATTACAAAAAAGTAAAAATAACATAATAGAGTAACAAATACCTCTGCTTTATTAGAAATCAAACTTAAACATAAACATTTCTCACATACTTACATACACACTTACATACATACTTACATACATACTTTCTCACAAACTCTGTATGTACTGTATTCAGCTACATTATGACTTTGTTGCCATGACTGTGGTCAGCTGAATTACAGAGACTATGGCCCTCATTTGCTCTTTGGAAGCATCAAAACTGGAATAATGGCAATCCAGAAAACTCCTGTCTGGAGCAGGATTATGATGGCGCTGAACAGCGCTGCTGTGGAATAGTGGACAGTGGCTTAAGTTTGAATAAATCATTAGTCAATAAGTTGCTCATGATGAATTAATATCTCATACATGCCTCATATTTTTTATTTCCATGATATAGGGTACGTTGCTCCTTTTATTTAGAGTATTTAGTTTTAATTTGTTGCATCTTTGTAATGTAGAGCAAACTGGAGAGTCTGACTGAGGCTAAACAAAAATAATTATTAATGTCACCAAACAGTGGGTTTCTGTCCCTGAAGCACATTTTTTTATGGATTTCTATTGGATTTTTATCACTGATTAAACAGCAAGAGCTCTTTCTTAACTTACACTTTACATGTCAGAATCCATGGATAAGATCCTGTCTCCTCTGTACGGCACCTTTGTGGAGTCTCTTCTCATTATTGTTCTCCCGGCATCAGGTCAAGTAAAGATGTGGAAACACAATAGAAAGGGGACAGAAAAATTGTGCACTTTCCTCAGTTACACCATCTCCTCCGTTCTACACCCAAGCCTTGCACAACTGGGGGAGAAGAACCCTCATGTGAAGTTGCTGTTCTTGGATTATTTGATTGTCTTATTCTGTGAAGTTATTGAAGCTCATCCAGATAATAGATCAAAAAACTTAATAGCAACACGTGTATGGAATTTTGGATATTTAATTAAATTTTATAGGTTCAAAATTTTGATGCCTTTTTTCATTAGAAACACAAGTCTTTAAGTGTAAGGTCACTCCTCTGTTACTGGGTGCCAAATTAATTCATCAACTGTTTGTGTAGTCGTCTTTGGACAGATCTGGGACATTAGTAACAAACCAAATAATAAGACAAATTAACATTTTGTAGAAGTATTTTCAAAGCTTGGCAAAGCCATTTAAGACATTTAATTTATTTCCACCTCATTGTATAAGAATGTTTAGACAACTAGGTCTTATTGCTTTATTATTGTATCTCTTTACTTTCTGAAAAAACATTTGTAACCTAGACTAGCAGCAAAACAATTTCAAATATTGTTCTGCATATTTATGTGGCCAGCCATATAAAGAACCTCACCCCACATATTTTTGACCATACAATTTATCTTTATGCATTTAGCATTGTTTATCAAGAGCATGTGGATGAGATAATGGGATGACGGAGAAATGAGTTGCACATGGCAGTTATGTACCACACATGTGATCCCATTGGAGGTAGTGAGGGTTGCTGTAAGTGCTGAGGGTTTAAGGAGATTGGAGTTGAGCCACTGAGTGGGACTGACAGTGAGTTGAAAACTACATTTCCCATCTCTCTGGGTGACTTCCCTTTTCCTCTGCTCCGCCCCCCCAGTCTCCTCCCACTCTCTGTTGGAGTTTCACAATGACTTGATGATATGGCAGCAGAATTGCAGGTTTTCACACAGCGATGGTGGTATAGTGGTAAGCATAGCTGCCTTCCAAGCAGTTGACCCGGGTTCGATTCCCGGCCATCGCATTACACATGTGTTTTAAAATGTACATTGTTAAGAAAACAAAAAAGAAAAAAACAGTAGAGCCTAGAGTTGGAAAAGTTAAATGAGCTCTTCACTTGTACTCTGTTGCTTCTGCAGGTGATGGGGCAAGGTGTTTCAGGGTAATTTTTTTAAGTGCCCCTAAAGTAAGGATTAAATAAACTAATTCCACAGTTTTGGCCTTTACTCTCACTTCTTTTGCTTAACAAGCCAATATTATATAAGGTTATGGGTAAGAAGCAGGTGTGAAAGTTAAGCTTTTTAAACGCAGTATGTGTAACTGTATAAAGTATGTTGTGACAAAATACGAAGATTAACAGCAAGTACTGAGGGTTAAGATACAAAAAAAGAAACTAGAAAAAGGAAAGAAACATTAAGTAAAAGAGGTATTTTTTTAAATGTCTACATTTTATCCTAGTCTTAGCAACAGCTTTAGAATGTTTTCACACCTAAAAGTCTGGACAAGGTCTGTGTTTTTGTCACACAAACACACACAAACACACACACACACACACACACACACAAACACACACACACACACACACACAAACACACACACACACACACACACACACACACGTTTTTACTACCCCCTGGGGTCCCATGACTAGCACCAGCTTGGTGGGAGCCACCCTTTCATGAGGACCTATCATATCAATTCAGGAAATGCCATTCTCCTGAGGACCAACTTCACTGTTTCTATTGGCTTTCAATAACACCACTGTTAGGCATTGCTCAATACATCATACACATCTAATCATGCTGTGTAAGGGATAGATAACCCAGAATTTAAGTCAAGCAACTGAAAGTGATCAATTAAAAGAAAAAAAAATGATGTGAGAGGTAAGTACAGTCGGTCAGTGGTTTTATGTCTCCTCACAGAAAGGTTTGACCGTGACAGCAAAGAGTGTTCCCGAACCCACACCTCCCCTGACAGTGAGAAGGTCTGAAGTGAGCTCTGTGTGAGATGAACAGTGTCACCATGTCACTGTCATGGCTGTTGACTGTCCAATGAGAAGGCAAGCACTGAGTTACAACTATAATCAGTTCTCCTTCAACTACAGAAGATGAGAGGTCAAAATTACACCTTTTCTCCTTTGTATTGGCTGATGTTGACAATGTTATTGAACTTCATAGTAAAGGCAATTGTAGTGAATTAAGCTTCAAGATATTTTTGTACATCACGTTGCTGTTAATAATAAATAAGGACTAAAGTCAATGCTAAAATTTTGAGCGGGTTTTCACAACACCTTAAGAAGTAGGAGGTTGTTTTCAATCAATGTTTACGTGTTATTGGGTGTTTCTTAGGTTGCCAAGGGTCGAGATGGGCTAACAAGTATGACCAAGACCAAACTACTTTTGGATTAAATATAACCTTGGTTGTTTTGTCGTTGTTTGTTTTTTCTATAGCAATCTAAAAAACAAACAATTCTTTCTCACAAAGAGGAATGACAACTGCCAGACTAGAATGATCGGAACTCTCGAAAACTCAAGCAAACAAGCATGATCGTAATGCTCCAAAATAAAACCAGGGAAGTTAAAACACCAACAATTTCCTTTGTCTCGAGGTAAGAACGTGTAAATGTGTAAACAGTGCTCCTACGGGCTTTTGAACAGATTTTTTGCTCGTAAAGTCTCCAGGAAGCTTTCATGTGTCCGGTTTCTGACATAGTACTTCACCCCAGACCAGGTTCTTCTTTTGAGCGCCTCTGGTGAAGCCTTAATGTACGCCTCACAGTCAGTCGTACCTTACTAGACTGTATGAACTTCATGAGAGTTTTCTCAACTGCCCAAATCTCCACAGGTAACCAGATCACACGTGGCTTCTTTTTTGTCGTGTCTGAAGAGCGAGCAAAGAGAACAAAAAGGACAAAAAAATTGAGACAATGCATTACGCTTAAGTTTGAGGGGCGATTATTTCTGAACTTCAGGCAGTGAAACCTGGCTGATAATGATAAACCTAGTTAGGCTTGAGTATGGCAAACACAGGGGAGACAAAGTGAAATGTTATGATAGAAAAACATACAAAGAGGGGGACTTGGAGGAAAATGAAAAAATATATATATATATTGCAGTTTACTAATTAAACTTTCTGAAGCATTCTAAGATCAAACTTAAAGGAACCTATCTGAAGTGAACCTTGAAGACTTAAAAACAGGCAACTGGACTGTGTAGAGTTAAGAAGACGTTTCGCCTCTTATCCAAGAAGCTTCTTCAGTTCTAAAAGTGCTAGTGTCAGGAGCAGATATTTATCTTACTGGAGAAGGGGGACAGTTAACGACTGGCTGGAGTTGAAAAGAATGGGTCGTAGAAACCCATCTCTCGGTGTGTCCCCCCCAAGTCATTATCCTGAAAGGGTCGTTAGCGACTCCTATCATGTGACCACATGACTCATGCCACCTGAGTCATGTGGTTCCAGGTGTGAATGTTTGTGGAGCTTCCTGGGGAGAGAGCTGAGAACTGCATTGTAAGTGCCAGAGAGATTGTGCCTGAGTCCACCCCCTCTGTTCAGAGAAGGTTTCTCCAGCCTGGTAAAGATGGCTTCTTTAACTCCTCTTTCAAACCATCTGTCTTCTCGAGCCAACACCTGTACATCGCTGTCCTCAAAAGAGTGACCCATATCCTTCAAGTGAAGGTGGACAGCTGAGTCCTGGCCTGAGGAAGTGGCTCTCCTGTGTTGAGCCATGCGCTTGTGAAGCGGTTGTTTAGTTTCCCCAATGTACAGGTCTGAGCATTCCTCGCTGCACTGGACAGCATATACCACATTACTCTGTTTATGTCTCGGTGTTTTGTCCTTGGGATGGACTAGCCTCTGCCTTAGTGTGTTACCAGGCTTGAAATGAACAGGAATGTGGTGTTTGCCAAAGATCCTCTTGAGTTTTTCCGACAGGCCTGCAACGTAAGGGATTACAGTGCAGGAAGTGGCTCTGCCCTGACAACCTGTGGATACCCTAAGTGGGCCTTTGTGAAGAACAGAAAGAGAAATAACACTGAACAGGAAAGGGAGGAGAGACGCAAGAGGCCTTACAAGATAAAATATATCACACCAAGGAGACACTGGCATCCCGACTTCCAGAGGACATCCTCAACAAAGTCCACAACTTTGTTGACAAGGCTCAGAACTCTCAACACAACAAAGGCAAGATAAGGCAAACACAGAAATTTGACAGACTGCTCTCCAAGCACTCAAAGAGTCCATCAGAACTTGGTTGGAGGGACAAAACGGACAGCCACATAGATACCAACATGCAAGAAAAGTGGGTGAAGAATTTGTCAGACAGGGTCCTCACTCAGCCGGAAAAGGAAGTCCTTTTCAAAGGACTTAATTTTGCAGTTACCCCTGAACAGATCCCGGTGGTAGACCTTATCACAGCCACGGAGTCAGCGATCCGCAACAACCATCTAGCGGTCACGGGGGCAGAACAACTTAGGTTAAAGGTAACAGCTGCTCTCTCGAATGCCAAAACACCTCCTTCCAACCTGACCATGCAGGAAAGAAGAGCCTTGGCATCACTGCAAAAAGATGAAAACATCACCATCCTGCCTGCAGATAAGGGGAGATGCACTGTGGTACTCAACACCAGGGATTACCATGACAAGGTAACAAGCCTTCTCAGTGACACTGCCACCTATGAAACTCTTAAACGGGATCCCACCAACAGCTACAAAAAGAAAGTTATCAGTGCACTTCAACAGCTCGAAAAGGATGGAGTTATCGACCGCCCACTCTATTACCGACTGTACCCAGGGGAAGCTGTCCCGTGCATTTATGGATTACCAAAAATACACAAGGAAGGGGCGCCCCTTAGACCTATCATCAGCAGCATTAACTCAGTCACATACAAAGTGGCAAAACATTTGGCCACCATCCTAGCTCCTCTTGTCGGCCACACCACTCACCACGTCAGAAACTCACAGGACTTTGCTGAGAAAATCAAGGACATCAGGTTGGACCCAGATGAAACCATGGTTTCCTATGATGTCACATTACTTTTCACAAGTATTCCAACAACAGAGGCAGTCCAAGCAGTAAGACAACGCCTCTCACAGGACAGCACACTGGAAGTCAGAACCAACTTAACCCCGGACCACATCTGCTCCTTATTGGACATCTGCCTCAGCACCACCTATTTCCAGTTCAGAGAGCGCCATTACAGACTGAAACACGGATGGGCTCCCCGGTTTCTCCAATAGTGGCAAACCTGTACATGGAAGAGGTAGAGAGGAAGGCCCTAACCTCTTTCAAGGGAGCCGCTCCTAGCCACTGGTTCAGATATGTGGATGACACCTGGGTTAAGATCAAAACACATGAAGTAGAGGCCTTCGCTGACCATATCAACACAGTGGACAGCAACATCAAGTTCACCCGTGAAGATGTCAAGGACAAAGTGTTGGCCTTTTTGGACTGTGCTGTACACTTGGAGGCAGATGGGTGTCTCAACGTTGAAGTGTACAGGAAACCAACACACACGGATCAATATCTACTTTTTGATTCCCACCATCCTCTGCAGCACAAACTGGGGGTCATCAGAACACTCAACCACCGGGCTGAGAACATTCCCACGAAGAAAGAAGGTAAGGAAAAGGAACAAAAGCACATCAAAAATGCCCTGACAACCTGTGGATACCCTAAGTGGGCCTTTGTGAAGAACAGAAAGAGAAATAACACTGAACAGGAAAGGGAGGAGAGACGCAAGAGCACTGTAATCCCTTACGTTGCAGGCCTGTCGGAAAAACTCAAGAGGATCTTTGGCAAACACCACATTCCTGTTCATTTCAAGCCTGGTAACACACTAAGGCAGAGGCTAGTCCATCCCAAGGACAAAACACCGAGACATAAACAGAGTAATGTGGTATATGCTGTCCAGTGCAGCGAGGAATGCTCAGACCTGTACATTGGGGAAACTAAACAACCGCTTCACAAGCGCATGGCTCAACACAGGAGAGCCACTTCCTCAGGTCAGGACTCAGCTGTCCACCTTCACTTGAAGGATATGGGGCACTCTTTTGAGGACAGCGATGTACAGGTGTTGGCTCGAGAAGACAGATGGTTTGAAAGAGGAGTTAAAGAAGCCATCTTCACCAGGCTGGAGAAACCTTCTCTGAACAGAGGGGGTGGACTCAGGCACAATCTCTCTGGCACTTACAATGCAGTTCTCAGCTCTCTCCCCAGGAAGCTCCACAAACATTCACACCTAGAACCACATGACTCAGGTGGCATGAGTCATGTGGTCACATGATAGGAGTCACTAACGACCCTTTCAGGATAATGACTTGGGGGGGGACACACCGAGAGATGGGTTTCTACGACCCATTCTTTTCAACTCCAGCCAGTCGTTAACTGTCCCCCTTCTCCAGTAAGATAAATATCTGCTCCTGACACTAGCACTTTTAGAACTGAAGAAGCTTCTTGGATAAGAGGCGAAACGTCTTCTCAACTCTACACAGTCCAGTTGCCTGTTTTTAAGTCTTCAAGATAACCTTGACCTGGATGAATGAGAATCTACATGGACATCTGAAGTGAACATGTTACCAAAAAGTTTTGACTTTACATCCATTCAGTCAAATATATAATTCATCACATTTTTTATATCTTTAAACAATTTTGTACTGAAATACGTGCTTTTGGCTCCTCAGTGTCAGGTCCAGCACTGTCCAGTCTTCTGAGAAGACCCTGAGAAAAAACAGATAATGTTATTTATCCACTCTATATACTTAGGGCCTGATCTACTCAAGGTTTGCGTTTATAAAAACACGTGCAAACTTGATAGCATGCGCAAAGCTGATCTACTAACTGTGTGCACCAAGATTGTGTTTGTCAAATGAGCAAAACAGCACACAATAAATTTAGCGTTTGCCTTCATGAATACGCAGAATGTATGCAGATTATCAGAACGCACAAAATACTGTGAAGAGGAGATGCAAATGGAATCATATCACACCCGAAATGTGGTTTATCAAACCCAGAATCTGATTGCAGTCACTGTTTTTGCAGCTATATTTAGCACGTTTGAAAGGCACATGCAAACTACGCACAAACGGCTGCAGTCATAGTGGTGAGACGGAGGCATAGATGCAATGGCAGGAGAGATTCTTCGCGTGTCAACATACTTGCACTGTCAGAAATAAAACTAGTAGAGTAATAGTAACAGTAATGCCATTTTTCAGCAGCTGGGTGACCTCAAGGCTGATTTGGAACCAGTCACAAAAAGGATCCATGCCATATCTCTGATGGAATCACTCTTTGCAACACCATCACAGTTAGTGCGTCTCCCAGAGTAATTTTTCTGGTGTGCTGTCCCAAGTGTCATGCAGATGGGCAAATTTGTCATGCAGGATGGGCAAATTTATCCAGTTTCCATGCTCTCAGGACGTAGTTAATGACTCAAAACACCTTTTTTTGCAGTTGCTGGTTTACCCAAAACTATAGGTGCATTTCATTTTTTGAATGAACATGTGCATGCAAAATCCTTGTTTATATAAGGTCTGCACCACTTTTGCACTTGTTACCAATTGCGCACGCAATCATTGTAGATCACCCACAGCATGCCCATTAATAGAGCGAGTAATTTTTTAGTTTGCACACGCAATGTAGCGCTGGTTATTTGGGATCTTAGTAGATCAGGCCCTAAGAGTTTTAATAAATGAAGGATGCAAAAAAAGGCAGTGTCTAGTGTGGATGTTGAGTCTTGTAAGTATCTATATTCTCTCAGTATGGCATGTGTACATATCCTGTTCTGGAGTCATCAATGTCAGACACAGCTTGCCATCTTTCCTCGGGTTGTAAGGATGCTGTTAAAATAATGAATTATAAGTTCACCAATGAGATGAATTAATAGCAAACATGAATATGTATTTGGAATTGATGTACACTACGTTTCAACTATCATAAACTGTTATTTTTATCTGGTACCAAAGTGTTATTTAACAACGAAAAAACCCACCTTGTATGGTTAGCCTACATGGTCAAAGACAACTTGTTATTGCGCGATTGCGTGTGAGTTCTTGTGAGTTCTTGCGATTTCTGCTGTCCGTAATCCACCATGAAATTCGCCTCACAAACGGATCTGGAAGGAATTGGCATACGGCGAAAAATCATTGATTACAGCCATTCCAGATGCGGTGGAAATCCCGGGTTACAGTTAGGATTGGGGTTGGCCCATTGAGTAATACTTGGAATTAAATTCTAAATAATCTTATTGCAGCATAAACTTTCTATTTCCTGATGAGTTATTTTCTAAATTTTCTTGACCACCTTTATCTCTTAACCAGCTTTTGATTTTTGAAAAGATACGTGTCTGTAGATTATATTTTTGTATGATCACCTTTCTGGGTGCCCAGCCAAATATTGGTTATCAGCTCATGAAGTTAACCACCCCTTTAGATAAATTTGTTTTTTTTCACTGGTGTATATCTGGTTTAGGCTCACGGCAGGGACATTTATCAAAGGTTGACAGTAGACTGTTTGGTATCCTTTTAAATGGGACCATTGTGGCTTTCATTTAAGCCTATATGTGTTCATCTTGGACTAATATGGAAGTCACTCGAGCTCTTTAAATCACAAAAAATGCACATTTTCCTGCAATTTTTCACCTACATGATATACTTTCTTTTGGCCATATGCCACCCAGGGACATCAGGGATACAAGAATTACAAACTGCAATACTCTTGGGACTCATAAGATTCAGAGAATGTGCAACATACTTATACTTTCTATTTGCGGGTGGTGACTGTGAGGAGTTTTGAGAAGTCAGAGGTTTAGGCGAGAGTCTTAGTTCTGCAGGGGAGGGTGGGGGGCATCTCCCATCAGGGATAGTAGTCAGGACAAAAAGTTTAAAAATCCCATTAAAATGCATTGATTCGGAATGATTTTTTAGTGTTGAATCTGGTTGCCCAGCTGTAAAAGACACCCTTTAGTCATAATTATTGATTAATTAGCATAATTATTGATATATCACCCAACGTTAGTAATGGCTATCAATTTCCTATTTGTTAAGAATTGATATATGATTGTTTAATATCATTGTAAAGGGGACCTTCTAGCATGTCATTTAAGCCCATGGTTGTATCTTTCTGAAAAACACAGGTCACATGACCTCTTTAAGCCAGTTGCACACATTTTCCCACAATTTTCACCTAAACTATATAGTTTCTTTCATCCCTATGGGATCAAGGGATATCAAGGAACCAAAAGCCAACAATCTCAATATTGAATGGACTTTGAGGATTCAGGAAATGTACGATAACGAGCTAAGTTAAGTCCAGCTAAGTTAGCCAGAGAAAAACTTAAGGAAGCATGAATATCACTTTTATTGCTGCTGGGTTACTCCTGCTCATAGTCAGAGGTAGTCTTGGAAAAACTAAGGAGGAGGAACAAGCTTTTAGGACGATAACATTTATTAAAATCTCAAGAAGCTCAGTTAAAACAATACCACCAAGAGGTTAGCTTACATATAAGCCAATTTGCAGGTGAAGTGTGTCATTTTTAAGAATAAAAAAAGGTTAAATGATTTCAAGGCTGACAGCTTTGACTGTGACAATATTTTTTGGAGTCTTTTTTTCCCACTTGAATCGATTTAAACTCGACTGTTGGGTGGGTTTTAGTCTGGGTGTTAATTTTTAAAACAAACACTTTGAACAACAGGAGCAATAATTAGATGAAAGACATGTATAAAAACAAGCGACAGTTCCTACTCTGATCTCTGTAAGCTTAAACTCTGTATGTATTCAGCTACATAATGACTGTGTTACTATGACTGTGGTCAGCTGAACTACAGAGTAAAAACTACATCTCCACTCTCCTACAGCAACCTCCCTCCTTCCTTGACTCCACCTTTTCCACTCCCTCTCCTACTCACTTAGTCAAACACTGAAGTCTTTCGCTGATGTGGCAGTAGTACAGTGTGTTTTGTATGGCGATGGTGGTATAGTGGTAAGCATAGCTGCCTTCCAAGCAGTTGACCCGGGTTCGATTCCCGGCCATCGCAGTAAATAATGTTTTATAATGAATCCAAAAATGTATGATGTTGGAAAAAAGTGAAAATAGCCATCTAACAGTACTCCGTTTAAGAGCCTGTATAGTAAAAAGGGGGGAAAAATAGTCTACATGCCTCAGTTACACAATCTCCTCCTTTCTACACTTGAGCCTTGCACACCTGGAGGAGAAGAACCCTCAAGTGAGCTGTTCTTGGACTTCAGTTCAGCCTTCAATACTATCATTCCACAACACCTGGTAGACAAACTCAGACCCCTGGGCTTCAGCACTGCTTCTGCTTCTGGACTTTCACTGGACTACTACTGTATTTTTTTATTGCTGCTGTTTGATCTCCATACACTTTAAAATCCTGCTGAACATATCTGAATATTTAATTTTCATACATATGCATTCTATTCCCCTTGCAGTTCTTGCACAGTTACAACCACAAGCCTCATTATATCCTTCTGCACCTTATATACTAAACAAGGGTGACAATATTTTGCTTACCAAAAAACAGGACACTCGGCCTGGCAATGAGATACTCAAATGATATTCAAGGTTTACTCATAGATGCCTTATAGTTTTAATATATTTAAACAATACCTCCTCTATTTGAATAGAACATTTTTGTATTATCAAATACTACTTAAACAAAAAGACACAAATTATTTTGTTTTATAATGACAAGTTTCTAAAATAACAAATGAAATGATGATCAAAAATAATCTATACATTTTCTACTGCTTTTCCTGTTGGTGGTTGCAGGGGGTCTGGATACTATTCCTGCACATTAAGGTGAAGTTATGGGGCATTCTGGACAGTTCATTGCAGGGTTGAACTATGGAGTCAAACAACTATTCACACCTACAGGCAATTTGAAAGTGACCAATTAGCTCAACCCTACTTCTGCATGTTTTTGGAAAGTGGGAGGAAACTGGAGTAAACTCATATAGACAAAGGGAGACCATGCAGACTCCACATAGAAACACCCTGTCCCTGATTCGAACCCAGGATGTTACTGTTGTGAGGCGACGGTGCCAACCACTACACCACTGTGCTGCAATGATATGAATAATGTCTCCTGTATTACAAAAAAGTATAAATAACATAATAGAGAAAAAAAATATCTCTACTTTATTAGAAATCAAACTTTAATATAAACATTTCTCACAAACTAACAAAAACTAACGAACAAAAATTATCTATAGCTTTAGTTTTCCTCTTCATCCTTGTTTTTCTCTTCATCCTGTTTTTCCTCCACATCCTCTTAGTCTGTCCTTCTATATTTTAGTGGCCCAATGATGAACAGTGAAAACCAGGACATTTTCATCACTTTATAAAAAACTACCTAGGCAGCCAAGACAAAAGTTAAAAACAGGACATGCCCTGGGAAAATAGGATGTTTGGGCAACCTGATAAATGTATACATTTTTTACACATACACTACAGGCCAAAAGTTTGGAAGCAAGATCGGATTTGTACAAAAAAAGATCATAGTTTCATATATATAATTTGCAACACAATGAACACGACTTTTGTGTAAAGAGTAACTTATCAGAAGACATTTTGACTATAATTATTAGGTATTTGAGTTATTGTTGCTTAGACTTTGCTTTCTTTAAAGTAACCTCCTCTGGCTTTAACAACAGCTTGGCATCTAACAGGCATTTGTTCCACAAGTTTTTTTAAGTTATGTTCCAGGGATTGCATTCCAAGCTTTCTTAAGTTCATCAAAAAGAGACTGCTGATTCGTGGGACACGTTTTTCTGACCGATCGATCCAATTCATCCCGCACAAGCTCAATTGGAGAAAGGTCTGGAGACTGAGGGGTCCAAACCATCTTTTGAAGAACACCTTCCTCTTCTTTTTTGTCTAGGTAACCCTGACAGAGCTTGGCAGAGTGCTTAGGGTCATTGTCTTGCTGCAAAACAAACTTATGAGCCACAAGTCTTAGTCCAGATGGAGCAGCATGGTGGTGGAGGATGGATTGGTGCTGTTCCTTCTTCATCATACCCTTTACTTCAAATAAATCTCCTACTCCATCACCTGCAAAACATCCCCATACCATGGAACTACCACCTCCATTCTGCATTGTGGGTGTAACACATGGTGCTTTCAGACGTTCACCAGTTTGTCTGCGGACATAGACTCTGCGTTTTGAACCAAACAGTGCAAACTTGTTTCTAGTCATCAGAAGTCCAATTTTTGTGAGCTTTTGTCCAGTCATATCTCTTTTTCTTGTTCTGTGGACGAAGTAGTGTTTTTTTACAGATACACGACCCTTCAGACCAGCCTTTCTCAAATGTCATTTCACGGTTGTCAGAGATATGGGTTTTGACCTTGTCGTGTTGATTTCTTCCCTTATTTGAGGTGCTGTTTTTTGCTAACCTCTCTCACTGGTGACAATGCTATGTTTATCCTCTGCTTCTGTAGTAACTCTCTTCCGTCCAGGTCTTTTTCTATCATCATGACTTCCAGGTTCCTCTAGTCTCTTTAGAGTGTAGTGGACTCCTTTGTTAAACACCTTTAGGTGTTTTGCAATTTCTCTTTCTATGTATCCTTCTTTCCTTAATGTACAAATCTGTACTTTTGTTTCTTTACTCAGTTGCTTTTTTCTAGCCATTTTTGCAGTAGTTTGAACGCAGTTGAGATTAATTAGGATTTTTGTATGCAGACTCTCAAAAGCCAAAAAGTTGAAGTGAATAATCCAACTGTGATTTGTTTTTGTTTTTTTTGCATTTGAACTGAAGTTGTGACTCTTGCAAATGTTTTCAACCCTAAAACTAAGCCCTTGTTATCTTTTGCTGACATATATTTAGCAATGGTCTGTTAACATCAATGTATATCTAAAGGTAAATGGAGTAAAATGGTGCATTTCCATGAAAATGGAGTAAATACATCCTGAAATACATAAAACTCATGCTGGATTAAAAAAAAAAGCATTGTGAACAAAAACTTGAAGTTACTCCCAACTGTTTGGCCTGTAATGGCTGTGCTTCCAAATTTTTGGCCTGTAGTGTATATCTGCACTTTACTTAAATGTGTAAACTGAGGCTTTTGCACATTAAATTTTGTTCTGTATACATCTGCTGCATGCTGGATGACAATAAAAGTCTGTCTAAGTATAAGTCTAAGACTCACTTTGAGTAGCCTGATTTGACTTTTTTTTTACTCATATATTTTATGATATTTCAGGTATGATGGATATTTCTGGTCATAAAAAAGGGTCAGTGTGGCAGAAATGTACACCACATCTTAAAGGAAGCAGATTGGTGAGTATTTAAAAATCAATCAATCTAATGTTGCTACATTAACTTTGAAAGGAAAGAAATGTTAAATATCAGAATGCCACTTGTTGTAATCTATATATGGTTTTCCTGCTTTGTACTTTTGATAGCTTTTATTGTTGTCTTACTCTGTGAAGTTGATAAAGCTCCTCCAGACAATAGATCAGAGAAACTTGATAGCAACACATGTATGGAATTCTAGATATTTAATCAAATTGGTTCAAAGTTGTGATGCCTTTTTCATTAGACAAAAACAAGCGACAGTACCTCCTCTGATCTTTGTAAGCTTAAAGTCTGTATGTATTAAGCTACATAATGAATGTGTTGCGATGACTGTGGTCAGCTGAACTACAGAGTAGAGACTACATCTCTACTCTCCTCAAGCAACCTCCCTCCTTCCTTGACTCCACCTTTTCCACTACCTCTCCTACTCACTAAGTCAAACACTGGAGTCTTTCGGTGATGTGCCAGTCGTACAGTGTGTTTCTCTTGTATGGCGATGGTGGTATAGTGGTAAGCATAGCTGCCTTCCAAGCAGTTGACCCGGGTTCGATTCCCGGCCATCGCAAAAGTGAATGGTGTTTTATAATGAAGCCAAAAATGTATGATGTTGGAAAAAAGTGAAAAAAGCCCTTTAACAATACTCCGTTGAAGAGCCTGAATAGTAAAATGAATACGGTCACATAAATAAAGGCTGAAAGCACTGCAAGTAAAGAAAAAATCAGACCACCCCCCCAACTGCAGAACTGTCATGTCTTGGCAGAAATGTACACCACATCTTAAAGGAAGCAGATTGGTGAGTATATTATATTAAAAACACAATCAATCTAATGTTGCTACATTAACTTTGAAAGGAAAAAAATCTTAAATATCACACTGCCACTTGTTGTAATCGATTTATGGTTGTCTTGTTTTGTACCTTTAATAGCTTGATTATTGATTGTCTTATTCTGTAAAGTTAACGGGGCCCAACCAGATAACAGATAAAAAAGAATTGCTTGCAACACATGTATGGAATTTTTTACATTTATTCAAACTTTAAAGGTTCAAAATTGTGATGCCTTTTTTGTTAGACAAAAAAACAAGCAACCGTTCCTGCTCTGATCTTTGTAAGCTTAAACTCTGTATGTACTGTATTCAGCTACATTATGACTTTGTTGCTATGACTGTGGTCAGCTGAATTACAGAGACTATGGCCCTCATTTGCTCTTTGGAAGCATCAAAACTGGAATAAAGGCAATCCAGAAAACTCCTGTCTGGAGCAGGATTATGGTGGCGGTAAACAGCGCTGCTGCAAAATAGTGGACAGTGGCTGAAGTTTGAATAAATCATTAGTCAATAAGTTGCTCATGATGATGAATTAATATCTCATACATGCCTCATATTTTTTATTTCCATGGCATAGGATACGTTGCTCCTTTTATTTAAAGTATTTAAGTTTGATTTGTTGCATCTTTCTAATGTAGAGCAGACTGGAGAGTCTGACTGAGGCTAAACAAAAACAGTGGGTTTCTGCCCCTGAGGCACACTTTTATGGATTTCTATTGGATTTTCATCACTGATTAAACAGCAAGAGCACTTTCTAAATTTATACTTTACATGTCAGAATCCATGGATAAGATCCTGTCTCCTCTGTACAGCACCTTTGTGGAGTCTCTCCTCGTTATTGTTCTCCGGGCATCAGGTCGAGTAAAGATGTGGAAACACAATAGAAAGGTGATAGAAAAATGGTGCACTTTCCTCAGTTACACCATCTCCTCCGTTCTACACCCAAGCCTTGCACACCTGGGGAAGAGGAACCCTCATGTGAAGTCGCTGTTCTTGGATTATTTGATTGTCTTATTCTGTGAAGTTATTGAAGCTCATCCAGATAATAGATCAAAAAACTTTATAGCAACACGTGTATGGAATTTTGGATATTTAATTAAATTTTATAGGTTCAAAATTTTGATGCCTTTTTTCATTAGAAACACAAGTCTTTAAGTGTAAGGTCACTCCTCTGTTACTGGGTGCCAAATTAAGCCATCAACTGTTGTAGTTGTCTTTGGACGGATCTGGGACATTAGTAACAAACCAAATAATAAGACAAATTAACATTTTGTAGAAGTATTTTCTAAGCTTGGCAAAGCCATTTAAGACATTTAATTTATTTCCACCTCATTGTATAAGAATGTTTATACAACTATGTCTTATTCCTTTATTATTGTATCTCTTTACTTTCTAAAAAAACAAACATTTGTAACTTAGACTAGCAGCAAAACAATTTCCATTATTGTTATGCATATTTATGTGGCCAGCCATGTAAAGAACCTCACCCCAAATATTTTTGACCATACAACTTATCTTTATGCTTTTAACATTGTTTATCAAGAGCATGTGGATGAGATAATGGGATGAAGGAGAAATGAGTTTAAATATGCAAATGGCAGTTATGTACCACACATGTGATCCCATTGGAGGTAGTGAGGGTTGCTGTAAGTGCTGAGGGTTTAAGGAGATTGGAGTTGAGCCACTGAGTGGGACTAACAGTGAGTTGAAAACTGCATTTCCCATCTCTCTGGGTGACTTCCCTTTTCCTCTGCTCTGCCCCCAGTCTCCTCCCACTCTCTGTTGGAGTTTCACAATAACTTGAAATGCTGATGTGGCAGCAGAATTACAGATTTTCACTCAGCGATGGTGGTATAGTGGTAAGCATAGCTGCCTTCCAAGCACTTGACCCGGGTTCGATTCCTGGCCATCGCAAAAGTGAATGGTGTTTTATAATAAAGCAAAAAATGTATGATGTTGGTAAAAAGTGAAAATAGCCCTTTAACAATACTCCGTTGAAGAGCCTGTATAGTAAAATGAATACGGTCACATAAATAAAGGCTGAAAGCACTGCAAGTAAAGAAAAACTCAGACCACCCCCCCAACTGCAGAATTGGCTGCCTGACATAGTCATTGGCAATACATTTAAACTATGCCTCCTCTGTATAAATAGAGATTTGTCATATTACCAAATACTTTCTATACAGAAACGCAAATTATTTTGTTTTATTATGACAAGTTTCAAAAATAACAACTGAAATAGTTGTATAGATAATTCATCCATTTTCAAGCGCTTTTGCTTTGGGGGTTGCAGGGGGCATTCTGGACAAGTCGCCAGTTTATTGCAGGGCTGACCTGTGGAGTCAAACAACTAAACACACCTACAGGATATTTGACAGTAATCAATTCCACTAACCCCACTTCTGCATGTTTATGGAGGAAACCAGAGTAGTTGGAGTAAACCCACATAGACACAGGGAGAACATGCAACCTCCACATAGAAACCCACTGGCCTGGATTCAGACCTCGGCCTTCCTGTTGTGAGGCAACAGCACCAACCTGTCTCCTGTATTACAAAAAAGTAAAAATAACACAAAAGAGTACAAAATACCTCTGCTTAATTAGAAATCAAACTTTAACATAAACATTTTTCACAAACTTATACAAACTTACATAAACTAACAAACAAAAACTATCTATAGCTTTAGTTTTCCTCTTCATCCTTGTTGTTCTCTTCATCCTGTTTTTCCTCCACATCCTCTTAGTTTGTCCTTCTATATTTTAGTGGCCCAATGAAAAACAAGTCCTGGCCCAGGTCAGGACTCAGCGGTCCACCTTCACTTGAAGGATATGGGTCACTCTTTAGAGGACAGCAATGTACAGGTGTTGGCTCGAGAAGACAGATGGTTTGAAAGAGGAGTTAAGGAAGCCATCTTCACCAGGCTGGAGAAACCTTCTCTGAACAGAGGGGGTGGACTCAGGCACAATCTCTCTGGCACTTACAATGCTGTTCTCAGCTCCCTCCCCAGGAAGCTCCACAAACATTCACACCTGGAACCACATGACCCAGGTGGCATGAGTCATGTGGTCACATGATAGGAGCCGCTAACGACCCTTTCAGGATAACGACTTGGGGGGGACACACCGAGAGATGGGTTTCCACAACCCATTCTTTTCAACTCCACCCAGTCGTTCACTGTCCCCCTTCTCCAGTAAGATAAATATCTGCTCCTGACACTAGCAATATTTAGAACTGAAGAAGCTTCTTGGATAAGAGGCGAAACGTCTTCTCAACTCTACACAGTCCAGTTGCCTGTTTTTAAGTCTTCAAGATGAAAACCAGGACATTTTTATCACTTTATAAAAAACAACCAAGACGGTCAAGACAGGGGGTGAAAACAGGACATGTCCTGGGAAAACAGGATGTTTGGGCAACCTGTTATATGTATACATTTTTTGCACATCTATCTGCACTATACTTGAATGTGTAAACTGAGGCCTTTGCACATGAAATGTTATCCTGTATACACCTGCCGCATGCTGGATGACAATAAAAGTCTTAATACACTAAGTCTAGGACTAACTTTGAGTAGCCTGATTTGGCTTCTTTTTTACTCATATATTTTATGATATTTCAGGTATGATGGATATTTCTGGTCATAAAAAAGGGTCAGTGTGGCAGAAATGTACACCACATCTTAAAGGAAGCAGACTGGTGAGTATATTATATTTAAAAATCAATCAATCTAATGTTGCTACATTAACTTTGAAAGGAAAGTAATCCTAAATATCAGAATGCCACTTGTTTTAATCTATTCATGGTTGTCCTGTTTTGTACCTTTGATAGCTTTTATTGTTGATTGTCTTACTCTGTGAAGTTGATAAAGCTCCTCCAGACAATAGATCAGAGAAACTTGAAAGCAACACATGTATGGAATTTTAGATATTTAATCAAATTGGTTCAAAGTTGTGATGCCTTTTTCATTAGACAAAAACAAGCGACAGTACCTACTCTGATCTTTGTAAGCTTAAACTCTGTTTGTACTGTATTCAGCTACATAATGACTGTGTTGCAATGACTGTGGTCAGCTGAACTACAGAGTAGAGACTACATCTCCACTCTCCTAAAGCAACCTCCCTCCTTCCTTGACTCCACCTTTTCCACTCCCTCTCCTACTCACTAAGTCAAACACTGGAGTCTTTCGCTGATGTGGCAGTCATACAGTATGTTTTTTTGTATGGCGATGGTGGTATAGTGGTAAGCATAGCTGCCTTCCAAGCAGTTGACCCGGGTTCGATTCCCGGCCATCGCAGTAAATGACTTTTTATAATGCAGTCAAAAATGTATGATGTTGGAAAAAAGTGAAAATAGCCATCTACCAGTACTCTAGAGCTTGTATAGTGAAATAAATATAGGGAGATAAATAGAGCCTGAAAGCACTGCAAATAAAGATGTGGAAAGAGAATAGACAGGGGAGAGAGAAATGGTGCACTTTCCTCAGTTACACCATCTCCTCCGTTCTACACCCAAGCCCTGCACACCTGGAGAAGAGGAACCCTCATGTGAAGTCGCTGTTCTTGGATTATTTGATTGTCTTATTCTGTAAAGTTAATGAAGCTCATCAAAATAATAGATCAAAAAACTTTATAGCAACATGTGTATGGAATTTGAGATATTTAATCAAACTTTATCAGTTAAAAATTTTCATGCCTTTTTAAATTAGAAACACAAGTCTTTAAGTGTAAGGTCACTCCTCTGTTATTTGGTGCCAAATTAAGTCATCAAGTGTTTGTGTAGCCTTCTTTGAGCAGATCTGGGACATTAGTATCAAACAAAATAATGAAAAGACAAACATTTTGTAGAAGTATTGTCAAAGCTTGGCAAAGCCATTTAAGATGTTTAATTCATTTCCAACTGATTTTATAAGAATGTTTATACAACTATGTCATATTCCATTATTATTGTATCTCTTTACTTTCTGAAAAAAACATTTGTAACTTAGACTAGCAGCAAAACAATTTCCAATATTGTTCTGAATATTTATGTGGCCAGCCATATAAAGAACCTCACCCAACATATTTTTGACCATACTACTTATCTGTATGCTTTGAACATTGTTTATCAAGAGTATGTGGATGAGATAATGGGATGAAGGAGAAATGAGTTTGAATATGCACATGGCAGTTATGTACTGCACACATGATCCCATTGGAGGTAGTGAGGGTTGCTGTAAGTGCTGAGGGTTTAGGGAGATTGGAGTTGAACAAGGTCACCCCCACTAAATGATCCGTTCAGTCCGTTCAGTTCTTTTGATTGGCTGAAGAGTCAGTTCACCGTTCCTTAGGGCAGGACTATCTCTGTGCTTGCCTGTCTTATCCTATCGTTGCGCCTTGCTCTGTGGGTGGGTGGGGCTTAGAGAAGCAGCAGCAGTACTGAGCTGACTGAAAGAGTGGGACCTATGACCGACTCGGTCTCTGTACTCACAAGTCCAACAAAGACAGGACAAGGTGTTTCAATTAAGTGCCCTCATAGTAAAGATTAAATAAACTAATTCCACAGTCTTGACTTTTGATCCCACTACTTTAACTTTATCTGTGGCAGTGTTTCTGGGCAGAGTTATCAAATAGGCCTATTCACCAAGGACATAACAAACTTATTTTATTCTATTTTATCTTATTTATGTCGTAATCTTTAATGAAATCTGTCTGATTGTGCTTAATGACAGGTTTGAGGTTTGTTTATCAGTTATTTCAGACAGACATTTACTGCACCACAGATCCACACTGACTCAAACTTGCGTACACAATGTCAGACCTGTCGTGAGATTTGGTCGTAGTGAATGCTCACGTGCAGATTGATAAATACCGATCCTCACGTCAAAATTGTCGTACCCAAGTTTTCTGCCGTATGCAAGCTTGATAAATGAGGGCCAGTAAGTGTAACTGTATAAAGTATGTAGTGACAAAATAGGAAGATTAAAAACAATTAATGAGGGTTAAGAAACATAAAAAGAAACTAGAAAAAGGAAAGAAACATTAAGTAAAAGAGGTTGTTTTTTTTTTTTTTTTTAATGTCTACATTTTATCCCAGTCTTAGAATCAGCTTTAGCATGTTTTCACACCTAAAAGTCTGGACCACAGTCCGGACAAGGTCTGTGCTTTTGTTAAACACACACACACACACACACACACACACACACACACACACACACACACACACACACACACACACACACACACACACACACACACACACACACGCACACACACACACCAGAGATGGAAATGAACATTTTGTAATTTTTGTAGACACTTTTAATTTTTTTTTGCCTTGAAACATTTTTTTCCTGTGCAAGACATGAACATAGTATTCCCCAATCAGTACTTGTTACCATAGCTCATTACTATGGGATACCAATAAGGCTAGGGAGGATTTTTAACATTGCCTTGACTTCATTCATGTAAACTCTGACAAAAAACTAGCTTCTGCCTCCCTTTCTTCTTGCACCAGAAAAATACTTTGACTTGATCAAAATAAATTTATGGAAAGCGCATGGTTAAGATATAGCCTATATTAATTGGTTCAGATCTGATTGGAATAACCCACTGTAACTGCTGGTAAACTGGCGGGTGCTTACTTCCATCACTGATACAAACGCATACTCACTCCCACTCCTGCTGCATAGACAAAATATTCATAGACAGAATTAAAGAGGCTATTCCACAGCAACGAAAAACTGATAAGATGACTTACTGTAATCCTTTTTTGTCTTTATACAACCTGCTTGTAGCCAAACCGCGGAATATCAAAATCTATGCGGAAACGGCAATACTATTTTTTGATTGGCTGTTTGGTTCATATACTTTATTTAATTGGCTTGCACGCGGCACGCAGCTTAGTGAACTCACTTGATTCCTACCTGTTCCATTGTGAAAGAGGTGAAACTTGGTGGACGTCACTGTGGTACTTAAAATGCGTGAAAAATACAATGTGTGGCATATGAGCGTGTAAATGGGTGAGAATGCGTGTGTCACACGCCAAATGCAAGAGATTTGAGAGTCCTGACTTATCATTGACAGGGCCCAGGCTCTATATATTTAAAAAAAAGAATTAATCTAGGTCATTTTATATGATAAATATAGCAATTTTGTGTTTTTTTCCATTAAAATAGAGTTTAACATAAAAAATTTTATTTTTTATTTTTGTAATGGTTAAGTTGTTTAAGAGATATGAGTGGAAAAAAGAAAAAAAAGAAAGGTAAGCAAGTGAGATGCTGACTGGTAAAAAATTTGTGAAAAAATATTAATCTAAATATCATTTTATGAACACTTATCTGCATGTCCATTTGGGGCTGGATGGAATTTAAAATTAATAGTAACCAAGGGTTATAAAGCTCCCTAGCCAGGTTTTCCACTCATACCAGCTCCGTGAAAGTTACAGGTTATATGTTTTCCCTCCCTCAGAAGAAATTTGTTTCATATTTAAATTTGGTCTGTGGGGGTCCTGATTGTTTGGTTGCCAATTTGTCCTCACTGCTCCAACAACTGAAGGGGATTTCTTTCAATGAAACGACTGAGTTGTTCTGTACACTTGCCATGCTAACCTTGAAAGCGACTGGTGCATAGTGGCTACGCCAGCTGTCTTCACATTATGTATGACGAAAGCTCATTGAGGAAAGCCCTCCTGAAACCCCATAGAGATTGTATTGTAATACCAGAAGCTTGGGGGGAGGGGGGGTTACATTAGAGGCAATAGGAGCAGTTGGGGCGACTTTTAGTCAGACCGTTATCGCCTGAAAGGGGCAGTACCTCATGGAGCACTGCCTTATGCTGATTGGACAGTGACTTACATAGTAGCTGAAACTGTCTACAACTGTCACAACCACCGTAACACTGTGCAAGAATATGATGGGTAATAAATCTTTTTTTTTCCCCTTTGGTGGAACTTTGCCCGACCATCCCTCTAGACAAACTGCCCATTGTCTACACACAGAGCACGGTTCAGTTCTTGATTATTGACTTGGCTAAACAGTCTAATGAAAAAAAAAATTTAATGAGCAAAGTGAAGTTTTCAGTGTCTGCCCATGTTTAAACAGTAGGTCAGGAAACAAGGAAATCCAGACAACAGAAGCCTTGTTAAACTCAACTCATATTGTATATATGTGATTTTATCGTACACATAGAGTCAAGATTATTATTGCTGATTAGAAACAGATCTTCATGGCTATTTTGATATTTGTACATAAGCTAAAGATTTGTGGTGGAAAATATTGCACTTAGCAACCTCTGACAAATAGATTTAAAAGAAAGCATCTTCAAGAATGAACAATTCAAATTAGAAATCAGCATTAAATGTAATCTAGCTTAGATGAGACTGAAAACACTTAAAATGAAATGATAAGAACATTTGAAAAAGATCAAATCTGTTATCTTTGAGCTCTTGTTAGGTCACTCATTAACTGCTTTGACACAGCTGTAGTCTCATTATCACATCTCTATTTCAAGATTAGATATGTCAGTGAATACATATGTATAATGAAACTTGTACGGTGAAACACTCACTTAAACAATTTAACAAATCCCTTTCCCAATGCTTTAGATCCACTCCATAAAAATCTGCCTGTCTTTTTAAACGCAGAGAAGACAGGATTAGAGCGCTCAGCTTTATCTCTGGCCTGTCTTTCATACTTTTCTGTGATCCTATTCCTCTCCTCACTCAAACATCTCTCATGTTGTTTTTTCAGCTCTCTTTCTTTTTCCTCCAGCAGTTCTCTCATCCTCTCTGCTTGTCTCTCATTCATGTCCTTCATTCTCTGCTCATTCATCTCCTGCTTCTGTATATGCCTCCTCATCTTCTCTCTCAAATCATTCTCACACTGTTTTTTCAGTGTGTACAGCTCTCTTTCCTTTTCCCCCCTCTCTCTCATCCTCTCTGCTTGTCTCTCATGCCATTCCTTCATTCTCTGCTCATTCATCTCCTGCGTCTGTCTTCTCATTACCTCTCTCAAATTATTTTCATACTGTTCTGACAGTTTGTACAGCTCTCTTTCTTTTTCCTGCTTCTCTCTCATCCTTTCTGCTTCTCTCGCCTCCCTCTCCCTAATGCTCATCTCATGGATCATCTGCTGCTGCCTCCACATCTCTCTCTCTTGCCTTCTCTCTCTCTCTCTATCAGCCTGGAGTTGATCTCTTAGTGTCTTCATCTCTCTTTCGAACTTTTGCTGTATTTCCTTCTCAATTTTTTTTGTTTCATTTTGGATTTCCTCCTCTTTCTCCTTCATGATGCGTTCTTTCTCCTCATCAACTGCCCTCTCAGCCTCTTGGAACATCTCGTTGGTGTAGTGGGCTCCTCCGTTTTTCTGCACAATCTCTCTGATCTTTTGGAGCAGCTTGGTGACCTGACTGTGATCTTTTTTGTTTCTGTTATTGAAGACATGGTACTGGTTGTTACACCTGGTGACAAGCTCCTGCAGATCTGGACTTTCAGCCAAGAAGTCTTCAATAGTTTTTTGTTCCATCTCTAACTCGTCTCCACCAGTAAAGAGAACCATGCTGTATCTGTCTGCTGCCTGGCCAAAGATCTCTTGAATTCTTTGCACTGTCTGCTTCTCCTCTTCAGTGAATCTACCCAGCCGGATGACCACCAGAAACACATGGGGACCAGGAGAAGCATACGTAATGCACTGGCTGATGTCTACAGCCGTCTCTTGCATGCTAAACCTAGTATCAAAAAAGCCTGGGGTGTCAATCACAGCCACCTTTTGTCTGCCCACTGTGCCTCTTCTTTTTGAACTCCCCACAGTCATGGACTGAGCACTGAATTTTGATTCAAAGCAGTCTTCTCCTAGGATGGTGTTTCCAGAGGCACTTTTCCCAGCTCCAGTCTTCCCCACCATCACTATTCTCAACTCATCATTATTTGTAATGATGTGCCCTGTGTAAAAAGTTAAAGAGACAGGATAAGGTCCTTTACATTTTGTCCTGAACTCAAACAAAGATGGAAAAGAAACACAGATTGAGATATGATTCAGTCATTTAGTGCTCTGTCAACCTCTGGTGCTCAACAAATCAGTTATATTTTCTATTCAACACAGTTTACCCAAAAAGGAAGAGGCTTAACACCAGTGAAGTTGCCAAAGTCACCAAAATCAGATACTGTTGGTTGTTTTTCTCAGCATTGTTATTATATCAAATACAAAAGAGTTTGGCTGACCAGTTTCACTTTTAAACTCCTCTGATGAATAATCTTCTGAAAAGGAACTTTATTCTTTGGTTAAAAAAATGGCCTTTTTATTATTCATATACTATTATAACCCATCCCTTCATTGAAATCAAAATTTAAACTACATATGTTCACCTACATCTCTTATGTAGAGTTACATGTACACAGATGGATACATTTAGAGGTGTTTTTAACTGTGATTAGCAGTTAAGAGTTTTAAAAGGTTTAATCAATGGCTTCTGAGTTGCAAAGAAATGAAACCTTTTTATTTACAAATTTCTCAAATGTTGTCCAAAATGTCTTTTTTTGGTTATGATTTTAGAACAAAAGCATCAATTAGAAAATAATTTTTCATCCTTCTTAATGAAGCATTAGTATTATTTGAGTAACTGTTGTGCAGCCATGAGATAAAACATATCTTTCTTGACTTTGAAAACATGAATAATTTGTCATAACTCACCAAGGTTGCCGGCCATGTATGGGTCGGGATAATGTTGACGCATGTTGAAGTATCTGTAGTTCCTGGTAGGAGACCGCGGGTAAGACACCTCTGGGTCCTCCAGAGAGAGCTGGCCAAGGTGGCTGTAAATAGGGAAGTCTGGGCTTCTCTGCTCAGGCTGCTGCCCCCGCGACCTGACCCCGGAGGAGTGATTGAAGATGGATTGATAGTTTCTGGCCATGTTTGGGTTGTAATAGTTGCTGTCCATGCACAGGTTTGAGAGTACTGAGTTGAAGTAAAGATACAAAGCTCTCTGAGTCCGAGTCTGTCTGCTGTTATTTTAATTATGTCTCTGAACCAGCCCGTACAGAGATTTTACATATTAAAGTGAAAGTGCAGCCAGCAGTTTTCCCCCACGCTTGCAGTTGATTAACAGCAAGGCATCAAAGTCCAGCCTTATCATAGCAATTGAGTCCAGCCTTATCAAAGAATCAAAGTCCAGCCTAATCAAAGCAGTAAAGTCCAGAAGTTGACACTTAATCATCAAAGTTGATGCCTCAGTTAAAAGCGCCACCCTCTGCTGTATCGTACCCATCAACTTAACCTCTGTGTGTGGAAATAACTGGACTTTGACGAGACAGACTTTATTGTCATTCAGTATGCAGCAGGTGTAATTGTAATCAAATTTTGTTTGGAGAGGCCTCAGTTTACAGATTGAAGTACAGTGCAGATATATGTACGAATTATATGTACGTATGTGTGTGTGTGTGCATATATACATTTATATATATACAGTTGTGAGTGAAAGTCAGGGCACCCCTTTAAAAAAAGCATAGTTTATTTATTAAAAAAATAACCTTGATATTTATAGTCTCTCTGGTAAATAGGAAAAAAAGACAATATTACCAGAAATCATGAATGCACAGTTACTTTTTATTTTACAAAAAGTACAAAATTACAAAAATAAAAATCATCTTCAATGTATTCAATGTCCCCATGGGGAAATTCATTTTCACTGATTGTACATTACAAGGAGACAACGCTGGACATCACAGACAATAACAGTATTCAGTTGACATGGCAGTAAAGAACAGTGACAATAACAATACAGTGACGGGCAGACAGATCAGCGAGGCCTGCTGTTCAGGGCGGCTATGGCTGCAGGGATCAGGCTTCTCACCAGGCGAGCCCTCCTGAACTTGATTGATCTGTACCTGTGCCCTGAGGGTAGTGGGATGATGTACTGGTGTAGTCGGTAGGTGATGTCCTGTACTATGGTGTGTCTAGGCCAGTGATGGACCCGTTGTTTAGTTCTGAGGTTGGGTGCAGGGAGTCCAAATATTTTTGCAGCTGTTTACATAAAAGTCTTTGTGGTAAAACGTGGCATACTTCCAGGCTCATGTCTTTGCACTCTCCTTTTGTCCCTCTATCTTCCTAGCTGTGCGATGTTGTGGAACCTTAAATTCATGTTTTCCTTCCCAAGGTGTGTCCCTGTGATCTTCTGATGGTTGCAGACCCCATGTGCTAAGTGCTGGCAGGGGAGGAGGGGGCGTTGTGGCTGTACCCACCAGTGTCTGGACTGCCTTCAAGTTCTGAACACATCCTAACAGGTCCAAACACATTCCTAAGAAGGTCAAAGAGTTTCAAACAAGGTCCAAACACAGTTACAAACAAGTCCTAACAAAGGTCACGTGATGTAGGAGGGGGTGGGGTTATCCCTTTAGAATATCAGCCATAAATGTCACCACAAAACAACTGAAAAAGGCCCTGGAGAATATTGATGCTTGTCCCCTGCAGATCCACAAAAGGACCTGTTTGGGAGAAGCATAGACAGCATTTCATCCCGATGACACCATGGATGAGAGAATGTTGATTTTATAAGTCTAGAAGTAGATTTCCTACTCTGGAAAAGACACAATCTACTGCTTTTATGGTTAGCCTACATGGCCAAAGACAACTTGTTAATGCGTGATTGCATGTGAATCCGCGGGTTCTTATGAGTTCTTGCAATTCCTGTTGTCCGTAATCCGCCACAAAATTCGCCTCACAATCGGAGCCGGTAGGAATTGGAGTACGGCGAAAAATTGCTGATCGGAGCCGTTCCGGATGCGGTGGAAATCCCGGGTTAGGGTTGGCTTATTGAGTAATACTTTCAATTAATTCTAAATAATCTTATCGCAGCATAAACTTTCTATTTCCTAATGAGATGTTTTTTAAATTTTCTTGACCACCTTTATCTCTTAACCAGCTTTTGTTTCAGGGGCACGTGGTTTTACTTATGCTTAGTTCAAGCTTTCCAAAACAATTTCACAGGGTTATCTTTAACCTCAAGGGTACACTGAAGAAAACAATGCCAGTCCAAAAAGAAGGAGTGTGATGTTACAATATGATAAGGCAGTTTGTGCCAAGATACACTGTGTAGTCAGGGCCTTGCTTCACAACAGCTGTGACTGTGGTGAATTACATTCATCTCCTCTGTTGTTATGTCTTTATCTGTATCCTCTTGGAATAAAAAAGAAATTTAAGCCACTAATAGAGAAATTATTCTTTGACAAAGTCATATTAAATTGTTGTTGCAGCTACATATTAGGGGCGTGACAGTGTGAGAAAGTAAGTGTGAGGGTGTGAGTCTAAGTTTGGTATTATGTGTCACTCGGCCTTTGCCTCAGTATGCCAGAAACATTTGTAGTGTCCCTTTGAATATCACAGGCTTATCTCTGAGCTCAAGGACAAAAGGAAGGAAACAATGTGTCATTAACACTTCTCAGTGCACCAAGGTTTCTTTCAAGGAAGTCTGCTTCTTTGCTGACTTATATTTGAAAGTTTTGCAGGGATTTACTTTGTGAAAACATACTTGTATCACCCTAAAAGGTCATCACCGTAGCTTTTCACAGAAACATGGCATTGTCTGACCATTAAAGAAAGTAGCCAGCCCAAGGTATCAGGGCCATATTTCTTCCTCCCGGGGAAAATTGGCTAAAATTTGGTGGCTTCTGGGACATTTTAGCACTTCTTTTCTATTATGTACACAAATTATTATGATTACTTTACATAAATTAGTATTAGACAGTATGCATTATATCCAGTGTTGTGCTATTTACTGAAAAAGAGTAACAAGACACAGTAACTAGTTACTTTGTAAAAAAAAAAAGAAAAAATCTCAGTGACTCAGTTATCTAAACCAACAAGTAATGCGTTACTGAGGAAGTAACTATTTATTCACTGTCAAACGTTCTTCTAGTGCTCCCATCACATAAGGGTGAATTGATTGAGTTCCCCTCTAGCCCTCATTTCAGTTTTATACTGATACTGAATAAAAAAAAAAACTGTTGATTAAAACAATCTTTCAAATTCATTTGCATCCACATCACCAAATCTAATCATCCAAGCAATATGATCCGTTGTGCACCAGCACAAACCTTGACACTGACACCAAAATTTTACCATTGGACTCTTGGAATAATAGCCTGATGGTGCTAAAAGAAATCCAAATAAACAATTAAACATACCATGCTACTGTTTTATCAAGTTGATACTGATGATTCTCCTCATGTCTAAAGGGGTGTGTCACTCATACATCACATTATTGTTCTGATTTGGAGAGGGACACCACAGTGCAATTTGTGTTTAAATTAGAAAATAGTGAAGCTTTATATTTGAGTTGTATCTGCTGCTTTGGAACAAAAGTCCTGATGACAACCTGCAAAAAACAACCAGCTGTTTGGGTCAGCTGCCAAGTTCTCCATCCTATTGTAACAAAACAAATCGAAAAATGAACATATTTATGATTGCAATAGTTGCAATAGCAACATAAAACGGCTGTTAATAATTTCCATCACATACTGTTGTTTATTTTTATAGTAGGATATAATTGAATAAGTATGAGAGAAGACAAACTCTCTTAAAGCTAAGAGGGGGTGTAAAATAGGAACATTTTGACATCTAGGTGAAGGGGAGATTCCCCTTGTGGGACTAATAAAAGAGTATCTTATCTCTTCGCAATCAGGTGCTGGATTAAAATGCTCCCTTACCCACCCCTGCTGTTGAAGTTCAAGAAGAGACAGTGGCCTGAAAGAACAAGAAACTCCAGTGATGCATGATCAGTGAAGTTTTTATCATCAAATTCATCTAATAGTTTAAACTATTTTATGCACAAGAACAGGTACGTTTGCCCACTCTGTGCTCCGATAGAAACATGGTGGAAGGAGACCTGCTCCCATGTAGATATAAAAAGCTAATTTGAAGTAAAAAATAATAATAATTTGAATATGCAGGTCATAATTCAGTGACCTTGAGTATTATATGCCATATCTACCATGTCTGTTATGCTGAATATGATCAAATACTACACACTGCACCTTTAATGGGTTTGAAAACAGTACTTTATCAGTTTTAATTACTTTGAATGAAAGCAATAATTTGTGCTTATGAAAGCTGATGAAGCTCTATCAGTGCCTGAAGGACAAAAGGCAGCTGGGAATGAGAGTCTCAGGCTGTCCTTCAAGAGATGAGGAATGTCCATTTGGTCCAAATGGCCAGCTGCCCATCCTACAGGGTCTAGGTGAAACCGAAGTGTGAAGTTGTTAAGGCCAAAGGGTTTGTGTTCCCCTTGAGGAGGTCTTAAGGTGGACCCCTCAATAAACACCTGATTTAAGGGTCTCCTGTGGTAACTTGCCAGTTATTACAAGTCTTGACCTGTCGTCTTGATAATGTGTACATATGGGAGGTGTTAAGTGTTTTATATGATCATGTACAATATGGATTGTGTGAAACTTTTAAAGCAGGCAGCTGTCATAAACAGTTTTTATTAAAGGAGAAGTCAGCTGAGTCCACTGGGACACACACGACAGCCAGAAGGAAGAATCCAAGACGAAAAATTCACAAGTTTATCTTTGTCCTCCTGCACAATACAAGGCAGACAATACTACAGTTGTTTTACAAAACCCTTGTGATGACCTATAGATGTAAAAAGTTCACCTGTCTTAAGTCTGGAATATTCTATAAACAATAATGACCATCTGCTCAAACTCTGACTTGTATAACACTTGATTTCAAACATATAACCTTTTTAACGAAACAAAAGAGAAAATATAATGTTAGGGGTTGTATTTATATGGAAATGGAATGAGAAATATACTGTATTTTAAGATTTCAGCTGAAATTTTATTGTTTTTAATCATTCATTGAGTTCAGGGTCACTTGAATGTCAGAATAAAAGCAGATGCCAATCCAAGGCCTGGTTTACAGACCAGTGGTCACACGAGGGTCATTGTGGTCTGCATCTTCATGTCCATATACAGGTCTTCCCTGTGTTTCCAAGTGTCCTTTGTTTTCTTCTTTGCTCTTATTGGGCAGCTGTGAGCTAAGCCCCACCTCCTGGATGTATAAAACAGCATTCAGCGAGAAGAGTAACAACAGGAACATAACCTCTACAGGTAAATACATCACTTTTTTATTTAATACAGCTATAGAGTGACAAACATAAAATATTATTTTTGTTTTGTTTTCATTTCAGAGACCCAGGCGGATAAATCTGTCAAGGAGAGGACACCAGGTATGTCCTTGAGGGACTTATCAGAAGATAATCATTTGATTTCTATTTTTTTAAAGGGCATTTTATTTATTATTTAACTAACAATACAAACACATATAACCTTAAGGGAGCTTGTGCAGTATATCTAAAGCACAATGTTTGGTAATTGTGATTCATATGAGTTCATCTTTAAAGTCGACAACTTTACCCTCTTCCTGAAATAATTGATGTTGCTTAATCTTTATGAACATTTCAAACCAATGATATTAAACTCATTCAGTAGAAATCTAACCCTGCTAAACCAGGGCACCAAATAGACAAACTGTCTCTGTTTGCAGCTTTCAGGATGTCGGGGGACGCCCTCATGGCGGAGTTTGGGTCTGCTGCTTCTTTTCTGAGAAAGTCAGATAAGGAGCGGCTTGAGGCTCAGACTCGACCTTTTGACATAAAGCGTCAGTGTTTCGTACCTGACCCAGAGGTAGAGTACGTCAAAGCCACAGTCACCAGCAGAGATGGCGGCAAAGCCACCGTTGAAACAGAGTTTGGAAAGGTAAGTCTGAGAATAAGTGAGAATGACTCAATGGTTGAACTTTTCAAACAGTTAAAAACTGAGATGTTTTCCTTGTTAAATCTCCTTAGACTGTCACCCATAAGGAGGAAGATATCCACCCTCAGAACCCGCCCAAGTTTGATAAAATTGAGGACATGGCGATGTTCACCTTCCTCCACGAACCTGCTGTGCTGTTTAACCTCAAAGAGCGATATGCAGCATGGATGATTTATGTGAGGAATGACCATTAACACAATGAGATCTCCTCTGTTTTTAAATCTTCACTTCATTTGGATTTTCTGAAATATTTCAGACCTACTCAGGCCTGTTCTGTGTGACTGTTAACCCGTACAAATGGCTGCCGGTCTACGATCAGGCTGTTGTCAACGCCTACAGAGGGAAGAAGAGGAGCGAAGCCCCTCCTCACATCTACTCCATTTCTGACAATGCGTATCAGTACATGCTGGCAGGTGTGTCAATTTATTTATTATATCAATAAAAATCTCTGAGACCACCTCAATGTTCAGCTAAAAAATATCTAAAACTTCAAACTTTGTCTTAAATTTTGCAGACAGAGAAAACCAGTCAATCCTGATCACGTAAGGCTTTTAATCAACCGACCAGTCATACAAGAAATTAATCAATCATATAGCAAGCACATGAATTTAACATTTGGGTTTGATGTAAATGCAAATGTTCAGTTTGTTCACTTCTCCTGGTTGTTTTTTAGTGGAGAATCTGGTGCTGGAAAGACTGTGAACACAAAGAGAGTCATTCAGTACTTTGCCAGCATCGCAGCTGTTTCTGGCAAGAAGGATGCTGCTCAGGAGAAAAAGGTGCGTTTGACATTCAGACCTTAAAGACTCAATAACTTAGATATTTCAAATACATGATAAATCAGCTTTTAACTTTATAAATTCAATTTATACATTCATCAAATATTCAGGGGACCCTGGAGGATCAAATCATCCAAGCTAACCCCGCTCTGGAGGCTTTTGGAAATGCCAAGACCATCAGGAATGATAATTCTTCCAGATTTGTGAGTTCTAGGTCACTTTTTGCAGGGGTGGAAGGTAAACTAATCATATTTGTTCATGCTTATATTTGTACATAAACTTTCTTTAGTCATTTTCTGTTGAAAGCACTTGAAGCCCTACATTAAATATAGGATCAGTCAATTAGTAAATAAGTGGCTCGCAGCCAGCTGATTGGCTGATGCTTATAATGCAAAAACACCAAACTTTTTTGTCAAAACATCCCATTACACTAAATTTGAGCTATGCTGGCATTACAAATGCACATCTTATTTTGGTTAATGTCAAATCAAAGTGTTCTTGAGAAGTTCCTTGCAGGATAAGTATTACATCGTGCTTTAAGGAACTTATTCGGAAAACTTTGCTCACTGCATATACAGCGATTTTAACTCATTACATCTAATGTATGTCTTTATTTTTGGTTTAGCCTCTCTGCCCAGCCAGACATAACCTCAGTGTCTAAGGACCATCTGCAAAGTGTAATACTGACAAAAAGACCTGTTTTCTTTAAAGATTCTTGAAATAGCTATACGATCAAGAAGCTCCACAGCTTACAGATGACTATTGAAACATAAACAGACAGAAAATAGGCCAATCAAATGTCCCCTTTGTTATCCAGGAAAAACTTTTCTAACTGTTCAGTCTTGTTTTTTTCTTGAAGGGTAAATTTATTCGAATCCACTTTGGTGTCAGTGGAAAACTGTCTTCTGCTGACATTGAGACCTGTAAGTGAGAAATGAACATCTCCACTGTGCAGTAAATCACTCTGATACAGTAAGAGCTCTAAAATCTGATTTTGTGTTATTTTTGACAGATCTGTTGGAGAAATCTCGGGTCACTTATCAGCTGAAGGCTGAGAGAGATTATCACATCTTCTACCAGATTTTGTCCCAGAAGAAACCAGAGCTGCTGGGTGAGTGAAACAGAAAATTGTTCAACCCTGAAAGAGAGTCTCTCCATCTGTTTTTTTTCCTCTGTTGACAGCAAATTGATAAACATCTTGGCATTTAAATAGAATAGATTTGTATTCTTGTACTGGCTCATTGTCTGATCAAAAGGCTGAATATTTTAGTATCAGTATTCATGTTTGGTTTGATGTGCATCCACCAACACTGCACTGCAAGGAAGCTTTGGCAACTTCATGTAAGAGTGGTCCCTCTAGTGTATTTGGCACTAAATGGTTAGCATTTACCTGTGTTGGCGTACACTATGCAATATCTCCCCCTTTTGTGTGTCTTACTATAATTTTGTGAAATGTTTTGATTGTTTGTATGTGTTTTAAGATGTATTCCTACTAGGACAGGAGTAAAAAATAGAGTTTTTCATTTGTTTTTACCCTTTATTTGTACTGACTTCCTGATATGATGTGTGGGGTTCCATACTGATAAAAAATGAAGAGATAAGAATGTCTCACAAACAGAAAATTAGTATTTTTCTTCTTTTTTTGTCAGAGATGCTGCTCATAACGAACAACCCATATGACTACTCATTCATCTCCCAAGGAGAGACGACTGTAGCCTCCATCGACGATGCAGAAGAGCTGATGGCTACTGACGTCAGTGATTGTGTTAGAAGTCCAAATGTAAGGTTTTAACAGTTATCTCAGATATATTTGTTGTTTTGTTACAGGAAGCTTTTGATGTTCTGGGATTTACCCAAGAGGAGAAGAACGGCATCTACAAGCTGACAGGAGCCGTCATGCACTACGGGAACATGAAGTTCAAGCAGAAGCAGAGAGAAGAGCAAGCGGAGCCTGACGGCACTGAGGGTGAAAAAACACAAAAGATGTTTGTTTTTATGAATTCAAGTATACCTTCAAGAAATTCCTGTTCCTGACACATAATCTTGATTCAGTGTATCTCCAAACAACCTTCATTTATAGATGTGGACAAAGTTGCATATCTAATGGGTTTGAACTCTGCTGACCTCATTAAGGGTCTGTGTCACCCACGAGTGAAAGTGGGCAATGAGTGGGTGACCAAAGGTCAAAATGTACAGCAGGTAAGTTTAAAGGGTGAAGGTTTGAGGGTTTCATTTCTCTATATTTGTGTTTGAAGAATACAGATTTGATCCTTTAATTGATATATAGGTGTACTACTCAATCGGTGCACTGTCCAAGTCTGTGTACGAGAAAATGTTCCTGTGGATGGTGGTGAGAATCAACCAATCACTGGACACCAAGCAGCCTCGCCAGTACTTCATTGGTGTGCTGGATATTGCTGGATTTGAGATCTTTGATGTGAGTTGGAAAGATTTCACTAAGAATAAACTTTGAGAAATACCTACTCATCCTCTTTTTTCTATAACATTTTCAGTTCAACACCTTTGAGCAGCTGTGCATCAACTATACAAACGAGAAGCTGCAACAGTTCTTCAACCACCACATGTTTGTGTTGGAGCAAGAAGAATACAAGAAAGAGGGCATCGTGTGGGAGTTCATCGACTTTGGCATGGATTTGGCTGCCTGCATTGAGCTCATTGAGAAGGTAAGTGTGGAGTTATAAAACAAACATAAGCTCTTCTCTGACAGATTTGCATTTCATTAACTGAAGACATGCTGCTTCCTCCAGCCCATGGGTATCATGTCCATCCTTGAAGAGGAGTGCATGTTCCCCAAAGCCAGCGACACTACCTTCAAAGCCAAATTGTATGATAACCACCTGGGGAAGAGTCCAAACTTCCAGAAACCCAGAGTTGTTAAAGGGAAACCAGAGGCTCATTTCTCCCTGGTTCACTATGCTGGTATTGTCGATTACAACATCTCTAACTGGCTCGTGAAGAACAAAGACCCTCTGAATGAGACTGTAGTTGGGCTGTTTCAGAAGTCCACCATGAAGCTGCTGGGTACCCTGTTTGCTGGGTACACTGGTGCAGATTCAGGTGAGAGATCTTTGATGCAATATTCTTTGAGCTGTTGAAAATGCCACAAATGAAAATAAATCACTCTTACATATCTATAATATCCATGAAGCCACTGATGGAGGTGGAAAAGGAGGAAAGGGAGGAAAGAAGAAAGGTTCTTCCTTCCAGACTGTGTCTGCTCTGCACAGGGTAAAACACATCTGTTTGTTTTTATAGGTATCTCTTTGTAAAGAGCAGGTTTAATGTTTTTACCCTTATTAACAGGAGAACTTGAACAAACTGATGACTAACCTGAGGTCCACTCATCCCCACTTTGTACGCTGCATCATCCCCAATGAGACAAAGACTCCTGGGGCCATGGAGAACCCTCTGGTGATGCACCAGCTGCGCTGTAACGGTGTGCTGGAAGGCATCAGGATCTGCAGGAAGGGGTTTCCCAACAGGATCCAGTACGGAGACTTTAAACAGAGGCAAGATGTCTTTATCGCTCTTTTGAGATCATTTTTATAGCTTTAATTTATAAACTTTTATTATATTTGACCAGTAGAAAATAAAGAAAACACAGACAGGAATTTATTAATAGATTACAAACCATTGGACAAGTACACAACAATGTTACCTGAAAAAATCTGATAGTACTGTGGAAGTTGACCAGACTGGACTCTAGACTGAAGTCTCACCAGGAAATGACATGAATTAAAGGCAAGTGACGGTAATGCAACTTGATTGAGTGCCAACTGCTGTAAAACCCCAAAGAAGTGGGTGTGGAGGAGTGTCTCAGTCACGACCAGTAGTTGTGAATTTATATACTGTTAAATAATTCCGAAGTCAGTTTTTCTTAATAAAATTAAAGAAAAATGTGAAATGGAAAGATAAAATTGAAATTTAAAGGGGACCTGCCACCAAAATTTCATACCCATTTTTATCATTTTTTCATAATCCTTGATGTCCTCTGATCATGTTTGCAACATAATTTTAGCTGAAAAGTTATTTGATGGTTTGTTTTAGTATGCCTAAAAAACCTTACAGGAAAACCAACTGATTTTGGCTCATTAACATTTATGGTAATGAGCTTTGCCCTGATTGGATCGCTGCTGTGCTCTGATTGGCTCAGCAGTGGAGGTTCGGATTTCGGTTTATCCATTGTTATTATGCTAATGCTAATAGCATATGCTAATGTGTGCTGAAGTAAGGTGCCCAGATGTCTGTAATGATATCCGGGGATATCCGGTGCGGCGGCGGCGGCGGTGCAGGGGCTGCAGGGGCTGTGTGATCACAGACAAAGTCTCGGTACTATTTAGTAGCAGTGCATGCCCCTTGTAATAACCCCCGTAAGAACTGTTGTTCAGGACTGCTTACTTGTGCTTCCTACCTATTCGGCTACTGTAATAACCGTTGTTCGAGCCCACACGCAACATTTTTGCTCTCATTCATGAAACGCTTAAATCGGGGACATTTTCGGGGACAGCTTTTGCCGGGGACAGGTCATCCAATACGGGGACTGTCCCCGGAAATCGGGGACGTCTGGTCACCTTATGCTAAAGGCTAAAAACGGCAGGTATTAAACCATATATGTTAGACCCCGAGTCCGAAGAGGAGGTGGAAGTTGAAGAAGAAGCCGGAGATCTCCAGCGGTGTTTTCTCATTCATTCTGTCCAGCTTTAAGTTCATTTTCCCGGCAGTGAACCCAAGGAAACACCGATCGTTTGGAAGAGACCCATAGCGGATACAGTGGTAGCTGGGTCTCGCTCTGGCTGTGACTGAGTACGAGAACGAGAGAGTGGGCGCGGCTCACCGAGGACGCGCTCGTGAATAATAATGAGCAAGGTCAGTGCGACGTCAGAGGGACCTGCTTTTTCAATTGGCCTGGTTTCCTCGTTCCTTGATTTTAAACCTTTACAGAATGCAAACGACGTAACAGTTTGTTTTCACATTTACAACATAAGACGAACATAATATGGACCTTATCTGACACAAAAAACCCCAAAAATTACATTTTTATGGCAGGTCCCCTTTAAGATAAACAGTTTAATAGGTGTGTATACACACTGAATGGTAGTAGGTGGCGATATAAACCCTTTCTTCCATCAATCATCATGGGAAACATCAACTCTCTGCCCAACAAAAGCGATGAGCTGGAGATATTGGTGAAGACTGAGCTCAGTATTGAGTCCTGCCACATCCAGAAATACTCAGATGACACTGCTATTGTGGCAAGTATCAGAAATGGACAAGAAGCTGAATACAGAGATCTAATAGGAGCCTTCAGTGACTGGAGTCACAAACACTGCCTCCTCCTCAACACCACAAAGACAAAGGAGATGGTCATAGATCTGTTGGAGAAATCTTGGGTCACTTATCAGCTGATGGCTGAGAGAGATTATCACATCTTTTGTCCCAGAAGAAGCCAGAGCTGCTGGGTGAGTGAAACAGAAAACTGTTCAACCCTGAAAGAGAGTCTCTCCATCTGTTTTTTTTCCTCTGTTGACAACAAATTGATAAACTTCTTGGCATTCAAATAGAATACATAGACTGGAGTCTATTCTAAAGAACATGGATCACCCACTTTACAGCACCTTGATGGACCAAAGGGCCAATGGTGATGGACGGCTCCTCCCTCTTCGCTGCAGGAAAGAAAGATTCAGAAGATCTTTTGTACCAACAGCCATCAAGCTTTATAACTCTTATGTAAATAATAGATAACTTTTATAGACATATTATGTGAGACAACAGACAATTGAATTTCCCTTTGGGGATCAATAAAGTTCTTCTTATTATTCTTATTCTTACATCTTTGGCCATAGTGTCAGTCTGAAACAGCAGATAAGATTTGTTCAGGGAGATTAAACCTGGTCAGAAACTGGATCCAGACTGGTTCAAACCATGAAAACAGTACCTCTCCTACTTTTATAAATGTTTAAGACTTGTGATGATCCTTTGTTTTGATTGTTCCAGGTATCGTATCCTGAACCCCAGTGCTATCCCTGAGGGGCAGTTTATCGACAACAAAAAGGCAGCAGAAAAGCTTCTGGGCTCGCTGGATATTGACCATGAGCAGTATAAACTGGGACACACAAAGGTGGGTGGGTTTACATGACCACATTTTTTCCTGTCTTAGTTCAAATCTTCCTGATTGAAGAGTCTGTGTCGTCTCTCTGCTGTGGTATGATCTCCTCTGATCTTGTGTTTGTTCTTATGCAATCTCCAATCATGAGAGATGAGAAAAAAGCATTTGCAAAATATCAGCTAACAGAATAAAACTGGAATGAGTGTATGAAGGGCTGTTAAACAATACAATACAAATGCATCATTCTTGGCATTTTCTTGTCACCCTTCCTTTGGATTTAAATTACACTCCAACTTGCTGTTTTAGTCAGACCAAGTGTTTAAACAAGTCATTTTACTCCAATTGAGCCTTTTTTTTTTCTGATAAGAATTGGTCCTGTAAACCGTCCAGGTCACCTGGATTTTGTTGTGTATGTCATCTCTTGTAACTTGAAAACACTTAAAAAGAACATGGAAGTCTTGAGGGTGAAATGAGGGTCCTCTTGGACATTTAAATTAAAAAAATAAAAAAAACAAGATGAGAGTACTGAACGTACCAATTCACCCAACAGATGCTCGACCTCCATCACCTTTATTATTGCCATATTGTCATGAAACCTGAGTACTTAAACAATAGATTGGAGCACATCATACACAATGTAAACAGATAAGACTGAATTTCCATCATATAAACTCACTTAGTGACTGAAAGAGCATAATTCATGTTAGAAAAGTAATCCTGAGAGGTCTGCTTTTGCTAAAACTGTTTTTATTTGCAGTGCAGCAAGTTATAATAGAGTGTGGCTCTGTTTAGAGCTCTCCGTGTTCTACAAAGAAAAGCCTGAAGCAGTGAGGGCAGCAAAGACCCAGTAAAACAAAGCAGCATCGTTGAGGATAGAAAAAAAAAAAAACATTATGGGAAGAGGAGCTGAGGTGGAGGTGTTTAGGAAGGTGGGTTAGAGTACTTAGATGGGGCATCATGTCTGAGATTTTTAATGGGTACCTGGAGGTAAACCAGCAGGTTCATCTGTTTATCATCAGCTGAAAGAATCAGAGCTTAATTGGCATTTCTCCCTGTACCAAAGCATAGCTCAAACTGAAGTGGGTAGAGTTTTTAAGTCATGGTTGTTTTCAGGTGTTCTTCAAAGCTGGTCTGCTGGGTGTTCTTGAGGAGATGAGAGACGACCGTCTCGCTCTCATCATCACTGGAATTCAAGCGAGATCTAGAGGATTACTTGCCAGGATTGAGTTTCAGAAGATTGTTGAACGCAGGTTTGGACATTTAATGTTTTCTTTACAAAGCAGCAAAATACCATAAACAGATTTAAAACTACTGATGATATCTTCAGGGATGCTTTACTGGTGATCCAGTGGAATGTGCGGGCCTTCATGGGGGTCAAGAATTGGCCCTGGATGAAGATGTACTTCAAGATCAAACCACTCCTGAAATCAGCTGAGACTGAGAAGGAGATGGCAACCATGAAGGAGGAGTTCACAAAGCTGAAAGAGGCTTTTTCCAAATCTGAGGCACGAAAGAAGGAACTGGAGGAAAAAATGGTGACCCTTCTCCAAGAGAAGAATGACCTTCAGCTCCAAGTCCAATCTGTAAGTTCTGTCAGTCAGTGCACATCAGCCTTACAGCAATGTATTTGTACACATTGAGAATAAGACCATTGTCTGTCTGCAGGAACAAGACAATCTAGCAGATGCTGAAGAGCGCTGTGAGGGTCTGATCAAGAGTAAGATCCAGCTTGAGGCCAAAGTCAAAGAGCTGACAGAGAGGCTGGAGGATGAGGAGGAGATGAACGCGGAGCTGACTGCCAAGAAGAGGAAACTGGAAGATGAGTGTTCAGAGCTGAAGAAGGACATTGATGATCTGGAGCTGACTTTGGCTAAAGTGGAGAAGGAGAAGCACGCCACAGAGAACAAGGTAAGGGACTGGTCAGAAAATATTCCTTTGATGAACTGCAGAGTAATTCATTCATGCTGGTTTGAGATGGATTAAAAACATAGACTGTATATACTATGGACAACTTGGTTCCGCCTTCCGCCAGTATACAGATTTGAAACCGAAAAGTTCTCTGTATTTCCGCGATTTTTCTCCACTTCCTGAAACCAACATTGAGCAGTAGTGTTGCAAGTGTTTGGCGGGAGAGTCACTGAAAGTCACTGTGATGACGCTCGGCTCAAACAGTATATCCTCCAGGCAAGCTACGAAATCTTCCTACGCCCATAGGCTGTGCCAAGTGTCAATCATAGAAAACATGAACCCCCTAGTAACTTTTAAAAATGGAGCTGTACAGAAAAAAAAGAGGACTTGAGCACAAACCAGTCTTACTGTAACTACATGTCAACATCACAACCAGGTGGGGAAAAAAATTATATTCTGTGTAAGTAATTTCTAAAGTTTGTCCACAGGTCCATAGGTTTGGCTGATGGAGGCGGGATTTATGACCTATACTGCAGCCTGTCACCAGAGGGTGCTGTTCTCGTGGTGGCTTCACCCTGCAAGGAGGCAGACAGCGTCTATCCTATATACAGTCTATGGTTAAAATAGGTCTGATATTTCTAGATGGGCCTTAATCTTTGTCCATCTTGAGGTTGGGTGCTTGTAATACATCAGACAAAGAGTTTGGTCTAGACTTGCTCTTTTGGAAAGAGACTTCGGATAACGCTTCTTGTCATTTGGCACCATATAAATCAAAATTGATTGATTGATGAGAATATTTCCTGTTTTTCCGAACTGACACAAACAATGATCTGGTCTTTAAGGTTAAAAACCTGACTGAGGAGATGGCAGCTCTGGAAGAAATCATTGCTAAACTGACCAAGGAGAAAAAAGCTCTACAGGAGGCTCATCAGCAAACTCTGGATGACCTGCAGAGCGAGGAAGACAAAGTCAACTCGCTGACTAAGGCCAAAGCCAAACTGGAGCAGCAAGTTGATGATGTGAGTAAAATGGCATTCAAGACTAAATCTTACTTTCAGAGACACTAAAGGAGTAAATATTTCTGTTCTTTCTAAAGCTCGAGGGATCATTGGAGCAAGAGAAAAAGGTGAGGATGGATCTGGAAAGAGCAAAGAGAAAACTGGAGGGCGACTTAAAGTTGACCCAGGAAAGTGTAATGGATCTGGAGAATGACAAACAGCAGCTGGAGGAGAAACTCAAAAAGTAAAAGGAGATTTTTATTACAACAACAAATACAATTTCTAACCCTGGAAAACAGCTGATTAATAAACTCAACCATCTTAACACTGAATACAGGAAAGACTTTGAAATCAGCCAGCTGCTGAGTAAGATTGAAGATGAACAAGCGATGAGTGCACAACTCCAGAAGAAACTGAAGGAGTTACAGGTAGCTGCAAATAGACAGCTTTACATGTTTTATTGTTTCTTTTAACAAAAAAAAAACTTTCTATAAATTTACAATCATCTATTGATTAGGCTCGCATTGAGGAGCTGGAGGAGGAGCTGGAAGCAGAACGAGCTGCTCGAGCTAAAGTGGAAAAACAAAGAGGTGATCTGGCCCGAGAGCTGGAAGAGATCAGTGAGCGGCTGGAGGAGGCTGGAGGAGCGACTGCCGCCCAGATTGAGATGAACAAGAGGAGGGAGGCTGAGTTCCAGAAGATGCGGAGAGACCTTGAAGAGGCTACTCTGCAGCACGAAGCCACAGCTGCAGCCCTGAGGAAGAAGAACGCAGACAGCGTGGCCGACCTGGGAGAGCAGATTGACAACCTACAGAGAGTCAAACAGAAGCTGGAAAAGGAGAAGAGCGAGCTAAGGCTGGAGCTAGATGATGTGGTCTCTAACATGGAGCAGATCATCAAAGTTAAAGTACGATGGACAACAAGCAGGTTTCTGTTTTGTGAATGAAAGGGTGTTAGCTTACCTTAGCACAAAGACTGTCTCAACATTCTGACACCTGATCAACAGGGCAGAGAAGGATGAGCCCCTGGTATCTTAACTTTTCTGCCCAATGAGTCCATGTAGGACTAACTAACATACAAACAAGATCATTTCCCTTCATTTCAACTTCATAATCTAGCAAACCACTCCTTTTCTGCCTTTTTTTTTTGAATGATTCCACTTTTAAACTTGAGAAATGACGTAAAAGTACCAGAAAGTCTTTCTAACGCAATAATACACCAAATAATGCCTCTGCAGTCTCTGACTTTAATACTGTAGTATCAGTGCATGATACAAATGTAAACTTAAACATGGATGTATCATAAACATAAATATATTGTTCAGTATGATGTCAAATGTTTGGATTTCAGGCCAACCTGGAGAAAATGTGCCGCACGCTGGAGGATCAAATGTCGGAGTATAAAGCCAAATCTGAAGAAGGCCAGCGTACCATCAACGACTTCACCATGCAGAAATCAAAGCTCCAGACTGAAAATGGTAAAATCAGTCTTATTCTGTTACTGAAATAGTTCCAGGTGTTAAAGGATTTATCACCTCCATCTTGACAAACACTTTCATTTTCCAGGTGAGCTGGCGAGGCAGCTGGAGGAGAAGGACTCGTTGGTATCCCAGCTGACTCGAGGGAAGCAGTCGTACACTCAGCAGATCGAAGATCTGAAGAGACAACTTGAAGAGGAAATAAAGGTCTGTTGTTACAAATCTCTGATGTGAAATTTAGAGCCTGACATCTTTTAGAAAAATTACCAGATCTTATGTTTCCTGAAGGCCAAGAACGCACTCGCCCATGCAGTGCAGTCTTCCCGTCATGACTGTGATCTGCTGAGAGAGCAGTTTGAGGAGGAGCAGGAGGCCAAAGCCGAGCTCCAGCGCAGCATGTCCAAGGCCAACTCAGAGGTGGCTCAGTGGAGAACAAAGTACGAGACTGATGCCATCCAGAGGACGGAGGAGCTGGAAGAAGCCAAGTAGGAATTTAAACAATAAGAGAACAGATCACAAATTTTTACACCTGATTTACCTTCAACTGTGTCTTAATCTCAATGTAAGGATTTTGTATTTTCATTGTTTCTGTTATCAGGAAAAAGCTAACCCAGCGCCTACAGGATGCAGAGGAAGGTGTTGAAGCAGCTAATGCTAAATGTTCCTCTCTGGAGAAAACCAAACACAGGCTTCAGGGAGAGATTGAAGATCTCATGGTGGATGTGGAGAGATCCAACGCTGCCGCTGCTGCTCTGGACAAGAAACAAAGAAACTTTGACAAGGTGACAACCATAAACTGCTCTGATCCAAAATAAATACAGAAATAAAGAGATACTGTTTCCAAAATAATTCTGGAGTCACACTATTTGACATTCATATCAGGTCCTGGCTGAGTGGAAGCAAAAGTATGAGGAGTCCCAGACTGAGCTGGAAAGTTCCCAAAAAGACTCTCGATCTCTGAGCACCGAGCTCTTCAAACTGAAGAACTCTTACGAAGAATCTCTGGATCATCTGGAGACCATGAAGCGAGAGAATAAGAATCTCCAAGGTAAGAGGATAAGACAGACGGTAAAGGGTAATGATCTGTGATTAATATCACAGATTGGAATGTGGCAAACTTGGGAGACAACTAAGTAGCAAATCTGAAAAAAAATCAAAAATTCTAGAGGAAAGAAATATTATCTGTGAGGCAAAAATGGTGAATTTTGAGGAAAAGGTGACGATAATGATATAATTTGTGGGAAAATTTTTCAAGAATTCTGATCCAAATATTACAAATTTGGGGGAATATACAGCCTCTTGTTTTTTATTTTTTTTTTTTTAGAAAAACAAGGGAATATGTGAGAAAAAAACTTTCAAGTTTAAAGATAAAGTCACACATTTCTTTAAAAAAAAGGGCTAAATACTGATAAAGCCTATAACTGAAAGAAAAAAAAATGCATATTTGTAAGAAAAGTCATAAATTTGCCGGGAAGTCAGAAACTTTTTAGTTAGATTTAAAGTTTAAATTTGTGAGAAATTATGCAGAATGTTTCTCTGAAAACCTGAGTTGCAGCTGTTGTGCATCCTGTCTGTTATGTTGGATCTCATGAAATTGTATCTTTCAGTCAGACTGTTCATAAACTAACTTCTCCATTAATTTCACTGTATGAAAGTTTATCTGATGAAGCCGTCTCTTTGTTATTGGAGCTTTAGGGTTATTCTTAGTGGTACCTGTGATGCATGCTCATATGTGCATGTGCACAGTTATCTCCTTCAAAAGGTCGTGTAAACACACCACTGAGAGGAGTTTACAGAGTATTAGCAAACTGTAAAACACAGGATCAAGTACTTTTATGAGCATTTCAATTATGCTGAGAGTCTCGTCATGATGATCTGTTACTAATAATACGAAAACATGACTGGTGATGGCAAACCTCAATAATGAAATTTAAAAATGTATGAAAACAGGAGAAATTTCTGACCTGACTGAGCAACTTGGTGAGGGTGGAAAGAGTGTCCATGAGCTGGAGAAGATTCGTAAGCAGCTTGAGCAGGAGAAGACTGAGATCCAGTCTGCTTTGGAGGAAGCTGAGGTAAAACTAATGCTGACAGCATTTTTTTTTTAACAAAATTTTTCAAAATTTTTCTTTGAATGACAAGCAGGGATTTGTTTCTTACAGGGTTCACTTGAGCATGAGGAGGGGAAGATCCTGCGAACTCAGCTGGAGTTCAACCAGGTGAAAGCCGACATGGAGAGAAAGGTGGCTGAGAAGGATGAGGAAATGGAGCAGGTGAAACGTAACCATCAGAGAGTGGTGGACACCCTGCAGAGCTCACTTGAGTCTGAGACTCGCAGCAGGAATGAGGCCTTGAGAATAAAAAAGAAGATGGAGGGAGACCTGAATGAGATGGAGATCCAGCTGAGTCAGGCCAACAGGCAGGCGTCTGAGGCTCAGAAGCAGCTGAAGGGATTCCACACTCACCTGAAGGTACGATAGATATCTGGTTATTTAACAAGGTTTGAACTGACATGTAGTTTTCTCATGAGTGGATCTGGTCAAGCACTGATCTCTTCTTTGTACTGTTAAATCGTTGTGATCAGGACTCTCAGCTGCAGCTGGACGACGCTCTACGGGCGAATGATGATCTGAAGGAGAACATCGCCATCGTGGAGCGGAGGAACAACCTGCTGCAGGCTGAGCTGGATGAGCTCCGGTCTCTGGTGGAGCAGACGGAGCGAAGTCGTAAACTGGCCGAACAGGAGCTGCTGGATGTTAGTGAGAGAGTTCAGCTGCTGCACTCACAGGTACATCAGTCTTTGAAGAACAAACTGTTATTCATAAAGATTGCTAGAAAAAGAGAATCATTGCCGCAAAGAACTCATAAGTTTAAAACTGTGGCTCTGTGCAGAACACCAGCCTGATCAACCAGAAGAAGAAGCTGGAGAGCGACACCACTCAGCTTCAAAGTGAAGTGGAGGAGGCGGTTCAGGAGTGCAGAAATGCTGAGGAGAAGGCAAAGAAGGCTGTGACTGATGCCGCCATGATGGCCGAGGAACTGAAGAAGGAGCAGGACACCAGCGCTCACCTGGAGAGGATGAAGAAAAACATGGAACAAACCATCAAAGACCTGCAGCACCGTCTGGATGAAGCGGAGCAAATCGCCCTGAAAGGTGGCAAGAAGCAGGTCCAGAAGCTGGAGGCCAGGGTGACTATTTCTAATTTGCAGTTAAAGTCAAAGTTTACTTTGGATTTTTTATATATATGTTAAAGTTATTCCATCACATTCTGTTGTTTTCAGGTGAGAGAGCTGGAGAATGAGGTAGATCTGGAGCAAAGGAGAAGCAGCGAGTCAGTGAAAGGTGTCCGCAAGTATGAGAGACGAATCAAAGAGCTCACCTACCAGGTAAATATTATATTAAAGGAACAGAGAAACATGGAATGACTGAAAAAAGTCTAATATTAACAATGGAAATGCGCTCATAAACAGACGGAGGAGGATAAGAAGAATTTGAGCCGCCTGCAGAACCTGGTGGACAAACTGCAGCTGAAGGTGAAATCTTACAAGCGAGCTGCCGAGGAAGCTGTGAGTGACACCTCTTCACCTTTATTTATCACACAAAAGTCTCACTTCTCTTAGATTTTTAGGTTTTTATTAATCTTTTTTCAGGAGGAGCAGACAAATGTTAACCTGGGAAAGTTAAGGAAGTTACAGCATGAGCTGGAAGAAGCAGAAGAGAGAGCAGATATCGCTGAGTCTCAGGTCAACAAGATGAGAGCCAAGAGCCGTGACCCTGGAGCCAAGGTCAACCATCAATATATGAATGAGTTAAATGATAGGACACAAACATATCAGTATGTCAAAATAGTATATTAAGGTGTGAGGTAATTTTAGCATCAATCTTTTTAAATATTCTGATTAAAAATTCTGATTTCGATCCTGGGTCACATTTGAAACCTTGTGACGAGCTGTGAAAAGATCTGATTTTGAATTTTAATTTTCTTACAGAAAGCTCTGGACGAAGAGTGAAGCCTGAAACAGGATCTTCAAAGATGTTTTTGTTAGCTTTAGTAAATCTGTAGTGTTTTAGTATCTTTATCCTTCATGCAACATGATTGGAATAAAGACCTCCTGCAGCACTCTGTTCACGTTTCCCTTTAAAAAAAAAAACAAAAGTGAAGAATATATGACCACATCCTGCAGAAAGAGAGATACAAAAATTATAATTAAAGATTTAGACTTGCATTCATTTATTAATTGGACATTCATTCAATCATCTGAGATATGGTTTGCATCTGACATTTATTCAGCTTGTCATCCTTAAGAAAGAAATTTTCTTTTCAGTTTCTGTTGTCATTTGGGATGAACAACAAGATAAAACATTCAGGTGTCAAGTCAAAGCCAAGCTAAAACTTCTTCTGATAACAGATAAAGGTCAATACAGAGATTCATACAGTAGTCTGAGATTAAAACGAATATCTGAAGCTTTAAAACAGAAATCTTCATAAACATGTGCTTGATTTTGTTGGTATTTTTTGTAAACACACTTACAGATTTTTAAAACTTTGATCAAACTTTGGTCACATGACCCAAACTCAGTTTTATACCCTTACTCCAGGAGCTCAGTTCATCCGTCACAAACACAAGATTTACTGATTCACTTCTGCATACAACATGATTTATTCACTAAAACTGAGGTAGGAGTGTAGAGCAAGTGACAGGTGAGTGACAGGAAGAGCAAGTCTGACAGGTAGAGGACAGATGACTGATTAGTTATTTACAGCAGCATTTGAGATGAACTTCACTCTTTCACCACTAGATGGCCACAGAGCTCCACCAAGAAATTTTTATCTTGTGGAAGTAAAAGATAAGGAAGAATTTAACAGAAAAACAGTTTTATTTTGTTTTACATAATTTTATAAAGTAAATTTATAAATTTCAAACTGCGAATTTTAAAATAGTGACCAATAGTCTTTAAACTGCTGTATCTGTACAGCTTAACATGCAGGCACAGACAAACAGACTGCGTGACAACTTTATGTGAAGTGTGTGACATATTCTGGACAACAATCTGTATTCTGTTTTACAGCATACAGGTCAGTCAAAATGGCAGGGAGAGACAAAAAGATACCTCACCATTGTCTTGTACACCATGAAAGTAAAAACTAGAGAAGAGTCAAGGGCAGTTCAACTGAATGAGCCGAGCTGGGGGCAGAAAGGCAGAGACAGGTAGATAGCAGCAGAGTCTGAGTTTGATGAACCTTTGAGACTGTTATTAAATAAACAGCCCTGATTTAAAATTGAAAATGTGCAAAGACTACACATTTGCTTTTGTGCTTATGTGTTCACAGTATTTGTTATTAGGAAAGCACATGTCTGAACCTACAAAGCCTCAGGGGAGCTTTTCAGTAACTAATGTTTCCATCTGTGTAGGTATTTTAAAGTATTCAGCATACTGGAACAGCCCTTGAGCTATTTACCTTTTGATTATTCTGTATAGACAGCTTGAATCATTGTTTCCTATTTAATATTCATTTATTAATCCCTCCAATAGTGAAGTAATCTGCCCTTTCATATCCTGCTACCAGTGAGCACGTCGAACCTGTGACACAAAAACATCAGGTATCTGTGGCAGTTTCAAACTTATATAACACCTCAGAAGCACACCTTAACAGGCTAATTATGAGCCAGAGATGGAGTCATAACAGAGTTTTAGGGAGGATAAGCTTTGTTTGATAAGGGTGGGAATTTCACTGTACTGATCTGGACCCTAACGTTCATTCTGTCAGAGGATAAACTGAGTATTAGTTTGGAGGGAAGTACTCTCCTTCAGTCTGATCTTATAACTTTTAATTTTGTTCTGTTTTTTTTTTTTTCTGAAGTTCTTTAATACTCCTTTAGAGAAGTATTTTACCAACGTTTTGATGTGGGAGATCCCAGGTGAAAGAAATGTGCTGCGTTTGTCTCTGCTGAAGGAGTTTAACACAGTGTGACTGAACATTCATCTCCTTTATGAAGCTTTGGTATTCCCATTATCCCTTAATTAAATGATTTATCCATCAGGCAGCAGTGATTTTTCTGTCCAAAGTGGGTCGACAGTTACCATGGCAACACATGGAGAAAGGATGGATAACTATTTCTGATTCAAACAATAAAAAAGATCATCTACATTTATTGTTCTAACACATATAAACAGAGAAAAAAAAATTGCTGAGGCTTTTTCTAGAGGACAAAAACCAATGCAGTAAAAAATATTACCACAGATGACGCCAAAGACAACCAAACAATGTCAAAAAAAAAAAAAAAAAGGAACAGTTCGTTCCTCTAGACTGAATGGGAGAGCCATATAGTTTTTAAGGCTGTTTGGACTCTTTTACATTTCTACTTCAGGAGTTTTTTACTAAACAAAATACAAAAGAGCTTCATGTTACTCTCTGCAATCAGACAGATATTTACCCAGCACCAGGAAGCTTTCTTTGTGTGGTTCAGAATAAATACAGAGCTCAAGAATCACTTGTGTTTCATGTGCTGAGCATTTTAAACAGATTGTTTCCAATGCTACGCTTTGTTGTGATGTCAAAAACTTAAAAAAAAGAGACCAAAAATCTCACTCTGAAGACATCACCACATGACAAAGCTGTGACTCAGTTCTGATAATAGGAAACATGCCTTGAGTGAATGAAACAAGGGAAAGTGAGGGACAAAGTTCAGTGCCAGCGAACACACACACACACACACACACACACACACACACACACACACACACACACACACACACACACACACACACACACACACACACACACACACACACACAGTCACACACAGCTGGTTTATTGGACGTTTATGTCACCGCCACTACAACAGACTGTGTTTCCACAGCAATGAAAAGCAGGGAACTCCCAGTTAAATCATGTGAAACTGTTAAACAGCCCCGCCTAAAGCCTTTCAGAGCAGAGAACATTGTGGTTAATCTGATTACAAAAAAGTAGGAGTGAGGCCTCAGGCATTAAATCCTCTGTTTGTTCAAACCTAAACTCTTCAACGCACATCACTAACTTTTGACTTCGCAAAACGTATCAGCAACCTTTAACTCTATGATGCATACGATAACATTTATTCATTGAAATGCACATTAATGATCTTTAACTTTACGGTGCATAAAAGTTAAAGGTTAGTTTTACACATGAAAGTTAAGAAAAGTAATCTTAAGTCATTAATGCATGTCAATAACCTTCACACTCTCAGATGCACATAAGAAAACTTTGACTTTAAAACCCTTCTATTTTAAAATACCAATCAGTAACCTTCAACTTATAAATGCATGGCAAGAACATGTGTGTGAGATAACAACACTATTTAATAACTCGAAAAATGCACAGGGATAACTTTTAATGATTGAATTCACATCAATGACCTTTACTGTATGTCAATAACCTTTTATTTTATTTACTTTTGCATACAAGGGACATCAGTGACCTCCAAAAATTTAATGCACATGAACAATTTTCAACCATTGTCATGATTTTTCAGTTCACTTTCAAATGCACGTCAACCTTTTACAATCAGTGCGTGACAAAACTTTTAGTGCCCATTTATCATTAATTTTTCAATGCACAACTACAAACCAATGCATTTCAATAAATTTGAACTTTTTAATGCATGTCAAAGCCATAGCTTTTGATGCATACTATTACATATTCCGTTTGAATTCGTTCAAGTAGGCTTTTTTTGCCTCGACTGCTCATTGATGGCTTTTAACAATTAAAAGAGCATAAATGACCACTTTTGAAAGCATACTCATTGTCTTTGACTATTAAGACATATCTTTTTTATGTACTTATCTTTTTTATGCACATTAAAAAACCTCTCAATCTTTATGCACATCAATAAACTTCTCGAGAAAAAAAATTACTTAATAACTTTTTAACTCCCAAACAGTAAAATTATTTCACTTTTCTACTAAAGAGGCCACATGAAAAGAAAAAAATAATTACAGGATGGAGATAAAAGTCGAAATTTCATATAAAAGTCGAAATTTCGAGACATAAAAAATTGAAATTATGTTAATGAAGTTGAAATTCCAAGATTAAAAATCAAAATTTCAAGATTAAAGTCAAAATTACGTGATTAAAAAAATGAAAAAATCTCGTGAATATCAAAATTTCAAGATTGAATAAATTAAAATTTTTAGATTGAAGTCGAATTTCGAGATTAGTCTAAATGAATTAAGTGAAAATTTCGACTTTTTAAAATTTTGACTTTAATCTTGACATTGAAATAAAAAAAATTCTCCCTCCTATAATTATTTTTTCTTCTTGTGATCCTAATCCTCTTTCGTGCATTTTAATGCATGTTGATTTCCCGTTGCATATTTTTAATACAAATAAACATCTTTCTTTTCTTCTGCTTTTTAATGTCTTCTTGATTTTAAATGCACATTAAAGCCTAAACGTTTTAATTCCCATTAGTAAACTTTAGCTTATTAATGTACATTAATAACCTCTAACTTTTAATACACATCAGGTATCATCAATTTGTTAAAGTTGAATGCTATTGACGTGCATTAAAAATCGTTAAATGCAAGACAATTACTTAAAACTTTGTTTTTTTAACCTTTAATTGACACCAATAAACTTGAATTTCTTCTGGTGCAATTCCAAATTTTTCACTTTATAATTCATGTCAACAATCATTTTACTTTCTTTTGTGTGTCCAATACCATTTCATTTTTCATAAGGTGAAACACGTCAAAAAAAAGTTCTGATTAAATCAGAAACATTCAGCAGCAGGAATAAACCCCAAATTACAACACTAAGACAAAAACATGGCCCATTAGAGAATCACATGTATTTATTAAAAACTTATATTAAGAATTTGGATTCTCACTGTGTAAAGAGGAGCAAGCGCTTGATGTTTGATGATAACTGTTAATTATAACATGTCAATGAATGTGATGAAACGTCATCCAAATATTTAAAAACTTGAAAACAAAACTTGAAATCTAAGAAAGCAGCTCTCTGATACAAAAATAAAGCTTCTGGAGAAATAAAGTGAACCTTCTTTCCTGTTTACAAAATTTACAAAAAAATTACCTCAAGTATCAAACAGAGAAGAAGAGGGTTTGATGAAATATTTTTGATCTTTCCATGACCTCTGTGTAAGTATTCAGGAGCAGAATGAAATGCAAACCTTTAGATTAGCCTGATGTGAAAATCCAAACTTAACAGATCACTGAAAACACACAGATGACATCCAGCTGTCCCCACCATTAATATTTACATGAAGTGTGAAATCCCTCCATTGCAGATCTGCAGACATGGACAGTAAACTGTAAAAACTTAAACAACACCTTTGAATCTTATCCAAAATTACTGTGCATGCTCATTTCACCACTTTGCAAAGCTAACCATGCAACCACCCGATCCGAGACATCTCCTCAGTGACAATGAAAGTAAACAATAACTGAAGTCAAACTCAAAATAGTCCCTCAAAGTCTTTGACCCATCTTCACTCTAGTTCAGGTCTCTGTCTTAAGCCTGCCTGCTTTTAATGCACAATCCAGCCCAAAGTCAAAGTCTGGGATCTCAGAAACAGTAAGGAGGACTTTGGCAAACTCGCTGCTTTCACAGTTCAGTTTCTTTGTCATCTTCACCTGTTTCTAAGTAATACTCATCATCTGTTGTTGTGTCTGAGCTGCTGTCTGAGGACTCCTTATAGGGGCTGAGGCTGGAAACATAACCTCTTGATGGCAGATGTCCCCTGGAGGGCGAACTCTCAACCTTCTGTGGTCCTGGAGAGAGTGGACAGGCAGGGGGGGACTGGCTGGAAGGTTTGGACATGCGTCTGGGAACTGGGGACAGGGGGGGAGTTGGAGGAGGGGTTGGAGGGCACTCTGTGTCCCATGTAAAGTGACAGGTGTTCATACTGTTAGGACTCCACAGGCGAGCTGGCTTTGAGGTTGAAGCTTCAGGTGGGGAATCTAAGACTTCTGAGCTCCAGTTTGCCAAACGTCTGGTCAGTGACCGGGGAAGGGATCTGGTTCTCATCTTCCCTGGGTCACTAGGGAAATATGACATTAGACGGTCCTTACTGGGGATGGAATCAAATTTTGTGGTCCAATCAGGAGAGACGGACCTCCGGTCCAGGTCTTTTCTGGTTTCCCCACCAGTCAAAGCAGGTTCAGAGAGGTCACCCACACTCATGAACCGTGATCCAGTGGAGATACGTCCAGGCCCTGAGGGTCGACAGGATTGTATCGAACTCACAGAAAATAAACGCCTAGGCTCGATGCCATACTTCAAGGATGCTGAGCCGTTCTTGTCCTGTCCAGGACCTGGACATGGACATGGACTTGGAGGGCCAGTGGATATCCGAGTTCTCCTAGAATCACTCAGACTGAAACCTTCTCCTGGTTTCTCCTCACCTGGGGAAGGGGATTCCCTGCGACGCTGCAGCTTTGGACTGTAGAACACATCATCTGCCACTTCAGGTGTGGGAAAAGGAGAAAGAGGTGAGAGAGAGTTAAAGGGGGAAAAAGGACTCCTTGGGCTGGGTGTGGACTTTCTGAATTGGGAAGGATATCCAGTTGAGAGGTTGGAGCTCCTTCCAGGACTGGGATCTGGAGAGGAAAGGAGCTGGTTTGCTGGTTGAATGTCTGTTCTGTTGTCTTTGTAAAGGTCAAATGGGTGTATTGTTGGACTTTGGTTTGCTAACTGTTGTTTGATTTTATTTTTAGACGTGTGGTCTGTGCCTGAACTTTGTTGGACGTGATCTTTCTCTGAAGGAGATTTCTCAGACCAAACATAAAAATTCTCAACTGAGCCTCCTGACATTGGTGTTGATAGGCGCGAGTGTCGGTTATGTGTCCATTGGCTGTTGTCGTCCGCCTCTTTTTCACTGTCCATCAGAACCTCCTCTTTCTCCTGCGCTAATTTCTCTGGGGTCTTGGCCTCTGGAGGTGCATCACCGCTAACGTCACTGGAACCACTGATGGAAGGTGTTTGCGAGCCTCGCCTCCATTTCCACGGAAACGATACATCATCGTCCGTCCGTCTGGGGCTGAATGTTTGTCTAAGCCTGCTAAGGACTTGGTCTACTCTGTTGTTGGTCTTGTTGGCTTTGTCTGACTCTGATCTTGATAAGTTTGAGTTTGGTGTGCTGATGCTTTTCTTCAGGGCAAACCGGCTTTTCTTTGGGCTTTGTTCATTGTTGTTCTCCACAGAAAAAAACCTGCTCTTGAAGAGGACACTGTCCTTTATTTTCCTTCTGCCTTCATCAGTGGAGTGACTGTCTGTGGAGCTGCTTCCACTCGAGCACTGCTCTAAGCGACTTACTGGTTCACCTGCAGTTTCCTGACTCTGCACTCTGTGTTGTCGCTGACTGAACTTGCTCTCCATCATCACTGCCCTGTCGGCAGCTTGTTGCAAAGGTTGCAGTGTGCTGTTTTTTGAGGCAGTTCCATCTCCTTTGGGTTTGACGCCATAAACCAGCGTCTCGGTTACACATGTTGGGGGTTGGTCTTGTGCTTCAGCTCCTTGTGGAGAACGTGAGCCGATTTGTACTCTGTTGTTGACGAGAAATATCTGGCGGTCTTGGCTGTTGGTCTTGCTGTTGTTATTGTTAAGTTGATAAGTTTCTGAAACCCTAAAGTTTGAACGTTCCTGAGGTGGGGGTTGAGTTTGTAAAGACAGAGCTGAAGGCTGAAGGGAGCTGATGAGTGTAGGAGAGGCTTTTGTTGTAGGTGAAGTCATGGCTGAACTTAAAGGAGTGTTTTTAGAAAGATGTGGGGTATAATTTAGGGATTGTGGGAAGAGCTGTGATCTGGGTGTTATTGACGGCTTAGTTTCTCCTTGCGTTGATCTTGCAGACATGAGAGTGGAGTAAGGTGGAGAGCTGTATCGAAGCTTATAACCACTTGAAAAGTCAGGGAGGGAAAGGGCAGCAGAGGAACGGCACTGGACTGTGTCAGACTCCACTGATAGTGTCCCCTCCTGCCTGGATATGGGTACCTCCTGTGTTTTTTGGTCTAATATCAGAGGATCACTTAGCCTTAGCTTGGATTTGTCTTTCTCCCTGGATGCTAAATCAGCAGAGTCAGATGAAAAGGAGCGATAATTCCCGCCTTTCTCTTCCTGCATGCTAGTGGTTCTGTTGACAGGAGAGCAGAGAGGATATGCATCTATGTTTGGACTGCTTGATCTTAGGAAAGAAAAAAATGATGGAGCTCTATTACTTGGTGAGGACCTGGGGGCAGAGAGAGGGCTTGTTGGGGCTTGAGACAGCTCTTGACTCTTAACTTTGATTGGCTCAGAGTTATGCGGATCCACAGAGTCCTCCCATGTTACTCTTCTCGCTCTTTTTCCCTCTGAGCGCTGTTTTTTTGAGTCTCTCTCTTGGCCGCTTGAGAAATCGCTTCCTTCCCGAGGGCTGGAGGAGTCTGAGTCTGGGCTGGTTATGTTTGGCGTGGCAGGCGGGGTTAGGAGAGAAGAAACAGTAGTGGGAGTAAGGCGGGGTATGCTGGGGGCATCTGTGGCTGCTGGCTGTTTGACAGAGGTGGATAGAGGAATGGTTTTTGCTTCAGAGAAAACTTTGAATGTGGGAACTAGAGTGGATGCAGTTTTAGGCTGGAATGTCTTGGTGACATAATCATAGCTTTTTTCGAAGCCAGGAGGTGTGACGCCCACTGTAAATGTGGATGGTTGTGAAGAGGAGTCCGTGTGTGATTGAGTCAGAATTGTCTTCTGACCAGAAACAGGAAGAGAGTGGAAGGAGGCATCCATTTCATAGTTTTCTGGAGCGGTTTTAGGGATGAGGGGTTGACTGTTGAGGACGTTGGTGATAGCAGGAGATAGAGGAGGTGGGATTGAACTTTGGGAGTCCTTGCTGTGTGGAGATGTGATGGAGCTGTTTGTGTTGAGTGCACACTGATTATTTTGGTGTTGGCTGATGCTCTCAGTGGGTGCATTTAAAGCCCTGGGATTTTGCAGAGTAGGAGTTAATCCACCCGTGTTTGCAGTAAATGCTTTTTCACTTTCGTCATCTTCTCTGACTTCTTTAGGATGACTCAGTGTTGTTAGTGCTGTTGCTCTGCTAATTTTAGACCGTAAAAAAGCATCAGGTAAACTCTGAGGCTTTTGTGGTTCTCTGTTGTTGAATCTGGATCCATTTTGTTGTGAGACCAGCTTGTCTGAATCATGTTCAGGTGAATCCTCTGAGATTCTTTGGTTGAGGTTTTGGGATCCTCCCTGCTGCTCAGTTAATGGTTTCATGCTGCTTTTGCAAACAGACTCGGTTGTGTTATTATTGTGTCTGTTGTTGGCAATTTGACTATTATTAAGTCTTTTGATGTCACTTTTATTATTGTTACCGGGTGGAGCACAGGGCGTGTTTGGCTTGTCTTTCACTCTCATTGTATCACTGAGCTCTGGTGGGGAGCTGCCTTCCTGAGAAACTTGTTTCCACCAGGAGGTGGAGGTCAGAGTGGTTCTTCGAGGAAGGATGCAGGGAGATTGCTCGTTTGAGAGTCTTGGAGAAGAGCCAAAGTTCTGAGAGAACAAGTTTGTGTCTTGACCCCTAAAGTTTTGGTGCCTTTCTGTTAACCCTCGAGTTATCAGGGCTTGTTTTGAAGTGAGCAGACTGGACTGGGCCCTGGTGATTGTTTTAGGTTGCCGGCTACCTTCTGTATTTTTTTCTTTGGGTTTATCAGGAAAGAAGCGAGTTTCAAACACAGTTTTTTCTCTTTGATTGGTGGAAAGAGGTGAAAGTGGTGAATGGAGGGGGGCAGTGTCTGCTGTCTTTGAGGAAATGGACGATGGAGAGAGGAGTGGATTTGGCTTGTCTTTTTCATTATCCAGGCGAGTTTGAGAAAGGCGAGTTTGAGAAAGGCGAGTTTGGAGTGCTGGAGCAGGGTTCATCTCAGAAAGGGGGGAGCCTGCAGTGGAAAGCCTGCTGCTGGAGTTAAATCTTCTTAAAGACAGAAGAAGACTGCTGGTGGTTGGTTTGGAGCTTAAGGGTGACAGTCCACTTTGATTCAGAGATTGTGGACTCCTTATTTGAGCCGGAGAATGGGGTGATGTGGGGGATGGAGTTGTGGCTACGGGGCTCAGAGGATCCATATTTCGGTTGTCCATCCTTCCATAGTTTATATCCAAAGAGACAGTGTGACTCATTTTCCTCCTTCTCTCATAGTCCAAACCTGCAGGACCACTCTTGGTCGACCAGGTCTCTGTGTTTCTCCTGGTATCAGGAAATGGAACCCTCATGGGTTCGTGTGATCTGTGGATGGGTGACCTGTCCATAGTCCCCTGAAACCGTTCATATTCGCGGTTTGTTCTAGAATTTGTCACATCTTGTAAAGCTCCCTGAGCCTCAGGGTTGCTGATTCCCTCAAACCTTTTGCCCCGTCTCAGTTTGCCGCTCCAGTGGGGAGCAAGAACCGTAACCATACTGGAAGACAACATGGTTCTGGGAGGATTGGCTGCTTCAACAGGATCTGTTTGTTTATCAGACCTGGTGTGATATTTCATAAATGGTGCTAAGTGTAATTCCCCACGCTCATGAGCTCCTGACTTTCCATTTGGTGAAGTCTGATTAATGATGCAGTCCTTTATAGCCCTCCTGTCTGAAAATCCAAGCTGTCCTGAGGATGTTGGATCAGTAAAAACCTTCACAGTTGAGTCTGGTTTTGACGTTTGTCCATTAATCTGTAAACAGAAAAAAAGGTTTCAAGACCTGATCAGGTGAACTAATTTATATTCCTGTCAGATCTCTGTAATGTGGATAATGAATAATTATTTAACGAGTTTTTTGTTCCTTTGGGGTTCACATGATCACAGGATACAAGCACGGATCAGTAAGCAGAATTACTTTAACTCAGAATATAATAATGTTAAAAAAGTAGTCAGTTAATCGCATTACTCTGACTGAAACTGGAATTTTAAAATACACATAAACACGTTAGTCTGATCTTGCATGTATCCACCTCAATCAGACCATAACTGGTTTAGGTGGTCTGCACATGCTCCACGGTTTACGAAGCTGGCTTTGACCCTGAGTTGAACTCTTAAATGCATCAAAGGAAGACAGGTGGTAAACAAAACCTCAACAGAAGACAAAACGTTTGTATTATAGGTATAAAAGATACAGAGCTGTGTTTAACTAGGAGGCAGTCCATGGTGTCAACTAGGAGGCAGTCCACAGACAACTCAGAGTCAGACATCTTTTTGTCAGTATATCAGCTGGTGCTTGAATACAAAGATATGGACAGTGGTTCAAGTAAATCGCCTTATTGAGCTGTGACTGTAGCTTGACTTAAATTTGCATGTACACAAGCTAAATGTTCCCTGTGAACCGAAGATTATTATGTCATTCATATTCAAATGACTGGCAGCATAGCTGGATGCTCTGTGGTATTTACAGTAGGTGTCTGATATTTGAGCTGCAAACTGTAAGACAAAACAAGGCTCTGTTCCCATGCTGCAGCTATTTTAGAGATTCAGGCCCTGACAAACAGGTTGTCATAGCGCACAGGTGTAAATACGCACCCTGTTACTTCTACAAATAAAATAAATCCATGGATAATTTTGAGATATTTTCTTAATGATGTTTCAGATCTTATGGTCTTTTTACGTGCACCTGCTAACTAAACAATACAGCATAGTCCATTCTTATATCATTTTTAGCTGGGATGGAAAAATATAGTTGGCAATACAAAGAGAAAGAGGGAGAGGAGGGATGAAAACAGGGTTTGGGATAAACTGACCAAGCATCTCTGACCACCAAGCTTACTAACGTAGCCCACCGGCAGATTTTTAAAACTTTACCTGTCTTAAATTTTGTGAGCTCTGATTGGATGCCTGTTATAACTCAACAATAAAGACTGAATCTGTTCTTACCTGGCTGCTCCTATTTGTAGCTTCAGCCTTCGGAGTTGAACTGAAAGGAGAAAAGAGAAAAGAGTGACATTAGCACGGTCTTCACCTGTCACCAGAGGAGTCAACGGGATTACAATGATAAACTACATGTCAATAAACATGACTGGGATTAATGAGATAAATCAGTTTGAGCTCTCTCACTGTGACTAATTGAGACACTCTTAATGTACACAGGTGAATAAACAGGCAGGTAAGTCGTCTGAGTCTTTTTTTATTAAATGTTTTTCAGATAAATAAATAACAAATATGCTTTTTTTGTAAGGGCATGTGTGTGTGTGTGTGTGTGTGTGTGTGTGTGTGTGTGTGTGTGTGTGTGTGTGTGTGTGTGTGTGAAGCAGGTATGGGATTAGGTGTCTGTGGTTCAGCAGGATGGTCAGCATTCCTCTGTCCTCTGAACTAAACTTTCCCACAGTCACATGAACACATTACAGCAGCATTTGTGACACACTTCCACAATGTTTTCTAACACACAGTCATTGCACCTTCATTATTATCACACCTCCAGTAAAACATGTCCATATATGGTCATGTTAGTCCCAAAAGGCCAGGTGCAACAGCTGAGCGTAGCCTTACATCTGATTCGGAGCTGAAAGTTCCCACCGACCTGAAGCTAAACCCTGTGCATCAAGTAGACTTAAACCATGTTTGTGTTGCACTTTAGTGTATATTTTTAGCAGGTTTATGTCTGTGAAGCCAGACTCCTGATCCTGTTCAATGCCAATCCCTTTTTAATAGCAATGAAGGGGGGGGGGGTTATTATGAATTTTTTTCAGACTCCATACTTCCTTTCTGATTCACCTTAAATAACTTGACGTGATTTTCAGATCCAAAAACACCTCAAATTTCTTGCAGTGGTGTGTTAAAACACCAGTATTTCAGCCATTGTTTTAAACGTTTCATTTTATCTGCCCCCCCCCCCCACACACACACACACACACACACACACACACACACGCAAAACACACAAGCCCACATGACTGTGATTGGCCATCTCTCCAGAGGCTTTAAACCCTTAAAGAGTGTTTATAATTCTTATGTAAGAATTTTAGTAAAATGCTTAACCTATAATGATGGTTTTAATCACACCTTCCCCATTTCCCCTCCCTTTGGGCTGAGTCAGTGTTTGTTTAGTTTCACACTAAGACCGTTTTACGCATCCACACATTTCTGTACTTCCTTATCTGCTTTTGTAGTTGGTCTTATTCAAACCATGTGCAGATATTTTGATCAGTAAAGAGGTTGGAAATATGTTACTCGGCAACACTCACTGCTCAGTAAGAGTTTAACGTGAACATGCATGAAAAGACCGTGTTTGGTTGGGCTTGGTGTCAGTCGAAGGGTCGGTCATAGCTACAGTAAGTCCAACATAAAAGATGCGAACATGGTTTACGATTAGCTGGTTTCAAGTAAAAGGTATGTGATCGACCAATGACCTCTCCTGATAAGAAAAGTATAAACATTAATCTCAAATGTTTTCACACACTCAAGCGGGATGACTCAGTTCATAATAAAGAGCTCTTAAGAAACTGATAAAAGTACTTCCTCTAAGCTTAATAAGTTACCTGTGCAGACTCGCGTCTGGATTCTGATTGGCTCTGAGGTCTGGTCTCGAATTCGCTCTGAAGTTCGGAGCGCTGCAGAGTTGTAGGTAGAGAGAGGAGGTGAATGTGGTTCTATCGGGTATCTTTGAGGCCCATTGAGGAGTTTCTTCTTTTCTTCTTACAGAGTCATCTAAGACAACCGGAGCTGTGAAAAATCAAACATCAAATTTTAATAATCTAGATGAACCAAGCAACCGTTCTTACAGTAAAAATGAACACGTTGAAAGTCTGGAACATAAAGATTGTTTTTTTTCTATCCATGGACGCAACACAACTCTTTAGTTTTACAGATATTACGGTTTGAGTTTGGCATACTGGAGTTAAGGATGTTAGCAAGGAGGCTAAAGACCTGTGCTGTGTCTTACCTGTATGTGCTGTTGTCTGTCTGGTGGCTGATGGGAAACTCTGCTGTCCAGTTGGATTTTTATCAAAACGCTGAAAACTTTCATCTTGTAGCTCTCTGAAAAACATTACAGTGGATTATTATAGATTATTACGTTTTGATTGGAATAATGTTAAACCAGTGATACCACTATGGGAGAAGAGCTGAGGATGAACCATAGAAAAGTCAAGTTGTTAAGTTCAGTTTCAGTTTAACAAGACTCAGGAGTTCAATAAGAACTGGACTTCGATCACTAGACACACACACACACACACACACACACACACACACGCACACACACACACACACACACACACACACACACAGAAACTAAAACCTTTGACCTTTTTTTCAAAATGTGATGATCAAGAAAAAGAAACTGCATGAACCAAAAATTATGTAGAGGATGAAGAGTCTTGTTATTCTTACCTGTACTGCCGCGTCTGTGTGTGTGTTAGTAAATGTGTGCGTGTGTGATTTCTAAATGAGGTGTCCTGATTTTGTATAACTCTTTGCGTCTCCTCCCTCACCTCAGGGCAGCATCACGCTCATTACTCTCTAATGTCTTAAATAAAAAAACACAACATGACCTGACATGGCACAGGGTGTGTGTCAGTGGGTGTGTGTGTGTGTGTATGTGTGTGCTATGGTGATTCGACTGTTTCATTTCTCACCTCTCCCCTGAGTACTGTTGACATCTGTATCACATATATAACCCATATTTCAAAACAGTCTGAGCGCTGTATGAACAAATGGTTTGCAAATCATGAAAAGCCTATGTTTCCTTGACAATATAAAAAATATAAATTATTTGTTTAAAAAAACATTATTTGGAGAAAAATATGTGCTCTATTAAAATTCAATGCCAGCAACACATCTTTAAAAAGTTATGTCACAGACAATAAAACCCTGGAAAAAATGTGTAATGCTAAGAAACACCCAGAGGAGCATCTCAAGTTAATTAAATTAATCTGCAACAGGTGAGTAACATGACTGAGCCCAAAAAGGACATTCCAGAGAGGCTGAGTCCTCTCAGCGGTAAAGGTGGCAGTTCACACTTTGTGAGAGAGTGCGAGAGCGAGTGATTCAACTGCTTGAGAATAATGGACTCCAGATGACTCTGTACAGAGGGGGCAAGTCCCAAAACCAGGACTGGGTGGCTTTGATCTTCGGATCCTCAAACACTGCAATAAGGCAGACATGACTCTATGTTGGAAATCACTGCATGGGCTCAAAATCCGCCCCAAAAAACCCTTGTCTGTGTACACAGTTGTTGCTGCATCCACAAATGTGGAAAACTAAAACTGAACCATACAAAGAAGGATTCACACAGAAACATGATCCAGAAATGCTGGGTCTGAAGAGAAGTGTAAATCAACATTTGGCATCCTCTTTGTAGATCATAGATGCCACCATCTCTCCTCAACAGCAAGCCCCTATGATGGTGTGATGATGCATAACAGCAGTTGTTCTCCACAGGCGCCAGCTGGCAGCCAAACAGCCAACAGTTCACTTAATTACATCTGGCTATTCTTTCAATCGATATCACTGGAGCGTTTCAAAAAACAAGTTGCAACTGGCTTTTTCTTTTTAGAAGCATTTACACCTCTGCTTCATGTCAGTATGAACATAAGAGAGATACCAGTTAGTGTCAGTCCTGCCCCTGCATGCTGCATGAGTCTGTGTGTGGAGGCAGGTGCTCAGCAAAAAACAAAACTGCAGTGTCTGATGGATACTAGCAACATGGTTAAGGATAGCAGGAACTGCATTTACTGCACAGAGAGGGGGCTGCATAATAGAGAGGGGGTCGCAGAATGGGCTGCCTCAGAAACACAAGGAAACACTGATGACAGCAGTGTGACAGATACACGGTCAGCATTTAAAAGGTTGTCCCAACACACTGCTCACAAACATTCATACAAATCACCTGCCCTGGTCCAAATGACAGGGACAGTTATAATCACAGAATTCATTTAATTTATGGTTCTTGAAGACTGACATCGTGGTTTTTACAAAAATGTACATCTCCATTTTTTTAAAAGCTAAAAGTCAATTTTGTCTTTTTTTCTTTTTAAGTCATCGATTCTCCTTAAAATAACTTTAAACCTTCATGTTTTGATTAAATGTTTGGCTCCCTAACTTCCTAGGGAGGACGCCCCAGACCCATTCTTATTACTTGTGCTTTATTATGTCCTTATAAATCCTGGACTGTGAAACACTGACCTCTGGGCCACCTAAAGTCTAAGTGGCATATGATATTATTCTACCCTTATTTTTACAGGCTGGCCAAGAAGTCAAGTCCTCTATTACAGTAATTCACCACATATTTCAATGAACATGCAGTGAATAAGAAATTAGTGGTTAGCTGATGTGTGTTTTTTCATTGGCTGATATTAACAGAGCAGGTCAGCTTCTATATAATGTTGATATCACACTGTGAAGTCACTAATAATAAGATATAACTATTTAATCATAAAAGACACTCTGTGCACATTAATTGAACATTGATGGTTATGTTCCAGATGAATTTTGCATTGTTGATTGTTTTTTGATTGCTGATACTTGATTTCATTCTGTTAGTATATAAAACATTCAATACAACAAGAATAAATCTCAAACATGAATGAAAAGGAGCAGAAAGAAGTCAAACTCTTATAGAGTGTGCCCCATTAATTCTGAAAAGGAAAGAAAATTACTGTGGTTTATGCTATAAACATCAGAACATGACATATGTATGTCAGGGCAATATCAATCACCATTATCATTATTCTGTAAATCATAACAGGATAAAAACACATGTCCGTACCTGTCAAATTTGATTTGCTGTCATTTAAAGGGGGGATGTTGTGCATTTTTAGACTCTACTTTCTTTTTTACTTTCTGATACCTCTTTAATAGCTATACACGTATACATATTATTTCTATGGTTACACCGCTCTACTCTGGGTGTCACTTCACACACTGTTAGGGTCAGGGGGCCAGTCCACTCGGCCGGAAGCACAGATGAACCAGTGAGGAGACTCTATAATTCTTGCGTCAGACTTCAGTGAACCTCACACATAAACTACGGTCTCACATTTGTCTGATATTTGAGCAGGTTACATCTATTTTTTAGGATTATGACAAAATACATTTACCTTATGATTTGAAACTTTGCATACATGTAGTATGGACACCAAAACTTTATAACTTTGTAGTTTTTATTGTAAAAGTGAAAAATCATAATCCCCCCTCCCCCAATTTTATGTGTTATCATTTAGGAGGACAGTGATCTTGCTTGACAGCAGCTACATAAACTAGGCAGCCTGCAGTGACAAAAGACATTATTCTTTATTTTTATCAGCATCCTGAGCTGAGATTTTAGCCAATGCTGATTATTTCAAACTGACATTAAGCAGTCAGATTCATCGGTCGATCTCTATACTGCAATGTCATATTGGAGTTTTCAATATTCAGATATGTTCAAGCTCATCTTAACCAATACTAATATCACTAAAGATATACACCTTCTCTCACTGAAAGAACAGTTTCTCCTGTGACAGGATTTACCTGCTACTCTTATTATGACAGCCTCATTGTTCAAAACCAGAATTCAAACAGGACAAACAACATTGGATTCAAACAATAATATATGTTTGCTTTTTCATTTCTCTCTTTTTTTTTTTGTGGAATAAGCATCGAGGAATGCATTAGTTATCGACTGATTGTATGTTTTGGGCGGCCAATGCTAAACCCAATTATGAAACAGCATTTCGGCCGATACTTATTGACTATGATTTTTAATTACATTTTATTGTTTGGCATTTGACAAAAAACAACAATTGAGTTATTAATATTAAGAAATGAAAAACAAAATTACTGAACTGAAGTGAACATTTTATTAAATAAATGTAGATGAAATAATATCAGTTTCAGCTAAGTAAAGTATTGCAACAATGACTTTTGGATTTCTGTCCAGCTGTTTGAAATAGCCAAGACCTAAAAATATCACAAGTTATATATTGAGGTTAAAATAAAGAAACACAGATTCCTTAATTATGCATGGTTATCTTAGTCAATAATATGTTTTAGACAAATTTTAAACCAATTATTGAAAAGCAAAGATAATGGCTGATTGTTATTCTGCTGACCAGTCCATCTCCAGGATGCATCTCCTGTCTGTCTCCTACACTTCACAACACTTCTTTGCAACCAACATGTCTAAGCTGTTGTTATATGCATATAAATATGCCTCACTTTAGCCATAACATGTCTGCAGAAGTTTGTATATATCTGCCAATACCGATATTTAACATTTTAATCATACTGATGTCACACCAATAATATCCTGCGTCTTATAACCAATGCACATAATAGAAAAGTTGCATCCAAGCCTGCCCAACGGCTCTAAATAGGCTCCAAAATACAGATAGGTATAGCGTATATAAACTTTCTTTTTGGGGGGTCCTGCCTGCTCACCCAGCTGACTGCTTTTCTCTCCTGACTTGACACCAGATATAAGAAGATGGTCCTGTTTCAACACCGCCTTACATTCACACCCTTACATGTGTGTTACACGTGTGTAACATGTTAGCAAGGCGTCCCTTTTTTCTGATTGGATACCGAGGACTGCTGTCTTTTTCAGCTTCAATGATGCAGGCTTCATTATGTGTGTGTGTCTTAAGTGAGAGTACGCGCCTGTGTGCGTCCGTGTGCTCTCTGTGGGTGTGTGTGAGTTCCCTGCCAGCTAACACTTACATAAGCTCAGAGTGGGTGTGTTTCAGCCTTAACAAACATGTTCTAAATTCTGCAGCTGATTTTCACCCTGAACTTCTTTTCAGAGGAATGGGAGCAGAGTGAGACTTGTTCTGTTTGCCGACACACCTTACAAAGCGAGCTGTTTACCTGTCAGCCTATACATGTGTACATACTGCAGGTAGGTTTGAAGTATTAAGAGGAGGATGTTCAGATCAAGAGCAGAGCTGTGGACAGGCACAAGCACAAGATCTGTGTGCGTGACTGTTTGGACAGATAACACAGACGAGCAAAGGCAGCGTCAGTGATCTGTGCAGTGTTCTAAACTGAAGCCATGATACTTGGTGTCCATGTCGAAATATCATACCAATTTAAAAATCGTCCAGACCCAAAAGAAACCAGTTTGACCCGAGTCCTTATCAGCTGGACATCATTAAAAAGTCTTTCCGCCTCCTGCTGCTTTTAGACACGGTAAACTGGACACTGCGACGCACTTTATAGACTGCAACATGTGCCGAATTCACTAAAATAAGGATATTATCCGTGGGAATTATCCGCATGTCTGTTGGTTTCCTCTCTGTTTCCTTACACGCAACAAAGCGTTATATTTGAAGATTTTTTGGTGGAGTTCAGCGCGGCTCCTTTTCTCTTAACGGAACATCCCATGGCGCGCCAAATGAGTTCAAAAGTTTGTAGTAACATTAAATAAGTCGATAAGTTACAGAAATATTCAGTTTAAACAGCGTGTGTGAGTTTTAAAGAGGCTTACAGGCGTTTTTCACGTACCGTGCAGCTGCAGACCGTGTGCGTCCTGCTCCGTGCTGGGCTGCCTCTGCTTTGAGCTCAGACTGAGCTGCGTCACTTGTTGACATCATATAAACCGGTTCAGCCCCACCGTTTACATCTAGTCCACCGGCACAGTGATCCGGTTCAGCTCATCCTCACATCATTACAGAAGCTATAGAGACAGGCCCGAGAACAGCCGAACCCTCTGCGTGCCTCTATCATGGCAGGGGTCAAAGTTCACCCAGCTGTCAGGTGCACCTGTGATGTTTCTGTCACCACCTGGCTGCCCTCCCCCGGTCACCAACTCTCAGGACTCATAGAGCTACTTGAGGCTTGATATCATAGTTATGTCAAACCTAATAAAATCTAATAGACCTTCTTTAGGGGAGACTGATTGGTTGTCTCACGTGTTGGTTGTCACTGAGTTATTTACAGCCATGAAGGCGCTGTGTCATCATGTTCACTAAATATTAACACTGAAATGATGCCATACTCATTTCTGTAAAGCTATTCTTTAAACAGACATATAAACAGGAGGTGAGAGGACTTTCTATTTACTTATTTATTTATTTATTTATTAAGATAAGGAGGCCAGATTCTTTCATGCAAATTATGTTTTTGTTGATTGGCATTTCTTAGTTGAAAATATATGACAGACAGAAATTATTAACATTGATTTGAGCAGAGTTTGATCAAGCCAAAGGCATTAGCTCAAAAGTTCTGGGGGGTATAGTTGTCCTACTGCTCTGAGGGCTGGTTGTAAAATACCTGCTTAAATGAGGCAACTTGTTTGCAAGAGTTGGACATATCAAGGTGTGTCTTTATAACCCAAACTACATATAACAATATGATTGTAAATTATACATATATATATATATACATGTGTGTACAGTATGTGTGTCTGTATGTATTATTCTATATGTGTTTGTGTATGAATGAATTTCCCTTTGGGGATCAATAAAGTTCTTGTTTGTATATATTGTAAATGTATGTCTGTCTATATGCGTGACAGTATGTCTTTATGTATGTATAGATGAACTAATGTATCATCTATTCTAACTCTGACATATAAACATATATCAATACGTTAAAAAAATATGTGTGTATAAAAAGTACAGAAAGACATTCATCTTGACACCACACATGGTCTCAAATGTTGTCGATATATCACACATATTTGCTATCATAATGTAAAAAGTTCTGAACTAATCTTGGTTTAGAACGACAATCTTGATCTTGCAACCTCCACATCACTAAATCTCATCAGTTTGGTTGGCTAGAGAGGAAGATTTAAACAGACAGAGAAATGTCAAAAGCAGTGACAAGCAGTATGGGGTGACCACTTTGTTTATGTATTCATCCTTAGTGATTCACTTGGGAGTAAAGAGTGTAATAACCCTTTATTTGTTTTTATGTTACATACATACAATACATAAGTTTTTATGTATTCTGGAGTGGCCACAAATTCAATACCCAGCCATGACCCTTTGCTGTATGTTTACCCCACTCTGTACTCCCCACATCCCCTGTCTTTCTACAGCTGTACTATCTAATTAAGGCAAAAATGTACACAGACATAATTTCAAAGTTTTAAAAATTTGTTTATGTCTAGAGGAGCATCTCTTCATACACAAAGTGTTGAACCTTGAAATAGATGGGCTACAGCAGCAGAAGACCATACCTGGTGCCCCTTCTGTCAGCTAAGAACAATAACCTGAGGCTACAATTCACACAAACTCTCCAACGTGTGACAGTAGAAGACCAAAAAAAAAAAAAAAACGGTGCCCGGTCTCACGAGTATCTAATTCAGTTTCAACATTTGGATGGTAGGGTTAGAATTTGGCATAAACATCTTGAAGGTGTGGCCTCATCCTCTATGAACAGTTCAAACCACTGGGGGTGCTGTAATCCCGCAGGAGATATTTTTGGTACATTTTGGCCCTTGTAGTTTCATCAAAGCCATAAAGAATGAAAAGGATCAATTCTAGTACTAGCAGCGTGTGTGTTATAAAGTGCAGAGTGTATGCTCTTATGACTGATGCAGGTGCATTTTAATATCCGGCCACATGGGGTCAGTGTTACTCCAGATTATGACCTATAACGACTGGCTGCAGATCCAGTTTCTAAGTTATTATATCTTTCGACGAGAATTTGCAACCGTAAGATGTTATTTTTATTACTGAGTTTTTAAAAGTGTTTTAAAATAATAAAAAAACATAAGAAATTTAGCTTCTTAATTTGATTTGATCATGTGTTTGTGATCACGTGTCTGTTCAATAATAAAAATGTCTCTAAAACCTGCAGGGGGGATTATATTGTACAGAAATATAATCCCCCCCCCCCCCCTCCCTCCCTCCCTCCTTCCCTCCCCCCTCCTCCTCTCGGAGGATGCGGGGCAGTGTGCGTGGTCCTGCGCGCAGAGAGGGACGCGATCATCTCGAGAGGAGGCTGAGATCTTGCTCCGGGATCAGATTTTTCTCCGTTTTGGACTCCCATCTGATCCCCCGTTTCTTCGGTCTCGTCGTGATTCGGACTCGGACTCGAACATCAGGGATTGTTTGGATAATGGTTCGCTTTAAATGCTCGTTTTTTCGGAGCTGCAGCTGATCTTTGATCCAGAGTCCACCCGGATCTCAGCGTGATGGATCCCCGAGAGTCCGCCGTCCTAAAACTTTTCATTGTTAGCTTTCTGGGTGAGTATCGATGATCGATTATGTTTGTTCTGATCGATGTGGCCGACTATAGCGTCACTGTGACGGTGGACGGCGTGTTTACAGTTATTACTGATATTACAGCTCCATCACAGCGGGTGTAGCAGCATCTATATGATCTATGTTTCGTTGCCACTTAAGTCACGTCTGCCTGTTACCATGATTTTACATTAAACACGTTTTATCATATAGTCATATATCATATAGTTTTAAAACAATTTTTATGTTATAATAAAGAGAAGCAGTCTAAACTCTATGATTATGGTGTCAAACTTTATTATTACAAAAAGCAGCTACTGCAAACACTAGTGTACACGACACACTTTTAATACATATATTTATCAGCTGAAAAAGGCTGCCAGTATAGGGGTATTTTACTGTGAAGATGTGAGTAATTGTATTAATGCAGAAGTGCAGTGGATACACATCAAGAAAGACAAGTCCAGCAGTACCACCCTATAACAATAATAATAATAATAATAATTATAATAATTTAAAAAAATCATTTTATTGTACAGCGTTTTTAAAAACACTCAAAGACGCTTAACAAGTTTGCTCCCCCATAGCCGAAAAATTATGTATTTAAGGCCCCTCTGTCGAGTTTATGGTTATGTGTGACAGACTGAAACTCAAAGTATGGCTTATTCATATTAAAATATTCACAAGAAGTTATACATTTGACTGTCAAAATTCTGCTGGATGAGGCCTTTTGTAAAGTCTCTTCTCAAGCATTTAGAGGGCTAGACTGCTTTGTCCACAGGGTGGCGCCAAACTTGACACAAACCAAAAGTTCCTTACAGGAGCTTTAAAAAAAACAGTGGCTGAGACTGTTTGTTGTGATTTGCTGAAAATAATCTAAACACCAAATGACCAGTGGCAATGACCAGCAACTTGTGCCAGGGATTGGTGTCAGTCTTGGCAAATTGGTCCCAGGCAGTAGATCCAGCCATACTTCACAGCTTTACAACCTCATCTAAGGAGCTTAGCAAAATAAGTACCTTTACTTCTGGCCTACTCTTCCACATTTCCATTTTCCATCTTAAATTCAAAACACTCTAATCTTACCAAACAAATTGTCTCATTACAACATGTCTCACCACACTTAATGTGAGCTTCATTGACAGATTCAAATTTAAATATTATTCCAAGATGTGTTAATCTTGTTAGGTTCCTTGGAATAAATGTTACATCTTGCTTTAGGGTAATTGCTTTTCCTATTTGCTACCATTTCAACTCAATTGAATCAATGAAGTCTTTATTTTTGGCTCACAACAATGAGCCTCTGAACAGAGAGCCGTGACCTAAATGTGCAGGTTCCATCTTCAAAGAGCAGCACTGACAAAAGAAGCAGTAAAAATATCCATTAACTTCCCTCAAATAGTTACAGGGCCACAGAACACAACAGATACAGATTTAAAGACCTACTGAAAGAACATTTATCAGTCAAACAGCTCCTTATTTGGATGAAGCTACTTGGTACAATCAATCAGTGTTTACTTGATTGATTTACTTGAAATATCTGAAGTCTGCTTATGTATTGCGTACTGTTTCTGTAAATTAATTCAGTTATGTGGAATGTATGTTGATATTTGAATATCTGATTATTTCAGAACTATAGCTACACTGTGGAAATGAATAAGGTCCAGTAATATGTGTATGTTGTTTACATTGTTCTAGTTTTGCCGTTTAGTTTTTGTCCTGTAGGCTGTTGTGAGTTGTTGTGGTTATTGACGTTGTCTTTGTGTTTGTGGCGTGATGTTTTTTGTGTCTGTGCACTGCCATGGAGAGCTAATTGTAAATGTAGACTCCAGGAAGAATAGCGATGGCCTTAGCCAAGGCTGATGGAGATCTAAATAAATAAATAAAAATGAAATTTGATCACAAGTTCATGCTGTTGGTTATAGACATGGGTCAGTGTGAGATTCTGTCAGCATAATAACCTGAAGTATAAAAAGCTTCAGGGTTATTGTTTAATTGTGTGTACAGATCTGTGTGTACAGTTCAACCTTAACTGAACAGTAACATCACATTAAGCATGATGTTAAACACGATGTTGGAGGGACGACTTACCAACTTGAAAACCAGGACCATCTGGGGAGCACGTGAATGCAGCAATAGTTGAGTTGTAGAAGGATAAAAAGGGAAAAAAGTGTTTTATTACACTTGAGGTACTAAAGTATAATTATCACCTTTTTAAAAAGCTTACAATAACAATTAATCATTAACAACAACACAGTCAACAGCGTGATCACATTCTCATACTAAACCAATCTGCAGAGAGAATTCTGGCACCGTCCTCCTCTGCCTGTTGACACTTTGGCAAAAGTTGTACTCTCAGAAAGTAACTGTAAACAACAACACGGAGCACACGTTAAAAATTTTCCTCTGTTTACTTGAAGAGAGCAACAGTCTACATTGGTTGTTATTGCTGACTAGTCACCAGCAGAGAAAAGGAGAAAAGAGGAGCGAAATGGATGAGAAAACTATTGAGAGATATGAAAACAGCAGGTTGAAATAAGCATCAACCAAAGTGAAGAAAAAAGACAGGAAGTAGGCTAACGTTAAACCACAACACTGCAGGACATTTGGCAGTAATACCGACTGATAAATTAAAACTGTCAACAGAATAGTAAGTGGGAACCCCTCTGCTTGGTGCCAGAGTCCTGCTGACCCTGTCATGTGTGATCCATGTGACAACCTGCTCACAGTTTATAATTCTGTAGTTATTACTCAGACCCTTGTATCTGTAATGTTACTGATCTGCTATACAACTACCACATTAAAGCTCCTGTGAGGAACTATTGGTTTGTGACAGCTCGGCGCCCTCTGTACACAGAGCAGCCTTTACTTTTATTTGCCTCTACATGCTTGTCCTTTGACAAAAGATATCTCATCCTGATGACTTTTAACAGTTGAATATATCATCCATTGTGAAAGTTTTATGTAGATATTGTAAAACCCAGATATTGTTTGTTTCTTCAGTTGCTCAACTGACACTTACCCCCTTGCCCTAATGACAGTATATGAGTTGTAAATCTTGTCGCCCTTTGTCTTAATTGCTTCTTGATATGATAAAAAGGCATCAATATGAGTTTCAGCATATTTTATACATGTAAAAAAAAAAACCTCCTTACAGGAGCTTTAATGTCACTATAGTTGTGTAATAGAAGTGAAGTAGAATTGATTAGGTATTGTATCTGAATTAGTGCTGTAGTGATACTGTGGCATGTAGTAAATCTGGTTTTAGGGAACCTTCGGTCCATGATTTAGGTTTAGTTTGTATTCCTGTTTAGACATCAGGTTTTTATCTGAAGGCAAGTTTCTGATCTGTGGTCAGCTCTGCAGCTCAATCAATAATTTAATCACTAATTGAATCTGCTGTTTGACATCTTAATGCACTGAAAGAGAAATATTCTTGTAGTCTCTGTCAGGCCTGGACCTGAATTTGTACTGAGAGATCTGAGATCTTGCAGCATTCAACATCCCAGACTTACAGCATTTTTAAATGTCTGTTAAAGTAATCAATTATTTGAAGAAGTATTATGTTAAATAATCAGTCAATGTAATGATTTTAAAATAATCAGTTATATGCTAGAAAGAAAAGGTTTAGTCATGTGTTTGTCATACGGTCTCTGTGGTCTTAGTAAATCAACAGAGATCGGGCTGTCGGTCCACATGTGCGTCACAAAAACAGATCCCTTCAGAAACATCTGCTCATAAACATCTTATCAGAGCGAGAAACAGCCTCAGGCTTCTGCTGCTCAAACATCTGTACTATCAAATGAAAAATTGCTTTAGTTAAGCTTTACAGTGCAATTCAGGGGAAAATAATATTCATGTTCAGTCATTCACCAACCTGCAAAATGCAATGAATAGAGTATTGATCAAGAATTTCAGTTAACTAAGAGATGAAATGTTTACTAAATCACTAAACATGCAAATTGAGTATTTTATCAATGAAGTTTTACAATGCTGGAATAAGGAATGCACTCATTTTCAGGGTAATTTACATAAATGTTGGTTTGCTGTTTTGATATTTGGTTGATATAGAAGTTCTGGTGTTAGATATGGTAGCTGTGATGTTAAGATGGTGGTTTTGCTGTTAGTTTTGATTTTAACTGATGGTTATTTTGCTGTCTTTTGTCATCTTTTGTGATAAAAATGCTGCTGCTATTTCTGTGCCAAACATGAAAAATATATTCAAACTGAAGGAGCAGAAACAGAATATTATTCTCAGTAGCCTGCAGGCTTGTGTAGAGGATGTGTCTTTGTGTCAGGTGTTTAAACTGTCAGGTTTTGTTGTGGTATTGTTCTGCAATGCACCTGTTCCACCTGTCAGAGCATGTTTCTGTATGAGAGCCGATATAGAAAGCAGATTTAATGCTGCCAAAGACATCAAGGAAATTGAAAAATGGTATAACTGTATTGTGGCATATGATAGCGATGATGACAACCATGATAATTAAGGTGATGATAGTGATAATAATAGTATTCATGATCATGATGGTATAACAATGTGTTGATGACAAACTCTAATCATGATTATGATCGTTACAGCCACCATGATAACAATGGTAATGATGGTCAAAGTGTTGCTAAATGGAATCCTTATTTTTAAGATGATGATGATGTTAGTTGATCAAGATAATGATGATATTATGTAGACAATAATGATGATTATCATGCTGGTGATTATGGTCAAGATCATGGCCCTGCTGACAGTGATGATCTCGATAATGTTGAGGATGATTCTGCCTCTGGTGATAATGATGAGGACGATGATCATGATGACGATGATTATCAAGATCATTACATGTGTGATAATGGTTATGGTAATCCAGAAGATATTAAGGATGCTGCTGCTAAAAATGATGATGAAAATAATGGTGATGCAGATGATGCTGTAGATGAGGATAATGTAATCATGATAAGAACTATGCTGGTCATGGAAATAAAGATTTCCGTGACAATGATGATCATGCTGAATTTGAAAATGTTAATGGTGATAATATTGATCTTACGACTCTCCTGAAGTTTTATTCCAATGAAAATGACTGTGTCATTATTGTCAATGGTAATAAAAATTATGATCAAAATAATAAAAGAGATGGTAATGATGTTGATCATGATGATGGAGGTCATGGTAGTACAATGGTAATGTTGATGAAAATGATGACAGTAATGCTAATGATGGTGAGGAAATTCATGACAGTGATGTTGGTGATGATTAAAATAATTTAGATGCGTCAACCAAAGGATTAAATAATGAATAAAATATTGCTTAAAGTAATGATTATAGCGGTGGTAGAGATAACAATATGTTGATGATAATGATGGTAATAGTAATGATTAAAAGGATAATCTTGATGATAGGACCGTGTGAAAATGAATAACAATGGGAGCTGAAAATTATGATATTTGCACAAGTGATATTGTTTATGTGGATGAAAATAATCATGTGGTGATGACAGAGGTGGTTATAATAATGAGAAATATGATCAGGATGAAGAAGGAGATCACAATGTTGATCATGATAGTGGTGGGGATGGTGGGTATTATGACAATGTAAATAATGATGACAGTAATGGTAACGATCGTGTTAAAAACAGTATAAGAAATGTTATTGACAATCAAAATAATGGTCTTGATGCTTATGATGGGGATGATAATAATAAAATTACTGCTGACTGTGATAATGATGGTAGTGGTAGTGATGATGATTGTGTTAATGATAATAATGATGGTGATCATGAAAAGGATGAGGATCAAAAAAGAAGATAATCAAGGGCACAGTTTTAATGATCACGTTTCTTGGGACACTGGTGTATAAAGAAGATAATAAATCTGATGCAAATGTTGATAGTTGCGGTCTTGATAATGATGATCATGATGATGGTCACAGGATGAAAGATTGCTGATAAAATACTGATTTCATAATAATGATGTGTGGTGATAGTGAAGACTTAAATAACAGGTTGATGATGATAATGATGTTAATTTCAGATGATGAACTTAGTGATGATGAAGTGATGCTGATGAAGCTGAGAATGATAAGGCTAATAATAATGACGGTAATTACGATGATGATGATAACAATGGTGATGATGATGATGTTGCTGCTGATGATGATGACAGTGAAGATACCAGTAATCGCCCTTATTTTATATTTTTAGCCGAGCCCTGTTTGTTTTTTTTTTAGTCCCAATGGATCTGTTTTTCTGGTTCTGTTTGGCTCAGCTGAGGGTTTCACCTGTGGTCTGTGGGTGGTTTTCTCCTCCCTGTGATATATGGCCTCACTTCAAATAGAGGTATTTTCACAAAATGTAAACAAAGCTGTTATCGCAGAATCACAGCGTGACACCTATTCACCAAGTTCTCCTGGAAAACACAGCCCTGTAATCACCAGCAGCGCTGCTAGAACTCACAGAGAGATTCAAAGGTTATAGAGAGAATTTTCTTCTACTCTCAGTGTTTTTATTTATTTTATTTCTGTCTTCATTGTAATCACCCAGGACTCAACCTCGCCCCTTCCTGCTTTTGTTTGTACCCAGAATTCCCCTCAGTCTTTTGTCATTGTCCTTCTTCCTATTCACCCTGAGATCCTCTCCCCCTCCCACAGCCTGGATGTCATGATTCTTTCCCAAAATCTCCTCTTAAGAAATCTTTCTTTTAACCTTCATGTGTGCACTTAGGGATTGTGACATTAAGATAGTAAGATTTTTGGACCCCAGTTATACCATTTATGGAAAAAAGGGCATCTTACACATCATGTGACACTTCTTCATCACAACAACAGACAACAACCATTTGGTTCAATTTAAACAGGCGATTTCAAAGTTATGCCAAAAAAATAATTCAAACAAAATTACAACAAGAGTGACAAAGAGGATTAATAATTTAAATGATTTGAATCATGTAAAAGTGGTTGAAGTTCTTAAGAGATGAAAATAAAGAATAGTTATTGATAAAATCAGATAACTGAACAAATATCTACATGAAAAGCAAAGAACTGAGTAAGTACATGCCAGTGAGATAAATAAGAGATGTAACAGCAAATAACAAAAAGAAAAGAAGAAGAGATTAGAGAACAATGGAGCATCAGCACAGATATAATAAAAGTCAAACTAGTGTAATGATAATAATATTAATAATAATTTTATTATGGAATAGAACATGGTAAAAAAATATTTATGGTATGAACATTTACACAGTCCTCAATATTAACAAGGGTGATAATGTTGATGTTGTTGACAATGCCAAAGATAAAAATGTTGATGTCAATGATGGATCAGGTGATGATGATGTTTGGCTGAAAACTGTGATGCTGCTGATGATATGATGACAATAATGGTGATGAGAATCAGAATGTTGTTTGTGACGATGGCATTGATCAGATGATAGTGATAAAGTGAATGATAAAAGTATGGTGATGATAGACACAAAGTTGATGATGATTTCATAAGGTGCTTGGATGCTGCTGCTGATAAATACAATGGTTGACAATGTTCATGATGATTGTGTCAACTATGGTTATAAATGGATAATAATAAATATAATAATAATGGTAGTGTGATTATTGCTTGCAATACTGCTGATGATTGATGATGCTAACAATGGTGATTTTAGGAGGATGCTTGTTGTTGGTTGTGATAATGTTAGCAACATCTTTATGATGATGATGTTGATGATCATAAAAATGATGACAATGGTGATTATAATAACAATAATGATAATGAAGTACAAGGTGAAGATGATGATTTAAAAATAATTGGATGATAATGACAATTATAGTATTAATGGTTGTGATGAGAATGTTGAGAATGAGTAAGGTGATAATATTGGTGATTAGGATGTTGGTGATTAGGATACTGATATTGTTGATGATGATGATGATTACGATGATGATAATGATGATGAAGATGATAATAATGAAGATTTGTTATTAAAGTGCATAATGCTAATTATGGTAGTGATAGCGATAATGATAATGATGTTAAATTGATGTTAATAGCAATGATGTGGACAATGATAATGACTATGGTTAATATGTCACAAGTCATAAGTGATTAATCACCGTAATAGTATTAAAATTAATAAAATAATCTGAAATAAATCTTCTTTTCTTTTCAGTTAACATCTTGGGGATGATGAAAGCATCAACAGGTGAGTTCCGATCATTTATTCTCTCTTTTTTTTAACAGTCTGTCTGTTTATAAACCAAAACTGTTATCCACAGATATGATCGAATATCAAATAAATCATCAACTGAGACAAACAGAAACATCAGCCAGAAAACTAGATAAGAAAATACCAAACAGACTGGATAAAATAAGGTTTTATGACATACTGGAAAAACAATTTTAATTACATCCAACAGATATATTAAAGAAAAACACAAGAATTAAAAATGTATATCCTTTTATTTTAGTTTATGTCAGATTCAAAATATTGAACTTATCATCCCTTTCCTTGTCCTCTTCTTCTTTCCCTATCTCCTCTCTTTCCTCTTCATCATGGGTTTTTTAGCTGCTGACACTGTGACATTGGAGACCCTGACCCCCATTCTCAATAAGTCGTGTGATGAGTCCAGGCTGCAGTGGGAGGTGGAAGTGTGTGGAGATGACTTTAAAAGAGACATGGACAATGTGGATCCTCAGTACTGGTGTAACCTCACTCACTTCATCAGGTATGATACACATGTTCTCATCTGTACAAATATACTTTATAAATATATAAACTTATTTATGTTATTTATAAAACCCTCAGAGAGGAAAACAGGAAATATAAAACCCAAAGACAAAGCTGTGACTGTTTTACAAATTAACAAATAAGTAGAAACAGATAAACATTAGGGTTGAAGAGATGGAACAATCACATCGGTTTCTGGAGTTATAATATCTGGTATAGGACCTCAACTGTTCAACAGTTCCTGGTTTTTGTTTTTTCATTCCCTTACTGTCAGGGATTTCCTGTTTTTTCAGAGAGTGGGATGAAGCGTCCATGATTTCCAAAATGAATTTCAGGTCGTGTTTTGTCTAACTTCAGGACAGTTTTTGTCTTTGCCACAGTTCATTTGGAGGCCCAGAGAAGTTGGAGGCAATTCTGGATCATTGTATTTTATGGTTTCCTCTTTGTGTGTTCACAGAAAACTGCTTTTGGATTTGAATTAAAACCCATGCAGTGATTTTTACTACATAGTCATGTCTGCCCTTTATGCAGTGCTACATGAGAGCCTGATGATCACAACCATCCAGTATCTGTATCAACCTTGTCTCTCTTGTTCAGAGATTTCTCCACATTCTGATGTTGTCAGCCTCTAACAATTTGCAGTTTAATTCCAAAGAAATTATCTAAAATTGCTCAAGTATTTTACCACACAGTGTCTCACAGAGTTGTGAACCTCTTCCCACAATCACATCAGAGAGACTCAGCCTCTCAGAAGTGCTCATTTTATTGCGTCACCTTACTAGCCTAGTGCAAAATAACTCAGTAAGTAAGGAGATATTCCACTTGGTCTCATTTTTAGCAATAGGGGTTGTGGCGTCAATGAACTCATGTTCTGACTCCTCCCTCTCATCTTCACCTTTCTCCTCATCTTCCTCTCTCCTCTTTTTACAGCTGGATGTCTATGGGAGACAGACCTCCTGCTGTCTATCTTCATCCAGCTTAACCTCATTCTTTCTGTCACCTTTGACCTCAGAGGGCAAGGGGGGGCGCACACACACATACACACACAGCGAGACACCCACACACATACTTTTAAAGTTGTGTCAGAGGATTATCAGTAAGGGGTGATGATATTCTTGGAAAAGCAGGAACACTGGTCACATGGTCTCATTTTTATAAACATGTTCCAGGGAAAAAAACTGATTTTTTTTCAGATTTACAAATAATCAGATTTATTGAAAAGTTGTTAAAGATCATGTGAACATTTAACTTTTTAGATAATGTGATTGCTTAGAATCATGTGACTGATGTTTTCTCATTCTGCTGGTTCATCCTGTGAAATTAAGCATTGATTAATCCGGTGATGTTACAAAGACATGGCTCTGTTTTTTTGGGTCAAACTCTGACACCTGAACACAGACGGATTTCTAAATGCTCACTCAGACTATAAATATCTGTGGCCTTTTAAACCTCTTTCAAGTGGAGCTTTATTCTGAAAGAGCAGGAAGGAAATGGGGAGGTCAGGCTCTGTTTCCATACTGAACAGAAATATAAACTCTCGGTGTCGTACTCTTTACTTACACTCTCAGATCTACAGAAGTATTAGCACTTACTCTTTTGCTGTTTTTACTTAAGTCTGTGCAAAAAGTATTGTCGATAGTCTGAAGGATGATGAGCTTCTAAAGTTTCCTAAAGTTTTTGTATCTGCAGTGGAGAATTATTCTATGACCTGGTCATCTGTGTCTATGACTTTAATAAAACATTTCAACATTGTGGGTTTGTTCAGCCTGTAAGAACGAGATAAGACAGAGAGAGGGAAGGGGGAAGAGAGAGAGAGTGTGGGAGCGAGAGGCCTCATGTTTATACAAGCAGTGACCCAAACCTCCACACACACACACACACACACACACACACACACACACACACACACACACACACAGAATTCTGAGCTTTTGCCAAACACTCAGTCTGTGTGACGGCTAATGTTAAATTCTATTCACCACCACACACAATAAATAGAAGCTGCGTGTATGTGTTCAGTGTACCTCGAATACTATATTGATTTTCTGTCTTGAGTGTCAGTCTGAGTGTATTTTATTTTTGTTAGGACTCCCTAAAGGTCCAAATTTAGTTCCAGATCAGACAAGGTCTAAGTAATCAGACATGTCCTCTATCACAGGCGCCGTCCGAGGTAGATGGGGGGGTTCGCATAAACGTGACTTGTTGCTGTTTTTAAAAAAGCTCTAAAACTCTTAGACTTCAGCAAAGATAATAAGTAAAAGCTGACATGACTTGAACAAATCAACAAAAAAGTAATCCAGAATTCAATCCCTTTTACACTTCATGCATCATAAGCTGTAAAATATAGTGTAAAAAAGTGAGGACGCTTAAAGCACCTGCTCCCCTCGTTTATCAAACACCAATAGATATTAAACTGTTTGTGATCACAACAAAACTTAATGAGACAGTTACTATAATAAATCATAAGTCTAACAATATTCCCAAATTAGTACCACCAAATTAACATACAGTCATCTGCATCCATTAAAATTAAATATCACTCTAATGATAGTTCGTAATGTTAATAAGCCCACAAAGGCCAATCAGACTAATTATGATAGGCTGAACAGGATGCAGCTGAGAGTGATTTATCACCATCATCTAAGTACACACAGCTTCATCAAAAGCTGAATTTTAGTCACCCACCATTACTGCTGCATGTTAATGAGGAGAGCATTGTTTGGTGTAACTGTGCGCTTAATGAGTTAGTCTGTGGTCATGTCACGCCTCCTTTGTGACGTAACAGTTCACTAGGCCCAAAAGCAACATGGCTCTATCGTTGTGGTCTACCGTTTAGGAGCTGCAGGCCTGAAAATGACTATATTTATAACAGAAAACAGTTGTTCTGTTGCTCACAGGCTTTTTAAAAGTTGACTAATTGTCACCCAGTCTTTGACATTGCTCTGATGTACTTGTGGATGTTTGAGGGGAGAATGAGATGAGTTGCTAAGCCAATCAGTGATCTTAGTGAATGAGGGTTCTCAGGTTCTGAGGCACCAGTAGAGTTGACTCAAATGTCCTATATGGGAGGGGTCATTTATAGTGAGTGGGTGGTGACTGCAGATGGGAGTCCTTGCAGGGTGAGCAGGATCCTAACGTGGAGTGGACTAACTCACAATCCAGCTTAAACTCTTGGATAGCCCTGAAAAGATTCCTATCTTCATAACCACACACTCAATGTAAGTTGCCATATTTGTTATGTGGTCACCAACTGAATATACTGAATATGGAAACAAGTTGACACAAAGCGTTGATCCTCTTTATTGAAGATTAATATTCAAAATATCCTCCACGTTGTTAATCAATGCTATCATAAATGACAGGTTGTGGGTTTTGACCAATCATGACCAAGTATTGAATGCAGTCGTATATAATAACAGCTAACATATTGTAGTTAAGTCAGCTTCACTGTGAACCATAGTATCTGTCATCACACATTATACTGTTAGTGCTGTGTATGCGTAAATGCTGCTAACTGGAAGCATATAGAGTAAAATTAAAATGGTCCCAGTTTGGAGCCCTGAGGGACCCCCAGTTTGATGATGACTGAGGGGAAATGATCTCTGGTCAGAACACCTGGTCTCAGGTACACTAGCACAGTGCTTTAGCCTGCTAGTTAATACATTTATACAGAAGGAGGCACTGTTGATCCAAAATGTGATGCTGTTAACTGTTGATCTGTTAGCAAAGCTGTTCAGTAACTGTTAATTTGTTATTTCTGTTCAAAGTTAACAATAGGTGACATTATTGTGAACATTAAAACTACTTCGAAAGTCTTAAGGCAAGGCAACCTCAGTTCCTACCTTAAACTGTTTCCTAGGTGAGCAGAAGGGTTCATGATGGTGACTTAACCCCCACTCTCTTCTTTCTCCTCAGTGAGTACTACCTGTTCACCCTCTGCACGGAGACCAAGTCCCAGGGCGTCTCATGTTACTGGCCCAACCCGCTAGTAGAGAGCTACATCATCCGTATACACAAGCACTTTTTCTCCAACTGCACCCACACACCAGTGGAGTGGGTGGATCCGCCGGATGAGACGCTCACCGTCCTCATCCTTGTCCCAGTTGTCCTCACATTGGCCATGATCACTCTGGTGGTCTGGTGCAGCAAGAGGAGCGATCTGCTTGCTTAAAAACTCTGAAAGATGACAGGAAGAAACCTTCAGGTGTCAGAGAAAAAACTGGGAAAGTTACGTTTGGTCTCTCAAAGTCATTGCGCTGGAAAGTCGCTGGTTAACTTAGCTTTGCATAAAGATTATAAACAGGAAAGGCACAGCCCATCTGAAGAAAATTTAAATCCGTCCGGCAGCACTTCTAAGAGTTTCATCATATGGGTCATTTTTTAATAACGAAAAACTGTTCCAGGTCAGTTTAGCTCATTTTAGTCTCCATGAGATTTTCAGTTTACTGTTTAAAGGGATATTCCAACACAGAAACATTTTTTTTTACATTGTAGTGTTTGTATGGATTAAACTTATTAAATAAGGATATGACTTGATGCTGAGGAGCCAAGCTGGCTGTTTGCCTCTAAAAGCTAAGCTAAGCTAACCAGCTGCCTCCTGCAGCTTTTCTGGAGAAATTGGAGTCATTTCTCCCCCTCTATTTGTCCTTTGAGACTTAAATGATTTAAAAAAAATCATCTATGATTTGGAAACTTGACCAGCAGGACTAAAGACCAAATTCTTTGAGGTTCATGAAGTCAGAGTGTTGACCTTTGACCTCCTGTCAGAGCACTGTATCATCACTAAAAGCCAAAAGTTTTCTCAAAGCCAGAGATCGGGACCCTGAGGACTTGTGTGTTTTTTATTTTAATGTTATCGACCATGTTTGACGTGGATACAAAAAGGAACCAAAAGTGGACTGAGTTTAGTTCCTGCAGGTTTTTATTTAAGTGTCACACTGGAACAGATACACAGGTGTGCAACCAAAGACCAGTACTACTACAGGTGAATCCAGAGCCACAGGGACTTATTTATATCCCTGTAACCAATAAGAACAGTTACTGTCACATTGAGGTTTGTCTAAGACCACAGTATCACTGAAGATCTGAAACTCGCTGATTTAATTTTGCTCTTCAGGTATTCAGACTGTTTTTATTTTCTCCCAAAGTTTGAATCATCGATCTGTTTGTGAAACTCTGAAGGTCAAAGTTCAGCCATTAAAACATTAATGAAGTAATGTGTTTCTGCTCCATCCTTTTTTTGTCGTTCCTTCATTTGACTGATTGTGTTGATTTATTTTCAAGTTGTCCTGTCCTATGGCTACAGTAATCATTAGTTGCAAGTCTGATACTGTGACAGCCCTAATGTAAACAGACTGGGTTTTCATTTAAAATATTTTGTTCATTCAGACATTCACAGGGACTTATTTCTTCTTTGTAACGTACATTTGTACATTGTAAATGACAGATTAAAATGAAAACAGTAATATAAACAGAAAGGATGAATGTGAGATAATCAGTAACCAGGAACTTCATGACTAATTTTGAACTAAAAGTGCCGGAAAGTGTGATACAATTTTTATCTTTGTCCTCTGTTTTATGATGTGTGAAAATCATTGACAGTGACCACCTTTATGAAGTCAGTCACCTTATTCTGATTTTTGGCACAGTATCAATATTCTATTTTTTTAAACACAGTTTGTGTTAATAGCAGTAGAAAGCAACAGTTCCTGATGAGACTGAAGATGAAACTAAGAAATAGTCTGCTAGAGAGGAGAAACATAATGGCTTATTGATTGGGAGTCAATAGAGAAACAGGATTCAGACTCAGAAGATGATGATGACAATGATGATAATGATAATAACAATAATAATAATTCATTTTATTTATTGGAGCCTATCAGAGCACTCATGGTTGCCTTACAAGAGAGGGTTAAAACAAGACAAACAAGTAAATAGTTCATAAAATGATTTTAAACACAAGTTAAAGCAACAGTCAGAATAGATATGCTAACTTAAAAAGATGGGTTTTAAGATGAGTATTGAAAATTGACATAGACTTGATATTAAGGATGTCTGGAGTGAGGGAGTTCCAGTGTCAAGGAGCAGAGCAACTGAAGGCTCCTGAGCCCATGGTAGTCAGATGGGTGGGTGGAGAGAGGAAGAGTACCTGAGAGTGCGAGGGGAGGTGCTGATGTAAAGAAGGTTGGAAAGGTGCAGAGGGGCGGGGTTATGGATGGCAGGTCAACTCTGCAGCAGCTCAGACCATTCTGCAGAGCCCTCCATATGGACAACAAGAAACAGGAATGGATCCTGATCACCTATGGTTTATAAAATTTATCCTCACAATAACACAAAGTGTGTGCGTGCATCAACAAGATGCAGTTATCATGGTGACACGTTTTGAAGGATCATGTAAATTTGATGTCAATGAATTATTCATGTAGACTCTTTTTAAGGTCACAGTGACCCATCTTTCCCTCCCCAGGTATGACAGGTGCAGAAATCACAGTCGCTGACTCAGGTGATCTGACCTAAAGGACTAAAAACTGAATGTTCTGGGCTTATTAAAAAGATATAAAACATTAAAAAGTTCAGTGAGAGCCTTTTTAAAGTGTTTATAATCATTTATTCGTGTGTGGTGGTTTTGATGACTCGGATTATCTGAAGCCACCAGGTCCAGACACAGAGAGAATAAATGATGCATAAGGCAAGTGTATTGTGATCCCTCTGCTATGATGTGTTACTGATGTATGGTTACAGAAACACACACACACACAAAAAATACAAAAGTAGGATAGTCATTCAATCAGACTGCAAGGAGAATCCTGGCAGACTGGGCTGGGTGATGAGTAATAAAAATAATTTCTTTGTTTTGTTTCTTGTTTTGTCAATGCTTTTGTGCGTGAGAGTGTGTGTGAGGGTGTGTGTTGAAGTGTTTATTCTCAGTCTTCATTGTCCCATAATAAAACAGGATGAGCTCTGACCATCTGTAGATCTGATTCTGTTTAAACATCTGAAACAATCAAACTGATCATTGTCAGGACAAAATTCAACAATAAAACTTTCAAACAGACGTTAATGCTTAACCTGTTTACCGTCTGTATTCAATTAAATCTGTTAAATGGGTTCAGTGAATTTTAATCTGCTTTAAGTGTTCAGTCTGAGCTCTTGCACATGTAGAAACAGTGATTTATATTCCTCCATGAAGGGCACAAACAGACAATTCCTCCCTCAGCAGCATGAACCAGGCAGGAAGGAAACTCTGACTGTTCCCATAACACACAAGAAATCTGGGAAATGGAGGGAGCCAGGATGTGGGAGGAGCCAATGAGGGCAACAAGCTCTAACTGGACCATCATTAATAAGACTGATTATTTCTCTATATATCTACTGTATAAACTGTTTGAAAGTGGATGTTTGTAAGTGCTGTTAGTGGGTGGTATGTTGATCTTATGCATGTGACAATGCTTACTGTAAACTATGAATCCAAATAACAGGCTAGCCTAAGCTACAAAAGCCATTTTTCTAATTGGTAAAAAGGGAAAGAAGGCAGAGGTGGATCAATGGAAGCCTTTATTCCTGACATACCAGCTCCTGTCTAGATCTTTGCTTTTGTCGTATTTGCTCCCAAACATTGCTGTGGAAACAAGCATCTGCTAAATGACATTATAATGACATTGGTTGGCTTAAGAACCAGTGGAGAAGTACAGTGTGAAGGTTAGTGGTGTGTTGCAGCAGAAGTTGTGAGATGCCCGACTGACACGTCACCAAAACTGCCCCCCTAAGGTCGAGAGTACCTGGGGCCTATTCTACGAGGTAACTTTGAGGGTAAGTTTGGGGTTTCCTGTTCAATGACGTGGGTTCACTTCTTAGCGAGGTGAGTCTCCATGGCAACGTACACTAAACGGCTAACCTGCTCCGGGGCAGGTTAGGTTCCAGATTGAACTCACCGAGTATAAAAACCCCGCCCACTGACCAATAAGCTCTCTAGAAAAATGGCTTGTCCGTTCTTGGAGGATCCTATAGACCTCAGTGCTCGCATTGTCCGAGGAGCAGTCCGGCGAACGAGAGTTTTCAGGGACCGCACGGACCCACTTACTTTTCTGGATGACCACCTTTATGAAAGGCTCATATGGCCTACATATCACACAAAAAAATGTAAACACGATAGGAATGAACAAATGAATGAATTTATCTTGGATATGAATTAGACATGTCTGGTGCATGTTAAAAGCACACGTTGAACAGTGCTATTTCAGGGTAATAATGGCATCAAAGATTTTTTGCGCACTACACTTCCGCATTGAGACTGTCAGCAATTTTCTGCCAGCATTCCTTTTTGTGCTTTTGCAGCGGCGACGGTGTTGCTTTTGAGGTTTATGATAGATTTGAATTCTTCATACTTTCTCATGATCGTCTCCAGCAACTTGTTTGTAAAGTACGCAGTCCTTCGCTCTCCGACCTGCTCTGACGCTCCAGACTGGTCCATGTTCGTGATTGGTCAGATGCGGCGGGCTCCGCCTTACACGCGTGCACGCGCTCATAGCACAGCTGGATCCACTTACGAGGTTGATAACCAGCGCCGCAAGACAGTTTAGCGAGACTGCTGGCTACCGCGCTAAATTGAGCAAGGTAGCTCCAAGGCTACCTCGCTCGGTTGAACCTGCTTCGTAGAACAGGCCCCTGGCTGCAGACACAGCAGAGCTCTGTAAAGACATGCACAGTGGGAAGTTGGATCTCAACTCGGATCTACAGCAATCTCACCATTAAAAATTGTTCTTTGTAGTGTTTTCTTTTACAAATTTTGACAGTGAAAATTTAAAAGACTTTGAGAGTTTGGTTAAATCCAAGTCATGTAGCTCTGCTTACGTGCAGTAAGACCTCAGTTGGCGCATGCTCGGTTAGAAGTTTACGTCTTGGATCCTGGCTGATAAAAGGTGACCTCATACCTCATGCCTATAGCGTCCAACTTTCAACCACACTTATTCCTGCAGAAGTCTGGTGTGTCTGCAGCCAGGTCCTTTTTCCTGAAGTAGGAATTTGGAGAAACTTAAGGTAACTTTTGCTGAAAAACCAAAATGGTTGTACCAAGCATCAACTAATACAGTAAGTAGCAGAACTTTAAGAAGTGCTTATTAGAAATTTATTAGTGTTGTGCAAGTGAACATAACATGTTGATTTTACGCACAAACCACCTGAAAGTGTGTTGTTATGTCCTAATATAGGCAATGATGCTAAAAACAACAGGGGCCACTTTAAGACTTTGTTTTCACTTTGCAGCTGGATTATCGGATTGACGGGTTTTCTCTTTAAAAAGATTATTTTCATACAAAGTTAAGTTGAAATATCATCCTGCTTTACGATTACAAATTACATTCAACTAAATGTTTTCATTCATGGTAGGGTCTATGATCCTTTTCCTGTAACTTTTCTGATGGTATTTACTCAGCTCGTCTGTAACACTGCCAAATCCCATATCGTGCTGTGGTGTGTCTTTGCTTTGTGTCTGGTTTTGTTTCAATTTGATGTATGCCTCTGTTAGTCCTTAATGTTTTCTCAACATCTGTTGCTAGTTTCTTCGTTCTTTTTTTTCCTGTCTACTTCCTTTTCTGCTGATGGCTGGTCAGTCTTAACCACCAACAGCAGCTACTTTCCCCCTTGAAGTGACTCAGCTTATTTCACAGAGTTACAGATGGTTTGGTTTGGTGTGGCTAACTTTGTTACATGACTATCATTACTTTCAGGCCCCTAAATACACCTTGATCATCATTTTGAATTAAACTGCATTAAAACCTAGTTTAAAGACCCCTACTCTTGCCATCCACTGCAGTGAGTGACGTCAAACTGTAGAAACATGACCACAAGCAGCCAATATCTAACGTGTATTAGGGTATGTGTTAGTGCTGTTAGATTGTAAGTGTGTGTGTCAAGTGAGTTTATGTTGTCAGAGGCTGTGTGTCAAACTCAGAGTTGCACAACATGCTGCAGAAACAGACTCAGGTTTTAGATTAACAGTGAGTGATGTGTTTGAATGCAGCAGGAGGAAGTGTTTATCCAGAAATAAATGACAGGAGGGTGTCAGCAAAGAGGAGACTCACTGTTTTATCTCTGGAGGGCAGCAGATTTAAAAGAAACTGATACACCCCCGCAGGAGCTTTGATTGAAAGTGACAGTAAGTAAACACACCTGTGTGCACCTTTAAATGAAACCTGATTATGGATCATACCTGAGCCCGATTATCTATTATCACCAAAACACTCCGAAACATGTAGTGATACTTTCTGAGTGTGTGTGTGTGTGTGTGTGTGTGTGTGTGTATGTGTGTGTGTGACAGGTCTTAAATAGACTTAAGAGACTTCACATCGCCATGACAACCATAGAAAATGTCCTCACAAAAACTGCACACACATGCACACACCCACCTTCCCACAGTAAAACACAGCACATGACCCAAACAGGACGTCCTCCCACTTCATCGCCCACCGTGAAGACACACGCACACGCACGCACGCACACAAACACACAAACACACACACACACACGCACGCACGCACGCACACACACACACACACACACACACACACACACGCACACACACACACACAGAGTTGTGTTTCAGTTGACTTTGAAACAGCTAAATTAATATAAGTCTGAATCTTTCAGAGTAAAATTCCAAATTTAAACAGTCTGACACTTTTAGTGTGTGCATGTTTAAAGAATAATTGATTGAAATAAAAAAAAATTCTCTTTAAATAGAACACTGTCACCCTTTTTATTTCACCTCATCCTCATCATCATTATCATCATCATCACCATCATTGTCGTCTGGCATTTTGTCTGTGTCTACCTCCCTCTGTGTGTGGTCTCTGTAGACGGCATACAGTCGGCTCATCAGCTCAAAAAAAAAAAAACACTCAGACTCCCCGTCTCTAAGGACCACAGACTGTTTATTGAAAATGTACTCCACATGCCTTTAACCTTTAAAGCTCCCTCTGGTGACTGTCTGCATTGCTGTATATGAAGCCTTCACAGGTGGGACATGAGTTCAACTGTAACATCTAAAAACACAACAAATACATTTTTCTCAAACATATTTTCTCTCATCTTAGTCAAATATTTCAATGTAGATTTATGTCCAAATGTTCATTTAACTAAAAAAAAAAAGTGATTTGAATTAGTCATGAAGTTATAAAAGTGGTGAAAGATCATGATTGACAACCCTGGTGACTAATGAGGCTCCTGCAGCTCTGTGCAACCATATTATCAGAGTAGAGGAGGAGCAGTGAGAGGAAGCATAATAAACACTAAAACAGGAATCAATAACTGTGAGGATCTGTACTGCTATGAACTGTGCCCACCTGAGGGAGCTTAGATGATTTATCACCTGCTTAAATGTGAAGGGGCAGGATGTCAATGCCACAGCTCCACCAGCCTACATCCTCTGTGCATGACTTGGCTCCACCAGATGTATCACACAGTTTAATATGCTGCTCACCAAAAAAGAAAAAAAAAATTGTCAGATGAATTTCAAATACTGCACTTTTAAACAATAATGAGACTGGATTTTGATTTGTTCATACCAACTGTGGTTTTCTAAAAATATAAAGCGTGTTAATTTTTCTGAGTCCTTCATTTTCTTTTACTCCTCAGTGCATGATAGGATATCTTTGTAGATTAGTGGACAGTTTTACAATCTTCTCACAATCCATGGTGGGAAACTACAATCCCACCATGAAAGGGACATGTATATTAAACCCATATTATGGCAAAGAAAACTTATCAATAACCACCCTTGCATATAACCTGGCTACTCACTGAAATGAGACATAAGTTGACCCAAAGTATTAATGTTCAAATGATTTTAGATCAGTTTAAAAAGGATTTATGTGGAGAGGTAAACAAACTGTCTTTCAGGATTGTATTCGACTCTGTTTCAGGAAACATTTCAGAGTTTGTCTCTGAATCCTTCGCCATCTCTCACTTCTCATGTTTCTCTCCTCCCTCATCCTTCTTACTCCTCCTCCTCCTCCCCCTTCTCCCTCTCTCATTTTCTTCCTCCCTTTTCTCTCTCCTTTCCCCCAGTGACTTCTGACCTCCTCCCTGTGACTCCCTTCTTGAAGTCCAGATCACCACACAGCTGGACTCTATCTCACACACACACACTCACACAGTTCATGTTTTCAAGTACTGATAGACTTGTGTATGTCTTCTGGAGTGTCTTCAAATGTATGTTTATGTTTATCTTTCTGTTTAAACTCTATGTAGTATTAGCAGCTGTGTATTGTTATTGAAACAGATATATAAATCATTAGTAATGTCCGATGAAACAGCAGAGTCAAAGTTTACTTGCTGAATGTGCTAGATTTAAATCTGGAATTGTGGGTTTGTAGCTTTTGCTCTGTGGGTCTGGAATTTGTTGATTTATTGTCTTGCAGTTTAATTTTCTTAAATTTAGTTTTGTAGTTTTATGTTCTGAAGTTGTGAGGTTAGGAGAGGACCATCAATACTCCCTTTCACCTTTTATTATGTCAGTGTTTGACACCTGTAGACTAACTCAGCCCAAAAATGTTTTTATTTATCCTTAACCACGCCCCCTTTCAGCTAATCACTATCCTGTTTGACCTGTTATCTATCAAAACAATCAACAAATTGCATTAACAAGAGGCTAACGGCAGAACTTTTACAGTTCTGTACTGTTTTTTTAACTTTCATCTGTGCTAAGTATCTTTAGCTCGTAAGCTAACCTGTTCAGATACAATATACCATATGTATTTTCACTGTCGCAAACTCAATCGTGTTGCTGTCACAGCACCATTAGGTTTCGGTTGTTACCTTACGTTTATGGATTATAGTTCAATGTGCTTATCTGGTACTGGTCCTGACTCAGTACATGCTACCATGACAGACAGCCATCTCAACACTAGTGTCTAATCAGAACTGAAAACACTCAGTTTGCTGTTGGGTCAGTCTTCTCGCTTCCACCTGGGGGACAGCCCCCCCCCCGAAAGTCACAAAATCGCATCGGGCTTGAGGTGTATAGTCAGGCATGTCAAAATTCTCCTCCGAATATTTCGTAATTTTTAGTTCTATATTCGTGTCGGCCCTGGAGTGTAAGGACCTTTAGACTAGTCTGGCTGAAGCGCACACATGACCAAGAACATCATTCCCTAACCAAATTATCCAGGTATGAGAGTGTGATTATAAAAAGTTCATGTACAGTACATGAAGTTTAAAAGCCCAGTTTAAGTTGCACTGAGGCAGTACATTGATTTTTTGGAACA